>OW121693.1:11648775-13038606 GCA_933228735.2 Amblyteles armatorius
AACTGTGAGATCTCCGAGAGGATATACATATATATATGCACTGGGAAAAAAAATTGTTTCATAATTAATGACCGGTACGGAAAGCTTTTTTACATAAGCTGTTTCTGACATTTCAAACAGATGTGAGGTGCAATTTTCCAGTAAAATTTTTTATTTTTAAGTAAAATTTTGGTGAATTTTAGGCAAAATATTTGTAATTTTTATGTGGAATTTTCATTTTACAAAAAAACGTCAACTTTTTCAATTAATGGAAGCAAATTTCAAATTCCGGTACATCACATTTACAATTTATTTTTACAATGTACTATCACAGCTACAGAGTGTAGCACAGTGAGCGGAACGTTCGTTCAACCGCGCACGTACTCAAGAGACACAGTGGCGACATCTTTCAACGGAATCGTTCAGCATGATTCACAGCCGCTGTATTTTCTGCCACCGGTATGTTAACATTTTTTTTAAACACTAAAGACACAGTAAAACTCAATTTAGTTAATAGTCTTAAAAAATACAATAGCTGTTTTTTCACGTATCTGTAAGGTATTTTTTTCTTAGATCGGAATCTCTTGGAAATATTCGAGTGACGAACGTGCAGCAGCGAGATGGCGTCCGAGCAGCAGCTGATCTGCTGTTTCCGTTCCACTTCCGACGCTGGACACTCGATCTGTTGTGTGCTGGCTGCTCCAGTAACTTACTAACTACATATATCTGTATACATGTATGTATATATCTATAGTAGACAGCTTCGAATATTCGACGAATACGATAGAAAGTTATCAGCGTGACGAGAGGACCTGTTAAGAATATCGCACCTCCATTACCGGCTGCAGTATGCAACAAGCCTCGAAACGCACGAAAGTTTCGGAGGAAGCAATGATCGTAGACATTGCAGCGTCCATTGGTGAGTTGTAGCGTCGTAACTTTCGAAAACTATCGGCATGTATGGCCTTCACCCGAATATGACTGCGACTAATCACCGAGGGCGCCGATTATCGAGTTCTTTAATATTACAGAGTCGTTATCCGGATCGGTAAAGTCTATCGGGAATATTCATTGTTCTCTCCTGCAGGCGAACAAGGCGGTCGTTGCGTACGTGCAACAGGTTAAGAAGAAAACAAATCAGGAATCGTTCGCCGTCGCAAACTCCGATAGGTCGGATTGAAGAAGGGGTCAGCATTTTTATTTTGGATATGGAAGGAAAGGTGTTGGACATTGAGCAAACAATGTAGATCTTTGCTGTACACATAGATGTGTGTGTTTTATCGAGATAGCGAGTACAAGTCCGACGTACGTTCTGGCGCACAAACGCCGAACGGTAAAATCGAAATGAATGATCATAAATCTTAAAGACAATTGTACTCACTTGCTGTGATATTATTAAGAAATAAAATTAATGGAAACTACGACGATTCAACCTTGCCCCCCCCCTCATTTGTCTTTTGAACCTCTCTCTCAAAGGTCGCGAAACAAATACAAAAAAAAGTGCGATCTCCTGTGTTTCTTCTTTTCTATCAGCATTTTTTTTGTCCCGGTATGGAAGGTGTCGGACGTTGAGCACGCAATGCAGATCTTGGCTGTGTGTGTATCTATGTTTCGTCGAGGTAGCGAGTACAAGCCCGATGTACATATTTTGGCACACAAACGCCGAACGGTAAAACGAAATGCACGTTTATAAATCACAAAGACAATTTTACTCACTTTCGGTGATATTGTTAGGAAAAAAGTTAATGGAAACTACGATTCAACCTTGTCCCCCCTCATTTGTCTTTGTACCTCTCTCTCAAAGGTCTCGAAACAAATTAAATAAAAATGTGCGATCCTCTTTGTTTGTCGAAGTCTCGTCAAAATAGCCGCAAGGCCGCGAAATTATGCAGTAGTAGCTGATTCTTAAAACTCTCGACTAGGTGACCCATAAATGCTTATAAATAATCCTGCGAGTGTGTTTTTATAATCCGTATAAATAAGTAACGAGTATGAATTAATTATGTGTACGGTATGATTGACGCGCGGTATTCCGATCTCGAAATAACCGCGAGAACGAGTTATCGATTCCGACAGTGATGTCTCACAATTCCGATCCGTCCCTGTACGCGGATCATTTGTAGTCTCGTAGTTTCATTGATTTAAAAATACAGACAAATAATTAAACGTTCGATCACAACTTTTACTTGTACTCGGGATCGTCCTTGTTCTTTCTTCGAGGATCGTCGGTGCTGAGAGGCACTATCGGGGGCCAGATTGGCGAGTTCGATGTTTCCCGTGGACTGTATCCGGGTTCTCTTCCGTTACCAATCCTCGATGGGAGCGCTAGCTTGTCGCACCTGAAAAATGATTTTTAACATCTCACTTCTGGAAGCTTGGAATACGCTTGGGTTTTATCTTTTTGTATTATAGTGCCGAAGATGATCGGGTACATCATGCGATTAGTTCGTTTTAGGTAAAAAAAAATATGTATATATTAGTATACATATCTGTATCAGTATCTGTTTGGAGAAGCATTAGTAGCCTTACGAATGTTGCAACGTTTCGTACTTATCAAATGAGTACTTCATTTTTTAAGTCTTTTGTACAAACTTTTACGCATCTATTGACCATAGTAGTAGGATGGTTATTTGTATTGTAGTAAATGTCTTTTAGTAGATTGCAAATATTGGGTTAACTCAATATTTGCGATAATATTATCTGATTTGTGCTAAATTTCGAAATTATACACATCCGTTCACTTTTTTTTTTTCAAGGAATCGTCCATACTTTTCGCTTGATCTTGATGTACAACGGCTCAATGGATGCGCTATAGTTATTTGTATGGTAAGGGCGTAGAAACGGAGTTCTTAACGTGCGTGAAAATGCCAGGACTCCCCTTTCTATGCCTTTGCAATTCACATAATTTTCCTTAACAAATTCACGAAAATCAAGCTTTTCATTTTTGGGAAGTGCGCGCAGAAACGCACTTTCTCGCACTAGAGCAAGAAACAAAGACCATATTGCGTTTGTCGGCATGCGCAATTTTTTTCTCGCACGCGATTTGAAAAAGTGCCTTTCTGCGCTCATTTCACGGGAGCGGCAAGCGGGATTTTACTTTCATGCGTTAGGAAAAACTACTTTAAAAATGTAGCACTCATTTCAGTAGTTTGAAGCGCTCCAACCTCCTTAAAATGGTGTTAATCGAGCAATACAACAGCATCATAATTATCCACATAGCGATGGACGGAAATTGGAAGACATTGAGGATTAAAAGTAAAAAAATGAAAACGTAATATCCCAAGATTACGGGTGCGGTCCCTTACACAGGCGAACAGACGATGAATACAGTGAGTTAATTGTGAGGTTTTTTTTTTCATTTTCATGAACCAGTGCCCAAGTTAGAGGTAATCGATCTCGACGATCGATTCACACCTGCATGTAACGGGATTAAAGTAGTATCCGGTATTACACTCAAGCTGATTCGGGCAGAGACATTTGCAGAGTTTCACGTCCCAAAATTTGACGCTGTCGTGTCTACACTTGTCCTCCTCGTCGGGGTTCGGGCAGCCGCACGTGCACTCATTCTGGATGTATATCTGTTTGCCGACGCAGTCCTGCAACACACGATTTTTTGTTTGAAATAAGAAAAAATAATGATGATAAAAATATCACGTCATTGGATGAGAATTAACGTCGCGGTCGTCTCGGGAATGCTTTCGCGCGTGACATATCTTCCGAGCTCTGAGTGGCTCGAAGATACCGGGGAATTTCCCGAATATCTACATACCCCGGGCTGGACTCTGCAGTTGCATTTGCAGCGCGTGTGCTCTTCCAGTGGAACTATCCGCTTCTCTCGGTATGTTATACTGGCGTCGGCGTTAACTTGCGAGACTACAACTTGAAAATTTTTCATGACCGAAGCTGTGGGCTGGCACGAGAGGAAGGGATGACTGCAGCAGCCACCGCACCGCTTTATACGAACGCAGCTAGGATAGTAGACGATCGACGGATCCGGATCCTCGCCGGCGAACGGCACAGGCTGCAGTTCCGGCATGCACTTGGCTGCGGATGGAATTATGGCGTTCGAACGTTCCACGTTCGCAAATCTGCCTGAAAGAAACAAAAGACAGCGAACGATAAACTTCTTCCATAGATTGATACGAGGGTGGATTTCGCATACAGACATGCGAGGGTCTTGGGAGATACGAGCATGGGTTCGACAGTGTGGGCGGCATACATTTTTTTAAGATTTATATTTGTTAAAAAAATGAACTTTTTAAAAAAATATATAAAGTAAAAAACCTTAAAAAATTTTAAGTTGAAAGTTGTTCTTTTTAAGTTTATTAATTTTTTTCTCTTTCTTATTTTAAAGAACTTTGATTTATACGAGTATTTGTTAGCATTCTTATAATGACATGTCTGACTCTGGATACATGGTAGGCAAAATAATCGGGTAAAAAAAAAGAAGAAAAACAACACCAGCGTCACGATAATCCGAGCCTGGTCGGCTGCCCGTCGATTCACCCATGTCTCTGTCCACCTTTTCGACGATTATTTCAATTCCCCGTAAAGCACCGAACGGATTAGAAGGCATCGAATTTAAACATCTATAGATGCGTCGCCCGTTTTCCCGGAACCGATTATTTTCATGATCGTACCATCGACGCGGCGCGTCTTATCTCTTTATCAGCGAACGAGATTTGTTAAATAAAAATTCGGATTTATTTGTTTGTATTTAAAAAATCAAGGACAGTCGCAGGTGTCGAGGACAAGCGAAATTCAAGAACCGCCTGGAAGCCACGTTCTTCTCGTCCAGGAAAAACAGAAACTTTGCAATTAGTCATCGATCGGACGTGCACGAGAGAACCGGCTCGCGCACATTATCAATACAAATATGGAAAATATAAACTAATGAGTTCTCAACGTACTGCCAATACTCACTACCAACGATAACGTCTTGCTGATCCGTAGGTACACCTATCATTTTCAGAAATTCTTCCACGGTGTCGATCGAATTAATCTCCTGGGCGAGTTTGATGGATAACTGAAACACAGATAAATATTTTTTTCGATTTCATTCATCACCGTTAAACACTTGACGCTTATCCGGGATCCCCAATCTAATCGGAAATAGAGAACCCCGGTACTCCCAGACCGCACCTACGTACTCAACCGGCCGACAGGAAAACCGCACAAAGCGGTTTCACAAACATCTATTACTGTGTAGTTAAAAAAAAATCGGAGCACCGATAAAAAGCTATTTGTCGTATCAGCGACATTTTTTTTTTCCTACAGGAAAATCTCACGAAGCTATTTCATGAACCGCTATGACTGTGCACCTCAAGAATAAATCCGAATAAATAAAACAGACAAGAAGTAATTTGCCATCGTACAAACTTGTCCTTGCGTTTGTCGTTTTATGGATCATTCTCTTTTTTTTTAACTAAAACTAAAATTGTGGACATTGGATGAACAATCAATTGTTGCCCAATACATTTTTTTTTTATGTCGTGCAGTGCAATAAAATTATTTTTGCCTACAGTAACGAGCAAACGTAACAAAAATTGAAACCCTGGTAGTCCCAGGCCGCACCTACAAGCTCAACCGAGCTACAGGAAAACCGCACAAAGCGGTTTCACAAACCTCTATTGCTCCGCAAGTAAAAAACCCTGAAAATCGGAGCACGAACAAAAAATCATTTGTCATCGACCAAAGTTTTCCTTCCGTTTGTCGTGTCATCGACTATTTTTATAATTATTTTTTAATAACAAAAACTAAAATTGTGGACATCGCTGGATAACGAATTGTTGTCGAATGTACAATCTTTTCTTTTATCATGCGCTGCAACGAAATTTTTATTGACTGTACAAACGAGCAAACTCTTTCTTTCATTGCCCGCTGCATAAATTACTCTTTACGTTAAACAATCGTCGCAAAACGTTTGTCGGGTTCTCGGTTCGGTTACCCAGTCATCGTCAAACACGATAAGAATCTTGCGCCTGAAAGTGCGTTTTATCGCCTCGAGAGATTCGCATTGATCGCCTATTTTTTTTTTGTTGTCTATAGCGTTGTAAAGAGTGTTTCTGTTCTTCGGCAATGCCACGGAAGTGAATCACCGGCTCTTCGCATTGGCCTATGCTGTGAAATTAATTCGATATATCGATACGACAGTAAAGGTGAGAGCCGATAAAAATATCTTGTCGAGTGTTTCTCGGAATATTGTCCGTTGGTCGCGTCGCACGCGGACGTATCTTTCCCGGTCATTTTTTTTCTCCTCGCGAACTGAAACGCTTAAGGATGTCGCGTTGCCTCCGAGGCGCCGAGAGCGGTGCAGAGATAAATTGGCATGCGAGAAACGGTACGAGTCGATTAATCCTTTGAAAAAACAACAAAAAAAAAACGTTCGCGCGACAGGAGTTGCTGTGCGCTGAGTCAACAAATTTAATATTGTTTTACGATTTACGGAGGACGGACAACAAAGTAAAGCATTGAGATGGTTTATTAACCCACTCTTATCGCATATCTATGCTTCGATAACAATATCACATATATCGTAACCTTACGTGCGTCGTGACACGTTTATTCGCTTTGAGAGCTTAAAAACTGTTGTAACTTGTACGTTCGTCGATTAGGACTATTTTTTGTTTTGACCATCGTAATTTCTCCAAGCTAGTCCGATACACCGTGTATTACTAGACTTCGTTCGCAACAATATTTTTTTCCGACTAACAATAGTCACTTAACTTCAGGTCTAAATCCTCGACTCGAAAATTCATGAAAATAGTTGCCAGAAAGTTTTTTTAGAATCCTTTTTTTCTTCCCGCGAATCGAAAAGATTAACGACGTCGCGATAATACCCAAAATTGTAAGAAATTAGGCCATGTGCAAATGACTTTTTTAATTCACTGTGACTTAAAAAGGGGTTGAATAATCATTGGACCGGAATCGAACCTCACCATCGCTTCTCCGGCGCTCCTACCACATTTTAAACAGCTTCATAAATATCAGGCCTAATGCGTGGCGTTCAACTTTCTCGGAAATTCCCTGACTCGTGCGCTACTGGCCCCTCCGCATGTCGATTAAGTAATTCAAACAGTAAAATTCGCTGAACGGCTCATCGGAAAAAAAAAAAAATTAAAAAAGAAACTCGTCCTCGAATTACATTTATCCTAGATTTTAAGTCGGACACGATAGTTCGAGCGAGGAAAATGTTTCAATGGAGCTACCAGTATCGGTGCCATCGTAACTTCAGAGCTCACCGATAAGTTTAATTGTAACTAAAATCCGCAGTCGAAGATCGCACACGCAGATTAAAATGTGCCGAATTTTCGTGCTCGCTCGAAGGGAAATTTTCGAATGGAGCTGAATCGTAACTCCCACAGTCACCGACAAGTTTAATGGTAATTATAATTTGGCACAGGGCGTTACAAGAGCACACGCGTGGATTAAAACATGCCGACTCTTCGTGTTCACTCGAAGGAAAATTTTCCAATGGAGCTACCAATGTCAATGCGATCGTAACTTCAGAGGTCACCGATAAGTTTAATGGTAACTATGATTCGGCGTGGAGCAGTCCAAGACCGCACGCGCGGATTAAAATGTGCCGACTTTTCGTACTCGCCCGGACGTGCATCCTTCGTTCAATTGAGCCGAATAGCAATGCCGATGATTCTCACCGAGACGACCTTGCCGCACGAGAGGCCGGATGATTTTTAATCCAGTCGTTGACTCAATAATCATAACAGACTTGGTGTTGCGCCGATCCAATCGAACGCGCATGCGCAGCTGTACCTGCTCGTCCGTTTGATTTTTTTTTTTCGATCAAAGCGATCCGAGTGGAAAGGGTCGTTCGGCGAGAGCACACATTCTATCGCACAGCCGCGAGATTTAGCAATTGCCGCCTACTTCTGCCTGTCCGCCCGATGTGCCTCCCGGCAGAGTGTTATCCTCGACACTATTGCATCTCGGCCTTCAACGTGTCTTGGACCGCGCGACAGGAAAGCGTCGCACCGCGGAAAACTGTTCCGACGAGAATTAATTTGCGCCACGCCGCTTGTGTGACAACGAAACGCGTCACACAAGTAGTTGCTCTCCGTTCGTAACGCGCATCACAGGTGCGGATACGTTGGCTTCTTTTTTTGTTTCCTCTTCAAAACACGCCAATTACTCTGTTGCGCCGGAAAACTCGTCATCCGATCTTTTCGCTCGAGCGCCTTCGTGAGTTTATGCAACGAAAATCCACGGACGATCATTCGATGCAGGCCGAATTTACCGAGCCGTCTTGCAGTTTAGCGAATCCTACGTCATTGATCGTTTGGATACATTTTTTCTATGGTTCAAACTGCAATATAAAAACTGTTGCACATTTGATACACATTTATCGTCCGCAAACGTCGACGATTTGTTTCTCGTTGATTTTATGATTCTTTTTTGTTTTTTTGTTTTTTTTCTTTTATTGGGAATATTACAGGCTTTCCCGTTAAAAATACATTTAGTTAAAGAAAAAACGAGAATTGTAAAATTAACGTGAAATCGTGGACGTTTGTGGAAAACAAATTTTTTGTGAATACAATTTATTGGTAAAATTGTGATTTATCAAATATTATTTACCCCCACACCGGCGGTTCTCTGCTGGCTGGATTTCAAGGGACCGGGAAAGAGTACCTCGTCGGGATTCCCGTAGTATCGTTGCCCGTTTTGCGCCAGAGCGAGGCCGCACACAGCCAGTAACGTCAGAATCTTCATTTTCTTCACAATTATTTTCGCAGCTTTGTTGTCACTCGTCGGTTTTTTTTTTAACGTTAGTCAAACGTTGAAAACGGAAATTGAACGAAGATTATTATTTTACAGAATCGCCGAAAGGCGACTTTGATTTTACGGTGTTTAATTAAATACCGCTCGAGGGCAAGCTTGGCGCCCAATATTCGAAGAGCTAACACTCGACGTCTGGTAGCGTACGTGTGCGCCACTCGCGAAGCCTCGACTCAACTGTTCGACGACGCCGAGTCTCGAGGAATTTCTAGTCTCGAACCGCCACCACATATACATACGTGTATAGGTGAGAGCGACTCCGAGTCGAGGTAGAACCCCGCGCCTCCGAGCGCAAACAACCGGGATCCGCGTAAAGTGCGCACGCACTCGACGGGCGAGTACCTGTTCGCGTAGCATGAGCCACGCGGGCTTGACCGATAGAAACAGATAGGAATCAATTCTCAGTAAATTTCTTCATTAATCAAAAATAATTGCGCGAGAGTTAATTTTTTTTTTTCGTTCGTATCTTATTATCGGGTTTTGGATTCGACAAACTTATGGGTCAGGCGCTCAATTTCATTTTCAAATGTCCTCAGTTAGTGTCATTTTTATTACCGTTTTATTTTTAATGGATTTTACGCTAGAATCCCAGTACCTTTTTAGTTCGTGTATTATCATCGCGTTTCCGATTCGACAAACTTATGAGAAAGACGCTCAATTTATTTTTAACTATCCTCAGTTAGTTTTCATTTTTATTTCACTTTTATTTTAAAAGGATTTTACGCTAGAGGGTAATTTTTCCGATGATCGACGCGACGAAAGAGGTATCGTCGAGCAATAATTGGGTCTCCAGACAATCAATGAGGGTGTCGCAGATCCCTCGGATCGGGCACTCTCCGATCCCTCATTCTCTCGAATTGCGGAAATTTGTCGCAGTTCTGCAGGGACTCCTCGAGTCTCTCGTCGGTAAACTGCGCCAGTCTCTTCAAACGGATCCTGGTTGTTTTCGCGTATATTGTGGATAGCGCAACAGACGGCGATTATTTGGGGACCTCACATCGATCGCATAAAGGGCTTTCAGCCGAGCTTTTTTTTTAGTTCGTAAATTATTATCGTGTTTTCGATTCATCAACCTTATGAGTGCGATACTCAATTAATTTTCAAATATCCTCGTTAGTAATTTACTTTTTATTTTAAATGGATTTTATGTTAGAACGTTATTTTTCCGATGATCGATGTGAACGAAGGAGGTACCGTCGAGCAATAATTGGGTGTGTAGATAATCTCTGAGGGTGTCGCGCATCTGCAGATCCCTCGGATCGGGCACTCTTCGATCCCTCGTTCTCTCGGGCTGCGGAAATTTGTCGCAGTTCTGGAGGGACTCCTCGAGCCACTCGTCGGCAAACGGATCCTGGTTGTTCTCGCATATGTTGTGGATAGCGCAACAGGCGGCGATTATCTGTGGAGCTATCTTGTAGCTCACGTCGATCGCCTGACGAAGAATAGCGAAACGAGCTTTCAGACGAGCCAGTGCGGCGGCCGAGCAGTATCTCACTATTCTCAGATGCTCGTTGAAGGTAAGCTCCGAATGGGTTTCGGCTGGCTCGAATTCCGTCAGAAGCCAGGGTAACGTCGGATAAGTGAACGACGCGGCTATCTTGTACGGAACCTCGAGGCCGTTCACTTTTCGGGTGTCCGACGGTATCACACGCTCGTGGAGCCTGTAGATGCTCGAATCCTCGAGGACACGCCGATCGTCCGCGCTCCCCGGATGCCGCACGCTCACGTCCCGGAAACTGGAAAACAAAAATCGTTTAACACTTGTACCGACGGTCACTTCGACTTTTCACAAAAATATTTTCTGCGCCCTTAAAAAGGTACCGAAGTTATGTACACAAGTGTATTTCTAGATCAATTTTGTTACATTAAAAAGAAAAGAAAAATTATCCAACTAAAAAGAAAAAAGGATTATTTTTCAAAGTGCGAAGTGCACTAGAAAACAACGGAAATTCTGATTAATTTTTCGATAAAATCACGATTTATGATGTATAAAAAACACACCAGTGGTATCCTTGTACGAGCTTAAAAGCTTCTACTGACAAAACGAATGTGTGTAAATGGTTTGTACTCATTCAATTAATAATAAATAAAACGAAATATATTTTTTTTACCAGCAATTAGCATCCACGACAGTCTGGAGTACGAAAGATGGATAGTTTTTGGAATTCGTGAACACCGATTCGCCGCTCATGGAAATCGGTATGTGCGTGGATTCCAGTGAGCCGATAAGCTGAGGTATTCTGGACAAAGTTTGGAGCTGCCGGGCGATTTTGCACGCCTCATGGCGCGTAGGCATCTTGATGACCGTCTGTAGAAGATGCTTGTTCACGCCCTTGATGGCTTTGTAAAGTATCTTGTGTACAGTTGATTTGTGAATTCCGAACATTCCCGAGACAACTGCGTAGTCGTTGGATTGCACAAGCTTGTGAAGCATCAGAGCAACTTGTTTCTCGACGCTGACTCCCCTTAGCGTGTCCGAATGCTGTCTGTGAGAAACTGCTCCGACTCCGGGCGTTATGTGAGGACGCAACGACTTGACAAGATGAATGTACGTTTTTCGAGAGCATCTCAGATACTCCAGGCACTGCTCCTGTGGATAGCGCTCCTGAACGAATACCTCCCACCAGTTGCGCACCGCGTACGGCGTCCTCGGCACGACATCGACGTGTTTTTTCCTTTCATTCAAAAACATCATCGCCGCTTTTGCCAGATTCATCGCCCTTGTGCGTGAACGAAAGCTGTAAATATATATTATTTATTTACTCATTTATTTGTTATTAACATATACGTGCCGAGCCCCTTTAAAGTATATGTACATGTGTGAATTATATACAGTGTGCACATATGCTATGCAAACTTTTTTTCTTTCTATTGTTTAGCGCTACTAATTACCTAAAGGTAAGAATTTTTTTTTTATGCATCGTCTGAAAAAAAACAAAAAATGGTTATGTTTACATTTGTGAAGTAAATATGAACTTTTTTGTCCGCTCACTTTGCCGACGAGTCCAGACACTCTTCGAATTTCCGGTTAGCCTCGGAAGCTTTGTCGTCCAATTCTCGTATGATCGTGACATACGCGTCCATAGTGAGTATGATAAAACGAAATATTCCACGGTTTGAAATATAATTTTTGCGCTCTTCGCTTTATCGCCTTCTTCGCAAGCTCCGCTCTTGTGTATGGATAAGAGACGCCGGTTAACGCGCAGACGCCATTGGCTGGAAATTGGTGGAAGCAATCAGCTGATTGGTCAGCTTCCGCGGACCGTCGCTTGCTGCAGGCGCGGCGCCGCGCAGCTTCGTTGTTTCTTGAAAGTGCTTGGAAGCGAGAACCATTCTTCAGTGGGACGCGCAGCTGACCGGACGTTTGTTTGCATCGTCAGAGATAAACTAAGAATACCGTAGCAGTCGCCGATGAAAGTAGCTGGAAGGAATGGACAACGATCGACAAAAAACGGCGATCGTCGAGACGAGTCGTAACGTAATACAGTGGACAACTGGGTAAGTTTCATCGAGATAAGTTTTACCGACCGGATAAGTTGGACAAAGCACGTCCGGACAAGTTCGGTCGGCCTTTTCTGAAAGTCCGTCTACCTGCGATGCTTTCGATTTGGCGTTTTCCTTATTATAACGCGACAGCGTATGCGCAGGGTCGTTTTCCGGTACGAATTCTTACCAAAAACAACAGCGCGCATGTAGTCACGTTATAATAACGAAAAACGCCAAATCGAAAGCAATTTCCGCATATGGCGGGGAGATGCAATACCCTATCCATTTTTTTACCGGCCTATCAAATCGTTCCTGCTCCGAGATTTTAATTAAACTTATCCGTCGGGGCCTACTTGGCTTGACTCCTGAGCATGGAACTTACGCGGTCGTCTACTGTAGAGTCAAATTCTATTTACCAAAAGTATCCCGGTACCGAAACTTATGATTTTGAACAACTTTCCGGCGTAATATATTTCCCTTCTGACCCGCGCTATACAGCCGACTCTGTGCGTATTCCAGACAGTCGGCAAAACGCCGCACGGAATTGTATTCCCGCGAGAGTACGTTAATGCTTCCTCGAGAGACATTATGTCGTCGATGTTGTCGATGCAACACGATACCGGCAGGCGACAAGCGTACAGACCCAGCGCGTCTGTTGTATTCGTTTCATCGCCGCCATTGTTGTTTTTGTCGCACCAATCGAAACGCCCATTAGCACCGCAACACTCGAACTACACGACGTTACATACTTTTTTTATCTGAACGCTCGACCCAATGTGTGTTTTCGTTTTGCCGTTATCGCAAAAACCGAAAAACCGCAAATCAGCGTTTTTCGTAATTTTAACGTGATTGCGCATGCGCAACGATTGTTTTCTGGTAACAATTCAAACCTGACAACGACCGTGCGTATGCGCAGTCACGTTACAATTACGAAAAAGGAAAAATCGAAAGTAACCAAGGCCATTTGACCAACCGTTTTTTGTAAGTAGTTCCACAGAGCCTTCGCGCTGGCTTCCTGTTCCGCTGTGATGCTCGACGTCATTCGTTCTTTTAAATTTGTCTGAACGTTCGTCTGCACATTGCTCTGCAAGATGGCCAGAGAGATAGTGAAGGCGGCCATCAGCAGTGAACAGCTGATGTTCTGAAGCGATAAAAATTCGTGAATACGCGACACGTAAAAATTCGTTCGTTGATTCGCGTTTACTCTTTTTATCGATCCGCGGTGAATCGAACAGAGCCGGGTGAGCGACATAACGATCAGAACGATGGCGACGATGTAGCAGAGCATTACGCATAACGCGTAAATCCGGTATTCGATGATTATTAGCGCACTTTCCCTATGGACGGTCAGGAATACCCCGGCGACGATATAAAGTAATGCTGCGATCTGAAAATACATATTCGTGCGTCGATACAGCTGCTTGAATTGTGGACGGGCAATTGGCCTACCAAAATCAAACAATTCAGGATTACGAAAATAATTCGTAAGTTGCGGCGACACGTAGTTGGGGGCCATCTTGGACGATCGCAGCTTCCGCCATCTGGCGCTTCCGTACCGGAGCTCTGGTCCTCGACCTTGAGGTCCGGCGTTGAAACCGTTGTGCCTCGTGGCCACGGACCATTTTTAACTGAATCACAGACGATCGCGTCAGCTTAGGGAATCCCGGAAAGAATACTTCCACAACTACACACGGGGAGGTATTTTTTTCGGGAATATTTTTGCGGGTGGTGGTTTTTCCGCCTACCACAAGTCCAGAGGCCTTATTAGAAATGTACTGTGACGGTCAGAAACAGCCTCTATATAGTTGCATCTTAACGGTCACAAATGGTCACGCGCATCTATATAGTTGTACAGTGACGGTCAGAAACGGCCACAGCACATATCTAGGCCTTATTACAAGATATGACCCATATCTTGTAATAAGGCTCCGGATCAAAATATCATAATTAAACGTACGCGCCGGAAGTGCCGTAGATTGGGTCTTCCTAATAAAATTAGCGTCGTCCCAATCGAACGTAATTTTGTTCTTCGAGACTGTCCGATGAGGCGAAAGATGACGACTCGCTGGCGATTTTTGGCGAACATTAGAGTTTCCTTGACCGGACGATGAAGGAAAATGCATCTGGGTTAATCGACAATGCATCCAATCAGGAGAGCTGCATTTTTTTCGCGCGAAGCAGGCGATATTTTTGCAATATCAATCAAATACCGTCGGTTTCGTGATCCGCGGTGACCTTGGGATAGGTGACCTTGGATAAACGAGTCCGCTCGTCATGTCCATGTCTTCGTTGAAGAGCCTTACACAAATAAATAAATATTGATGAAAAATCATAAATAATTTTGACAAAAATTCCATTATGTTCGCCCCGCTCACGCTCGTTTCTGTGTGGTCGCTGAGTCGTTGGACATCGTGCCAGATGGAAAATCCGAAAAATCGTCGAACAGTCTGGAAATTGATAAAATAAAAAAATCCGCGATAATTTTACCTTCCAATTTGATTTATCCAGTTACCTAGCCAGAGCCCCGTGCGCTATGTCCTCGGGGGACAAAATCCGAACCTCCGACGGTCGTAAGAGCACTTCCGGTGGGGCGATATTTTCGTCGCTCGAATTCTCGGTGATTTCGTTGCTCGATGAAACGGAAAAATAAATTTTGTCGGACATGAATGCCTCGCGCGATGCCGGAACGACCGGTAAATCAATTAACCAACATACCGAGATGCGAATATAAAGTTTTGACGCGAGAGAGCGGTGCGTGTGCGGCGCATCGTATTTACAAAACAATGACGAATCGACGTCGGAATTGCTGGACGACGGGCACCGAGAACCGCGTCAGGAAATGCATTCGTCAGTCGTTAACCGGGAGCGGTTGAGACCGGTTGCGTTTCGCGAGTCTCTAATTCCAATCGCGTACGCTAAATCAGCAATTCACAGCTGATTGGATGAAATCACACTTTTGTCGAGTCGAAATAGCGGCAGTGACGGAGCCAGACGTGATTGTAGAATATTTGAAGATAACAGCGTAACGCAGTGAGATAAACGCTGACGGTGAATCACCGAGCGGAATAGCGCAGCTCCGCGTGATGCAACACGAGGAAAACGTACCGATAGAATGGAGCGGTAGAACGCGGTGCATAAAATGATATCAGGTACACGCCCGCGCATTTACGCCTTTGTAATTAAAACCTATGAATATTTCATATACAAAATAATTTACTTCTATACAATTTTTTCTTCGATAATTCCGAAGTATATGGAATATTGTAATTGCGGTTGAATACTTGCGTAGTTGAGCGGCGAGTATGCAAGCTACCGCGTGTCGTATGTAAATGCGTACGGAGGTAGAATTCGTAAAATGAGTTGAGTCGCGTTGCACGTAAATCGTGTGTCGCGTCAGCGATAGAGTCACGCAGCCAAAGTAATACGGCAGTGTGTAAAAAATGAGTCAGTCGAATTAAAAGTACGACGTCGCGAGTCGATTTTGTCGAATATAAAATCGAGCCCGTATAAAATTGTATAAAAAAAGTCCCTGAAGGAAGCTGCACCGATGATGCCAGATTCGACGAATAAATTAGCGGTGGCAGTCACAATACTTAGTTAGTCTTTTAAGTCCACAGCGACGTGGGCATTATTCCCTCGACGGTTCCAGCAGCCGGTGTCAATGTCTCGTTGCACAAGAAATTCAGCGGCAAGTCGACCAGGTGTCCCTGAATAATTATTGTCGTTAGGTATTTTTGGTTCGGCCCTCGTCGATCATCACCTAACAGCGGAGCAAGGCAAATACACTAAGTACTTCAAGTACATATTGAAATACCAAGTACGTCAAGGACACATTGGCTTACCAAGTGGTTGAAATACATATTGTAGTACCAAGTACTTGAAGTACACGTTGAAGTACCATGTACTTGAATTACTAAGTACGTGAAGTACCAAATACTTGAAGTGCTGAGGTCTGGGTAGTGATTGAGTACTGAGCTATTGAGTACTGGCAGAACTTAAGTGATTAATGGCTCAGTAGTTGATACTTCAGGTACTTAGTGTATTGCCCAGCTCTGCATAACAGTATTCGACGCACCTTCACGTCCGCCAGCATCTGTTCCGCCTGAATCGGATCCGTCTGACACATGGCGGTTTCGTTCTGATAGACCTTCAACATAGCGAAGTTTACCACTTGGTCCGAGGGAATACACCGAAATACTTGCTCGAATATTTCCGTGTTCTTTTTACTCCTGGCGCACCATACGTCCTTGTAGAAAGATTCCTTTATTATGTCGTCCACCTCAATGACCTCGTCCGTCCAGAGAAGACCCAAATGTTCGCGGAAAAGTTGCCTCCGCAGAGCACCGGCAAATTTGCCACTGCGAAATGATATCCCGTTCATTTTGCTCTCGACGAATTCTTCGTCCTATCGAAAATTCACCTCGTATCGATACAGATCATAATAATAAATAAATAATTACAATAATTGATAATAATCATCACTATCATCAATTGTTAATAATTGTAGTACAATAATTATAATAATGATTAATATTATTATCAATTATTAATGATTATGGTAGATGCGCTCACGTGAATAATCACCGCAATCTCGCTGTCCCTCGTGGCGATCATGCTTCTGTCGTTGATATTAGCGGATCCGCATATAACCGTGCTGTCATCGACGATCATTAATTTGCTATGAACGTAAATGAGTTCGGTGACCATGGTGCCGTTGAGCAAAGAATGGGACCTCAGGCCGTGGAACGTTATGTATTCCCGCGGATCCTCGATGCCCGATTCGATCAGGCGATTCAGAATCGAATCTCTGCCCCTGTTCGGCGACGGCACGAAATTTTTGTTTGTTAACAAACCAGAAAATCCAGTCGCATCGAAAATTTAACGATCGAAATAGTTTGCCTCGATATCGAAGAATAATTCCAGTGAGTTATCGCGTGAAGAGCGGTCCCGCTCGGGGCACCGACTTCTCCCTCGAAGCCCGGCAGCAACGGCATCACGACGAAAACTTTGAAAACCGAGCCTTCCCTGTGAGCGCGCAGTATCCTCTTCAGCAGAGTCTCCCCAATTCGATTTTTCACCGAACTGCTCTCTATCGTAGCGAGGGTTATGAAAAACTGATTTTCTATGTAGATGTATCTGTGGAATAAAATAATGCCGGATATCGTAAGCGCATTGTCGATAATAAGTACGAAAAGTCGTTTTTTCGGACTTCGTTAAAATCGCCTACTATTGACCGATGATCATTATTAACCTGTGCGGTAAAATCTCTCGACTGGTAAAAAAATGTAAATTTAGTGTACCAGACTCGAAGTTTGTATGCAAAAACTGAAACGTTAAATGTAATGTACAATTGTTTCGTGATGAAAAATGTATGTACTTTTATAGTAAATTTAGAGTGAATAATCGGAATTATCTTACGATTATTTTTAAATGAAAGTGAACGATTTAACTGAAAGTGTTTCCAAAGTTTTTAACATGCTGACATTCATTTTTCATCACAATTGGACATGAAATTTGATCCCCCAGTTTATGCACAAAAACTTCCAGTATCAGTACGTTAAATTTCATACGAATCTTTTTCACGGTCTAGGGAGTAATAAGGCTCATTACTCCCTCTGCAAGTCCTATTACTCCCGGGGAAGTGATGGTCATTGGCGAATATGACGATTTTGCGGGACACGAAATCTGCATATTTTGGGAGGGAGCGGATTTTCACCTCGTATGCTTTCTGCCCTCGCTTCGCTCGGCCAGCAAACATCGTGGTCGACGACAATCACGCACTTTCCTCCCTTGCAGTATAATCTAATATTCATTGCTCGAACCTTTGAGCGTTGCTTATTGCATCGATGTAAGCCTCGTGAATACTTTGTTCGACAGTGTCCGGCTCGAGGAAACCCGCTGACCAGGAGCTCACCGATCTCAGCACCTGACAGTTTACCTCACGAGTGGAGGACCGATCGAGGAAGGGTGCGTCGGTCCTGCAATCCCTGTATGATTTCGGCAGTAAGAATGGGTAAGTAGAATTATACTTTGCCTTTTCCAGCTGCGAAGATAAGATCGAAACGATTAAAAAAATATATGTGAAAAAAATGTATTATTTAAGTTATCGTAAGAGGTCACGGGTGGATCGATAGCTCCGTGTGCTCACTTTGATCGCGTTCCATCGCTGTATGAAATGTCTAGCGACGTCTCTCGCCGCGGCTCCCTGCACCAGAATTCCGACATCGTGCCATGGCATTCGGGGGGTCGTGCTCCGGTCCACCAAGTCCTGATAAGGCCTCTCCAGATTATCGAAATCCTTGACGATAAAATTCGTGTAGTCCTTGCCCAGCCAGAGTTTCGCTGTGCCCGATAAGTCACTCAAAAGATCGTCGTCCCTTTGATACACGTCTCGCAGATCCTCCGAGCTGTGAACATGCGACGCGCTGTGTGTCGCAGAGACGATTCGGAAAAAATGAAAAAATTATCACGCTGTTACTTCCCGTTGCTAAATCACCGCAAGCTCGGTGAACGGACTCACTTGTCGATCTCGTCCCCCTCGCAACGGACCTCGTTCGGACTGTAAACCATGCTTATCCATTCCCTAGGTTTCACGATGACGTTTTGCTTGACCTTGTCGACGGTAGTTTTAGCCATGTCGAACAAATTTTTTCGCTGCAGCTCTGGGGTGTTGCATTTGACGCGTTCCGCGGGCGCGCGAGGCAGTGAGATCGTCAGAGCATCGGCAGACATCGATCGCGGTATCAGCACCGCGTTCCGTTTTCTCTTATCGAGCAGTGGCCTGTAGAACAAATAACTAGATTCAGTCTTTATCCATTTTGAGAACAAAATGTAAACAATTCTTTAAATGTTTTTAAGTAATCAAGCAAAGGCTTCCTCCTAGAGGAAACTGTTTTCGTGAAAATAAATTTCGACATTATAATGATTACGTATTCCGAACGTTTAAAAACATCGAAAAATCGGATTTACAAAAAATGTCCATATGCATGTGTGTACGTGTATGAATCAGAGGCGAATAATTCGAACCGCAATAACTCGAGAATGCTTCGACAGATCAAGCTAAAATTACACATATGTATGGTTAATAGTAAACATTTCTTCAAAAATTTCATTAAAAAATGTGCAGTTTTTTTGTCTGCTATTTTTTATTGAATCAAAAATCTTTGTTCGCGCTCTAGCTCTTACAATTTGGTAGCTCTCGGGACAAAAAATTGTACACCGATGGAGTATGATCGCTCGATGACCTCTATCAAATTTGGGGAAAATCGATCGAACCATTTAAATTTTATGCCTTTTTCGCATTTTTTGAATTGCACGAAAAATTAGTACTGTATTTTAGAACCAATTTTTCGCATGTTTTTTTTTTTGTTGTCGGTACTCACAGTATCGGCAATAATTTCGTTGTCGCCATTGCAACGGTATTGGTAGCGATCGCCAATGGCAGGACAACGTGTTTGTTGGCTTGAATTTTTCTCGTTCTCTTGCTACTGGTCGTTGTTATTTTTCCCTTCGATGGAATATAAATGCTGGATTGGTGAACCGAACCTGCGGAACATCGATGATTAATTAACCCTTCACGTACGGGATCCTCACTGAGCGCTATAGAAATCGATATATTAAAAAAAATATTGATGATATCGACATTCGGAAAAATACTCTTCGAAGGGAAAATACTCTTTTAATGTTCGTGATATTATATTTGTGGAAAATAATATTTTCATCGTCGATAAATTTATATTTACATCTCAGGTCGCAGACCCCCCCGGCCTGCGTAGTCACGCTCGGCGGGAGGCTCCCGTACGTGATGGGTCAACTCGACGCCGATCTTATTTCAACGTCGAATCTCGATCTTACCAAGATCCGTCAGTCTGTGCTCGTTGTTGTCCCACCGACCGTAGCACAAATCGATTCCTCCGACGAACGCGAGCGACTGATCCACGACGACGATCTTCTCGTGATGCGCCCACAGAAGCACGCCGACCCTCGCGTGATCCGGATGACGCAAGACTTTTATATTCTCCGGACAACCCTGCACGAGCTTCTGCTTGCTGTAGTAGCTGTTTATTCCCAGCGCGATTTCCACCTCCTTGTAGATCATCACGAACACCTTGACGCCTTCGAGCTGCACAGCGATCGAAAAAATCGTTATCGTACAATCGTAAATTTTTCTCCAATCGCGATTGCTCGATTTCCTTACCGAATCGATTGTATCCCGTTTAACGTTACGAAACACAATAATATAAGCTTTCAGCATGACACCTTCAGTTTACATTTAATCGAGTCGCTGAAAAAAAAAAAAAAAATGGTACTCACAGCTTTTCGCTGAAGTATTTTATCGAGTCGCCAGTAATTTCCGTTTATCGCCGGTCTCTTCATGTATATCTCGGGCGAGAGCCACCAGTCGGCGATGAAGATTTCTTCCTTGGCGTTCTCGAGAGCGTCAGCCACGGCGGCCATGTAGGCCGAACCGTCGACGAGCCACGTGGCCAAGGTCGACGGTCTGCAGGGGGCGAACGACTTGTGAGGGTTCGCTTGAATGAACGGTCGGCCCTCGTTGCTCGCGATGGCCCGAATGAATTCCAGCCACTCTTTGGCCTTCCGTCGGGTCCAACACTTGAAAACTATGTGCCGGCTGAGATTCAATATCTGCAGACCGTTTCGCAGCCCGGTCGCGTACATTCCCGAGCTGACCTCGAATCCGTTGTCCATCAGGATAACCGACTTGATGCTTCCGTCGTTCGGGCTTATGTGCGCGACGAAGGTGTCCTTTACGACCAGGTGCCGGGAGTTCCACTTTCCGCACAGCGATGTGCAGAAGTAGTTGCAGCTCGCGCAACTCGCGCCCTCCGCGAGACCGAAAAAATTGCAGCCCGTTTTAGCGCTCGATCCAGTTCTCTTCAGGACCAGACCTTCCTTCCCTTTTGTACCGAGATCCTCGACGAACGATAGGTACGACAATTCCATGAAACTGATCTGCGAAATATTTGTGGTAAAGCCCTTTTATCCGAGGTAAATGCGGGGAGAGCGTAGGTCGGATAAGCGAAATCTTGGATAACACTGATAACACGACGACTCCGCTGCCGGGCATTGCTGCTTTATCCGTTTTATCCGAGTTTTCTGTATTATCCGAACATACACCTCGGTCAACGCGGAGGGCTCGGACGAGTTGGGTGCCTCGGATAAGGGAGGGAAGAGCCCCGAAACTATACGCCGGTTTCGGTCGATCGAAATGAAGACTTTGCTATGTAAACACCCACTATGTTATCGCCTACCTCTTAACCACGAACACGAGATTAACAGTACGTTTATCGACCGGAAACCTTATTTAGGAAACTGGTGATTACCACTTCCGGATGACGTTTGTAAATCTCGATCTTCAATAGATTTCCCAAGTAGTCCTCGAGGGCTCTCATTCGTTGATCCAAGTCTTCGTACGAAACGAGAACGTCCGGCTTGTTCGGAAACCTGTTGAGAGATATTCGTCGTTATGCGATGATTGTTTCGCGTCGATCTGATAACGGATGTAGTAGCCGATCTCTACCCACCTTGGCAAAGCACCCTTACTTCCGCGCTTTACCTTGTCCCCTCCAAGATTCTTCAAACTGTTTCTTCTCTCTCTGTGGCTCTTGGTCGGAAACGGTATATTCAGAGTGGCTCGGTAAATTTTCAATTGATTGTGAAGATGGTGAATGTGCTTGTAACGTTTTTTCACTCTCCACACAAACGGTCCATGCTTAAATTCTATTGTGTACAAATTTGGATTTAGCGGATGAGTCGTGACGCCGCGTTCGTTGTCCACTATTCTCACTTGAACATCCTCGCCGGGAATGAATATGTTGCGGTTCTGACTCTTGAATTTCACGGCCGGGGAGTGAATCGTCGAGAATGGTATAGTCCCCCGGCGATCTGTAGCAATAAGGTATATAAATATTTAAAAATACAGCTACCTGTACTGAGAGAGTCAATTTCATAGATATAATACTAACTCGATAGATGTGATACTAACTTGATCGATATAATTCAAACTTGATAGATATAATACGAACTTAATAGATATAATACAAACTTGATAAATATAATTCGAACTTAATAGCAGTAATTCGAACTTGATAGACAATTTGAACGAATACCTTGAGAATTTGACAGGACACAGTTCGCCTTGCCATTGGCCATGCCGACAGCATCTTCATTTTCATTTATCGTCATATCCAAGGAATCAGGCACACCTAGCTCGTCGTCGAACTCCGAATCGTGCGACCCTGCATTATCTTCAGTCTCGTTGTCCTCGCCTCTGCACGATGAATCCACCAACTCGATATTAGACATTGCGGGTAAAACAAACGACCTCTTGGTTTTGGCTTGACGATATCGAAACAGGAAACTCGTTAAGGAATCATGTAAAACTAATCACGTATCCAATTTAGTATAATAATATAACATATATAAAATGCAACTAAAACCGAAGGACATATCTTCTACCATTTTCACTTTAGTCATGTGACAATATTACAATATAATATAATTTTTAAATAATGAAAATTAAAATTGAATACATAGTACCAGAGCTGTGCAAATACCCTAAGTATTTGTAGTACGTATAGAAGTTTCAAGTACTTCAAGTACTGAGCGCTGGGTAGTTCTTGAGTACTGATGTATTGAGTACTGGCAAAACTCAATTGCTGAGGTTCTGATCACTTAGCACTGACTCGGTACTTGATATTTTAATACGTACTTTAAGTACTTAGTGTATTTGCCCAGCTCTGTATAGTACAGTATAATAATATAATATAACGTATGAGCAAAACGAGAAAGGCATATTTTACATGCTGATACATAAAAAATATGTATCCTGATTTTTTCACGCGATAAAATTGCAACATAACATTCATATTTTTTCTGCAAAAAAATTATTGCGCATAGCGCATGTCCGTTGCGAACAATGCAAACAAAGAATCAAACTTCAGTCAGCAACTATCAAAATATTGAGGTCACAACTCTTTTCTTCGAAATTCTAGGAGTATTGTTCGCCAGAATGCATGGCACGAGTGAAAAATTATCGTCACAGATTCAAAAGAAATGAAAAAATTGATTCCCGACGGAAGAACGATGAAAATAAGTTACAAAAAGGATACGAATTTCACAGTTGGTATCGTCGCTGTTTCGAGGCTTCTTATGCGTACAGGTGGCTTTGAGGTTAGCTCGACGACCCGATGTATATTAATGATCGTCCGAATATCACCAGCTACGAAAATATTTCGTCAGTCCCGATATCGTTTCATTATCGCGGAGAACGACGACGATCGTCGGATCGTTCGCGCGGCCTACAAATCGTTATTTTATTATCCTGTCTGACAGATCGACACGCTGACGCATCTCGTGGGTTTTTTAAATCCGACTATAGCCGACACCGTACGAAATTACACGAGGGCACCTTTTCGGCGATCGCTCGACGGTGTCGATGTCCCGCTTAGTTAACAATGACAGTGTAAATTGTCAACGGTCAGTCGTCCATTAGTCGCTGCAGCGGATACATGTTCTGGGTCAAGGCGAAAAGAAAAATGAAAAAAAAAACCTGCGCTTATCATGGAGATCCAGTAACTCGCGATTTCGATCCGACCAACCGATGCGTGTAATAATCGACAATCAATGTCGAAACTGGATCGCTCTCACTGAGAAATCATTCGATGTCGTTTTTTTATTTTCAAAAACGCTCGATTGTTCATCGGAACGCGAAGATATTATTATACGCCCGTCGGGCTTTGTTCCGGAGACCGCGAGTCGATGATACTTCGAGCGATCCACGAGTAACAATAACGATGGTCTAGCAACGAAGATGCTCACTGATCGTGACTGAGCGTTCGGGACGTTTTGGCGTCTCTAAAAAATATGGATTCTTATCGTGCGAAAAGATTATCACGGATTGGAAGCAAGATACGAGATACTCGGTTATCGCACCGGATAATCGTTTGCCGATTGGGCGAATGTACGAGCATCGTCGGCCCGAAGGTGTGCATGACTTAAAAAAGATGCTCTCGAAATTAAGCGGCGCATCGGACGTCGTTAATCGAGGATGTGGAAACGAATTTGATGGATCACTACGGAGAGCGTATTTGTCGTACCAGCGCGGGTCTTTTTCACTGCGGCACGCACGCAGACTAGCAAGTGGAATGCTCGGCACTGGTCAGACGTCATTAAGGATAAAGGTACCTTCTGTCCGTGTTCCGTACGTAGTTTTGTGTGCGAGCAACTTTAGCCTCCGACTCGGTTTTCCGGTTCCCGTTGCGAATACGGCAACGTTCTAAGGACGATTTTTTTTTTCTCAAAGATAAGCGCGGGTCCTGCCGGATGTTACAAAATGTCGCGTTCGTTCATTAGTGAATCGTACCGGCGGCTATTATTCCGCTCGACTGCATGCGAAGGTTAGGGATATCGATCTCTACATAATTCGTCTAATACGCAATACAAATGAGCCTACTTTTACTTCTTGCCTATTCGTTAGAAAAAAAAAAAAAGATCCATCTTGTCTATTGGCAATAATCGTTTCTACACGATATAATACTCGTCAAACTCGATACCGGACGCTCGACGCACGATGCGTAGACGACGTTTAACGTCGCTCCTGTGACCCAGTTTTGATCTATGATTACAAGAGCCTGTCGAATCGAGAGTGGCTCCCTTCCGACGTCGCTGCGATCGCCGTCCAGGGAAAGCGACTTCCAGCGGAATTGTATGTCGGTATGTCAGGTCATTTTTTTTTCCTTCTTTAATTACGTGAATCCTCTCGATGGCGACACAAACGTCGATTCTGCGGAGGTTCGTCGAATCAACGATCGGCAAATAACGCGTTATTCGTCGCGATATTTGCAAATAACCCGGAAGTTATAATCGTCGCGACCCACATAGCACGGAAATATTGAAATTTTTTTTCTTCAAATATTGAATTTAAAAAAAAAATATTCTAAGTATTTGTGAAATGTTTTAAGAACATTTTGGAAACATTTGTTTGTGCGTTCATAAATCTTGCATTGAAATGTCTTCGAAATGTTTTTTAAAACATTTCAGCGTAATGTCAAAGATTGCATTACCAGTCCAATTCGGATGCAAACCCTCGCATAAACACGGAAACAATCGTAGAAATATTTCGGTGAAACACGAAATTAAATGAGATATTTCAGATGCGTTGAAAGCTTAACTATAGTTTCTGAATTGTTTGAGAAACGTTTTATTGGAAGAATATGATAGAATATTCCAAAATATTAGTAGTAGGAAGTCTATTTATTGACATTCAGTTATAAGTGTCGACGATACATAACAGCTTTTATGTACATATTGTAGCTCATACAATGTAACAAAATAACAGAAACGCCAATGAGCCATCGACCGGAGTCCTTCAGCTCGTTCAAAATATTATTGCCTCCACGATCCGATGCGCCAGACATCGCGCGGCCGGGGGGTCACCCATCCAAGTGCTGACCGCGAGCGGTACTGCTTGACTTTTGGAACCGCTAAAGACGCGTGGGCGTTCCGTGGAATTGTATGTCGGTACGTCGGTACGTTTTTTTCTTCAATGACGTGGATCCTCTAAGCGGCGACACAATCGTCGATTCTGCGGAGATTGGTCGAATCGACGACCGGCGAATAAAGCGAGTTATCCGTAAATAAATTGTAAGCTACAATCGTCAATGTCGCGAGGATAGTCGATCCCTCGATATTATCCCACGTTGTAGTTTACGAACGTATGGACCGAGTGGCCACCGATATCGTCGTTCAGGGCTACGTGAGACAAGTGCGAGCCGGTGGAAAGGAGAGCCGCTGCGTTTTCGTCTCGATCGAATGGTCGAGCGAGCGGACTTTAGCCGGTGCGGAGCGCGCGCGCGTGGACGGGCCCGAGCGCGCGCTCGCCCAAGCTCGGACGCGCTCTCCCGAGCAGAGAGGGGGACACTGCCGGGCCCGTGGTAGGGCGAATGCGACGGCGAGCGAAAGGGAAAATGTCGGGTTGTCGGCACGCTCGCTGGTTGCTTGGCTTCTCCGTTTTTTTTCCTCTTTTTTTTTTTCCTTTACTCCTTTTTATTTCTTTACCTCCCTCGTTGCCCATGCCCCGTTTTTTGACACGGTCGATTCGATCGAGTTTCATTTGTCTTCGGCACTCTTCCGCCGACCGCCAAGCCGCGCGCACGCTCGTGAATTTAAACCTAACAAAAAAAAATGCTCGCGCCGACTGTCTGACAACCCGCTTCGTCGTTCAACCCTCAAAGCAAATATATCGCCCTTGGAAATCGATTATACTTTTTTTTTAAAGTTACAAAAAATTTATCTCCTCACAAACGTACCGTTTTCGAGGTTCGAGAAATTTAGATTTCTTGTCTTCATTTTTTTTTTTTCCCTTATCGACTACAATCAAACAAAGTGGCATTTTTCGTTCGATTCGAATACAGTGCAGTGTTTAATATTCTTCTCGAGATTCAAGCTGCGGAGTGAACTGTGATATATTATGTCCGATAGATTGGATTAGAAGATCAAGGTGAGAGTAAGTTCGTTTGTTTTTGTTTTTGTTTTTTTTTGTGTTTCGCCTTTTATCGATTTCGAGACGCTTAGGACAGCCCATTTGTTTGCTCGGCGTACCTCGGCGATTAGAAACCACGAGAGCAGTGCACGGAGCCTGGCTCCTCGGAGCTCCTTAGACTCGCTACCGTGCGGGAACGCTGGCAATTCGCGGATAAAAAAAAAAAGTCGCCGGAGCTGTGCAGAGTCGAGAGTCGGTTCCGCAGTCGCCGTTCGTTCGGCTCGGTACACATGGAATGGAATTGTGGAATATTAACCGAGCGAACGAGATTAACTGACCGTTGCTGCGGCTATGTCGCTGACTTGTCTCGATGAGCGCCGCGCGACTTTCACGGGAGCGTAGCATAAACTCCACAGATTTTCCATAACCGCCTTACGTAAATAGTGGAATACCGGGAATCGTGTACAAAAAAAAATTTATACAAAGAAATTAATACAATTAATTAGTCCGTCAGTTTATTTTCTTGTCGGTATAAAAAGTCGATGAGTTTGTACTATATCTGACACGAGGACTGAACACCTAATCGATTCTTCTCTCGGGATCTTCGGATTGGCGAAATTCCATAGATAACAGCAAGTAGAGCGGGGCAAAATGGACTCGCGTGAACTGTTTTAGATGAGACGTTTTATTTTGTGCCAGTTTTGCCCCGGGAGTGCGTTCTGCCCCGCTCCACCCCGAAAACAATGAAATTTATTATTGTATATTAAAAACAAAGTTTGGCGTAAAAATAAAAAAATTTCACTTGCAACCGCCTTACGTGAATTAGTTTAAAAAAAACAAATAAAAAGAAATTAATACAATTAATTAGTCCATCAGTTTACTTTGTTTTTTGCGATTAAAAGTCAACGAGTTTATCTGTATTTGCATGCGGACTAACACCTAATTGATTCTTCTCTCGGGATCATCGTATTCGCGAAATTCGATAGATAACGAGGCGTAGAAACGAGCGGGGCAAAATTAACGCGCGTCGTCGATTTTGGATTACATTTTTTACGGTGCGTCTCACGAGAAAAAATTGGTATGGTCCATTTTGCCCCTGGTGCCAGTTTTGCTTGACTCTGCCCCTGTGAACGATGAAATTTGTTATTGTGTTAAAAATAAAAGTTCATCGTGAAAGTCAGGAAATTATGTTTGCAAGACAAAATCGATGCGAGTGAACCCGGAACCTTGAGCGGCGAGCGATTGAATCATCCGCACTCGACTGGAGCGCCGGGCTGAGCGCGAGCTGCCTTGTCCTAACGGTTTTATGTGTACTACGAACCAACGGCGCCTGCCTCTGCTCGCCGCCTCTTCCTCTGTCCCGTCCCGCCGATCCCGATTCTCCGGTGACTCTCATTTTCCTCCGATTCCGATCTACGACACGAACCATTCGTATTATCAAGTCCAAGGTCTTCTCTCAAGATCGAATGTTTCATCATTCGTTCTTCTTTGGTCGACAGACCGTTCGATATAAGCGAGCGAGAATTTCAATCAGACATTTTTATCATCGAGGCAACACAAAAGTATAATGAAGATTGCAATTCTTAAATCGCATTCAACACGTGTACCGGAGAGTGGGGAAAAACGGACTATCCTTACAAGTTTTCCGCGAAACAATAATAATAATAGTAATGAGAGACACGGGTCATTTTGCCCCGGTGCCCCCCCCCCCCCCCCCCTTCTGCCTGTGTGTTCAATTATTGTGCATGTACCAAATGGGAGGATTTTATAGATTTTATTTAAAGAAATTTTTATTATCGAGGAGAGACCAAAATTGAATGGAAAAATTGAATTCATAAATCGCATTGCCCGGGTGTTCATGTAATCCTGAGGCGCTCAATGATTATGCACGTACTCCCAAATGTAATTAACCGCACAATTCGAACTGACGGATGAATATATGTGCGAAAAAATAATAATAATAGTAATGAGAGACACGGGTCATTTTGCCCCGGTGTTCCTCCCCCTCCCCCTCCTTCTCCCTGTGTTTTCAATCATTGTGCATGTACCAAAAGTTAGGATTTTATAGATTTTATTTAAAGAAATTTTTATTATCGAGGAGAGACCAAAATTGAATGGAAAAATTGAATTCTTAAATCACATTGCCCGGGTGTTCATGTAATCCTGAGGCGCTCAATGATTATGCACGTACTCCCGAATGTAATTAACCGCACAATTCGAACCGACGGATGAATATATGTGCGTTCGCTGGAAACATTGGAAAGCGTTTCTCGCGTGAGACGAAAGATATTAGCGATGAGTAGCTGTAACACCTTGCGAGCGATTCGTTCTTCCATTACGGCCCGTCGAGTTGGAAAAATTGATCCGTGCCGAATCGCGGTAGCGCACGGTAATAATTCTGAAGGGTTTTTTTTTTCTTTCTTTTTACTGTCAGTCGCGTTTGCCACGAGTGCAGTGAAATGGAAGCTTCTTCGTTCAGCAGAAATGTACTTCCTCGTTACATTTTCATTTCAATTTTACAGAATGGCGAGGAGGTCTCTGTGGTGTCTGGTGGGGCTTCTTCTGGCGCTGCTATTCGTCACGGCGAACGGACTCCGAGGACCAGCGAGCCAGGTAATTATATTTGTCCATGAATAAATATTCGCACGAACTGAACGCGTTGGATTAAAATAATTCGTCCGGCGATAAACCCACTTTAACCACCGGAAACATCGTTACATGTACACGGGAATCGCACGATCTTTAAAAGAAAAAAATCTTACGTCTGCCTGATTAACGAACGTGAAGGAAACAATGCACAACGCTCGGATGGACGGACGCTCGCACGCTCGCACTCGTTACATGCGAGTTATATACTGGACAAGCCGTGCGGTAGCTCGTAAAATATATATTTTATAATCACAACGAGCCCTACCGGCTCGACAGCTGTCCATTTCTCTCGTCAAGTCCGCTCGTACGTCCCGTGCAATTTTCCACCGGTGCAATTCTTCCTTGCGGTGAGATTTCGAAAATTTGCGGAAAAATTACGCCGTTTTTTTTTTAGCCGAATTCTTCACTTTAGTTCTATTTCAACGAGCAAGAGCTCATTTGTTTTTTTTATCGATAGTGCACGAAACCGTAGACCGTGAATAATAAAAAATCGTATATTGGTTTACAAAAGATATCATTACACCCAGAAAAATATTTATTTGATTTAAATAAATATTTTATTCAACTAAATATTTTACTCATACCAAATAAACGGTGGCCATCAAATAATTTTTTTTTCTGGGTGTAGATACAAGTTCGAATATTTAGACGAGATGTGCACGTTTTGAGGACTCTTCGTAGAATGCCTCGCTAGCTCGGTGACGCGAAGAGTCTTCTCCTAGTACGTGAGATTGGTGGGTCCTCCGTGTGAGACTCACAAAACCGTATGCAGCAGGCGCAGAAGAGACGAGTTGCTTTCAATAGACGCTCTGTGAATTTACCGGCAAACTTTTACGATTATATTCGTAGTTTGCAAATTACAGTAAAATTTTTTTAACGACAAAAAACACAAAATTAAAACGTTAACCAAAGTGGGGCATTTTTTAATCCATTTACTGATCAATATCTATCACCCGATATTAATATTTCCTGTTTATCGATAATTGAACTCTGCGATATTTTTTTACCACGTCCGGTCATCCTCCTTTTGAATTCAACTGTTCCGTGCGTCATAGATTTCACCTTATCGGTGTAACTGTGTCACGCATGCGCGCCGCAGGTAAGCGCATGTGCCAGAAGCTAGATCGAGTCCGTGCAACAAGTTCGTCTTTCACATTAAACGCACATTTACCGTCGACTTCCCGTCTCGGCCGAACGCCTCCTTCTCGCCGCTGTTGTGCCCGAAGATCCCGGGCCGTGCTCATCTTCCCATGTCTTTCACTGCTCGTCCAAAGGTCAGACGTGAATGTGCCCAACGGTGCGCCGTAGAACAAATGGCAAGGTGAACGGTCGAGGGTCGTTTAGCACGCGAGCTTTCAGAACCGGTCAATTCAGCGTACAGGATAATAACGTGTCTTTAACGCTTTCGTTTCGTGTCCCATCCGACTAAATACCGTAATGGTCACTTGTCGGGGATAAACGAAAAACGGTCCCGCATGTATCGTCTCACACTCTCCCCAATTGACCTATGCGGTTGAAAGGTTGCACGTTTAACCAAACATCGCATGTTCACAAACGTCCAAAAAAATGTCTTCTCGTTAAATTTACCGTCACATGCAGTTAAAATCACATAACTTAAAAAAAAAAGGAGAACTTGTAAAATTAACGATAAAAATAAAAATTGCATGTATCGTGTCATACTTTTCTCCGATTGATCTACGCGCCTAAAGGATTATACGTTTAACAAACAATACCTGTTAACAAACGTCGAAAAAAATGTATCGTTCATTTTACAGTCTTATTTACTCAAAATTACATCAACTTAAAAAAAAAAGAAGAACTTGTAAAATTAACGACAAAACAAAAAATTACGTGTATCATGTCATAATTTTGCCCAATTGATCTATGCGGTTAAAAGATTGTACGTTTAACAAACATTACCTCTTAGCAAAACTCAAAAAAAAAATTCGTTAATTTTACAGTCTTATTGACTAAAAATTCCATCAACTTAAAAAAAAGAAGAATTTGTAAAATTAACGATAGAAACAACAAATTTCTGGTCTTTCGCGAACCAGAAATGCACGTCGAAACCTTTTCTCCTGCGACCGAGCGTTGCGAAGCACGTGCTGGGAAACGGTATCAACAGTCGGATATCGGAATGCATTCGCGAGTCCTCGAGGAACTGGAACTCTTATATATATCAGATTTCTCGAGCTATCGGTTCTCCGCTCTTGTGTACCGGGTAGCAGTGGCTAATACCACGTTATTACACACGAATACGTTCATACCACGCCTAGTCGCACGCCAGTCGTCCAACTCGCGCGAACAGTTTACACTACACCGAGTGTGTGTATACAGGGTGGCTTTGCAATAAGCGGTTAGGCACTCGGGCGAACACCCGGTCACGCTGCGCTAGGCAGGAGCTGACCTTTAGCGTCGACACTCGTGTGTCGACGCACGCGCGCCACTCGGGCACGCGATATGCAAACAAGCCAGAAATATGCGGGACGAAAAATTTTATCCCTGAACGATAAAGAAATTTTGAAACTAAATGAAACAGTGAAGCGAGGCTGCGGAGCTACTTCGTCGTTATAGTATAGATGTAAAAAAAAAATTAAGCTAATCTTGAAACGCGTTTGTACTTATGGACAAAGTTATGAAAATCGGGACACCCGTTGTCCGTGAACAGACTCTTGCGGCAGGTATCTAGTTCGCATGTTTATTTTGCTGCGCGCGCACACTTACTTGCTTAGCGCGTATCCTGCACAGGGTCGGAGGATTAAGGAGCGTCGACTTAAAGCCTCAATCTTTTTATATGTTCTACATGAAGACCCTACGCATGTATTGCCGATGTCTGAACAATTTTGAATGTATAGCTTATTTGTAATTCAATTTAGAAGCTGACTACTTTGACTTACTTAGAGTAACTTAGAGTTTTGAAAAATTAGCTTGGAGTAGACGAAAGATCAAAGATTATGCAAGAAAATGCGAAATGCGCACTTTACCGTGTACACTCAATGATTTATCGATGCGAAGTTTATTTTGTCATCGCAGTCTTCATTTGTGATTTCGTTTTTCGATTCGTAATGTTGTGATACGTGATGACGATTCCGAAGTCGTTGAGATTCTTAAACTTGGTTACATATTTTTCTTAATCTTTAATCCACGGATCATTTTGCAAAATATACCCAATCAATGGCGTGCTTAATTCATTTTGAAAATATTGCATGCGATTCGAGACAGCTGTGATGCATTTATTTTCAATCATATTTTTGACTCCAAAGAACCGTTGATCCTTTAACGCTTTCGTGTTTGATTTTATTGCGGCGCCGTTCCGTCGGCGCTCGTCCACTGCCATCGCATCGGAACTCAAACGAGCGTGAATCCAAACGCAACGGTGTGTATGGAATTCAATCACTTTCTCATTCGGAGCGCCGCAAGCTGCGATCTCTCGCTCCACTGTAGGTTGAGTCGAACGAATAACGCCCGGTGGGTAATAATACTGGTATGAGATGGGTCTCGACTCCTCGATTCATTGAATCCAATCTTCGTCATTTCGGCCGGTCCAGAAACATTTTCAGTACGATTTTTTAATAAATTCGTTCTGACTTTTTTTTTCTTCAGACAAGAATCGCCGTGCGTTTAGGGTCGATTTTGTTTTTCGTAGATGGCGCATAACGGCATGCAATTGGTGCCGATACAAATTTTATCTCGGAGCGATTTGCTTGCAACATTAGAGCGTTTATGCCCATTGCGCAATCCCGCGCATCTTATATCGATCCAACAGTGAATTAATTTATCGATACGCGTCCTTCGAGAAACGAGTAGTTTTTATGACACCGGATGCTTATTATGTCGAGAACAAAAAAATGAGGCTATATTGGATGGTACATACTGGTCGAGATCGGAGGGAAAAAGAGATCGCAACTAGTCGTCCTCGACACGGCATCTCCATAGTTAGGCATTTGCATACACTGTGCCCACCGGTTTGTCGGTCCTAATAGGTGCAAGGACGATAGACGTTTAAGTCGCGAGGTGTCTCAGTCCTGGGACTGTTCGGTAAAGTTAACGCTCTACTTCCGCTCGTAAACTTTTTTCGCCCTTTTGTTTCTTAGCCCTCGATATACGTCGAACAAAGTTCGTATCGACAAAAAAAATTTGAACAATGGTCATTTTTCAATTAAGAAATATAAACGAAAACGAATTTTCGTATTGCGCGCATACTTGTTCGGATGATCCGAGGCTCCACTGCATTTGGATAATTCAGTTCCGAAGTGAAATGCCAGGCCAAAGTTGCGCAACGAGCTGTGCGCGCCTCGAACATCGGCGAGTGTTTCAGGAAGAGTGACGAGCGCTTTGGGATCAAAATCTCGGCTCCGGAGAGATGAATGCTGAAGCGGCGACGTCCGACCCGCTTCCTCGTGCGATAGCGGGATGCGCAAGCACACGGTTTGATTAATAGCCGCGCGCGCGCAGATCCGACCGGCGCTTGAATGGCGAACGATCGTGTGGTGCAAAGAGCATCGCGGGATTAGCTCGAGGCGATTTGCGAAAGGCGAGATTGCCCGGTTGAACAAAAAAAAATTTTAATAAAAAAAAAACCATGATGGAAACTTTCCAGTCGTTATTAATATAGTCTCCCCGGCAAGTGGGGGGATACACGTTCGGTTAATTATCATTATACTAGTCCTTGCGCAGCATTGATGTTTTCCGTGTTTTTGAGAAATATGCCTATCTCACCCAAATCGATTGAACGCATTACTTAACGATCCTCGTGTTCGAGCACGCCACCCTGTGAACTCAGTTATGACCAGTCGCATGGTTATGGTTATCGGAATATACGGTATCAAGAATTCAAGATACTAATGGGGATTTGTTACGATCTTGAACCATTTTTTTTTCTCAGCGAAAATAATTGTTTAAACTCGGGTTTGTTTAAATCACCGAAAATAATTCTTAAAACTAATTTTTTTAATTAGCGAAAATAATTTATTGTAATTGAATATTTTTTTTATCATCGAGAAGAAAAAGAAATCTGTCGTACGGCATTTTTGATGCGTCTTATTTTAGCTGGAAAGAATAAAACAGATTTTTTTAAAACTAAATTCGTTAACCCTCCCCGATGCGGAAGCTAGGTTCGCGATTCATGAATCGAAGTTAGAATCAACCGAATAAAAAGACACCGCGAGAGCGTAGAGTGTATTTTCACACTTGTTTATTAGCGACACCGTACAGGAGAAGATTATTCAACTAAAAACTTTCTAACGGGCTCGACGTACCGAAGTGATGATAAATCATAATCGGCAGTCCTTGCACCAAATGCCTCTCCCTTGCGAAATCGTTCATTATAGCTCACGCACAGTCGAACTACCTCGTGTTCCCGTTAATAAATTAACATCACCAGGGAGATGCCGATCCGTTGGATGCAATTACGCAATTACGCATGTTGCCTCCACGAGTGCTTGATGTCCATCGGTACTCGGCGCGATCTCTTCCCTCTTGCGCGTTTAGTATTCCTGATTTTTTTGTTTGTATAACGAAGGCGAGTACGTAGTACAAGAAACATACCGGTATTTACGTGCTCGAGTATACCGGAATGCGTAGTGTTCGAGCCTCGTTACCGATTATAGTCGCGCTCGACTTGCATCACGGCTAACCGAGGCGAGTTTGTTGCTAACCGGTCGTCTCGTCATTTTAACCCGTCCGCACCTGTGGGACGCATTTGGCAATTCCGTCACGGATAAATCCCGCGACGTAACAGTCAGAGAATGAAAAAAACAAAAAAAAAACACTACGAAAGAATTGATCTGTTATACGCTTGTTCCACGACAAGTTTCTGCAGTCCAGGAAACAGCGGGAGAAACGGAACCCCGGGCAAGATGCACCGATGTCCGCAACTCGAGACGAGATTTAAAAAAAAAAAAAAAAAAAAAATTCTCGACAACGTAACACACGGTTACGATACTAATAACCATGCATCGTGAGGTGGGTTATTTTCGCGTAATATTATTTTTATGTGTGTTGTTTCGACGTCCCACCCGTTTTGCGCCCGGTACACCGTTTTTATTTGTTTATTTATTTATTTTAATGAAAACGGGCTGAGTCTAATTACAAGGTGATGGGCAGCACCATCAAGCGATTTGAAACAGTGAGCGTGACCAGACGCCAGCCGATGCAAGGCGAAAGAAAAAAATACATAAAATAATTAGCGAATAACAGACAAAGCATAAAAGATAGATGCTAAAAATAACTCAATAATTTAATAAAAAATTATTCATACTAATAGTCTTCCTTCGAATAATCGTAGTAGTTTTTTTTCCCGCCCTCCCCTAGCCTTCGCGAGATAAAAAAACATTTTCGCGTCTCTTTCGCCGCTGCGATTCAGTGTATGTGGAGTTTTCCAACCAGCCGTGAAAATGATTACGTTAAAATGCCGGATCAATGTGATTGGTCCCTTCTGTCAGATACTAACATGGTCTGACATAATGGACCAATCAAATCAGTCCGTCATTATAACGTATACATTTCTACGGCTGGAAGTAAACCCTCCATTATTGCTCGATGATTGACGTTTACACAATTGCAACATGTTTGTAGCCCTGATAGACAAGCGGCACGAAAAGTAGCAGTTGGCGCGATAATTGCGCCATGTACTGCACATGTCGCAAATATCGAGACAATATTGGTACTTTTCATGGCGCTTGTCTATCTGTGAGTGTGCCGTGCCGTTCATTTTATTTATTTATTTATTTATTTATTATTATCATATACGGGTCATGCCCTTTTTACATCAAATTTATGTGCGAGAGTGTATTATCAAGTCGTGCAAACGATTTCAAGGTTACTAATCAAAAGCAATAGAGAATATCAGAATGTCAGCCATGTTTCGCTAACCGGTTTCCTTTGCTTTTCAACGATTTTTCCTTTTTTATTCGCGTGGACGCTTGTCCGTCGATTAAATAGAAATGCACGTCGGGCCGCATCTCACTTTCTCAATTTTTTTGTTTTTTTATTTGTTTTGCAAAAGGTCATTGGTATTCAAAGGCCGTATGCGAAAGCGTTTCTAGTATTATGAATTCATTGGTTCACCGTCCTCAGCTTTCGGCAATTTTTCAAACGTCCCAAGAACGACGATCCGTCAATCGACACTTCGTCCGGAGCATACGAAAACCGAGATCCTTTCACTTTCGAGCCCGTCCGTAATTGTGGCAGGACTGTCGGGCGTCGGAACTGGCGAGGACTCGGCCGTCCGTTAACAAAGTCCGAACCGAGATATTTCACCGAGATTTTAGGCCGACCTTCTTCCGTTCCATCCGGCCGATCCTCCTTGCACGTCCGCGATAGTTATTAATCACGGAGCAGAACGTAAGACGTTTCGTGCCGAGTTGCAATTAAAAGCGAAAAAAAACGATCGAGGCGAGGACCTTCCACCGCTTCGCGCACCGCTGTAGAAAGTGAAGGTAGCCACGCTCGCCGCGCCACATCTCGAACGCGCGTTCGATATCGAATTCGCAACGAAAGCGCCGTACTCTCCACCTGCAGCAACGTCAAGCGACACCAAGGTCGCCCGGATACTCGGCCGATCGAAACAATGCCTGTTATTAATTGTCCGTTATTAATTGATACGCGTTTGGATTAGTTTGAGCGCGCCGTGATATTAGCCGAGTGAGTATTTTCACGTACGGGACAGTGCGGACGGGCGGACGAGGCGCGCGTGCCACTTCCAAGTCGTTTTTGTGTATCTCGGTTGCCTCACAACCGCCGCAACATGTGTATCTCAACCTGGGTCTCGCACACGGCGTGAGAGACACGAGAATGCCGGTGGCCGAGTTTTTCAGTGACCATAGCGAGTACGCGAGAGAGGTTCGTGAAAGGACGTCATCGTAATTTTAGCCAAGGGATCGTAGAGACCACGCCCTCGGCGAGGCGCTCTCGAGCCTGGTTTTTCAGGTTGAAACGGCAGCTCGACCGTTCGGCCATTTTGCAAAAGAACATATTCGACACTGCCATCGACTCCGAGCCTCGGACCTCTTACCATGCACGGTTAAAAAAATAAAGAGGTTCTTACATTCGACACACATTTCTCGGCCACTAAGGGTCATACTGGTGGTAGTGGTAAAAGTATTTATTGACATTAGTGTTTGCAATAACAATGGTGAGACATTCACAAACGATATGCAATGCATATAATGTCAGTGGGCCATGGACCGAGGTCCTTCAGCCCGGGTAATCTAAGGTACCCGGTGTAGTATTTTTTACGCTTTTGAAGAGGTTCGAGCGCTTCACATTAGTTAAATGAGTGCTTCATTTTTTTTCAAAGTAGTTTATACAAACTTTTATGCATCTATTGATCATCGTGGATGGTTATTTGTATTACAGCAGACGTCCTTAACCCAGAAAACATTGATTGCAATAGATTTGCAAAAATCTTAACTCGTTTGTGCTAATTTTCGAATAACTACATATTCGTTCAGTTTTTTCGAAGCATCATCTGCAATTTTCATTTACTGTGCGGACCGGTATTTTGCAAAAAAAACTTTCCGATTCTCGAATGTCCTAGCGTGATCCGAGAGACGGTTACCGATCGAGCGGCCTTTCACATCTCGGCCGGTTGATTGAGATGCGTCATTTTTTTCTTTTTCTTTCCATTCGATTCTATTTCCCATAAACAGTTCGCACGATTAAATTTATACCCCTGGTATACTTCTCACCTACCGGTGGTCTCGGCAGTGATCGAAGGTGTTCATTTTCCCGACAGATAAAGAGCCCTTGCCGTCCGTGTACTGTAATTTCGATTTTATTTTTCTTATTACGTGCCCGTGTCGACGTCGAGTTAACTTAATTGCTCGCTTGATCTTCTCGTGGATCCTCGCACCTCTCTCGATAACGTTTCAGTCCCAGGGGAATCAACACGGCGCGGGATCGTGTGAATTCTCTTGAAATGTAAAAAATAATCGCCTTACACGTACAAGGCGATTCTTTTTTACATTTATAAATAAATAATAAATAAATGAATCTTTATACGTTCGGAGCCTAATAAAGAATGTTTTAAAAAAAGCGGAAAAAATATTTAAAAATGTGTGAATCGGAGTTGAGCTTCGGCGGATGAAAAAAAATGAAAAAATAATTAGCAAATTGTATTTCGTGCTGCCTCTCGCGCCAGCTAGGCCCTCGGACGCTTGCGGAACCGTATTTAGCCACGTAAGTCTGCGAGCGGACTCGTGGGACACCCACTTTTACTTTCAGACTCGATTGTCCGCGTCGGCGAGATAACGATACGAGGGAGACCGGGTAACCGGACGAGAAATTGCCGTAGCCACAACAGCCAGTAAACCGAGCCATTGGAACTCCCAACGCGTAAATTGCTCCGTGGAAATAAACGCTGTTGCGTTCGCGACTCTACGCGACTTCTCTAATCTCACTGTCACTGTCATTGCGGTGCGGTGTCACGCACACGAGACCCAGCGAAATGAGATCTCTCGTTCGGATCAAAATTTGCGGGTCATTCGGCGGTCCGGACCGGTGAACCGGTACGTTTAATGGGGCAACAACGAACACGCGCGTCAACCATATGGCGGGCTTCGGGAGAGAATATGCGCGCGAGAAAGTCCACGGACAGCTGCAATCGTACAGTTAAAGAAAAATATTAAAATAAACGGGCTCGTATATTTAACAAACATTTCTTGTCCAGGAGGCTCGGCGATCTGTATCTTGCTGACTGTGCAATTTTTTCTAGCCGATGGACCGTATTTTTTAAATGAAAAATACTGGCAGAAAGTAACGAGAAAATTTTTTTTATATTAATTTTTAATGAATCTTGAAAATCGTAATACTGACGAGAAAAAAACGTTTGGGAGTTTGTGAACGAGGGATTTATTTGTTTATTTATTTATTGAATCTATTTATTGAATTGAATTCATCGTCCAAGTATACAATAAAATTGCAGGGGACGTATGATACACATTTGCGCGTAATTTCAAAAAATTAATACGAAGTGAAAGTCGTGAGTGATTCTAGAGTATCGACGATAATGTGCTATACAAGAAAAATAGAAAAAAAAATATAAGACTAAACGCATAGTGAACTATACAATCTGATCAGGAACAAATTTTAACATCAAGTGTGGACGAATGTGAATTGTAGTCGCACACGTAAGGCAAAACGAATTCGCGGAAAATGCAGCAATTTTTCCAGATCTTATACAAGGGTAGTTATTCAAGACAATAGTTAGAGAATAGTTTATTCCACTTTGCCATGTATCTGAACCACTTTTGGAACTTCATGGTAAAACTCAATTGTCCATTCCATTTCGCCACTCATCCTATGGCCCTCCAAGCACGCAGAAAAAAAAATTATTTGGCGGCCACCGTTTACTTGGCTTAAGTAAAATATTGATTTTATTTAAATAAATATTTATTTGAATTAGTAAATAGTTACATAAATGAAATAAATATTGATTTAAATCAAATAAATATTTTACTTAAACCAAATGCCCGTCAAATAAATTATTTTTTTCGGTTGAGTTTCTTCAGGCCGCCACAAGTTGCTCAGTTGAGAGGTGATTGTTAAATGTGTAAACCTTGTTTTTTTTACTAGACTAGAAGATCAAATGAATCACTTCCATCGCTTTCTGCGCGCTAAATACAATATAAAGCATTTTTTTTTTAAATTTCAACTAAGTTACGATAATTGTTACTAACAATATCGTCAAACACTATTGGGCTGTTTGAGTGTTTCTGTAGTCCGCGGAGTGTATTACAGATCGATAGACGATCGAATTTCGAGAGCGTTCCGGAGGCAGGGAAACGCGGCGATCGAGAGTCGGCTGGCAGTCGTCCAGCGGCCAGATATCCTTTCTAATTGAGGCATGAAATCGACGGCTGCTCGCTTCGCGTTATGAGTCGCCGATGGATTTTTTTTCCAATTTTTCTTTTTTTTTATCCCACCGTGCAATGTCTCTGTTCAATTTTGCGCTTACTTGGAAATATCGCTTAAACCGATCGAACGAAGCGGCGATCGGGCACGCCGCGTTTAAGGACGAAACGGAGCATCGTGGGACCGCGACGGATAATTAATAATCGCGCTTCGGGCAACAATCGACTCATTGTAAATTCATTCGCAATCCGCCGACATCGGAACACCGGCGGTCCGTGTGAAAATGTTGCACGCTTGCGAACTTTGACTTCTCGCAAATCATCGTTCAATGTAACGTTTCCCTTCCTTAATTTTGTGAAAACTTTAATTCTCATATTTTTTTTTTAACCGCTCCTCTTCTCGATTATCGGAGTTAACGAGAGGGCTCGTCGCGCGACTCGTTGAAATGGCACAGCGATTGACGTTTGAACTTGCCAAAAGGTGATCGGCTCAGTCGGTCAAACAGATTAGGAGAGTTATTATTTTTAAAAAAATAAAAAAAAACTTCGCGTATTTGCCTGCTCAGCGGCATGATCACCGGGAATACTTGCCGATTACCGGTTGACGTCCGACGACGAAACAACCAGCTGGATTATCGAGGAAACTGCGCGGAGAGAGAGTGTCGAAATAGACACCAGCCGATTCCGCCGGGACGATCCAACAGTTCAACTGCCGGGGTCGAGACGCTTCGGCAGAGCATCCAAGGAAACCCCTGATTTACGGTAATAAGGCCCACCGAATTTGCATATCGATCGTGACGCGACGCTCCGTTCCCGCCGTAATTCGAGTTGGCGAAGCTCGGGGAAAAAAGACGCACGAAGTTGCGCAGAAATTATCGGCAGGTTATTTCATCCCCTCGTTCAGTCCGACGAGATGGGCCCGTGTGAACGACCCCGGAGCCAAGCCGCTTCATCAGGAAGTCGAGATAATCATCACTTCGGGACACCCGATCGGCAGATGTAATTACTCTTCTAATTCGATCGGAACCCTCGCAATTTCAGCGGGACTGAAATTGCACTTGTTAGAGCACTCACCCGATACTTTCGATAAGCGGACCGCGGGCCTTGTAACCGATATCGGGACGGTCCCTTCCTTGTGGGAAAGTCCGACCGAGGGGTGGATGAAGAGACGAGGGAATTTAGAAACGAACAATCCCGTTAATTGGCCCATAGTTACCGAGCAGGCCGCTTAAGATAGTCCTTGCGAATGGTGTTGATTTCGCATAAGTTTCAGAGAATTGAGAGGGAATTGCATACACTTCTCGATGGTACAAAAATCTGAAAAAAATCAAGCGTATTAAAGATAACGAAAAGATTAATTTTGCATAATAACAATTCCAAAATGTTATTAACAAATTGATGAAAAGTTTAATCGTTCAACGAATCTCCCGGAAATATAACTTTTTTTTTAATGAACATTATTCGTTTATTTTTCTGAACACGTATGCATTTTTTCAGATTTTTAAATTCACTTTGAATTTTTTTTTTTTATATGGGAAAAACGTGTAGAAAGTCAGAAAATTAAAAGGGAATTTAAAAATCGGAAAAAATTCCTACGTATTCATTTTTAAAAAAAGTTAGTAATGTACTATACTGTACTATAGTTTACTATACTATACTATACTATTTAGAAACAAGCAATTGCGTTAATTCGGTTATAGATACCGTGGAAGTCGTTTAACGCCGTCGGGATTCCGTTCGGAAACACAGATGGTTGGAGCCGCCGAGGATCTATCGCGCCTGCGCAATATCAATCTCGACCTATACGCCTCGCAAAGCGATGCTACGCTCCTCAAACTATCAATTCCTCCGTGTAACGTACAATTTTAATCTTTCTCCGGCACTTACCGTCATAATAATCGTTAATCCAACTGCAAGTGTAACGAGAGCCTTGTACTCGATTCCCCCATTGTGCAACACCGCAATCTACCACTCCAAGACTCTTTGTTGGGTGGGCACTGGATGTTGTTTCTTTTATTTTTTCATTTTAATTTTTTGTTTTCTTTATTGTTCGGTTGTTATTTAATATTCAATGACGGAGTCAGTGAGCCGGTTTGTATATTTATTCGAGCCTGAGGAGCCGGATCTCCACCTTTGAAATATCATACAGGCTGTGTCACGCGTGATCGTTAAATTGCGAAACGACATGTGGATCTAGCTCGGCCCGGGATCGATGGCTTATTAATCTCCGGACCAAATCGTCTCGACCAGTGGCTTCGCTCGCTAAGAGCCTCGGTGCATTGAGCTTGTTGCGTAATTTATGTAAATCCGGTGGAGCGACCAGAGGCGCTCCAATGAGCCCTCTTAGGAAGTTTGGCTCTCGAGACCGAGGAACAAACAAGCAGGAGTGATCGAATGACCGCTACATTTTTTTTATTAATTATTTTTACCATATTTTTTGCCGCATCACGATGCTCACGAACATTTCTTGCTCCCAATTAATTACACTGTATAGGATTAATAAATTTGATGGTCAATAAATTTAATGATGATATTTGACAACCGTTAAGCAAATTCGATGGAGATCAAAACGAAATTATTCTCTCTTACATACATATATTTTTTCCCCTCATCACGAGGCTCGCGAAAATTACATGCTCCCAATTCATTAAACGATCAAATTAATCAATTTGATGGGTAAATAATTTTAATGATAATATTTAACAAACGTAAAAAAAATTCGATAGTGATCAAATCAAAATTATTCATTCTCTCTTACTTGGGCATTTATATGTATCACAACGAGACACCTGGATGACCTTGCTCGGATATAAAAAGTCTGTGGGTAATTGGATCGCTGCTCGCACTCTCTCTTTCACCCGACGCAGCTCCGGTGGGACATTCAGGAAAAGGATTGTGCAATAAAAGGGTATAAAAAAAAACGTCCGATAAGCAAATAAGCGATCCCGGACTCGCGTGTGTCGCTCAGATTTCAAGATCATATTTGACATTCGTTTTATCGACATCACTCCCGATCGGCTTGCTACGAAATGATTGTCAAGACCTGAACAGCTTAAAACATTTTTTGTTGTTGTTTCTTGCGCGATTGGAATTTCTCACGAACTGATTCCATCCTTGGCCTCGAAGATCCAATCACCGGACGATTAAAACTACCAGAAATCAGAGCTGGGCAAAGTATCAAAAAATACTTCCAGTACAAAGTGCGAAGTATCACAAATTCTTGAAGTATTAAGTACTTTTTGTACTTGAAGTAACTCTCAAGTATTTTTCGCGATCAGGTTCGTAGTGTTAAGCGTCATGTGGGCTTTAAAAGAAAGTGCAAAGTAACTTGCACATGGCTTCCCCATTTATTACAATTCTGCGCATCGGTTTCTCTTTGAGAAACTTCGTTGATCGATTTTGGCTTCCTGATGGAGAAAGCTTTGCGTATAATCGTAATAAATGAGGAAGCTATGTGTAAATTATTTTGCACCTTTTTTCGAAACATAGAGAAATGTTCACATTTCATCAAATTGAAACGGTGAAAACTCGACGCAAAATTTATTGTAAAAAAAAATCGCAAATCGAAATTTTCGTAATTCGTCGTTTTGAAGATATTTTCAATATTTTCTTCACTTTTTTCATTAAAAAAACAAAATATTTCATAAAAAATCTCAAAATTGTAAAGAAAAAAAAAACGAAAAGGGCGAATTCTCGTTTTTGTAATGAATTCTCGACAAAATGATACTTAATGAAAAGTTTAGACAGATAATCATTAACAGAAGTAGGAAGTCGCTCTACTCATCGAGTATCCGTAATGCGAGCATGTACTCAAAAAGTGATTGTACTTGGTACTTGAAATAGTAAAAAAGTACTCGAAGTACCAAACAAGGACCAGATACTTCAAGTACTGCGCAGCTCTGCCAGAAACTCGAAAAAAAATCACCCTCGACAGTTTCGATAATCTTTGTGCTGTCGACTTATCACCGTTATGACCTAAAAAAAATCACATTACGATTTAATGATAATACCCGATTGTGCGTTTCAGGTCGAAGGTCACGAGACGAGGACGACTCCGAGGGGTCGCGGAGGCTCGCGATTCAATCTCAAGGCGAGCGAAGGACTGGAGTCGAGCACGACACCTTTCTCTTCGTCGAGTCCGGGGTCGAGTCGTGCCCGGAGCGGAGGCCGAAGAGGAGGATCCCGCGCAGGAGAGGCGCCAAGATCCGAAGCGGTCACCCCGAAGAGTCGGCTCGATCATGATCGAGACGCGAAGTTTCCTGCCGGAAACTCCCAAAAATCGAGCGGCTCGGCCGGCTTCGTTTCCGGTCCGGAGAGAAGAAGACCCTCGTCCGGTACCGCGGCGAGAAAATCTCCGCCGGAAATTCCCCAACGCGCGACTACGGAGGACGCTCCGACGACGGAAGTGTACAAACCGATAAAAAAAATCGAGCGAGCAAACGACTCGCCGATATCGAAGGATAACCAGGAACCACGCAGGATCGGCCTGTTTCGAGCCAGAAACGGGTCGCCGTCCAAGAGAGGTTCGACGACGGCGAAGTCCGCCGAGGACTCCGGTGGTTCCCGAGAGTTCGACACGACCGGTCCATCGGTCTTCGCCGGCACGACGGAGATACCGAGATCGAGAACCGGCAGAAAAATCCAGACGACCCTGTCCTCGAGAGATTTGAAGAGCGGACTGCCAACTTCCGGTAGATACGCGTCCGCCAGGCAGAACGCGGAGAAACCGCGCGTACGGGAGGAAGACACTTCGGGGAGGTTCGACGCTTCCCCGAGAGCTCAGAGACGATCCAGTGATCTTTCAGCCAAGCGAAGACACGACGTCGTCGTGCACTCGGGATCCGAGAGCGTCAGCATCGATATCCCGTTGATCTCGGAGCTTCCCGTTCGATCCAGAGTCCACAATTCTCCCGAAGCCGTGGATGACTCGGCGTCGTCGTCGTTTCCGAGAAACGGGCGAGGCAGAAGCAGAGGACGATCGGCTGAGGAGAAGAGTACGGAGAGTTCGACCTCGAGATCCGGATCCAGAAGAGGTTCCTCGAGATTCGCCGAGGCCGTGCCGGTGGTGAACAACTCGCTGGAGAGGCCCGCGAGAGCCCGAAGCGAGTCGCATTCGAGAGGCAACGAGCAGCGCAACGAGAAATCCCGTTCCCGAGGCAGGGGTCAGGAATCGACGGCGAGCAAGTCGTCGGGACGATCCGACGAGACGAAGGGCAGGAGTGCGGACGGAAAGGGAAGTGCCGGTCGACGAGACAGGACAGCCGGAGCGAGATCCACCGCGGCCGGCAACAGATCTCTTGAGTCCGAAGCGCGCGGACGATCGAGGATAAAGTCGAGAGCGACGGTGACTTCGACGAGTCCTCCGGCGACCACCGCCGCGCCCGAAGAGACGACGACCATTGTAATCGCGACTGCCGAGAGCGTAACTTCGAGTCAGGTTTCCTTCGCGCCGACGACCACTCCGGCGGCGACGTCGCGGACGGTTCAGGAGCGATCGGAGACGACGGTGGAGCCGAGTGGCGCGAGAAATCGCGGACGAACCGGCGCCCCCTCGACGACGAGCAAGAAAGCTGCGAGGGAGGATTTCTTCAATCACGGACTTGGCTTCCGGGGCAGGAAGGTCGCTACCGAAGCTCCGAGCGAACCTTCGAACACTCGGAACGAGGCGAAGAGCGAAGCGCCGCCGAGGGGAAATCCCGGATGGACGCTGAAGAGAAGACCGGGCTACCATGCCGAAGACGTTTCGACCACTTCGTCGCGACCGAGCGCGACTACCGAGAGCGGAGCGGCGACGATCAGCAACGAAATTCCAACGGCGAACGAAAATTCTCCATCGACGATCTCGAGCACTTCGGACGGGTCGAAGAAAGCCAGGGGATCGAAGAGGCCGTCGAGACCGACCGGCGACGCCGATGGAGCCGGCAAGACCTCGAAGAAGACTTCCGGACAGGGCAAGGCGAACAGAGATTCCGAGGAGAGCGACAACTATCCGCCGGAATTCAAGGCGAAGCTCGCCCAATTGGTGAGTGCGGAGGCGCTGGAGCGCTGCTGGCGCTCCAGCACATAGTATAAGATCAAAAACCCTTCGTTCTGTGTAAATACGGAAGCTTCATGCGTTTCAAGCAGCTAGACAAGCTGCAATCGAATGCAAAGTCGCTTTGAAACAAAATCGAACATTAGAGTTTTGCGCTCGCTGTAGGAAACCCTTCGTTCTGTGTAAAGATGCTAGATTCATGCGTTTCGAGCAGCCAGACAAGTCCCCCATCGAATACGAGCCCGCATCGAAGCGAGATTCTACTGTACGAGAATTTTTCTATACGAGCTGCCGCAAGAGCCCGTGCATGCAGTTCGCCGACGACGACGCGTGCCGAGCTCTCGACAGGTGGCGATTAATTTTACAGCGCGAAACGGAAATCTACGATATAATCCGTCGCATGCGCCTCGGTCCTTTCCTTCGATTAAACGGAGGAAAGGCTTCACCGTCTCGGTTCGTTTCGTCGCCAAATTTATTAACGCGTATTTTTTGCCTTCTTTTGCTTTCAGAAAAATGGCAATGGTCAAGACGCGACTGCGAAACCTGTCTCGGGGGTAAGTTGGATCGATCGACGATCTACTCGCACGAATCGAATCGTGCACGGAGAATAATGATTGGTTGTCCCAATCAAACTGCGTGGCTAAGGAGGTTCGAGCACTTCGCACTAGTCCAATGATATGGAAAAAAATACCATAATGCGTTTGTACGCATGCGCAGTATTTTTCCCGCACGCGATGCGAAAAAGTGACTTTCTGCGCACATTTCGCAGGAACGGAAAGCGTGATTCTACGTGCATGTGTCAGGAAAACAACTTCAAAAATGTGGCACTCATTTGACCAGTGTGAAGCGCTCTGACAGCCTTAATTACACTCGAGACGATTTAAGTTTGTGCGGACTAAACGGTTGATCGATTCCAACGGATCGATTTATCGAAAGCCGTCCCAACAAAATTAATGGCCCGGATCGACTAATTATTTTTCTGCGTGCATGTTATTATTTCTTTACTCTTCAGTTTACTCTTCTACATTGGCCCTACATTTTAACATCTAACACGATGTACTGACACAATTTACTCTATCTTTGATACTTTTTAAAAATGAACATTAAAAAAATAAATAATAATAATCTAATGCTTTGCTGCCTACGTCCAAGGTGCAGGAGGAATTGCTCTATGAGGGTAACAGAGTCAAGTACAGTGTCGCCGTGTTAACGACAAAATAAAATCGTCAAGTGTGCTCGAAGATTTGATTATAAAAAATACAATTTAAAAAAAAACCGATATATATCCTTGACACGAATATAGGCATTCTCGGAGAAATACACGACTCGGCACACACGCTCAACGTCCGCGACTTCGGAGTCCGAAGCTCCCGGCGAGGATCCCGAGATCGAACGTCCAATACCGATTTCGATCGTTCCTGTGTCCACGACACCTCTATCGGACCAATTTGTCACCGACACATCCGACCTCGGGACCACTATGATTGAATCGGTGAAGCAGCGTTTTTAAAATTTTTTTTCATTTTTTATTTTTCATATATTATTATTTTTTAAATCGAATGTACGCAGAAAGCTAATGGCCTGGAACGATAAACGTACGAATCGTACGCGGGCCGGCTTGTCGATGTCATTGACGACCAACCTAGACTGGACAATGACGCCTCGCTTGTTTTTATCACAGCAGTCTATTCCTCGGTACGATCATCCTTCCGTTCAACATCCCGGGGAGATTTAAAAAAAAGTGCACAGAACGCCTGCAAATCATTCCTCGGTTGCTTTTTTCTTCGAAGTTCGCAAGCATGTGAATCCCGTGTGGCGGACGTGGTCAGGCTCAGAGTTCCTCCGCCTTATATTTTGGTTGGTCGTTCGAGTAGTTGCTCTTATTTTTCTTTTTTTTCTTTTTTACATCAATCCTTGGAGAAAGTAACGGAGCAAGGCGGGCGAGGTAAACGCGATTCGGGTCGATCGCGTGAGAGTAGCTCGCCGGTGCGAGCGCGAAAGGTGTTCGTTGCGCAATTCACAGTTCCGGCACGTGAATCTTGTTCGAGATAAAGAGACACTGGCTAATACCGATCAATTCGTTCGTCGCCTATTTTTTTTTCTTTTTTTTTTTTTTACCACACCCCGATACTCGATTCATCAGCCTCATTGTCATTTGTCTTTTTATTCGCGTCAACCCCGTTGCCGCACACAATTATCATTCTCTCACAATCGTCATGATCAGTGGTCTAAAAAAAAAAAAAAAAAAAAAATCGTTTTCAGTTTCTATTTGGTGCGATGAGTACGTGGTTCGACATCGTCATGCGGCCATTCGTCGCTTGGATCGTCTCGCACTTTCGCGCCTCGTCCACCCTAGATATCGCCTATCCATTGTACTAAATGAATGATAATGTCGTAACGCCGGAGTATAGAACTTGTATGATTGGCACAGCGCGACGTAACGAGCTAGCGAACTCCCGAGTCGTCCCGAACGTCGACTAGAGTGTTTTATCGCGAAGTGAAAGACGACTGGGAGTTGCGCGTGAAAAAAAAAATAAATAAAAATAAGGGAGAGAACGCATGCTGCTTTATTGAGACTTCTAATAAAAGAAAATAAATTTAAAAAAATAAAAACATAAAGGCATGAAGCGTATCAGCGAACGCATCGCATATTCGCAATTGCATATACTGTGACTCGCCAAGTGCATGAAGCATGAACAAGGATCATATAAAATAGATAATGCCCGTGCGGTGCATGTTTTTCGTTTATCGGATCGACGATCGTCGATTCCGATCTCGTGAGCGACTAACACAAAACGCTGTTGCTTAAAAAAAAAAATCAACAGACCAACAAAGAAGCACTAAAAGCTTCGTGTCTGTCCGCTGTTGCCGATGCTTTCCGACGTCGAGAATACCGATGAAAAAATAATCGGCGAGGAGAAAAAAATGAATAAAAAATTGTGAGAAAAATAGAGACGAACGAAGACCGGTTTCAGGGACTCTTCAAGAAGAGACCGACGACGGATCCTCAATACGTCGCGCGTTCGAGACAGAAGTTGGACAGTGCGGTCAAGCTGGTGCTCAAGAGCGAGTCGAGCGACGAAGATCGAAACCGGAAGACCGAGCCCACCTCGTCGAGTACGCCATCTTTGTTCGCCACGAAGAAGAGGCCGGAGGCGACGAGAAGATCGAAGGTCGGCTCGAAGCTCGCGACGACGGTGAAGAGCCCTGCGGAGAGCAAGATCCACAAGTTCGCCAAGAGATTCGGGCCTTCGAAGACCACATCGGGCACGGCAAAGTTCACCGGACCGATCAAGCTTCGAAAATCCAAGGAAGCGACCGAACCGACGACGCTCAGTGAGATCGACGGAACGAACGACCTCATCGAGAGCACGACCCTGCCCTACTCCAGGGACGCAGCGGAGCCGAAGAGGACGGAGGCAACGACAGCGACGCCGCAGCCGACCCGACCCAACATTCTCTCCCGAAGGGCGAAGGAACTGCCGCGCGAGAACGTTCCCACCACGACCAGAAAACCGAGAGCCTGGATCGCTCAGCACATAGACAAGAACTTCGAGGAACCCCGGTCGAGGGACGTCCAGGAGTCGTCGACGAGGCGCAGCGGTTCGTCGACCACGACCAAAAGATCGAGAGCCTGGATCGCTCAGCACATAGACAAGAACTTCGAGGAACCTCGCTCCAAGGACGTCGAGGAGTCGTCGACGAGGCGCAGCGCTTCCTCGACCACGACGAAGAAGTCGAGGGTCTGGAACCTCGCCTACATCGACCGGGACTGGCAAGAGCCGACTCGAAGGACCACGGTCGCCGAGGCTTCGTCGACGCGGGAAACGCGCGTTTCGGCGACCGCCCGAGGGAAACCGGAAGTGGCCGTCACCGAGCCGTCGTTCGCCGAGAATGCACCGGGAACGGTTTCGGCCGACGGTCGATACACCCGGAAGAAAACCGAGGCGTTCAAGCCTTTCGAATCGGTACCGAAGATCGGCACGACCGAGGAATCGTCTTCGTCCCGTCGCCGGGAGTTTCGTCCGAGAACCGCGACCTATCGACGCCACTCGGAGCCACCGCAGCCGGTCTTCGTGGTAAACGCGCTGCCGGTCGGGAAGTCATCGTCCGGCAGCAGCGTGGCCATCACGCCGAAGGCTCCCGTTAAATTCCACGCGACCGTCAGGGGCTCCGCCGAGAATTCCACTCCGCGTCTGGCAAGGCAGGAACCGACTTTGAACGTGAAGATCTCGGACGAGAGCGAGAACTCCAATACCAGCAGCGGCGGCGCCGCCTCCGGTATCGTAGGGAGCAGCAACGGCGCCAGCGGGACGTCCGACAGTAATATCTTCAGTCCGACCAGATCGACTTTTCTCCTCAGCAGCAACTCGACCTTCCTCGATCAACTGAGGAGCACCGTTGCGCCACTCCTGAACGCGCTCGGTAACAGGACACCGATATTCTCGACGGTCTACAATGCCACCAATGGCACGGTGAGCTGGTAACAAGGGACCGTACACTGGAAACAAAAAAATTGTAAATTTAACGTGCCGGCCTGCAAGTTTTTATGCAAAAACTGGTTGGTACATCAAATTTAATGTACAATTATGATGAAAAATTTGTACATTTTTTCATTGAAATTAAAGTGAATTATTAAAATTAAAGTACTTTCATAGAAAAAGTAAAGTAAATACTTAAAAATAATGTATTCTCAATGTTTTCAATGCACATTCATTTTTTATCGCAATTGTACATCAAATTTAATATACCAATTTTTGCATAAATACTTCCAGTCCGGTACATTGAGTTTCATATGAATTTTTTTTTACCGTGTACGATGGAATGGAAGGAATTTAATTGTTTGTTAATTAATTTTTTTTTATTTCAACTAGGACAATTCGGCAGCCAGGGTAACGCCGAGCGGTTCGCCGCCGCGTTTCAGCGCCCGTTACAAGGGGGCCGAGCTCTTCGTGAGAAGGCCGAACGTCCTTGAACCAGCGGGTCCTTTCATCACGAGCTCTACAACGCCTTTCACACCGACTGAGGTAAGCTTCGTCCCGATGGATTCCCATCTTTTTTCATTTTTTTCTTTGTTACCATGCAAATATTATCATTCAATTTCCTCTCTCCCATGAATAGATAAAATATGTACGAAAAATATATTCGATATGTGTGGACTTTCGATACATGACGAATTTATATTTTTTTCCACATGGCAAAAGCATGTTTCTGCACTAAGAGAAGGATCTAAGAGAAATTACCATAAATCTGGTAAAAACCAACAGAACTTTCAGATATATGAGGACTACAGCGACATCCTAGCAAACATTCGTATTAAACTTGAATACATTCTGCTAGAAAATGTGATAATTTTCGCTATCGTAGATATTACCCGAATGTCCCGAAATTTTTTCAAAAATGTAAGTTTTTCTTACTAGAAAGAACTGTAAAAAAGGACTGGGAGTTTTTATGCAAAAACTTGTACATTAAATTTCATGTACAATTGTGACAAAAAATTAATTTTCAAGGTATTAAAAACATTGCGATCACTTTATTTTTAGTAATTTGCATTGACTTCAATGAAAATAGCAATCTACGATACTTGTGCGGTAAAACTTTTTTTTACCAGTGCTGCAATCCCACGCATTCAGAGAAAGTTTTCGCTCGAGTATCGTACCAAATTTTACTTCACAAGGTGTGAAAAATGGAGCAACTGCCATTTACGCACTAAGTGTAATAAAGTATATTAATTTTTCATAAAAACTGTACATCAAATTTAATGTAGCTTCGGCATAAAAATTTAAGTACCAGTTTTCGCATAAAAACTTTCCGTCCGGTACATTAAATTTACAGTCTTGGGTACAAAATTGCTATGGCCCCTGTGAAAATTTCACATATACTAGTGGTGGCGCCTGCGTACAATGTTGCTTGTTCGAAAATTACCAGATGACGGTCGTTTTTTTTTCGAGATCCTTCTATCAGTGTGTACATGCGAGAATCGAATGTACAGTCACCGATTGCATGACAATGACCTCGGTTGGCTATAATTTCTAGACAGTGGTGTTCTGGGTAGATTAATCATGCGAATGCACGTTGTTTTATTTTCATAATAAGCAGCCGATAAATTATTTAGAAGGATTAAGGTCGTGCGGTTGAGGATTAACGCTCGCAAAAGGTGTCTCGATAGTTGCCGTTCCGTAGCCAGAGTTGTTGCACAACTGTAAAAAAAAAATGTACTACTAATTTTTTTGTTTGTTTTGTAATTGTATCGAAGGTACTCACAACAACGAGGGCACCCGACGCGGGCTCAGAAATAATTTCAAAAACCGATCTGCCAGATATATCATCGATCGTCTGGACGGATGATGATCCCGATAACGACAACGGAACTTTCACTGCTAACGTCCTCGGGACGAACGACCTTCGTTGATGCTGCGATATATGCAAACTATTAGTCACATCCACCTTTCACATCCGCTCTCTCTATTATCAGCAGAAACTTATCCTACGACCACATGCTCTCCTCTCTGAACACTCGGAATAAATATACTCCTCCAGCAATGCAGGATTCGTTCTTACCCAGCCTGTAACGAACGTTCGGTCGGGGTCGAATGGCCGAATTCTGAGTGGCGAACGTATCCAGGATATATATTTTTTCGAGAAAAAAAAAATATATATATACATATACCAGATCTGGGCAAAATACCAAAAAATAGTTCAAGTACAAAGTATTATGTACTTTTTGTACTTGAAGTATTTCAAGTACTTTTCGCAATTAGGTTCGTTGCCTTAAGCGTTATATAGGCTTTAAAAAAAGGTGCAGAGTAATTTACACATAGAATCCTAGTTGTGAAAAACCGTTAACTGAATTTTTTGTATTTTGTGTCATTAAAAAATTTCATAAATAACTTCATTCAACAAAACAAAAAGGATCCCTTCCCGGTTCTTTAAATGGCGTTTCAAAAACAAATTCTCGGCAGAATTGTACGTGTGGAAAAGTTTAAACAGATAATAACATATTAAAGCATCTCGTTTACTTCGAGTACTCGTGTGCTTCAAGTACGTACTTAAAGTATCAAACAAGTACACGGTACTTGAAGTACTGCGCAGTTCCGATATATACATACATATATTTTTTTTATTTTACTCGGTTCATTGGCAGGCAAGGCTTTTACGTAAAGTTTCGCGAGAGCTCATACCCAGGGACAACGTTTTACGCACGGCGGTGAAAGTAACAATGTTGCACGAGGCGATCGAGTGTGTTACGCGGTTGGCGGATCAAACGCCCCGGCATACGCGATACACTTATCCGTGCACTGTGCGTATTCGCGTGTGGTGATACTTTCATATCTGGGACATCAGTGTGGGTGGCTCGGCCGACGGTAAAGAGTAAAAATTCATCGCGCAAGTAGATTGTTCGACGTAGGAGTCGGCCGTCGACCGAGCGGTGTCCCACGGAACACCCCACGGATATCGCATATCGTTATTCGATTTCAAGAATTGCAGGATTTATCCTGGCGATATGAATTTTCACGAGTTTTGCAACTAGAGCATAAAACACTAGAACATGCCGTTCAATCGTCACCGCTCGTCGTCTCTGGAAACGTTGATCCCCATGTGCTCACGAGTCTGATCGTAACGTAACATTCGCAAGGAGTACAAAAAAAAAAGAAAGAAAGGAGGGGGTGATAGAAAAATGAAAGCCTGCCCGCTGGGCGATCGCGGCCGTTAACGATCTCAACTCGCCGAACTGGTTTCCGCCGAGCCCCTCGGAGCGGCCATAGCTTCCTCATATGAGAAATTCTAGTTTTACCAGTGCCGATCCGCAGATTGTACTTCCAGAAGTGGTTCGAGGATCTGCCGTTAGATGGAGCACGGAGTACACCGAGCCCCAGACATTAAACCCCTATGGAATCTGCATCGTCGCTCGTTACCGAGATTTCAAAATTAATGAAATATCCCTTTTTTTTTTTCTATTAAATTTTTTTTTTTAAATCGCAGGTCACATTCGTCACCGCAACAAGTACACCGAGTCCCAAATTAGAGCCCCTGGAATGTGCAACATCGTTCGTTCCGGCGATTTCAAAATTACTCCGATTTTCCCTTTTTTTTCTAATTTTATTTTATTTTTTTAAATCGCAGGTCACATTCGTCACCGCTACGAGTACACCGAGTCCCAGATTATAGCCCTTGGAACTGCATCGTCGCTCATTACCGAGATTTCAAAATTAATGACATTTACCCCTTTTTTCTATTTGTACTCTAAATCACAGATCACATTCGTCACCGCTACTCGCACCAGTCTCACAAACGAACAAAAAAAAATGTACAGCACCCCGCACAACTTCTTTATGCTTCCAGAATTCAGGCTCGGCCCCTCCAGTATCAATCGAGAGTCCCGGCGAGCCCAGAGTGCTAACATTCTACCAGGCTCTGGAGTCCGCGAGCATAAGCAACGAACTCGGACAGACTGACGAACAGCAGGCTCGAATTGTCGGTGATGCCCAGGTAGACGTCCTCCCAAACGCCGCCGTTAACGACTCTAACGACACGAGTAACTCTAACAATGACACTATCACAACAATCCCAACGACCCGAGTAACGGAGATGAGCGTAGAGTCGGTAACAATGGATGTTAGTTCGTTAACCACTATAGAGACCACCCAAATGCCGGAGACGACAGTTCGCCAAGACGACGCGACGCAGAGCCTGGATGTAGCTACGATTTTGCCCGAGACCACCGAACCGACCCGCGCCGATACCACCGTTCCGGTCGAGGAAAATCCTTCCACGACTCCCCTTGCCGAGCCGAGAACCGACGCATCGATCATCGGCACAACCGCGAGTCCGGACGATTCGTTGGGAACAACTCCGGAAACCAGTACCCAATTCGAGCCCGCACCGGAACTAACGACCGAAACGAGCACCCAATTCGAGTCCACACCGGAAGTAACGACCGAATCTAGTACCCGATTCGAGCCCACACCGGAAGTAACGACCGAATCTAGTACCCGATTCGAGCCCACACCGGAAGTAATGACCGAAACCAGTACCAGATTCGAGCCGACACCGGAAGTGACGACCGAAACCTCCGCATCGACGGAAACGGTCACCGAACCTCCGACGATTCAGAATACAATCCCCGAGGCCAACGCGAACTTCCAAATGACTGCGGTCCCTTCGATAACCGAACGTGCTTATTCGGACATTGTCGAGAGTTCGTCGATGACCACCGAGCCGATCGGAGATGTCACTGCTCCGAGCGCCACGACTGAGGTGACCAACGCTCGAGTCGTGGAGGAGACTGCGACGACTACGCAGCAGAATGACGAATCCACAACGTCGGTTACGGGAGGAATCGTAGACGGTGAAGTCGATTCGAGCTCGAGCGCCAATTCGGAGTTGGACGCGACTACGACCGTTCAACCGAGCTCGGAATCCGCGTCGACGATCATTGCCACAACGGCTGAGAGCGTCACAACGCTTCAGCCTGATAAATTCGGTGGTAGCACTCCGGTGCCTTCTGATACCGAGAGCACTAGCACCGAGGCTCAAATTACCACCAGCACCGATGCTCAAATTACCACCAGCACCGACGCCCAAATTACCACCAGTAGCGATGTCCAAACTACCACCAGCAACGATGCCCAAACTACCACCATCAACGATGCCCAAATGCCCACCAGCAACGATGTCCAAATGCCCACCAGCAACGATGTCCAAATGCCCACCAGCAGCGATGCCCAAATTACCACCAGCAACGATGTCCAAATGCCCACCAGCAACGATGTCCAAATGCCCACCAGCAACGATGTCCAAATGCCCACCAGCAACGATGCCCAAATTACCACCAGCAACGATGCCCAAATTACCACCAGTACCGAAGCCCAAATTACCACCAGCATTGATGTCCAAACTACCGCCAGCAACGATGTCCAAACTACCACCATCAACGATGCCCAAATGCCCACCAGCAACGATGTGCAAATGCCCACCAGCAATGATGTCCAAATGCCCACCAGCACCGACGCCCAAATTACCACCAGCAACGATGTCCAAATGTCCACCACCGACGGTGTTTCAAATCTGGAAGTCACTGTCGAAATGGCCACCGCGACTCTTCAGACGACCGTTCCCACGGCCGAGTCAACCGAGGCCTCCACGCCAATGATAGCCAGCGAGACGAGCACGATGGGGACTTTGGAGGTCACCGCCCAGCTCGTAGAGTCCGCGGCGACCCCTCAGGTAACGCAGGAACTCGAAGTAACGTCCAGCACCACGTTGGCTAACAGTTCGGATTCCCAGACCGCCGACGTTACCACGAGTTCCGTGATTCCGAGCACCGAGTCTTCCCTCCGTAGCAGGATCACTCTAGACGACATAGGTGCGAGACTAGGGAACTACACGGAAATTCCCAGTCTGTCCGATAACAGTCTGCTGTCCCGAATGATGATCAGGCTAATGACGACCCTGTTCTCCGACTCCTCGGAGGAGACGGGTTCATCGTCGGGCACTCCCAGCGCCGATGTAGCAACGGCGCGGAGTGACGTCGACGGGACGAGCCGACCGGAAACGGCGGGCCAGTCCCCCGCGGACGAGGTTCCCCAATTGTTAGGCGGTTTTCTCGATAATACCGATAAAAATGCAACCGGCCCCGATACCGGTCCCGAAGGTCTCAGCCCCGAGACAGCGAGCGCGGGAACGCCGAGCCCGATGTTCGAGCCACAGTCCACTCAGCCCCCAGAAACAACACCGATGATTACCGAGCCGCCGATCACGGAACCCGTAGTAACGAGCACACGAGTAACAACGCCGTCGACGACACCAGTAACTCTTAGTCCGTTAGAGGAAACAACACTAACAGTGGAGAGTGGACGAACGGAGGATGGTCCGGGAGTCCCGGAGGATCTAACGTCGAACCCGGCTATGGACGATACTAACTTCACGACTAACCAGCCCTCCGAGTCGACACTAACAACGTCCGACACCGTAGAACGGTCGGATATTGCGGTAGGGAACGAAACCGGCGGGACGAGTCCCGTCGAAGAAGGAGACGTAGAGATCATTGGTGTAACAACGGTAGACAACGGAGTAACGAGTACTAACAACAACGTCCCCGATATGACAACGCCGATAACCGAAACGAGCCCCGAACCCGAGAACGACGATCCTAATTCGCTTGCCGGTTTACAGGACACGACCACAGCAACCGCCCAAAGGACGGCTGGTGACGACGCGCAAGCGACCTCGCGACCCGAACAGACGACCGATTCCGTCACCACTCCCATTCCCGAGACCACGACGACCGTCACTGAGACGACGACGAGCATCACCACGACCGAGACCCAACCATCCACGACTTCGTCGACCACCACAGAGACTTCCGTAGAGACGAGCACAATCGACTCTGCGACGACTGACACGCCAACGGAGCAGATTACAACAGCGCCGGAAACGACCACAGCCCCGATGGACGCTGCTCCGGCGACTTCCGGTTCCACTGCTGAGAGTCCCGCTGTGACGACGAACGAGGCCACGACCATCGGCATGGACACTGCGACCATGGCCAATCTGATGGCCAGTACAGAGTCTTCCGTCATGACGACCCTGACGACCATGGCCATGATGAACTCTACCGTTGAGACGTCGACGGCTCCACCAGCCACGTCGATGGCTCCACCAGCCACGTCGACGGCTCCACCGGCCACGTCGATGGCTCCACCAGCCACGTCGACGACTCCACCAGCCACGTCGATGGCTCCACCAGCCACGTCGACGACTCCACCAGCCACGTCGACGGCTCCACCAGCCACGTCCACGGCTCCACCGACGACCCCGTATCTCGGTCGTTTCGGCAATTCCAGGATAACACCCGCGCCACGTTTCAGCGTCAGCTCATCGACGACCACGCCACTTCGGGATTATCTCGTTTACGGAATATATCCGAACAAGACGATCGTAAGGAAGCGTCCGGAGGACAACCTCATCGACGCGAGGAACGTCGACAGCCCATACGTTATCTTCGGGATATTTCCGGACGGGAGGCTCGTCCGGAAGTTCCCGAACGGAACGGTAATACCGGATCCACCGACGAACCCCGTAGAGGTCGTCTTCTCGCTTAAAACTACCACGAGCACGACTAACAGGCCCAGACCACCCGTCTTCACTGATAATCGGCAGTCTAACCCGGGCTATTACTATAATCAGAATGCCGCTCTCTATAATAACCGGGGACCGTCGATATTAGCAAGTCCCGGAGGCCAGCCCGGAGGCTTCCCCAGCCAGGTCGATCTAGGACTTACCGGTAACGCTATAGGCCCCGGCGGAGAGGCTCCCAATTTCATCGCTAGTCAACCTTCCGGCACTAAAATGGTATTTCGTCTATTATTCACATCTCCGATTTCTCTCGACTACTTCTCTACTGAATTTGATGAGTTTTTACCATTTTTATATACACATACTTTATTCGTTTGTCTCGTTTAACGCTTCGTTTCTATTTAATGTTCAATGTTCTAGCTTATCGTCTCTCTGTCTTTCTGATCGAACTTTCTTGGTTTTTTTTTTTTTTTTTTATTTTCGTTGCTCGTTTAAGTGTGTTAACCCAATGCAGTGAAATGTATTAATGATCGATCGTAAGTTCCAAAATTTTTGACAAGACACGCAGAATATTTGGAAATCATAATGAAAACTGCCGCTTTAATTTTCAGAATGATAATATCGAAACATGATATCGATTCGTCCGTGATTAATGCACAGTGTACATATAAACCGAGCTGTAATTTTTTTCGTCTTTTTTTCACCGCAAACACCAGCACACACGCACATGATTGGACACTCGCACTCGGCACTGTGTTGTAATTAGATTTTGTTCGGCATTGCTTACCGTTTTTCGACACCTGTATCAATTTTTCGATATTTATCAGTAATCGCTGACCTCAAAAAAAAGAAAAGTATATTCCCGGATTTACCGAATCCGAGCCCGAGTTCTAATCCTTAGGCTGACAATTTTAGACCGACTCGTTGCTGAACACGGAGACGGGAACAGCGTCGAGGATAGCCGGTGTGCTGACGACGACGTCGAGTTCGATCGCCACCGACGGACCACCGGCAAGCGCGACACCGTCGAACGTCAATCCGCAGGGTGGTCGTATTATTCAGGACCGAGAGAGGGACGAGGCGAGCAGGAGCCGCGAGGCCGGAGGTCAGCGTAGCACCGTGTACATCGGTCAGGTACAGCAGAGAAACGCCGGAGTCCGAGAGGCCGGGGGCAGCGAATCGGCCGAACGGGGTGTGCATGTGCCGAGGGCCCCCGGCGTGATTTACGATCCACGTCGATCGCTATTGAGAATCCCAACCGGCCACTGTTGGTGGCTGTCCTTTGATGTTTCAGGAGAAGTTCATCAACTATTGGAGCAACGGCAACACGACCAACAACAATTCGAGGCTCGTTAGCGTCAAAATAAACTCGGTGGCCGTGAGTAACAACGTTATACGCTTTGCTGAAGAGACGCACACATTTTTTGGCTCGTTTCGGTTAAAGTTTCAACGCTCGAGTACACACACACACACACACAGAACGGAATGCGGCAATTAAACGTTTTATTGTCGTTGCCTTCGAGCCGGGAAAGTTCGAGGTCCTCCGCTTCCTCTCATCGGCAATCGTAAACAAACGGATTTGCCTTGAAACGCCCAGATACGCGACGCGGATTTAAATATATCAGATCCTTCTTCGATAGCGACTCGATGTCATTTTCTCTGCGATATAGACTTTAAAATTTTTTTTTCGGAAATCTGCACAGCGCTCACTTAACGAGGGTCCGGCATCGAGCTCTGGTTCCCAGCAGTTACGGACGTCCTTCGACATTCTGCCGAATAGCGAACCGAACGGTGGTCCGGTTACCGCTCCACCAGGTTTCCCATGGAAAGATCCACTCGATCAGATCTTCGGTATCACCACGGAGTCCCAGGTCATCACGGCTTCCATAGCTTCCAACACTCTGGTGGGCATTGTTTTATGGTCTCTGCCATGTCTTCCCGTTGACAAAGGAATGGGTGCGAATATAATTATAATGTTTCAGGACGACTCAAGCCCGTCGAGACCGCCGACACTGTCCGGAGCCATAAATCCTCTCGTGGAAGTTTTCGGCCGCTTGTCGAGTTCGAGCAGGCCTTTAGCCGACACGGTTTCCACGAGCACCACTACGACATCGGCACCTACGACTACTACGACGACCACGACGACACCGGCGCCCACAACGACCACAACGACACCGGCGCCCACAACGACCACCACCACACCGGCGCCTACAACGACCACCACGACACCAGCGCCCACAACATCTACTACGACGACCACGACAACCCCGGCGCCTACAACGACCACGACGACAGCTGCCCCTACAACGACCACTACGACGACCACCACGACACCAGCGCCTACAACAACCACCACAACGACCACGACAACGCCGGCGCCTACAACGACCACGACAACATTGGCACCTACAACGACCACAACAACAGCTCCGACGTCGACTACGGCGATTCCCACAACGATGAATCTTCCGAAGCAGACAGCCTTCGGTACCACGTTCAACGACCTGGCCTTCCTGAACTCACTGGTAATGTAATTCAAGCATTAGTATAGAACAGTGTTGTTTTATTCGTGCCCCGAAACTAGCACCCTAACGACACCGTGCCCAATACATTCAAGGATGACTGACAACAAGATTTTGCAACAGAAAATCTAACAATGAAAATAACAAATTATAGACTCGAAAATGAACTATCAACAATTAAATTGATGTAGTAAAAATATGAAAAGAATGAAAATATTAATAACATTAAGGCGTTAACCAAGGCGCCACCTGCCTCTCCTCTTCAGATTTTTCCGAAAAAGGATCTTTTTTTTTATTGAAAGAAATAAAAACTCATCTGGAAAATCTGAAAATTTCGAAAATCGCAATAACGTGTGATTACTTTCTCAGTTGCAGGCACCAACCTCGAAGAGTTCCACGCCGAAGACTCTCACGGAGGTGGAACAATTTTTAGCGAACAAGGTAAAGTGTTCCAGCACCTGGCGCGTTATCGCAATCGCCATCAAGCAATTGCGATTTAATTGCTATCTCTCCATCCGTTTCAACAAATTTCCTCGTAAACGGTTGTTCAATTCCATTATTGGCAATCATTTTCCAACGCGTCATTGGCACGCTCGACCCGTACGCTCGATCACCCGGGGTCGTTCGAGCGAAGCGAAAACGAAAACTCCGCTCTCCATCTCGGTGAATGAGTCATTGGGTTCTCTCGCGGGCGGCCGGATCGACGATAGTGAGCTCGCTTTGATTTTGTTCTGCTCGGTGCAGTGGCGGCTCTCCTGATCTATCGACTCGTTTCGAAACCATCGGACGCAGCAATCGTGAGCCATATGTTCCTGGGCGTTCATTATCGGTGCATTACAGTCACGGTGAGAGGACGGTGCCGAAGAACGGCCTTGCCGTCGGCCTTCGCTCTATGACGCTCGACTTAAGCGCTCGCTGACCGACATTTATAGCGCGCGCAATCGTTATTAACAGGTTGCAACCGTGTCCCTTGAGGGTGTTATATTCTTAAGGGACGGAGCGAAAATAAAATTTTGGAAATTCGACAGTTCGGAAAAATAAAGTTTCGGTATGTTGACGATTGGGAAAAATAAAGTTTCAGAAGTTTGACAATCCGGTAAAATACAGTTTCAGAAGTTTGACAATCCGGTAAAATACAGTTTCAGAAGTTTGACAATCCGGTAAAATACAGTTTCAGAAGTTTGACAATCCGGTAAAATACAGTTTCAGAAATTAGGACGATTCGGAGGAAGTGCGTTCGGGCACAAAACTTTACTATCCACGCTTTAGCCGCCGCGCGGTACGGAGGATTTATTCTCTCCCGAGACCGATAATTAACGTTTAACGCGCCATTGGCATTGAACGCGGTAACGAGGATGACGTCACCGGGAGAGGCGACTACAGAAGTCGAAGTCCCTCCTCGCTCGGATTTTTATTTATTTTATTTTTTTGTACTTTGTATTTATTTTTATTATTGCGTGCCAGCCTCGGGCGATACTGATGACAGGCTCTCTCTAGCGACCAATTACAACGGAAAGTCCTGAGAGTAAGAGAGACGGAAACAGCGCGAACGAGCCGGGCGATTGCGACGGTACTCGCGAATCACGCACAAACACCGAGCGAACGACGATTTCGCGTCCTCGCTCGTTGTTTCTCGCGTCCAAGAATATTATGTTATACGATGTGCAGTAATTGATAAAACAAACAAGTCCACCGAGCCCGCACGGAGAATAAAGTCACAAATTTGCATAATGTGTTTTATACCCGTCGAGCTCGACGGAGACGACGATTATGGCTCATAAAGATTGAATTCCATTAATTTTTATATTATTCTTTCAGATACTATCGCTCGCCCTTGGAAATCCCGGTCCTACCCGATCGCCGAAAGCAATTCAATCGTCGAACGTGAGCCCGAACTCTGTGTTCTCGGATTCGACGCCAGGGCCTTCGTCCCGGCCGATAATAATCGACCTGCTGCAGACGACGTCGACGACGAGGCGAGCGCCGATTCCGAGGACGAGCACGGAACAATTTACCTGGAGACCGGTGACGATCGTCACGCCGACGATAACCACCGCCAAACCTACCGAGGCACCGACGACAACGACAGCCAGACCCGCCACGACAACCGCCGCTGGTACACAAAAACCTGTGATAATTACTGCGAGAACCGTCACGACTGCTCGTCCTCGGCCAAGGACCACGCAAGCACCTGCTCCACAAGGTTTCGGAGCGAGTCTTCTGCAGTCCCTGTTCGGTGGAAACTTCTTCGGAACCCCGACGACCCAGAGGCCCGTGCAGACCACCAGGAGGCCGGTGCAGACAACGAGGAAGCCCACTCCGACGACCACGGCGCCGATACGAACTACGCAGGCTCAACCGCCGCTCGTGCAGGAGGTCCACGTGACGCCCCGTAACGTGGAAGCTTCGCAGATTCAATCGAACACCCCCAATTCGCTGGGATCGGGAGTCGAGCCGATCACATCGACTTCCACGGCCAGAACGTCGACGTACTCGAGCGCGGAGGACGAGAAGTTTTTGGCCGCTCTGTTGAAAGCTGCTGGTCAGCCCGCTACGGGGAAGGGCGACGAGGCGATCCTCAGAGCTTTACTGAACGGTCAAGCGAGCGTCAAGCCAACTCAGACAAGTTCGACGGCCTCGCCGCAGAGTCTCCAGAAGAACGAGGAAGCGTTCCTCAGGGCTTTGCTGAACGGTCCGGCAAGCGTCAAGCCAGGTCAGGGAAGTTCGACGGGTTCGTCGCAGAGTAATTCGAAGGACGACGAGGCTTTCCTCAGAGCTCTGCTTAACGGTCAGGCGGGCGTTAAGGCAGCTCAGGGAAGTTCGACGGGCCCGTCGCAGAGTCTTCCGAAGAACGACGAGGCGATCCTCAGGGCTTTACTGAACGGTCAAGCGAGCGTCAAGCCAACTCAGAGGAGTTCGACGGCCTCGCCGCAGAGTCTTCCGAAGAACGAAGAGGCGTTCCTCAGGGCTTTACTGAACGGACAAGCGATCGTCAAGCCAGCTCAGGGAAGTCCGACGGGCTCGTCGCAAAGTCTTCCGAACAACGACGAGGCGTTTCTGAGAGCTCTGCTTAACGGTCAGGCGAGCGTCAAGCCAACTCAGGGAAGTTCGACGGGCGCGTCGCAAAGTCTTCCTAACAACGACGAGGCATTTCTGAGAGCTCTGCTTAACGGTCAGGCGAGCGTCAAGCCAACTCAGGGAAGTTCGACGGGCTCGTCGCAGGGTCTTCCGAAGGACGACCAGGCGTTCCTCAGATCTATACTGAACGGTCAAGCGAGCGTCAAGCCAGCTCAGGGAAGTTCGACGGGCATCAGCGACGCTGCTCTACTGGCTGCGTTGCTCAAGGCCCAGGGAATCGAGCCTTCCACGCCAGCCAATCGGCTGAGGGAGCAGCTTCAATCTGTGGTAGGAGATATCGAAGACCGGGACAAGATTTTTTTAGTCGTTTCATTTTAGGTATGCATTAATATAATTTATTGATCGTCGCAGGCTACGGGCTCGACGACGACGACGACGACGAGGCCGAGAGTCACTCTGGCGACCACGAAGAAGCCCGCGCCGACGAGACCAAGAGTTCCTCAAACAACGTGGTCTCCGAGCTCCACTTACCCACCACCGCTCTTCAGCAACTTCGGCAATTTCGGCTCCGCGCAACAGAATCCGAGGGCCGAGACTGCGAACGCGCCCGGAGACGGCAACGTACGGAGTCAAGTCTTTAACGCTGCGATCGGAGCTACAAGGGCCTTCAGTCAGTTCCTCGGTGCCGCAATCACGGTAATGACGGATACTGTCCCCACCCTCTGATAATATGTATCGATTGTAAAGGTCAGTGGGGCACACTGTTGAGTTACTGCTTGCAGACACCTCCACTGTGTTAAAAAGAAAATGAAAATCCGGATTTGCTCGAAGCTTCAGCATCTAATCTACTTTGGTGGACAAAGCTTCTATGGAAAATAGTTTTCCGTGATAACATGGCTTCTTCATAGTCATAAAGGAAGCTTTGTGGGTAAAGGAAAATAAGCGCGTTCAGATTTTTTAAAAATTTCTAAAAAATTGTAAGGGCTGGCGTGCGCCCAGACTTTTTTTTAGCAAAGTTCAAAATGGCGTAAAATCGTTATGACTGAAAGCATTTTGGTAAAAATTTAACCACACACTGAGGAATGACCCCTCTATCTCCCTTAGATCAGAATTTCAACTCGAAAAGTCAAGCCGTTCTCACGGTATAAGAGTTTCAATTTTTCTGACACACACACACACACACACACACACACACACGCACACATTTGGACATTTTTTCTGAACATGATTTTTCGATGTTTGGAACATTCCGAACATGTTTTCATAAAAATCTCGAATATTTTTTTTGTTTTCCGAAAATAAAGCTTCCTCTATGTGGAACAAAAAATGAAAAATGAAGAACAACAGATGAAAAATGAAAAATGAAAAAGCAACAGGTGAAAAATGAAAATTGGAAGCATTCTACCGTTACGCCGATAGGATAATAACGAAGCAATTCACTTGGGGAAAGATTAAATCGTTTACCGTGCCCCCACTCCGACCTATGTCCCGTTATCAGCAATACGTCAATGTCTCGTTTTTTTTGTCTCTTTGATCCAGGGCGCAGCGCAGCAATTGCAATCCTTCGTGAGGAACGGCACAAGGTACGTTTCCCAAGCGGTCGGATAGTCGACAAAGTGTGCGAGGGAGAGTTTCAACATCGACGAAGGTAATAACACGAGAGCAACGACACTCACGAATATGATCGATCTTTTGTAGTTAATTTAGAAACCTCTGGAGGCTGCGACCATCGTCCGAGTGTCGTGGAAACTACCTTGCTGCACATCCCCACTGCACATCCCTGTATCATCAAAATGGCACGGTGTCAGTTTCTCGAAACGCTCCACCCGTAGATGAACTAGAAGGAATCTCACCCCGGTACAAGCCTCGCACCCCGATGCAAAGTGCACAGAAAACAGCTCCGCTCATTTCGTCGGCGTTACCGCGGTATTTGCAATACGTGAAAAAAAAATCGTCATCGTCGATGGTGCTCTCTTTCCGATCATCTCATCTCAATCACGGTAGACGTATTTTTTAAATTATTTTTTTTCTTTTTTTTTCGATCATTCTCCTTCCGGTCTTGTCCGAACGGCGAAAAACGACGATCGTTTGAAGCCTTGCAAACGTTTCTAGGGTAAGCCGAGTGAAGATTCAAAGTTCGAATCGTCTCTTCCACTTTTCGCTCGGCATACTCGTGAGACATTTGCAACGTAACTTGTAATTAATGTAATTAGTTCCGCGCGGTATTTGCTACTTGTGCAGTCCGCTCTGGCGTCTATCGCTTTATTATTATTATTTTTATTATTATTCTTTTTGTTTTAATCTTTTAATGAATCTCACTCCTCATCGATGCTCACCGTACGTTCTCCTTTACTCTCCGTAACGGGAACGGCGTGTTGTTTATTCGCTCGCGAGATTCTCTAAATTGTATTTACTTGTGTTGTCTGTATAGTAAAGCTTGTGTCTACAATAATGTCTATAATAATATTTTATATATTTTATATATACATATATATTTACTCTTATCTCTCTCTGTCGCAGTGTGTTGTGTTTTGTATAATAAATTTTAATAGTTCTGTATATCCGACGTTTACTTGATCAGCCAAATGTCGACCTTCAGCGCTCGTCCAGTGCACCGAACGGAAGCAGAGCGTCAGAAGTCGGAGCAGACTTTCTTTTTCTGGACTCGCTGTCCGGCGATGAGTCGCTCAAGATTTTTTTTTTTGCGCTATCTTGCGGTTCGCTTCTCTCACTGTCTTCTCGATCTTTTTTTTCAAGGATATTCGGTCTCGGATGTATTAATCGGACGGAGACGCGACGTAATTTTATGGATAGTCGAACGATACGGGAAAACGATCGAGGAGCCCAGCGTTCCGATGACTCGTCCAGGTCGTAGGGCGGCGGCGTTTATCGAAAGGCGGGAGGCTCGACGAGGACGCGCGGAATCGACCGAACGAGAAGGCCCGTGAGAGTCTTCTCGAGGAAGAAGAAGAAATCGGCATCCCGGTGTGGTCCGCCGACGTTCGCGGAGGTGAAAACGATAAATAACGAAATCCCATTGACAATGGGCAAGAATCGGCGCTACGTCTTCTCCGTATGTACAGAGAGCCTCGCCAAGCACATGCCATTCGCGCGCCGGTAATTTAAATAAATTAACGAAGACGCCAGGCAAGAGAATATACTGCACTGTACTGCACAGTTCGGTACTGTGCAGCGAGAAGAGAGAGGTGGTTCTTCTGTGCAGAGCTGAAAAAAAAAGAAAAAAAAAAGGAAAGCAAGCCGGTGGCAGGACAACGACGACGCGGACCAGGACGAGTGAGCGCGCGGTGTGACCTGCTGTAGGAACACCCACGTGTCCCTGACGCGAACCGCGCATTTGCACAGCCCCGTACCGTGTACCGGGATCATTTTTTTCCCGGCTATAATTACGGCTAATGGCAGTCGTTGCGAATGCCCGCTCTTTCGCCTCGTACCGTACACCCGGAGAATCTCCGCTGTATGCTGTAGAATCTTTAAACGGGCGAGAGCAAAGAGAGCGCGGGGACCGAGAAGATGCACAGCTCCGGACGAGCGGTGCGCGGGCGTCGGGCGGGTGCATCATGGGCGGTTATAGCACGTAGTACATACAATGCCAAAGATGCCCGTTAGGGGGCAGTGTGTGCTTTGGGACAGACCGTTCGGCAGCCATTTCCAGCAAACCCGGCTGGCATTTTTCTAATTTTATTTTTTATTTAGGCTCTTACCCAGACTCTATCGATAGTGGGTACGTTGCGGCAGCTCGTAAAGATTGTTGAGGTATCGACATTTAATCTATCGACTGGATTCTTCGAGCGGGTGCATCATGGGTGGTTATAGCATGTAGTACCCATAATGCCAAAGATGCCCGGTAGAGGGCGGAGTGCGCTTTGGAACAGACCGTTCGGCTGCGATTTCCAGCAAACCCGACTGGATTTTTTTTTTTTTTAAATTTTTTATTTAGACTCTTGCCCAGAGTCTATCGATAGTGGGTACGTTGCGGTGGCTCGGAAGTATTGTTAAGGTATCGATATTTAATTTATCGACTAGATTCATCGAGCGTGTGCATCATGGGTGGTTATAGCATATAGTACACACAATGCCGAAGAAGCCCGGTAGGGGGCACGGAGTGCTTTGGGACAGACTGTTCGGTTGCGATTTCCAGCCAACTCGGCTGGGAATTTTTTTTTTCTTTTTAACCAGCCTCTCATCCACAGTCTATCGATAGTGGCTACGTCGCGGCGGCTCGTAAGGATTGTCGAGGTATCGATATTTCATTTATCGACTGGATTCTTAAATAGGATACTGTTATCGTATACTCGGCTGCGATCGGTCTCTCGACCCTGGCTGCCCTCGCGCTAGCGCGATCTCGAGAGCCTCCTCTCCTCCTTCCCCACATCCTCATCGTCCGCCCGGCCGATCGCCGAGATAGGATCAAGAATCGCCGGGCCACTCAGCTGCCCTCTCTCTCCCTCTCTCACCCTTTCTCGTAACGAGATAGAATTGAGACGTTCACGTGGCGCAAGCTTTTTTTCATTCTCTCAGTTTCTTCGCCGATCCTCGCCTATCGCCGCGATTTGTATCTACGAACGTTAGCAATTTTTTTTATTTTTTTAAAATTCTAGTAAGGCGTTAGTGGATATATAAAAAATATATATATATAAACAATATAATGTTTGCTGAAAAATTCATTAGCATCGGTAGTTTGCGCAAACACGACGACTCAACGACATAAGCAATTATAGAGCAAAGCAATAAGATTATTGATAACGTGGAATAACGACTAGCAGCACTACATCGTCTTCGGATGAGCGTGTCTATAATTATCGGGGATCCATCGCGGTTTAATAGCAGGATTAAGTAATGATTGAGTTCCATTCCAGAAACGCACCGCCGTTAAACCGTGATCGTGAGCATTAAATTCTCGTAATGAAGCATTGGAAAATCCGAGTTGCGCCGCGTCGATATCGGGATTAATCTCTTCCGTGAGTAACGAGCGGCAGTGTGTCTTGCAATACGTACGTCCAGACAGGCTCGCTCCTACGAGGAAGTGAATAAGTTAAAAAATTTGCAAAAAGACATCGCAAACAAGCTCCTGCAATCTTGTAGAATTTTATCGCACACACTAAAATTCTCCGCATTTGAGTCCAAATTTTTTTCTCATTAATTTTACAATTCTTTCTCTCACAAATTTTACATTTTTTTTTCATTAACTGTACAATAATTTTCATCATAATTAAACAATTTGTATTTTCGTTGATTTCACAAGTTTTTTAAAAATATTTAGTGACACGGTTAAAAAAAAAAAAAAACCACAAAAAGAATTGCAAAATCAACAAGAAAAATATTTCATCTTGAGGTAGTACTGGCGGACAGCCTGAGCTCACGCGAGTTCAGAGAGAATCGCTGTAGCTCGTAGTAAAAAAAAAAAAACTGTCTTTTAAAAAAAATGTATCGTTGTGTAACGACGCAACTCGCGTACGGTCTGCGGCTGTACGAGCGATTCGTTAAACGACGGTATTCAAAACGTCGCGTGCTCTCGGACTGTAAGATAATCCCCTCATTTTCCGCCCCGTCCCATCCCCGCGTTTTTGTTTTCATTCTCGGTTGCGCGAGTCGATCCCCGCGGAGTCCCACGCTCCTCGCGATCCTGCGTCGGTCCGCGCATGCGCGCTGAATCACGGAAAAATATGTAGCAACCACGCATATACGCGCGTGAATCAAAACCCGATAATCTCTCCGGTTTGCCGAGGGCCACGTTCCGTCTCCTCCGCCGTTCCCTCGCTTTTATCTCGGCGTCGTTTTACTTCTTCGATTCTTCGCCGAGCCGGGCGTACGGCGGGCATATCGGGTCTTTACTCGCTGTACACATGCACGCGTGTTCCCGTCTGCATCGCTGACCCGTACAGATTATACTCCTCTCTCGGAGGCAGGCGCTGTACCGGCATCGAGTCGACGACGAGAGAGAGAGAAACCGTGTATAACATTCCCACGGTATAAGAACGATGTCGCAATTGCAACAATGCCGCAGAAATTACGCGCAGCGAGATCGCGAGAGACTCGATCGAATCGCAATTACTGAGGACATTGCGGCTGTACGAACGGCCCGGAGGAAACTGTCCTTCCCCCCTCCCTCCTCCCCCCCCCCCTCCCTTCCCCCCGTTCCCCACCTGAGAACGAGATGATATATGGAAGATTCAGCTCGATCTTTCTCGTGTCGTTGTTATTATTCCAGGTACTCGTTCTCGATTCATTTATTTATTGTGTCGGCTGTTTGTCGGACGGCGCGCACTTTACTCAGTCAAGATTCTCCGGTGAAAAAAAAGTTCTCATCGTTATGGAGTATAATCATCGTTTGTCCTCCGTGACTGTGATTAATTACGATTTTTGTAATTGTAGTGTTAATTTTAATTTTCATGTTTTTCCCCTCACCCCAGCTTCAGAGTGCAGTTAAAAGACAAGAAAATAAGTAGAAAAAAAGAAAATAGCATATTTGTCGCCGGGTTGCATCTCGGAAGCGCATAAAGAATAATGAACAGTAGGTGGCTGAGAGGGTCGCACTATTGAAATCTCAGGGAGTCGCGATTTAGAGAGTATCGTCAGTCCCGCATATCTATGATTAATTTTAATATTAATTTTAATATTAATTTTAATATTAATTTTAATATTAATTTTAATATTAATTTTAATATTAATTTTAATATTAATTTTAATATTAATTTTAATATTAATTTTAATATTAATTTTAATATTAATTTTAATATTAATTTTAATATTAATTTTAATATTAATTTTAATTTTAATTTTAATTTTAATTTCAATTTTAATTTTAATTTTAATTTTAATTTTAATTTTAATTTTAATTTTAATTTTAATTTTAATTTTAATTTTAATTTTAATTTTAATTTTAATTTTAATTTTAATTTTAATCTTAATTTCAATTTCAATTTCAATTTCAAGTTTAGCTCAGCTTCGGAGTGAGGTCGAAAACCAAAAAAGGATCGAAGTTTTTTTGTTTCAACATAGCAAATCATCCGCCGCGTCGAATCTCGGAAGCGCGTAAAGAATGACGAGCAGAAGGTGGCCGAGAGGGTCGGAGTATTGAGGTCTCGGAGAGTCCCGATGCCTGAGCGCCGCAGCGAAAGCTGCAGCGAGAGCTGTTGCAGCAAATAAACGGGGCCCGGGGGGGGGGGGGGGAGGTGGAGGCGAGAGGGGGGGAGGGTGAAACAGAGGAGTAACGCAGGAGCAAAAGGCAGAAAACACCGGTAGGCAGTTTTGTAGCTGTTTTTATCAGCTTCTGGGCATCGGGGGTCCAGCAGCAGCAGCAGCAGCAGCAGCATCCGAACGCCGGGACGCATCTTGGGGGGTTCGTGTGGGAACGTGGTACGTCTCTTTAGCGTACTTTTATCTCGCTCCCTCGCTCAACTGCCCTCTCGGTAGAATGGTGAGACAGCGTTGAGCCATCCTCTCTCATTCTCTCTATCCGTTCGGTAACTTTTTTTTTTGTATCCTCTCCGTTCCTCACCCACCGTTCGCTCGACTGAGACGCTCGCATCCTTTATCTCTTTTTTCGCTCCACCCTTGCTCTCGCTGCCGCTGCCGCTGCCGCAGCAGCTATCGCTGCCTCCCGCCGCCTCCCGCCTTCGCCTGGAAAGCGTTGCTCTTCCATTCCTCGAGCTTCGTCGTCTTCTCCTTCTTCTTCCTTCTTCTTGTTCTTCTTCTTCTTGGCCTCCTCTTCTCAGGCTCGACCGGGGTTATCGGGGTCACCCTCCACGGTGCATCGCTACGTGCTGCCCTATATTTACGCACGGTAAGAGCACCCTCGAGAGATGCCGGTCCACCGCAAGTCCGAGAGACGGAAGATCGGCACCGGAGGAGAAGGAGGACGAGAGATAATATGGGTGGTGGCCGCTCAATAAGCACCGTGTTCGATACACTCTTTAAGGACGCGCCACAATGAAATCCCATGTAAAAAAAATATATATATATATATATATATATACAAGCAATGCGAGCTTTTGGGTAGATGCTCTGCGGCGAGTCTATGGTAGGCTGGGTTTTCTTCCTCGGTACTATCGCGAGTAGAAATTTTCGAGCGTTACATCGGGCCCCGATGGGGTCCTGAGGAGGCCTCACCAGCGCCTGATACGGCCTTATCAGGACCCTATCAGCGCCTCGTGCTTCCTCATCCGACTATACGATTGCTCGCAAATTATTCTTTTAATCGAATTGAAAAATGAATTTTAAGGATGAAGTTCGTATACGAGGGAAATACCGTTTGTAGAACCTTCTCGTTTCGAACCTGCCGATACCGTGTGTACGGGGCTTGAAGTGCGCGGGAGAGAGCCCGCGCAAGATATCGCGGGCTCTTCGCGATACGCGAACTTTACCGATCCACCTCGGCCCCCGTCGAAACAATGGGGATTACGTCTCGAGGTACGCTCTCGGTTGTACACGTGTATACTTATATCGAATACTCGTCCCGAACGATCCTCGATCTTTACAGTCTAATAAGTGAACGTCTCGTATTCGTGTAAGGAGACCGTTACATACAAATGGAATGAGAAAATCAAGAATACTGATGAAAGTGTTTTCTTTATAAAAAAAAAAAATTATGTCAAGTTCCTCTTATATTTCAGTCATTTGCGGCGGGGCTTTTTTTTTTTCTTTCTTGACGACTCGGAGTCTTTTTCCCAAGGCGTAGGCTGTCGGAAGACGACGGTGGAACGAGGACGAAACGCGCACGGTGCGCTCTCGCCGACGTCACGAAGGGACCGACCTTTATTTTTCCATCAGAGTCACACGATTTTGCGATCCACCGGCACCGCATGTTTTTATCGCTGATGCGTCGTTAATGCGAATCGCCCTTTTTCTCCTCATTGCCTCGACTCGCTGACGTAGAACGACCGAACCCGCCTCGGATGTTTATTTTATTTTTTCGACGCTTGCTCGTATGCCCTCTTCGGATGGGCGCAGTCGATCTGGACGTGGAAGCTGCGACGGACTCACTCTTCAAGAAACAAGAGAAAGAGACTTTTTTCTCAATTTGTAGATTGCAAAAAACTGATTATTTATTTTGCAATTTGTTAGTTAGCAAAAAAAATGTCAATTTTTTTTGCAATTTTTTAATCACAAAAAATTCTATTTTCTTTGCCATCCGGGACTTGCAAAAAAAAAGAGATTGGTTTCTTGCAATTGGTTATTTGCAAAAAAACTATTTTTTGTAATTTTTTAACGTGAAAAAAGAATGTTTTAAAAATTATACCAAAAGATTGGAAAAGAGTAACTTTATTAACTAACTTCCTTCCACTCGCCAGTTTCGGTTATCAGTAACGATTTCTAAAAAAAATTTGTTACGATTTAAAAAAAATTTATTTCGATTATATAAGAACGTTATTAGCTGTAGGATAAATTCTTCCGCTTTTCCACGGGACGAATCAACGAGACATAGCGCCGTGAGGGCGACAGAGAGGAATGTGCGGTGGTCGACGCAACGAGGAAGGACTTTCTCGATCTCCCGGGAAAAACCAGATCGTAACACAGGGCTGGCTCTACAGCCGACCGTTGCCATCCACCTGCCGGAGCTGCCACGCACGATCACCTTGCATTAGCTAGCACTCATAAAAAAAATAGACAGTAAGATTTAAACTATCACAAATTGAAAATAAAATTGCTCACGATCGTGTCGATCTATCGACCTCGACGAACTTTGACAAAGTATAATTTTTTCAATTTTCCTTTTCTATCGGAGTTGTATTTTTATTTTCACTTCTCTCCTGTCCCAGTACATATCGCAAATTATTTATTGTCATTATTTTATTAGCTCAAAAAGAGACTAACACGGTAAAATTTAAACAATCACAAATTGAAAATAAAATTCGTCACGATCGTGTCGATCTATCGGCCTCGACGAACTTTGACGATGGGTATTTTCTTCAATTTTCCACGTTCATCAAAGTTTTCTTTATTTTTACGTCTTCTCTTCCCCAGTAAATATCGGCAATTATTTACTGTAATTTATTTTTTGTTTTGCTGCAGTGTCTGCTCGTTCGATGATCAGTCAATGAATTTGCGCGTCGATTATCGTGGGACCTTGGATCATGAAAGCAAGTCGGAGTGATCGGGATATATTGCATTGACTCGAGCAAAGCAACGATTGCGAAAAAAAAAAAAAAAAAATTGATTTTCGATATCGTCGCCGTCTCGATATTGTTAATCATCAATCAGTGCACTATCGTGTTTACTTCAAGCTGGACGGAGAGAAACCGTGGCCCGATAGAGCGCGGGATAATTGTGCAACCCGAGCGTACTCTGATCGAGCAACGCTGCAAAATTGCAGCTGGGAGTCAGAGTGCGAGAGAAAAAAAAATATCTGATTGTTCCTCCCCGCCGCGTTGCGAACGAAACAAATTGCGAGCGGACTGTGTTGCGTCTGTCCGTGTGTAGGCGAGCTCTAGGTACGACGATTTATCGGCTAATAGCCGGCGTATATCGTCCGAACAAACGCTCGTAAACTCCGAACGTACGTGCGGTGCCCTCGCTCAAATTCTCCCGATAAACTCCGAATCACTTTATTTACAACTCTTCGGCGTTGAGCTGTCCGAGATTGAGTATCACGAAACCTATCGAGGGAGGCCGTGGAAGCGCGGAGAGAGAAACAGCGCGGAGCCCTCGTCGGCCAACCAACCGTAAAACTTTGGCTTGGATTTGGGTTGTTTTTCTAACAATCCGCTCCAACTTGACCGGTCGATTGGTGCGCCAAACCGACTCTGCAATCGTAAACCAATCTCTCATCCGACCCGTATAACGGTTGGTATTACGGTCGGGGTTTTAAGGTAGCTACTGCATGAAACACTTCACCTAAAAAAATTGTATGCATTTTAATGTACAGGTACTGGAAGTCTTTATGCATAAAGTGGTCCATTAAATCTCGTGTACAATTGTGATGAAAAATTAACGTACAGTATATGAAAAAAATTTAGAAACACTTTACGTTTAATAATTTGCTTTAATTTTACTATAAAAGTACTTTAATTCCAATAATTTACTCAAATTTCACTCTAAAAATCCATTAATTGTTCATGACAATTATACATTCAATTGAATGTACCAGCTTTTCCATAAAATCTTCCAGTCCGGTACATTGGAGTTACAATTTTTTTTAACCGTGTAGTCAAACGAGTGCTGAATTTTCACAATTTTTTATAAAAAATGTCGTGCATCAATTGACAGCAAGGAAGTCGATTTGTATTACCGCATAGGTCCTCAATCAAGGAAACGTGTCCGGTCGCCTTTACGTCAGAACGTCAAGGCGACCGGAGAAGAGCGTTACGGAAGTTACGAAAATCAAATGCTGCCGCAACATCTTTTTGCACAGCAATCGCGACCACAATCGGCGCTCTGACATGCTCTAAGAAATTAATTTTTTTTTTTTTTTTTTTTACTTCTGTAGGTTTTCCCGTCCAATTATGATCCGGGAATGAAATTACCGGACTAATGAAACAGCAACGAGATCGAGCCTCGTTTGAGCGTACAGTCACGGTAGTGAGGTACGTCACCGGTGTCCGGCAAGGTGTCCTGGAATTCGTTTCACAATCGGCTCCCGTATAACTTGGCGCGAACAGCGCCAGTGTCAAGACGGGCAGGAGTGGCGGGAATACGACTGGTAGCTGAGCAGAAGCCGAGCCACGGGTGTATACAGCGTGTAGTCTGGGGAAAACTGGCGTCATAAGTCGTAAGTCACAAAGGGCTATTGTCTTGATTTTTTTTTTTTTTTTTTTCAATAGCAGTAGCCCCAGCTTGCTCGCGGATCTAATCGGGCAGGCTCGCGCGCCCACGCGAAATACTTTTGCGGGTTCAGCTCCGTCGCAGCTTCTGGGAATAAGAGAAAGAGATATTACCTGCGCCATGCGCGGGTCTGTGTGTGTGCGCATGCGCAAACGATCGTTACTCGCATGCGCCGCATACCGATCGACGACTGAGCTATCTATTATTATCTCAATTGTCAACGGAATCCACCCTCCCGAGAGCAACGGGATTTTATGCACGGGGAAATAGGGACCGAGAGAAATGTAAGCTTTACCATTATTATTATTATTTTCTTCATTATTGATATTGTTATTATTACTGGTGAATAATTGAGAACGGGATGTGATGTGTGCAGGAAAGGTGCGCGCACGTGGAGTGAGTCGATCGAGACGAAGCTGCGAGTTTGCCCACGTGAATTCTCGGGAGCAGCGAGCGAATCGTTCGCGTTTACGAGAAAACTTATTACAGCTACTGGGCGAGGTGAGAAACATGGTAATGTCGAGCGGCGTCCAGGACTCGTGCGTGTCAAACACGCAGCACCCCGGATTCGCATCAGACTCCGCTCTGATCTAATTCCCCTCGTTCAATGATCTATCGGGTCCGTGTTGTACTCGTGCACACCTATAGTTGTTGCACTGATGCGCGTAGTTTCCCGCTGAAATTTATTGCCGCATTTCACTTATTTGTCTGCTGAAAAAATGTTTCGATACTCGTGCTGAATTTTTTGCAGTTCTCCGACGATTCAATTCTCTTCGGAGATAATAACTCCCGGTTAAAAATATGGACAGTGAGAAACGCTCGGTTGCATCTTCAAATGACTAACTAACTAACTGAAATTTCGGTTGTTAAGGTATTTGTAATGTTAAGAAAAAAAAAAGTTGTCATTCCCCCTCCCATACAGCTGTGTACAGCATTCGTCTTGTTTATTCGCGCATAGAGATAACAACTTGACATGAGTCAGACGCCGGGTCGAGGGGTCAAGCCCCGCGGAGACTTACACGCGCTCCTCTGTGACTCCGCTGCTGGTACATAAACGCCGTGGGAATTTCGAAATTGCGCACAATCCGTTACAACCGACTTCGCTTCGAAGTAAAGTAAATGCACGAAGTGTTTCTATTGAGATTAACCGAGGATCGATTATACACAATATCTCTCTATACAAATACATACGAATTACAAATAATAATATGAAACGAAGGAAAAACCTTGACCACGCAGATATATAGATACAAGATGCCAGGCGAGAGAGGAGCAAGATAGGTGTGATGCAAAGATCGAAGGAGCAGGCCGCAAGGGAGGGGGGAGCACGAGAGTTAACGGCTACGGCGCGATATAGACGATGGTGGTGGAGAGAAAACGAGAGAGAGAGATATATATATATATATATATATATCATCCAACGAAGAAGACGACGAAGGTAGTGGTGGGTGGATTGCTTGCTCGTCTCGTTCGTTCGTTCGTGCTTTCTGCTCCTGCTGCTGGTGGTACACTGCGAGCGCGCATGCGCAGTAGGAGCGCTTAGTAGGTCGCCGTTCGACGTTCGCGCGAACCCGCTCGCTCGCTGGCCTCAGCCCGTTCAGTCACACGTAGGCCTTCGCTGGACGCACCGCGCGGGAGAGAGAGAGAGAGAAAGAGTGAGAGAGAACGGAGGAGTAGCCGTTCCGCTAGTTTGCCGGCACCACAGTTTTTAATCGTAATAATTTTTCGCAATTTTAATCATCCCGCCGATACCGCGCTTCAGCGGTCGAATTAAAAAAAAAAATATTTAAAAAAAAAACCTAAACAGAAAAAAAGTACAAAGTACAACAGGTGATTCGCGTCGGTGACCGTTCGGTTTGTTTATCCCAAACGCGTCGTTGCTAGTATTTATGTGAGCGCCCGTGCGCATGCGCGAGACCCCGTTTCTCGAACGGGCTTGTGTCACTTGCACGTTACCCGTCCCGTGAGAAATTAATTAACCGCGGAGGATAAACCCGTTGCACCGAGCACGTGGTGTTTGCGAGATCACGTGTAAAACGAATCGAGCCAGAGTTTGCCGGACGAAATAACTCTCGCGTCACGTGTAAGGCGAGGGAGGAGAGGGAAGGCGGAGAGAAACGAAGCCAGGAGAGTCGGCGAAATTCCGTTGACAGTCGTGAGTGCGCGCACGGGATAGATTGCGCCGAAGCAGCGAGCGGTTTGACAGTCTCGTGGCGGGCGAGGAGAAGAACAATCGAGGACGCGACGGAGCACGGACGGTCAGGGGGTTGCCGGCCGCCAGTGATATCGGCAGCCGCGTCGAACGTGGAACGGGAGCTACGAGCCGGCGGGCACGATTCTGACCAGCGACGAGGGAATCAACAGGCGGCGGTTGTCACGATGGTCTACGGCGGAGATTTCGACATGGAAGCGGTGAGTTTTCAATCCGAGTGTGTGTCACGGAATAATCACGTTCGACGAACGGAGACACGGGAGGGAGAAGGCACTCCGCGAGATCCGACGAGAGGAATGACAGTACGGTAACCGCACGGCAAAAGTTGTTATGGGCAGAGTCCCGTCTGACCCAGTCGCGGCGCGTCTGCGCGGCGAATAGAGAAATCTTCGCAGGAAAGCCACCCGAAGTGAGGCGCTTTTCCTCCGAGAAACATCGAACTGTCGCCACTCGTACGCGTCTCGAATAAAACTATCCGTCGAGTATCCCGACTAGCAATCTTTCGGATCGCGAAAAAGTTGCTTAGGCAAAGGTCGAGTTACGACCGCCAAAATGTTGCACGTAAGCCGTCTATGTCCGAAAGTTGACTTTGGGACACGGTATAGCTTACGGATAACGTTTCGGCGGTCATGAATCAACCAGAGGACAACGTTTTCGTAACATCTGAAAAATTGATGCTTGGGATATCGAGAGACGCGGTAACGTCGCGACGCCGAGTACTTAAAAGAAAGATTCTTTTTTAACCCTACAACTCATGACTGGGGTCCGAAAGCACCTGATTTCTTCCTGTTTTTTTCCGGTTTTCAGTATTCGAATGGGTTTTTCATTAACTAAAAGTAAGTAAAATCAGATTTCTCGTACACCATTCTCTTCCGTATGGAAAAAACGAAGAAAACCGTGTATGAGAAGTCTGTTTATCAGCGTACGACCGGTTTTACGATAAAGAAAAGCGTGGGGTGTGTTCGGGCCCAGTCATGCGTTTGAAGGTAAAAAAATTAAGTCACGAGTTGTAGGGTTAAGCGAGACGGCTACCGTGTATAGTTACGCAAATATGCCAGAAGTGAAACCTTCATTCCCGATTTCTTCTCTAAAACGCAGCATCGGATCGGAATTTCGACGACACTCTTAAGACTGTAAGCAACTTTTCTAAACCGGGCGGTTGTTTACGGTCAAAAGAAAAGTCACGCCGGAGGCTGGCGTGATGTCCGCTCCCGATGAGACTTCTTTCAACCATCATTGACGGGACTCGTGAAAAAACTTGATTACACTCTCTGATGGCGACCGAGCCCGGTCTAGGTGGGGAGGAGAGTGTTTCGCACAACGTTGACCTCTACGCGACAAAGTGTCGTTCGCAAGTCGCGTATAGACGAGAACATTTTTTTTCTCGATCCGAAAATTTTTGGCAGCGGATGTACGATTCCCACAGCCGTCTCGGGATGGGACTTTATTTTTATGAAATCTTTTTCTCTTCTTTTCCAAACTCGAATATATACGTTCGAAACAACAATGCATAAGCGGGAGCGGAATCCTGTCCGGTCCCGGCAGGAAATAATACGACCGTCGGAATCGGCCGCGATGTTTTTTGCCGACGATTTCCAGCCTCCGCGACGAAAAGGTCAGACGATCTCGTGTTTTATTATTGTCGGCGGGATGGACGAATGTAGATTGAAACGTTCGCCTAAAAAGGGTTCTATTTTTTTTATTTATTCATTTTTTTTCTTCTAAATTTGCTTGTTAGTTTGTTATATTTTATTCTTGCGTGTGCGGGGATCGACTCGTCGTAAACTCCGACGCGTCGTGGAAGAGAGCTCGAACGACTGTGGACGGAACGTTATAACTTTCGAATCTACCGCGCCGCCGTTCCGTTGCTGCTCGGCGTATGCGATTAAAAGTTTCACCGACAATCTTTGCGGGCAACGGAGCGGTCGCGTCCAGAAACAGTTTCCGTTCGGCGTTATTGTTTATTTATTTTTTTATTTATTTTTCTACCGAATACCCAGGACGAGCATCGAGTTCGTCGAGAAAAAGTTAAACAAAAAAAGTTTAATTATTTGACGCGCGAAGATTCGCCTTGTCGGTGGAAGAAATCACGCTGGTAGTTGCATCGTCGATATCTTCGTGTTTACGTTCGAAGCTTTTTTTTCCTCTCGAAAGTTCGTATCTTACTCTGTCGCTCTCGGGCCGTTGACTCATTCCGAGAGAGCGACCCGTAACTTTTCGATTAATACCTAAACAAAAATTCGATAAACACGCGTCGTAGAAATGCTCCCCTTATCGTTTCTCGCACCAGTCGTCGTCGGTCTCTTCGGACTTTGTACTTTTCATTTTTATTTTTTCATTCAAAATACATATTTAAAAAACGATCAGAATATTTGCAGTATTCTGTTCGACCACGGACCCGATACAATAATTCGCCCAATTTCCATTATCGCTTTTCGACTGCTGTTTCCAGCAAGATTACGGCTCCGATCGTCATTATCTGCGAGAAAAACACAGAGGGATGTTGCTTTTTTTCTTTTTTTTTGTTTACGAAAAATTCACTGCCGCGTACCAAAGTTGAAGCGGTTCACAGGGTCAAACGCGGTGAAAATACGCTCTACACGACGATCGGCGTGCGTGCGAGCGTAGTAGAAGCCGGGAGTTAAAAAAAAAGCGCGCGGGCCCAATTAGCCCGGCAGCACTGGTCACGGCGAGGAATCTCTTTAAGGATTGCGCGCTATACATATTGCTTGCGCGCGGCTACTGTCGGCATTCTCGTGCCGCACTAATGCCCGTGAGTGAGTCTACGAGTTTCGGTGACAGTCTACCAATATGTCTCGCCCAATTATCACATATTGATTTTCCAATTATCACATATTGATTTTCCAATTATCATTTACTGATTTCCCAATTATCATCTATTGATATCGCAATTATCAATTATTATCGGAAAATCGATCGGCCTATTGAAAACACTCCAGTTAGCGATTTTTCCTCATCTAGATCTATATATTTCGTCTTCATTGTTGTTTTAAAAATATAACAATAATAATTGAGGTACTAGAACAAGAAAGGTTTGAAGATTCAACCAATTCTATTTGTTGACAAAGCTTCGCAATTTTTTGTTCTTGTCAATTTTACACTGTCCTCTTTTTACTTCGAAAATCGAACCGTATTTTCGACTGAAATAAAAGGTAAAATTTAAGAAAAATAAAAAAAAACGGATTGCGTAAGTTTCGGGACGATGTAAAGGCTTGTCAAACGTAAGCTGCGTAGTGCCTGAGTGAGTCGTTCCTTGAATCCCATCGACGCTCGATGAGCCCGTTGTGCCCCTAAAATAATGAATAAAAAAAAAAGTCCCCTGTCCGAAACGCGGTTTACTTTCGCACGTCCGTCATTCAAGCATCGCGCGTGCAAAACGCCCCGCTCTGCCGACTGTCTTTGTTGCCCCGCTGTTGCAAGTCGACGTCCTTGCGTCCGACGTCAATTCGAATCCTGATTCCCGTCCCGTTCTTGCATTAGCGCGAAGGCGTGGTTGCGCCGCTCGTTCGGTCACTTTTTTTTCGAGTCGGCGAGCCGCGAGAAATAGATAGACGGGGGAGGCGGCGGAGGAGATATGCGCTTGCTGTGCCTGACTCGGGTAATTGCGACAGAGACTCGTTCTCCACGACTGACGTTTGCTCCGTGCGACCTCGCCGAGTTTTGTTTTGTTTCTTAAATGCTACCCCCCACCCCCTCCCCTGCGTGCCCTGACAAAGTTATGGGTTGCGTTAACTAATAGCTAGTTGGGACAACTGATTTGAAAAAACATTTCTTTTTATTTAAAAAAATGTTTTCTTTTCCAAATTTTTTTTAGTTATCCCAACTCATAGTTTTTCCGCTCGCACCTCCGACCGAGTTCAACCTCCGTTGAATTTTTGTCTAATTGAATAGAGGAGATAATTCGACGAGCGGACAAACAAAATTTGCGAGAATACGGTATGTTAGTTGGAGGTACTGCGAGTCATTCGGACTCGCGAACACACGAGAGAGAGCAGCGAATAGTCCCTCGGTTAATTAGGCGCCCGAGCCCGTCTCATTATCGCATCGTTATCCCTCTTATCGCACGGTACGCATTAACGATTCGCTGTACAGCGAGCTCCATGAAAGGATCGGAAGAGCCAATTTGTGTCGAGCGATACACGTACGAGTATTACCTCTTTCCGACTCTTTTATCGTGGCGAGGAAATAAGCCATACCGCGTTAATAGTAATAGCAATAATTATAACAATTATTATAATTATAATATTGATAATATGCATAATAATAAAAATAATAATGGAATAATAATAATAATAATAATAATAATAATAATAATAATAATAATAATAATAATAATAATAATAATAATAATAATAATAATAATAATAATAATAATAATAACAATAATAATAATAATAATAATTTGGCTGATTATTCATAAAGTATGTTGTCAGTTTGTGGCAAAAACAAATGAGAAGAACAGCAATTTTGTCGGATGGGAAGTCGTTGCGACTTGCCGTTGAACGATTTCGCGAAAGGGCGATCTTCGAGATTCCACAATCCGGGCCGTGAATTATTCCGGCGCACCGGGGAAAAAATGACGCTTCAGGGTAACTCCCTCATCGCCGGCCCGTTCCGGGTGATTCCTCTCCGGCGGAGGCTCCCGAGGAGAGAACAAGCTGCGCGATACGCCGCCGTCTTCTATCGCGTTCGGTCGGCGGCCTTCCGAGCTTTCTCAGAACTCATCCTCTCGCCGGCGTTGTACGCCGAAGTGTACGCGAAGCTCGGTCCGGGCCGCCTCACGGGGCGACCTGCGACCGAGACGGAGACCGGCCCCGCGCGGCTCCTTGTGGCTTCTCCAGAACGATTCTTTCCTCTCGGCTTTAGCCTCTTCGAGCCGGGGGTCTCGCAAAAAAAAAAAAAAAAAGAAAAAATTAAATTAACAATAAATTTAAACAAATAAAAATCGCGTCCTTAAGCGGGACATCGGCCATTACCGCGCTTACGCTGCAGCCCGTCCTATGCATTCGGAAAAATCTCGCTCACCTCGCTCAGTTATGGACCACTCGACGATACGTTTGCATACCGATATACAGATTTTTCGCAAAATCACTACTCGTCTTCATTAAAACCCTGAAAGAAAAAAATGTTCACCAAAACAAAGCTTCCTATGCGAGGAAGCAAAAAAAAAAGAAAGACGTGGCGTGGTGTAGTCCCTATGAAGGTTTACGCCGAGTCAGGGACGAGGCACGTTTTCTGAAGAATTTTAATTTTTGTTAAGTAAAAAATAAATAGTAGTAGTAGTAGATTTATTCCAGTGTACGGCCTCTTCGACCTTTTACGATCCCATCCCAAATCCCCAGAAAAGAATACATAAGTAAAAAATAAATAACAAAAAACAATTTTGTTTTACAAATAAATAAAGCAAAACCGCGTCCTTAAGGTGAGGCTAAAGATCAACGCAACCTGAAAACATTTTCAAGCTACGTTTCTCCGAAACGGTTTTACGGAATAAAAAGTAAATTGTGGAACTCACTGCCTTAATCGAATACGCAGCGAGCCGAGGAATTCGTTTTTCATTTTACAGTCTCGTTTCGGAGAAAAATTGATTAAAAAATGTAACTCTGTCTCCTTCGCACTCACACGTGTTTAGCCTCCTCTCAAGCGGAATATCGGCGACCACCGCGCTTACGCCGCAGCCCCCGTCCCGTCCGTTCGGAAAAATCTCGCTCACCTCGCTCACTCACGGACCACCCTACGATACGTTCACAGATATGTACAGATTTTTCGTGAAATCTGTACTAAAGTACAAGATTTACAAAATAAGAGAAGAAAAAAAAGGATGCGGAGTAGTTGTCCCTACGGAGGTTTACGCCGAGTCGCGAGACGGCGAAGGAGTGGGGGGGGGGGGGGGGGGGGGGTTTGCTCGGAGGGAGGGCAAACGGTCAGGGACGGTGCGCGTTCCTCGCGGGAGGTCCCCGTCCCAGCGTCTCTTTGTCTTCTCGCGCTCTGAGCCGGTGTGTCGAAAGCCCGCTCCCGCGCGCGCCGAGCCGCTGTTGTTGTTGCTGCTGGATGCTGGTAAAAGTCAGCGCTGCGAGTTTGCGCCCTCGATCGTTCGATCGCTCTTTCTCGGAGTCCTTCACTCTGTCTCTCGGCTGCGCGCGGCCAACAAACGAGCGCGTTGCGCAACTAGCCCGCGTCAAACGCGCCCCCCCCCCCCCCCCTCCCTTATATTTCACTCAGCGCACGGCTATTCCCTCGACTAACTTTGTGACTAATATTTTTCATATTTTTCGCCGCAACACTCGCGGGGCAAATCCCGTACTCCACGCGAGCCAAGTACACGCGAATGCAGCTGTAAATCTCCGTAAATCTCTGACGTACGTACCGTAGTCACGGGGTATCGTTGGCTGTTAAGATTACGCGCATGCGCACCAGCGAACGCTCGGAATACGTAGGAAAACCGGTTGGTCATTGACGAGAGATAGCATAATGGTGTTGCGGTACACAATTGGCTCGGGGACAAAGACCAACGAAACGATCAGGATTATCAAGAGAAATGGCTTCATTTAATCGGTCGCCGAGATTCGTCGGATCAACGAGGTACAAGGTCAAAAGAATTTGCGCGTTTAACAAAAGTTTGAGCGTTTGACAAACTGTTCTTGTCAACAGAGTTTCATATATATATATTTTTTTGTTCGGCAACGGAAGGTATTTTGAGATATAAAAAAAATGTTTAAGAACCAAGTAAACAATTGTTCAATTATAAATAAAAAAAATATAGCATAATTACCAAGAAAAGAAATCGGAAAATTCTCGAGAAAAAAACATTGTAAAAATGACAAAAAATAAAAAAGATTGTAACATTATGGTAGAACCGTGATCTAGACACGTTAGCCAGACGTACGATCGACTTTTTACCGTGCCAATTTTTGTGATATCTGTCTATCCCGCAGAATTTCCGTTTGCCGAGAGTCCGTTTTTGCGGGAAAATTTACCGCGTCGATTGTAAGCCGACATTCTTCGTATCGTCGGGAATACAGTGAGCAAACATCGTGGAGCCTGTCGTTTATTCTCTCCGTTCGGTTGCTCGGCGTGTTCCGCGGCGCGCTCGACGTTCGACCGCTAGCCTCACGTACTTCCCCGCGGTTGCCCGAGTGTACCGAGTGCCGTTCAATTCTGCCGGGCGCCGGCGAGGTCGTCCATATTTTCCCGCTGCGAACGATTTGCCATCCGTGCCTTTCTCTCGATTCCGACCATTCGTTCGTCTCACCCGTTCGTAGCCGCTCGTCGATTCTTCCGCCCGACGGGTAGAGAGGAACGAGCCACCGATAAGCGAGATCCTGAGGATTAATTCCAAGTAGGCACGAACGCGCATGCGCGAAACTTATACGAATTTTATAAAATCGACGCGAACGGCACCGACCGCGTTATGCGTGTACCTCTACTCGCGTTCCAATTACTCTCGGGAGGAGCGCCGGGGTACCGTTCGGCTCGCGCATCGCCGGCACGGGGGCACGCGTAGCACGCGTGCATCGAGGTGCATCGCGCGCGCGCGCGCGCGCGCCCGTCCGAGAACCCGAGACCGCCCATTCATGAACTCTCCGCCGAGTGAAAATCGGTGCAGTAATAGAGAAGCACATCCTTGGCGAGAGGAGAAAAGTCCCCCCCCGGTTACCCACAGACTTCCTCTCTGTATCCCACAAACTCACGCTCGACCAGCCCGTTCAGCGTACATGGTCGAACAACGAGGTTTGCATCGTTTGACTGACAACCGTCCCGTAAATGTCTACCATCTTTTTTTCTTGTTAATTTTACCATATTTTTCTCGTTAATTTTACCATTTTTTCATGGTAATTCTCCAATTGTTTTAGCAGTAATTCTGCAATTGTTTTGTTGGTCATTCTACAATTGTTTCGTCGGCCATTCTGCAATTGTTTTATCGATAATTCTGCAATTGTTTCGTCGGTCATTCTGCAATCGTTTTATGGGTAATTCTGCAATTGTTTAGTCGGTCATTCTGCAATACTTTTGTCGGTCATTCGACAATTGTTTTGCAAGTAATTATACAATTCTTTTATCGGTAGTTCAACCATTTGTTTTTACTTATCATTCTTACCATTCTTTGTCTTAACAATTAAAAAAAAAAATTCCTCGTTAGCTTCAGCATGTTTTAAAATAATGAATTCCAAAAATTTAAAATTTAACCATTTTATCAACCGTTCAAAAATACATGGTTTGAAAATGACCGAGAGAAAAAAAGAAAATGTTCGATCTACGCGAGGAATCGTTGTTTGGCGCGGTCCACCGATGGCAGCGATACGATCCACATGGGATCCGCGCCTACGTGATAATCTGCCGTGCATTACTATCTAATATAAGCTATTACGCAGCGAGCGTGCATGTGTCTCGTAGGGAATGGGACACGCGCGCGCGGAGCGGCTCAGCGGCAGCCGCTGAGTGGTAGCGGCCAGCGGCAACGGAGTTTCTTTGGTACGCGGCCTTTACCGTTAGCCACTCGGCGCTATCCACCACCTCCGCCTGTTTCTCTTTGCGATACACTATACAACACACCGGCGCAGTCGTCGTTCGCTCGTCGTATCAAGAGTCGCCTACATACGCGACGTCTGCACACACTGTATGGACTGTGTTTATTCGCTACGCGCGTGACTCACACAGACCTTCCAGTTGAGCGTGTATTGCCGTGTACGTGCATTCTATCAGCGCCATCTACCGGCCAGCTCCGACCCAACTTGCACACCCAGCTCTTCGCGTGTATACGCGATACACACTGGTCCGGCGAGCTTGTGTAGGTCGTGCGCATAGCGAATAGGCATCGGCGCACTCCGGTGACGGACGGGTTTTCACGGGACAGGCACATCGCTTGTGCGCGCGTTTCGTCTATAGGAGCCTATAAATTTCTCACCGCCGCGCTTCGCGGTACGCAAGAGGGGCGCGCTTGATCGATGCGCTACGTGCAGCTAAATAAAATCGCTTCGTATGCATTCGCCGTTGTTTATATTCGTTTGTCGACTGCAATATCTCGATGAGGAAAAGGCCGATGTGGCAAAAGATTCCGGACACTCGACAAATCTTTCCGTCCGCGAATGTTCACGATGTTTCGGGTTGAAAAAAAAAAAATCGTTTTCAATCCACGATTCCGAGCACTGTCGACCCAAGTCCGTAGCATTTTTGCCGTTGAAGAAAGAGGAGCAATTCTCAAGTTTAAATTTAAAAAAATTAATTTTTCAAAATTTTCTAACCGCATATAATAATAATTATGAACATATCATGTTTACAAAAATTGGGATGGATTAACCGTTCGTAAAAAAATGTCAAATTTTTTGTGCCTTAACATCGAAGAGTATATATTTTTTTAAATTACAATTTCCACGCATCGGGCCTCGAAGGGTTAATTTGAGAGGTTTTTGTCTCCGCAAGGGGGTCTTCTCGGCTGGAATCTGGGATGTAAATTCAAATACCGGTTACCCGTCGATTTTGTAATAGAAAAGAATAAGCGTATCGGGGGAGCTCGAGAAGGGAGGGAATCCTCGCGTACCTGCGGGTGGAAAGCTACGAGACTGCACAAACACGCATATTTATCTCCTTCCCATATATACATATATATATATATATATATGCATATACGATAGGTGGAGGTGATACGTGTGCCGTATGTGTGTTCCGAGAAGCGAGAGGCCATTACTGCCGTGCCAGGGCCACATACTGATATCTCAATACAAACCCCCTTAGTTTGAATCCATTATAATATCCCGAGTGGCCGCTGGTCGCGAGAGAGCGAAAGCGCTATCCGTGCAGCCTCTGTGCCTCCCGGATAGTTTCTTTTGCTCTCACTGCCTCCTCCTCCGTACGTTCCTCCTGGCCGAATAGCGAATACCATTCCGTCTCCGGGGCCACCGAGGGTAACTCCAATACCAGGAGCAATGCCGCAGGAGAGTCAGCACGATCACCGCGCGAAACAAAAGGGGTAACGAAAGGGTTACCCTGCCATTGTGAGAACGAGATGGTTTCTGTATATGCGACGCGATATCTTTAGGCGCTGATGCTAATATATCCGTAGAATAAAGGACGAGAAGGGATGAGTCGCGGACGAGATCTCCACAGGGATTGGCCAATGGACATTACGAGCTCTACACGAATGACTACGAATTTATGCTCGGTACACTGAAGAAATTGTTGGATTAAACACGTTCAAAGGTGTGTCTTGTTCTTACGACGAAAATGTTTGTTTCGATCGACAAATTTTGAACAAATTGAAGCAAATAATCGATGAACTTCCTTTCTACGCCCTTACCATACAAATAACTATTTTATTAAACACAAGCTTTTTTTGAGCTTTTTATTCCTTTTTAGATGATTATTTTTTAACTTTTCATTATTTAGGATTATTCTTTTTTCCTTGACCAGTTGGAAAACTGTCGCACGAGTAGTTTGTATTGTATTCGCCGGGCGTCCTCGTATACATATTTCGTATACTTGCTCGCTTTGACCGAACAATCCGGGCCGAATATCTCGCGCCGTACGTATTCGCGCATGCGAGCCGAGGCTCTCTCTGTCCCAGTCGCCGATGCCCGCGCGCACGCGCGTTCGCATGTACTACAACTCCTACCGCTGAATTATACATAAGTCGGTGGGCTTTAAAATATGCCATGGGTGTTACGATACGGCGAAAAAAAAAAAAAAAAAATCCCCACGAGACGATACAACGTCAGGGTGGATATACCCATTCGGACCATGCGCTACGCGTACGTACCTTCAAGTGCGCGCATGCGCATGCCGACTCTCCCGAACGAGGTGTACGTGCGGTCCAGTCCGTACACACGGCGACTATGAGAATTTGAGGTCGCCTTCTGCAATCAAATTTTCTTTTTCGTTTTTTTCTAATCCAATAAGCGCATTCGCTTTGGCCCCCCCCCATCCCCCTCCCCACTTGCTTGTCGTCCAGTCATCAACTAGCCAACTGGAATAACGAACAACTCTTTTTTTTTATTCCTTTTTTTTTTTTTCTTCTTTTTTTCATCCTCGTCACTCTCCAGCACTCCCAAGCGCGCGCGATCGTCGTTCGGTCTCTCTCGTCGGTGGAATTCTTACCCGTCGCTCGTTCAGCTCTCTTTCTCGGGCTCGATAACTCCGAGAGAAGGGGCCCCGGAGTGATGCCGAGTCTCAAGGCCGGTCGTGTCGGGTTTTCCAAATCGTGGTCCTACAGGCGACTTCCTACCTGCGTCCTCGTCTCGGCTCACGTCTCGACGTGAGAGCGAACGAGAAAGCCGGCGGCGATGACGCTCACGAGCTTGCCAAAGGAGAGGAATAAAATGACTGGAGGAGGAGAAAAAGTAATGCGACGCGGCGAGTGGTCGTATAAAAAATACATGTATACACACACACACATACGCGGAGATCTTATATATATATGTTTTAGAAAACTGTGAGTTTGTTTGTTTGTCTTTTAGTCTCCTTTCGGTGAAGTCGTCCTTATCATTTTGGTAACGTAATCTATTATATATATGGTAAAGTCGCTTGTTCGTAAGTTCCAATTTTGAAGAATCCAAGCCGCTGATTATTCCAAGTCCCTCTAAGGGCTCCGTCGGAGTCGCTGATGACTGTTCACCTATCATACTGTTCCGATTGTGTTCTGTGCGTCTCGGTGAGTTATGCAACAATAATGCGTTGCACAACGTGATGTCGCATGACGTGTTTCCGACATGACGTCACATGCGGTCGAAAAAATTACATTTTCAAAGCGGAAGGCGACGTATTTCCGTTAAACCACCCGGTTTCGAAATTTCTTGGTTAAAATTATAAACTAAAGCTTCTAAATTTCATAGAGGGGGTGCGATTCCCGATTCGATCGAATATGTATTCCCGATTCGCGATATATATATATTCGCATATACATGCGATATATATATATATATATATCGCAGGCTATGTGCGGTATACATCTGCGGAGACCGGCACGTATCGCTTCGCCAAGAGAATCGACGGGATAATGGAAGAAAAAAAAAAGAGAAAAAGAAAAGGGTAATTGGAGAAGTCAACCACCGGTTGACACAACGTTGCTCGAACGGTGCCAAGATACTCGATCACATTTTTTTACTTCCTCCTAGAGGAAGCTTTGTTTCAATTTGTAGTAATTTTTGAAAAATAAATTTTATTGCTAGAACGGAATAATTGGCTGCTCCATAATTGATCGGCGCTCCATCTCTGTATCTCGACGACTGTCAGAGAAATTTCGGACGGAATTGAATAAGTCTTTTTTTTTTAAACCCGAGTCCAACAATATCGATCATCAGTCTAGTCTCGATACTAAAAGGATCGGAGCGAGGATCCGTCACTGGGTTGACCTTGAGCATACAACTCACGCGGAAGTATCGGTGAAAGGGGAATAATTTAAAGTCGATGTGGTTATTTGTATCGCAAGCTACCGTACGCAAAAAATGTTCAAAAAAAATCGTGGACATACATTTTCGTAGAGCATTGTATTTCGCGCAACGGAATTTGAAGAAAAGGTGATAAGGCCTCCGGTCTGCCTGTGTAAAATATTAAACATAGGTCATCCAGAAGGCACCAACAGTTGCAGGCCCTTAAGTTTACCGAGAGACGAGCGGACAAAGGGTTCGCGGCCTTAACTCGACGTGGTGATGCACCGCGGGTCGTTAAGTTGCAGTGTTGTGCCTCCTCCTCCCCCCCCCCCCCCCCCCCCCCCCCCCATTATGCGGTATTATGTTACTATTTGTGCTGTAGCATCCGTTTAATTTATTTGTCTTGCTCGTCTTCCACTTTGTCAGTGCTGGCTGCACGTCTTGCATCCTCACACTTCTCGCAGATTCGTAAGGGCGAGCGGGTCAAAACGGACCAGTGCTCTGCATCGGAAGTGAAACTTAAAAAAATTATTTGCTGCGAAAGAACATAGGTAAAGACGCAAGCGGGGTAAAACGCACCAGTGTTTTGCATTGGAAATGAGCCTTAAAAAAAAATTGTTTCTCGCAAAAAAAAAGGTTAGTATAAGTGGTCCATTTTGACCCGCTTTTTTCTATATCCAGCCTGCGACTTTCAATCGCCTACTCCCTCGATCTTAGTTCATTTTTGATCTGCAGTTCGATTTGATTATAAAAATGTTATCGTACATATCACCGATACGATTTTTCACGAAAATATGCGTCTGTTTGTCTGTCATATATCTTCGAGAGTTCAACATCCACTAGAGCTGAATCGACTGCAAAGTGGTCGAGCAACTACGTGTCGATAGTTCGTATGCAAAGTGGGCAATACGTAAGCCAGGTTCGAAATTCGCTGTTTCGCGCCGTACGCGTCGAGGTCCGAACGATGGAAGTAGAAACAGCCGGTCAGTGGTCAGACAGACCTTCGATTCTCGCACCGTAAATACCGCGAGAGCTCTGCACGCAAACACGCCGGATCGTTTCTCGCTAACGAATCGTTCCGGTTCTATTCGCGATTAAAATTAATACAACGAGCATTCTCGGATTATTATCGTAGGACGTAAAAGTTCATTGGCACATTATACCTTAACGATCTAATTAAATCTTTATAAACGGCAAGTGCGATCGGTGGTCGGTAAAAATATAGCCTGTAACATCTGCGTTGGTTCCACTCGTGTATTCCCGATTCGATCGAAATCGACGCTTCGATTCCCAGTCAATTGTCAATTAATAAAATAATTCAAACGACGGTTACGTGGAGTCAGGTAGACAGTAGTAGTCTACTGTAGATAAACTTCATATCGAGTGAGAATGTGAAAAAAAAAAATCCTGAATTTAATGTACCGGACTGGAAGTTTTTATGCAAAAACTAACTGGTACGTTTAATTTAATGTACAATTGTGATGAAAAATTTATATCGCGTGCTACGAAAATCTACAACCAGAATAAAAAATTATTCGACGGCCACCGTTTATTTGGTTTTAAGTACAATATTTATTCGATTTACATAAACATTTATTTAAATTAAGTGAATAGTTACGTGAATGAAATAAATATTTATTTAAATTAAGTAAACAGTTACTTGAATGAAATTAATATTTATTTAAACCAAATAAACGGTGGCCGTCAAATGCACTTTTTTTTCTGCGTGTATAGACGGCTCGAGTCTGCATGGACTGTAAATTAGTGCAGACCCGTCTCAAACTTAACGCTTGTGTTGAGAAAATCGGAATCTACGCTGCCAATCTACAATCGTCCCAGTAGGCGGACTTTCGATGTCCACGTTATAGATCTACCTCGAGTCTACGATAGACCTCATTGTTTTTTTTTCTTTTACATTGCCCTATGGCGAGCGAGGTCGTTTCTAAACGAGAAGGCGCTGCTCGAAGGAGCCGCCCCGCGTGACTCGCATTGTACGTAATAGAATCGCGAAGGAGCGGTCGCCCACACGCACTTTATCGCGGGTACAGCAGCTCCGCGGAGGAGGGCAGAGGTAGGAGAGCCAGCTATAAGCTATCCGGCGAATTGGCTTCTCTCCGCAACTCCGGGGACAAAATAAGCCACTTTACGATTCTTCCCACTTATTATAGGCACTCGATAACCGCAACGATATACCCGATGGCCCCGTTGACTCGCGCTCGGATACGTACCCCGCACTTTACACGGGATAAATACGCGGATGCCCCGCTCAGTATTCGCGCATGCGCGCATGCGCATGCGCCATACGGCACGACCGTATTGCACGGCAGCGACGGCACTCGAGATTATACTATTCGGACAGAAATTTTAAGAATATTCGTAACACCGAATAAAAAACTTACCAAAGTCATGAGTCGTCGTCAATATTTTTCTTATTTCGATCGAATGAAAATTTTACCGACCAATTTCATATCGCCAGATGATATTGCTTCTGTTGTATCGCGCATGCGCGGTACACTGAGAAAAAAATAACATGGTAAAAGCAACTATACTTACTTTATACCATAAAAAATAGTTCCCAGGGGGAACGTTTACATTTTAACCTATTGCATTTCAAACTATTGGTATTGTTTAAACTATTACATTTTAAACTATTGGTACAGTAGAAAATACTATCCTTTTTATCAGTGTTTATCGCACGACGGTATTGCGCGGCAGCGACGCCATTCGAGATTACACTATTCGGACAGAAATTTTAAGAATATTCGTAACACCGAATAAAAATCTTGAGCCGTCGACAATACTTTACTTACACCGTGTTTATCTTATTTCGATAAAATGAAAAATGTATCGAACAATTTGTTCTTTCTTTTTCCTTCGCGAAAGCAGTGTCTCAGCCGCGAGTAAATTAGCGAATCGTTGGAGTGCTTCGATAAAATAAAATTAAGTACAATGCGGGATCGTCGGTACGCAAACGAACGAGGTATGAGGAACGAACGACACGGAAGAAAAAAGTGCCGATTTGCATATCGATTTCTCGCGGATACAACGGGCGTTATTATTGCTCGGCATTTCTCGAGGCATACGGGGAGACGAGGACGAGGACTGGCCGAAAGGTCGGCGGAGAAATAAGGTGAGGAGAACGAGATACAAAAAAAAAAGAACACGCGAAACGCCTCCGCGAACTCGCGAGCGAGCGGGTCAACGCGATTTCCTATCTTCCCCCGCGCCGCTTTTTTTTTCCTTCGAATCCCAGTGGCACTGTGGCGTTCTCCGAGATACTCCGAGCTCGGCTCCGCCGCGGATAATAGTCCCCGAGCTGGACCAAGCTCTATCGGGCCCTCGTATTAGCCGCTGCGCGGCCCGCGCGGATCGCCCACGCCGGGGAAATCCGTACGTGGCAATAAAGTCGCGTTACGATTGCCATTGTCGGCCCCTTCGTTACTCGTCGCGCTCGCGATGTGTCCGCTCCGATGTCGCGCTTCTTTATTTTATTTTACATAAAATTGTTTTTTTTTTCTGAACGAGTTCAACGATTCGCCTTGCCCCGTTTGTCTAACATCCGATCAATGTATTTATTAGCAAAAAAAAATAAATAAATAAAACATAAAAATACTACATTTTTTAATAAAAATACAACATTTATAAAATTAAAATACAACATTTAAAAATTAAAATACAAATTTGGGGAAATCCGTACGTGACAATAAAATCGCGTTACGATTGCCATAGTCGGCCCCTTCGTTACTCGTCGCGCTCGCGATGCGGCCGCTACGCTGTCGCGCTTCTTTATTTTATTTTATTTTTAAACCATTTTTTTTGTCAGCCGACTTCAACGATTCGCCTTGCCCCATTTGTCTAGCGTGCGATCAACGTATTATTAGCAAAAAAAAAAATTAATAAAGAAAATACAAAAATAAAAAATTGTGAAATAAAAATAAATAGCAAAAATAAAAATTATAGAAGTTTATCGGGAAACACTGCGAGAGTCTAATGCGATATTTTAGAGAATGTATTATCATTCGTCCGCGGCCTCGCTGCTGCTCTCCGTGCCGCGCATAAACGAGCACGCAATCTGAGTCTCGCGATCTCGCTTGGTTGTTCCCCGAGCTGGCGAGATGAACGGCTACGGGCTTTCCGACGTAACTCGCCCGCTTTACGGGGGATTATACGGTATGTACCCTCGTCCCGGTGCCCGGTTCGGCCATGCCTAAGCTACCGCAGCTTTTTCTTATCCCCCCTCCGGTGGGAGTATTAAACTCGCAGCAGCATCACTTGTTTGTCCCCCTCTCGATCTACGAGCAATAAATTCGTTCGATGATGCCGCTGGTTTTACCGGACGGATGTGTTAATCGGTTAAGTAAACTTGTAATCTTTTTTTTCTTCCTTTTACCGACGATCATAGATCTCAGACGTCCGCGGTGATTTTTCGCCGCCGATTACTTGTGCGTCATCGGCCGACGATGCGGTGTGCAAGATTTTTTTTTTTCACAAGCGGAATGTTCTCCTGCACGGTCGAAAGACTTCCGGAAAAATTTGAAACGCAGTTTGATACGGAAAAAGGGGGATTACCGAGACCTCGGTATAGTGGCAAAACGGTCCACAATAGCAATGAAACATCACAAAGTACCCAAAAAAAAAAAAAAAAACAGGAACTGTCCGTGAATTTAAGCCAGTTCTTGCGGATAGTTTCGCACACGAATAGAACTTCGCACAAGTTTCAGAGAAATGAGAGGGAATTGCAAACACTTCTCGATGGTATAAAAATTCGAAAAACATTAAACATATCAAAGGTCCTGACAAGATTAATTTTGCACAATGATAATTCCGTAATGTTGTTAACAAATTTTTCTGGCTAGGCGCCAGAGCTGGAAGTATCGTTGCAACTTCGCAACGTTTAAAACCTCACCGCTACAACTATCCGCGAATTGAAGAGACAGAGGGACGAGAGCGTGCCGATTAATGTTCAGATTTGTTCTGCCTGGCGCGGGAATATTGACCTCGAGCCCCGATGGTAGCGGTTGGTAGCGCTGGTACCGATGGAAAAAAAAAAGAAAGAAAACAAGAAACAGTCCTTGTCTTCCTCAAAAGCCACGCGTGTAAGACGGTCGGTATGTCGTGTACGGTACAGCTAGGTTTATGTGCGGGAGGGAAGGGGTTAGAGTGGATTACGCGCGCGACGGTGGTGCCCGAACGTTTGCTTCTTGTGGATGCTGAAACCGCTTCCCTCGGAGTTCGCGGAGGCGGCGGCGATGATCTTAAACGCTACGCAACTATCATGGCGTCTGCACGTGACGCGGGAACTATAACGAATCGATCGGAGAAAGGCTGCCTTTAACGCGCGTTCGCGCTCAATTTTTTCGTTTTTTTTTTCATGAACAACGGTGTGTTATCTTTTGTCGTTCGTAATTCAAGTGATTTTATGGTTGCACGATTTTTTGGCTCCGATCGCGAATCGATAATCGATAATTATCGTTCATCCCGATACCGTGGCAAATCTGTTGGTGCCGAAGAAACTTGAAGTGAGGATCGACTTCGTGATAATTGTTGATCGCCCCTTGTTTATTTTTATTTTTTATTTATCGAAGCTTTCTTGTAAAGAAACATCGAGCAACTTGTCCGCCAACTGGGGGATGAAAATAAGTGAGTATCTTATTACTGCAGCACCTATCTATCGGCGTGACAATCGCGGGCGGATTAAAAAAAAAAAATCGAATTGTAAAACCTTGACGGTCACGTCGCGAATCGATGATTATTGTCTATCCCGATGCCATGCCAAATCCGTTGGTGACGAAGAAATTTAAAGTGAGGATAGAGTCGCGATAATTGTTAATCGTGACGTGGTAATTTTTTTTATTTTTATTTTTATTTTATTGATGTTTTATCGAGGCGTTTCTGTAAAGAAACATCGAACAATTTGACCGCCGATGTCCGGATGGAAGTACGTGAATACTTCATTACTGTAGCAATATTTATGGGTGTAACGATCGCGAGCGGATAAAAACAGAATTAAATTGTAAGTTCTCCAACTCGCGTCTAAAAAAAAAAAACAATCATCTCTTGTGCGTCCATTCTATTCTCTCGGAGGTATTCCGTGGATCAAAACTCTCGACACACAGGAATCGAAAACGTCTAGACGCGGGTAGAGCGGCAAGTGACCTTTCACCGATCGCTGTGTGTAAATCTGGGCAGGCTCGAATCTCGATTATGATTTTTAATCTCAGCTACAGATGTTCGCAAAAATCTCGCGCTCGAGAACCTTGGCAAACGGGATACGTCATGTTTATGTTACAACGTGAGCGCGGGAAGAGCCTCGCATTCTCAGCCGGCCGGCCTATTGCTTTAGTCATCGCACGCGCGTCACGTACTCCTGGGAATCTCCGCGATGCGCCCCCCCTCCCCCCTCCTCCTCCCTCCCCGCACAGACCAACACGAATGAATGAAAAAGACGCGAGCGTGTAACGAGAAGGGAGAAAAATTATTTACGTAGAAATGGGTAAAATGAATTGGACACCAAACAATTCGGTTGGTCGTCAAACAATTTAGTTGGTTGTCACACAATTTAGTTGGTTATCACACAATTCAGTTGGTTGTCGTACAATTTAGTTGGTTGTCACACAATTTAGTTGGTTGTCACACAATTCAGTTAGTTGTCATACAATTTAGTTGGTTGTCACAATTTAGTTGGTTGTCACAATTTAGTTGGTTGTCACACAATTTAGCTCATCGTCAAACTATTGAGTTGATTGTCAAACTATTGAGTTGACTGTCAAACTATTGAGTTGACTGTCAAACTATTGAATTAACTGTCAAATTAGTTAGATGGTTGTCACACGATTTAGTTGGTTCGCAAACTGTTAAGTTGGTTGTCAAACAATGTAATTGGCAGTTAATCAGTTTAGTTGATTGGACCAACAGTTCACTTGGTTGTCAAACAAATTAGTTCGGAACCAACTAGTTTCCAGCCCTAACCAGCTAATTCATCCCCCCCCCAACAAATAAATCATCCATACCCAAAATCTGACGGCCCAGTTTTCCCGTCGACTGACCTATGGCCAACCGGCATGATCGTTCTCAGTGTACCGTTGACTCCACCGCAGTGTATCAAAAATCGGCGATTCAGCGAAGACACCACAATCGGCAACGCGCGGAGAATCCGTCGACTCATGACGCAATGCCACTCCCGGCGCTCCGCATATCCCTCCTACATAGTTCTCCGGCGAGGGTCGTGGTCCTTGAACCCCTCTGTTTGACCGGGGTCGTCGAACCGTCCACGTCTCGTGTCCATCCTGCACAGCCGCACATACACGTACTTTGGCCTGGTACTCTCCGGTGTTTCTTGCCAACCTCTCCCCGCCCGATTTGCCCGATCCCGGGGACCGCGCACTCCATCGACGCTGCCGCGAATGGGCTACCTCCTGCCCGGCGAGAATCGCGGACCGCCATCTTGGATCGCTCTAGTTACGAGGCTTCGGTCCCGGCGAACATCGATTCTTCCCACTCCCGCTGTTATACACTCTCGATCCTTCCCAGACCCCTCCGCCATAACTCTCTCGATCGGATCGTACCGATCGACGGAGAACTTCTCGCTTTCCGCTTCTTTCTCCCGCCGGTCTCGTTCGCCGTTTAACCGAGTCGCTGCCAATTTCATCGCAATGCCCTTTAATGGTTCCTCAGCCTCCTTAGGATTAGCGATCGAGTATCCGCAGAGCCGTATCACCGAAACTGAGTTACATCATGTATCCGCCAAATATCTCATGTAACGTACATGAGATTTTTGGGCGGTTCCTCGTCCTTTCTCAAGATCACGCCTTTTTCTCTCGCGGAGGAAAAAAAATTATACGTCAGTCACCGAAGCGTTCGAATTCCCAGCCTGAGAGGCAAAGAAGGGAGGGGGGGGGGGGGGGTGAGAAGATAACTAGGGGGACCGTGCTATACTCCTGGAGCAACTTGCGTACTCCGTGACGTCAACGGAGGGTTCGCCTTTCAGCAACAGGCGGTTGCAGAGGGGTAGCTTCGGAAAAGAATTGGCAAACAAACATATATATATATATATATATATATATATATATATACATATATACATATATTGGGAAGTGATAGGAACGGAGCATGTCCGGGTCTAGGAACGGAGTACTTTTTCGTAAACGATCGAGTATGTAGTGCACAGTTCGATTCGGCATCTCTGCTGTGTGTTACGACGTGTCACTGTTTTCTTTCGATACTCTTTCCCGTCCGTCTCTATCAATGCAGGAATGCTTTTCGTTCGGTCCAATATCGGGCCGATCGATCTTCGACGCCCTTTCTCCGGGTCCGGTAGAAAACCCGAACGAGATAAAGGAAGAATAAAAAGCGTAGTCGATCGAAAAAAGAATCGGGGATGGAGTCGGTTTGCGGTAACGAACGGTTATACCTCTGGTAGATTTCCAGAGCGTAGATAAGACAATCCTCCTCCCGTACGCCCTCTACTTGTTCGTTTCGTTCGGCGGATAGGCAGGAAGACTGTAGGGACAGGTACACTGTGCGTTGCTCTCTTTGGCAGGGAATAAGAACCGGTGTGCTCTCTTGACTCGTGTCTGTACCATCTTCATCCATCTGTCTGCTCTGGGCGAGGATAAGGAAGGATAGAAAAGTTCGTTCCCACGTCATGCGTGTTTAGTTAGTTCAACAATTTAATCGATTGCCGAATAATTTAGATGGGTGTCAAATAATCCAGTTGATTGGCAATCAGTTTAGTTATTTGCTACAGAATTTAGTTGTTTGCCGAACAATTTAGTTGTCTGCCGAACAATTAAGTTGTCTGCCGAACAATTAAGTTGTCTGCCGAACAATTTAGTCGTTTGCCGAACAATTTAGTTGTCTGCCGAACAATTTAGGTGTCTGCCGAACGATTCGGTTTTCTGAAAAACAATTCAGTTGTCTGCCAAACAATTTAATTTCCATCTCCAACAATTTCACATTCCCGATGAGAAAGAGTTTTTCCTCGTAAAACCCCCAGTAAACCCCCGGTCAATGGCAAAAGATCTCGTACTCGTATCGTGTGTGTTACGATCAACACACGCGAACAAGTTTTTCGCGCATCTCTATCAAACTGTTTGCGGCGGGCGGATCGAAGAGCTCGACCGGCCGGGCCGCTCGAGCGTCTTTGAGCGTCAACGCGCGCCCGAGTTCTTCTCTTCTCTCCTTCACCGGAGAGCAGCAGCGCAACGCAGCGTGCCGAGTATAATCGTTTGTTTCGCGTCGACCTTTGCGATGCACTACGTCAAGATGTCAGAGCACGACCCCGCCTCGGAGCCCGCGTAGCAAAGATGCACTGGGAACTGCTGTAATGGGCTTACAAAGCGTAACAAACTGATGCGAGGTCAAGCACACGACGGGCAATAAACACACGGTGAAGATAAATGGCCGGTACGCTCCGGACCCGAGCAGAGCCTCAGCCCTCTTCTCACCCCCATGACCGTCTAACTATAACTCTATACACAGCATTTCTTCCATCGTCCACTCTCGCGCTCTGCAACTCGCGGGGAAAGTGTTTCGGCGCTACGGACGTAACCCCTCTTACATTTATTTATCTTATTTTTATTTTTCCTCACCGACTCGCGCACATTTCGCCTCCGGCGTCCTCCCGACGCGAGACGCTCTCCTCGAACGGCGAACGTTCGTACATTGTACGATAGGAGCACCTTATTGCGGCAGTTAAAGCCTCTCGCGCCAGGATTTTATGGGAGTGCAAAACTGACGCACGTCCGACGAACGGGTTAACACCATCGAGAAACATCGCGTATTACTTTATAACCACGACGGTTTAAGTTTCGATGGAGGTGAATTTCATGCGCGACGCGCTGGAGCCAGCGAGGCACGGTGTGGATTTTGTTTCTACCCTCGAGGGTGAAATAGCATCGAATTGGACGAACTTTATTTTTGTACCATTTTTTTTTTTTTTCGTGTCTAATGGTCGACTCGATTTTTTTTTGTATTTTTACAGATGCCTCAGACAGTGCCTTCGACCGTTGGCTTTTCGCCTTCCTTCGACTACAGCACCTTTCAATTCGATCTTTCGCTGTTGCCCGACGACTACAACGTGACCAGCACCCTTAAACCGACGCAGATAAAACAGGAGGTTCACTCGCCGAGGGCAAACTCACCGACGACCTATCCGAGTCCACCTTATCCCGGTGTAACGGGCGAGCTATCTCCGAATTACTCTCACGACGGTTCGCCCGGTTATCCCACGAGCCCCTACTACGTGCCGCAGAGCCCCCAGAGCGCTCAGTTGTACATCAGCAGTCCGGAGCCTATCAAACAACCCGTCAAGAGAGAGAAGAGCCTCGACCTCCTGGCCATACTTCAGGAATCACGGTGAGACAGGATTCTCGGGCCCCGAGATTTGATTTCTGCCCCGAACGAACTGTGCTTACGTACATCTTTCGAACGATCGCTCGTCGAGCACACGCATTTTTTTTTAATTCTATTTTATTTGTATTTTAGCCAATGCGCTTCATTAGCCTCAGTGATACAAGATCCGCTGGTATCGCGTCAATACATGCACACAACGTGACAAACGAGTTTGTCACTTATTTAACAAAATATTGTTTTTACGAAATTTGGCATTTCGATTTTACGGAATTATTTTTTACTGTGCACTGGATGCATTTTTACGTAAACGGTGTCTGAAATTTCAAACCAATGTGCCTGGCAAATTTACCGTAAAACTTTTATATTTGTAATTAAATGTTTTGAACACTTCAGCCAAAAGATTTCTAGTTTTTATATCTGGAATTTGTAATTTACAAAAAAAATACACTAATATTAAATCAATGTAAGTAATATAAGAACATTTCAAGTTCCACTACATAAAATTCACAATTTGTGAAATGTTGTCTTCTCTTTTTTCCCCCAGGCTAATGGGCCATTGACCCGGGTCTTTCAGCCTGTACCTTCGTATCTGACTAAGGAGTAGCTCACAATATTTAATTGCATTAAAAACAATGTTATTTTTATTTTTTCGCAGCCTTCTCGCCGAGAGTCTCGGCCACAAGGAGGACTCGACGGACTGCACGGTGCCCTGCACGCCACCGAGATCCGAGGAGGACATATACAATACCCTGGACACAGATTTCTTTCCGAAGCGCGACGAATCGAATCCTCTCCTGAAGGAGATACTGTTCAAGGAGGAGCCCCGTTCGATAGGCTCGTCGCAATCGTCATCGCCCGTTCCCCACTCGAGCGAGCATCACGAGAGTTCGCCGCTGAGAGATCTGCTCTTCAACAACAGAACGAGCGGCAACAACTGTGCGACAAAGGATCAGGAGGAGGATCGTCAGAGCCTGAACGAGGAGTACGGCATCGTGGTTCCCAAGATCGAAGTTCGGGAGGAGGGCTCGTCGTTGATGAGCGATATAAGCGAGAAGATTCTCTGCAGTCCGTTGAGCAGGGAGGAGGATATATTCAAGGAGGCGCCGCAGAAGAGCGATCACCAGCTTCTTCGGGAGGTTCTTAGGGACACGAGCTTTCAGAGAAAATACAATCTTAGGCCGGTGGATCTAGGGGGTGTCGGTACGGGCTTCGTCGAGGACATGGAGGGAAGCGAGTGCGTCGGCGATCTTGCCAGGGAGCAAATCGAGCCGGTTCTCAGCCTCGCGATTCAGCAACTGCAGAAAGACTTCGACAACACCTGCGTCGCCCTCGGTATTCATCCGGGTAATTTTTTTTTTTTTTGTTCTCTATTCATAAATTTGTCGATACCGATCGATCGATCGATCCGCGATTCCTGCTTCGCTGTCCGTCGCGACCTCTCGCCGATGAGTTACGTCACATCGCCTCCGCGATGGTGTCTCTCATGTTCCTTCTCATCCATGCCCGCGAGACCTCGAAGATCGTCCCGTGCGCCGAGAGATCTCGTCGAGACCGTTCGCCACGGGACCGCCTCGCCGGAGGCTAAAGCTGTGTAGTTTCTCGCTCACGACCGGTTCCCAGCCTCGGCGACATAAGCGCGCCGGAGGGACCCTGCGTTCGTCTATGCTCGGGCTCGGCTATGACGTCAAGCTCGCGGAATAAAGTTGCCGGTTCCCTTACCATTCGGTATCGTGAGCGCGAAATTACGAAACTCGTTCGCGATGGATCTCGATCGACGCAAGGTCGTCTCGAGGTCCCGACTCTAATCCTTCCTTGTTCTCTCCATTATTTTACTGTCTATATTTTTTGTTTTTTTTTTTCACTTTTATTTCCATAACTTTGCGGTATGAATTTTTTTTCATTTTTTGTTTTTCACTCAGGGTAAAAGACCCAGTTTGTGACAGGGGAAGCTCTAGCGTAATCGGCTCCCCCCACCATTCGATTTGCAGCCAATGGGTAGCGCGCGTTCGGGGGCTCACAAACTGCGACTCTTGGTCCTCCTTGTTTATTCCTATGATTTTACACGCTCACAGTGAGAGAGCTGCGTAGAAGTGTCATAAACTTGGTCCCTTACCTTACGTCCATAATTTTGCTGTATATATTTTTTCATTTTTTTTTCACTTATGCCCATAATTTTGCTATATATATTTTTTCATTTTTTTCACTTATGCCCATAATTTAGCTGCATATATATATTTTTATTTTTTTTCACCTATGACCATAATTTTGCTGTATATATTTTTTCATTTTTTTTTTTTCACTTATGCCCATAATTTTGCTGCATATATTTTTTCATAATTTTTTTTTCTTCTCTGTTATGTTATTCTCTACAGTTATTTAATTGGAGCGTTGTATTGTTGTCTGTGCGCAGAGCCTCGTAGATGGAGCGCCGCCGACGTCGCCGCCTGGGTCCAGTGGGCAAGGAGACAGCTTCAACTGCCCTCGGTTCCACTCGAGAGTTTCAACATCGACGGTGCGACCCTCGCGACTCTCTCCGAGGAGGACTTTTGCCAGCGAGCACCCCAGGTGAGAGTTCGCCTGAGCAACTCCAACGCCTTCGTTCGTCGAGCCGTGCATTACGAATTTTGCGCAATTGGTGCGACTCGCTGAGGTCGTTTCTCTCGGTCGTGCGTGGACCTCCCTGGATCCGCTTCGTCATGGGCCACGACTCTGCGGAGCGCGCGCCGGCTTCGAATCTCGACCGGCCACGGTGTATCGCCGGCTCGGCCGTCCGAGCTTTGTGCGAGTCAAAAGGTGGAAGGGAAAAACCGCGAGCGCCGCGCACACGCGGAGAAGAAACACGGGCGAACACGATCGGGCTCCGCTCGGTTCGACGGTTGCGAGAGATTCGTCGGTGCCGGACGGGGGAAAGTCGGGTGAAAGTGAATTTCTTGGAAATCCTACGTGCGTCGCAGCCGCGCCGGCGATACCGTAACTTCCTCGTTAAATTCTTACGCGTCCTTTATCGCGAGGCTGGCTTCTCGAAGGCCGAGAAGAGATCGCCTTCCCCGAGGATCGTCGGGGGACGACGCCGAACGGCGAGGTTTCGTCAACCGCAAGCCCGAAATTCAATCTCGCCTCGTATTATTCCAATCGCACCCCCCGCTCCGCACCCGCCCGATAAATTTAGATCTCGCTGTATTATTCCTCGATTATAGTTAGACATCACGGCTATTCCGGTAGAAAATATTTACGACTATAGAGTCGTAGGAGATATTTGGCCAGCTTAGATCGTAGTGCGCGAGGAAATCGCCGAGCCAAAGTCAATAGTCGGAGAAAATACACCGGATACGAATACTCTTTACCCTTAACCCACCGTCACCGTTGCGACGTGAAACAATTTATAGAACAAACCAATATTATTTATGATCAGTGACATCATTCACATTATCGTTGTTATTAATATCATTTTATTGAACGTATAATTAAAACCAAAAAAATTAATCCACAGATTGTCCATGGATTGATCCGTAGATGTGAACTTACCGGTTGCGTTTATAAATTTATCAATCACTTTTCGTAGATAAAATTGCCATCTTAATTATTTTGTTTTATTAATTTACTGTTTATTAACGGGGTTATTTACCAATTCTAATCGCTGGCCATTTCGCGTCGACCGTAGCGAAACTTGCGTAAGTCACAATCCCAACGGGTGAGTTCAGAGCCGGTCGAGCGGATTTCAATTCCGAGACAAGTTTTTTCATGTGCCAATCGTCCATGAATTTCTGATTCGTTGTTATTAATATCATTTTATTAATCGCATCATTTTAATAATCGTATCATTTTATTGATTGCAGCATTGTATAAATCGCATCATTTTAACAATCGTATCATTTTATTGATTGCATCATTTTATGAATCGTATCACTTTATCAAAAATTAATCGATGCATATCGTGAATTGAGCGGTCACGTTTGTAAATTTATCATTCATTACTCATAGATAAATTGCCATCGGTGAGATATCGCTCGTCCAACCGCGGTTAATTGACCGGTTATTAACAGGGTTATTTGCCAATGCTAATCGCCGTCCGTTTCGCGTACACTTTAGCGAAACTTGCGTAAGCCTCAGTCCTAACGGGTGCCTCGCGAGCCGTTCGAGCGGATTTTAATTCCGAGACACGTTGTTCCATGTACCATCCCTCGCAGACTATCTGTTTCGAAACTGAGATCGATGCACCGCTCCTCCGTTCGTCTCTATCCGTTCCTCTATCTTATTCCATACTATGGCGAAATACGTTATACCTCAGGCTGCTCCGATATTATTCGCTTGCGAGCGCTCGACGTCTCGAGCCAGAGTCCTGAATCATGTGGACCGTGTCGTCACGATACATAAAACCTCGGGAGCGCGCATAACTGCGTCTAAGGTGCGTTCGGTTAGTTCCCTCGTTCGTTCACCGTACAGTCTCCGCGCTTCTCGCTTCTGTCTCTTCCCTCCTCTCCCCCGAAGCCGAGCGAACATCGCGAAGCTTACCTGTGTTTTGCGCCCTCGCGGGTTCCTCTCGACCGACGCGGTGCAGCGGCAGCGGCAACAACACAGCCGCAACGGTCTCTCGTACAGAGACCATCGAGAGACTACTCGGTATCGCGAAGTAGGTCAAGCCAGGCATCGTCGGCAGCCTGTTGCGTCGCGCCGCTTTCTCTTCTCTTTGCGGGCCTGTTGTGTTTGCCTGCTCTACGCCTCGTATCGGAGATACTCCGACGGAGGAATTCTGTACATGCCGTCGATTCAGCCGGTCGTTCATCGGTCGAGAAAGAAATCATAATCGTTTACTGCTACCCATGCATTTTCTTACATTTTTCATTATTTATTTTTATTTCTAATTATTTATTTTTATTTCTAATTATTTATTTTTATTTCTAATTATTTATTTTTATTTCTAATTATTTATTTTTATTTCTAATTATTTATTTTTATTTTTAATGACTTATTTTTATTTTGAATCACCTATTTTAATTTTTTTAAAATTATTAATTACTTATTTTTATTTTCAATTATCTTTCTGTTGCAGTGCGGTAGTATGTTGCACGCTCAGCTCGAGATCTGGAAAGCCGCGGTCGAGGAGTCGCCGAGGAACACGCTTGCAGCTTCCTGGAGTCCCACCGGTGTCGTCGTTCCTCCGAGCAGTGGAAATCCGAGTCCGCCCTCGTCGATGAAGAGCAGCGTCGAGCCGGCCAGTGTCAAGGGTTCACCGTGCGCGATGGATTATTCCGATGGTGAGCTACGATTCTGCAATTTTTTGTACATGACAATTACAAAGTATATTTTAATAATCATTGGTTTTTAAAATGAATTTTAAAAAACTCAGTTTTCATAAATATGAAAAAATGGTCCAAAGTAATTTGCACACGGCTTTCTCATTTATTACAATTTTGCGCGTAGCTTTCTCTAATGCGAAAGCCAACAATTTTTTTCTTATGGCGCAAAATCTTTTGAGTCATTCGCAACCGAAGAGAGTCCTCGAAGAGCGTCAGGGTCAAAGTATTCTTTGTTTCAGACGAGGAGGAAGAGGCGAGCAGCGTTCCGAGCACGAACGGAACCGGCAAGATGAGAAACGGCGGTTCCCACATACATCTGTGGCAATTCCTCAAGGAGCTTCTGCAGAGTCCCGGTCTGCACGGTTCCTGCATACGCTGGCTGGATCGCACCAAGGGTGTCTTCAAGATCGAGGACTCGGTTCGAGTGGCGAGATTGTGGGGCAAGAGGAAGAATCGTCCGGCGATGAATTACGACAAGCTCAGTCGCAGCATCAGACAGTACTACAAGAAAGGTATAATGAAGAAGACGGAACGGAGCCAGAGGTTAGTCTACCAGTTCTGTCATCCGTATTGTCTGTAAAAGTAACGACGACGAAACCGTTCGGCTGAAACTTCGTCCAAAAGAGAAAAAAAAAAGTTTGAAAATATTCGGACGAACGGAGAGCAGGTACAATAGCACGATCGAGCGGTCTAATTTAACAGCAAACCACAACCGAGGACTTCCGGTTCTTTCCCCGCTGGGAAAGATCGAACGCGGAGAGAACGATGAGTGCGTGTCAATTATTAAAGCGTGCGTCTTAGGGTACGAGAGTGTGAATGTTGGGGAGGGAATAACGAATGCAGTTCGGAGTAAATGAAATATTAACATAACAAAAAAAAATTGAATACGTGATTGTTTCGTTGTGGACATCGCCAAAAATAATCCTACGTGTTTGCATTATTTTAACAATAATGTCAATACACGCAAGGGTAAAAATTCGTACGCCCATGTGGGCGAGTATATCATTATCGTTATATTATTTAACTTTTTCGTCTCGCGCTTGATCAAAGGTAATCGCTGTACTCGTCTACGGTGCGAGTCGACGATTTTCTTTCTTTCTTTCTTCGAGTGCTCCGATCGAGCGGCGGTTAATCGAGGAAATCGGGAGGTACGTCCCGCGATCCTTGTTAACATTTCACATATTATATTTCTTCTTGTCGCTTGCGATTTCTCCGTTCACGATCTGTTCGTTACAATAAGATTTGTTTTAGTTCGTAAGGCTTCTCTTACGATTGCTTGCTGGTCCTCGACGCCAGCTCCGATGCCCGGTCGTCGGCGGGCGGGAATTTTCGTTCCCCCCGCGACACACCGGGTAAGCGCCGGGGCGATTTTAGCGCGCGGAACTATTCGCTGCTGCTGGTCGCCAGTGTCGATTTATCTTCTGATTCGTCGAGCCGTTTCCACGGGTCGACGAATTATCTCAGAAGAAAATCGACGAGCGAGTCGCGTTCGGAGCACACAAGGCGTCCGGGGTCTGGTGATTTTGGTCCCATATATCTATGATATATTAAACTTGTATGTTCCATGAACGACTAGAACCCTAAGGTATCCCTAGGATAAGCGAAAAAGGCTCACGTGAGCCGCCAATTAAAATTAACGTCGATCTCATTCGGCGAATTCGTAACGTAATGTTAAAAAAAAATAAAATAAGATACCAATTATTTATTAAATCCTCATGCATGAGTTGTTATTCATAGTTTCTTTTTTTTTTAATTTGGGATATACGGTGAATTTGTTTTGTACGACAATTCTATTTCGGGTTCTCGGTTAAGAGTTTTTTTTTGCGGCTAAGTTATTGTTTCTCCTAGTTTAGATGTAAAACAAATTTCCTCTCGACCTGCCCCAATATATCGTACGTTGATGCTGAAATGCTTTGTGTTTTTTTTTTTGTTATCATAAAATCCATGAGATGGATAAAATTTAGGTTACTTTTTTTAGTTTTTTTTTTTTCAAAACATGAGCCCCGTTCCGATCCCGTGACCCTTTTCACCACTAACTCGCAAGAACAGCGCGGTTTAATAGCGCCGACAAATGTCGAATTCCTTGTACGTATCGGAGCGATTAATGGGACGGCTGAATTTCAAAGGTCGATCCCGGTATGACGGTCTAAAATTATATATGCACAAATTATTTTCATAGCTCGATTTTCTATTGTATACGAAAACGGCTCAAATGTTGTACAAAAAATTAAAAAGAAAACACTATATCGTTGGAATGAATTAAATTATATATATTTGTACGAAATTATACACGGAGAAAGGAAGTCGGGGGGCATCGACAATGTTTAATATTGCATGAGCCTCTCTGCACGGGAGGTTTGCGTACGTACATGTATATAGTCTCGAATCGAAGTTAAAGGTCAATTCTCTGTTGTATGTAACGCGCTCTCGTCGAGCACTCACTTTCGTAAGACTAACGAGAGAGGAGCTCCCTCCTCCGGCTTAAAGAGTGCGCGCCCGACCTGGCGAGTTTACATAATGGGGTCGTAAAGTGTGGTACTGAGGGTGCTTCGATGCGATACGTATTTTATATATATATATATATATATATATATATATATATATATAGCATATATACACCGAACCTCGGCTGCGCACTGTACGTTGCAACCAATATACCGATGCGGTGTATCGGTAACAACGTATAGGTACGTATAGGTAGGATGGACCAACACCTGCGTACTTAAAGTGCAAGTACGCGAGTTTGAGGTAATTCGCGTTACTCGGCATGCAGTTTATTCGAGTCGAAAGATAAATATCGTTAAACACTCGATGTTGATTAAAACAAAAACAAAAAAATGATACTCCTTCACTCGTATGATGAAACCTATTTTTATATATATATTTATATGTATATGTATTTATATACTCGATATAATAACTGAATTTCTTATACATACAATTTATGTACTACCATAGATCGTGAGGTGACTCATACAGGCTATACAATTTTCTGTATCACTACTTTACCGGCTCTCTTCTCCGAAAGAATCTCATCGCAATATATCTGTTACCATATGGACCGTGCCGTGCTCGCTCCGAAAGCCTCGCGGGTATATTAATCCGACAATAAATCGATCGTAATATCAAAATTGTTTTACGAAGAAATGAGCTCTTTTTCGTTGACAATTTTTGATATTCTAGCCGAATGGTCCGTTCTGACGATCGATTTTTTTTTTGTACCTCGGAGCGAATACGGGACGGTCCGATGCGGAGAACCTTCGATTGCAATTAAGTTAGCTCCGTTATCTGTAGTTTTTTGGAGTATAATGCTAAGATAAGATGTTACATTTATGTGCACGATAATGCACGACGTTTTGGTATTATTATTATTGTCACTTTGCGATCAATAAGGACGTCTGTCTACGTACAGACTCGCGCACACTGGCGAATCCAGCAAAGTCTTATTGAACGCAGAAATTTATTATTCCTGTAACGAGATTATATATTTTATTAAGATGAGGATTATTGATTGTTGCTGCTGACACCCTCGGTGACTGTACGTCTCGAACACACCGTTACGGTGAAAACATTTCATTACATTGAATACAGAAAAAAAAATATATATATACATAGACACACAAAGATCTTTTATTTGACAACTCCAAACCTCTTCCTCTCGATCGGAATCCAGCAACAACGGAGCGTCTCTTATCGATGATTTCGAAATATCTCTCGAAATACCTCTTATGGATATTGTTATTACAATTATTATTGTTCAACGGAGAAAAAAAATACTAAAATCAATCAAGCATTTTTTCCAACAGTCGATACATCGAATTGTTTTTTGGTGTCGGAATATAATTTATTTAAATAAAATTGAATATTTTGCTTCAAAGGAATTGCGTCGGATGCAAAATTTTCAATTTTATTTAAATAAATGATATTCTCGTACCAAAAAAATTCGATCTACCGACTGTTGGAAAAAATACTTCATTGATTTTTTTTTTTTTTAGATAAAAATATCTCTCTGCATTATTATTATTATTATTATTGTTATTATTATCATTGCCTAGATTCGTTTAGCTCATTTGAATAAATAGCGTCGTAGGTATTGTGCAGCGAGAGCTGCGGAGCGGCGAAAGTAACGTACCCGTTGTTGGGTAGCGGGCTTGCGGGCGAGGGAAAGTGTCCGAGTCCAAATGCTGCGGCTCGGCACTGATCTAATCGCCCGTTCGGGCTCGAGCTATGAATCATTCGGAGCGACCACGCAACAGCGATTTTGCACGTGGACGCAATTCATTTCGTACTCGCGAATGATTTTTTTTTTCCACAGTCCTCGTCGCAAAGTTACCTAGCGAACCACTCAAGCCACCTGCAGGATTAACAGCAAACGTCAACGTCACTAGCAGGTATTTTAACGTTCTTCACAGATTCGTGCATGCGTGTTTTCTGGTAATTAATTAATAAGGTATACGGCCCAGTTTCCGTCACTGTTCCAATTACCGTCATCGACCGCAATTTATAGTAATAATAAATACAACGTGCGCTTAATACAAAAAAATAGGCGATATGCCGAAGAGCTGATTTTACTCTCGATTATTACCGCAATACGTATATTTTTTTAAATAAAATGTTTCACTTAACTATTCAGTAGTGTATCTTTCGAGATGCGGTCGCTGTCCGAAGGCATTAATTATTTTTCTCTTAATACATTAATTTGCAGGTAGTAAAAAATGTAAAACTTGTACCAACGGTGTCAGTACAAGTAATATAATCAATTAGATTGGTAAAAATTTGTTTTTTGATTACGTGCTCCATTAAGTTTGTCATGATGGAAAGTGCGTCAGCCAAATTTGGTTCTGCTATACTTTCAGTCACTTGTTGCATCGTGGTTATTATAAATTGGAGTTAATGCTTTCATATCATTTTGACCCGTAAAATTATTGAGAAATAATAATATCTGCTGCATCATGGTGTCGTGGAGACCGACATATAGATAGAAACAGGGTACTCGGTGTCATGAGTGACAAACTGGGTACACAATGATGAGGAAAGCTGCGACATAAGTGATGGAGACTGGGTCCGTGAGGTGACGGAAACATGAGGTCTAAAGAGTGACGGAAAGTCCGGTTGTAGAGAGGCATTGTTAAAACGATAATTTAACAAGTAGATCCTACTGAATTAGCTTTAATAATGGTTGAAACGCAATCAGAAGGCTTCGATGCATGCATTAACCTTACACCTCATGTATCATTCCTTCTACCTTATAACTCATAACTGGGGTAGAGTTATCCACCCCACGCGTTTCTCCTATGAGCAGTTAATGAAGTTTTCCGCACATGAATATTTTATTTTTTTTAATAAGGAAGAGAATGGCATGCGGCGAATTTTTATTTCATCGCAGTTTATTTTATTACACTTCATAAATGAGTTATAGAGTTAAAACAGTTTTTTCTCGAACCGACGATGCGACCCGTGCACAAATAACGAGAAACCGCATTTGGTGCTCCAAAGACGACGGAAACTGGGGCCGTTTGCCTTAACTCCCTGATAAAAATCCCGACCTCTTATCACTGTCGAATATTCCATCGAGGGACGTAACTCCGATGTATACGTTCGAGCGATGGCCCGACCGGAGAAAATAATATTATTACACGTATGGATTATCGGGGAGAAGCCCGCTTTGTCGGGACTTACGGTACGAACTTCAACCTGCATACGGAGTCGGGCCGAGGCAGGGACGATATCGGGGCGCGAGTTGTGGGCGTCTCTCGCATTATTTACGAGCATTTAATCGTACAATTAATCTAACACCTTGTTGCAACAACACCTCGACCGTGAGGCGAGTGAGGCGCAGCGAGATAAATACACGAAAAAAAAAAAGAATAAAAAATGAAAATAAATTTAAAAAAAGCAAGTAGGCGGAGAAGAAACCGAAGAAAATTGCAAAGAACGTGGACCCCGTGAGCTCTCGAACTCGACTGCCGGAGCACCCTCCGATCGATTATTGTATTATTATATTATACTCCTCAGGTGTCCGTTTCATCGGATAACCGCCGAGCCTACGTTACGAGGATAATTCGTACAAAGAGAGCCCGTATAGTTATTATTCCCCCGGCAAAGTATACTCCTCGACGATCCCCCCCCCCCTCCCCACTCCCCCGTCATTGAACTTGAATTATCTACAACGGAATAGATTATTTTATTATCGCCGAGACAGGATGAAAATGTTGTATTTTTTTAAATTTTTTATTATCTCCGCGTTATATCTCGAGAGTCTGGAAAAGGTTGGCTCGACGAAGGTGAGAGCTTAGAGTTTAGTGTGAGAGAGTCTCGCGCGGACACAGAGAGAGAGAGAGAGAGAGAATATCGCAATAATCGAGATTTGCGATAGGAAGGTAGCGCGCGAGGTGGACCGCGAGGGCGAGCTGGTACGTTCGTCGGGAGAGAAACACGCCTCCGAGAAAAGAGTGATAAAAGTTAGAGGAGAGGTCAGGCCGACGGAGAGTCGTTAACGATACGAATGAAGGGCGAGGCAAAAACGCCGGAGCCGATGCCGGAGGAAACTGGTGGCCGAGGCCCGAGAGGGAATACCCATGCGGCTCCGAGAGATCTCCGAGCCCGAATTGGCCCTGAAGTGGCGATACAAAACCGAAGGTTAACCGGCCACGCTCGAATTACTAAAAGCCTCGGATAAATGTTATCGCTTAAGGGCTCGGGGCCTTAGAAAATTTATAAGTTCGCGATAATCTGGTAGATTTTTCGCGCGCCTTTCACACTGTAAAACACGATACTATCGTATCGGTATGGAGTACGTATACACATTTTCGCATCGTCTTCGATTAATTTACAGAAAAAAAAAAAATATATATATATATCGTTGGAAGAAAATCGCAGCTGGCGAGAGTTTTGTCACGGTCGTTGCTTCGTATCTCCGCTCTCGACCGTATTATATGGGTGCGGATATCGGCGGCAACGAGTATTGTCTTTGCTCGAAACACGGTAACAACCCCCTTCCCCCCCCCCCCCCCCCCCCCTCCTCTGCCGCTCCCCTCCGTTGTGCATATAAAAGTAGATATACTCACTTCTATACGGTATAAGAAGAATCGCGCGTGCTCGCCTGTTTTACCAAGGACAACAACATTCTCCGCGAAACTAATTGCCAGTTAAATATATAGTATACGTAGGTGAACATATACATCTATCTGCACACAACTGGGGAATTTATTGCGGGCCCGTGAGACGGGTAGTCGATGCGGGCGAGGAGCGACGAAGCGCGGGAGATCGAACGAGGGAGAGACGGAGAGGAAAAGCGCCGCGCTCGGTTTATCCGTGTAAGCTGTATACGCCCCGAGACACGATAATTTATGCTTTCATTATGCCGCACCATTGATTCCATGTAATACGGTGACTTATTCGGTCATACGGACGCCATCGAGCGCGATTATATCGGTCGAAACTTCGATAATAAGAGCGCTCGGGATTTCAACCGGAGACGGGATACGTGCAGTTTATTCAATATTAAAAGAATCGTGAACACACCGTTTTTTTTTTTTTCGTTTTTTTTTCAACATCGTAAGCCACTCTATTTGGAGGAGTTGAATAATTAAAACGACAAGGGCTGGAGATTAAACGTTCAGAGGCTCTGGCGGTTCGCTGACGTTACATGAAACTTTTAATAATAATAAGGGGGGACGTCGAACGAGTTAGGCTCATGGAATGCTAAAACGCGGCAGTCAATCCGTCTACGACGTTTCGATACTTCGACATTTCGAGTTGACACTCGAAACGTCCCTACGGGTTTGCAAATCTCATTTTTCGACGGGAAGTAACGTCATCTAGGGGAAAATTCACTTCCCATTTGATAATCTCATTTTTGGACCGGAAGCGTCGTCATCTAGGGAAAAGTCGCTTCCGCTTTGAGAGTCTCATTTCCCGACCGGAAGTGACGTCATCTGAGGGAAGCGTCACTTACGGTTTGAATATTTCAGTTTTCGACCGGAAGTGACGTTTCCCCCGGATGATGTCACTTCCGCTCGAAAACTCACATTTAGAAACCGGAAGTGGCGTTTCCTTTGGAGGACTTTAGTACAAATGGAAAAAAAAAAATGTCAAGTAACGAATTAACGTAAGGTCACATATTGCACTGCAGAGGCGGAGAACTCAGGCAAAATTTATCCGCGCGAGTAAAAAGCGGTGAAAGATATAGCTGGTGTGAAAACCCTGTTGCCACCTTAATCGCACGCTTGGGAACAGAGCAGCAACCGCTCTGTCGGTGTTCGACGTGCGAATGCGAACATAAATCCAAATTAGCGGCGGCAACGTAACGTTCGCGAGTCGATCGAATCGTTGCTCTCGCTCGGCTTCGGTAAAACCATCGAGGAAGATGCCGAATCGTAACTTGGGCTATCCGATCGATCTCGTTCGAGTACATATTATACGAGAGGCGAGAAGGTATTTTTCACCTGACAAGTTCTCTCCCCCCCCCCCGTTCCCCTCCTTCGGACAACATGTATCGAGAAAAAATAAAAAAAATTAAGCGAATCAAATTTTAAGTGTAAATTTTTAGTGCATAAAAAAATGTCAATTTAATGAAATTCAAATTGAAACCGATACATGCATTTTATGCCAAACTAAAAATTGATACAACAATTTTATTCGACGCAAAATAGTCCGACAGGCTCGACAGCCGCTTACGCTGAAGGAATACCAAGGTGTTCGTCGGTCGGTAACAACTTGCCTGTTTTACCTACTGCAGATAACGTGGTTCCATGTACCGAGAACCGGTAATGCCGAGCATGTTCGTCTTTTATCCCAGAGATGGCGACAGAACTACCTTCCACAGGACCATTGGATGAATAATCACGCTTCAAAGTTGTAATACAAATGAACAATAAACTATTAAAAAATAACAAAATTTCCATATAATTTTCTTTTCCTTTCATATGTCTTTCTAAGCAAGACTTCTCGATACCGTACGATACGATGCACAAATATTTGAGCAACCAGTTCCCGTTTCCGTCGCAGAGCAAACGGCTCGAGGGCGTAGCGAAGATTTTTCCTACGCCTCTACAATGCCTCGCTCGCGGGGGCGGACGCGAAGGGAGTGCGCTAACAAACTGGCAAGTTAAACTTTCTCCGGTTCCCATAGAAGCAGAAGGATCACCGTCGAATCTTTCGTGTATATAGGTATTCCAAAGGGCAATTCTAATTTCCCTCGGGATAACTGGCTGACGGTCTGACCGAAGAACTGATGAGAAACCCCTTCACTCTTCTTCCCTCGCTACTCTTTGTTCACCGCCTTGTCCCGAAAGCTTTTCGGTGCCGCGAGACTTTTGCGGCGCCCCAATCCGTGCGTTTTCCTACGGACCATCTCGTCAAACTTTCCGCAGACACGATTTGCGGACAAAGTGTCTATTCGACAGGGATGAATATTACATTCGGAATAGCGTGACAGCGATCGAGGCTGATGATTCATGGTCTGAGGCCCGATCACGATCATACTCATAACCCCCTATGTGTATATACGATGAATCAGATTTTTTTTTCCGTCCCCCCATGAATCCACCCTCTCGCAACCCCTGGCACATCCCACGAACATGTGCTGCCGAAAGTTTTCCTGGAACGATGAGACGAGTGAAAGTAACGATTCCGAGGGAAAGGTGCGGGACATACAAAGTAGTCTTTATACGAGGAGATGATGCAGCCGGAAAATTCGCTATGTCGTCACAGATATTCTTGGCTGATCAGGATGACGATGAGGCGGTGGCAGTGCACTAGTGGTGGTCACTCAGTTGGCTAAGTGAGTCGAGGAGAGGAGTGGAGAGTGAAAGAGTGAGATAGACAGATAGATAGATAGATAGACGGAATTTATTGTATATTGCGATCTGAGGTCCTTCAGGCACTTCACCCAACCAACAAAAAACCAAATAAATACGAACAAAGTAATACGCTCAAATTAACGCACTGTACATAAACCACATAAAAATAGAATATAATTTATTTATTTGTTTTTAGGTACATACGTTTTACAAATTTGCTAGTTGGCTTAGCCTTCAACAGCATTAGACATTTCTGAACCACATATAAAATAAAATTAAAACAAGAAAATAAACCAAATAAGAGAGAGTGAGAGAGTGAGAGAGCGAGAGAGCGAGAGAGCGAGAGAGTGAGAGAGTGAGAGAGTGAGAGAGTGAGAGAGTGAGAGTGTGAGAGAGTGAGAGAGTGAGAGAGCGAGAGAGCGAGAGAGCGAGAGAGCGAGAGAGCGAGAGAGCGAGAGAGTGAGAGAGTGAAAGAGTGAGAGAGTGAGAGAGTGAGAGAGTGAGAGAGTGAGAGAGTGAGAGAGTGAGAGAGTGAGAGAGTGAGAGAGTGAGAGAGTGAGAGAGTGAGAGAGTGAGAGAGTGAAAGAGTGAGAGAGTGAGAGAGAGTGAGAGTGAGAGAGCGCCGACGGGTTACTCACCGCGGGCGACGCTTCATCGATCGCCGGCTGAGTCGCGATGGTCGGAGTCGAGGCGCCGACCACCCCTGCTGCGGAGCTTGCGGGCGTATTTTGCGTCAGGGAAGAATCGGAATGGCGTAAGCGGAGAGGGAGCGGCAGGGGGGGGGGGGGGGGGAGAGACAGAGAGAGGGCGAGATCGCGAAGAGTCAAATGATCGAAGGCAGACAGTGACAGACTGTGTTATACTGTCGCACTATACACGTATCTAAATACATAGTACGACGCGTACATTTGAGGGGCGGTTTGGTAAAGGGGATGAAGAGGGGTCTAAGCCCCAGGGTCGGCGAGCTATAGAACCGAAGAAAGAAACGGGCGGGGGGTGGGGGAGGGGGGGGGGGGGTAGAAGGGAGCGATTGGGGGGTGGAAGAGTCGAGAGGGTCGGAAGAGAGATCGTATGAGATGGTATAGAGGCAGAGTACGAGGGTGGTAGTTCTGAGTCACGAACATCTGCCTCCCGGCGTCTCCCGACGCCCTCCCGTCGAGCGTTCGACGCACTCAAACGAGGTTTCTCTACGTAAGAGTATATAGCAAGTGTGCACAGGGAAACGGCCGAACAGTATAGAACGAAGATCCACCTGTAGAACTATCCGGTGGCACGATAACCTCCGCCGGCGCGTAATCGGACGCACAACTTTCCGATGGGACGTACCGCTGTTACAAAACGGTTTGTACATTCAACAAACGTTCCTCGTAAACAAAAGACCGCAATTTTCTTTCCGATATTAATGATGATAGTGATAGTGATACTGATAGCGATTATTCTTTATAACAGTCTTAAGATCATCCGTGACTTTCGGGCTGCCGAGTTGGCACTTCTCAATGTCACCTCGACAGTTCTCGACCATTTCTGCAAGTCGTTTTTTGTAGCATGTGGAATTGATTCGACATGGTTGGGCAGTAGATAGGAATGTGATCGGCGAAGGACGGAGGGTGGATGTCCGATTGTGAACTGCCCGAATGTTCGCCAACGTATTTCGACCGGAAGTGACGTATGTCTGGTAAAAAAATGGGAATTTCAATCTGCGATCGACGTATTTTCGGTGTGACGTGCGTTTCGGTCGAACAATGAGATTTGCAAACTGAAAGTGACGCATGTCCGATATGATGTCTCGTTCTGTTGAAAAATGAAGTTTTAAAGGGGACATGCCGTATTTATGGTTGAAAAAATTAGATTTTTGAACCGGATGTGACGACACAACGAAATCTTTCATATTCTTCTGCATAAATCTTCGTGGACGAGAAATATTTGTCAAGTGTGAAAACTTTTTTTTTTACTATGTGCAATAAGTTCAGATTATTCGACATTATTCTTAGTGAGAGCCCTGCAACTCCTTATACGCCGTGCGGCGGCGAAATTGCTGCAAGGGTTATGGGAATCTAGAATGAAGGTTCAATTTGACGTAGTCGACACTTGAAGCAAACAAAATATTTTATTGTTACATATTATAGTACATTACGTGTAGCCCGTGACACATTAAAACAGACCATTTAGTATATGCTAAATAAATAGCCCTCTTACTTCAATATAACCAATCTTGATATGACAACCGCAAATCTCATTTTTTCATCTCCCTCACTTTCTCTCGCTTCTTTTTCGTTCTCTCTTTTCGCTTCAACATTTTTCATTTCGTAACGTCATGCGATATCACGTGTAACAGGGGAAAAATCGGGGATTCATCGGGGGAATTTGAATTTTCATTAGAAAAAATATTCAATTTTTTTCGAGGATCGTTGTCCTCTATTTTTTTTCTTCTTTTCTCCGACGTTTTACTCGTTTTGCCCTTTCGAGGAAGAGGAAAGACGAAGGACTCGTACGCTGAAAGCTCGTTGAGCGAGTGCGAGTCTCCCGTGCGTAACGCGTCGAATGACAAAGTAACAAGGACGATCGGCAAAATCAGACAGCGACAACGCGATTTTTTTTTTTTTACGGAGCTGATCTCTTTGGGACACACGCACTTTCGCGCAATATTTTTTTTCTTCTCGTTTTCGTTTCCGAGAATCGAGCGTGCGAGTCCTTCCTAATAATGATATCGGAGTAATCGATAAATCTAGGTATATACGGCCTCGAGCTTCCTCGTAAAATGGCACAACTTACACATAACATATTACACGTATGCACGTATATATATATGCTACAAATATAGTCACAGGCCAACATTTCGTAGTACAACACAGCACAATCATTGTCGTATTCATATCGTTTAATTATTTTAATATTAATGTTGTTGTTGTTGTTTTTTTTTTCTCCTCATGTCCGAACGGTGTTTATCGACATGGTACCCTCGTATTCTCAAGTTTAAATAATATTATAGTCGTCATACTAGTATGTATAATTTATAATGTTAAAATTGACCAGATATATTCTATTGACTAGGCACACTTAGTTCATAACAAGACAAAAAATTGTTTCCCTTTCCTCTCTCTTTCTCTCCGCGTTACGGTATCGGCATTATTTTTATTTTTCTTGTTCTTACGCGATTCAATTCAATGCTTTACAAACTAAGCTTCCATGCTTGACTCTGTGTGTGTGCGTGTGCTCGTGTTCGTGTTCATGTTGTTCATTTATCGTAGCGTTTTTTTTTTTTCAATACAGTTACAGTATCGGTTATCGTAAATGTAATAGCGTACAATTACGTCGTAATAATCGATTCATTAATAATAATTACCCTTAAACATTACCGCTTTCTTCCGTCAATCATTCTCGCGCTCTCCGCCCCCCCCCCCCCCCTCCCCCTTTGCGCCCCTTTTATCCTCTCACAAATCACAAATACACAATTGTAAAAATTATCGGTTCCCTATATTCGTAGTATGGAAAAATAGAAACTTCTGATAATAAAAATGAAACAAACGTGAATCGGCGATCGGGGGTTGGTGAAGGGTCAAATCGCCAGCAACCCCCAAAGGCGTACTTGTCATAAACTCTTCCTCTCTCACTTTCTCCCTTACTCTTTCAATCATCCTCATTCACGTGTCTCCTTTTTTGTTTGGTTGTCGTTACATTTTTGGTATACGCCATTTTCTCGTTTTTTTTTTTCTTCATTTTTTCTTTTTTTTTTCTCTCGCAAAGTACGCTAATTTGATTAATCAAACGAGGCGTTAGCCGTTCTTATCGCCGCAATCTTAGAATCCTACTTTTTTTTTTTTTAATGATACATTACATTGTATCCACGTGTGCACGAACAGTTTAGTGGTTTTAGACTCCTTACGTGGTATCAACCGGGTAAGTGGTGCGCCAGAGCGTTAGTGTGTTGTGGGTTTAAGAAAAATTTTAATGACGACACGTTTTCTTTATTTTAATAAGCCATAACCGGTGCTGTATTGGAATGTATATGAGGACGTGCTTGGCATGTTTTTTTTTTTTATTTATAAACTTCCAACGATAGGTTTATCCGCTCTCATCTGAATATCCGAATGGATATCGCACCATACGAGAACTTAAGGGACAATGGCTGTGACTGAGGTGGACTCTCTTTGAAAAGTTGTTGGATCGACTATGAGCTAACTCGCGGGGCTACTTTCTATACATTAACATTAAACTTTAGAGTACGAAACGAAGAAAAAAAAAACAGAAAACGCAACGCAAATCTCGAAACGCAAGGAGAAGCTCGAAAGCGCACGTTTTTACTCTTCACTAAATTTACTTGTTCTCTTGTTACGTGTTTTTTTTCTGTTTTTCCTCCGCTCGTCATTTTTCTTCTTCTAATGTTTCGTTTTTTTTTTTTTTTTTTTTTTTTTTCTTCGCATACGAACAAGCATGAACGTGTGTCTGGTCAATTAGAGTTTACAATTCAACGTACAAATATAATAGAAAAATATAATCGGTAGAAGAATAGAGATAGACATAGTGTTAGAATTAATCGTTCGTATATAGATAATTATTAATAATTACTGGAATGACTTCCAAGCCTCGGAACCGCCGGACGCTCGCGCCTCCGTCGACCGTCTCCGAGACTCACCCACATACTTTGTTTGTTTCTTTTATTTTTATTCGAAAAATCTATCTTTACAAATGTCTCCCTTTACGCGGCCTCTCGATTACTCTACGTGTGTCGATCTCCGATTCAAAGCTTTAAAAACATATTTCTTCTTCTTTTTTTTTCTTCACCACAAGCTGCCTGACTCGCGGCAAGCACAATATTCGATATTTGTCTGCCGATAGCCAATTAAAATCACGATTGATTCATTCGTCATCTCTTTTTTTTTTTTGCGCGCCGCACGGCTAATAAATACAAAAATTCGATCGTGCTTGCCGCATTATTATTCTTCTTTTTATCACGATTCATCAAAGATTCAACGTTCTACAAAAAACTGTTCAACATATTATCATCAGTCGCTCGTTGCGGGTTCGTTCAACAGTTGGTGCGTCAACGTTACGTGTGTTATTCGTGTGTGGATGTGTGTTTATTCACATGTCTCGCATCGGTAAATAATCGAAGAACGCAGAGTATCAACGATCGTATTTCTCATTCTCTCTCTACCTCTCCATCTTCAAATTTTGCGTCAGACAAGTGTCGAAAGGATTGTATCGGATGTGATTTCGCGGTGCGCCCTTGCACGATTTTTTTTTTTCATACGTATGTACAAATGTTCCCTTTGTATGCTTTCTGCCCGCATATATTTATCGCCCAATCCGGAGCAGCAGTGTAGAAAAAGTGTTAAGTTAAAGAGAATGGCCCTTTTCTTCGGAAGTTCGTACGAGTTTTTTTTTAATTATTATTATTTTTTTTTAATACGAGAAAAACAGTCAGTCTTAGAGGGTGGGAGCGGGGTTGATTAATATTTAAAAAGATCAGTCCTCCCGTCCACGGTTGTCTCTTCCGCGGTTATCGAATCGCGAACTTTCCGACATAATTAGGGGGGAGGGAGGGGGGGGGGGGAAAGATAATTTGTACCTCTAGTTGGAAAATTCGTGACCTCGTCATTACGGGGCCAAACTTTGTAAAACGGCGACGAGCGAGACTGGACACCGGATGTCTCTCAGATTCGTTTCGTCGAGCTCCCTTAAACATTTTTTTTATTTTTATTTCACCTTTTTTTTTTTGTCACTTGCTGAGTTTATTACACGTATATTCGATATTGATTATCAGACATATAAGAACAACAACGTCGGTTATATCTTTTTTTCATTAGTTCCCTTAAGAATATAATCTTAAATAACTTGATTATTGAAAAAGGATTATCCGTGCGAGTGTGCCGTTTCGAATATCGACTTAAGGGGTTTTTTTATCGGTGCGTTTTATTTTGTGTGTCCGTACGTCTCCCTCTCTGTGTAGTTCGTGAGTGCGTGTGCCGATTAACATTTTTTTTTTACAAAGCAATTGCAATCTTCGATAGTCTACCATGTAGAATTTTTTTATTCTATCGGAGAAAATTGTATATTACTGTTGTGTTTTTTTTTTTTATAATGCGTTCTGGACGATAGGCAACGTTTATTTGTATCCTTTCGTGTCCTCCTCGTTCGATAGCAAACGTGTGTGTTCGTGTGTGTGTGTATAATTTATGTGCGCGTAATTGGTTTTTTTTTGTTCATGATTTATTTTTATACACAAGTATAAACGGGTGCTTTCGACATTTGGACGAAAGAATTAAAAGGTGCTCGATAACATGATTGATTCGCATCCGTTTAAACGTACAACAATGGAATCGTTATTTTTTTTTCTGTCTCGGGGGTGGCATCGATCAAGGTCAACAATCTAACCTACTACCACTATTGCTAAGCTACACAAGAGATCGCGGCCATCGTTACGAAACACGGCCGCACGTTAAAACTACCCGATGACCAAAAATAAAATAAAAAAACTTTTTTCTCCATCGAAACAATTAGCCTTCGCATTTTTTAAAATATCAATGTATTCCAAGTTTCCTTATTTTTTGTTTGTTCTTTATTCATCCCTCATTGTGTTATTAACGATTGAGTCAGTGACAACATTAAGAACCCTACGATTACTAAACTTCCTAACCACTATGTTAACCCTTTTTTTTCGAAATCGTTACACGCGGATACGCGCCGTTCACTTTGCGATACGCATTTTTAATATTCGTTAATACGAGAGAGTCCTCGGCGGACGGTTCTCTAAGGACCGTCCGGGACCTACGATAGAAAAAATAAAATTATTATACCAAGGGCGCGCTGTCGCAATCGGCGGCCCTATCGATAACAGATCAGCAAAAAACATCTTTCACTGTCGTCCCCCGGTCTTCTTAATTCCCCGTTTTTTCTCGCTTTTTTAGTTTTTTTTTTTTCGCACACTTTCTATCTTAATCGTTTATTCTCTCATTTTCACTTGAACGTTCATTCGTATATGTTGACTTGCCCTATAGCGATAGCCGGGTCTATTGTCTCTTGTGTATTTTCGTTTTGTGTATGCAGTAGGAGTAACAGAAGCTGCGGCAGTAGTGGGCGGGCGATGCTTTACTTATTTTCATGTGTTTGTTGATATTTCTTTAAAGGTGCGCCGAATGGGGCCAGTATGTAGAAAAGAGCGATTTCGTGAGACACGTCGAAGCGGCAAAGAGACGCGGTGCGGTAAACACGCGTGCGAGGCCGAGTTCGAATTGCACACAAAAAAGTTGAGCGCACAGTCAGCCAGCCAGCTGTCAGACGGACTCGATTCTCCCTCTTTCGCCCCGGCGACGATAACGGGTATCGATCTATTGACTCACACGGCGAGAGATAAAGTATAGTGTGACAACGCGTGCCGCGCTCGCGACGAAAAAAAAAAAAAAAAACGGAAAAAAAACCCGAAACTTTGTCACATATGGCTAACAAACTACGCGTTAATACGCACGTACCCTAGAACAACGAACTAGCACTGGGTACAGAGATGTGGAAAATTGTTGTACACAATCAATACGTATCAAAGAGTATCGTCGAACTTACGTTCGTGTTATCTGTATGTGTATCTGTTTTTTTTCTTCTTTATATTACCGATAGCGAATTTATATCCCATTAACGGAATAGACCCACGATAGACCGTGACAACTATTTTGAAGGCTCACAGTGCAGATGCTTTGCGACAAAAATTGACACGTCGAGCTCGTATCTCGATCCCTGCTTTTTTTTTTTTTTTTTCTTTCGTTAATTTACGTTCATTTTGATTGTAGTCAAAGATTGCGCGCGCATCACGCGCATGCGCGATAATCTACGATTTTTTCTTTGTTTGTATTTTTTTTTTCTTTTTAGGTAAAAAATTAAACAGCGCTCATGACCTGTCAAGGTTGAACCGTATTTTAGTAAAGGGTGTGCGGGATCGTGAGGCTGGCTTTCCGTTCACAGGGACACGGGGGTATATCGACGACGAGACCTCTGGTAGACTGGGACTCTCGTGATTCGTATAATAAGTGAAAATTGGTCTGCGCGAGTCGTGAGAAAAAACTCTTGCCTCTTATCTCTGTACACTACGGAAACTCTTTAATTAGCTCTCTCATCGTCAAAACCCACGAGGGATAGAGATCCATAAGTTTAGACGTCGTTGAGAAAAAAAAACTGATCGACGTCCGGCTGGGTCATTTCTCCTCCTCCCGCCCCCTAACCAATTATTTATATCTCTCTCGCTCTGTGGTTTTGTTAGATTTTTTTCTTCCTATCTTCGTCAAAGCACAACGACGGATTTGATTCTCGTTACGAGACTGCTTATCTCGTTACCCGCTTAAATACTATTTTTTTTGTGTTTTTTTTTTTGTTCTCATAAGATGTAATACGTACGACATAACTAGCGTAACTATTGTTTTTTTTTCTTTTTTCTTTCTTTTTTAATCAATTAATCGTGGACATTGAATTAGTTTGATCGATTAATTAATTCTCATAACTGATTAAGAAGGAGTACATTGTTACAGCTTTGGTGTTCAGTTACAGTTTCGCTTGATTGATGGTTTTTCATTCCCCTCGTCTCGATCTGATCGTCGAGCTTACCAGCGAAAAATTTCCTCCCTCACTCTCTCGTTTCTCTGTTAACTTATCAACTAGTTAGTGGCATTAGGTATTTTTTATCGTATATTAGGTGATAATTAGTTTGCGCATCAATCGATAACCCGCTGTGGCGAACGTCACAGTGACGCGTTTATTCTGCGAATAGTTTACTTAGCAGGCTCTTGGGTTGTATATTTTCGATATACAGTAATAATGTTTGTTGTTGTCATTTTTATTTTTATTTTTTAATCGATTGATGGGTACTCGGGTTCGATCGGATGAATTCCTCTCATCCTACCTTTCGCGCTATCTCGGTGCAATAGTTGATCTGTTTTTTGTTTGTTTGTATTTGTTTTTTTGTTTTTGTATATTTTTTTTTGTGTTTTTTTGTTATTTTATTTTTTTGTTTAGTCGGTTTTACGAAATATAAAATTAAATACTGCGTCAGAAGACTAGAGTTAACAACGTGGAATCTTCATAAACATTTCAAATATTTCATAATTTGTCCCCTGACCAGTGAATTATCCCCTACCCTCGCTCCAAGTTCCCATTGTCCATCGTTATATGCATTCCGTGCCGAATCTATCGTTTCTTCGTTAATTTTTTTTCCCTTCTTCTTTATAGGCAATCATGATTGGCAACTTTGTGTGGGATGCAGGAAACATCATGACGAAACGACGCAGAAAATCCTTGCGCTTGGGGGTTGAAAATTTAGTAACAGTTCAATTTTAGTCGGAGGGGCTAGAAAGCGATTGCGAAGATCACAGTCCGTTGCGTAACAATTGGGTTTGCCAGTGCCGTTTAACAGTGTCCAGTGTGTATGCGGGGTCATACTTCTGAATAATCACTTCGAGTCGAATATTATTATTTTTTTAATTTTTATTTTTTCTTTGCTTTCCGTATATTCTGTCTATTTTTAATATTTTTTTTTCATTACCTTTTTTTTTTAATTTTTAATAATTATTATTGTATCCAGAAAGAAAAACGTCCGAGGGCTGTGACAGCCACTGAGCCCGACGCGAAAGTGGTCGTTCCCCATCGCCGTTCAATTCTAACGTCTCCATCATTCACTCTCTCTCATCCTTATTATTATTATTTTTTATTTATTTATCTTTTCTTCATATTTTTAATCTCTGGCGCTCCCCCCCCCCCCCCCTTCCCTCCCCGCATCCGCGTTATACTCAATTCAACAACGTGAAACTCCGTCAATTGTCCAACATGAGCAAAACGCAGTCAATGAAAAAATACATACAAACACTCTACGAACACGTATAGACAATCGTTTACGTTCTTATGATAATAGATAATCGTTAATATTATTATATCGGACAATAATGTTTGCTATGCGGTAATTATACAATATAATCTCCCAGACTCTCGCGTCCCATTCTCTTCCACCGTCTTCCCCGATTCCTCCCCCGATCGGGCCTCGAACGAGGAGCGCGATCGGCCAACGATAGCGCGGTCGGCGCGCGCAGTGATGCAGCCCCCGTTTCGTCGGCCGAGTCCCGGAGGGCTTTTCGTAAGTCGCTGAACGGTTTTAAGGAAGACGACCGAGAACGGAGGAGAGGAAGGGCTTTCCGCTGCTCGACACGTGGAAAAATCGCGCAGTAGGTTAAAGAGGACCTGGGAAAAGCGTTAGCAAAAAATTATCTGCGTAATGCGCGCCTGGCAGAAGCTTCCTCGGCGTTTGCCGATGGTCGTTCGTACTGTGGATGTTCCCTAGAGTAATTGACATGAAGATACTTAATAATTTATTTTTCTTTCTCGTTTTACTTTATTTTTATTTTTTTCGCGACGCGCCGTGTCCGCTCCGGTTGTGTTCGTCCGACCTTTAATTTTGCATGTCCGTAACATCGGTTGTTTATTTCAATTTCTCGCGGCTCAAAAAGAAAAAACGCTCCGTTGGTGATTAAAAAAAACTTCGGCCAAACCGCTCGATTGCGTGAGGGTAATCATGCTTCGCTGTTCGAGTCCCAAAACGCAACGCAAACTTGGGTATCCTCGAACTGCCGCGATTTGAACGAGCACCGATTTTCCATCCCGATACTTTTTTTTCCTTCTGTTTTTCCGCGCAACCAGCGTTCGAAGGAAAAGTTTGCGACGGGTCGAGTGAGTTTCGAATCGATGACAACGAGCCACTACAACGGGCAAACGGTTTGCTTTCTTTTGTTTTTTTTTTAATTCGTTCGGATAGACGAGAAAAATGCATTTCGCTCAAAGTCGTTAAATACAACGAGTACAATAACACTATACAATAACACGGAATCTAGTGGAACGAGCTTGCAGACTTTGACTCCTCTCTTAACAACAACGGTTTGCTACGTTTGCACTTTTTATTTTTTTTAAATTTCTTCGGACATTTTATCACGAGACATAGGTACAGTTTTAATCCACCCAGCGCACCCTCAGTCCTTCTATTTTGTTTCGTTTTCGTTTACTTTTGTTTTCGTTTGTTTTCAGCATTTATATCGTGGATAAAGTGCTTCGGCCGCTTTTGCATGGCGCAATCGCCTTTTTGATTCATAAAGCACCTTTCCGAGTCCGAATGAACGGAGGGAGGGTGGAAAATCGATGCTCGCGTTACCGACGGAGAGTTATCGAGTACCGTTGTTCGGCCCCTTGACCACACTGTGTGTTTTCCTCTGATATCTTTATCTGGGGCCCGGCGCTCGTGTTATTGTCCGCTCCGGAGACTCTGAAGCGCCACGGCGTATCGCGTTTGAAACAGTTACATCATCGGTACCACGGTAAATATATAGATAGCCTACAAATAGTTCTGTTCCCAGGTTTATTTATTCATTTTTTTTTTTTGGTTTTTTTTTCTTCAAAAGTTAAAAAAATACATATATCTCAATCCGATAATAGGGGGGAGCTCGATGCCGGTAGACGCGCCCCGGCTACCGGTCACGCACGAAGCTCCCCCCACCCCCGCGATCTCCCTCTAACTATTCAAAAATGGTCAAACAACGCACCACCTCTCACCTCTCAGTGTTTACCGTTCACTCTTTTTGTTTGCTTTCTTTTTATTTTTTTTTTTTCGTTCAACACCTCAATATCCTCAATATCCCATTTGATATCAATATAATATATATGTTAATTATTAAATGTCGCTAATATATATACCTGTGTGTTCAGTGTGTATATATCAATCAGCATTTTTTTTTTGGATATGAGTAATTTTTTTTTCCTTCGTTACCGAGTATAATGACGTTTAATAGATGTAATAATAATGATAATAAATTGTGGGCAATAACCAATAAATAGTTGCAATAAATGGTAATAAAAATTTGGTGGTCTCAATAATGACAATAATGATATATATATTCTCATATAATTTTTTTTTTCTTCTTATCAACCCCCCTCACCCCTCCCGTTATCTCTGTTTCCATAATAAGAATGACAATAATAATAATAATAATAATAATGATAATAATAATAATAATAAATATTAATAATTAGGATGACTCGACGCCAATACCTGAATAGTTTTTATCATTAAATTACTTAAACTCGTATCACCTAGCGTCTTAGGTAAAGTGTTGTGTTCGTATCATCTCCCACATCCCTCAATACGCGAAATACGAAGTAGCAAAGGTTTTTTTTTTTTCGAGAGGCCATGACTAGACATTTAATCGTACAATCGTAATGCGACTTACAATGTAATAACAAGATGGCGGGCGGAACCATGAAAAAATGTGTTTTATTTTTGTTTCCGACGACAAAAACACTCGACTTACGACTTATTACAACCTTACTTTCAATATTAACTCCCATTTTCTTTTAAATACCTATACGTACGAGCTTATTATTCGATTCTTCCGTTGCAAAAAATTCGTAGGAAGTTTTTTTTATTTTTCTTGGTTACTTTTTCTTTCTTTCAAATAAAAAATATAATAGAGACGATTCACGATTACGATTACAGACACAATTGGAATACTGGAGGCTTCCCTTAATTTATAGTGTACTTCGGATTCTTCGTTACGATCGACCCCCCCCCCCCCCTCTCCCTCTCCCCCCTCTCCCTTCCCGATACATCGTCTCCGTTTCTCATTTATCCCAGTGTCAATATCGAAGCTTCACCGTTTTTCCCTTACCGATCCATCATCATCCTCGCTCCGAACGAACCCTAAGTCTAAAAATATCGTAGGCTAACACTTATCGATTAAGAGGCTGCGTTCTCTCTCTGTCTCCCCGGTAAAAGTCAACCGGCGACTCGAGCGTCTGCCGGGGCTCGACCCGAGCCTCCTTCATTAGCCGAGCCCGATCGTCGCTCCGAACACGATCGAAGATCCCTACCGTCCCTGTACGTGGGCGTGATTGGAACACTCTGAAAATATTGAGCCCGTTTAACCGAGTTTCCATCGACGGAGTCCGAGAGACTCTCGACGACTCTCGAAACAAGATTAATGTCGCTTCGATCGACCTGCCCGCCTTTGTGAAACAGTTCGTCGACCATCGTTCCCTCCGTCCGCGTTGTTCGAAGCGACCCTCGATCCTCCAGCGCACGACCTTCAATCTTTGAGGCGTCGACTATAGACCGCACGTTCCGCGCACGTTGCTCCTCGCCGACGGACACGTGTCAAGCGAGACGATTCGATCGTTCGATCGGCATTAAAGATCCTCCGTCTCGTTGACGTCGAAACGAGAGGAAAGGCCGTCGACTCGTTTTTCCTTCGTCGGAAATTTTTAGATCCGCCCCCCCCCCCCCCCTTCCTCCCTGTAGTGACTTTGATTTGTCCGCCTTACCGAAGGTTGGAGTGTTTTGTTCACTTCAAGGAAATACCGTTTATGAGTTTGCAGCGATCAACGAGACGCGAGAGCAACGACTCATGGAAATTCGCCCCCCACTCGCGTTTCTACGGAAATATTTATGCGCTTTCGTTCTCTCGAGGACGACTGGACGACCGGTAAGTCTCGTCGCGCGTCATCGATCGCTCCCCGTCGTTTCCTCTCGACGAAGGTCGAGGCATGCGTTTCGTTCACTTTAAGGAAATGCTGTTTGTGAGTTAGCGGCGATCAGCGAGACACGCGGGAGCAACGCGTCTGTCGAGGTCGACCGGTCGACCGGTGAATCTTGCACACGCGCCTTTTGGCTCGTCGACAATTTTTGCGAGTCGCGTATTTAGAATGATAAATCCACCGGAGAACAACATTGGTCCGAGCGCGCGCGAAACTCGTCGAAAAAGATGGTCGACCAGAGTCGCTCCTGTCGCGATTCTCGACACGCACCGGGCCTTCGCGAACCCGTAGATTCCTGTGACCGCATCGTTTTCGCACGTGCGGAGAAGATCGACCGACTCTTCGGTATCGGGCGCTAACGAGGATTTTGACAAATCGCTGCAATCACTCGCTCGGGCCAAACCTCTTTGACATCAGATTTTTTTCCTTTTCTTTTTTTTTTTTTATCTTCATCGTCTCCATAATCAAATCGTTATAAACTGGTCGTTTGGGGACGAGGATTCTCAAACGACATTTTCTCACCACGATGCGAAAAGCTAAAGGCAAATAGAGAGTGTGTTTTTTACCTTTTTTTTTTGTTTGCATTTTTTTTCTTTCGAATCGTGCACATAACGCGCCTTTGACGGTGGCGTCCCAATTAATTTGTCACATATAGTATATATATGTATACAATATATATACTACATCATAATATACACCACTTAAGTCTATTAAACGATCACTCGCGCTACAAGCGAAAAAGTTACCTTTATCCGTTACTTTTCATCGATCAATGCATTATTATTTTTATTTTTTTTTCGTTTTTTTTTCTTTTTTTTTTTAATTCCGTCTCGGCGGACGTATATCGAGAATAATCGCTATACAATAACTAGGCATGCAACAATATGGAGCGGTATAATTTAAAAATATTTTGATCAACTATATTCAATGTTTTACGCCTTCTTGCTTCTCTCTCTCGTCCGCTCTCTTCCTTCTTTCTTGCAAATTTTCGCATTTTTTTTTTTCAACTTGTACCTCGACATTCCTCATCACTTAAGTAATATTATTTGGGCCCCGGGAAGAGTGTATTCGATTATCAAAGAGTTCGCCGCGCGCCGCTGCTCTACGGTTGAAAAACTCCTCAAGCAAAGACAACGGAGTCTCGTACGCGCCTCTATTACTATTAATTATCCGTCGTTTCGTCGTTTGAATCTTCTCGTGTAAAAGACCCATCAATCACCACTTCACCGATCTCGCCATCCTCGCGACGGCGTCCTCGGTACATACACATGCGAACGTACAAAAATATATATGTCATCTATCCCGAACGCTAAGTCCTAAAAAACGTCGTTTTTTTTTTTTTAACCAGTTAATTCATTTGCCGAGCGCCAAAAATGCGATAGTCAATCAATACAGTTGAGAGTGTAGTAGAAAACCCTCGATGGCCGCGATTTTTTTTATCTCTGTTTTTTAAACCTCCCTTCACAAGCGCCCGTGCACAAAAGTTTTCAATCGCATCGCTCCCGCAGCACAGCAATTTTTTTTCTCGTCCTCGAATTTGCCGGTCGCCGAAGTTTGCTCCGAACGGATTTGCCGAAATTTCACGCGTTTTATTTAACACACTCGTGTGGATAAAAATATTTTACCAGTTATTGCTCACTTACTTGCCGTCAAGCCAACCGGGGAGGGGCACACGACCAATACGTACATATCAGTCAGCCAGTAGCGTGCGATAATAAACTAATGAGAATAGATCAGGCTGATACAGCTAACACGTACAAAAAAATCAATCACTCACAGACGGGAATGTGTAGGTAGGAGGGTCGTGTTCGACAGCCCGTGCCGAGCCGACCCGAGGTTGAGATCGTTCCTCTGTGTCTGGTACAAGTTCGAAACAAAATTCAGGAAATTTGCACGGTCGTGATAATTATTTTTTTTTTTTGTGGACGGTAACCCACATGGAACGAAATATATATTTTATAAAATTACTTCGGTATTTATTTTCAATGTTTCGGAGAGATTTGGGATTTTACTGAAGTAACTACAAAAACATAAAATTGTTTCGTGCCATGCGGGAACAGATGCGTCGATTGTGCGTCGCTGTAAATTAACTCTCAATTGCAACGACGAAGAATGCATTAAGTGATTTCTTGGAACTAATGAGAAATACAAATTTCAAGTATCTGCCGAAAATTTTAGGAATTTTCAAGATCGCAATAATGATTTTTTGTTTTATGGACGGTAACCCACATGGAACGAATTTTTTTCTGTAATTACTTCAGTATTTTTTTCCAATGCTTCGGAGAGATTTGTGACTTTACTGAAATAATTACAAAAACATAAAATGGTTTCGTTCCATGCGGGTACAGATACGTCGATTGTGCGTCGCTGTAAATTAACTCCTAATTGCAACGACGAAGAATCCAGTAAGTGACTTCGTCAAACTAATGAAGAATAAAAATTTCAAGTATCTACCAGGAAATTCAAGGACTCCGGGGATTTCAAGGAGCGCCGGACGCAATGGCCGGGTGGGTAACTGTTCGAGGAAAGATTTAACTCAAACACACACTTCGGGAGTCGGGATCGTCACACGCAGAGAGATGAGAAAAAATAAACACCGGAAACCATTGCATTGTAATATGAACTGAAAATATTATTAAAAAGCCTTTTACAACAAAAAAAATAACTAGAAAACAAACAAAAATACGATGTACATTTAAATTAAGAACAATTGGGTTTGTATCACTAAAAATAATAACATAACAAACGGTATAAAAAAAAAAAAATAGTGAGATAGAGAGAAAGAGAGGAATACTCGTTGTGAAAAATAGTAATGTTTTTTTTTATCTCCATCATCTCTTTTTCTCCATTACGTACGCGAGTAGCACATCGCATTCCGGTAAATCAACGCGTGTGGGCCTTGGAATTCCTTTGAAACTTGGCTTTACGGGGCCTCGCCCTAACGGCTAGCTGGCATGCAAATACTAATTTTGCGACTCGTTTTCGTTCGGTATCGCACTATTCACGTGTGTCATCGACGTCGCGATAAAGTTACGGAAAAAAATGCACGTTGAGAACAATACGGTGGTTTTGTCAAGCAAAAAAAACGAGAGTCGATTTGTGATGTCCAAGGTTTTTCAATGCTTCAACCCACTCGCATGAAACTAGCGGTCATGTCGAGCGGGAAAACTAACTGGGTAAACTTTTTTTTCTTTCCTTTTTTTAATGCACAAACACACGAGTCAACACCCTTCGGAACAGCACGAAAAAAATGAAAACAGAGAGTAGAAATAAAAATAAAAAAAATAGGAAAAAATAATAAAAACGGCAACCGATCGCTCGAGCCTGACGCGTTGTGAAAACTCGAAGCGACACACCGCCGCGAGTCAATCGATTCGAGTATTATTCTCTTTTACACGCCTTTGAGACTGATTCTTTCTTCGCTGCACAAGCATTTTTCGGAATAAATACTGGACCGTATATCGTCGATCGTCATCCACCACTTTGGTACTTTGAATACAATTATTTATCTTTTCACTCGCGGCCGATAAATAACTATCGCACCGATTTATTTACAAAAAAAAAAAAAAAAATGCTCACTCTAGTTTCCGTTAATGTCTATGTCGAATCTCTGAGATCTTGACCCGAGGGGTCTTTGGCGAAAGTTTTGAGACCAGGCCGCTGGTTGGATTTGGAACTCCGTCGCGTAGCTGGGATACAATTTTTTTTTTTTTTTCACTTTAGATAAGTACATGCGCCGATTAAGCGAGATGCGACGCGAAGTTTCTCGCTCGAGTCTCTTGGGTAATTCGACTGTGTACTTTTTGATCGACCAATCCCGGGCGCCCTGAATCGAGGTCAGACGTCGATCCACGACTCTCGGGAGGATCCGCGAAACTTCTCATCGTACCGGCTGGAGAAGAGGTGCAAAAGCACTCTCGGGTCGCACCCCCTTCGTCGACGATCTCCCTCGTAAAAAAAAAAAGAAAAAAGAAAAAAATAATATTTTTTTTCGAGAGATGACAAAAGTTCGCCAGCTAGGCCCAGTGCAGTCTTCGTTTATCGTAATTTTTTTTTTGTTTTTTTAGTGAGACTCGAATTAGTCTTGATTCGCCGCTTTCATCGTGTTACAATCATTTTTTTTGTCATTTCGTTCATGTCGGGTCGTGCGATAGTGCTTCGAGCCTTACAGACAACCGCGCCACCTCTAGGCAGTGACAAAATTCGTACTGAATAGAGATAAAAAATATAAAAAATAATACAATAATCAATAATGTACTAAACACTAAAACATGCATCAAGTCCGCTTTCGCGAGCCAACCGAGGGCTCCCTTATCGACGCGACTCGTCCAACAAAATATATTAATACTATTTGTGTGTAGTTTCACTTTTGTCACTTTTCCGATTCGCTTCAATCGAATGGAGCTCAAAAAACTCACTAGCGCAAAAATCTTTTAACTGGTCGTACCAGCGGTTGTGCCACGTGGGCCTGGAATAAGCAGGATGTTGCGTGCGATAATAGAACAAGACAAATCAAAAAACTTATCGATAGTAGAAGAGTCACGAGTGGGTCAGTCATGATATAATAATGAATGACGGTAGAGCAGTAATAATGATCGTAATAATAGATAATAATAATAATAGATAATAATAATAATATTAATAATAATAATAGATAATAATAGATAATAATAATAATAATAATAATAAAGAGCGAGTTACGAGAACAAATTCTTATGCGGTAAATTCAATTCACTACCGGCTAAAGAAAAACTACTCATGAGATAGTACAAAAAAAAAGAGGAGGGAAAAAAACAATCAAACAAACAAAAGGGAAGTACATTTAGCGAAACGCAGGGTACCGAGAAAGTCTATTCGGATCCGTTCATCTTGCGACTTCCCGATTTCATAGCATACGACGATTCTCAAAAAAAAAAGCGTCCCGAGCTTTGCGTCTCCGGGGCACAGAAGTGCGACCACCACTTGGCGTGGCCGATCACACGATTCGAGCGACGAAGTGTACTCAATAATAAACGCTAGCCCGCAATAATTAATCAGAGGAGAGAAAGAAATAACAAAAAATTACCAACATCTCGAGGAATCCTTAATTTTTTTTTCGTATATACTAAATGCACTTTCTGCACCGGATATCACCATCTCGTGTCGCGAGACAACCAAAAGAAGTGAGGTCTCGGTACGATATGAGAAGAAAAGAAAAAGCGTCCCACTCATCGAAGCAATGGTCCGTGCGCCGGTGGTCGTAACGCGATCGAGAGTGAGAGCGTTTCTTCGCGACAGCAACGGCCGCGCACCGCTTTTTATTCTCCCTCTCCTCTGTCCTATCCTACCCAGCTACTTCCGGCTGCTGTTTCGTTCTCCGGAACTGGCTGTCCGATACGTTGTCTCGCGCGTCTTGTAAATCGAGGCGTACGATTTTTTTTTCTTTTTTTTTAAATAAAATATTTTACATTTCGAGAAAGCTTTTCGCGAACTCGAGGACGAGCGTACTTCAATGATATGCGTGTGCTGTCGCGGGAGAGATCGATTATTTTATGTTTTTTTTTTCTTTGAATAACAAGTGGTCTCTCTCGCGTCGACTTGTCTTGAAAAAAAAAAAAAAAAAAAAATTACGCAAGATTATGCGAAACGGGCAAGCTCGATGACAGAGGGCTCTCTCGAGGTCAAGAACATGGGCACGCTACATTTGCGAGGAGGTACGTGGGGGGGAGCGAGTGGGGGAGATTTTCAACGTGGGAAACGGGGAATTCTAGAAAAAGGATGATCCTTATCGAGGTGAAGAGAGGGACTCGCTCGTCATCCGTACGAGTCTCCTGAGAGCTCCGAGAGGGGAGGGGGGGCGTTAGAAATTGGGAACTCCTCGACTTGGGACATTAATTAAGGATCGCTTAGAACGACGACGAGGCAGGCCCGTTGGTAAATAGTCGGAGGGGGAAGGATTTTTCATTCATTTTTTTTTTCAGGAAATTGGAGAAAGTGACTAGCGGCGGCGAGCTCTACAACTAAACAACAACAACAGTATTTTCAGTTATAACAACATTAACAAGTAAGTTTCGCGCGTGTGTACGTGTTTTTTTTTTCTCTCGATCGTCTCCGAGTTCGCCTCGGTTTAATCTTTTTCCTTTGTGCGTGTGTCCAAGTCTTTATTTTTATCTTTTTAATTCAACGAGCGGGAACCTTTGTCGCGAGATCGTGCTTCTTTAAGTTCACGTCTTCATCGCTTTCTCGTTCGGGCTCCCGTTTCCTATTTTTATTTTTTTTTTTTTTCGAGCGACGTATCGATATCTCCGAGAGTGACGGTGTACGGGGTTTTTTTTTCTCTACAACGTTTGGGTGTTCATTTTGCCGTTTTCATCAATCGCGTACTAGATAGCAACGAGCCAGTCGTATTATTATTAAGAGTTCGGTTGATTATGTAGAAACGCCGCGAGAGTCCCTTTGTGGGATTGCGTGTTGCATCGTCGTTTAAAAACGTCTTCAAGATTGACCGGGCTTCGCCGGGAGGAGCGTGCGGGTGGATCTCCAGTTGGTGAGCGTGTGAGTGTACATGTGTGTGTGCATGTGTGTGTGTTTATCGGTGACTGCGTGCGCGCGGTTACGGTATTGGCCGTGATGGGTCGATGGATAGGTACGTTCGGTGATGGTAAATTGTAGAAGAGGGATCGTGATAATGATGATGATGATGATGCTGCTGCTGCTGCCGTTGCCGATGAGGTTCATCGGGCCCGAGTCGCGACTCGATCGCAGCGTTGGCTCCGTGGTCGCGAGTCCTGGCCGGTGAGAGAGACCGAGCGATGATTCTCGTTGCAGCAGTGGGCGACGTCGACGATACCGACGTCGATCGGCGGTTCGCGTCGACCCCTTCGACGGATGTTCGCGAGACGTTGCTCGGCCCGAGAGAATCGCGATCGTCGACGTTTCCCTCGCCGCACGATCGTCGCGCCGCGACGGAGTCCTTCGCCCTCGACGACGAGCAACGAAGAACGCTGGCGTGACGCTTGCCGGTGTGCTCGTTGCGACGAGGAGGAAGCTGCGAGGCGGCCGACGACGGGCTCGGCTCCGAGCGATTCTGGGCCCATCATCCGCGGGTCTACATGCCGATGGGCGGTACCTGGACGTAGCGGTAGATGTAGAGCCGGTAGTCCTTGCTCGCGAGAACCACCGAACCGTCGTCCATCAGCGCCACGTCGAAGCACTGCGCGTGCTTGACCTTGCTCTCCAGAGCGGATACGAGCTGACCGTCCTGGGTGAAGATCGTCAGATTGAAGTTGTTGTGATTGTCGGCAATGAGAATCTCACCGGCGGCGTTTATGCCGACGCCAATCGGATAGTTCGTTATACCCTCGCCGCCAATCTGACGGAGATAAGCGCCCTCGTAGTTGAAGACCTTGACGCAGTGGGCGCGATTGTCGCTGATGAATATCTCCTGCTTGTCGTTGACGACCACTCCGTTCGGAAACTCGAGATGCTTCGAGCAACCGAATTTCTGGAGGACGTTGCCCGCCTGATCGAATATTATGACGCGCATCACCTTGCACTCGACGACGACTATTCGACCCTTCGAGTCGACCGTGACGCCGCGCGGATGCTGCAGTATGTTGGCGCCGAATTTCCGAACGAACTGACCGTACTGATTGTAGATCTGGATCTGATGGGTCGGCGAACGTTCAGTGACTATTATGTCGCCCGACGGTCTCACAGCCGCGACGCGGTTCGGATAGAGCAACTGTCCGTCCCTCTTGCCGCACTCGCCGAACAGAAACTTGAATCTGCCCTCCTTGTCGAATATCTGAATTCTGTGATTGTTCGTGTCCGCTACGATGATGTTCTGGGCGTTGACCGCAACGCCCGATGGTTCCGTGAATTGTCCCTCCATTATACCGAATTCACCGAACTTGCAGTGATAGATCATCTTCTGCCTCTTTATCTGGGACTTCGGGGGAAATATCGCGGCGGCTGACATGAGTTTCGAGGTGAGATCGAGGACCGAATCGGCCGCGGGTGCGTTCGACGTTGTCATCGGGAAGTGATCGTTGCTCGTCACCGGATAAGCGTCGTTGCCGCCGTTGCTCCATTTCTCGTAGGGATTGTTCATTCCGTTGAGGTTCAGGTCGGTGATCGTAGTCGAGAAGGGGCCGAGACTGTTCACCGAGCTGAATCTCTTGGTGATGACGCTGTTCTCGAACGACGACGGCGACGTCGACGAGACGCAGTTCGAGTTCGTCGAGACGAGACCGTTGCTGTAAGGCCTGTCGAGCAGGAGACCCCCGAGGGATCCGGCGCTTCCGGGACCGCTGCTGGCGTTGCTGCTGCTGCCGCCGCTCGACAGCGCCGTCGGTCTCGCTATCGGCGGCTGTTTGCTCGGTCCGACGCTGTTCGTGTCGTTCGTGCTCCGAACGTAACCGAACGTGTTTCTGACACCGACCTGTATCGCCTGATAGTTGCTGACGAACTCGAGATCGGCCGACTGTCCGCCGATGTCGGGCGTGTAGCTGAGCAACACCTGAAGCTTCGAGTCGAGCAGCTTCTTCACCATCAGAACTTCCGTGACCGTCGTGTACTTGGTCAATTTATCAACGAACTCGCACGTCTGCTGTATCTTGTCGGCCATCTCGTTGGCCTTCTGCGTGACGACGCCGAGCGATATCTGCTTGGCCGAGAAGACCGACTCGAGCTCCTTGAGCAACTCCTGTTTTCGCTCCTCGAGCATCGATCTGTAGAACTGAAAGGTGTCGTTTATCTCGTTCTGAGCCTTGTGGTATTGTACCTGGAGTCTCGCCGCTCCGTGATCGGCGGCCTTCACCGCCGAGCGGACCTCGGCGGCTTTCGCTCTGCAGTCCTGCACCGCCCGACCGACCGCCTCCAGCTGCTGGGGTCCGACCTCCGAGATGTGAGCGCAGTCGTGGAGCGAACCGGGATGATCGGTTATCGTGCACTCCTTGCACACCGGCACGGTGCACGCTCTGCAGAAATACTTCAGCAGCTCGGTCTTGTGACGCGGACAGAAGAGAGCCTTCTCACCGTTGCTTCCGCCACCGCCGCCGCCGCCGCTTATGACGATGTTGCTCCGCGTCTCGGCTGCCTGCTCCATCTTCGAGTCGCCCAGATTCAACACCCGGTGACCCTCGAAACAGTGCATGAACTGATGCGCCATCACGCAATTCGGACAGAGAAAGTTCGCGCAATCGAAGCAGCGCGCTACCGCGTCGGACTCGGTGGACTTGCAGCCTGTGCACCTGACACCACCGCCAGCGCTCCCGAGACGAAAGTGAGGACAGGGACCGTCGCCCGGTTTACCCGAGTCTAGACAGATATCGCAGCTGTCGACGTCGCAGATCGCTGAGTCGCTTGCGGGCGGAGAGCTCCCGCTCACCGTTAGCGGGGACAACGAGACCAGGGAGCCGAGGGAATTTGCGCGAGATTCCAACGAGGGCGTCGGTGAGGCCATCTTCAGTCAACCGGCATCCCTGCAATCACACAACGAAGGAACATATATTTAGCAACGTCGGAACACATTACATCTGAATGCAAGTTATGGATGCAAATTGATCTTAATAAAGTAGAGGAAGGTTGAAAGGTTGAGCAATATGGACAACCCGGATTAGCCGCTCCAAGGTGGTGAATATGGACCACCCGAATTGGGAGTTTGAAGGTGGTAAACATGGATCAGCCGGATTAGCCGGTTCAAGGTGGTCAATATGGACCACCCGGATTGGTCGCTTCAAGGCGGTGAATATGGACCACCCGAATTGAGAGTTTGAAGGTGGTCAATATGGATCAGCCAGAATAGCCGCTTCAAGGTGGTCAATATGGACCACCCGGATTAGCCGGTTCAAGGTGGTGAATATGAACCACCCGAATTAGGAGGTTGACGGTGGTAAATATGGCTCAGCCGGATTATCCGTTTGAAGTTGGTAAATATGGACCACCCGGATTAGCCGCTTCAAGGTGGTCAATACGGACGACCCGGATTAGCCGCTTCAAGGTCGTCAATATGAACCACCCGGATTAACAAATTGAAGGTAGTGAGTATGGACCACCTAGATCGACGGATCGAGGCCACCTTCAAATATTCGCCACTTTTACTCCAAAATACAGATACACATGAATAAATATGAGATCGGGCTTGTCTTCCTGGACGATTCCCACGCGTCCTCTTCGTCGATCTCTTCACCGGCCGGTATCGGATATCACCACTCACCGGCCGCTCTATCGTCCTTTTCCTCCTGCATCCTCGAGGCCCTTTAATTAAATCGCTCGTCTCCGGCCGTGTTTGACCCTACCACGTACCGGAGCGCGCCTACGGAGAGTACTCGCGCGCGACGACATCCTGCGAAACAGCGAGGCAAAGAGACAGCGAGATACAACCAAGGTCACGAGCGCGAAGGTTATCGCTCCTCTCCCACTACCTACGAATCCACCTTTTCGTCTCCGAAGCTCCCCCACTCCGATCCCGACTCGGGGGCGCTCTTTGTTTCGCCTCGCCAACCCACCCACGTCAGGGACTCCCGCTCTTCCACTCCGGCGAATTTACGATCGCGCTAGGAACACCCGACTGTCGTCCGCTTGTTACCGAAGCTGCGGACGCCGAGCGAAGGCAAAGCCGTGGCCTTTCCCGAGAAAGAAGGAAGCCGGCGCACAAAGCGACCTCCGTTTCAGTCCTCAGCCTCGGCGAGGCTACGCGCATCAGGGCTTCGGTAGCAGAAGCACTCCAACGATCCGTGGCCTGGGAGTTCGCTAGTGGCTCGACGATGGTGTCTTTCTATCTCCGTCGGGAGGGAGCTCGGTCTCGATGCCCCGCCGAACGACCATGCTGCATCGGGCTCTCCTGTTCGCTGTTCGCGCTGCCAGGCATTTCAGCCTTCGTGCAGGAATTTTCGATGCTATACGGAGATACGCCTGCGAAGGTTAACGTTCTCGCCGGGGCTGCTTTCGCCGCTACCCCAGTAGACTTTTGGAGCGTCGTACAGGGCGCCGAAAAGGCATTTTGTCAGGCCCGACGTAACTCTCTGAAATTGGGGAGAGGGTCCAATCAGACAGAATTGGCTCTCCGTTTTTTTTTTTCTAATTATTTTTTGCACTGTTAAGAACAAGTGAAATTTTCCCATCGTTAGGTCAGGATTGAAATTTTTAACAGGGCCCAATCAGACAGAATTGGCTCTCCATTTTTTATTTTTTTTAAACTTTTTGCGTACTTTTTCGACTGATAAGAAGAAGAGAAATTTCTCTCTCATCTCCCAAGCCTTGCTCGGCCGGTATGAAAAACTGTAATCAACTTTCTTTTCACGTCTACTTGCATTTACGGTCGAACGAAGAGTCTCATCCCGAGCTGACACGATATACGTTCTCGATGAGACTTCTCGTTCAATCGTACCATCCACCGTCAGTGAAAAAAAATGGATTACCGTTTTCGTTACCGACCGTGGTATTTCGGATCTCGGTGCAATCAATCGTGGTGTTACATTGTGTTTTTGTTCGACTATTCAGTGGCGTGCGCGAAATTCAGCGACGTGTCGTTGGGTCGAGGAGCGAGATACGAGGAGTCGACACCCGGTGCGTCATTGCCGCACGGGTCGATGACGATTAACCGGTCCGACACGAGTATCAACGCTATGTTACATTCATGAAAGCGCGATGGCGGAGTCCATTCCAGCCCGGTTGCCTCGCTTTCCGGAGGGTTGATTTTCGTTACTCTCGCAACGCGCTGGGCGGTGTTCGATCGGAAGTCTCAAACTGTTCAACCGGAAATTTTTTTTTTCCGCCCTGGGAAATGAAACTTCGGCTGCGTCCTTAAATACAATTCAGCTCAGTTCGGCTAAATCCAGAAAAGTTGGAAATTTATCGGCGTGGACGCAGTAAGAAAAAAAAGCTTGTACTTTTTACAACAATGTGTTATCCACAAACGTCGACGATTTTTTGTTTGTCAATTTTCTCATCGTTAATTTTCCGAACCACGCGGTTCTAGTTTCACAAACAAAAGTATAAACTGAAGTTGTCAATGTGAAAGGACAGGTTTGTATCGTCAAACCTGAACAAACTCTCCAAAAAAGTTGTAATTTCACCACAATTCATCGTTATTTACAAGACGTTTTTGTAATTGTTTTCAGAATTTTTGGATTGTATTTTTTTTTGAGATATTGAAAAATTGAACTTTTTTTAAAAACCCCTATATCATAAAGTATTAGTCGTACGATAAAATTGAGCCACTGTTATAAAAATTGTGCCACTGTCCACAATAACGGACGTTCTTGTATTTCAGTCCGATCTCAGTTCAGGGCTTTAGTTTTCCCACAAATTTGCTGACAAGCGTTCTCTTGTTATCGAAACAGACGAAATGTACCGTTGGCAAATAAAAAAAAACCTCCCACGAGCAGTGGACAACGACGAATAAAAGAACGAATAGCTGAGCAGATCTGCGTTCAATAACGCAGCCTTCTCCTCATTTCCTCATTTATATTAATCTCCTAAAATTGGCCCAATTTTTGGGTTGTATTCCAAGTATACGACGGATTATGGAAATTCGGTCAGAGCCCGAGCCGATGCTCTCTGCGCTGGGAAAGCAAACATTTTCGCTTTACTCGCTCATCTCCTTCGCTCCAGTTTTTCTTTTCTCCTTTTTCTTCATCGGGCGTCAGTAGCGCTTCTAGCGCTGTTGCCGGTAGCCGGGGAGAGCTTGCCGGCTCGTAAACTTCGAACCAGATGCGATCGCAACTGGCGGACCCCTCTTCTTCGAGGCTGCTGCTGCTGCTGCTACTCCGACGATGGAGAGAAATAGGAGAGCGTGAGAGCTTTGCATAAACTGCGGGTAGGCCTCGAGCCCAAGATAAATAACGTCGGTATTTCCGAAGCGCCGGGACTCTCGAGTACAGTCGAGCCACTGACGCTGTCGCCGGGCGCACAATATATTTTCTACCAGTCGCCATGTATCGACGAGTGTATAAAATTTCACGGTTTGTATACGGAGAAAAATAACTGATTTGTCCGAACCGGCTGCGTCGTTGAATATTTTCCAGTCGATCAATCTCGTCGAGCCAACGAATCGGGCCGGTTAGGCCAACAACGCCAAAAAATAATTCGTTGGGCCGGAGAAACTATCTGGCGACCGACGGGTCGATGTGTTGGCTCAACAAAATAATCGGCCAGCGCGACGAATTAATATTTTTGGAAACGAATAATTCGTTGGCCCGATAAAGTGAGAAGCCTGGAACGTATTTCAATTTCCAATCCAATTAGTTGGCCCGACAAATCGTCTGGATGGCAAGCAACGTTATGTGTTGGCAACCCGATTATCCAAACCGAATAAATCGGCTGGACCAATCAAATAAATCGGCTAGACCTCACCCGGGAAAATAATTTATTATGCACCCAGAAAAAAAAAAAATTATTTGTCGGCCACCGTTTATTTGATTCAAATAAATATTCATTTCATCTAAGTGACTATTTACTTAATTTAAATAAATATTTATTTTTATGAAATAAATATTTTACTCAAACCAAATAAACGGTGGCCGTCGAATAATTTTTTTTTTCAAGGTACAGCCACATAAATCGGCTGGAAACGATTCAACCGAGCAATCGGTTGGGAAAATTTAATCCTTTGATCGCTGAAAGCCGTGAGTCGTCCGCAGTCGCAACAATTTCCAACCGGCTCGATTAAATTTATCACAAAGTTTTCGACGATGTCGACGCACGGCTGCGAGAAAGGAGGCACGGATTCGTACCCGGCATTCAGCATTGATAGGTAGACGCAGTTAGTGCTGCAGGGTGCGTGCACCCTTTGCCGATCGATGAACACTGTTGAGGGGTCATCGAGTGGCGCATAGGGACGTTCTCTCTCCATGGCCTTCCCAACTCGCTCTCTTCGACGCTCGCACTCCGTTTTGTTCCCTCTCGCACTTGGACACCCCCCTCCCCTTCTCGTCCCTTGTAACGGCTTGAGCCCCCGGCTGTTCTGCCCCTGACAGCAGTAACAACAGCCGGCGGTTCGTGTTCACGTGTGTGAGAAACCCTCAACCCTCCTGGGCGCGTCGACTTTTCACAATGGCCGACATGTCTGTGCACCCGGGCCCCTCGTGTTCTCGAAACTCATATCCGATAATACGGTGTCTTGTCAGAAACACCGGGACTATTCGCAAAAGAGACACGATCGGAGTCGTCTCTTAAGAAGGATTGAGCAAGATCGATCGCAGCAATCAAAGCTATAACTACTGGTTTACAGTGAAACGACTGTTATGCAAGGAATACAAGTTTCTAACAGTTGCAATGTATCGGGGAGTTTGTGTGCTGACAAAAATATGGGAGAGCGGGGCGAAACGGCCCACCGGGGCAAAACGGCATAACGAGACAAAACGCAATTCTCCAATAAATTTGAGATGATAGAGATACGTGGGACAAACCGGGTTTGAAAATCCAGATGTATCGTTGGGACAAAGTGGGGCATCCAAAAAATGTTGCAATATTGAGTTTTGCCCTCACAGTCCCGTTTTGCCCCGGTGTGCCATTTTGCCCCGGTCTCCCCTTAGAGATTTGCCCGAATCAGCTTCATCGTTGAATATGCTCAGGATTAATTTTGTCGACCCAACGAATCAACCGGTTCGACCAACAACAACAAAAAATAGTTCGATGGGCCTGAAAAATTATTCAGCTGCCATCCGATGTGTTGGCTCAACAAAATAATCAGCAGTGCTAGGAAGAAGGCTTGAGGAATATCGATCGCAGCCAACCAAAGCCACAACCACTGGTTTACACTAAAACGACTCTTATTCAGAGAACACAATGTTCATCGTCGCTCGGATCTAAAAAAAAAAAAAAAAAAAAAACAGGTTCTGTGAAAAACCTACGCTCTAGCCTTACGCAAAATGTGTTCAACGCTTCTTTTCATTAAATTTTTTTTGCTCATCCGCAAGAAAGCAGCCAGAGGCGCGCGAGCAGCGGGCTGACCTTGGGACCGGAGTGTCGAGCCTTGAAAAACGGGAGACCTTCGCGAGCCACAACCTCGACCCTCAAACTCCGCGGGAGGCGCCGTTGCCGAATCCTGTCGGCGCGATTACATTTTTTATCGCGTCCTCGTGACGTGGCCCGCGACGGCAACGATGGGCGATTTTCTTGGTGATGGTGTTGCGGTTCTTCCCGGACTGGCTCCCAGGAGGGGCGGTGGATGGATGGCTCGTCGGTTGGATGGAGTGCATTCCCTCCCTGTTCCACGGGAAAAGGGTGAGAACGACGAGAGAGAAGCGGCGAGCCGGGGGTTAGGTAGGGGGGGGGGGGGGGGGGCTGTGCGCGCCGCGGCCCCCGCAATTCATCCGGCAGCGGGCTGCACCCCACGGTTGAATGCACCCAAAGGGGTGGCGGACGCGACGCGTCTCGTTACCATGGCGACGCCGCATCGACTACGGTTACCCGATCCCCCCGCGCTTCGACGACGACCGCCCCAGACTCGGCGCTCTCTCCGCCGCCGGATAACCGGAGGGTACGCGAGGAAGCGAGAGCGCCCAGGAAAACCACCCCCGGGACTGCTCAGCGCCGACGATGGTGCATCGCCCTTCGACGCAGCCCCCCCCCCCCTCCCCCTCGCGCCACCCCCCTTCGCCCCTGCCGGTCCGTCGGTCGCGTTGCACTCTCCCGTTCACTCTCGATCGAGAGAGTGCGAGTCTCTCTCCCTTCCTCCTGTCCACTTTCTTCCGCCGCACGGAATGAAATGGTTCCCGGCGCAATCGTCGATGTTCGTCCGAGTGCTGGTGCACTTGCTCGACGCTCGTTCGTTTGCTCGCTCCGTCGGGATTAATAACGACGGGGGTACACACGATGGTTCGGATAATTTACCCGGGAAACATGGACGATGAGATTTTAACGATCTTTGTGCTCGCGATGTTTTCGTACCGGATGCTCGCTTGTTTTAGATGATAACGTTTGCACGGTTGGGTGTGACGCTTGGTATGTACTGTGTCTGTGACCAAGTGAATGAGAAAATGGAATCAATAAAAATTTTATGTCTAGTATTTTTATTTTACAAAAAAAGTACATTAATGTTGAATCGATGTAAGTGATGTAAGCAAATTTCAAGTTCCAGTACATTAAATTTACAATGTATTTTTGCAGTCTTGAATAAAAATATAGTTAGATTAGAAATATTAAAAATAAATAAAATAAAAGTCTTGGAATCTCCTTGTTTTAAAGTGTGAACTCTTGATACTCTTGCTCCAAAGTTAGCCAATCACGATTCGAACAGTTTGACCGAGAGAAATGAGTTGTGCCATTTTCTCAATCTATTATATTCGGATAGAAAAATTTAGGAGTCGTATCGTAAATTTTCGTGACCCTGGGCCATGCACCACGCTATCCTGATTAAGAATAGCGTAACGGATATGTATAATACTGCAATTCCTAAAATCTTACTCTTTATTCGTTTCACGACGGAGAAAAAAAAAAAAATTTTAAATAAAAGAAAACGGAGTGCATTACAACATACTAACATTATTCCGAATGTCGTGACTTTGTTGCAACAGCCCGAGTAGAAATATTCGAGCGTTGCATCGGGCCCTGATAGGGTCCCGATAAGGCGTTCTCGGGACCTTATCAGGGCCCGATGTAACGCGTGAAAATTTCTGTTCGGGAGAGACTCGCTGTACAGCAAAGGGCGGCTCCGGGTCTTGGCGAGCGACGAAATCAATAGCGCTGTGGGTACACCAGCACACGTTGCTGGTGCGATCGGCTCGTTGGTCCCGGATCATCAAAGTCATTAACGTCGGAGCAATGATTGCGGCCGTAGCCTGCTCTCGTGGAAACAATTGTTACGGGGGCGCCTCCACGCAGTTTCGCGCCCGATGGATTTCCTGTTGGACGGACCGGGAGGTACGGAGGGGGGGGGGGGGGGGCAATCCGTCGCGTTTCGCCGCACTCTCGTTACTAATACATGTCACGTCGATCGCGACGTGCAAATTCATTTTATTTTATTTTTCACGGCTGTGGGCACGTACGGTGTCGGCGGTCACAAAGAAGAGAATCCAGTTGAACGGGTGTTAATGTCCCAATAATAATACTCTCGTTGATACGAGTCGACCACACATAGCGCCATCGGTTCAGAGAGGGTCGAGTGCGACTTTCAATCGAGCGATCGTCTTCGGCCCCAATGAGCCACGACAACTTCCTTCAACTTCTATCGTGGAAGTTGCGGATGAAAAGAGTCACAGCGATACTAAATTACTTGGTATTTCACCAAGTAACTTTTTCATCGTTAATATATAATTTGTACGATTAAAAAATATTTCTGGTTGCGAAATTGCTAAAAAAAAAATGTCGGTTTTGAATTTTTTTTTTTTGCACAAACACAGGTCGTTGACATAAAAAAAAATTGTGGATCATCGTGGATGAGACATTTTTTTGGATGTACAATTTTTATTAAATTTAAGTTTATCTTTTTTTATTTTTTTTACTGCGTACGGCAGATACCGAATAGGCCGAAGATTGAGTAGTTTCCGGAGACCGAAGTGCCGCGTTGGATAGTGACGGAAAATCTCGATATGGCCATCCAGTTTTGTCATGAATTTTACGAGCCCCGGCGGTGTTCGAATGTTGCCGCTGGTTTTGTTTTACGAACGAGGTATTGGAGAATGGTGGTGCCGAAGAGGTATCGCGGCGAGGTCACTGTACCCTTAGGGAGGGCGGCAGCGGCTGTGTGTAGAGAAGGTCAACGTTGTGCCGGCGAAATCGGGCGTTGGGGAGCGGCGGGCAGCTCTCTCTCTCTCTCTCCGCTATCACCCGATGAAGTCGGCCCGTATCGATTCTCGGAGCGCGAGAGAGAGTTCTCTGTTTCGCTACAATCACCCCGAAAAATAATAAGCCCCACGGCACGACCGGACGCTCGGATTGCTTCGTAAATTTTACAATTGAATTATAAAATTAATTGATAAGTAATATTAATATGCAACATGTATTACACACATATGTAATACATAATAGATACAAATGTATTATATATTGCATATGTAATATGTAATTATTGTGTTGCAATATATAGTGTGTATAAGTATGTAATTTTTATAGTCATTTTTTTGCGGTCAGTGAAAATGCTTTTAAAAAAATGAATCGTAAGAGGTGCGTACACTGAGAAAAGTAATCAATTGAGTCAACGAAATGAGCGCTTACGGGTGGCGAAATAAATGTTTGATCGATCGAACGAAATAATTGTTGTGGTAAGTGAAGAAACATCTGCTTCGACGGAATGTTAGTCCGATCAACGAGGTATTCCTTTCGATCAACCAAGCGTTTGTTTCGTCACCCGTACGCGCACACTTTGTTGACTGAATTGATTTTTTTTTTGTCTTAAAAAAGGCGCGCGTTGAGAAGTTTTGAATATTTGAATGGATCGTTGGGCCTCGGGGCGACTTCCGGTTACGGAGCCGGGAGTGTCGATGATTCAGACGGAAAGTAGAGTCAACAATTAATGGGAAGCCAGTGGGGGCGTACGAGCGGCTACTCGAGACGTGCGAGATCGGGAGGTTCAAGCGCCGTTTGACCGGTCCGTGAGTCACACGGAGTCAATGAGGCCGTTATTCCCACCGTGAGTCTCCGCAGCTACGTTCTCGTCGTTAGTAAGAAAATTGGCCGCTGCGAGCAAGATTATCCGCACGATCGATCGAACGAGGAAGCGCGGTCGCGCGCCTTAATTCCGTCATTAATGCAGATTTATCGTCTCGTTATCACAATAATCATATTATGGTGAAAAAAAAATTTGACACTTCGAATGAAAATTTAAGATGCGAGAAATCGGAATTTTATCCCCATGGTAAAAGATAAGTACACGAAAATATACTTTTAATAAAAGGATAGCATACGATGTTAAAAAATACATTATAAATTTGAGGTGCCGGACATTTTTGTACATTAAATTGAATCGACTTTTAAAGCGAAAGTTAAAAATAAATTGTTGGAACTGAAGTACTTTTATAGGAAAATTAAAGTGAATGATTGAAAGTAAAGTATTTAAAAAGTTTTGAATATACCGTACGTTAAACTTTCGTCACAATTGCCCTCAAAATTTAATATACCAGATTACGCATAAAAACTTCCAGTAACTTACACTAAGAACCATACGAATGTTGTTCCAGTGTCGTAAAAATATGTTTAAAAGATTGACTTGTAATATATTTTTTTGCACATACTTGTGTTCCGTGCGCGATCGCCGGGAGCCCGAACGGGTCTCCGGCGCGCAGCCGGAAGTGCCCAATTTGGAGAGAAATTACTTTCGAGATCCACGAGCCATCTCGTCTGCTCCGTGTATCTCTTCGAGTACATTTTGAATTAACTCGATCAAGTAATTAACCCGAACCCTTAACCCTCGAGATCCCTCGACGGGTCGAAGTCCAAACTCTATCTCCGCGTTCCTCGATACACATGTGTTGCGTGTACCGGCGCGGTATTCGTGGTAGCCGAAAAGGTTCGCGGACTTGTGTGTCTCGGGCGTTATCGGGACTCTCAGGATCCCGGCGAGATTATCGTGGTCGGTCTCGGGATTCGCGCTTGTTTCGTCAAGGCTTCCGACGGAAATTGGCGGGGCTCGTGAGCGACGGGGGAGCACACACACCTGTGGCGCTAACGACTATTACGAGACAAGAAGAAGGATAAGTGGGAATCGGCGGTTCGTGACGATGCTATTGTGGGCGATGGAGCGACGAAGCTTTCACCGAGGCAGCATCGCCGAGGCCTACAGCTTTTTTTCCCCCGCGTTATCCAACGTTCCCCCGGCTCGGCGAACAAATCAATTTCGCAGAAATATCGACGGTTTAACAACCGAGGAGAGCGCATCCTACGCCAATTAAGAAGACGCCGATACGCCTTTCTCCCCACTAGCGGAGGGCTCGCTCGTTAATGAAATCTGTAATTAATTTCTTTTAATAGCGCGGACCGTCTGGAATGAAAAGAAAATCGTTGTATGAAGCGGATGTCGGCTCGGCTCGCTTTAAGGGGAGGCTAAACACGTGTGAGTGCGCGATGAACCCCGTGATTCGTTTTTTTATCTTATAAAGCCGTTTTGCAGAAAAATGGATTCAATATATTTTGCGGTTATGTTGATCTTTAGCCTCACCTTAAGAGGGGGAGACTGAACTCCTCTCACTCTCGCTCTCACAGAATCCGCATGGCGCTGTCTCTTTCACACCCAGACGACGGTTGCTTGGGTATGAGAGAGACGGCGCCATGGGGATTCTGTGAGAACGAGAGAGAGGAGTTTGGACTCCCCTTAAGGTTGCACAGGATGCTAGTCAATCGAGTGCTTAATTTTCAGAATTGTTTATCGACAATTTTGTGCATTTAGTAACCCAAAAAAAAACCCAACAAAACGTACTATCGTGGAGATTTGCATTTGCCAGTTGTTCTTGGAAGACCATCCTGATTAATATTTCTCTCGGTTGAGAACACGTGCAACAATCAACAAATTAACCTCCTTTACTATCAATAAATGCATACAATATTGGATAAACAATTTTTAATATATACCACTCATTTCGCTGTTGTGCAACGCAGTCCTTATCTTAAGAACTTTTTTTCGGCCGCGAATGGACGAAACCATGGAAAAAAAAAATTACAGTTTTCATTACCGACTACGGTAATTCGCATCCTTATAATGCGTAAAACGACGTGGGATACGCCCTTCCGCTTCTCAACAGTCGGTATTGTTTGTTTACGATAAAGTGCATTTTATATAAAAATTTTGAAAATATGTCTTGTCAATAAAGACACCGATAATTCAACCGTCGGAACTCAATATGATGCAAATATTTTTTATAGTCTATGATACGAGGGGTAACTTCATACAAGTTAATAACCAGAGCGAGTGCGACACATTGAGAATTGTTGGAAACCCACGCGTTTCTTTTAGCGTTATTCATTCAAGCTCTCTGCTTCGCGTGGTTCTGCATAATGTAACCTCCCGTTCAGAGCATCCCATTCGACACCCGGCGGAGGTCGCTCGTTTGTATTTCCCGTATACCCGCACGGCGCTGACAATGTGCCTTGTCGGAAGCATTCTTCACACCTTGCCTCGGCTGAGAACGAGAGATGGTTCAAAGTGTTGAAGAAAGGAGGGACGACAATGCTGTTGCATAGGGGCAATCGCGATGCTACCGTGGATGAATTAACTACTGATGCTCTTACATACTAAATATACAGTTAATGTAAAAGAAAACCTCTTTTTTATATTTCTTCCAGTCCGTTAAGGAGGTCGGGGCGCTGCAAACTGCACTAAGAAAAAAGATTGTGTTTCCTACCGTAACGAATAGTTCCCAGGAGCAACGTCTATATAGATAGTTTGTGATAGAACATATTCAATTGGTTATAATATAATTATGTTAGTAACTATGATTTTCTGTGATTGTCGTAACTAAAAAATGTAGACGTTCCCCTTGGGAACTATTTTTTATGGTAAAAAGTCAGTGTTGTTGATTTGACTATGTAATTTTTTCTCAGTGTGGTCAATGGTGCAGCATTTTTTAAATCGTTCATATTAAGTTTTGGCCCAGAGTTCTGTTTTCCGGATTAAGGACAAAACCTGTGGATCGTTACATCAATTTTGTGCGAATGATTTGATAAATTAACCACCAACTCAGCCAGTCCGGGGCGCTCGAACCTTAGGGTGTTGATAAACTCGGTGTCTACGAAGATCCGGTAGAAATATTGTCAGCTGGAAACGAAAAATGTAACCAGAGCAACGGGGTTGAACGGACGGGTTCTATTATATATTTTTTTTCGCATTTGATACGTACACGTGACGCCGGTTGACGTAAGCAATTCGTTTTAATTAAACGTTCGCCAGGACCGCGGCGTAACCTCGGGATCGACTTGTCGCCGTTGACGATGTCGCCGACAACTCCACCGGCTATACAACGAGAGCAGCGACTCGCTCGGGCTGACTATGTACGCGCGCTCGCGCGCTAAGCCTCGCGTTTATATCATACTTTACGATCCGTTCTTGACGCTCGGCCCAGGCGGCATACAAATTGGCAAATTACCCCGGGGGTCCCGTTCCTCGACCGATCGCCATCTTTATACTCTCGTTGATACACTGTGTTCCTTCCTCGACCCGATGCATTAAAAATAATAATAATGATAATAACAATTTATCACTGCACCTCGCTTACCGAACGGCTCCGTCTCGCTGCGATTCAATGTATAACAGAGTCGTGACGAACGGGGCACGCGGTACGAAGATTTTCTTAAAAATGACCGGTAAATATCGGGTCAATTGACCGCGGCTGCGAACGATACTTTGCCGATAGATCAAGATACACTGTAGTGTTTCGACGCCAAGTAAAAAAAAGATAGAGACATATTTATGTACCAAACAAATAATAAATTTGGCAATAGAAATATTTTCTTCTCAAAATGTCTCTTCAGTGGATTTGGTCCTAAGATAAAGATTCCGTTTTTTGAAATTTTTCAACTTTTTGTAGTATTTTTTTAAGCAATTACTCGAACATCAGCGTTTAGCAGTGACCCAATTAAACAAACATAGTCGGTAAGGTAGGTAACTTTATCGGTAAAAAAAAAAAAAAACGAGTGACAAAAATGTACCAGTAAATTCGCAACGCCAACTGCAACCAACACTCTCATGAGCTGTCGCGAGGTAAACAGTGATTCGTGCGGAATTATCCATCCGAGTAACCCCATTCGCCGAGCCGGGCGACGCCGCGATAAAGTCGAACCCAGGCATAAAAAAAAGAAAAAGAAAAACTAAACGAAAATAAATAATGTGACGAAATGTAGACTCTCGTGTTTCGAGAACACGGAGGCGTGAAAGCCGCCGAGTGAACCGTTGTTCGCGGCGAATATTTTACGAGTAAATTTCCCCGATGCCGTTCGCCTCCGGAGCTTCGGAATGTGGAGTGTGCGAGAGGGAGGCGGGCGCGTTTATACGGAAGGGACCGATGAGACGGAGGTCGCTTCTCCCGCCGACGACTCGGAGGGATGCGACGTGACCGATATGCACCGGAGAGCCGGAATACTCGATGCCCCCTCATAAATTTTCATGGTGACCCCCCTTCCCCCCGATCCCGTACACCGAAGCTCTCGCTTCTACCGTACTTTCTCACCGGGGATGCGAAGACCACCACCGGCATCCCCCGGCAAACACGATCGTCGGGGAGCGCGACTGCAGCTTTCGCGCTCTCCTCGACGACCCACTCGGCGTCTCGGCGTGCTCGAATATATTTTTTATCCTTCCCTTCTTCAAATTCATTTTTTTTTTTTAAATCCCCGTTGTCATTGCACCGAAGGCGGTTGTCGCGAAGCTCCGCTCGCGAATCCATAAATGCATGAAAACATTGAATAACAGGGTGTAGCTTCGGAGCGCCGCGTCCTCTGCGGGAAGATCCGGTCGGGTGGGGTAAAAACTGAAGAGCGTCAAACTTACGCCCGTGGTCGCTATCGTACGAGCAACGGGCGGGGAGGGCGTGACTGATAAGTCACGAGTCTCCCGTTCGCGACCGGAGTTTTGCGATTCGAGACACGTCGCGTGCGGCGCCCCGGAATCCTCTCTTCCCTTATCGATATTTTCGCGTGTTCATCGAACCGCCGTTCGTATCACTTTTCGATGGAGAGCTCTCGTCCCTCGGCGGGAAACCCCGAGCCAGACGCGGACGGTCGTGGGCGCGGGTGCATATTACGCGGTCTGAAGCCGTAGGGGCGTAAGAGGGTGGCCGAAGGCGCGGTACATACGCCCTTCTGACTTCGGGCCATCGATACACGTATGAGTCGCACGAGGGAGGCTCGCGACCGTTTATTGGCCGTACGAAATAATGAAACGTCTGGGGGGACTCGCCGGAGCACCGCGCCCCGTCGGCGTCGCGTCGTGTCTAAAATCGTGAATTAATAATCCTCCCCTTTTCGCCCCCATCGGGGCGGTTACGGCGGAGTCACTCAAAACGGCGGCGGCAATCGTGCCTTACCTGCCGTGCGTATCATACATACAGTGACTTAACGTGCATCTAATGAGATAATAACGCAGCGCGCCGGCACTGCGGCTCGACGATATAAATTTTCCTTCCCTCGGCCCGGTGTAGGCGCGTTCGCCCCTCGATGAAGAAAAAAAAAAGGAATAATAATTAAACGTTCGAGCAGTCGGTTCTCGCGGAAAGGGCGAGCCGGGAGCCGGGGAGGCGTCGGGGCGAAAGTTGGTCGGTGTTCGGCCGGATGAGGGGGAGGGTTGGAGACAGCGTTTGTACACGGGGAGGGAGCGGTTGCGGGGAGTCTCTGGCGTCGGGGTGGCGTCGAGCGTTAATTTATGCAGAACCGTCGGCTCGCCCGGGAGAGGGAGCCGGCTCACGGGATACGAGTACGCGGATCTACCGGCCTCGTACACAACCGAGTATCGGGCGTCCGCCGTATGAAATACAATCGACGCCCTGCGAGCTCGTAATGCACGCCCGGAACAATAATTTATTCGACGGCCACCGGTTATTTCGTTTAAGTAACTATTTACTTGTTTTAAATGAATATTTATTTAAATGAAATAAATATTTTTACTTGAACCGAATAAAGACTGGCCGTCAAATACATTTTTTTCTGGGTGTACGGAGACGTACGGCAGATATAACAATATATTTTATGTATTTTATATGTAAAATATATTTCATACGTTACATACATATATCATAAATCCCAAATTTTTTTTTTTTTTAGAAATACTTTTATGACAATTGTCATTTTTAGATCCAAAAGTAGAAAAGTCGCTGTGTGACGTATTCTCTTAAAATGTAAATGTAATATTTAACATATCAAATATGCGCGTGCAATCCGAATATCACGTTGTTCCGAATCGGTCGGCCCTGTTTCGTGCGCTGCGTGACGGGCAAGTCGCTCGGTGTGTACGCGGCGCGCGACGGAATGTTTATATTCGGGAGTTTCGCGTGCGCAAACTTGGCTCGATAAGCGATGATTCGATAGCGTCTGTGTACCGTCCGGCCCGCCTCCGGTGCAGCGTCGGTACGGCGCACGGTTACCGATCGTGCCGTCGGTGGGAAAATATCTGGCGTGACGTTGTCTCTCGTGCAAACGATAGGTTTCCCCTTCGCCCGATGGACTCGCGCACGCGAGCGCGCCAGCACCGGCGACAGCGAGCCCGCGGACGAGCCTGGAAACGGAGAATGACGAACAGCCGGAGAACACTCTCCTCCGTCGGCCCGTCTCTCGAGGCGGTCGAGCTCACGCCTCTTTGTACCCTCTCGGCCAGTCGAGTTTTTCCCATCTCCGGCTCTTTCACCCCCCGCCCCCCCGAGCACGCTTCGCGTCATGTCTTTGTCCGTCTCTCCCCGTTCCCCTCATCTTATTCTTATTTCACGCCCGGCGAGACGCGGCAATCAACCCTCGAGCTCTCTAACCCGCCGAGGATACCCGGAGAGCGACGCGATGTCTCACGCGTTTCCGGATCGCGAAACGGAGGAAAGAAATAAAAGTAAAAAAAAAAAAAAAAAAAAAAACAAGAGAATTTAATCAATCTCCCGAAGCTCAGTTTCTGGCCCGTTTCTCGGCACCGGCAGCCGAGCGAGCCAATTGATAATGAATCGCGATCGCTCTCGGGCGCACGAACATGGAACCCATACACGGAGAAATTAATCTTCCGCCAGGGATTTTTGCGAATGGAATAAACCCGAGAGACGGGACGTGTGGCGGGGCGGCTCTTCGCCGCGGTCTTGTTTTCCCCGGCTAGATATTACAGTTGTTGCCGTCTCTTTGCAACACGGTGAATTATTGAGAGACGTGAAAGGCCGAGGGGGCCCCCCCGAGGCTGAGATCGGCGGAAGAGAGCGGGAGGCGCGCGAGAGGAATATCATAGGTGCCCCGCGGAAGAGCGCGAGGAAGCTGGCGAGCATGTGGGCACGTTCCCAAGCACTGACGCCCGGGGAATGCAAAAGGCTGAAAAAGGAAACGCAACCACGGCAGGGTTCGCGGGCCGGCGGAGACCCCGCGAGTTGCCGCACCGCGGGGAAAGAGTGGAGGCTCGGGCGAGATGCGCCACTCTGTGGGAAGAAGAGACGCAGAAGAGGAAGGAGACGATGGGGAACGAACGAGGAACTCGTACATGGTCGGACTCCGCCGACCGAGAAGCGGCGGCCGAGCTCTCCGGCAACCGCCTCACGATCGTTCGGACAAAGCTTGCCGAACGGACGGATAAACCGATGTCTGTGCAGAGAAACGGAACTCGAGGGACTTTCTGGACTGAGATGGGTGACGCGATGCAGAGAAATTCGAAACTTGATTGGCCATTAACTTTTTTCGCGAGATCAACGCTACGAAGAGATTCAATCAACGTTGATCGGACGGTACAGTGTAAAAAAAAAAAATTGTAAATTTGATGTAGCAGACTGGAAGTTTTTATGCGAAGACTGGTACGTTAAATCTAATAGACAATTGTGATGAAAAAATAATATACTTTTCATCGAAGTTACAGTAAATTACAAAAATTGAAGTAAATGATTGAAAATTAAGAATTTTCTGTGTTTTTAGTGCACATTCGGGTACAATCGTATCCGAAATTTAATGTACCAATTTTTGCACGAACACTTTCAGTCCGGTGCATTAAATTTCATGGGAATTTGTTTTACAGTGTAGTGGACTCCCGCATTCGCTGTATCTTATGGATACACCTTGGAAGCATCGGCGAGATGAGCCACTCTGTGGAAGAAGAGACGCAGAAGAAAAAGACGATGGGAAATGAACGAGGAACTCGTACATAGTTGGGCTCCGGCGTTCGAGAAGCAGCGACGGAGCTGTTCAAGCCCCGGCCTCACGATCGTTCGGACAAAGCTTACCGGAACGGAAAACCAATATCTATGTAGAGAAACAGAACTTGAGGTGAAGTGAAACACGTTCTCTATCGCTCTCTCCTGCTCCACCGTAAGACACCATCCACGCACTCCTTGCTCCGTCACGTGACTTCCACTTCACCTTAAGGGCCTTTACGGACTTCGTCAGACGATGCGATGAAGGGCAATTCGGATCTTGATTGGCGATTGATTTTCGGGTCCCGCCATTCGTGAAGTAGCGGCGAAGCTGTTCAGCAACGGCCTCACGATCGTTCGGACAAAGCTTACCCGAACGGAAAACCAATATCTATGTAGAGAATCGGAACTTGAGGGTTTTTACGGACTTCGTTAGATGATGCGATGAAGGAAAATTCGAATATTGATTGGCGATTGATTTTTGGGTCTCGCCATTCGTGCAGCAGCGGCGAAGCTGTTCAGCAACACCCTCACGATCGTTCGAACAAAACTTGCCGACCGGAAAACCGACATCTGTGTAGAGACACTGAACTCGAGGGCCCTTACGGGCTTCGTTACGTGATGCGATATAAAGAGAATTTCGAATCTTGATTGGCGATTGATTTTTTTCACAAGATCAACGCAACGAAGGGATCCGATGAATGTTAATTTGACGCTACTGGGCTCCGACATCCGCTCTCCGCGTTCGCCGGGCACGTATACCTTACGGATTCACCTTGGAGGCAACAGCGAACGGACTTCGCTCCTTTGTCCCGAGAACGAGCTGCGGCGATGGGTGAAGAGACGATGTAATGGACGGTCTTTACCCTCCTGCAGGCCTAAGCGATCACGATTCGGTGAGGTACTCGCGCGGCCGTCCTAGTGAGGAGCCCACTTTATCGGCACGGAGTTATGAACAAATTGTGTACCTTTTTTTTTAATAAAAAAAAATCAAAATGTTTGTTTCAAAGCGCCAGAGATATTGGTTTCCGGAGGAAAATGTACGGAAAACTTGACTTACGGGTAATCGAAGCTTGTAATTGTCATTAAAACACCTCCGGTCGGAAGTTGAACGGATTACACTTGAAGTTGTAACAAGTTAAAAAATTTTCTGAAAACTATGTATCTGGATTGTATTATGGAATGTATCTTCTACAAGCTGGTGATAATAATTCGAAAAGTGTAGCGATTTATCAGACATTCAACAATGATATATGAATTAAAAATATTTGTCGAATATGTATATTGTTGTGTGTAATTGGAATTTCGTCTGGGAAGCAGAGTATGTTTGACGTCGCAGCTTGTCCCATGCTACGAGGAAGCCGCGACAGCGAATCACCGCCGAGGACATAATGGCGCGTGTTGGCGACGACATTAGCATTGGCCTCCGACACTCCGCCGGCTTGGTCGCTCGACCGGCCGCGAGTTGAGGCATTCCCCAGAAATTGGGTGGGTAATTACCGGCCACCAGAGACAAATTTCTCTCGCGTTTAGGTGCGCGCTGGAATATCAATCATGCCTCATATCTCGCCTTCCCCTTCCGCTGTCTCTTCGCCGATTCTAATTTTCATTTTACTCAAGGCGCGACACACCTTTCGCCCCGCCTGACCAAGGCTCGGTCGATAACAAAACCTGTGACTGATTTTTTTTTCCACGGGTGTCGACAACTTCCGGTTAAAAGCAGACTCTCACTACGAACCGGATGACGAATTCAGTTTCATGCAAGAATTCCCCAACGAACACAAACCGTCAGAATTGTTAAAAAAAAAAGAGAAAAATTATTACAATTTATATTACCGACCGCGGTAATTTGCACGCAGTCAATATCGTAAACGGCAGTTTTCTCGAGAAACCTCATTGCTGACACACAATGTTATTGAAGGAAAATTATCTCTCTTCGGACGAGGGTAAAATTCCTGACGAGTCGGACTCGTACGGACCGCTGACGGATATCGATTCGGTTTCATGCAAGAATTTGCCATTGAATACAAACGGTCAGAATTATTGAAAAAAAAAAAAAAAATTAATTACAGTCTTTATTACCGACCGCGGTAATTCGCACGCTCTCAATACCGCAAACAGCAGTTTTCTCGAGAACCCTCATTGCGGACACACAATGTTATTGAAGGAAAATTATCTCTCTTCGGACGAGGGTGAAATACCCGACGAGTCGGACTCGTACGGACCGCGGATGGATGCCAATTGGCCATCGTACCGACTCGATATTCGTTGTACCAATTTCCTACTCGCCGCTGCTCAGTCCGCACTCTATGCATCGTTCGTGATTCATACCTTACCGGCGCAACGAGCAAAAAACAAACAAACAAAAAGTACTCCGCGACTGGAAGCCGCGTCCCCGTCTTCCTACTTTGCGTGCCGCCGAAGAAAACTGACTCACCGATAGTTTATCTGGACAGCGTATTTACGTTTCTCGGAGCGCGGACCGGGACACGCGATACAACCGGCGTTCCGTCTGTTCCAGGCAAGTTGTTAATGCGGCTAATTATACTCGTCGTGCTTGTGTACCAATGTGAGCAGTGATAATACAGTATTGTCACGAAACCGTAAAGAAACTACACATCGTCGAGCCCTACCGTGTTCATTCACTGTACAGTCCATCGGTTTCACGGATAAGAAGAGAATCCCCCCTTGATCACTCGCCAGCAGACTTACCTGAAAGAGAAACAAGACGAATTCATTAGACGGAACTATCGACACGATAAAACCTTATACGTTACAACGCTCGCACGTCGAGGCCGAAGAGATGTTCGTATGCATGCATGTAAACATTTATTTGTCATTCAACAACAGTTTCGTAGTTTAGCGCTTTGTTGCTTCGATGACCAATGCTTCCGCTTTTAAGCAGAAGCACAATGTTCTTACGATCGACAAAACAATTTTAAAAAAATTTCGACCCGAGTCGTTAGCATCGTTATTATTTGATGTTTTACTCAAGTATGTTACTTTCGGTCTTCAAAATTCCATTATCCGAATAACCATTAATCCGAACTGGGACCCAATCGATTCGAGGTCCGACTTTTCTTTTCCTCGTTGCACGGTGGAGCCGCGGAGGTTTCCCGTAACATCCGCCGTCGCGTCAGTCGTGTAAAACCGCGGTAACAAAAGATCCTAAACGGTGAGCATCGGAGTGTCACGGTGTCTCGGTCCAAATAATTTATGATGCGGTCTCGGCTCGAGCGAGGATATCCGGGAGACCGGGCCGCGGATTTCTCGCGTTCCGTACGTGTCCGGGTGAAGGCCGAGGGCTGATGGGCGAGACGCGGGGCCGCGGAGACGTCGGGATTAATGGTACTCCGTTTCAATGCGCAAAACGGCTCTTGACTCGGGTCCGTGCAGATGACGGGATCGGGTCTAATGTCGCCATCAGTGGGCACATCCCTCTTGGCCCTCTCGGTCGAGCGGACGAGGACGAGCGCGAGTTCGCACGACACGCCCGGTTGCGCGCGAGGAAGAAAATCGCTGCCGGGCCGACGGGGTGGAATCGGCACGCGGATCGTTTCCGGTTCGCAACGTTACTGCGGGTCCGCAGTTCGCCGCATGCTACATCAATTAGCGTACGAATAATAGAGGGGCCGAAACTCGCGATGTAGCACAGCGTTTGAAATATTAATTATCCGCGGCGCGATTAACCGACACGGAGTGTCTTGGGTATTATCGATCGGGGGGACGAAGTATCGTGCCAATGGGACTGGCTAATAACGTTGAGCGTCGCCGCGCTGGAATAGGATACCGTGCGATGGCCGGAAGCGGGAGTGCAAGCGGGCACTCGGAGACTTCCGGCGTAATCGAAACCGCGGATAACGGGGGAGGGTTCGACGGATGGATCCGGAACGGAGGGAGGAAGAGTGTGTAAACGGCTTTCATCGACAGACACGAGGAAGCCGCGAGAGGCGGGTTTTGTGTACGCGATACCGAACACCGCGACGGAGGCTCCGGCGTCGAACGGAATCGAATATGAGGGAAAACACAATTGAACACCGAGCTCTTGCCGTCGCACTGCGGAGCGCCAGAGGCTGCCGGATGAGCCCGCTGTTTGCCGAGCGATTAACGGGTTTCGCGTGTGAGCGTTAATTGAAATAATCGAGGGAACTTTGTTGGCATTTAAATATTCAGGGGAAGTTTGTTGGGATTGAAATATTCAGGGGAACTTTGTTGGGATTGAAATATTCAACGATGGGACGCAACGCCGGGAGGGATTTCGAACGATGTTCCAGAGCCAGAGTCATTCGATCTCGTCGCGTTGGAGAGCGAGAAAAAAAAATTGCGGAAGCTGCGGACACCGCGTAGGGTCGCGAAGCGGGCAGTTGGCGGTGACAACTTTGCGGATAAATGTGGGGGAGAGGGGGTTGATTTGAGGTGATGGCTGAGGCCAACGGCGGGTGGCGGGGAAAGCTGCGAGGAGAAAGAGGGAATGGGAGGAAGCCGATGGGAGACGGGGATGCGGAAGGAAAAAAAAATGTAACCTCTACCACGATGGGATATCCGCCGGTCGGTGCTGAACTTGCCGACACCGAAGTCCGAAAACGCTGCTATGTTGGCCAGCTCGTTTCCTTTTTTTTTTTTTTTTTTTTTTGCTCACCGTGTTTCGGGACATGTGGATCATTTCTCCAACGTCCGTTGGCCCGCTCTATTTCTCTCGGTTGGTACGTTTGAGACTCGTGGACACCGGACCGCCGGGCCGTTCGACCTCGGGGCGGCGTCGCTGGGAGCAATTTTTGTGTTTTCACGGTACGAAAGAACGGAGCGAAATGAGGAAGCTGAGCTATCGAGGCCGCTCGAATGAGTCGGGTCATGAATTTAATGGTCGCCTGACGAGAAAGGAAAATTCGTCATAATTGTTTCGAGCGTCCGTGAAAAATTGCTATTCGGGGCAAAATGGGGCACCTCGCAACCGCGTCGTCGCGTGAACTGCACCGAGAAAAATTATTTACTTCACTGGTGCCCCGGCAAATGAGTATTAATTCAACGCAAACAAATATCCATTTGCGTTAAACGGACTGCGGGACACGGGTCGAATGAATAATTTTTCTGTCCGCGAGATTTTTTAATTTACCCCGATTTTTTTGCGCATTATACCCGAAGACCTTGTTTCCTCCCTCCAGTGTCCCAATGACTGTTATTCTTTATTAATATGACAGAAGGTCGGGCTTTTTAAAAAATAAAACAAAAGCGGCGAATATGGCCCGCGTCTATTAAGCTCGTAAATTAATGATACACGAACCGGGTCATATTCACCACTTCCACCCAACTAAAACTTTGCTCGTTCATTGTAGCGAATCTTCGGATGCGCGGGGCTCCGACCGCTTGCATCCCCGAGTAAATTCAACGGCGAAGTCCGCGGCCGTCGAGTACAATACAAACCAAACTCGCGGTAATGCCGGTACCGTCCCGGAGCACCAAAGTACCAAACGGAGCACGCTAAGTAATAAACAGTTTCCCGTCGCTCCAGCAGGATAGCCACGTTTGTCTCGAGTGTCTCGCTGCCTGGCGTGATTCGACTTTTCATTCGCGGCTCTCCTTTTGACGCCTCGTTTGCATCCGATCAGGAGGCGGCGGCGGCGGCGGCGGGGAGGGGGGGGGGAGGCAAAGAGGAAAACCGAAACGGGGGTCGTAAACTTCAAAGTCGACGAATCGAGAAACGAATCGAGAAAATGAGAATCCCTGCGGAGTCGAACGAGGCTGCGCTCCGCATTCTGCCATCAGGAACCTCTGATATGCCCGCCGGATATAGGTACCCCCCCCCCCCCCCCCCCCCCCACCCAACCACCCTCCATTCCTACATTTCATTCCGCTAACCCCCCCTCCCGCCCCCAGTAACATGGGACCTAACGAGCGTTTCTCGACCAAGTAGGTACCTTATTCCTCACTGCTCCAGCATCTCGTGAACTGCCGGCATGAATTTCCGGAACAGAGAACGCCCCGGGACTCTCTGGCAAGAGGCATCGTATCGGGAACGTTGGCAATCGCTGCTCTCCCTCTCTCATCCCTATCTGCTCGAGTTCTCCAGTTTACCCCAAAGCTTCGGAAGTTTGTACACGCTGTGTGCATGTGTGCATCGCAAATGAAGCGCTCTAACGAGCTTTGATGATGATTTAATATGGTAACCGGATCGTTTGACGTACGCAATTGTCGGGGGTGTGGATGGATGGGGTGGAGACGTAATATTTTTCGGACGAAAGCGGAATTAGATTTTTCGCGGGGAACGGATTGACGCTTGGAAACATCATTTGTTTTTGGTCCGAAAAGTCAAGTGCACACCCAGAAAAATAATTTGTTTGACGACCACCGTTTATTTGGTTGAAGTAACATATTTGTTTGATTTAAATAAATGTTTATTTAATTTAAGTAACTATTTACTTAATTTAAATTAATACTACTTTAAATCAAGTAAATATTTATTTCAATCAAATAAATGTTTTGCTTAAACCAAATAAACGGTGGCCATCAAATAATTTTTTTTCTGGGTGTGTGACGGAGAAAATGGGAGAGACAATTTGGTACCGAAGGCGGTGTTTCCCATTCTCGTGAGAGTGTGTGAAGCACCGCGGTCAGTAATAAAAGCTGTAGTTGACTTTATTTTTTATGGCGCTGATCATCTTGGTCCAAAAGCCAACTCTTACATGAAGCAGAATTGATATCCGGTTCATGTGAGGATTTTTTCAGTCATGGATCGTCAGCTGTGTTAAAAAAATTTATCACAGTTTTTACTACTGACCGGACGTCGGACCGTGTGAGGATCGACTGTCCTGTTTTTTTCGAAACCGTAAATATTTCGGCCGAACGCGGATTAAATTTTCGTATCAATGGTCAAACGCTTTAAAATAAAATCCCTCTTGCTCAAAATATGAACAGTCCCGATGAAAAGGCGATTAGTTACCGACTACGGTATTTTCCATTCCCGTGAGAGCGTATAAAGAACCGCGATCAGCAATGAAAACTGTAATTGACTATTTTTTTTTATGGTCCGCACCAGCTGGCTCCAAAAGTCGCGAAGCGGAATTTATATTCGGTTCACTTGAGAATTTGCTTGTAGTCATGGATGGTCTGCTTTGTTAAAAAAATTAATTACAGTTTTTCTTCATCATCTGTCCTTGTTTTCTTTGAAACTCTTGATATTTTGGACAAAAACTAATAACATTTCCGTGGTCAGTGGTTAGACGCGTGAAAATGAAGTACTCAAAATAAGGTTGCTCAAAATATTAACATTCCGGATGAAAATCGGGAAGCCGATTTGTTACCGGCGTTCGGATCGTCGGCCCTTTTTTTTCTTCAAAACTGTTCAATATTTTGGACTAAAGCAGATAGACGCGTGAAAAGACTATTATATTCCCTTTTACTAAAAATATCAAAATTCTCGATAAAAATCGGAAAGGCGATTTGTTACCGACCGCGATATTTCCCATTCCCGCGAACACCCTAGTGTGAAATAAGTTAGCGCTGAACAGACATAATAAAAGTCTATGAAAAAAACTTTTTTTTCTGTACGTCGTGTTACGGTACTACGGTCACAATTTAAGTTTTCAATGGGTCGTAAAACCGCGCTGCAGGGAGGGCTTTGGGGGGGTATCGTACAATATGTCCGCACAGTTTTTATTACCGACCGGACTTCGGGTCGCGTGGGGATGGCCTGTCCCAGTTTTCTTCGAAACCGTTAACATTTCAGACAAAAGCGAATTAGATTTTCGTGATCAATGGCTCGAAAACCGAATGCCCTTTTGCCAAAAACATTAACAGCCCCGACGAAAATCGAGAAGGCGATTCCTTACCGACCGCGGTATTTCCCATTCCCTCGAACACCCAAGTGTGAAATACATAGCCGGTGTACCGACATGGTAAAAGTACATTAAAAAAAAACTTTTCTCTTTGTACGTAATCTTCGGTAACACGGTCACGGTGTAAGTTTTCAATGGATCGCAAAACAGTGCTCTAGGGCGGGAAGGGGTGGGGCGAGAGGGTGGGGGAGGGGAGGGGAGGGGAGTTAGTACAATGTAGCTGTGTACAGGCATACCGATCGACTGAGAGGTGTACACATCGGTGACACGGTCTCTCGCGCGCACAGGCTTATCGGGCTCCGGGACTTTCCTGCAAACGTTCGATAGAACGTGCTCGGGGTGTTCGGGGCACGTAACCGCATGCTCACCGCCGGTCGGGTCGAGCAGTGAGTGGCGAGCTCTCCTCCGCAACGAGCTATCTTATGTACGGCTCGGTACATGAGGGCCTCCGTACATACGGGCCATGTATCTATACGTACTGTAACGCTCTTCGCTTCCTGTCCCGATACCGCAGGCTCTCTTCTTCGTCGCCTCTCACCTCGACGGCGGTGCACAGGGCGAACCAGTTTGGAGCAAGTGAAGCTCAGTGTTCGAGAACATTTTGTACCAGTGGATAAGGGATTATTATTATTATTTTTTTTTATGCGGTGTCAAGAATCGATAAGGTCCCCTCTAGGAAGATTAATCGACGCCGGGCACTTAGCGCTCGGTAAGTGACTCTCGAAAGAGATCCCTTTATCGGGCCAAGTTTCGAAGACGCCCGTGCGGTTCACAGGACGGACGTGCCTTTGATGAGATGTGCGAGGAAAGGGGACCGAAAGATGGGTGACGCTGCGACGTAATTGTCCCTCGTAAATTTCGATCCATCGTGCGAGATCCAATATCGGTTAATGCACCTCCCGGATGCGGGCGTGACGCGGAGCTTCTTTTGTACGCTCGAAGCGGCGATGCACAGTGAATCAGTGTGGAGCAGGTAGGCTCAGCGTTCGATTACATTTTGTACCGGTGGATGAAGGATTTTTATTTATTATTCTACTTGTTTTTAGGTTTTAGTTGTGTTTCCGGGATATTTGTTGAACAATTTAATTTTTCATCAATTCGTTTATAACATTTTGGAATCATTATTATGCAATAGTAATGTTTTCAGCATCTTTAATACGCTTCATTGTTTTTAGATTTTTATACTGGCCAGAAGTGTTTTGCCATTCCCTTTCATTTCTGTGAAACTTATGCGAAGTGAACACTATTCGCGAGGACTGCCTTGAGGATCGATAAGGTAGGATCCTGTGTGGGAAGATTGATAGGCGCACAGCACTTAGGGCTCGGTAAGTGACTCTCGAAAGAGATTCCTTTATCGGGCCAAATTTCGAAGACACTCGTGCGGTTTGATGCGATATGCGAGAGGAAGTGTATGGAGAAATGGGTGACGCTGCGACATAATTGTGCCACGTAAATTTAGATCTATTGTGCGAGATCCAATATCGGTTAATACACCTTCCGGATGGGGGCGTGACGCGGGGCTTCTTTTATATTTCAAGCGGCGATGCGTGGGCAAGGCACTCTCTGTCCGTGCAAAGGAGATCGGATCGGATCGTTGGTCATTCGGGGTGAAAGAGGCCGGACGGCGAGATAGAAGAGTCTTCAACCTTATGTGAAAAATCGAACGGACGGCGGGAAAAAGAGGCTTTCCGAACGGAACGACTGAAAATAGGGCCTCCAGCGAAATGCCCTCCCGCTAGGAATCCGAGAAAGGAATGGAAACACATGGAGAAACGTCGCGACCAGAGATTTTACGGTGCAACACGTAACTGGATATTGATCTTTTAAATTCCTGAAAAATATCGTTTTTTTGGAACACGGAAAAAAAAAAATATCAATGACTCAAGTGAAATCCGCTTGAGGGCTGTCAAAGAATTTTTTTTTTAAATTATAACTTTCAATTCTTACAATTGCATACGGGATCGAAACGATAACATGTCACTTTGGCAGTCTCACCGTCGTTGTTTCAATAGCACATGGAATTGTAAGAATTGAGATTAGAATTGAAATTTTTTTCTTTGGCAGCCTGCGAGTAAATTTTTTTTTTTTCAGCGAACGATTGTATACTTTTTGTTAAATCATTTTTTAAGTATCGACGAGTATGTCGCAGCACAGCCGACAATGACTTTCTCGCAGCACAATTTTTTTTTTTTGTCGAGCTATCGTTTTTCTTACACCGAAGACGAAAACAAAGTGTACGAAGCTTTTCATACTTTGCCCACCTCGTTGCATTCGTAAAAATTGAATTTGATTAATTTATCAATTAGGCAAAATATGAAGCCGCTCGACTTCGTGGACTTCGTTTTTCTCTTCGGTAGACGGCAGGTTTTTTTTTAATTCAAATTTATTTCGCGCACCAATCCGTACTCGACTCTACGATGAACTCACTGAAAGTTGAGAAAAATTCTGCGGAAAGTATGCTTCAGTTCCAAACGCAAAAACTCTCGCGAACCAATTTAAAATATCAATATCTGCTTTGCTCCCGGACCTCAATATTTTTACTTGAGTCTATCTTATCGTTGTTTGGTTCGATGCAAAAATGTTCCACATTTTTTCATATCCCACTTCCTATGTTTTCCCATATCTACTAAAACGGAATTACATAAGGGGGAGAACTCTACGTTTTACATGAAAAAAAAATTCTCGTACAGAGTTCGTCACACAACGGCCCGTGTGTTTTTTCGATACGAAAATTAGCAGCTGGTATCGAAAAGCGGAAGCGGTTACGGAATTGAGTCCCCTTCAACGGTTCAGTACGGGGGGGAAGGGGGAGCAAGCAGGTGGAGTAACAACCTAGCTTCTCTACGTCCCTCATTCTCTCTCTTCGGGACATACGGCACGGCACTCGGGCGCGATGCGAATACGTTTCCTGAATAGGATAAAAGTGGGGAATATGGCCCGGTCCATATATCATTGATTTACGTGTTAATCGAGGTGGGCCATATTCACCACTCTTACCCTACACACGTAGCCACAATTAAACCGACGGACGCAAATCAGAAGCCATTCAACGCGGGCAAAGAGCGAACCGTGAATAAGAGAGGTGCTCGGGTTTTCGTACTCGTATAACTCTGGAACGAGACTGGCGAACCTCTCGTCACCGCTGCCGTTTCGGAGCGGCAAATTTTCTCACGCGGTGGATGACTCGTTCGGAGCGGGGCCGACAACGAGAAGGACCCGAGAGCCATGTTGCGACATGTACGCGAGACCGAGAGGCTTGAAGCTGCTCGTGACCAGTTTGAAACCCCCGCCGCGAAAGAAAAAAAAAAAATTAGAATAAAACCATAAATATTGTCTTTTTATTTGTGACCTCAAGCTTCAACCTTAGAACACCACACACGAGTCTGGTGAATAAGAGCTGTTTAAAAAATAATCTTGATTTTATTTTTAGTCGGTGCAGCTCCGTTTCTCAAGCGTGTGAATTAATGAACAATAATAGTAAAAAAAGAATAACGGAATAATATTTATTGTTAGCAAATTAACGCAACAACGAAGATGTCGGTACGAACTCATGTGTCGGGGTTAATGTGGTTAAAACAAGTAATATTGTTCTAGGATTTTTAATCAAAAAAATAATAACAATGATTTAAAAAAAAAAGTAGTTTACTAGAAAGCCAAAACTACTTATTACTGGAAAATTAACGCAAAAACGACGTCGGTTCAAGCTCATGTCTCGCGGTTAATGTGGTAAAGAAACGAACATTGTTCAATATGTAAAATAATAATAATAATGAAACAGCGAATAGTGTTCGAGATTTTTCCGACGTTGTTTCATGGTAAGGCACGTCGGCTCTTGTGCGAACCTCTTCGGGGTTGTGAAGACTCGAGCTGGATATTAAAATGGGCCCTGGACGCTGTCGACGGCGACGACGACGGCGGTAGCGTATGAAGCGATATGGAAGGACGGGGAGCTCCGTGCACCACTCGCAAGATTGTCCCAGCGGTGGGTCCGGCGCTCTCGACCCAGCCGTCTCGGACCCTCCATCCCTCCCGCCGTCTCGTCCGTCGTTCCTCGCTTTCGTTATAACTATACAGCGTGCATTATACGACAACTGGACGAGGGAATAAAGCTGAGACGGGCGTTGAATGTAATTAGGAAGCGAATGTAGCGTACACAGCGAGCGGAAGTCTTCGCTAAGGTTTCGCGAGGGTTTCGCGGAAGTCGTTCCAGAGAGCCTCTTTCTCCCGTTCTTCGGGCCTCGTTAAATTCCCCGAGGAACGGCCGCTACCGCCATCCGAGGCGATCAAATGAGTTACAATCTCGTCTGGAAAGCAGTAAATTCGCGAATGCTATCTTCCACCGGATACGCCCGTCTGCGTGACTTTTTTTTTCTAATCTCACTTTGTACTCGAGAAATGTAAATCTCGATCGGCGAAGAAGAAAAGGCATCTTTCCCCCGACTTCGCTGACGTAATATTCCGTGTGTGCAACGCGGGCGGAAAATCGCATATTGTTGAGCGGTGATCGTTAATAACCTGCGCGCATGCGCAGTACGGTTTCGTTAGTCCCTAGGCAGTAATCGGACTCATTACTCCATCTGGAGGCCCTGTTAATCCCGGGAGAGTAATGATCATTGGCGAACATGACGATTTTGTGACGCAATAAATGTGATTATTTTAACGGTGTTGGATAAAAAAGTATCGTATGCTACACCGGAGGGAACGGTTTAAACTCGTGTGATTTCCACCCTCGCTTCGCGCACTTTCCTCCCTTGTAGCATATTGTTATTAATATTAATTTTTTTTTAATGTCTCGAGGATGTTTGAACGAATGCGTACGTCGAAACGGTAACCGCGGAAAGTTGAAAACGACGGAACGAGGGAATGCCAAAGAATTCCGAGGACTGCGGAGCAGCGACTAACGCGTTTACCGAGAACCGTGTCTCACAGCTATTTAACGCTCGCCGAGGCGGTGTCGACGATCTTTCAGTAAGCCGGAAACGCTCCCGCGCACGCCGGCTGAATGGCAAAGACGCGGCGTGACGCGGCTATTTCATTAATCGGACCGCCTAAGCTCCGCGACGTTCCATACACTACGCAGGCTCGCTATTCACGGATCACGGGATCAAAGTTTTGTCATGTAAAATCGCCGCGAATCTCGAACGGGAGGAGAAGAATAAAGTACCGGGAAAAAATGGAATCCAACGACCTCCTAAACTCAATAAAAAAATTGTTGAACTCAACTGAAGATGCAGGTAGGAACGTTCGCATAAATATTCAGTTGTTCGAACAAAATATTTTAACACCTCAAAAATATTTTGGTGAGAACGTTCGAAAAATTATTGAACTTATTATTTTTTTTAACTAGCCAACTTAAAGAACCAACGAATCGTTTAGCTCTACCAACACAATATTTTTTTGAACGTCCCTGCCCGAATCTTTGATTGATTCAACGGTATTTTTTTATCAGGGTAAGTGTGCCGTGTTACGTTGTTGATATTCCGTGGTCAACCTCCTCCGAAAATGACCCACTCATGTCACTCGGGCTGATTTTCTTAAATTACCGGTAACTCATATTTAGCGGAAAAATCACCGGTTATTTTTAGCAAATTACCTGCCGCTCCGGAGGTGATGTTATGTCGCTCCGATTACCGAGACCGTCCATTTCAATTCAAACGTCGTTGCGGTTATATCGTACTTCGCAAAAAAAAAAAAAAAAAAACTATTACGTTTTATTTTAAAGCAAAACCGTAAAGCCGGAAGTATGAATTTAGTCCGTCTAGGAATGCTTCCGGAAACAGAAATAACGTGCCAAGGACTCGAGCGAGGCGGAAACGCTTTCCGGCGATACGGCGCTAATCTGCCGCGCATAAAATCCATGCGCGAAAGTTTCCCCTCTCGACACATTCGGCTCAACAAGTGTTGCCTTAGCCGACAATTACGAGTCCTGCAACGCCGAGTCGAACGAGTCGTCGACACACGAATCTCGATCGTACATCGTTAAGTTACGATTGTGTCGTCGGCGCGCTTTAGAATTATTCGTAAATGGGTAAAGACCGAAAGCAACATTCTCTCAGTTCCGGCACGAGTTATCCTTAAATTCTCCCGACATCTTTTTCGTCTCTTGGAATGCATTCCGTTTTTAGGAGGGAAAAAAAAAAAAACTGCAAGTGTGAAATTATCTTACAGCGAAGAGGTTACGCCGTGAATACACAATTACGGCTCTGGGAGACTGAAGAGAATTTTTTTTTTCTAATTTTTTCTCAGAAATTCGCAAGACCATTAACCGTCGACTGCGACTCTGCGCGATTCCAGAAGCGTGCGCGTTGTGGTCGCACGAAAGCTCATAAATGATATCAACCGCTTTGCGGTACGAGGAAACTCCGCCGGAAGTAGAAATCTCGGTCTGTGTGCCGGCGTAGCTGCGGAATGAAATAGATAGCCCCGGCTCAAGCCGCGCGGTGAGGCCGAGCTATTAATCGTCCTCGGTCCGCGTTGTAACGCAATACGAATAACAACTATTCGGCTCGGTAAAAAAAAAAGTCGTGGCCGAGCTCCGGCCTTGAAGTGATCGTTCGTCGCACGACGTTAAGTAATAAAACGTTAAGTAATCGTTTAACCGAGCACATGGTAGAAACACGTACTTTAAAGAAACAAAAAAATTTAACATTTCTTTTTTACAAAAAAAAAAAAAAAAAAAAAAACACCCGTCATCGCCGGAAAGTAAAATTTATTCCCGGTCGATTGGATCGCAGCGAAGAGGCCGAGCAAGCAATGGCGAGGCAGGAGCGAGCAGGCTGATAACACGCAGGTAACTCCGGTCACGGCCCCAGCTTGGCTTGTTCGTTTCACCGAGCACGTGGAGAAACACGTACTTTAAATTAAAAAAATATTGAATATCGCTAACAAAAAAAAAAAACTCTTTTTAAACAAAAAAAAGACGGTAGAATTCTTTTTTTGTTAAAAAATAAATAAATTTGAAAAAATAAGAATCTCTCATCGCTGGTAAGTAAAAATAATTCACAGTCGGTTGGATCGCAGCGAAGAGGCCGAGCAAGTAATGGCTGGGCAGGAGCGAGCAGGCTGATAACGCGCAGCTGGCTCCGGTCACAGTCCCGACTCGGCTCGTTCGTTGCACCTGGTCAACTACAATGATAATTAATATCTCTCCCCCTCCTATTTTCGAGTTAATACGACTGTGCAAACAAATACACGACGGTGAAATTCCAGGCGGGTGGGATTAACGAAAATAATTTTTTGTAACACGTGTACGAAAAGTCCCGCTTTTCTTTACTCTAGACTCCAGTTACTTTCCGCGCTGACTTATCTGTCACTGTAGTTATTTTTCCGAACGCCCTTTACAGGCACGAAAAGCGGGAATTTTCGTGCACTTGTCACAAAAAGTAGTGTGCGATACTTGTGCGAAAAAGCGGTCTCCCGACGGCGGTTGGGAAGCAGGCAGCACTCGCCTCAACCGGAAAAAAAATGTATTTGACGGCCACCGTTTATTAAGATTATGTAAAATATGTATTTTATTTAAATAAATATTTATTTCAATTAAGTAAATAGTTACTTAAATGAAATGAATATTCATTTAAATCAAATAAATATTTTACGAAATCTTAATAAACGCTGGCCGTCAAATAATTTTTTTTTCTGGGTGCTCCTCTGGAGCTACAAACGTGACTCGGCTTCGCCTCGTGCCGTCGTAGCTCTCGATCCGGCTCGCGCAGCCAACTTCACAACCTTCGTCGAAAGACCGCTTTTCCGTACTAGTATCGCAAAGTACTATTACGCACGGTAGGTACAGCCTGTATACGTACGGAATTAACGCTCATCGAGCGAAGTAGCATCGTGTAAGGTGTGGGAGAGAGGATAGCGGCGAAGCGTGCCAAGGTCACGAGTCGTAGACCCCGCGCCGTCGTATGTGGGGATGGATGAGGTCGAGAGACTTTTGTTTCTCACGGAAGAGGCGTTAGAGCTCGATGGCTCGCACTGTGCACAGTTTTGTTATAAATATCACTGGAAGCGACAGTGCCGAAGAGACGTGCGAAAAATTATCGACCCGAGGGAGCGACTCGGAGGGAATCGTCGGTCACGCGACTCTAAAAGGCTCGCGATCAGAAAGGCAACGGATAATGAAAGGTGAACGAATATCGAGAACGGCAAGGTGAAAACGGTCGAACATTCTTGTCTAATATTTTTCTTACTATAAGTGACCGGACAACAATTTTCGCCGACTAAAATTCAAACTACTGATCGATACGAGTAAACGATCGACGAAGATGCGAAGTGATCGAAATTCAAAAATATGTAAAATCTATGGTGATTTAAAATAATGTTTAAACATCGACGGTTCGCGGTACGAAACTTGACGGAAATGAACTTGACACTACGACACTTTGATACGTTTGCTAATGATTTCTGGACCGCGAAGAAAATAATATTTTAGTCCTCGAATTTTATTTCTTAATTTTTTTTGTTTTTTTTTTTTACTGTTCTGAAAAATTAAGGATATCCTTACCAGAAACGCCATGGGGGCTCCGATGAACGCGGTAGCGAGTGTGCCAGAAAGAGTTGGGTGCTTCGTTTTTTTAACGGCAGTTGAAAACGAGACCGTAAATCGTTTTCAAATTTGTACACTATTTGTAGTAACGTGTGCTCTTCAGTCGGTTCGTTTTTTACTTCAATTGAATAGAAATCGGCGAAGAAAAACGCAACATTGTATCCTTTTTGAGGTTTGATCCGATCCTTCCCATGTTAAAATACGTAACTTTGAAATCAGGTTGCAAAAAAACTAGACCGTAAAAAAATCTCAAAAAATGCCAACAAATAAAGCGTGTTTTTTTCTGCAGACCACAAAACTTCGATCAAGATCGAACGGAAACGACTTTTGGAAATGATATCCTTGATGGCTATACAGAATGAAAAGAATAAATCAAAATTTTTATAATAATAAATCAATGTATTAACCCTGGTCGATTAAAAATAAATGTCTCACTTTTCCCGAATTTCCCCGATCATTTTTTGACTCTTTGACATTTTCAGGATTCCCGAGGTTTCCCTGACCGGCCACTACCGTTCTTAATTGAAGGAAGGGGAGGGAAGAAGGTGGAAGGTTAAAGACCGACTTCTATCAAGGGGTTTCGCTAGTTAGGTACGCAACGCAGTACTTCGTACAGTGCTGGTATTATAGCGCGACGCTCGCGGCATGGAGATATCGATCTTGGGCTACCTCAGGACGAATCGGCTTTACACACGTCATGGTGTGCAAGCTAGACTCAAAGTTCTCGCAATGTGGAGCAGCATACGGCGAGGCAACGCGGTTGACGAGCGTGCACGCGTTGCGTCGGCCTCTCATGTCACACGCGACATGTTCCATGTATCATAGACATATATGTAAATATACATATGTGTAAGTATATATGTATGTATAAAATATATACATGCGTATACTCCACGATACGGTAAGAGGCATATTCATGAAATCCTTAAGCCACCAACTTGGTTCGAACGTTCGAGAACGGCAACGAAAGTACGCTCTTGGGCGGAATAATGTACTTGACTTTCGATCGGGCGAACATTCTTGGAAAACAATTGGAGGAAAAAAAAAAGTTGCATCGGTGGGACACAGAAAACAATTAGGTGCGTCGCATTCACAGCAACAACGCGAATTTATTTTTTTGCTTGTCGTCCACAGAAATTATCGAATTTTAATTCATTCCCTACGCACAATTTCGATATAATAATTATGATTTAGAAAAAAAAAATTGACGAACGACACTGCATACTGAAGAAAGTTTTTTCGATCATAATTTAAATACTAAATATATCTAGGTGTAAAATTTGTGAGAACTTAATTGTCTGAAACGTGAAAATATTTCGAAAATTGTTATGAAAGAATGTAGATGGGCTGAGAAAAATACTGGATTTAAACGAAAAGGAGGCTCGGCTGTCAAAGGGTTAACCCGTGAATCGAGTCAACAAGCTCGAACGGCTGCCCGGCTGCAGATTAGCCAATACCCGGTGAACTCCCGAGTCTATAGTTCTCTCGGCGAGGGGGTTCGATACCTGAATGTCAGCTCTCGGCTCTCGAGTATGGAGAGGCAAAAGTTTGACTAAAGAGGCAACGAGGTGTGGTTATAAGCGCAGGATGCGGGAGAACGAGAAAGCAGACGCGAACAAATAGGCACGGCGGGCATTTCACTCTCGCTCATCGCAAACCGTAAAAGACGGTAAAGTTTTTGGAAGATCGCTGTTTTTCCTGTATACGGTAAAGTCGAGCGGTCCGTATGATTCACGAGAAACGGCAGATAATGTGCCAGACTCAATTGCCAAAATTAATTGTTATCCGGAAGTTTGACAACTCACCGTCAATACGAGCCGGTGAAAGGAATTGCCAAAAAATATTTTTTTTTAAATATATGTAATGCGCCAAAAAATAAAAATAAAAGACCTGCAAAAAATTGAAAAAAATGAATTACGGAAAATAGAAAGATAAAAATCGGAAATTTTTTTTTATAAAATGTAAATAAATAAAATAAATAAATCCGTTAGTTTGACAACTCACCGTCAATCTGAGCCGGTGGAAGAAATTGCCAAAAAGATTTTTTTTTATATATAGAAATTGCGAAAAAACATTTAAATAAAGAAATTGCGAAAAATTGAAAAAAGAAATAAATTGCGAAAAATAATAAAAAAATGTTACTCAACACTATACGTGCACGGTTTGCACCGAGCTCGCGCGGCCAGCCGCAAGTGAAACGTTCGACTTTGTACGTTCTCTTTCACCCACGTGGTTACATAATTAGAGACGCGTGCTTGTGTCGGAGGAGAGCGGAGATCGCGGGCGCTCATGAGGGCCACTGCCTGCGCGGTCGGTTATCTACCAGTCAGGTAAGTGGGTATGAGCAGCCGTGCAGGAGGCAAGGAACGGCGACCGGCCTTCCACAATAAGACGAGAGACCGACGGAACACGCGGAGAGTGCGCTCGGCTTCCACTTTCTCGCTCTCCGACTTCCGGTCTGGCTTTACAATCGTTGCGCAATCGTCCCTCGCTCTCAGTGTTGTTCAGCGTGGGCTACCGATCTCACGACTGTTCTCGATCCGTAGGACAATAAAATTATCGTTTCAAATCGAACTTTGGTAGCGTTATCATGGATGTGTGGATGAAACATTGTGCAATACGCGATTCGCGGTTAGTTTGATAAAAATCATTGAAGTTATATTCAATTTCATAAAAATGACTTGAATGATAAATAATTTAATAACAAATAATTTAACCCTTCGTGTGCAGTCCTCCGTAGCGAATCATCAATTTTCGGCCTCGAATATCTCGGTAACCGTGCACTTTTCGGAAAAAAGGTGAATATACTTTTTGCAGTGAATCGATCAAACTTTAAGTTCGCGCAATCGGATTTTAAAAAAACCTTTTTTAGTCGATCAAAAGCGTGCTTAAAGTGGACCTTAGGTGAAAAATGTTGGTGTCAGAATAATTCCTTATACACGTTAAGGGATAATAATAAATAATTTTATGAAAATTTATTTATCGTCAAATTTGAAGTAAAGAGTGTGAGGAGAAAACGGGAGATGTTCGGACGGGCAAATTACTCGATGGATGAGTAACAGCCTCCAAGGTGGTCGCTTCTCGGGCATTCAGGCTAAATCGATTACGGTGATTCACGAGGACAACACGTGACGGAATATCGCGGAATCGGCCGATGAGAGATCCTAGAGAAGTGTCGGTGTTCTAACCCCGATGACGCGGTTGAGAAAGAGAACACAAGATTACAAAATAACCTAGGCCGAACGGAGCCGAGTCTCTGAAACGAGTAATTGTGATTTGCTCGTTGCATGAGGCGTTATCGATCGTATTTCACTCTTGCAACCGTCGGACGCAGAAATTCCTTTTTTTTCTTTCTTTTTTTTCCTTATTCCTTCATACATTTTTCAATTAAAGCAAAAAGTTCGTACGCGGAGAAATTTTTCAAGCGTGTCCTCGATAAACTTTCCGCCCGGTCGGTAAACTGGTGCCTGACTCATGAGCACTATAGCCCGGCGTCGAACTTGATTAAAAACCCACAAGGCGAAGTCCCCGAGGCTGATCGACGGAACGGACGGAAGGCCGGATTCGTAAAAATATTGACGAATGTTTTCCTGGAGACCCAATTGTAACCGATATGTCTCAATGACTGCCATTACATGCGAATTATCTCTCCCCCTGTCTCCCTAGCCCCACGGAAATAAAATATATGGAAAAAATGGAAACAAAGCATATCAAATATATTTACACAAATATATAATTATATTTTGTAATATATCTAATATAATATATTGAAATATATGAATTTATCCCGGCTCGGCGCGTAAGGACATACAACGAAAATGGAAAAAAAAAAAAAAAAATGAGGACTAGTAATTACGCGTCAACCGAGCCGACCCGCTATAAGACAGTAGCTTTGGGAAGCGGGCGACAATACAGATAAATAGAAATATATGAATTTATAAAAGATATTTCCAATTCAAATATATGTTATATATTCGAAAGATATAAAATTCGATATTTTTATACGACGAAAGTGTTAAGGACATATGAAACGACTCAGTCGGTAACCAACATCTGTAATGAATGCGATTCAGAGATCGTAGACTTTTCGGGGAAAAGTCTAATTCCGTTTTATCCGAAATGTCAACCGGTATTAAATGGGATTGATTTGAAAAGTGCATCTATCTCTCTCGCACTCATATGTCACGTGGTACATCTTCCACATAGCCTTAAATACAGAAGTACATGAATTACATAATATTTGAGGATACATATTTGCAGCAATATATTCCAAAATGTACTGGAAAATGTAAAAAAAATTCGATGATAATACGTTTCGTATGTCACATAAATAATTTCGTTGTATTTGTAGCATATACTTTTTAATTCCACGTGGACTCTGTACTGTCGGTCGATGAGAATTAATTTTCGGGACGTTTCCGTGCGCGACCTCCGTCTCTTTCAATTTTCGCAAAATCGTATTCTATTTAAAACTACTTGGGTCGCACGTTCCGCGAAACTCCGTCGTGATAACGAGGGATCCGGCGGCTCGTTAGACCGGAGGAACTCGCGCGATTTTATGTTAAGTACCATGGGACACCCGCTGTGTCCCATGTACAAATGCATTATCATATTGATAATCGACGTACTCGCGGTAAGACGTCCGAGAATTTATTATTATTTATTTTTACTCCAGTTTGACGTCATCCATGAGCGGTCGCCACGCATAATTTAACGCTCGACGAAGCTTACACAGCGTGATCGTAGGACCACGGAAGAGATTACGGAACTTCGTTCCGTTTAATGCTAAAAAGGAGAAGCCCGCCGTATCGAAGCCGTAATTAGTCGTCGAAAACTTGCGTCAATATTCCCTGACTTTTTTATTTTTTTAATTAAATATTCCTTGCTGATTTTATGTATCAATCGAATGAACTGACGTGTTGCTATCGTGTCAGATTCTTTGCGGAATATAATTACGTTCTGTGCTATTGAGTAAAATCGATAATTACGCGGTTGCGGTTTCGAGCCTGAATCGCAGAGTGAATGGGAAGAAATTTTTTTTTTTTTAAATAAAAAGACCACAAGTAACGGTAAATAAGTGCTGCGGAGAGAGAAAGGGGAAAATAGAGAATGAACATAAATGTGTTGGGGTTTCGTCTCGAGGCACGCCGTTCCGTAAATATTTTCACACTGTCGAATCCGCATTCGCTCGCGGAGAGAAGGAGACAGAGAGAGAGAACGGGAAACTCTATTTTTGAGAAGCTCGTCAAGGCTACCGACCGCGTGGCCCTCAAATATACTACGGGTAAGTAAGGGAGAAAGGAGAACCAGCGAGCACGCCGGCGAAGCGGTATCGAGATATTCGCTCCTTGGTTCTCGCCCGAGTCCGGTCGAATTCAAAATTGGTTCGGTAAGCCGTGAGCAAACATCGATTGCCTGCAAAATTTTTTCTTTTGTTTTCTACGAATATTTAATTTGCTTAGTCGCCCAATTTAATAAATTTAATTGTGTAATTTTGTAAATATTAATTGTGTAATTTTGTAAATATTAGTTGGAAATATCAACTGTAAAACGTTGTAAATATTAGTAGTGTAATTTAATAATTTTTTACGATTAAAACAAAATAAAACGACTTTTCCCGAGCAGAGGCCCGGTTGAGAGGTGTTACAATTCCGTAAGCCTGAAAAGTCCGTGCGACGCAATCTTTTAATCGATCGGTCGGATTTAATCAATCGCAACAGCCCCTTTGTCGGTCGGGTCTAGGTATGTGCTTGTGACGACGCTATCGCTCATCGCAGTGCTCGAGGCACGGATGCTAACGATACTCATCCGACAGCGTTATCCCGTCAGATGTGTCATTACCAGAGTTTAAAGCTAGACTTTATTCACTCCACATATCTTTTACTTTCGCGTTTTTTTTTCTTTCTCTTTTCTTTTTCATTGCCGGAAATTGGGGGTAGAACGTTGGAGTGGACTGGGCTGGCGAAATCATACGGTTTACGAGAATTGCTACAGTACGGTTCTGCATTATATTACAGAGCTTTACAGCAGATGAGCAAGCGAGCGAAGGAGACGGAGAGAGAGAGAAAGAGAGAAAGACCGAGTCGTTAATTCCCCGAGTGTCCTCGAGTGCAGCTGTTAGTCCTGGGACGAAGAAAAGAAAATGAATGACGAGCCGTCTGGTCTGACCTGCCGGTTGAACGTTTCGTCAGACCCTTTTGCATTGTACTGTATTTCACAGAAAGTCTCCGGTTAAGAAGACCGTTAAATAATAGTTTCATCGAGTCTCCGTGCAAATTTGTATTGAATAATCTTTTCTAAATTAAATTGATTCGATTAATTAATAAAGAATTTTTTTCTAAATTTATGCCGTGTATACGCGTTGACAATAAGCAATAAGAAAAGAACCCGTAAACGACGAACATCCGCGCAACCGTGTGCGCGAAAGATGATTCGGTGGTGAGCACGTGGCGCCACAAAGATCGAAACTGCAGAGGTGCAGGAATGTCGAGGAGCGGAGACGAAGGATGTCGGTAATGAAAAAAAGGAAAAAAAAAACGAAAAAGTAACGATACATACGTGACTCACCGTACGTACGAGAATAATCCGCAGTTACTAGCAAAAATTCCCCGTTCAATCTCGTCGCTGAACGTGGCACATGTCACACAAAGAGAGTCGTCGGGGCGACACCGGGTTGGCAGGGCAATTCCTTTTTCTTCCACTGGACAACGTACGAGGGAGGGAGACGAATATAGAGACAGGAAAAGAGCGGCGTGTCGTTTTCGTTCGATAGGTTAGGTCGCCGGTAGAGTATCGAGATGAAGATAAGTGAGCCCGAAACGCGTCCTTTCTCAACGGCCGGTCTGGCCGGTCGAGTTTGAAAAAAATATATATGTACGCTATATAAACGGACACACGCAACGAGTCAGACAGGTAGGACGGAGACGACGGTCCACCGCGCTTATATATATATATATCTTTTTTTTTCACGTGTCAATTTCCGCCAACTGTCGAGAGGAACACTTTGGACAAAGCACGACTCTCGAGTCCTCCGCGACACCGAAGCCGGCCGCCCTCTCGCTTACTGTGCCAAAGACAAAAAAAAAAAAGAAGCAGAAAAAAAACAAAACGCGACGTTGCCGGAGGATGAAACAACGAATAAAAGAAAATTAAGCGACTCTTATCGGTTACGGCGAGAAATATACACATATATATACAGTTTAGATAATAAACTGAGGCGTTTCCGTACTTTGTATTTTTTTTGTTTCTTCCGCCGGAGGTTCCTCTCTCGTTCTCGAGCGAGCGAGCAGGCTTTTTCGAGTAAAACGGCGGAGAGGATAGCAGCCGAGGATATAAATGCGGGCGCGCAGGGGCTGTGCAGCGGTTAGTCCCTCTTCCTTTGTTCCTCACCGCTCGACTGCCGCTCGGGTACGTGACTGACCGCTTCCTCGGGAACTCGATTCGCCGGTGTTCGTCTCTCTCGAGAGGAGAGGCGAGAGAGCGCACAAACACACAGAGAGACACACACAAAAAAAAGAACACGCACGCACGAAATATCAACGGTCACCCACCAGCGCCGGGGATGAGGACGAGTCGAGTAGTAAAACGCGCGAGACCCGGCGTCGTGCACACGAGGCTCTCAACTCCCTTTTCGCCCGTGCTCCTTCCTGCGTCCTTATCCTTTGTTCGGTACTAAAACCACGCGCGACATATACATGTATATGTATGCGTGCGTATGTACAACGCTTCTCCCGTCAGACTCTACGATACTACGATATTCTCCCGTTCGTCCTTTTTTTTCTTCTCGCTTTGTCCTCGACACTGTTTTAAAAACAAAAAAAAAAACAAAAAAAAATCCCAACCAAACAAGAATGTCTTCTGCCCGAGAACCTTCGGAGCGATGTCGATTATAATTTTTTTCGTTTGACTTCCGTTCTCTCCGATATTCTGCCACTCGCAACAAAACACCCGTTCACATTCGCTCTCGTTTTTGGGCGCGCACTCGACACGTTACGCTCGTGCGAACAGTCGCGCGGTCTGTTGGTAACTGAGGAGTGCGCGCGTTCGGCGTCCCGACGTCGGCGTCCCTCGCGTCCGTCCGTGCGACGCGCACGCCGGGACGCCGGCGTGGAGGGGATGCGAAGCAGCGCGCGGTCCCTGCTCCACCATGCTATCTCCTCTCTCTCCGTCCGGCCAACGCTCGCGGTCGGCGTTACGGCTGCCTCTGCCCATTACGGCTCGGTGTGCGCCTTACACAGTCTTTCTCTCTCTCCCCCTCTGGCGCCCCTACTCGCAGGCAGAACCCGCCAAGAACGTATCGCTCCGCGAACACCGAGTGCCGAGAGAGAAAGAAACGAAGATAACCGAGCCGGAGCGGGGCCAGGACCCAGCGGGTACCGACTCGTCGGCCTCAACGACGGCTCTCTTTCCGTTTCGTTTTCACTCCGTCTCTTTCTCTTTTCGCGGACCGGGGCTCTTTCTCACCCTCGCACTAGTTACACACTTAAATTACGCCAAGGATTACGCACGACCTCGCATGCCGCCGCACGTCCGCACGGCGGTCCAATTGTTTGGATTTAGCTGCAACCTCTGCCGGATTTACAACTCGCCCGCGATATCCTACCGCAGATATACATTTTTATTTTACGGTACTACGTTTCGCTTAAGTCATTCGCACTTTGAATTTTTATCCACTTTTTTCTTCTTTTTAAACTCGAATGGATTTTCTTTATTTTTCTTCATTTTTCTTTTTTTTTTTAGATTGGGAGCAAAGGCTTTTAGATACAACCTTTGCCGGATTTACATTTCGTTCGCGATATCCTGCCGGCTGATGTACATTTTTTTTAATGGTTATTACGTTTCGCTAAAGTCATTCGCACTTGGAGTTTTTTATTTATTTTTTTTTCTTTTTAAACTCTGATGGATTTTTTTTTCTCGAGTTTTTTTTTTTTAAATATCATTGAGAGCAAAAGCTGCGACGATCGAGCGTCCCTTTTACGGCCGCAAGGGCGGCGGGTAAGACGAGGGACGTGGGGAATTTGCCCCTCGCTCGCTCGAGGAGCGGCAGCCTCCCCTCGCGGCGCGCAAACCTCGGGAATGAGAGACCGAGAGCGGCCCTTCAACGGCAACCATGCCCAACAACAGGCAGCGAGATCCATAAGCGAATGGAACGCTGGGAACAGTGGCGTCGCGAGATTCGAGCCACGAGAACGATTTGCCGCTGCGATTCGACACCGGACTACTCAAATTTCCCGCCATTAGACGTTAAACAAGATAGTATACAAATGCTGCAGAAAATCGTTGCGATTATGCTTGTGGAAAAATAAAAATTTCAACAATTTTACGCGTCGAGCGAAATTTAATCAAAAATTGAATCGATCGTTCGGTTGCAATGAGGGATGTGGCTAACGCTTAAAACCATTTACGTTCTTCAGTGGTAAGGAGGGGGGGGGGGGGGGGGGGGGGGTCTGGTGAATGGGGGAAAATACAGAAACAGTTATTCAACGTTCGCGGTCAGAGCCGAAACAGAGGTCGAGAGGATTTATGTGCGAGGAAAAATGTATTAGCCAAATCCAATCGACAATTTAATTGACCGGTCGGTCGGCAATGAGGGACGTGTTTAACGCTCAAAAACATTAACGTTCTTCAGTGGCAAGTAGCGTGGTGTCCGGTGCATTGGGGAAAACACAGAAACAGTTATTCAACGTTCGGGGTCGAATCCGAAACGGAAGTCGAGAGGTTTTATGTACGAGGGAAAATGTATTGTTGAATGAGGAACATTAAACATTGAAAGCACAGTGCGAGAGCCGGACTATCCAAATTTCCCGCCATTAGATATTGAACAAGACATTATCTGCATATTAAGACGCAAAAAATCGTTGCAATCATGCTTGTAGAAAAGATATATATTTCCAAAAATTTGCTCGGAAATCGTCGAACCAGAGCTAAATCTGAAATTTGATTGATCGTTCAGTCGCAGAGACGGATGTGGCAAACGCTTAAAATCATTTACGTTTTTCAGCGGTAAGTAGCGGGGGTGTCCGTTGTGTGGGGAAAAGCACAGAAACACTTATTCAACGTTGGGGGTCGAAGCCAAAACAGAGGTCGAGAGCGGTTTTATGTACGAGCGAAGATGTATTATTGAATGAGGAGCATTAAACATTGAAAGCACAGCTAGAGAGCCCCGGTGTATGGGTAAGGTAAGGTAAGGGTCGTTCCGTCGGTCCGTCGGTCGGGCCTGGGTGGGTAATCCGTAGTTGCTCGCTTACTCGTTCGTTCACTCCCGTGGCTCGCCGTCCGGCGAGGTAGGTACGTAACTTCGAGAACGGCACGTTTCTCTCCCACGTTACAACGAAACGTGACTGGTGCCTGCGGACGGCCGCAGTTCGGGAAGGGAGGGAACGACCGGGACGAGCGGCGGCGGCCGCGCGCCTCGCGAAAGAGTGAGATATTCCGGCGAAGACAGAGACAGGGACGGAAACGACCATGAAGAATAAGAGAGAAAGTAGCTCGAAGCTGCACGTCGCTTCGGAGTGCGTAGTGGTATAACAGTCGACGAGCGGAAAATTACTTTTTTTAATTTTTTTTTTTACCTTCTCCAATATTGAACGGGAAGAAAATATGGCAAATTCTCAATGCCGAATGTGCGTGAGCTGGTGTATACTTGTGATTATTTAACGCGGGAATTTCTATGAGAAAATGAAAATAAAAATAAATGGAAAAATTTAATCGACGATATCCTCGGATCTCTTTCGTTCTGAGGCGGGGTTTCAGTAATCTGAAATTCTGCACGTCGTTTCGGAGTCGACGAGCAGAAAATTACTTTTTTTTATTAATTTTTTACTTTCTTCTGTAATATCAGGCGGGATGAAAAGATCGGTAATTCTCAGCGCCGAATGTGCGTGACTGGGATACTTGTGATTATTTAACGCGGGAGTTTCGATGAAAAAAATGGAAATAAAAATAAATGTACAAATTAAATCGACGATTTTCCGGATCTCTTACCTTTCGCGTAGGGACTTCAATAATCTGAAATCCTACCGTCGAGAATTCGCGGGTAGTTGAGATGCCTTTGCGAAATAGTCTATAAATTAAATAGAACTTGTTCGCGGAGGCGCGAAGAGCCCTTTGAAACGAGCCAAAAGCACGAAGTGGACTCGGCTGGAGCATCGACCGAACTTCACCGTGCATACATCAAGTTCACACCGTGTATTCATTATTCTCGTCGTTTTCTTTTGATATTTAAGAGGAAAAAAAAATGAATAAATTTGTATCTTTTTCTTTAAAGTGGGTTAGCTACCTGCACACGCAGATCCGTATTCTCGGGAATAAAATTAACTTTGCATCCTTCGCTGGGAGCAAAGCGAGGAATACAAATTAAGGGTTACGGGTTATAAGGAAACAAGATGAGCTCCGTAAGAGTGGCTGAATAAGTTGGGTAAAGGTGCTAGCGAGCGCGCGAACCGGAACTCGAGAGGGAGTGATGAAAAAAAAAAAAAGAAAAGTCGAGAGGGCTTTTTCGGAGAGGTTGGCAGATGGATTGAAGCTGCTGCGAAATGCTTGCTTCCCACTTCGCACGGCGGATTGTAATAGAATTTTGTTCGAAGGTCGGCAGTCGCTTCCCGACGAGCCCGTAGGGCTGAGGGGTGCAATTGTTGGCCTTTCGACGAATTCTGCCAGTCCCACGGGAGTAGCGAGGACACGGGTTTGCCCAGATCTGAATCCGTACGGTGACTACCAAACTTTGCCGAACGGGCGGCGAATCGTATGGCTCAAGGCGATGCGACACCCGTGCCTCCCCGGTCGGTAAAACTGGACTGCAATCAATTTTTTTTTTTAAACGGTGCCATTTCCGGTTTGAATCAAATTCTCGCGCGAAGCCAATATTAATTCAGGTTCATGTAAGAATTTTCATTCGCACTTAAGATAGTTCCGTCGCTTGGTATTCATTTCGCATAAGTTCGAGAAAAATGAGATAAAATTGTGAATACTTCTCGATGGTATAAAAATCTGAAAAAATGCATGCATGTTCGTTCACGAATTCGTGTCTACCTCATTCATTTGTGTCATGTCTTGGTCTACCAAGTTCGCGCGTGAACGATTTTTGTTACGGTTACGTCTCGTTACGAGTCGGACGATCGGTAGTGTCCGGTAGGAAAAGTAATAATCTAACCGTTCTGAAAGGAGGGACTTAAAATTTCATGGTTCGGAATTAAAAGTTGTACCGGCAACTCGCGCAGCATCGATCGATATTTTGATGACGGGTCGTTCAGCGGACACTGGGAGGAATTTCGAAGCGCAGAATAAACTGCGGAGCACGACGGGGTTATATTCCGTTCGACGGTGGTCGTCATGGTATCGAGGGTCGCGGCCGAGCGAGGGGATTTGTCCCCGCAATGGAGGGTCCTATAGTGAGAAAGGTTCACCGCCATCAGTTCGTCTCGTTGTTCACTGCCGGCCATTTCCGATCGAGCGACCACTGGGATGGTCAAGTCGGTCGATCGCGACGGAAAAACACGCGTGCTGTGATCCCTTGTCCACCCTGCAAAGACGGGGGTGCGCGCCGTTACAGTTCGTTAGTCGGCGCCACAAACTTTTTATTTTTTTCAATTATCATTATTTTTTGCTGGTCATCCCTCGCTCGCGAGGCGGGAGGTGTTACAGAACCTATACAGTACACACCCCAATCGGCCTGCAGCGGCCGTTACTTTCTTTTCTTCCACTTACTTTTCTAACTAGGCTCTCGATAACGAACTAACTTTATCCTTTCTTCCAGAACGAACTGTAGCTCTTCCTCGGAAGTAAAAGGGTCGATAGACAGTAGTGATTTTGAATAAGACATCGCGGCGAGTGGAAAATGACCCTTCCAAAGTTAGTAGAACCGTCTCAATGTTGGCGCTGAAATGTTTCGTAATTAGGTGATTTATTTTGGGGGGATTATTTTCGAGATAACGTCCTCGTGAGAATCGGTCGGCTCGACAGAGATGTATCAAGAGGACTGAAATCTGCAGAGTACACGGACCCGAGGTACCTCCATTGTGCACAGTTAAACAATAATAATAATCCATTTAACAAACATGCGTTGTCCGCGAATGTTCAGTTTTTTATGTCGTTAACTTTACGGTTAATTTTTATTCTTCTTTGTCCATATATTTTTTACTAACTTGTAAAATTCAATGAATGTAATATAATACATAAGTCAATATATAAGTATAATATAAGTCAATAAAATTAACGAGAAAAAAAATGAGGTCGGTTGAGGAGAAGAAATGGTCGTAAAGTGTCCAAATCTCTTTTAACCTGCCATACTTCTCACGATAAGGTGTGAAGTGTCATTGTTTCGCGCACCCATCGTGAAATAGTAAAGTGTCGGTAATATCCATTGGTTGTAATACGTTAACGGTCGGGTAGTTTCGAAGCCGTATTTTTACCACCGATTTTTATCACCGAAACAGTTAAAATCAACACAAAATTGGTTCCTCAAAAAGTACCTAATTTTGGTATATATAGGATTCATTTTTTCAATCGATAAAGGTTTCGTCAATAATAAAATCTCAAAAATTAAAAACCCGATGATCTCAACGAGATTCTCACAGATGTCCGTGTTTTGTTACCACGTTGTGAAATTAAATAAAAAATTAATTAATAAATAAAATTATCAAGAAAAAAATGTGTACGATTGCGGCTAAGAAATGTTCGTTAAATCTCCACATCGCCGTTACCCTGGCGTACTTCTCGCGATGGCGTGCGAAGTGTCATTGTTCTCGCGCCTATGGCGAAATGGTTAAGTGACGGTAATATCCATTTGTTGTAATACGTTAGAGGTCGGGTAGTTTCAAAGCCGTAGCAAAAATATCTGGGATATTTCAACGGTTGGGTCGTACAAGAGGCTGAGAAAGAGGGAACGCAAAGTAGAGAGTCCGGAGTGTAGGCAAAGGAACGATCAAATAAGCTTGTGAAAGGGGCTGCTGGGTGACTGAAACGGGGGCTGCTGAAGGGGGGGTTGGAGGGTCAAGGACTGTGGAAAAAAAGTGAAGCTTGCTCCTGTTGACCAAGCCGACGACTCGAGTAAGTGAAGAAACCCTTTTTTTTCTTCTCTCAACTCTTCTACTCCACAGGTAACCCCGACAGCCATCGTTCTCACATTTCTCCCTCCCGGAAGCAGCTCCACCGATGCTCCTTGCATTACAGCGACTATATTATTGTTCTTCTTCACTTCTTGCCCCGTTTTTTTCGGTTCTTTTTTTTCTGCCTCCCTGTCCCACCTTTCGTCGCGATATTCACACGGGGCAGGGGACGCGGAAGCACTGGGTGTGCGGTGGCTTTTTTTTTTTGGCTTCCTCGCTTCGACCCCACTGCCGACCGGAAATGGCAATACCCGATACCGATACTCGTCGAATCGTTCTCGAATCGGACGGTATAATAACTTGCACGATGGGTATCGTGGAAAATTTTGTGAAGTGTGAAAGCATCGAAATGGGTAAATGAGGATTGAAAAACGATGTTTTTTTTTTTGCGCGTATACCATCAACGACCAGCTGACGCCAGAGCTCGACCACATCGGTATCGACTGCGACAAGAGGACTAAAAAGGCCGCCACGTGCAGTTTTTGTTTTCATCACCGAGTCACTGTCCACATTCCCGGCTACATGGAAATAATCGAAAATCAGCACAAAATTGGTTCCCCAAAAAGTACCAAATTTTTGGACATTTTGAATTAATTTTTTTTTTAATTGAAAAAGGTATTAACAATAAACTCTCAAAAATTACAAACCCGAACATCGCAACAAAATTCTCACGGAAATCACGCGAGAGCGAATGAGGTTTTCGGGGATTGTTTCGGGTAAATTTTGAGGTTCGCGATTCGCGGGAGCGCCTGACAACCGCGCACGAAAGTCGTGGAATTCGTCTGGGGTTCCCAAGCGTGTAATAAATTTGTAAACGCGAGCGGAGAGGGAGAGAGCGACGAGCTCACCTGCTCGAAGGAGCGTTACGTTCGGCGGGCAGTCACAATTTTATCGTGGTTACACGTACGGTGGAGTACATTGTGCCGGCGGTAGTACCGGGCTCACATGACGATGGCCATTTTCCTCGGCCGGTGGGTTTCGTTCCGGCCAAGCGGATACCACCGAGTTCGACTTCCCAGCGACTCTCAACGTCACTGTCCGCTTAATCTCATTCGCCTCAGCGGGTAACTTAATTATGCGCACGCAGATTACGCCCACTTTACATTTTGTTAAAAATAAAAAAAAATTAAGTTTAAAAAATATCGACAGTCTGTAGAATCCCGAGGCGTCGACTATCGAGCTTGCGGTTCGTCTGTCGGTGTTGCAGCCTGATCCGCGGAAAAGCTTCAGCCCCGAGAGAGAACTCGGTCGCGTTGATGTCTTTATTCCTTGCTCCCTTCTATTCTGTTACTTTTTTGTATTTAATATTTTATTTATTTATTTTATTCATTCAGTTGTACGGCCACTGAACCCATTCACAGGACGATAAATATTATCATCCAAAATATAGAATGGCACACATCAATTATCATACATTTATATATAAAAATACAGAATACTGCATACTGAATTCAAAATACAAAATACACAGCCGAGGGAGAGCGGAGGCGATCGATTTGCCATCGTAGACTGCCCCATTAATCGACCAGAATAATGATGAACAATTCAGCTTTAAATCGAGAAATCGACCCACCGCATGACTGTGTCACCTCAGCATGCTCATTCCCTAGTCTTGAGGTCCGCGGAAGCCAGCTGTACTGCGCGTGGTTTACCCGATAGAATGTGACTACGAATATTTCCGCAAACCTAGTCCCCCTGCCTTCCTCCCTCAGTCCAACCAGCGAACACAGCATCAGCGACTTGAAGTAGCGCTTTTCAATTTTAAATAAGAACAGTAAATCGGCAATTGTCCTACGATAACTAAGTGGACGCAAGTCCAGGTACGATTTTATATTTTTTCAGAAGTTAGCGGTTCTTCCTCGCTTTCCGTCTTTCCATTCCGGCTTTGCCCATCTCCGTGAGAGTGGCCTGGAGTCCGGCTCGCACGGACGATACCGGAGGACCGAAACCGAGCGGCGTGTGCCGAGGTAGGAAAACAGCTGACTCGGCACTTTTTTCGTGTCGGTGATATCGACGGAGGAGCAGCTGTTCCCGGCAACAGTTCGGGTTCCCGACGGGTCTGTGGGCCTCGTCATCGACCGGGGCCTTCCGCGCGTTCCCTCGGCGTGTATACCTGGTTGTGCACCGAGGTGTCCTGCTCTCAGGGGCCCCGAACGATCGACGACCAACGATCCAAACAGCGTGCAGCAGCGGCGGCTCGCACAGTGGGATTTTCTTCCCAAGCTGCCTTCCCGATACTCTCGACGATCCTACGATCCTTCGATCGTGCGTTCGTCCCTCCCGTTCACATTGCGCGCAGTTGGCCCAAACTCCACGCCGGTTACCTATGGTCCAGGAATGATAAATATCGATGACTGTGAATAAACGCCGGGAGGGAGAGGGCGAGAAAAAAAAAACGGCGGTTACACTTCCTCTGGTTAACTACACTCCGAGGGGTGTCGAGCCGTGGGAACGAAATTTGTCAATTCGTGATTGTCAATTCCCACTTTTTTTGTTGCGGTTAAATGTGTTTATATACATCCGCGGGATACATAGGCGTCATTTATCGCGATAACTGATGATTGATTTTTGTTTTCTTTTAGACAATTTTGTTCATTTTATTTTTTTAAATTAAACATTTTATTTGGTTTGATTTTTTTTATTAATACGTGTTTATTTGAAACTTTAATCGATACTGTCGGTGATCGTACCATTCCCCGATCGTGTTGGTCCCTTTTCCAAATTACAAAAATTACGGGATATTCGGGTAATATCTGCGGTAGCGAAAATGACCACATTTTCTATCAGAATGCGTTAAGTGTAATAATAATGTTTGCCAGGATGTCCCTGCAGTTCCCATATACCTAAAAGTTCTGTCGGTTTTCACCAGATTTATGGTAATTTCTATCAGATCCTTCTCTCGGTGTGTGAATAAACGCCGGGAGGGAGAGGGCGAGAAAAACGGCGACGACACATCCTGTGGAAACTACACTCCGAGGGGCGTCGAGCCGTGGGAACGAAATTTGTCAATTTGTGATTGTCATTTCTCATTTTTTATACGACGCCTAAATAAGTGATAGATCTGGGTGAAAACTTTGCATCATTTATCGTGATAACCGAAGACTAATAAAAAAAATTATTATTATTATTTTTTTTTTTTAAAGAAAAATTTGTATCAGAAATTTAATTATCCGTTTAAATCGCGCAGAATGTACAGCCGTTTCAATGAGCGCACTATTATTTTATCGGTCGACACATCTGGTCTAGGAAGTGACCCCGCGACGAGGCCGAATGTAAGATGGAAACCGAAGCACCGGTGTGCAAACCAATATTTACTGCCCAAGACCTTAAGCGGCCATGATTTGTTATCGTTCTTATTCGCGATTTGTCGTTGTAAGCCCCTTCCGGATGTGCGACCTCCCTCGTCCGTTTCTTTTTCACACTCACTTGCCAGAAGTTATAGCACACCGTGAAAAGGGACTTGCAAATTTTTTTTTGCTCCACAAAAATTTTGATCTCGCTGATTTTACATTTTTTATTTTCATTTTACTCGAGCTATTATTTGTCCCGTTAATTTTACGTCGAATTCGGTTCTCGTTGACGAAAAGAAAATGGCAAAAAGTAAAACGAATGAGATAAAAAAATGGTCGATGTTTGCGTACGGGAATTCCATTTTTTGTTAGGTGTGCAAACATTTTTTTTTGCCGCGTTACAACCATTTGCAGTTTCATCGTTCCTCTGCGAGTAGCCATACAGCGGTTCGCTCTTGAAAGAGTCGCGACGCTTACGTCAACGTAAAAAGTGCGTTTACTTTCAATAACTTGCTTTTCGTTCACTTGGCTTCTCGTTGCGCTCGAGACGCGCAAATATCTCCGGTAATTTCAAATCCACAATTTGCACACATTTCTACGGTATTATCCTATAATGGATCGGTACGTTTCGATAATTCGTAATCCACTTGCGTTCGGTTATTGTAACATCGAGTGGGTGCATCGACGCGCCTCGAAAGTACTCTCGAATAGTTAATTAGAATAAAAAGTTTTCACAATAGTAAATTATCAAAATCAAAGATAATATTTATTAGTCTGCAATATTTAGACGAATTTTTTTTTTATAAAGAATATTATTCGATAATTAAATTTCAAGGTAGATAACAAGGTTCAATGTTAGCTATGAAATCGTGGACAAATTTTTGTATGATACATACTTAATTTCTCATTATCATTGCGATATGCAATACGACGAGATGAAATCGACGTAAAATGCAAGCAAGCGTCGGGGGAATGGGAAAAAAAATCGGGCGAAGGGATAATCGAGTATTATTGAAGGAACAGGATGCCAGCGATAGAGACGGAGAGTTGAAGTTAGAGTAGCGCCGGCGACGTTTGTTCAAGTCTGGAGTGCGATGAAACTGGAAGCCTGTACGTCAAGAGTGGCCACTCGACCTCGTTTTCCTGGCCAGCAGCGCCACTATCCGTCCATGCACGACGTATAAACCGAAAAACTGTGCTATCTGATGGAGGAAATTGATTGCCACTCAATTATCCCGATTCCATCCAACCCTTCGATTAACACAATGTTTTAATCCAATAGGATCATTCCTCGGCTCGGATGTAACCTTAATATTGGCACTCTTCTAGTTTTCGCATATTTTTTCCCTACGTATGACTCGCCCGATGAGAGAAGACTTGAATTTTTTATTTTTATTTGTTTTTTTATTAAAAGATTTATTAATTAAAAAATTTGTAATTTATAGCTTAAATTATCGATAGCTACGGAGGTCAGTCCCGGGCTATTGTAATTTCCGTGCCAATTGTTCGTTCAGCCAGTCTCCCCGCGCTACCCCTCTGCTGTACGTAATAATGGATAACAAAAGCAAAAGAGAAAAAATATTCTCTGCTATTCATCGCTGAAAGTATAATGCATGAAGGGTAATATACACGACAATAATAGAAGCCCTTCTCTCGGGAGCTTTCGTCAACAGCCTCGAAGCACGGCCGACATCCCTAGAATAATCGAGCGACGAGCGATGGTGTGTTAATTAATTTGTCAAGATCCATCCGACCGGCCGGCGATCGCGGAGCGATGAAGTCCGCGAAAGAACGATCTCCTTCTCGGGGCAGGTGGTGAATTTTTCGCGGAATCAGTCTGCGGTATTTCATTCGAAAATGCTATTCGCTTGCCGAATAAAGAAAAATTTCTTATTACTAGAAAAGTTTATGTATACATTATATTTAAATAAATTTGAGCGACGAAATTCTCAATTTTAATCCACGGAATTCATAGCCAGATACGCAAAATGTTGCCAACCCATCTTTCAGAAAAAACTACCATATGGGTTGAGAGAAAAATTGCTGTGGTTCCTGTGAAAATTTCACATCTCGCTAGTTGTGACGTCGGTGCACCATGTCTGGTCGAACTTTACCACATGACTTGGTAGTTTTTCCGGGATCCTTCTCTCCGTGCAGGCTACGCTTGTAAATTGTATGCCTTCGCAATCAATTTAAAAAAAAAACTCCCAATCAACTAGATTGACAATTGAACCAACGAATATTGCTGAGCGAGCTGCAACGAAACCGGAAATGGACGACTGGCGAATTCGGTTCTCGGGAACGCGCATCGGCCGGTCGTTTGTCAGCGTGGTTCCGGTCCATAGATTCGCGGCGAACGCAACACGGTGCGCGCGCAGCCGCAACCGGCGACCCCGGCTCGTTCCGTGCGAACGAGCAAGTGGGCGTTCGAGTTTCGTTCCGGTCGTGCCAAGGCCACGGAGGGAAAAACGAAAAGTCCGAACAGCCTCGTCTCCGCGGTCCACGATCGCCGGCTGGAGATGATCGGGAAGGGAGAGCGGGCGGCGCACCGGGCGATCGAGCGATCCGGCGGACACCGTCGGGCGCGCAGCAGCCGAAGCACGATCGGCTTCGAAACGACGCCGAAGAAACCGCAGGTGAAAACGGACGCAAGGTGAAGCACGTGGCTCACGATCTCGCGGGAGTTGCGTCGTTCCCTCGTTACGCGATTCGACTCGGGCTGCGACGATCGCGCAAGGATCGTTACGACAGAAACAGACTTGCGAGCCAATAATCGCGCGGATCGATCGGATCCCACGTACCGATCGGCATAGATCGTTCGATCGACGCCGGCGGGTCACGCGCATTTGCTTGGGGATATTAAACGAACGATTGCGATCCGTGCGATAAATTATCCTCGGGGGAGGGCTTCGCACCGTTCACATGTAATTTCCACCTGACTTAGGTGTGTGAAGAAAAATGGATAAAATGAAATAGAAAAAATAGTTTCACACGCGGCGATTCAATTTTGCCAACAGAGATACGACGGTAATACGGGGGAAAATTTGACTTTTTGCGATGAATTAAAAAAATAATATTCTGAAACACATGCACGGAAAAAAATTATTTTACGGCCACCGTTTATTTGGTTAAGGAAAATATTTATTTGATTTACATTAAGTAAATAGTTACTTAAATGAAATACATATTTTACTTGAACCAAATAAACGGTGGCCGTCAAATAATTTTTTTTCTTTTAGCTTCTCCGCCCAGTTCGAACTGTTTTCATTTACTGTATGGCGTTTTTTGAATATAAGTATAGACTAGAATATGGTGCAAGATGGAAAATAAAAATGGCGTGCCGATTGCCTATTATACCATTACCGATTCATCGATAATGTATCTTTTTGAACTAAAATTATATTTCAAATTTGTTTATAATTGGCATTCACAATCGCTCGAATCACACGTACCGATCGGCATAGATCAACGCCAGCGAGTCACGCTCACTTGGTCGGGGATATTAATCGAACGATTGCGATCTGTGCGAGAATTTATCCGCGGGCGAGGGCTTCATACCGTTCCGTTGTACTTTGCAGCCGACTCAACGGTGTAAAAAAAAAATCGATAAAATAAAGATTAAAAAAATCATATTCACACTTGGCTATTTGACTGTGCAGGCAGAGATACGACGGTAATGCGGGCGAACATTGGACTTTGCGTGATGAAAGAAAACAAAAACACATTTCTGGGGCACCGTGTTCGAACTATATTTTTTTTTTGTACTGTATGGTGTTTTATTATACGAGTATGCGGGGGAATGTGGCGCAAGATAAAAAAATAAATAAAGATGGCGTACCGACTGCCGATTGTACACTGAGAAAAAGAAATGTTTGGATTAAGCAAATGCGCGGTGAGACTCGTTCAAAAGTGTATTTTGTCGATACAACAAAAATGTTTGTTTCAATCGACAAATTTTGAATAAATTGAAGCAAATAATCGTTCGACAAAACAATGCTTTATTTGTACCAAACGAATAACAGCTTTGAACGTATGTAACCGCGACTTTTGGTTCATACAACCATTACCGATGCCTCGATAATTTCATGTCCTTTTCTTTACTAAAATTATATTTCAAATTTGTTCGAAAGGCTTCGACCCTGGCCCTAAGAAACACAACCTTCCACTTGATAAAGAAACAACTATAAACAGCACATCACTCGACGCGACGTGGCAGCCCGAAATAAATTAGCTTCGGCATACTCCCTAGACGTTTCGCAGATCATGCCGTACTTACGAACTTTCTTGCGACATTCATGGTGAACGAAAAAAAAAAAAAATCGAATTCTGGCGAAGATACGTCACCGTCGATGGGCCAGCATGTTGAAGAAATTAAATTTCTTTTGCTCAGGGAGTTAAGCGTGCGAGTGACGCGAGCGGGAGAACGATAGGGATCGGGGAAAAAAAAAAGAAAAAGTCGAGTCACGCTGACGCCGTGCTACATATGGCTCATCGCTCGTTCCCCGTATGCACGAGCACCACCAACCGGCTTAATCATCCACTCCGTGAATTATGAAAATATATATGCTCGCTGTAATGCGATAGCACGGCTTGTCTTTTAGACACTCGCGACGCGGACGGCCAATCCGAGTGGAAGGACAGGAAGAGCAGAGGCACGGTGGAACTCGCTTTACTGCCAGCGAAATGAAATTCAGATAGGTTCGCTCGTTGTGTTCATTCGGGCGTTTAAGGGACGAAGGGCCGCTCTCGAAAGACGTATCGTTTTCTGGTCTCGAGTGCGGGGCGGACTATGGCCGCTCGAAACTACGGAGAAAACGAGAGCGGGCAAGGCCGAGGCGAAGTACCGTGCGCGAGGCGGGCCCGCATCGAAACGGCCGATCGTAAAGCGAACGGTTGAGGTGCACCGTTCACGCACGATACACGAAACTATGCGAGAGCGAGGTCTTCTCCGTCGCCGGGACGTACCGGGACGAGCCGTTTCCGGTACTTGGGTCATTTATTTATCGTACATAGGGGAGAGTGGGGCAAAATGAAATCCCCGGGGCAAGACAAACCATTATTACCGAATTCTTGCGGGTCGTAAAAAAAAGTTTTATCTGGAATTCAGGACAGTGTTCCGTTTTGCCCCACTCATGCTTAATTTTTTTTTTAAATTTATTCCATGATCGTTGTGTCGAGTCTAGTGAGGTGGTTTATTCGCACGAGTGGAATCGTCGCCAAAGAAAAAGATCTTCCCCCGCATTCATAGGGGAGAGCGGGGCAAATTACTTACCAAATTTCTACCCAACGTAAAAAAAATGTAAAAAAAATTGTATATCTTGAATGAAGGACACTGTTCCGTTCTGCCCCACTCGCAGTAATTTTTTTTTTTTTTTTTCGAATTCGTTTCATGATCGTTCTGTCGGGTCCGGTACGGTGGTGTATTCACACGAGAGGAATCGTCGGCGAAGAAACCGGTCTTCCCCCCATTCTTCATGCCCGAGAGCCCGCGAGAGTGAGAGTAATCTCGTTACTTTCGTTTGAATTCTCGTTCGGACCGAGTGATGTCATAAATATTACACGACACCGTGACCTGGAATAATCCACCTCCTGGCGAAAGGTAGTTACATACGAGGAGCGAGCCTCGCTCGAGTGAGAGGCTCCGTTTGGACGGTAAAAATTGAAGGTACGCGAGCGCGAATGTCCAGGATGGAAGCAGCGCGAACGTGTCGATGGAACAAGTGGAGGAACCGAAGAAGCAGCCTGTGTGTCTAATAGACGAGCGAGCTTCAGCGATCGCGCTGATACGTGGCTGCCTGCCGCGGGCCAGCGATTAGGGACGAATAAATTAATATAGAAATAGAAAGTATAAGTTTTCGCGCGGCGTTAAGTCACCGAGAAACGTTTCTCCGCCTATGTAACAGTAACGGTCGTTGACAGTCGACATGTACGATTTTACTTGTTCCTCTTTGGGTCATAAATCTATCGAAGAAAGTACGAAACCGATAACCACGATATCCTAGCACCGACTATGCTTATTATTCAATATCGGATATCATGGAGTGGTTTTATTCAACCTCCATCAGCAATTGCATGCGAAAAAAATTCCATTTACCTTATTTTTGTCGCTACAAGAAACAGGTTATGTAAAAAATTACGAAAGAGATTCTTCGTGACGGTGTTGTTGTTGAGTTGTGTAAAAAAAATTTCTACGTTGGGGTATTTAAAAAATTATAGTTCGACTTTTAAAAATAAAGGAAAAATTGTCGGAAATATGAATAAAAAAATTATATCAAATATTTAACCCTTTCTATGATTTTTTTCAATACTAGACGAGGAAATTTGTTTGCACGGTCGGAATACCGTTCCGAGCCATCAATGGCGCTGGATTTTGCGCAGGACTTTTTTTTTACTAAAAAAAAAACATTTTCCCCTTCACCGGTCAATTGTATGCTGAAAGGCGCCACATCGTTGGAGTATCAAACTCAGCACGCGAGCATCTTACACGAGCCATGTAGGGATGTTATTCGAGCCATCGAGGCATGGAGTATTTCCGGATGATGTGTGGATCAACAATGAATCCCGAGGAAAAAGCTAGGTAAGGCAGGAAACCTGTTCCGTATCACGGAGCGAATCGTCAAGGGACTTATCGCTGAAGCATCTCACCCTGCCCTTAATCAACCAGAGTACTGTAATCTCAATGCCAGCCATTGATGACTACGTGGAATTAGGGCCCTCCCTAGGATTACGTCTGCCGACGAGCCGGTGAATGCTAATACCGGCTGCTTCGCATTTAGGGTTTCACATGATTAATCGCTTCGGCGACAACGCCGTGTGTCATTTCGCCCCATCCGGGGGGGTGGACTGAAAACCTGTGGAACAACGAAAACGAGCCCGGAAGAATGATGTAGTCACGAAAGAGGCACCTCATCGCCGTACGATTCGATCCAACGTTATTCACCAGCAAACAAGTGTGAAACAACTTTAAACTTCGTTCATCGTTTTATCCGAAGTTTAATTTTTCCAAGCGACGGATCGCCTTCGGCGACGACCGGGGGAGGCGAGACAAGGGTCTCACTTTCTCATGCAAAAGTTGCGACTGCGAGGTAACGTGACTTTTTTTTTTTCACCGGAAGTAAAAAAAATAATGACGAGGTAAGTCGATCGCTGCGGACACGTTGATTCGGTATTCGCATCGAGACGCCGGAAGTCCTCGGAAGCTCTCGGCGAACCGCAACGAGTGAAAGCCCGGAGGTGAGTTTTCTGCACCTCTGCACACAAGACTCGCCGTAATCGATACGTCGACCCGCTTGCTCGTTACTCGATCGCACGTATTATTTAACTGCCACGAGAGCATTCAACTTTCATCGTTGCCTTCCCTGTATCTCCATCCATCCACCTGTCCTTCCCTCCCGAATCCCCGAGACGATTGCGACGGGAGTTTCGAGTCAAGTCTGATTGTTGAATTTTATAAAAGCCCGGAGGAGAATCGGAGAGATGGCAAAGGAGGCGAACGGTTCAACCGGGCAGACCCCGAGGGAGCAACCGGTGGTTGCTGCCCGGGCTGCCGGGTCAAAAGTTCGTGTGCCAGCTGCCGTGAACACCGCAAAGTCCAGCACCGAAGCGTAATTCATTCATACATTTTTCTCTTTGTTTTTTTTTTTTCATCGTTCATTTCGGAAGTAACCCCCGCGTTGATTAATTCGAAACTTTGTTTTGTTTGTCTGTCCGCTTGTTTGTGTTTTTCTTTGTGTTCGAACGTTGTTTTTTCACGGTTGAGTACACCTCGCCCGGCGGACCGGAAAACAACGATCCTGTAACGGCGATTTTGCATTTGACGTTGATGCATTTTTATCTACGATGCAACGAAGCTTTGGGATTTATGCTGCACTTCGTTTCTCTTGTCTTCTCGAAAATTTGCCGATTTTTCGCACGCAACGAAATGTGAGTTTCCGCGGTCGGTAACGAAAACTGTAATGGACTTTGATTGATCGAACTGACTATTCAGCTTCAAAAGCAAATTCTTTCACGGCACTGAACCGGATTGAGCGCGAACTCTCGACGTGAGAGTTCGCACTCAACCGGAAGTGGTTACCACCGTGAAGAATATCAATTACAGCTTTCGTTACCGACCGAGCACGGGTCGGGCGATGGGGCAGAGGTCACCACTACTTGCCGATGTGTCCTCGCTGTACTCTCGAATAAATCGTCGAGCAGCCAATATGCACGTCAGCAAAGCCCGATCGATGGAATCGTCGAAGGTCGAATGGTGTTTCTCGAAATTGGAACTCCAGACGGGAATTTACATCTAACGAGCAATAGATAAGACGCAAATTCTATTTTTTTTAAATCTGTCGACTGGCCGACATTAATTATTGTTAAATATAATAAAAATGATGAAATAATAATAATAAAGAATAAATTTGAAAAAACAGGTCATGTTTATAGGATACTTCTTGTGTGCGTAAAGTTTCGAGACTGCTGAAGAAAGAGAGCGAGTGAACTCGGTTGAAATTTTGCAGGCAGAGATTGGAAAGGGTCTCGTGATATACGAGCGGCGGCCATACAAGGGCTACAATAATATTAGTTGTAGTGGCTCGAACATCGTCCCGGGGACGTACGAAAGAGAATATCTTGGCTCTGTTGCAGGTAGCAGCTCCGAAGATCCAGCCTCTTCGTGGAAGTCTCCCACAAGTTGCGGGCGCGCTTCGCCGTCACGATTTATTTAGCTTCGTTTTCTTTCTCCTCTTCAACGTCTCGGATGACTCTCTCTTCATCTCTCCCGCTGTCTCCAGCCTGTTTTCTTTGCTCTATCTTGTAGCTCTTCTCTACCGTCGGTAAACTTCCATGCTGTCAGCTGAATTTTCGTCTAATTTTCCTGCTGCTTCCATCTGCCTGTCCGTCCGTCTGTCTGTCCGAATATCGTGGTTGTTGAGTCAGTAAAGGATGTTTACCCGACACCCGCATTTCGTTGTACCATCAGATGTCCAGTTTCAACGTCATCGTCAGCTTCTCAAAAGTTTCTCGCTTCGAATCAACATTCAGTCTTCGTTAATCCGGAAATTCATGCTCCGATTAACAAAAAAATTGCGTTGTTTTTATTATTATTGACTTTGGGCAATTTAACTTTATATTTGTGTGTCTACATTTTTTAGTCGCATGTCTCTGACTCTGTTCGCGTTATCCTCGATAGGGTAAGTCAGGGTGATATAGCCATGATTTTTTAAACAAAGAAAATTGGCGCTTCAACGTTAAAAAAACCTTTCAGTTTTGGTCATAACCAACCCTAGAATCATCGAACCAAAGTAATTCCCTCGGAACTCGGGTTGTTTTCGATGCGTGATTTACTCGCGGCTCTATAAATAAACATTTGCGATCGGCCATGTCACCTGGACACTACGGGTGATATGGCCATAGTGATAATGGTAGTCGATTAGACTTAGAGAAGCGTAGAAGGATTGCACAAAACATGCCTTAGTATATTTTATGTTGTGTAAACCTATGTCTATCCATCTGTCCATGTTCCTTCCAAAGTCTCCGATCGAAATTCGCCAAAACGTACGAGTATATTCGTAAATCGTGAACGTGCCCTTCCGACCGTCGCCCAGAAGGTGAGGCCGAAAGGCCCGAAGACGGGCGTCGCTCATGACCGGGAACCTTCGGCGAGACAATGGGGACCGTTGCGGTGTTCGACCAGCGTAGAGAGCGAATTAGCCGGTAGGCAGGAGAGGCCCAGGAACGTCGAGAGATCCTTGTAGAACCTCCATGGAAATTCCCGGAGATTCCAGAAGAGCGGCGGAGAGGAGACTCGGACTCTCCGGGTACGCGGGGGGCTCCGGGACTCTCGGGGCCCGCATCCTCGGCGTCGAGCTCTCCGGGCCCTTTACCCTCTACGTGGAACTGGTTTCTGCGGGCAGCCTCGATCGGTTCGCGCGCCTGCGCAGCGCGCACCGGCTCTCTTCGTCGCCTCGTCCTCCTCCTCGCGGACGGGAAGGAAGGGTAGGAGGAACGGGGAAGAATGCAACGCTCTCTCGCTCCTTCATTTTTTTTTTCTTCGTTCTTTTTTTTCACTTCTCTATTTCTCCCTTTATCCGCCTGCGATTCGCCTCGAGGATCATTGAGCGCTGCAGGACACGTTTAGTTTTCTCCCTCTCGGTACTTCGCCCTCCTCCGGACCTTTGTCCCTTCGGTGAACTCCGATCGTCCGTCGCGTGGCTTATTCTCAATCGATTGTCCATGGATTGGAATCGAACGAACGAACAAAAAATTCGCAATCGATATTGACGCGTGCGCCGGCGAACGATATCCCGGGGGACGATGTGTCGTGTATACTGGAGCAAGAAATTATTGGGGTCACGCCCGGTTGTGTGGCCGTCATGGAGATAAATCATCCTTCGACACTCGTTGTTCTTGCACTGAGAACGAAAAATGTTTGGATTAACCAGAAGTTGCGGTGACAAACGTTCGAAGGTGTTATTTGTTTGATACAAATAAATCATTATTTTGTTGAGGAGGTCGAAGCGCTTCACACTAGTCAAATGTGAATTTATATATATTGTCCTTAGCCTAGATGAACGATTATTTCCTTCGACCGATTCAAAATGTGTCGATTCAAACAGACGTTTTTGTTTTACCAACCAAATAACACCTAAGAATGTGTATGTCACCGTGCCTTGGTTAATCCAACCATTTCTTTTTCTCAGTGTACGCGGGCCGAAACATTTATGTTTGGTGTCTCCGAGTTTTCCGATTATCGGTGTCGATCGAGGAAGCTTGATCGAGAAGTCGCGCAACGATCGAGTTTTCAAGAGTTACGACAGCCCCGCTCGATTTTTCTTCCTCCTCTGACAAATGGTGAGCGACCCGTGGATAATAGTCTGAAAAATCGGCCAATTTTCTCAACCTCGGATCTTTGTATCGCGAAGAAATACGGCGAATTATCGGTGTCACTTTTAGGCCAGTGAGAATAAAGATTAATGAAGGAGGGGAAGTTTTTGCCGGGAAAGAGAGAGATTATCAGGAAAGTTTGATTAGTGGAGAGTGAGATTGAGCGTCGGAGTGTTGTGGAGGGTCGAATTGCCTCGCTTGATCTCGTTTCGTGGAATATATGAATATATGTGTCTGCGGCATCGGGAAACTTGTGGCGACGGAGTGCATTATTAAAATTAATGTTTTTATTATTTCCATTAAACAAAAAAATCGTAAATTTTGAACAGTTTTTGCGCTGGAAGGGCAAAAGAGCAGAAAATATATAAGGAATAGGGAAAATAGCGAGTTCCGCCAGGACGGCCACGAGGGATCGAGGGATCGAGGGCCGTCTCGAGAAGATGGATGGAACTCGATATAAGAGATGCGTATAGTTATAGAGAGCCGTGTCTTTTTTCACAATGGTGGTCGTGCAGGCGAAACGGTGGATGTGTCGTTATATATTCATACAGGGACTAGCACCGATTTGATCGAGTTTCCTTTTCAGGCTCGAAAAGGGCTCTGACTATCATTTAGGCCTGGATTATGTCTACTCGGACACCCTAAGGTATGCCCGTGCAACGGCAAACCCATCGACTATGGATAAGCGTTGTCTATATGCCCGTCTGGCTTCGGAATATCGATATCGTCATGCGAGATGACTGACAGCCCGGCGTCGGACTTCCTCGTTATCCCCATAAAATCCCCCCCCCCGTTTTTAGAACATATGGAAGGAAATTCGAAAATCCGAAATTCATCCCATATGCTACATTTTCGAAAATTTTGATTTCATAGCATATGGAATAAAATTCCAAATTCCGCAATTCGAATGGATATCGACATGCTATGAACCATCCGATCTATGCTAGCGCACGAGCCAACACAACCGCTAGTGAAAATTTAGTGATAATAATAATAATAATAAATCGTTAAACCGCTCAGCCCGTCAACTTTGACCTCGCTCTGGCCCTATTTCTCCCGCCGATCACTGTGCTTTTTACTTTTTTTTACTTTTTTGTGCCCCTAGCTTAATGTTTGATATGGAAAACCGCGCCAGACACGAAAAGAAGAAAAGAAAAAAAAAAAAAAATTTGGCGATTACCGTCGCAGTCGTGTCCACCGTTCCAGCTATTCAGCCTCTGCCTGTACATCCGAGCGTGGTAAGCCGATTTTACGGCATGGTAATTATCATTACCGCTGCAGCAGCGTTAGAGCCACGAAGAACATGTATTCCGACGGTCTATCGTAAACGTTAGCCGTGTTTTCTCGCGCGATTTGTCCCTAAGAGCCTCGCTATTCCGGATCCGCTTTCATCCCTGATCTCTGTACTTTGAATTCGCCCCAATTAAGAAAAAAAATAAAAAAATAAAAAATTAACTATGATAGCAGAATGATCTCCTCAGCGCCAATGACTCGCCTCGTCGCAAGCACCGGTGTGAAAAACTCGTTTCACCGAAGAATACGTTCGCTCGATCGGATAGCATGTAGTGCAACAGCTGTTAGACGGGTCCAACTTTCATGGGCCTATCTCGCTTCGTCCGCTTATCCGTTCGCTCTCCATAAAAAAAAAAAAAGATACTTCCTCGCCGCACCGTCGGTTTTAAAAATGCCGGTGCCGAGCAACAGCAGACGTTCGGTGTCCGCGACGTGCTAAGAAAACGAGAGTATCGAGTTTCGCGTTTCCGCACGGGTAACTCGAGCTTCGGCTCGACTCGGGCGCATGCGCGACCGCCACTTGTCGATCGGATAATCGGGAAGAAATTGTGTATTCATATCTTCGATAAATTTCTTTTATTTATCATTGATTAGTCGATGAGTCTCGCCGACGAAGCTCGTCTCCTCGACAAACAATATCGTAATTGAGCCGATCGATCGAATTATATCTCGCGAATTATATGTCGTCTAATTCCGCGAGCCTCCAACGAGATATCGTATTCTCGAACTCGCCGTCTCCGCTATTCACGGAACGATCGACCCGAAGTGAGTCAATACGGTAATACATTTCCGGGTTACGTGAGACTCTGCTCGAACACGGCGGGGTATTATTACCGCTCATGAGGAGAATGTCCCTTTTCCCCCTTTACTTTCCTCGTTCGCTCGAATAAATTCGTTAAGTTCAAGGGTTCGGGTAATATATTCTCCCCCTCGATTTATCGCACGGGTATATTTCTCTCTCTCTGTCTCCACATCGTCCTTTCTCCCGATGGTTCGCGTTGTTCGCCGGCTCGGGCCAAACAGGCGAGGCTGCGTGTCCGTTGCGTATCGCTGAAATAGCACTGTTTGTGTCGCGAACGTTTATAACTCGTTACGTTCGTTACGGCCCACGTTTCTCTCCCTTTCCATCTCTCTTAGGTTTATAACAACCGAGTGATTGTGGCAGGGACAATCTCGAATATTATTCCCGGTATTAAGATGTATTAATAAATTCAACAAAGGACGCTCCGGAGCTTGACTGACTGCGAATTACGCAACCGTTGTATTTCTGTATAACCCAGAATACTGCACTGATAAAAAATACGGCTGATTCAACTAAGATACGGATATTCCGATCTAAGAATTCCGTGGATGAAAACTCAGAATTTCGTCGAACAAATTTTTTCATGTATTTATACTTAAGAAAAATGTTATCGGCATAACATGCCGATATAACGTACGAACCTAAAACCAACGGTTCGCGACCGCGAAGTCACCGATTACTACACTTTCTAGTGAGAAGTATTTATGTTCTAGCAAAAATTACGGGATATTCGGGTAGTATCTGCAGTTGCGAAAATTACCCTATCTTATAGCAGAATGTGTTGAGTTTAATACGAATGTTTGCCAGGGTGTAGCTATAGTTCCCATATACTTGAAAGTTCTGTCGGTTTTTCGCAGGTTTGTGGTAATTTCTATCAGATCTTTCTCCCAGTGGACAGGTAGTTAAAATAATGCCACTCGGGATTTCGCGGGTAGCGAGTTGGCGACAAAAGTTTGTACGTTGCGACTAACTCCGGAGGGTTTGGGCGAAAAGTGGGTTAAACGTACTTTCCCGAAAATTCTTCGGGACCGGTGAGGATATATCAGGCTCGAAAAACGGTGACCAGCAGCAGCGTTGCATTTTGCGGTTTCACGCTGGTGCAGCGCCGAAGCAGCAGCAGCAGTCATCGTCTTCATCGCCGTCGTTGGGATATCCTACAAGTGGTTGACCCTGGCCTACAGTGTGGCATCGAACGCGACGCGAGAACGACGGTGAGAAAGAGAGCGCACCGCACTGGTAACAAGAGCGTATGCAGCTGTTGCGTGTATTCGTGTATTGACAAAGATACGGCGCAACACACCCGACAGTGCAGCAGAAAGAGGAATCCTCTCAAACGTACTGAACGAGACGCAACTAATTACCGCCGACCGGCAACGACGGCGGTTCCAATCGTCGGTTCATTACAATACAATGAGAGACATTTTTTTCACCGAAACCGATGAAAAGATTTTTTTTCCAATAGTCGTTATATCATATTTCACGGATCTGAAGATATCTTTTATTGAAACGAATTTGAATTTTTCAATCAGTTCTAACGAATTGAATTTTGATGCAAAAAATTTTTTAAACGTCACTTCGACATTTAAATTGGATGAATTTAGCTGAATTGAACCGCGACTGTTGGAACTAAACTTTTAATCGATGATTATAATCATTATTATTATTATTATTGTTGTTGTTTTTACACTATTTTGCAATTTTTTTATTTCCGTGAACCGTTTTTCACTTTTACATAATTAAATTAACGCCCACCAGCGATCGTCCAACTCCTACAATTCCACAAAACTCCGGTAAGAAGTAAATCCTGTCGGAACTAATCTGCAAGTCTCTAATTGGCGGTAACTATACCACGGTTAATCGTTGCGACTCGGTGCGACGGCCATGGAAAAGCTTGTTGGAGTGATCGGCCGGTTAGACACGGCTAATGGCCACGGGTCTAAGAAGTGGCGAGTAAATTCGATGCTGGATACCAGAGAATCCAACGGAGGAGAAAACAAGGTCCCGCAAAGCAGCGCGCGACATCGGTGAAATCATCGCGACAGGAACGACGCGCAATTACATACGGTACGAGATACGCGGATAACACAACTCGACCTTAAACGGGGGCACTCTAGCTTCTCCCTCTGCACGGCGCACAATGAAAAGAAAAGCCTCGAGGGAAATGATCTCCGCAAGGCCGGTGTACACAGCCGAGATATCAGGAGCACGCGAATTACCTCGGTCGGTAAAAAAAAAAACTGTAATCAATTTGCTTTACGTTAAAAATAGAATTCTCGTATGACAACTGAAACTGATAACCGCTTCGTTCGAGAATGTGCTCTAAACCGAAAAACATTGGCAGCGGTGAAAAAAAAAATGTTTGCAGTTTGAGTTACCAACCGGGTCCGGGCCATGCGGGGAGGAAGAGTGCACTGAGTGAAGGAACTCGGAAAATCTACCGAGTCATATGGTAAATTTTGGCCAGGTACACCAGCGCCACCACTAGCGATTCGTGAAATTTTGACAGCGGCCACTGCAATTTTTATCGAACTCATTTGGTACTTTTTCCAGAAGGCAGGTTGGTAAAATGTTCCGTATCTGGCTAAGCATTTCGTGGATAAACCAAAAGATTTCGCAGATCAGAACTGAGAATTCCGTGGATAAAAACTGAGAATTTTGTCGATCAACTCATTTTATGTATACATTAAAAACATCTAAAACGAACGGTTGGCAATCATGACGCCACTGATTACTATATTTTCCAGTAAGAAGTACCTACATTCTACCAAAAATTGCGGGATATTCGGGTAATATCTACGACACCGAAAATTATCATATTTTCTAGTAGACTGTATTAAGTTTAATACGAATGATTGTCAGGAATTTCGCTGTATGTCCAATATGCCTGAAAGTTCTGCCGGTTTTTGCAAGATTCATGGTAATTTCTATCAGATCCTTCTCGCAGAGTAGTCAAATAGCTGTGGCTCGCGGTTCTGACGTGTGCGTTCCACGTTCACGTTCCCGATTCGAAGGTCCTCGGTACGTTCCCGCCTGTGGCGCAAAGACGTTGCGCTCCATGAGCTTCGCAACAAAATAAGCGAAGCTAAAAGTATCAAACCGCTCGTCCGCCGATCGCGATTCGCAGCGAAGTAACGAGGACAGAAACGTTATTGCCCGCCGCGCTCGAGAGAAGTAATTGCGACCGCAATTATGTACCTATTAATCGTGATCCTCGGAAGAGTTGCGGTACGGCGCTGCTTGGCCGATGTCGAGCCCGTTCGGTGTTGCGTCGTCTTGCCGCGATTCCCTCGCCAAGTGTGTCGTCACGAGCCAGTCCGTTCGCTCAAATTCCAAACATGGACGAGGATCTCGGCGATCGCGGCGGTCTTCCTCGGCGCGATTCTACGGTCTGTAGTCCCTCGTCGGGGAGAGCGAATCCGCGACGGTGACGTCATCGTTTGCACACGTGCGGCATCCCGAGCCTGGCACAATCGCTCTCTCTTTCAGTTTTGCACATTCTCCTTCTGCTCGGCCACTCGAACACTTGCCGCCCGACCACGAGAGAGCCTCGCTGACTCAGGCACGTATTTGTAAATGATATATGTGCATCGTCTTTTTCATGTAAGTCGTTTTTAGACGTTACTGTAAGGTTTATTGATCGTAATACGGATCAATGAAAATATATGGGAGTTGGCCTTGGGATAATTTTCCCACAGAGCCAATACAAATCCTTTTTTTGAATTTGTTTAATTATCGTGTTTCTCATACTTATAATTTTATATATTATAATATTACTAGCTGTTAAGTTGGCTCGCACCTTCGCAGGGATCGCATGACTCATAGCATATGGAAATCCATTGCGTATGCTGTAAAAACGGAATTTTCGAAGATATGGTATATGGACTGGAATTCCGGCTTCCGAAATCCACTCCGTATGCTCTGGAAACCGAATTTTCGTGAATATGGAATGGCATATGGAATGGAATTCGGATTACCGAATTCCATTCCATATGCTAAGAAAACCGACCGGGCGGGGGGGATTTCTCCGAAAGGGGGGCTCAGCTGGTGGGGTGGGACAAACATCCAAACAAATCTACAATTTTCCTGGGGCCAAATCCTTCCATGTTTTCATTGATCAAAAACATTAAATATATATATGTATATGTATATAGCGAAGTTAACGAGAGCTATCAAGTATGCCGGCTAATTTGTGCAGGCATTAAGCGTTATCGTTCGGAAAGATGTTATAAAATGTGCCATAACGGTAATTTTCAGCGAGACGAAGCAAAACGGAAGTATGAGAAAAAGAGAAGAAAAAAATGAAAAAGCGAGCAACAATGACTGTTCGTAGTTTCAAGGTTTTCGCTCCCTTATTTCCACACGCTCGAGCGAGCGGTTATTTTTACGCCGCGCAAATACAACCGGGTTTTCGAGGGAGAGAGAGACAGAGTACGCCGAGGAAGGTGGCGAAGAGACAATGCGATTATTCGTCGGAACAAAGACATCGTTGCCGAACGGACGCCTCGGTGTCTCCTACCCATCCCGTTGCTCCTCTCGGCTGCACCCCCAGACGCGGAGAAAGTATATGTACGTGCATAGCACCGCATACCGGAAGAGAAAAAAGAGCGAAAATGGCAGCGTACGTTCCACAAGGCGAGGCCAATTTTCAGAACGGCGGAGAAAACGTAGAGATCCACGAAGGCTTGGATAAAGAGACGAGGCACGGTGAGACAAAAGTACAAGAGTACGTTAAACGGAACGCCGCTTTGAATACTCACGCGCCTCGCATTTGCGGTTCGCTACTAAATCATCTACCAATTCATTTTATTTTTTTTATCAATAAATTTGATTTACCTCGCGATTTGATGAAGCGCTCTGAAATTTCAACCGGGGACACGTGGGTCGGCCGCTGGGTAAATCACATCGGACTCGGGAATTGAGATTACCTTGCTTAACAAGTAACATTCTATTTGTCAACAGTTATTTTCTAATAATAATACTACGCAAGTGTGATCAAGATCGAACAGAAATGAATTTTGGTGAGAATATCCTTAAAAAAAACGTGTCTGGTATTGCCCGACGCAAATATAGTCGTAAGAAAATACGGTTGAATCAAATAAAGATTTGAGCAGGGACGTTAAAATGAATATTTTGTTGGCACAGCTAAAAAATTGGTTAGTTAGACAATTTTTTTTGATGATTTCACACAAATATTTTTGAGGCTTGTAAATATTTGGTGCGACTAACTAAATATTTATTTGCACGTCCCTACCCGAATCTCGTGTTAATTCAACCGCATTTTTTATCAGTGCACTGTACCGGTCAAATAAACATTTTCTTTCAACCGTCAATAATGATTATTAACCAATGATTTTATAGCGTTAGTCTGGCATTTGCTAGTCGGTGTGTCAATGTTTGTACCTACTAAATTTAAAAAAATCGAAACTTCATCTTGCAGCTGATATATCAAGGTCCCTATCGTTTCTCGTATCCACAAAGGCATACTCTATTTGCCGGAAAACATATCGGATCGCCGCGGTGCGGAGTTTAATTTCCGGTCGTGTTTATTCGGTTTACGTGTCGCACGCGGGGCTGTGGGGAAATACGACGGAACGCGACAACCTGTGTCACCGTCAGTTATTGCCGGGTGGTGATGATTAACTGCGCGCGTGAATACGCCCAGGTGCCCGAGGTGGATGCGGAGGAGTACAGAAAATGCACACCGCGCCGCACCTGCTTGCGAACCGAATAACGCGTTGATTTATCAAATTCGTTTCTCTCACACCTCCTTCCCATCCCCGCTCCCCAACCCCTCCAGCGTTAATAATCCACATATGGAATAATCATCTCGATTCACAGAATTAACCGAGTTGATGGAACACGCCCTGCTCGGGATGTTTCGGCCGATCGGCAAAGATCCGGGTCATGCTGGGACATTTTTTTCGTTAACAAAATTTCAATCTATTTCGCATCGAAAATATAATCAGGACATGCGTCAATAACTGTATCTGAAATTAAGGTGATGTGAAACAGCTTTCCTCCCGCCCATCGCGCACTCAGTTGGTACTAAAAACTGTAATGTCGTTTTTTGTAAGGTGCTGAAACTTTTTTGAAGGTGTGGAAATGGCACCACTGGGTCTATAAATTATGCAGTGAGATTCTATTTCCGTCGAACACTAAAGTTTCAGCATCTTTGAAAAAAAAGTAGCTTTACAGTTTTTATTATCCGATAGCGGAATTTCACATGCCCTTGATAGGAGAACCCGAGCGTCCTATGTGTTCCGATTTATTGAGAAACAATAATCGAAACAAACCGGACAGGCGAGAGCCTGTGTTGGTTATTGGGTCGTCAGATCACCAGACCTTTTGCCTTTTGTTGCTTTTCGGTAATCGATAAATTGACTGTGCTCCCTCATTGGTGACCGGCTTCGTGATCGGGAAGAAGTGTCGGGGAAGCGGGACGGATGGAACTAGTTACGACGGAAACCAGTGCAAGCTCGCGCTGTTTCATCAAGTGGAGTAACCCCTAGGTGTCAGACAGTCGCGCGTCGAGGCCGGCTCGTTCTGTCCACTGGCTTCGCCCTCTTATCCGCGGAGACCACCTGTATGCCCCGTGCATCGAGCTCCGATCAATGATGATCGAGTACCTACTGGAATCAACGTGACCGTTGCCATTTTAGCGAACTGCTAATTGATCATTCAAATAACCACGGCGGGACGCGCAAAGCAACCGGAAGTTAAATAAAAACATAAATTAAAATAATATACCTGCAACATGGAGAGGAGGATCGATTTCGAATGGGATGAAATTTTAAAAATTCAATATCTCATAAAATTTCAACGTTTTGATCGATCTTGATACGGGGGTAACGACGAATAACTACAATTTTTGTAGGGAAACCCTGTAGTGAATATTGCAAAAGAAATGAGTGATTTAAAAAATTTTCAAACAGCCATTTTTTACAAACGCGATTATCTCCTTTTACCGACAAAGTTTCCTTTATGAAGAAGCCAAATAAATATGAAAAATGATTGCTCATAGGAGCTTTGTAGGAAAACAAAAGGATTCTTATTTCTCATTGGCTCATCGATATGACACTGCGAACTATTAATTTGTTTATCGAAATATGGTTTATTTAAGTGTGTTTACACCTTAACTGACATTTAAAAAAAATCACAAACATAGATCATTATACAAAGGATCAATACCGCCAAATTTGGTTAAGTAATATTTAGTCGTTTCAACAAACACACGCGCCTTCGAAAAGACGGGAACGCGGGTAATCGCAGTGAAACGCACAACTCCCGTTCTACCCGGGGGCGGCCGGGAGTTGCAAAGTAGATCAGACGAGGAAGTTTTGTGAAAAATCTCGATTTGTTTTTTACTGTGCCTTATCGGTTTCATCTCGTTCGGAGATTCAGCATGAAACTGAGCAACGAGGGTGATCATAGTAGGAATAGGAGCAACGCGGAAGTGAAGCGCGCCGATGGCGATGATGTAGCAGTGCGGCGGAGCCGACTGGATCGGGGGATGGATGCGGCTAGCGAAAAGCGATGAAGAGCAAAGAGTATATGCTATTAGTGGTACACGGAGAGTCCGCTGTGGAAGCCGAGGCGCATCTATAAATAGTGACCGGGTGACGCCCCGTCATAAGCACTTGGCTTCGTTTTATATGAATATAATCCTATCCGCGCGCGGCGACGGCGTCGGCGTCGGCATCACCGGTGACCGTCGGGCAACGAGGTGCTTTAGCGTCGAGCCGGACTTCCGGTTCGCTGACGCTCTCGCTCTCCGCGCTATTGCCACTGCCGATTATCGTCGCGCCTAGGTATTATAACAGTGCGTTATTGGTATTTGTACGCGGGAGCTCGTTGACCCGAGGGTGCCTTTGCGCAGTTCAATGATCGTCCGAGACGACGATCAAGACTCGCTCCGACCTGGCGCTGTTTTCATCTTCGGGGAAAAAACTTTATTGCCCGAAATCAACCGGCCGTGTGGTCAAGCACACTCCGGGCGATTTATTTCGTTGGGCCGACAGATTGGTCGGTTGGCAAACGAATAATTAATTGAACCGATAAATTGGTTTCTTGGAAGAAAAATTCATTTCTTGAGTCAAAAAAAGAATTGGTTGGCCGATAACGAATTGTTTGGACACTAATTGATTTCTTGAGTACGCAAGTTAACCGGTTCGCCGGTAATTAATCTATCGCGCCGACAAATCAATTGGCTAACCGGTAATAAATTCGTTGTGTCAACAAATTAATTGCCGGACCCCTGATTAAGATCTTCGGTCAATAGATTAATCGCTCGGCAACTAATTAATTACTTGGGTTTGAAAAAAATGTATTTCTTGAGTCAAAAAACTAATTGGTTGGCACATAACGAATTGTTTGGGCGCTAATTAGATTCTTGAGTCTGTAAGTTAATTGGCTCGCCACTAACTAATTTATTGGGTCGATCAATCAAGTGGCTGGCCGGTAATCAATTTATTGTCTCAGAAAATTAATTGTCTGACGACTAATTAAGATATTGGGTCAACAAATTAATCGGCCAGTCACTGATGAATTTGTTGGCCCAAGATGTAAAAAAAAAAAAAACGGCAGAAGTTGTATTAAACTGGTGTAAAAAAAATGCCCCCCTTAGTATTGCGTGTCGGTCGCGCGTGAATTATGGCCTTTGGAAATATTCCGTCCCCTTCATGATATCAGGCGTTAACCGGTACGCGTTGGACTTTGCGACAATCGCGGTTTAAGCGGAGAAACGAGAACTCGGGCGCTCGTCAATGTCGTTCAGCTTGAGCGTAACGACGCCGCGGAATCTCATCTTCGCCGGCGTTCCCGGCGGCCTCCTTCATCGTCCTCTGCTTCTTCTTCTTCCACATCTTCGTGATCGCTGAAATTACCACAGCCGCGTGCTGGCCCGCTTCACGCTTCAACGATGCAGTCTGCCCCCCCCCCCCCCCCTTCCCGAAGTATCCACGTTCGAGTCGGCTACCGCGAAGTTCCGCGCCGTAACGAGCATTCCAAGGATTACGATCCTTTATGAGAAGCTCTACAAGAAACCCCGCCCGGGAAGCTCATTTCATCCGCACTCTGCCGCTTCACTTTTCGAGTGTTTGTTTTTTTCTTATTTTCTTCTCTTGTTTTTTTAGCAACGCTTCACAACGTTTTGACCCTTAGAAACGTCCACCGGCTGGTCGAGTTGCGAGATCTGGGTCACTCGTGATCCAGAAGACAAGAAATACGCTTAATGCGAAGCGAGAGTGGGGCAAAACGGAACACCGAGCTAAGACGCTACTGAAGAAATAAAATGTACATTGAATTTACTGGATTTAATTCGCTTACATAACTTACGTTAATTGAACATAAATGTACTTTTTCCAAAAATTCTTCTCCAAAAAAAAAAAAACTAAGATGCCAGATATTAAAATTACAAATATTTTGCTTGAAATTTACAAACATTTTTAGTAAAAAAATTAAAAAATTTGCTGTAAAATTGCAACATGTGTTTGAAATTTCAGAAACCGTTTATGTAAAAACAGCTTTCAATACTGTTCATTAAATTTCGATCAAAATTTTTTTACAGTGCGGACCAGTTTGACGAATTTCATCCTAAATGGTGTGGTCCGTTTTGCCCCGGCCTTCCGTACGAGGCGCCATTCCCTCGTGGTTCGTCAACGAATGGACGAGATGGGACGTTGACCCGCCTCGGCGAGGCAAAAGAACGAACGACGAATAATTTGCTAGTCGCGCGGGAAACAATCGGGTTCGACCGGGTTGAATTTTCGGCGGACAATGTGGCACACGGAACCGTAGCGGCGGCGCGATTTCGTTCGACGATTCCGGGGGACCTTTGTCCGGTGTACTCGCGCGAGAGCGCAACGCCGAGGAACGAGCAGCTACGCGAGAGTTCGCCCGGGAGAGTAATCTGAAATTCAGATCTCGGGAGAAAGTTTCGTTTCCTTATCACGAGCGGAAATAAACTCGTGTCGGTAGAGCCGTCGTCGTCCCCGGGAATAAAGAATAATGCCGTTCGGATTATGCGGACCGGTCGACAGCCGAGAACTCGTTCGTTCGCTCGTTCGTTAAACAAAAATAAATACAGAAAAAAAACAGTCAACGGTAGAAAACATAAAAATCTGTAACAACCGCCGGTGAATTTATTTTGCTTGTCGTAATCCCGGGCGCGGTAAAACAAAAGGTATTTTTACATGCAATAAAACATTTCTCGTTCGCAAAGATTCGCAAAAATTTATTTTCTTGATAATTAAAAAAAAATTCAATTAAAGATGTGTTTTAATACGAACATTGTAAAATTAACGATAATAAAATACGTTCTGTCGAATGTAAAAACCTATTTTTTACCGGGTTTTACGCTACAAGGATTTTTTTTATTGTCGAAAAAATCGTTAATTTTTATTATATATTTATTGCAAATTTATCGATATTATCACTGTAACTCGCTAAAGACGTTGGGTACGTAAGAATTGTCGTTTGCGTAACTCCGCGACCTCCCAGCATCTACGGTGGACCGGAGTTACGGTCATCGAGACATTTAATTGGCGGTAAGAGAACACACGCTTGTTCCTCGTTCGCCTCGAGGCTACACTTTCTCCCGTCGCCCGGTCGCCAGATTATAATTGCGCGAACTCCCGGGTAAGACCGGCTTTGCCTGCGTTGCAAATCGATTGTAAGGCTTTCAGCATCTTCTCGCAACCTGTGGACGAGCGTCATCCTCGCGGGACACGTGCGTTTATATCCAATCCCGGTCGCGTCACGTATAAACGCAAGTATGTATTTCTTCACCGATCGGACTCAATCGTGCAAACATCGATCGAATAAGTTATAATAAAAAGTAAAAAAAAAATTAAGGCAAGGCAAATATTAAATATGCCCGTAATCGACACACCCACGCTTTGCGTAATTTCCTATATTCGATGTACGGGAATTACCGAGCGACGAAAAAAAAAAAAAAAGGTACAGACAGGTTACAGAACCAATAGGGTAGATAAGAAATCGGGCATTCTCTCTCGATGCGGCAACGTCGATGATGCAAATGCCGCACGGTCGAAGGATCGAGGAAGAGAGAGGTCTATTAATAAGATCCGAGTATTCTCGGCATATCGCAGTGTTTATAGCGTCGGACGTGGCAGGAGTTAACGAGAGGGCCACCAGTGGGTCAATTACTCCGTGCAGTCGAAACACGAACGGACGGAAGTGTAAAGCCCGGTACCAGTCGTCGAGCGAATATTTGCGGAACGTTGAAAATACAAATGATCCGATGACAGCCTTTCTTTCGGTACTATTTGGCGTTTGGATTATTCAGCATGGCGACGTAGAGCGAAACGATTGGCAAGAAAAAAATAAAATTTCCCTTCTTAACGAATGACCTTGAACTCGAGCTCACCTTACACCGGCTATGCGTCCGCCCGTCGTCGTCGCTGCTTCGCCATTATCGCCTCTCGAACACGACGGACTCACGTGGCGATGCCAATCCCCCCTGCACTCGCCGCAGCAGTGAACCGCCAGCTCGCAACACTACTTTCAACGACCCAGTTCACTTTTTTTAAATCCCGTCTGCACAAAGGCAAAAGATGGAAGTTATGCTATTCCCGGCGATCACGTGACGTTGCGTGTTTTATCCGCGTCCAGTATTCTCCGAGTCGACAAAAAATCTTTCGACAAAATTTGAAAAGCAGCTTCTTTGAATCAGACCCGAGTCTTTTGTGAGGTTGTGTTGCGTCGATTACGTCGATGCAAATTCGTAGAGTAAAGACTCTTCGGAAAAAAAACATGTTCGTTGATATCGAAATTTCACAGAGACATTCCGCCATTTTCCTTTTCACTGTGTATCGCGGCTACTTTCGCGAGCGTAATCGCGAGTCGACTTCGTCCTTTGTGCCCGAAAACCTGCTGCCGATACCCGACGGAGCGTTGGTATTCTCGGGGCTTTTCACTGACGCCAACGAAGCGGGCGACGAAGATTTTCGAACGCGTTCTCTCATTTCGCTCTGTGTGGGCGCACGTATTATGTCGCGTCCGATTATTACCGAGAACGAAACCCGTCGGGCGTTGGGACTTTACACAGACATTGCCAGCTTTGGGTAAGGCTCCCTTCCCACTGATATTACCTAAGATTATCCTTCGAGCAAACCTCTTCCACTCGGCATCAACGTCGGGGCACTCGTCTACCCCAACCTCCGCATGTCGGCCTTACTGTTCTCTTGTAGCTCTAGTGTATTATATATATATATATATTTTTCTCAACTTGCGAATTCCATTCGTTCGTCGCTCTTCGCTCGGAACAGCAAACACGACTGACCCTGTCATCAACGGAAAACGCGAGTTTTCAAGGCTTCAGCGGGTGTTTTTATTTATTATTTTCTATTTTTACCTTTCTATTAACACAATTTCGCTTCTACGCCCACTGTTTCTCGGTTTTCGCAAATACGGCTTTCAGATTCTCCCACGCGGATTTATTATTTAACATGAATAAGAAACATGTTGTTAGTCGGAGGCGTTTGCATCTCACGTGCGAAAGGCACAGGCTCGTTTGATACGCGGAACCGAATTCGCGTCGCGCTAGACGACTGACAAGTACCGGGCGCAGCGTCGGCATCGTGTCCGGTTGTGCCAACGAGGGAGGGGGGGAGGGGGAGGGGAAGAGGGTCGAATCCGTCAGAAGAACGCGGACGGAAAATCACACATTTTTTGATAAATAATGAGGAACGAATTAAAAAAATTAAAAAGAAACCGGGAAGCTTAATGTCGAGATAACACTTGCAACGGGAATGTTGTAAGGTAAAAGTGCCAATGGCCGGACACCTAAGGGAGCAGTCTCAGTCCCGCGGAAAAAACATATTTCGCGGGAAAAATCATATTTCGCGGGAAAAATCATATTTCGCGGGAAAAATCATATTTCGCGGGAAAAATCATATTTCCGTATTTCTTGTACGCATGCTTTGTCCGATCACTGGCGCGTGTTCGGACATTGGGTCGTTTACCTTACAGGCTGTTTCGAAAAAAAGATTCCACTAACCTTTGTCTCGAATTAGACACGGGAGACGACGGGAGACGACGAACCTTACGACGATATTCAAGTCGAACGGAATTTGGCATTCGCGCATCTCGGCCCTCACGATTATCACCATAAACTTTTCACCAGCATTCGCGCGTAAACGAAACCTGCGACAGCGTCGAATACTAACACGTGCAACTGTAGCCCGCGTCGTCGCGATAGGATTCCCCTTGGACTTTCCGATCTACACGTGGACCGCGATGTTTGTTGATACACGGAACGTTCTCGAAGTGCAGCTGCTTCTGCGGGAAACCTGGGACGACGTCGAAATCAGCTGATCGTGTCACATGACTACGGCGCAGGATGGCGCATGCGCGCACGTAACAGGAAATTGATGTGCCTTCTAGATCTTGCTTCGCGCGCCCCTACTGGACTCTTTGTTGAACTAAAAATGTGCCTGTCAGAACGTGTTGCGGGAGACCATTTTTTATTTCCCGCTGGACCGTTGTTCTTCCTAGAGCTAAATCTACGATCTCGCGCTTCACTCGCAAGTAAACGGTCGCGATATTGACGAACGGGCGAACTCCGGGGCTACGGACGGGATAATCCGCATTGCGCTCGTCCGCCCGAATAGTATTGCGGTGATGCCGACGTTTTATTTTTTTTCGCAAACTCGCGACAGGTGTTCGCGAACGATTGTTTATAGTTTCGTGAGTGACCAGTGAATTGGAGATGATCAAGGGCTACGCTGGACAGGATCGACCGGCCAATTCGTGCGACGGGACGTCGATGAAAATTGTCGACGCAAAGGGTTTCCCGATAAAAGTGAGTACTTTAATTTTCTTGTTCGCTCGTAATTCGAGTATTTTGCGTGACTACCGGCTGTAATTTCGACGTCGTCGAGAATAGCTCGGATGGTAGTGGCCGTACGTGTTTCGCGTGGCCATTTTTTATTCCCCGTTTGATCGTTATTGTTTTCGCGAAATTGACGAGTAAGATGACGCGTCTAAGCCCCGACGGCGGTTGCTTGAGTGCGCGAGGGACAGAGGAATGAGGATTCTGTGAGAGCGAGAGAGAGGAGCTTAGACTATTCCTACGACCGAACATAGACGAAAACTGTCCTCATTAAAAGTTCTGCATGAAAAAGGGAGTAGATTAATTTTTTTTTTCTCGCACTTTCACGTATGCTGTGCGATTATCTGATGCAATTTCGACGTGGTCGAGCAGAGCTACGAACGGTAGTAGTGGGAGCGCGCGTTTCGCGCTATTATTTTTATTCTCGGTTCGACTTATTTTTTCCGACGAATTGTCGAGTAATACGATCCCGCTTTGCACTCGGAGACAAACCGTCGCGATATTGACGATTGAAGAGCCGCGGGGTTACGGACGGGACGATATATGTCGCGCTCGTGCCCCCGGAAAGTTGACGGTGTACACTCGACGTTTTATTTTTTCGCAAATTCGAGATAAGTTGTCATGGTCGTTTGTTTACAGTTTCGCGAGCGTGTGAGCAGTGCAGCGACGTGGAACGAGGGTTACTCCGGCGAGGATCGTCGGGCCAATTCGTACGACGGAACATCGACGAAAACTGTCGCCATTAAAAGTTCTGGATAAAAAAGTGAGTAGATTAATTTTATTTTTTCTCATACTTCGGGCTCGCTGCGCGATTATCAACTGTTATTTCGATGTGGCCGGGTATAATTTGAACAGCACTATTTGGGAAAAAAATTACATCGACAACGCAGTTATCGATTTGTCAGATCATTATTTTTTTTTTCACTGAAGTCTCGGAAACGGTTATGACGAAGAGTTGCATTAAAAAAAACGTAAGTAGGTTTATTTTCTTGTTTTCTTGTGCTTCGAACTAGCAGCGCGATTATCAATCGCAATATCACTGTGATTTCGATGTGTTTGAGTGAAATTCAAACAATAGATTTTATTGGTGAAAAAAAATTATTAAATCGACAAGGTAGTTATTGATTTGTGAAATCATTAAAAAAAATTTTTGTTTTCACTCAAATCGCGGAAATGCGATAATAGGATCCTAAAGTCGAGCATAAATATCCGCACGTGTGGCTCGTTGACGTGAGTGTAGTGCTGCGATGCTGAAAAACACGCTTGTGCTTTTTAACCGAACGAACGTAAACTTAGTATTATCGCTCATAGCACGTAGGACGGAGAATCACACACGGAAAATCTAATATTGACAAACTCGTCGACGTCCGCAAAACGATATGAAACGATTCGTACGAATCTATCGACTGCGTGATTTGTGGCTCCAGCGTCGACGCTTTCGAGCCAATTGGTCGGGCCTTGTTTCGAGTTTGATTGAAATTAATAACGGCTGAGCAGGTACGGGAATGGATTGCCTGCTGTCTGGACTCGATAGAGTGAGCCGGCGAGGCGTATGCCGCTCCTCGTCTCGCCGATTATACAACGGTTTTATATTCTCTTATTTCCCTTTAGCTAAACGATATTGAAACGGCATGTGCGAGCCGACCGGTGCGGCTATCATGCATTACAATATTTGCTTTAGATAACGATTTATTTATTCAGCTGGTGGTTTCCTCGGACACGATCGGTCAGCGTTCTTAGCACACGTCGCTCGTTGCGTAAAGCTCACGATTTGTCAAAATTTCGTTCGACATTTTGATCCGATGTTTTAATCCGAGCTACAACGCTTGACTAAAATTTTCTTCTGATTGAGAATCTAAACGAAACAAATTGCTCGGTGAATTTGTAAAACATATTTCGACAAACAAAATTAAGGGCTCAGGCTGTCCGCTAGTAGCACCTTAAAATATGTTTTTTTTTTCGACGGGCCGTTCGTGAGAGGACGGGCAGATCGAGTTTTATTACTCGCGGGTCAATGCCCAAAATTCCGTGATCAGAGTGAGGGCAGATCGACGTATATAACTGTCAGCATCCCCGAACTCTACTCTACATTGTTCTTGACGATGCTTTGAGCGAGTTGAGGGAGCACTCATCGGGAGCAGCGCGGTACTGGATGAACGAATTTTTCAACGTTGTACCGCGCATGCGCGCGAGCGGGCAGAGCGACTCGTGCGACCGCTGTTGCCGCTGCTCGTGACGCTACTCCGTCGGTACGGAATACGCGGTGGGGATGGGGTTTTGCTGCAGCTACGTCGAGGAGGGAAATATTGACGTGCTGCAGGCAAGCCAGCCAGCCTGCCGGCAGGGCTTTAGCGCAGGTGGCAGGCTCGCGCCTTCCCTCTCCCATCCGGCTATGCTGGATTTGAAAAGGATCCGATGGCCGCCACCAAGGGTAGTTTGTCCTCGTTCCCGCTAACGTCGCAGCTCATTCCCGGAATTTCGTCGGTTTCGCGACAGTCACTCCGTCATTTGTCCAATGCATTATCATTGCGGAAAAGTTGCACCGAGAATTTCGATAAATGTATATTTATGCATATACATTGTAAAAAAAATTAGTCATGAAAATTATACACTAAGTTACATACTCAGTTTTTGGGCGTGAACCGATAGATTAAATTAAATTTACAGACACGAGTTAATGAGATTAATGCTCGGTATATTAGATCAAACTTTTTGGACTACATAACTAACAATTAATTTTTCCCAACTTTGTGTATTAAATTTAATATATCGGCTCGAGTATAAAAACTTCGTAGCCGTGCGTGTTAACTTGGCAACATTTTTTCAGCGGTGTGCTATAAATATATACATTTTTTGTTTGGGTACATCGTTGACTCGACTCCCGTAGAACGTACTGTGGGTGCTGCAGTGGCGGAGATATTGGTTTCCCGTTGAGCCACGCATAATGAAATTCCAGCGTCTGCGAGATTAAATTTTTTCGAATCAATCGACCACGGGCGTTTCGAGATTACCTGATAAAGGGCGATTGAACGCACGCAAGACTCGAGCGACATTGTCAACTGAGGCAGAGTACTCGCAATTTTTTTTGTAAAAAAGAATTGAAGCACCTCTTAAAGAGGTACTACCTATTGGTACATTCTAGTACCATAAAAACTTTTCCTGCAGAACATTTCGATGTTTAGCTTGTTTACATTGAATAATGGTCACATTAAATAATGTCACATTAAATAATGTCACATTAAATAATGTCACATTAAATAATGTCACATTAAACAATGTCACATTAAATAATGTCTCATTAAATAATGTCCCATTAAATAATGTCACATTAAATAATGTCCCATTAAATAATGTCACAATAAACAATGTCACATTAAATAATTTCACATTAAATAATGTCACATTAAATAATGTCACATTAAATAATGTCACATTAAATAATGTCACATTAAACAATGTCCCATTAAATAATTTCACATTAAACAATGTCCCATTAAATAATGTCACATTACATAACGTTACATTAAAAAACAATGGTGGGCGGGAGGTTATACCACCATCACCTTAAGCGAAGCGCTCTCCGCCGGATTCAATTGTTTCGCTCTTACGATTCGCACGATATTTAAGTTCTCGGAGGTACTCCGCCGTAGCGACGTTGTTTGCATCGGGCTTCGAACAGCGCAACGTTTTACCACGGCGAATTACAAGATATCGTATCTTTTTATCGCCGCGATGTTGTGAGTTGTCGGGGCATGTAGTACGATTGTGCATGCGGAGATACGGTTGCGGGCGGGAGTGTGGCACGCCGCAATAACATCCGGCGGGCTCTGGAAGTAAGTGGTGGCTGAAAGTTGTTGCTCGACCGTCGGCCGCCGGACTACTTCCTCGTTGTGTGCGAACGTGCCAGACGTACGTTGCAACTTCGACGCGGCCATACGCTCGTGCCACGCAGAATCCTGACCACGCGCGCTCGTCACTAAGAGTACCGCATCTGACAGAGGACTCCGTCGCGGCGTACCGAGATCGGTTGAGAGTCTCTCTCATATTTCCGCCAGTTACGTTTCCGTCTCTTTCGGTTTATTTCCCAACGAGGCCTGCAGGCTCCTTGGAGACGCGGAGGGAATAAACCCCACTGTACGACCGGATGGTGCCATTTCCCTAAGGTCATCTCCTGTGCACTTTGTAGACTTTTTGAAGACAAGAAAAAGGAAAAAATATTAGCTATCGCAGTGACAGAAGTTTTAGGCTCCGACCGACTATTGTATCATACTTACGAGAGTTCAGAGAAAACTATATCTGCGAGCTATAGCATTCGTGAAATAAAAGGCCTTGACAAATAATATAGACGTTGCTTATTTTGTTTGTAATAATGATAATATTTCCATTTTATCGCTACACGGTAGTTACGGTCGGTAACGCAAATGTATACGCAAATTTACCTATTGTAATGCTCGCGTAAATTCCGAAGTAATCTCTCGTGCACTTTATACACATTTTGGGGAAAGAAATATAGAAAAAGTATCAGCTATACCAGTGCCGAAAGTTTTCGGCTCGTACCGACAATTAGTGTATCATTCTTAAGGTGAAGTGAAAGTCACGTGACAGAGCTAGGAGTGTGAGAGATATAGCAGCATTGATCTCAAGGTGGAGCGAGAGAGAGCCACTGAGAACGTGTTTCAGTTCACCATAAGGTGAAGTGAAACACATTCTCAGGCGTTGGGTAAATTTGCTAATTATAAATGGTTTTTTGCTTCATGCTTCTTAAAAAAAAAGCTTCCGCTACGAGGAAGCAAAAATAATAATTTATATGCAACATTGGTAAATATTAGATCACCAGCTATAGTAAATCTCGGACCTCTTCGTTATCCAAATGCCTTCCGTCGAGAGACTGTGGACATTGTTCAACTTTACATAACCGCGATCCATATATTACGTGCACACTATGTATATAGGCAAGCTATTTCCACAGACTGGGTTCTGAACACTCCCGACGAGTCCGACCGTCCACATTGTGCTATAGCGTTAAATCTGTATTATTTTTCCATCCCTCGCGAAAGGTATTCCTGCCGGTGAAGTTGCACAATGAGAATCGCGGCCGATCGGGGTAAAAGCTTCCATCCCCCTTTTTTTTCCTCGTGGAAAAAAAAAAAATCGAAAACGTAAGTGCACCACTCGGCATTTCTGGCTCAACAAATTTTCCCGGGAGCCGACCGACCTGACAAATTGTTTCTCATTATTTCATTATCGTCGAGACATAATTATCCTCGAGCGTCCATCTTGAAAGTTTAAAAAACTTCCCACACCGCGAGAAGGGTTTGATACTCAAACCCTTCTGCAGCTGCAGCGTATAAGCGGAGTAGCGAGGACTAGACACTTTTACAACTACCGGGGGAAAAAAGTAACGCAGTTTACCGGCACAAAGGGGAGGGTTTTGCTATGAAGTTCAACAATTAATGTATTCTGGGTCGTGAAGGACGGTGAACGAGAGTCATACTCGCAACGAGGTCCCGAGCTAAGTGTACTGGGAGTTGGGGGCCTTTTAAAGACGGATGAAATATGGGCACATATATTGCATCAACGATTATACTTGATAATTAATATACTTTATGTCACTCGGTGGGAAAATGGCGGTTTCTTCGCACGCTTCGCGAAAACCCCCATTTTCACACCTTGTACTATTCATTAATGATACATTTTTTTTAACGAAATTCAAAGTCAATCGATAAACTTCTATTTCAATATGCAATAATATTCACAACTTTTTCCATTCAATCAGTACCGCGTTCTGCGGGCATCGTTAAGTTTACCGTGCGGATTCTCTCCTGTGAAAATGGATATTTAACATTGCAATAACTAGACGCAATAATATGATTCCAATGTTCTTTTTTCTATAGGAAATACCAGAATACCATTCAGCAATAGCGATATCTTGGTTCACTTTCATTAATAATAATAATTATTAATAATTTACTTATTAATTAATTTATTATCAATAATCTACGAATATATATGTATACATGTATATATATATATTGCAAGCTTGTCTCCATACTTACCCACAGGTGAAAGCCTGTCGGGTACAGGAAGCCACATCCGACCCCTCTCGTGAGCCAATTTCCGAAAGGGTGCCAGGTTTTTCTTTTATAACTCGGTAAAAGCGAAGGCGAGATCTTCGCAGGCGACTCGCTCGGTGCATTCCGAGACGCTTAGGGTAGGATTCGAGGGGTCAAATAATCGTCCTAAAAAAAACATCGTCGCCAACAAAATTATTAAGACTCGAGTATTATCGATTAGCGAGTCGAAATATCGCTGGTTATGCCCCAAAGTATTTTATCATAATCGTTGAGCTAGATCTTCCGGTATTGGTAGGCAAGAAAGGTCGTTGTCGCGGTGCCCAACGAGGCAGCAAAAGCCTATTATACAGCAGCTTGGTTCACTAGCGACTTCGGCGTAGCCGGCGTCGGAGCGACGCTCCGTCACCGTCGCCGTTGACGCTCGTTGATAACCCGGACAATCCGTCTCTCGTAATTTTACCCGAGGGTCGTTACCCATATCCCTCTTTCTTATGGTCCCGATGACCTTTCACGCGAGCGGTGCCCGAGGAACGGCGAACTCTCGGCGCGCCTGTGCGCCACCCTGCTCTTCCGTGTTCGGGGCTGCCTCCTCCTCCATAGGGGTTGAAAGGTTCATTCGCCCCGTTGACCTACGTCAACTTGACGGGGTGGACGACAGTTACGCTCGGGAGGTCGCTCCTTCCCTCGGTGACGTCATCCGCAAAGTCGTAACTCCGTTTCACTGCAGCGAGGGGCGGGAGTAAGAGGGGAACACGCATGTGCATTGCAGGAACGATAACGTCGGCTAGGAGACGCGCGTGCCTCCCTCAGCAATGTATAATAACGATGATAACCCCGGCATAGAGTCGTTGAATTTTTTTTTTTTTTTTTTTAAAGAGCTAAGTATTTCATAGACCGCGAGCAAACTTTTACAACTGAGCGTATAAACTTGGGCAACTTAATGGTAGTTATGAAAAAAATATGTATACTTTGAAAAAAAAATGATCCTGGAGTAAATTTATAAAATGCTGCTATGATAACAGTTCGAGCTTCTGCGAGGAGCAAGCATGCATTATCCGAGCCGCAGCGCGACAGTCCCCAGCTGGCGTTCAATGCTCCGTTTTCATATCGAGCAGCACAGGTCGGGACGAAGAGCATGAACATTTTTCGACATTTTAGTAATTTTTCAACAACTTCTTTTTCTGAGTCGTACAAAAAAATCTCGGTGATTTTCACGGTCTTTTCTTAGTAATTTCCATTTTTTTTCTCACCAACATTATAATTTTTTTTCATGTCGATTTTAGTATTTAAAAAAAAAGTAAAACATGTAAAATTGTCGGAGAAAAATGACAAATTCAACGAATGTTTCAATCGTTCGTACTATGTAGTATATTGCCGGCGATAAAATGTACGGTTCACAAATTTCTTGGCATGAAAATGATACTGGCCTCTCGAGGGGTGACAGCGGAAAAAGAAGCCCTGCTATTGGCCTGCCCCGGAGCGTCGTGGCAATAAGCATAGTATCGTAAACTTTATACATAGTATAAAGTTGAGCAGCATAAGTAAAGGCTGATGTGACGGTCGGATAAGAGGATCTCGGATCCGCTGGTAACTCTTGACCTGTAACGCCGTGCCACGGAAGGCTCTCGAGAAAGGAACGTCTTGCAATCTGCGGAGTCGTGTCTCCTTGGCCTCGGCAACCGGGAAATTAGCAACTCGGCAGAGCGTAGCGGCAACGCCAAACTTCCGGTCTTTCCGACGACGGTTACAGCCGGCCTTAAACGATTGCTCGTGAATAGCGCTTACCCTCGAGCCTCGAGCTCGTCTTTCCAGCCAACCGTGTCCGTTTGTCGTAAACTCTTTAATTTCCTTCTCTTTTTATTTTTTTTATATATATTTTTTTTCATATCTCCAGGCTTCGGGCGGGTAACAATTAGCGGCAAGTGGCATTGACCTTTATTGGCATTGGAGAAAAAAAGAGAGAAAAAAAAAAACTATCGGAGTGCACAGAAGAAAGACGAGGCAAGACCTTAAAAAAAAAAAAAAACATCGCGGTACACGAACGGTACACAAATGTCTCACGTTAAACGGAGGAGACTGGTCCGTTTTGGCCCGCTCTCTCCCCGCTTATGTGAGACGATGCAATCCCGAAGAATATCACCGTATAAATATTTGTTCTGTTTATATTTTCATCGAAACGTCGCGTGTTTCGGATTGGAAATACAGCGAAGTTTTTCAATATCCGCGTTCAATGTATTCGCGAGTGGAGCGAGGTCGCATTTCATCAGCCACCGTCTGCACAGTGTACAGCTTGGCTAGTGCTGGGCTATCAACACTCGTGGGCGATAAGACGCGGCGGGGATGCTCGAGTGCATGCCGGGGGTCACGGAGCGCATAGAAATTTCCACCGGAAATGCAGCATGCAGTTGATGTTCGTACCGCGTGTGAACGCGAATACGACGCCGACGCGACTGAACACTAGATTTATTGGACAAACAGAAACGCAATTTCCAGAATGAAACTACATAGTTGAGCGAGTCAACCGAACCGGCATTCACCCCTAGTCCATTGGCCGGTGAGCAGCAACACTTGGGCGGATTGCGGTTTCGATGTGTGCGACTGGTATGCGTCACAGTGATTTCGCGTACCATTGTGTCAGCAGTACACCCTTGAGCTTTGACGAACGCATTCGAAATTGGACGACTCAATAAACGATTATTACGACACAGACAAAAGAAAAGTGGGAAACGACGAAATTTATTTTGGGACACAATATTTTATGGCTGTCAAGCAACTGATCGGCTGCTAACAATTAACCAGTTGCGCCGATAAATTAATTGGTTGAACCACCAAATTAATTGATCGGGCCCATTGTTTGACCAGTTCATTCGGTGGTCCAGTTAACTAATTTATGGGGCCAACCCATTAATTTGTTGGTCCAACCAATAAATTTGTTGGTCCAACCAATAAATTTGATGGACCAAACAATTAATTTGGTGGTCCAACGAATTAATTTGGTGGGCCAGCCAATTAATTTGGCGGGCCAACCAATTAATCATCGATTAATCGGTTGTCGGGCGAACTAATTGATTTGTCGGAGCAACCAATTAATCACTAATTAATCGGATGGCATCCGATTAATTTGTTGACCTATGAATGTGTACCCAACGAATCAGTTGACCGACTAATTGATTTCTGGACCCGACGAAATTAATCGCCGGGAGCGTTTTCAACCACTCCGTTGATCTCGTCAAATATCTATTTCTCTCCGGTCACGTGGAATCCCGGGAAATCCCCTACGCTTTGTTTTCGATCTCCTGTGAACCACGTTCATCTCGGTAAAATACACCAGCGGGACATATTCACAAAATTGGATTTACATCACCAGCGAGATGATAAACACTTTTAGCATCCAACCGTCGAGCCTTATTGCATCGTCATACGCAACAAGGGTAGAGCTACACAATGACCCAGCGCTGGAACTTAATTATTAAAACGCACCGACACGATACGGCCGTCCGCTTATGGTACGTACATGCGCGTGCTGGTCTTAACGTGTAGCAGGTGGAAAGCACGTAGGATGGACGTGCGTCGCCTACTTACCGAACGTCGAGAACCTCGTATAAATATCGCATCTCTATGGCACATGGTTATCGTACACACACACGAAGACGGTGGTTACGCGAATTTCGCAAAACTGTACAGTGTATACAATGTACCGGTATGTTTTTGAATGAATCTGCATGACGGCGAAGCAGTAACCGTATTCGAGCTCATGCATACATCGCGAAGCAGCATAAAGCGTACCCGTAGTACATAGTAAAGCCGGGAGGCCATGCGCCGTCTGTAATAGTAATAACGTGAGGGTATATTGTATGCGGAACTGTGCTCGATGCCTCTACGACCGAACCTGTACGTACGGATGAATGTGCTTGTAATTGGACGCCCAACGTGCAACGCCTGCCTACGCGTACCTCGACGGAGTCTCTTATTTATGGAATCTTAAGGCCGGAGAAGAAGAGACAACGGAGAAAGACTTCTCACTCAGGTTTTCTCTTTCCCTACCTCTCTGTGTGGAAATTACAAACCACTCCTCGAGTGAAAAGACCCGAGGCCCTTTGTTCTCTCGTGGTGAGGGGTTTCTCACTGCCGCGTACACTTTCACGCCCGGTAGATCTCGATGTCTCGCTGGTCGAGTGCGGCACGCAGTACGCAATGCGACCGAGCGAGCTCACCACCGGGCAGCAACGCAGAGAACGGGATGACTATCCACGATGCGAAAACTTGCAGGAAGAATCCGCACCGACTACACGTTAAGGTACCTAGTGAATTCATTGCGCGAATGCAAAGTTGGTAGCCCGATGTTCGCCGTGAGATATCTTTCATTACCGCCATTGCTCCTTCGGCTCCGTAAGTTTCACGCCTTCATAAAAGCTTGGGAAACATATTTTTGGTTTTCTTTCTTTTCTTCTAAATTATTAGTCGACCGTTGCGGCAATTCTTTCGTAAAAAGTTGGTTGCAAACAATACCGATGTGTATACTTACGGGAGTAAGTTGATGCGGAGAAAACCGTCAAGACGAGAAGAGGTAAGCGACACGCAGAGACATTCGCGAAACTGTAGCGCTACTTTAGTCGAAAATTCAGAGCGTTGCGTCGGGCTCGGACAAGGTTTTTCAGGGCCTTGGCAGGCCCCAATTTAACGCTTCAAAAATTTCGACTGGGGTAGCAAAACTGCACGCTCTTCTTCGTTTGCAGTCTGCAAGTTCCGGCGATGGGAGTACAAAGGGGTGCAAAAACGGAAAAGCGCGGTTTAGCGCGAGGGTGCAAGTTTTTAAAGCGCCGAGCGACGAGGGGTCGTAGCTTACATTATGGTCGTGGGTACACACGCTACGCTTCCGGAGCTTCCACACTGTAGTCTACCTTTCGCTTTTTGTCCGAGAAAGCCGCACCCTCCGTTACGTCTACTATATTCGACTCCATCTCTATGGATACCGTTTCTTCTTTCTCCACGCTTGCCCGTACGGTTTTATACGTCGAGATACCGTCGTATACAACGCGAGTGGCCAATATGGACCACCCCAATGAGTGAACTAATGCTTCCCAGACCGGGCCATATTCACCCCTTTTACCCAGTCTTTTACTTCGGTGTAATTAAAAAGGTAGAAACGTCGGTTGTAACAAAAGAACGGTTTACTGGACAATATTTGACGTTCGATAACGCTGAGCGACTAGACAAATAACAAGTACTGGAAGCGTTTGACTAAAAATACTGCTAAGTACACTGGGTTGTATGAAGCTCGCTACGGCATTTAGATCGAGGTCGATCCTTCAGCATGGACATTGGCGGCCATGGCGAACATCATGGACGTCGTAGACAACGCACGACGTTGGACCTTGCGTGAAGGTAGACACCAGGAATCGGAATACACCGTAGGAATGTAGACATCATGTCCCAGTGAAAGTACCCAAACAAGCAAAACGCGGTTTTCAGCGAATTAACGGTTCGCAGACTGGGCCATATTCACCCCTTTTACCCTAACCAGTGAAAGTACCCAAAGCAAAACCCGGCTTTCAGCGAAAACTCCGAAGGCTCGATAATGATAATGATGTGGTTTTAGATAATTTTCAAGGTCGACCTTATCGGGAACGAGCGGTCCGTCCAACGGGTGTCTGACGTTGGGTATTTTTTTAGATGTACACATTTTTTCAGCTCGCGTGGCGAATTAGAAGCGTTGGTGAAAATTGAAAGGCCCGACAAAGAGTAGCCGGGAACCGTGTGGAAGACCGGCCTTTGTCGACTGGGAACGCACGTTTCCTTTGTCCGCAGGACTCGCGGAGTTTCCAAGCGTCCCCGTCGGAGTGTCGCTTCACTGGCGGCGGTAATACGTTGGCAGCGCGCTTCGGCGACGGCGTCGGAGGGGCCGAGGCGAACCAGCGACGGCAGGGTGGATCGATACAGCCCCAAGGGGTCGTATTATGGGGGAGGCTGGCCCGCGATACATGGGGGTTACCGGCGTTATAGTATATCACGCGCCCTCGCCTCTCGCTCTCTTCTCCCCGTCCGTTCACTCGCGCCGAGTAATGCGGACCCCCCTCCAGCAGCCTATTCGTCATCCGTACCCCGCCGCTTCGCTCTCTCGCCCTCCCTCCCTTCTCCCTGCCTCCGCGTTCTTATTATATCTTTTGCAACTTGGATTTTTTTTCGCTAGCCAACTTCTCTCCTCTTGCACCCTCGCTTTCGTTCACCGCGTGTTCTCGCGCAACCCTTGCGCGTCGTCCTGACTAAATCACCGGCGGAGCCGGCGGCCTTACCCGGTCTCCAAGACGAGCCTTCATCGGCGCTCGGCAGTTCGCGCGCGGTTCTTTGTTCGCGGTCGTTAAACTTTTCCAGATTCCACGGCTGCACGGGCGGGAGACGGAAGTTCGGTGAAAATCTATCACCGACACCCGTCCCTTAGACGTGAGCGAAGTAAAGCGTTTCTCTTTTCGGGCTGTCGAGTTCCGGTGGATCTCCTTTGTTAGCCGCGGCGAGGAGACTGACAGTGGTCGGATAGGGGGGGGGGGGGGGGGGGGGGAGTACGATAATATGAGGCCGTCTGGACAGTAACTGGACATTGAGCTTGCAGGTTCATGTATCAATATGTACAATGGATCAATTGCAATAACAATGAGGTCAGTAAATTGAAACTCAGATGAAGCTTAGGTCGTCCGACATTCGCTGACTCGTACTACTGGCTCCGGAGTGGATCGGTAATCCGAACGATCTATCCTACTCACCAGCAACGGGTAGCGTTTCTCTTCTCGGGCCGTCGAGTTCCAGTGGATCTCCTTTGTTCGCGGCGGCGAGGAGACTTTGACCGTGGCCGGATAGGGTGGAATAAGTAATATGACGCTGTCCGCATAGTAACTGGGCAGTGAGCTTGGAAGATCATGTATGTATGTACAATGGAGCAGCTGCAATGAGAACGAAATCGATACATAGAAACTGAAACGAAGCGTAGGTAGTCCGACACTCACTGACTCGTACCACTGGTTCCGAAGTGAATCAGTAATCCGAACGATTTATACCACTCACCGGTAACCGCGGAAGCGACAAAGTGGTACACGCTCACCCGTCACCGCTGTTCCATCTTTTTGGTTAATGACTGCATTGCGAAGCCGGCGCCGGCAAAGGCGCCGACATCGAAACCTTTGTACTCAGTCTCATTAAAAATTGATTGCTCGGCGTTTCGATTGCACCAAAGGCAGGGTTGTACCCAGAATCTTGAAGCCGGAGACTGAAAGCGAATCGATAAGGATAACCTGAAGTTTCCGTTCCCTCGGGCTAGCTGTAGGAATCAAGTTTGGTTAGATCCTGTTCCATCGTTTCAACCTGCGAGAAGCAGCGATAGCATTTCCCTCCTCGCTCTCTCGACCCCGCTTTTTCCTCTACCTTTCCATCCCTCGAAACTCCCACTGCGAACGGTGCAGCCGCGCATCCTCTGGATGCATCCCGCCGAGCTTGCTTGCTTGCGCGTTTCAATTTAAAATGCATTAGCTTCTATATCACCCTTTACTTTCTCCGTGGTAGTTTCCCGATTTCCTCTCCCCTCGAACCCGGAGAGATTCGCTCAACCTCCCCGTGGCCGCGTCTCTCTTCCGCGAACGTCTTGACGTCACTGCCATTAGGATTACTTTCAAGTACTCTCCCACTCTCGACCCCCTCGTACCGCCGACGTCGCTGAGCCAAGCTTTCCTCCAACCCGACAAATATATCCAGTCGGCTCGGGTTTAGCGCGGAATTTCAATTTAATTATTACACGAATGACTAAGCTCGTTCACTCGCGATGTCTGCCGGCACTCGTGGATTTATATGCTTCCTCGTACCGCCGTCCGGTACGAGCGAGTAGAATCGAGCTTTGCCTTCACACTTCTGAAACCTTTGAGTAGACTTCAAGGGCGTTACGTCACACAGCGCCTTTTCCACTTGGAACTAAAAATCACAAGAGTTATAAATCAATGAATGAGGCTTTTTAAAGAATTGCTAATAATTTGTTCTCCACCTGGATTCTGAGACACATAAATTTAAAGCTGTGTTAATTACCACGAGCTGCATATAGTGCTGCGTGGAAAGCGACATTTTTTTTGAGGATATATTTCCAGACTACCTTGTTAGAATTTTTTCTAAAATAGCGTTACAACATTAACCCTTCGTAAGTCACACAGCCCGAAACCGTACCGAATTGGGAGTAACGGACACGGAGTGGGGGCCACGTGTTGCTACGGTAGCGCCTAAGAGTGGGGATAGAGGTGTGACTTATAGAGGATTAATAGTGACGAATAAAAAATAAAATCTAGCTGTGACCATAGATTTTTGAAAATATTACGAGTTGGAGGAGCTTCGAACCTGTACGTGAGTAGACATTTAGGCCTCAACCACTGCTAGCCACATGCCTCTCAGCAGGCCCCATCACTAAGAAACTATGCCCTTAAACACGATGATACAAAAATATATTAATGGATAGGAACTCGTACATATCGTCAGTGCAATATCGCCCTAAACACATCCTCAACCGGACAGACAGAGAAACACATCTACACTGAATATACGTTGTTGAAACACTGAAAGTTTCGTGGAGGCTGCAATGTTTTCTAATGGAGAAGCGTGTCTGATAGATGTGCGGTTCCAACAAGAGCCCAGACGAAACATAATGCAAGCGGCAGCAACGCCAATGGGCATGGCAGCTCGGACTAGCAACGAAGGGTCGAGGAGGACGTCCTACACGCTCCTAATGTTCTGTAATATTCAGGAGTTGGGCGGCCGCGCCATTGTGACCCATCCGGCGGTAGCTGCTGGTGCTGCAGCTTCGGCTGCAGGGCGCGCAGTGCGCCAATACGTCTGTTTACACACGTCTGCGAGTACAACATCGCACCGAGCAAAACTTTGCGCAAACGTATGAAAGCTGGACTACGCTACAGCGCGGAACACACTGAAACTCTAGTGGTGAAGGTAAAGCTCGCTCAACTACCGGGAACCTACGGCGATTCTATGGCATTCCGATACTCTGGAAATGACACGGTAAACACGCACGAAGCTGTATTAATTTATGGATATCCGGTGTTTGAAAAATGAGAGCGTAATAGACGGTGATGAACAAAAGATAAACGTATCCGGACTTAATTACTATTCGGGATTCTCACTGTCAGGGAATACAGAATGCGTCAGGAAAATCAGGGTGACGTCAGAGAACGGAATATTTGTCAGGAAAAATTCGTAAATCCAAGTGTTGCAATTTTCGGACCATACCCAGTCGAAGCTCGGCGGTCCGTCCGAAAGAGAGCAGCTCTCGAGAGTTCCGGTAAGAAGGGCTGCAGGCACAAGTTCACAAGCCAATACAAACCTACCAGGATTTTCATATACTTTTCGCAATGACACGCCAGTACAAAAACAATTTCGTTCATCATGAATAGAATTCCTGCTTCAGTCTTATGCGGATAAGATAGAATTGCAGCACTACCAAGATTCGAATAAAGACGCCCCAAGATGTCCACAGTTTCGATTCCTTACGACCTCGGATAATACGAATGGAGTATTTAAGAGCTTGGCGATGGCCGAGGGTGCGTTGCTAGGCCGGGAGTGGATGTGGGACTGCTCGTCAGGGAGGAGGCCGAAGCCGCCGGTTCGGTAACTCAATGATTCACGACCGTACGAGGTATAACGTTCGTTCGGGAGTAATAAAATTCTCCAGGCCCTGGTTGCAGCGTGGGCGAACAAGCTGGGCGGTGTGGCGAAAGCACTGACATAACTGCGAGAAGTTTCCGTCGGATAGTAGTTATATGACCCGGCCTGAATAGTATGTATACTCCGGTCCTGAGGCAGATCCGGCGTACACTGAGAGAAGGTTCCGACAGAAATTACTATAAATCTGGTGAAAACCGACAGAACTTTTAGGTATATGGCAACTACGGCGACATTCGGGCAAACATTCGTAATAACCTTAACACATTCTGATAGAAAATATGGTAACTTTGCTATCGAAGATATTACTCGAAGATCCCGTAATGTTTGCTAGAATACTGAATAGAATACAGAATAATGTAGCGAATCGTTTGTTTTAGGTTTGGAGGTTAAACCGGCATATTATGTCAATCAATTTTTCTTTATGCATACAAATATAAGAAAATTTTATCGATGAAATTCTCAATTTTAATCCACGAAATTCTTAGCTAGGTGATCAAAATTTTGCCAACCCACCGCCTGCGAAAAATACTATATGGGTTGGGTAAAAATTGCTAAGACGCCTGTGAAAATTTCACATGTCGCTAGTGGTGGCGCTGGCGAACCATGTTGTCCGGTCGAAATTTACCATAGTTTTTTTAATAGTTTACTAGTACGCGCTGCTAACTACCGCGTACACCAAGTACGCCAAGTACGATGTTTCACATGGCTCGAACTACGCGACAATAAATCATCCTTACCGATAGGATAATGAAGAACATCCGTATCGGATGCTCGGTAAGTAATCCACGTTGTGGCGTACAACTTCATCGATAGAGCAAAGGTGAGGAGGGAGACCGGACGAGTTAATAAATCACGTCAATGATAATACCTTTTCGTTTCTGTAATGCGATGCGTGGAAGGCTAGGTGCACGCGGAGAAGAAGTTGACCGAGTTGGCCGTGAAAGGTTGACCCGAGGGCGGCCGGAGCGTTAGCGTGACGAAGGGACAGGATTAACAAGGAGGAAGGACGAGGGAACAGGGGAGGCAGGGGGCGACATTCGCGATTAGAGGTGGAATGATGCGCGAAGCGTACTGCCGACCGAACGGGCGACCCCTTTTCGATAAATGACGAGAAGCCGGCCGAGGGAACGGTGGTCGCTATAACGTTTCTTCTCGTTCGGGTGAGTCCAATCTCTCGTCGACCCCCTTATTATTTCCTAACCCCCAGCGGCAGAAGCGGGCGGCAGCTTCGTACATACTATAATTGGCGAACGTACGGCTGCCCGAGATCGTTTCCGAGAGATTTCGTTGTTCTCTCTGCACCCGTAGAAAAGCCTCTACGTGCTCCTAGTCTCCTTAGAGCCAATCGACTCTCGACGCTTATTTTCGAAAAAAAAACTCTTCGTCTTTGGCTATCGTGTCGTTCATCCTACAGGGAGATATTGAAAAGCTTCCCGATTGGTCCTTAACGCTCATTCACTTCTTCGCACCGGCTCGACAAAAGTGCCGAACCAATTATCATGGTCTGTATTGACAGTCCCTACCATGTCGATTTTGGTCTAACCCTGCACATCTCGGAATGAGCCCGCTATTTTTTACATGACTGAACTAACCCTCAAAAGCACGCAGATTTTTTAACCGATTTTTAAAAACTGTTTATGATCATTTACGATTTAAAAAAATGAATTTATTGATTCGCAAAATTGTCCGTCTTCGCTGAACCATCGCAATCTGAATAGATATAGCGTGTGTCTTGCAGGGAAAATAGGATACGTGCCAGAGAATGCACGTCGAAGGATCTGCGAGTGTAAACACCGATTGGTCGAGATATTTTGTTTTCCGTCCACGGTGATGCTCTCTGCAGCGTGTCCACATCGCACCCTCGCGGTCCGAGAGTCCTACATAGATCTGGATTTCCGGACGGACCCATAAACCCCTCCTGGCAACGAGGGGCGACGGATGTACCCGTACAGAAAATATATAGGGCTTGTTTGTGCACTCGCTTGATCGACCCGGATGTTATCTCGGCGACGACATAGCGTTCCGTTGCAGCGGCTCAAATTTTATGATGTTATGTAGCTCGACTTCCACGCTACATTTCTTGATTAAGCTCGTAGGGTAGGTAACGGCGAGGGTGGGGAAGCGGTCCGAGGGAGACGGTGAGAAAACATTGTCCGTCGTCGCGGAGCTTCGGGCTTTCATCCGATCTTCAGTGTTTCGTATAACTTCTAATTTCTTTTAATCTCGGGGCGTACGCGTTTTCGTACGTCACGCAAATGGAGCTTGCGCGAGAGACTCACCCGACGAGGACTAACATTACCGTCGCTCGTGGAAAACGTGAGTCGCTGCGCGAACGAAGGAAAAAAGGGAAAGAGGAACGCGACAAGTGGACGAGCCACGTCCCGTTGACAGGATTCAATTTCCGCTAGCGCCCTGTTTCGCACACGTACCGCGTGCTCGAACGGCTCGGTGGCAGACCCGACGTGCAGTTTTTAATTTAATCGGCCCGCCGTCGGGGAGCCGATCGACAATCGGATTTATTTTTTTCACGTTCGATAAGGTCCCGTCGGCGCTGCGACATCGATACGACAGAGACGAACTGAAAACAATTTTTTTAAACGGCCCTTGCTCAAGCGAATATACAATTTTCACCCTTTTTTGTTTTTCTTCGTATATACTTTAGTAACAGAAGGGTACTACGAATTCAATAATCAATACCAATACTAAGTTCAATACGTAGAATATGATAACAATTTTTGCTGCGTTGACTCGCGCTGGACAAACGGACGGACAGACAAGCAAATAAAAATATTTCTAGAGCGTAATCGGACCGACGATTTTTTAAAAATAATTCAATATCTTCTTTTCTCGCACACTTCATATGGGATACTGGTGGGAGACTCAAGGGAATATACAATTTTTAATAATTTTCGGGTTTCTTCGCATAACTTAAAGTACCAGAAAGGTTGAACAAATTACTTCAAAATTCGATACCAAAACTACGATCGATACGTAAACGTGACCGCAGCAATTTTCACTTCGGTCCGAAGACTCTTCGATAAGTTATCGTCGATTCGTACCAAACAGACGGACGGACAGACACAAACAAACAAAAATGTTTCTAGAGCGTACATAATTGGATAGCCGAATTTAGAAAAAATTACAATACCTTTTTTCCTAACATACTACACATGTGATATCGATACGAGACTATAAATAAATAAATACATTCATGACAAAAACAAAAAAAAATGGGAAAACTCTATAGGGTCGATGGAGAAGAACAAGGCTCGGGGAAGTTGCCCCGTATTTTCGTGGCTCCACGGGTCCCTCTCGCCGGGATATCGAATCGATAGCATCAAAATCGATCGAGCGGACTTCCGAGGGCGTTCTCGAATTGGCCGTTGCCGCTGTTGGTACACCGAGTCCGAAACGAAATTGCGAGCGTGGTACGCCGGTGGGACGGTTGCCTCGCTCACATTTCACTCGGGCGTTGTAGGTGGTATATACCGGTGTCGTCAACGCGGTTGATGGCTGTGTCACATGTTCCTTCGTGCGTTATATGCCGCCGCGCAACATAAATCCATTAATGCTACAATATCTGCGCCAGTGTCGGGACATGCGAAATATTTCGTAGGAGAGGTAGAATTAAAAAAATGGCGAGCACGTGAAAGGAGAGTACCACGGGGACATACAGTGAGCGATGGGTATACATGGAATCGTGAAACTCGAGAGGCAACGCAAATCGAGAGAGTGAAAGTTGTTCGCGAACCGGTTAATCGTGCCGCTCGATTTTGTCCGGAACCTCGATTATCCACTCGGCAATGAGATTCCTTCAAAATGTCAAATCCAGCCTGAACGGTGGTAAAACAAAAATTGCATCTTCAAATCATTCAGCCAAGACATCGAAATTATCCGTGAAATTCGAAAGAGCCTTAAAAGAATCCTCGCCATGGCAGCTTTCAGTGTGAGATATTTTCGTGGCTCAATTTTCGCGTAGGACCAATTTAAGCGGTCTTCCCCTAAACGCGGCGGTAGAAAATTTTATTTTGAAATCAATAAACGGTTTGAAATCTATTTTACATAAACCATTTCTGAAATTTCAAACACATGTGCGTTGCAATTTTACCGTAAAATGTTTGTTTTCAATGCAAATTTTTTTAAATTTCCGTCGGAAGATTTGTAATTTTAATATGCGGTATTTTTATTTTACGAAAAAATAACATTAACGTTCAATTAATGTAAATAATGGAAGCAAATTTAAAGTTCCAGTACATCAGTTAGAACATTTATTATTACAGTGGGGTATCGAGCCAACTTCTCCGACAGAGCGGGGGCGTCGCTACCTCCGATTTCCGAGCTCCCGATGATTTTCACAACTATTGCATCATATGTATTGTTATAGAGTGGACTATATAGCAGGGGGGCGGAGAGTGAGATTATAAGCCGGGGTAGATCGATAACAATCTCGAGCGGAACGATCGGCCGTGGGAAAAGGCTTGAATTTTTAATCTGGATCGGCATCAGGCCGGGTTATAGCAGCAGCAACAAGTGACCTAGCTCAACGTTCTTCGAGTGGGGGGGCGGGGTACACAAGGTACTGCACAGGCGGCCGAGCTAGCCAGAGCCTATATAACTATAGTTGGAACACAAGCAGCACATAACATAAGAGCCAATCTACGCTCGTCTATAGGTAACTACTTAGCTCGGTGTACCAGAGCCGCGAGGTCGCTGTACATGCCATAGTTCCTCCTCCGTGTACTCTGCATTCCATACCGCGATGCATCAGCGCATCAGTTGTATGCGGGCGCGTTACCGTCACGTCGTGCCGATCGCTCTACACCACCGATCTACCTACCAGTCGTGTATCACAAACGACGTTTGTTCGCGGAAACTAATATGCGGTAATCGAAGATTATCGCGCGCCAAGCCGACCCGGTCGTTCCGGTGTGGGGAGGCAGACACGAATCACCGAAGTTAACGACGCCCTCAATATTAACTCGACGACGGACGCCAATAATTGAGAGCCCGCTGACATAAGTTTCGAAACGCGAGCGCGTCCCCGCAGACCGAGTTGCGCATGCGCTACGCGTATCCGTAAACCCTGTTCGCGGAACTGTTTTCAACTGATAATTGAATTTACAACGAAGCCCGGTCCGACGAGGGACCGACCGCGGTGGGACATCCGCTGGAGCGAACACTTACTCGCGCTGCGCTCGTTAACTTTTAATAAGTCGCGGTATGACAATTTCCGGACGCGACTTCATCATCTAATGGAAACTGGGATTGTTCACGGGGAGGATACATTTTTATTGATTTCCTTGGTACGCACCGGCTAAATGTGATTAAGGGGATGGCACTGTTTTGCCGGAAGAGATACATATGATATCGGTGGGCGGTTATACCGCGGTTGCATAGAAAGCCCCCGCGGGTAAATCCCTATTGTTTCGAGTCTCGTGCGCAACTGCACTCTTGTAAATTATTCGATTGCCCGGACTATCTGCCGTTCCCTCTAGAATTTGCCCTCGAGCCCGGAGGCCGTCGAGCAGCGGCAGCCGGGATTCAACCGAATTGCACGCTATCCTATCGGCTCAACCGGTAGCAGTGACTTCACGGGTATTTGCGGACTGTTTGAGAGCAATAGGCGAATCTAGTGTAGTACCGGAGAGAACGTGGCGAAACCGTCGTCCATGATTGTTCCGTCATAGAACCACCGCACCAGGGTACATTCATCTATGGACAAAGTCAATATCGTCGTAACAGTTGTTTAATCGGCGTAACAGTTGCAGAGGTAGATGATGAATTGCCGTTATCGGTAAATTTTTATGCCCTTCATGGTGAAACAGAGAGATGATTCGTAAGCTAGTTGAATATTTCATGCGGAAATTTTCGTTCTAAGCGAAACACTAATTTGTGAAGAATAAAAGGATGAGAAATCTCATAAAACTACAAGTTTTGACGGATTTTGGATAAATTCAATATGGATCGTCGGAATGCAACAGGCCATTCTTGAACGATTTGTTTTTGGCTCGATAGTAAAACAATCTTCGGAGCCAGCTGAATGCTCAAAGAATTTTTTTGCCGAATATATTAATGTCTTAATGAAACTGGCCGCAAACGTGAAGGAAAATCAGAAGTACAGGGAAAGTGCTCATGCGTACCTGAGATGCTTCGTCAATACACATATGCCGTTCGAATTTGTATTGGAATAGTATTGTTCGAATAAAAAAACTTAAAAGATACGATTCACACGTATCACGATGGATATCACAATAGGAGAAGAGATTTTCCATCGAAAAATGTTTGAAAATAAATAAGACCCGCGTGTACGAGGGAAATATGGCTCATAAGTCAAATAAGGTGAAACGGTGAGGGTGGAAGCGACAGTAGCGCAGTTGCTGCTACTCCTTGTGATACCGTTGGAGTTCCGGGAGTTTTTACGATAACGACAATTTTTTAGTAAAAAAATTGTAGGTGGCAGCTAGGTGCCCGCAGAATTTTTTTTTAAGGAACTTTAACTCGCGTAAAATATTAATGACCGGAAATTCGACGACAAAAAAAAGTGTAAAGGGGAAGGAAAATCAAAAACAGGGACGGTGCTCGAGCGTATCGGAGATCTTTCCTTCAATATACATATGCCGGTCGAATTTGGATATGAAAGTTTAAAAGGTACGTTTCACACGTATCACAGTAGATATCACAACAGGAGAATAGATTTTCGATCGAAAAATGTTTGGAAATAAGTAAAACCCGCGCTTACGAGGGGAACAGGGAATACAAGTCGAATAAGGTGAAACGATGAGGGTGGAAGCGACGAGTGGCGCAGTTGCTGCTGCTCCTGATAATACCGTTGGTGCTCCTGGAGTTTTTACGATCCTTAGCGCCTATCAGGAAAAGGTCTCTGCCTCATTCTGTCGCCTGTGAATGCAGAAAGTCGTTGGCGGGCCATCTAACCGTCTCACGGCACTTTAGCCCTGGCATATGCTCTCAAAGATAATGGCACCGGGTATAAGGGAACGACAGACTCCCGCGTGCCTCGGACGTTATTAAAGCTCCGGCGGAATAGACGAGCGAGCAAGCGACGCAACCTAGCGAAAGAGTACTCTCCACTCGCGTGTTCTTTTTTTATTCTCCAGCCTCCTATATCCGGGCCAGCACCCGCGTAGCTGCGCAGGACATTTTTTACGTCGCCTCCGGTTCGTTCAAATCCTTGCTAACACACGGGAAAGCTTAAAAAGTCGCTACGATAATCCCAACTCCGGGTTGTTGCCTATTCTTCAAAATGCAACAGCTTTTATCCACTGAGTCTTCCGCACACCCCGAGCAGAAATTGTCGTCGGGCTGACGTCAGGTCCTTATAAGGCACTGCCTAACGCTTCATCAGGTCTTGATAGAGCACCTAATCAGACCCTCATCAGGCTCGCCTGATCAGGCACGCCCTGGCTATACCTTAACAGGGCCAGATCCCAATTTCTGGTCGGGACCTTTCAGGATTGGTTGACCTGATGCTTTGAATATAAAAAAGTCTTCTCGAGATGTATGTAATAAAAAGTAATATATAGACGCATAGATAGAGTGACGTTTATTCGTGCATTAGGACTAATGCTCTTCCAGATACGTACATATTGATAACAATCAGTAAACAAAATTATTTCTAGCACACAAATTTTGCAAAAATTATTATTTTAAAAATGTAACTACTATAACAAATATTCATAACAAACGGACCTAAAAATTAAAATAAAAATTAAAAACCAAAATAAGACGGAGCCACCAAAAACGAAGTATAGATAGAGAAGTTGACATAATTGTAATTGTGTTGGTAGTGAGGGTCCGCCATACTCGGTGAGTATCGCACGCACACACAGATTCATCCCCGAAGCTCTCCCAGTATTAACGGCCAGTTGAAACAGAATCCCTGCGCCATTGAGTTAGCGAACGACGTCCATTTGCATCCTAACGACCGTTAAAGCGCTTAATTTCTTCGTATCCGATTACGGACCATCCAATTATTGTGCAAACAGCCGACCCGCTAATTATGCATCGGCACACGATATAGCGGGGCACCGTCACTGGCCTCTGGCTGCTGTCCGAGGGCCGCGGGCGACAAGCGCGAAAAACGAATAGCGGCGAACAATATTATCGTACAACCTACCGGTTTCGCATGCCGCTTGTCACTGTTAATATGTCTCCGATATTCTTTCGGTCGGTTTAATCGGTGTTATTCGTCGGCGAGCGAGAGCCGTAAAGGCGCAAGTCCCGTGGGGGAAAACGCGCGTTAAATGAGAAGGGGTACCCTTACAATTTTTCGACAAAAATGGAATTTTTTCAAAAAATTTTTTTAGAATTTTTTCTTTTCTGCAATCGGTTGGTAAATATGCCACTTGAAAAGAATGGCGAAGGTTTTAATTCGATATCTCGAAATTTTTTGAAAAAAAGTGCCGTTTCGCAAAATTTAACATAGGTTCCCCATGCTGGAAATGGTGAATTTTTCAAATTTCGAAAAAAATACAAGTTGCATGTGTTTTGAGCCGGAATGGGCCACTTAAAGCCAATGGAGTTGGTAAAAAATCGATACCTCGAAAAAAAATATTTGGCCATTTTGAAAGTGGAAAAATGAGAAGGAGTAACCCTTACAATTTTTCGACAAAAATGGAATTTTTTGAAAAAAAATTTTTTTAATTTTTTCTTTTCTGAAATCGGTTGGTAAATATGCCACTTGAAAAGAATGGCGAAGGTTTTAATTCGATATCTCGAAATTTTTTGAAAAAAAGTGCCGTTTCGCAAAATTTAACATAGGATTCCCTATGCTGGAAATGGTGAATTTTTCAAATTTTGAAAAAAATACAAGTTTCATGTGTTTTGAGCCGGAATGGGCTTACCGACTTTCGGCGGCGAACTTTCGAGCCGACTCCGCCGGACATCCAATTAATGCCTGGATTTGTTATATTGAATCCAATTATCAATTTCCCGACAGTTTTCATTGTGATATCAATTCTCGAAATATACACGGTATTTATTTGTTAACGGATGAAAAGAGTTTACTCACGCTGAATTTAATTAATTCAGCGTGTCTCTGTTGTACGTTAAATGTGCCGATACAGCGTAACGCTACTGCGCATCTGAATTCCGACGCTTCCGGCTTTCCTCGAGTGGCAAAATTTAATAATTAAACCTCGATGCACCGCGGCACGGGGGTTGTGTAATCCAGCACTTGCTCTCGCTTGTAATATCGTAAGCGAACAAAGCTCGCTGCTCGTGTGTTCTGTCTCGTCCTAATTTGATGGTTTATAGTGTCACGCACGCAGAGAGAATTAAACGTGCACGCTCTGCCGACGACACTTGCGATCGGATATCTGCTGGATACGATCTGGCACAGGTATTCGTGTGAAGACCCTAATTTTACCAATATTTCAAGCCAAAGTTTTACCATTCCAGTAAAAAAAAGCGGTTAGTCGACAGTAGCTATTTATTCTCCATAACGCTAAGTGTTCAATGAGGCACTTGCACCAGTCGGACGAGTCAGGGTACAGCATACGAACGGATAAGTTGGTACCTGTGGAAGTCAATTAGCCACTAGCAGATGAAGTTCTCTGCCCAGCCAACTATATTTAAATAATTCGTATTATTCATGAACATTCGTACTGTTCAAATTTTTGAATATTCAATTCAAATCTTGAATTGAATATCAATATTCAATTCAATTCAATTCAAGTGCTATTCGCACATCCCTACTTTCCATCTCTCCCTTCCCGTACATAATCATCCCTCTCTTCCTGATTCGATTACCGGGGGGGCAATTGTGAAGGAGCCATTTGTCTCTCCACCAAGCAGTTCGACGTACCCTGAAAAGGGATCTGCTCCAACTTCTGTGGTAGTGGTTTTCCAACTTACCTGGTCGGTCGGGGATACGTGGTCGTGTACACCAGTTCGCTCAGTCGGTTGGGACAAAGTCCCGACTCTCGACCCTGTTGCAAGTTTCGCACTGACAACGTCCAAACTGCTATACACCGCTTCATGAAGCTACACAACGGTGTCGGTCGCTCGTGGGCCGCCAGTGTGTAATACGTTTGTCGTTCATTACGTAACCACCGCGATCGAGGTTGAACAACCCCGGATCGCGAGTACGATGGACGGTCAATCTCAGAGTTTGAAAGCCGGATGGTAACGTCATCTCGAGTGTTTCTCAGCCACTGTATCAACCGCTCAGTACACGGAGACCGTCCCGGCGAGCCAATATTTCAGCGATAATGGGTAACCGTTCAGAATCGTGGACAAGTTCCTTGAACTCGACGGATCAAACGAGAGGGGCTTCCAGAAGCGAGCGACAACATTGCCGGATGAGATCGGGCGGTTTGAGCCCAATTTTGGACGAACGACTGGCGAACTCGGCCCAATACCTGCACCACATTCAGCATGCATGGCACAGCGTCAAAGGGAGCAGCATGGCGTGTTTCATCGTCGACGCATCGAGCGAAAACTGTGATATCGGAGGGAGCATTGGTTCCACTGTGTTCCACTTTCAAGGTTTCCGGTGAAGTCAAACCGCGCGTTGGACACCTTTGAAAGTAGCTCCGGTGCTGCGACATATCCACAGGTTGGTACACACAAAGCGCAGAGCAACGCGGCGCGCGTACCATCCGTGTATGTTGATGCATAGTATGTATGCATAATAGGCGAAGCGAGCAAACCTTGCTGCAGCTGGACACACACGGATTTCTGTCGCGAAATACGAACCACCAAAGCGACGAGGGGGTGTATAAATAATAAACTTCACAGGTATAGCTGATGATAGGAAAGCGGCAAAAGGGACTGCCGAGTGAGCGCAGTCGACGGACAAATTTTCACCGTATCAAAGAAGCCCGCTCGTGAAACTTTAATTAGGCCGGTCCACAGTTACCATGATCGGCCTTTCCCGTCGCCGGGCCATCGCAATTAACCTGTGCGCGCGCTCTTCCACATCTCCCGAACCCGTCGCCGCCGGCTCTTCGGCACTTCCGAACGCTTCTAGATTTCAATTAAAATCATAATTATAACGACTAGTGTATCACCGGCGATCACCCGTCCGTACGCTCGTCGTTTACACTCTGTGACATCTCGTATGTCCCTCTGGCAAGACACGCTTGCGAAAACGGCACTTGACGTAGTAATTATAACTGCCGAGCGGAGTTCTCGGACTTGGAGGGATTCTCCGTGCTGGGCCGCCTATTAATGAGACTGCTGGAAAACATAACGAATTCGATAGGGATCTTTGCGGGGCTCTGGTTGCTCGGGAATACGAGGTTATTCGATAGTATATGGTAGTCGCGATTTATGGCTGCTCTGTTGGTCCGATTATCCGCGCCGTTGCGTCCTGAAGCCGAATGCCACCCAAACTCGAGTTCCTCACTCTTACCCGGGTAAAAAAAAATATGAGAATGGGCGGAGGACCGCTAAAAGCATGTCTAGGGAGGCCGCTGGACGGATCGCAGAACGGTCCGACGACGTTCTTCGCGATTCCTTTTCACATTTCTGTGGAAAGTAATGGCGAAGAAGTCGCTACCCGTGCCGAGCTTCGCTAGCTGGAAGAGCAAAGGAACTACTTGAATGAAAAGCGTTTTATAGACGAGTGCAGGTCGCACAGTGAAAAAATATTTTCATTGCGTTGCGTCCCTCTTTGCTCGATGGTAATGGAAATGTACCATCCAAAACCTTCCATAGATCTTCCGTGATTCTCAAAGCGGCGTCAGCGGTTTTCTTTCAATGGTAAACATAGGAGATAATAGTCTTTTCGAGTCCGGCCAGAAAATTTTTTCGACGAAAGTGTTTTCCGAAAATCAATATTTGAGAAATGTAATTATTGAATTTTCAAAAAAAGAAAACGATATTGAGCGAGGTATAACGGCGACGAGTAGGTTTTCCCGTTGTTCGAGTGCCTAAAGTTCGTACGCTATGCAACCCCTTCCGGTTTACCGCCGGTACAGGTCGTCGCATTGCGGTATGCCGAAACCACAAAGAATTCTTGCAATCCATACAATTCCATAACAACGTGTCCCGCTCCGGCCGGGCCACCCTCCTCCGTCGCAACGCGACGAATAAAAGATTGAGAACATCACGCGATCCCTGCGCCGGAGACCGCTCTTGGCAAAACGCTATATAAGCTGGATGACTGGCTCTCTAATGGGCCACGCACAATTGAACACGGAATTTATTAGCGATATACATCTTTTCGCGTATCGTAGCGTCGCTATTGCTCTCGATCATTTTCACATTGTCAGAGATCACGTGAAATTTCCAAGTACGTTCGGCCTCGTTTCGGCCAAAGCGGTCAATTTTCTCCCACTGTAGTTGCGAATTTTCTGAAAATTTATTAATACCCACTTCGATTCCCGGAAAGTCCATTTTGCTGTAACTCGATTTATTGCGACACGGAGCTGCAAACCACTTTATTAAAGTCACGCAGTATCTTTATTTAAACCTCGCCGATGACGTCTATCAGATTTGAAAACAATCAACCGAGAGGTAACGACACGAGGGACTCTGAAACTCCGTTCGATAGATAAAAAGAAAATCCGATCAACGATAATGATGATGGAAGGTACGGTTGCTCAACTGCGAGAGAGAACGAAAAAAAAAGAACCGTCGACGCTCGAGAATGGGTAAAAAAGAACTGTCGATGCTCCTTTCTTGCACTTTCTTTCTAGTAAGTGAAACGGTTGATGTGCGAGCCCTTGCCGACAGCCGAACGAAAGAGCGTACTCTTTCCGATGACGAGGACGGAACGCAGCTGCGATAAGGGGGGCTTATAGTCGAACTTTCCGGATATCGGAAAACGATAAACGGCCGGCAGCGCCTGCCGTCGGATGTGCCACGCTATCCAGTGTACTGTACCGTGTACGCAGTCCATAGTAAGAAATTCCTCAAGATTCGCGGATGTTGCGGTAGATATTGTATCCGCGGAAACCTCCGAAGCGACTAATCTTATCGATACGGTTAATGTCTCCATCTTTTGCCCCGAGTGGATGTAGACTCGCGGATACTTACTTGAATAAAGAATAAAACCGTTTCGTTACTGCAATTTAACATCAAAGCCGTGGCAAACCCCTTCGCATAGTTCTGCGCGAGCAATCTGGGCGAGAATTTACCTATACTCGCAGAAAGCTGCTACCGGCATAGTTTCCGGTCTGGATCCACTGTCGGTACATAAAAGGCGTAGCATCGATGCAATTTCGAAATTTTCGCGGTCGCTGTTGTTGATTCTGCTCAAACCGAATAACCAACAGTACGCTAATATGTACGCAGTTTATGATAAGAAATTCCTCAGAATTCGCGATATAGCAGTAGATATTGTATTCGCGGAAACTTTCGAAGCGACCAAGCTAATCTTCTTCTTCTTCACAATTTGGCCGAGGCCCGCAGAAATGGAGGGGCGCTTGACCTGGCCACTTGGAGAACCGTGGGGGCAAACACTCGAGACCAAGCTTATCGATACATACAATGTCTCCAACTTTTGACTCAAGTGGATGCGGACTCATGAAACTGCCTTGAATAAGGAATGAAATCGTTTCGTTATTGCGAAGTAACGTCACAGCTATGACGAACCCCTTCATACAGAATTGCGCGAGCAATCTGAGCGCGAATTTATTTCTGTAAATTGTATTTGCCATAAGCTGCTACCAGCATAGTTTTCGGTCTTGATTCACTGTCGGTACACACGAGGCGTTGCACCGACGCGATTCCGAAATTTGCGCGATCTCTACAGTCGAGTCTGTTCAAACCGAGTAACCAACAGCAGCCTCGAGTAATTTAATACCGTAGTCGATATTCTGCATTCCGAACTAATACCGATTTTCAATGTTTGTCCTTAGGATACAAACGGGTGAAAGGCGCGGATGTGTGCTCCTCTTTGCACGCAACGATCCCGATCGGCCGAGATGTGGAGTCCGTGAATCTCGTGGTCGGACGAGCTTGCCATCGGGGTAATTTGATTCCAGCCAAGGTGAGACCCGAGCAGGGCGTGGCCTGCGTTGCTCGCGGTGGTGAGGAGCACGAGAAACGCGATTACGAGGTGAACACCAAACACCAGTAGTAATTTATATTTGCTAAACACCAAACACCAGTAGTAATTTATATTTGCTAAATAACAAACCACCCGTCATAATCTAGATTCGCTACACCCATCAAATTACTGGTTTCGTCTATCCTGGTGCGAATCGAGTTCGAGTGGATTCCTTCGAGCGACGGTCAAGCGCCACCTGGAGCGGTGGAATGTGGAAAAACCGAGTGCGGTGAAGCTTTGTACGTTGGTCGGGTGACACTCTGCAATCGAGGGATGCACGCCGCCGGAAAGGTACGACGATCCTTCTCTCCGTGTGGTATCTTCGCAAAATGCGCTAAATTTATACGTATCTTCAGGTCCAACCCAGTCACGGCTGTCCGTGCATGTCCTACGACGGTGCGGAAGTGAGCTACAAGGAATACGAATTGCTCGTTCAGCATTGACACTTGCAACCGAATTGAGCTTGACAACGTCGCAGGTGCGACGCAACGTCGGTGGACGATTCTCAACGTATTCGATCCACGACTCTCGACCGAAGCAATCGCGCTCCGTGCCATCGGCACCCCCAGCCGGAAAAGTAAATGACGGTGACGGCAAAGGGTTCTCGAAATAAATTATTTCACCACTGGGTTCTGCAATCCAACGGAGCAGGTGGGCAACGATAAATTTATATTAGGAAACTAAATTTTCATTTTCCGTTCTGTTGACTTTTCGATCCGTCCTGTCTCTGACATTATCCATTACGCTTTTTATTTCTTCTTTTCACGAACGTCACTTCGTTTTCGCACAGCGAAAATACCAAGTACAATATTCGATTAGTATGCAAAAAAAAAGTATTTTGTATAGACTCGGTATGGAGATTGCGGGAATGGAAAGGGGTTGATGCAGCGACGCTGCTATTACTACGCTTATGAATTCCGGAGCGGGTACACTGCCACAGGAATACCCGGGGGCTTGCGGGGCCCCGCGAATGCCACTCGCTCGCTTTTCCTTTCCTTTCCTCGCACTCCTTCGCTCTCTCTCCTCCTTTGTGCATCGCGGTATAATAACACGATTGTTCACGGTTTGAGACTCTATTTGAATCCATTTTCAAGCATTACGGTAGTCGCGTTACGCGTTCCGACACACTGTGGAGCAGGCTTTGCAAATGCAGAGCAGTATCCGATCTCGTTCGCCCTCTTACCCGGCCTTCGTGCCGATTAACGCGAACGAACGGTACCGGCTCTTGCCTTTGCACACGCAATTATGCTTTATTGTATAACAGTGATAACGTCGATTCAAAATCCTCCGTTTAATTATTCTTTATATTCATCGTTAAGGCGCTCTGAAAACCTTTGTGTAAATCGGCATTGCATAGTGGGTTACTTGTTGTTTAATGTGGAATTGTCGCGGTTCTTCGCTCGAAAGCTCTCAATGAGTCGTTCATTAAATTGTATGCATCGGGGATTGCAAGGTATCTTCCTTAATGCCGCTAGCGAGAAAACGATTCTTCGTCCACTCGTCGCTCGAGTGGAAAGGAGAGAATGGAGAATCGTCGGGTATGTTACATATTTGGGAAAACCGGGAAAACCTGTAAGACTCATGTAATTCCCATTGATCTCGAATTATCCGGCAAAAAATAGAGACTGTGTGATACATTTGTAATTAATCGCATGCCCGTTTTCTCCCTGCCACTTAGATTCGCGAGACTGAAAATTCAGGAAATTTCGAAGTCGACAACGTCCAATATCGCTGCGGAATAGCAAGATCGACGAGCACGAAAGTCGACGGGGCTTATGTCTTCCAGTATCTTCGTCCATTCGCAGCCCGAGTGGAAAGAAGTGAACGAAGAATCGTCAGGGTTGGTACGCATATGGGAAACAGGAAAAACCTTAAAAAAACTCAGGTAATTCCCGTCGATCTTGAATTATCCGAAAAAAAATCAGAGAATTTCTTAATTCATTTATAATTAATTACATACCCATTTTCTCCCAGGTACTTACAGTTCGGAGACTGAAAAATTCCGGAAATTTCGAAGTCGGCAACGCGCAACAACCCTGCGGAATGGTAAGATTGACGAACACTAAAGTCGACGGGGCTTACGTGCCATCCGTCCGCTGCTCGTCGGCGAAGGCCCTTAACCACCGAGAGCGCCCCGTGCCTATTCGGCACGTGACCGTTGCCGTGTTATTCCCGTAGCCGGCACGTGGCTGCAGGAGGCCCATTGTGTTGCGAAGCCCCCCCCTGCCCCCGGTGCGCTCTTTCTCGCGGGGTCGCGCTATTTAATATTTCGATCGAAAGGATCTGCGCTCGTCGAATACAACCCCCTGAGTGTACGATTCCCTTTTGATGAATTTCTCTGACACGCGCGACTGAGAGAACGAGAACGCGTTTCAGAAGAATCAAAGCGGGACGGCTGGAAGGTGAAAAGCGATGGGCGGAGAGGAGCGCTGTCGCAACAGCTGCGAGGCACGCGTTATTGTCGATTCTGTCGGGACAATAACATTGTATCGCCTCAGTTGGGTCGAACGCTCGCTCCGACAACGGGGAATATAATTTTTTTGCACTGCAATTTGCAAGCCCGGCGTAACCCCTCGCCTTTCGGGGGGATGTTTCCACCCTTCGGTGCTGCGATCGTAGCTAAAACGAGGGCTGCACATCGTATAACGTTTATACTCATTTCGCATTCAAAGTCGGGATACTGGATTAAATCCGGTCTGCCGCTGAGTAGTTTGCTCGCAAGGGGTCGACTGTAATCTCTATGAATGATCGCATCCAAATCTCCTTCTCATCTCCGTTGCTTGGGCTTAATGGCAAATTGTTAAAATAAAAAAAGACACACGGTCCAGAATAGCTGTAATTCTATGGCTGCAGTCTATGGATGTGTAATGATAAAAAGGCTTATATTTCCGCATGATGCGAAGCCAGAAAATAATGATGTCTGTTGTTTATGGAAGAGAGGGCTCATGTTGGGTCTTCGTGATGGTTCGTGTCGCGTTCTGGTTCTACCTACGCTGGCGATAACCCGAAGATGGTGGAGAGATGTGGGTAAAACAAATGGGAGAGAGGAACGGGAATTGGAAGATGAGAAAGGCGAGAGACGAAAGCAGCAGGGGCAGCTGCGTCGATTCCGGAATTCCGCAGCTGCCTCTGCCACCGAGGCAGGCCAGAGGCTGCAGACTCTCGCCTAACAACACAACACGTGGCAGACGTAAATCGAATCGCTTGACTCGCCCGGCTTCATCAACCACCGAGTGAGGTAAACTTATCGATGCTCGGACGGTCAAAGAGCATCCACAGATACAAGCAGTCATCAGTCGATCGAGGAACATTAACATTTTTTTTTTTTTTTTTTCTAGACGGCTGTAATCATCGTCAAGCTCGAAGCTTTTAATTTTCCAAGACGGATCAATTAATCGTTACAATATTGATAAACTCAAATATACAGAGTACCGTTGACAGATTGGGCCGTGTCCGGACATTGGAATCCTTACCTTTTTTTACGGTTCGTTTATTCTCTGCATACAAGGTAATCTTATAGAAAATTATAGGAAAGACTGTGGATATCTTAGTTCATAACAGGATTTTTTTTTTAATCCCCGACTGTCACTGTTCGGCCATGTTGATTGCGATATTCTCTTAGAGCGCTAGGGGTTGCTATCGGGTGTAGTATTTAATAATCGGCGGGGCCCTTCAATAAATCAGTGCCATTGCGAACGGAAACAAAAGAGGAAAAACTGTTCAATGGCTTCGATGCTCTGTGGCTCATTAGAATCCTTACCTCAGTCGTAACGAATCTAAAAAACGTTAATCAAAGTACAAAAAAATTACGAATCCCCGACCAATTAATTTGCCGATGAATTCGTGTGTTACCGAGCAACGGCCGTTCGTCGAGCACAGGCACATCGACCTCTGAATATGCCAGAACCGACTATCGGTATACGAGGCTGGACATTAATTAAACGGACAATAAAAAGATAATCGATTCCGGCAACGGACGAGACCCGTGGGTCGCGTTAACCACTCAATTAGACGAAGAAAACCCTGGGTACCTTAATATTTGAGCAGACGCGCGAGATAAATAACACGGCCCGAGCGGGTCTCGCGTGTAGCAGCGGTTTCATTTCCCATGTACATCCGCTTCTTTCGTCACGGTATACACAGGGATGAGAAGGGGGGTGCATCGGCGGAAGAGGGTGGCGCGATAGCCGCGAAGAGCGAGTGGCTCGTGCTACGACATCCACCGTCTGTACCACCGGGCGCAACAACAACAGGTTTTCATTCTCTCTCCACCGGCTTTATCGCTCGTTCTCCGTTCGAGCCGGTCCGCCCGACACTATAACTAACGCTCGGTATGCCGGCTTTACGATCGCAAGTAAAATGGGATACGTCAAGGGCCGGAGGGAGAAAAAGTATTTTTTAATGCAAAGGAGTTAGACCGTGGTGTGGAATAGAGGAGAGAGGGATGGAGCAGCCGAGCACACGCGTGAGTTTGCGCTCCGTTTTGTTATCCTGGGCCCGCTGTCACGCTACGTGAGGTTTTCGGCAGCTGCGCACCGCCCTGGCCCGTGCCATCTGTCGCGTACGCTGCCTCCGCACACGCGTCCGCCTGCAACGGCACACGATCCGATCCGTAATGAGCCCGTGGCGATATATACCGGGTGGAGACGTTGCTTCTATACCGGCGACGATTATTCAGGATATTGATGAGGGTTAATTCGTAAAGTTACTCCGAAAAATGTATATCGCCGGATATCACTTTTTTTTTGTCTGGCGCTGGTTTATTTGTGAAATAATCAAACTAGGGTAATAAGACGAACGGCAGTTTTGAGATCACAGGAAAAAAAGTTCATAGAACATAGTCTTTGGACAAACAAGGAAATAAAGAAGAAATTCCTCCGGCGAGTTTTGCAAAATAAGCTATCTTTCTGAGAATTCCAACTAACGATATTTCAGCTTGTCGATATAATTTCTAAAAAGGTTTTCCGAGATTTCGAAAAAAAAATAATTTCATGTATTTTTTAAAATTTAAACGTTGTACACAAATCCGGAAAGTATCGCTGTATCAGTAAACAGGGGATCGGTTAATCTCATAACAAGTTCATCGTAAAAAAAATATATTACAGAAATAACAGGACCCTTCGTAGATGAAATCTGCCGCAGTCCAGCATAAATTTATTTTTTTTTTATTTTTTTTTATTTGCGTTCAACACGCGTCCCTAAAATATTGCTGAGTCTCGGAGAATTTCTTAATCTCGTAATAAGTTTATTAAAAAAAAAAAACATATAGTACAGAAGGCGACTTCTTCGTAATTGAAAACTGCCGCAATCCTGTAAACAGCCGAATCGCCGAACGGAGCATTTTCCTTATATCCGAATTTAGTTCGCGACGTGACTTAAGCTAATTGGCTTCAGAGAAGTTTAGAGGGAACAGTTCAGCCCTCCGTGGGTGATATCTTGCAGGCCTAGACCCACAGAGAAGCGGAAGCACCGGAGAACCCCTCCGTTAACCGCACAATCCGCGAAAAACGATCTTCCTTATGGGCGACAGTCAGGATCGCACGCGTGTCGCGCAGGAGATTGCAGCCTCCAGTCGAGGAAAGCTCACTTGGGCTCTCCGGCGAAGAGCCATCGTCTGGCGCACATGTTCCCGCCAATTTTAGGGCATACATAAAAATTAGCATAACCGGTGAGAGAGCGAGCTAAGAAAGACAGGGGGAGGAAGGCAACGAATATATACTGCGAGGGATGGCAACGACACGCAGTTGCCACGCGGCGAGTTTCTCTGGGGTGTAACTCGACTGGTGTATCCACCCTCGGGACTGCGAAACCATCCATCGACTCGAGGAAGTAAAAAAAAAAAATCAACTAAGCGAATTTACCGAGGCTCAATAAATTTCCGTTTGTACTCCGGTTTCGCGTTTTATAAAAAAAATTGAAAAAAAGGGATGCTCGTTAATTGTAACTCGACGATGATTCATTTTATTAACGGGACTCCTGAGTGCGATACGATGAGGCATTTGAATAGCGATTGCACCGGAACGATGAGAGCGAGGGAAAGCATTAAAAAGTTATGAATATGAATGCGGTAGGGTCGTGCAGTGTGCAGGCCGGGGCGTTATCAATCCAGGGGCAGAGTCGGTTGAAATCATTAAAATCGGTAAGCCGATACCGATGCACTGCTCTGCTATTGAAGCCAATCGCCCCCCATTCGACATCGGATATAAATCCGTCAATTTGGCAAATGCAGTTGCAAATTAATGTTTGACGAGCACTGGAACTTCGCTGCGAGAGCCAGAGCTCAATGGTCAAGAGGCTTGGCGGAAAATGTTACGCTCCAATTCGCCCATCGGCTCTCGAGCTTGGGAGAAAAATTATTGAACTTCCCACGATTCTGCAGGGATTCGAGATTGTTTCGAGCTTAGCGAGCAACAAAAATCACGCCAATTACTTTGTATTGCACAGTAAATATTATGATATATCTTTAGATTTTCAGATCAAGGTGCGTGAGAACGGTCCCGAAAACAAATGGCATGTGAACAATGAACATTTTCAGGAGAGGAAGAGAGAGCAAATGGAACGGTGAACCGACCATTAATGTACATTCCACTAAATCCACGAGGTTCGCTGTATCGTGCATGGGCTCTGCGAAGCGGGTGCTTACGGTGCAATGGCCTGCAGTCGTGGTACGCGTCGATGTATATTAAACGTGCCTATTTACCCTCACCGGATAAACAGTTAACGAATTCTGTGCAAGTTTAATGCGTTTCACATATATATCACGACTAATGCCTCCGGCTCATTTCTGCTGTGGGAATATATGTGCGACGAAATTATAACGAAACTCGTTCGCCGTTCGCGGCGAACGGCGAACGGCGGAACCCTGGGGCCAAACGGACCCGTTTCCTCCGTTTGCTATGAGATTGTTTTTTCTTTTGTGTCCCCCGCAAAATTCGGTAGAATAGTTTTCCTGGGGGATTCTATTTAGTCCCCCTCTGCCTTATTTGTACGAAAAGAACGTCACGCTTCACTTTGTCCGGAAAACAATTTATGGAATTATGCGCCCCCGAATGTTTTTTTTTGCCACTTCCGATTTTTACTCAGGAAATCTAACAGTTTAACAAATTACCCGGCAAACTAATTTTTTTATTACGAAAATGATTCGTTCATTTTTCTGAATACATATCAATTTTTTCAGATTTTTAAATTTCCTTTGAATTTTGTGTGTTTTCCACACATTTTTTCCATATAAATTTCATATGAATTTTCCATGCCAACACGGAACATCGGAGCAAAACGGACCCCCGTGTCTTCCGTTACCGATGAGGCTGTTTTCTTGTGTTCCGTGCAAAATTGGGTCCAATAGATTTCCTCCGGGATTCCATATGGACCCGCTTTTCCTAATTTGTACGAAAATGAAAAATTGTACATATATACATATAGCCGATGTCTGTTCTCATGGCAGCGTCCCATAGTGTATCCCCCGACCGCTATTATTATAACTACTTTAATATCGTTCGTCGACGCACCCCCGTAGGTTTCGAGAATGAAGGGGGCATGCAGCAGCCGGGATACAGCAGCACCCCCCGGGAGCAGATGTGTTATTCTCCACGGTTACGCCACCGTGCGTACACGGTTGGTACTCACCAGACCGGCATCAACAGCAGCAGCAGCAGCAGCAACAGCCGCAGCAGTGGCAGCAGCGGCGACTCCCCAAGAATCGCGGTGAGTTTTACACACCATAGTCAATCGATAACGTGCCGTTGTATAAAAGTACCCTCGCGCGCATCTGTCGTTCTGCTCGCCTGGGAACAAGCGCAGGATATGTATTTCAAATACATATGTATATATATATTTTTATTCCTTCATGTCTTTGTGCGAACGCCAATGCTAAGAGACACCAACCAGCGCAGTTGGCCGTTGAATGGCCTATCGCCGGCATTAAGTCGACAATATTTGCACGTCCCTTTTTCGAACAAATGCTCAGGGGGATTGCGGGGCAAAACGAATTGTTCTAAAAAAAATGTTCGCGGCTCGCACGAGATAAAGTGTCTGGTGTCGAATGAGCAACGACTATCGGTTTTGGCCGTCTCCGTCCTTTACGACGTATCCACCACGTATCCACGATAGCCCTTTATCCATGGATCACACTTGCTCGATTTCCACGCCGAACTTTCCGAGTTACGTTTAATATTTCAATATTCACCGAAGTCACTTCCGGTAACCACGATTCATTTCCCCCGAGACATCGGACCGATGCTTGATACTTCATAACCGCTTAGCCCACCCTCCGCTCCGTTGGATGAAATTCTTCCGACCTGCCACAGGATTTTTCCCTCCGCTTCATCCTTTATGTGTGGCTCATGAAGAACGATTTGCCTCCTGAGCACGACCCTTTCCACGAACTTTCGGATCCATTCGAAAAACCATACCCGCGATATGCGAACAGTATTAACGAGCGAAGTTTTAGTTATGCAATCGAGCTTAATTACACTTGTTAAATGTTGTTACATTTACGAGTGAAGTTCGTGCGATGCGCAGCCGTTGTAACTTGATGAAATTAAATCTCATGCAGATATCTTCAGGGCCATGGGGGAGAGCGGGGCGAAATGGCACAGCGGGGCAGAACGGGATTATGAAACAAAACGCAACTTTCCAATAACTTTTGGATGGTGGCGATGGTCGCCCGTGGGGCAAAACGGGGTTGAAAATCCGGATGTTTAGTTGGGACAAAGTGGGGCATCCAAAAATTATTGGAAAATTGAGTTTTGCCTTCACTGTCCCATTTCGCCCCACTGTCCCATTTTGCCCCGCTCTCCCCTACTCAGTTTTCACACCCGGGGTGAACTTCCGGGGTAACATTCAATATTTCAATATTCCACCGAAGTCACTTCCGGTAACCGTGGTTCATTTCTCTCGAGACATCGGACCGATGCTCGATACTTCATAACCGCTTAGCCCCCGTTCGCTCCGTTGGGTGAAATTCTTCCGGCCTGCCGCGGGATTTTTCACCTCGCTTCATCCTTTATGTGTGGCTCACGAAGAACAATCTACCTCCTGAGCGCGACGTTTTTCACGAAATCTCATATCCATTCGAAAAACTAAACCCGCAATACGTGAATAATATAACGAGCGAACTTTTAGTTATGCAATCGAGAGTCATCACACTTATTGAATATCGTCACTTGCGCCAGTTGCGCATTCATCGTTGTAATGAGGACAAACCTTCGCAGCGGGGCGCGTCTCCGAGAATCAAATATTCTTAGCGTCGAGGCTACCTTAAGATAGTCTTTGCGAAAATGACGAGGACAAGAAGCACCTTAGAGCACGCAAAATGGTGAATGTAAGATATTTCTCGTCCATGGGTGTTATTACTGACAGTCAGAGGAGCCCCAAAGCTCTTCGTCCGCGACCCCGCATGCCGAAATAACTAGTTTCTAGCGTATTGGCCTATTCATAGCCCCGTCATTCGGAAGCAAATTGCACGATAATTGGGTGTACTCAAACTGCCGCTTCTGCTGCAACAGTCGGGCCATCGTCGTGCACTCGAATCTAGGCGGATTCGCCGAGCATTGCGATCGTGTTCGATAATACTGAGCAGTCCTTTGTTCGATCTGACGAATCTATTGAGCGATGAGTAAAAAAAAAAAACTAAACTTTGATAACAATTTCTATACAGGTTTTTATAAAACAGCATGCATAAAAACGTAACACGGTGCAGGGCAAATGTGGCGAACACGCAAACAACTATTTAATGGACCGGTCCATTATATCACCACGTTTGTCCCACGCTACATGAAGTTTTAACGCGTAAACCGATAGACGAAATTTAACATACAAGTATGAATTTGACACTTTATCAAATAGACAGTTATCAATTGACCTATTTCAATTTACTAGTGAATAGGGCGTAATACGGAAATTAAATAAATCTTAACTGACCGAGAGATCAGATCGCTCTATCGTACATGTGTTAATTTATTTTAAACACGTGTCAATCAACCTATCTCATTTTGCTGGTGAATAGAGTGTTATATGGAAATTAATTAAATATTAACTGACCGAGAGCATAGATCGCGTTATGGTACATGTGTTAATTTTTTTAATTATGATTAGACACTTGTTAATCGGCCTATCTCAATTTATCGGTGAATATGGTGTAATACGGAAATTAATCAAATATTAGCTGACCGAGAGGTCAGATATCGTTATGGAAGGTATGTTAAAAATTTATTTAGCGAAGTTGATGTACATAAATGGGGTCAAATGAATTGTTCGATATAGCAAACACGTATCATAATACCGATTCGATGTACCGAGCATTGATTTTAATTCGCAATTAGTTTTATCGAATCCTCTCGGTCAGTTAATATTTCATTCATTTCCGTATCACACCGGATTCACCGGTATATTGAGATAGGTAAAATGACAAGTGTCTAAAATTAAAGTAAAAAAAAATTAACATATATTCCATAACACCTTCCGACTTGCCGGTCAGTTAATATTTCATTCATTTCCGTATTACACCCGATTCACCATCAAATTGAGACAGGTCAATTGATAAGTGTCTATTCGACGCAGCGTCAAACGTTCTCCATTCATCGGTGGTCGCGTTTCGTCCCAGTCGCTCCGTCCAGACTCAAGTGGACAAATTCGATTTCCACGAGAGGCAAATTAGATAGTTGAAAAGCGGGGGTTTTCGATTGTTCGCGCGTAAACGAGAAAGTGGAAGAGATACAGAGACTATGGTGTGTACCGTTCGGTCCGCTAATTGAATTAATGTACGCGGAGACCACACAGGGGGGGGGGGGGGGGGGGGGGGGGGTTGTGTGCGAGGATCGGGCCAAGTGTCCGAGGCTCTATGTCGATTGGCCGAGCAACAGTGTCCGCTGCGGGCCGCGGAGCGGGCGCTCAGGAGTGCGAAATGGGGTGATGGCCGATGTGTACGGAGGCAGAAGCGACTGCGTCGCTTATAAGGGGGCACGGAGCGAGAGCAGAGTGGTGGAACGAGCAGGCTTGACGGGGATAAACGCACGTACGAATTTCACCCCGCTGGATTGCCCCGTAGTCTCTACGGGTTGCCATGGCGACGGCTCGCGGCCCGGGAAGTCCTCGGCTACCGGGGGTGTGGAGGAGCCAGATTCCGGAGTCAGCCAGTGAGGCGAGGAGGGAGGGGGGCGGGGGGTAAGTGTGAGGAAGGGATGACGACGGAAGGTCGAAGCCGAATACAAGACCGAGCGAGAAAGTTATATGGGACTCATGACCGCCGGAACGAAGAGGAACAAGACACACGCGTATTCCATCTCGGCCGGTCTTTGTCAGCCGAGAGGGCGAAGACCATCAGCAGCAGCATCAGCAGCGGCGGCAGCAACAGCTATCCAACTTTCTTCGGCGCTATTTCTTCTTATCAAAGGTTGAGACAAAGAGGGTGAAAGCGGAGAGTCGGATAGAGCCGAGATGGAGAAAACGAGCTCATCATACTCGAGCACCGGGCGCGCTCTTTCCCTTTGAGAGACTCCTCCGGCTCCGAGTTCCTACAATGTTCAACGGATAATTCTCGTTCTCTTGTTCAGTTTACGTGCGAGCGGTCATTATGACAACGCAACTACGGGGATAATTGCTCGTCGGCTTATTAAGATGCAATCTGGTAGTTTACGCTCGCTCGTAGATGGAGCCGTTGCGTGTGGATTTAGAGAAACCGGAAAGAGACTTTCGGCCGGAAAGTCGAGTCAACGACGCAACGACGAAACGGTTCATCCGACACTCCGGGCACTCGTGGGGATCGAGAGCCACTACGGTGACTTTGTGACAATCGCGAAGCTTCGCGAGGGATAAAAAAAAAAAAAACAAGTCGTGGGTTTTATCCACGGCAGTGGTGAGCTTTTATCGAGGGTGCAAATCGCGTTCGACGTCGAAGGATTAGTGATCTATCGCGACTTGTCGCTGCGGGGTCGGAAAGTGATGGCTGTTGCTTTTTCACTCGTCGGAATGAAGCTGGTTCGGCTAACTTCGAGGCCATCCACTCCGTTCCGTCGAAGGTGTCAAAGGAGATCGCGTTTATATCCCTTGGGATTTCCGGTTTGTCGTTCGTTTCAATGGTAGGGAGATATCCGTCTAGGTATGCAGAGAGCCGGGCACTTCATCAACTTCACTGTTTCATTCAATTCGTTGATTGTCCGATTTTCACATTCCCTGGAAAGTGGTTTTTTTGTGTTTTTTTTAACTTTTACAAAAAAACCTTTTATCGTAAGACAAGTTTTGGGGTGAGAACCAGAGTTACTTCCGTGAACTGACGCCCGATTCGAGGTTGATTGCTCATCAGTCACCGAAATGGCTCGCGCCAGATGGACAACGAGAGCGTCAAATTCGCCTCTTGCCTTCGATCCCAGGATAGTTCGCCCACCACTATCGGCGGATGGATGCTTAATCCTCTTACGGAAACTTCGGCACACATTTAGTTTCCACGAATAGACGCTGTCTCTTGTCCGCCCAAACCCCATTCGATAATCTGACAATGCCCCCTGAGGGCGGTGCGAATTCTGCCATCTGCACAAAGACACCCTCGATGCCAGTCGGTCTCTCCAGCGAACCTTCTCCTTTTACTCCCACTCTCTCGCCATCTCGTTTTCCAGACACACAAAGGAATCGAATCGATTCCCAAAATGAAATCCCTCGGCGAATCATCTCGTGGCTATTAATGTCGAGTAATCGATTGCGCTTGCTGGACATGCCATGGGCCTGGAGGGGATGCGAAGGGATCACAAGTCACGATCGGGCAGATTTGATAAACAATGCGGACTTGATTGATCGCCATTCTCGAACCTCCCAATAAAGTTTACCAAACGTCGGGGTCTTGGTCCTTTGTCCGGACGGAGACAGTTCACTCGGGCTGCATTGGAAATAATCCGGTGTATCTGGGTGGGGCTGGTGAATTTCGGACTTTGCCGGGACGACGAAGCGACAAAGAACTTTGCGAACTCGTATCGGCCCTGGGGCTATCGGAGGGAAGGACGGCCGGGGGAACGCGAACGTTGTTTCGAGACACGCGCGCAGCTCACACATATCAATCGTTTTATTTATAAGGACACATCGGCTGTGTGCCAGCACAGCCAATGTGCCCTTCTGGTGTTGGACCATCGTGATATATGTGTATATATATATATATATATGTACACTAGATTCACCATGGTATACGAAAGGGCATTCCGCTTGATTACTTTTTCGGGTTCTCTTTCCCATATTGATACAAATGGTTCTTGACGCGGATGAAATTACACGACAGTGACGTGCTCCCCCACTGGTATTCCTCCCCTGACTCTTATTTCGCTTTTAGCGATTTTTATCTGTTCCGACATATTTCCCAACTTCTGCTATACAATAACAAGAACTGGGCAACGGGAGTCGGCCCTTGTTGCTCTTTGATTCCCAAATAATATCGAAATGAACTTCGAACTAGCTTAGTTTATCACTGACACTCTAACGATGTAATTGAACGTTGATTCGTGTATGAATTGGGTTTAACGAAGACTAGAAGGTATACTAGTTTTAGATCGCTTGTCAACCGAGAAACGCTACACTTCGCTCCAAGTGGGCATTTTAGAGCTTTGCATAGAGACCTTATGAGGCCCCGAGCAGGCCTTATTGAGGCCCGATGTAACGGTCTAAAGTATTTACCAGGGTGAATTATTTGAGAAATTTCTCGTAACTTGAGATTGAATCAAAAGAAACTCCCAAATTTGTCAGTATTCCGATTCTTCCTTAGGTGATCCTCATTGCCCGATTTTTTCGCCCCCTCCAACACAACATCATATTCGGCCGAAGATTTTATTACAGGGGTGAGACTATATTGTCAGGAAATACGAGTCCGCAGCAAAGAAAAGAAAGAGAATCGCGATTCGATCCCGTGAAGAATTCGATCATCACAGTTGGGGCGTTCCCGAGAATTCGGTTTTCCAAAGGGCATCGGGCGGATAATTTATTGGAGGCTCGATACGCCCGCTCGACCGGGCTATCATTATCTGGAAATTCCAGGCACCACAGTTTCGTGATCCCGAGACAATGCGCGGACCTGTGCCGCTGCTGCTGAGACGAGGCTCTTGTTCAATCAGAGTCAACTGATCCACAACCGACCCGCCACCCGCTTTCACCCCTCGTCTACGATGAACCGAGAGAATATCGATGAACCGCTCGAGCTTCTATTCGGAACATTTTGATTGACGCAACAATCGGACAGCCCTGACGGATACGCCCACCGCACCGATATACTGATATAACGTATCGCGAGAATAAAATTTACGGATCGATCTATTCCTCAGATTCGCTTCGCTAAACGAAATTAGGATTTTCCAACAAAGAAACAAAAAAATCTATTTCGGTCGGGAGTCAATAATGAGGGTACTTCGGGTTGAGAATATTATCCAACAGCACTTTATTTAAACATTTCACAAACGAGCCGATTAACACTCCAGATGATAATCGCAAATCGTCGATAAAAAAACGATAACGTTTCCACATGCTTGAATATTGGCATCGATAGAATATTATAGTTACAAAAAATATATATATATATATCTTATTTTCTCTGTCGTACCGTTTTGATGCATAAGTTTTTCTCTGTACTATATTTATATATACATACACATGTAGCATACACACGTACATTTTACATATACATACACGTGTGAGGCTAAACGTTAAAAGGCACTGATAATCATAATCTTTACGTTGGTGTCTCCTCAGCGGGAGATAAATCTACCAACCCTTTTTCTACAGTCTTGCATTGATTTGCTTGCGAATTGGAATAGACCAAAAAGAACAACAAAAAAAAATTAAATCTATCTTTAAACGTAACATGATTTTTTTTTACATTGAATCGCGCAATCTGTTCGAGCGGCAGATTCTGATACAATCAGTATCAGAAATATTCTTTCGTAAAAAAAAAAACAAAAATAAAACAAAACAATTTAAAAAAACTAAAAAACACTGATTTCGAATATCAGTCGAAGCATTGTTAGTCAGTGGAAGACCGTGTGCTCGACGTTTCCTTCTGTTTTACATTCCATTGTAAGCCGGTCCTCCGCCACCTTCGGGAACGACCCAATTGATATTCTGACTCGGATCTTTGATGTCGCACGTTTTGCAGTGAATGCAATTCTGGGCATTTATCTGCAATCGCTGACCCTCACCGTGCTCCAGCGGAACGAACTCGTAAACCCCTGAAACATCGAAGATCAGTAAATAACAACCAATCGCCAGTAATGCCGGCAAAGTATTATCATTATTTTTTATATGAACGAAAATGGAGGCTTTCGGGTGCTTGTAGCTTTGCTGCGATTCAATTTCGCGTGCAACATAAATCCGCCGGAAAATATCGTGTTACAAAATCTTCCATTCTGCAGAAGAAAATCATCGTAACGACATCGCGTGCAGTCCAATCTAGTCTCCCGCGCCTCCAGTCGCGACAGTCTGTGTGAACCGTGTCTGCGGATAAAATAAAATATATCCGACGGTAGGACGTGCATCACGCGAGTGATATTGCAACGCGAACCCTGAGGGACGAATGGTAGATTCAATTTACCAACTATCCGGAACAATTTTCTGTTCCTTTTTTTTTCCACGAGACACTCGTTAATGCTCCTTTTCCGTTCATTCAACATTGTTTCATAACTGGAGTTCCAGTTACATTGCGTAGAACGGAGAAACTCGGCAATTTTACAGTGATAGACAAATTGTAAATAGGAGGGGGGGGGGGGGGGGCTTGGATGCAGGGAGAAATTCTTCGAATTTATTGCCGCAGCCATACATTCCAACACATGTCGAAACGTCCGAAGTGAAGGGGTGCAGAAACCCGGTGAAGTATTGTTTCCCGTGGGAGTAATTCCGATCTCTCATTCGTATTATTGAACCTTATTTTGCGTTGAGGTACGAATACGGATAATTTGTTTCTTTTCAATTTCTCCTATTTGATTTTTTTTCTTCATTTTTTGCTTTTGTTTTGCTTTATGGATGAGGATTATACGACGAGTAGTAACCATGTTTTTACGGGTTATTGACAACTCCTGTATTGTGCGATGGGTTTATCTCATCGTACCTGTAATCGGGCGATTGCCCATATTTATATAAATATACAAATCAATAAATTAAGCATTTTTTTCCCCGTTCGGCTCTTCGCTTTTGTTCCATTACATTTTTTGTACACGCACATTGTCGTGTTTATCTCAATATCCGATAGTTCATGTCTCCAAACATTTTAACTCGGAGTTTGTCCAGCTGCGCGCTGCACTTTGCACGGCCGATCGGTGCGCTGACCGCATTCACTATTTATGTCTGACCGTCAATGCATGTATCCACTGCGCGAACCCGAGCGTCAGCGAGTGCAGCCGCCGCCACCACCACATTCATCAGTAATGTGTCTGGAAACATTAGTTCCAGTCCATAAATTACTGAGTGCGCAATCGGCTCAACTCCGGTAATAATTACATGTGTATCTCTGTACCGATAATTGTAGGGAATCGCATTATCGGCAAAACCTTACGCACGCAATACGACCCTTGCTGAGTAACTTTTCATTCTCCCCTCTTTGTTTCTTACTTCACCTAAATATATTCATACGTTACTTAAATTGCCCGACGCTGGGTTGGCGAAAGGTATGCGATCAACGACCATTTGAATTTCATCAAACCGTCGCATTCGAGAGTTTCGGTAGAGACGCATTTAGGAAAATGCAGATGCACATAGGTGGGGAGGGGGCAAAGTGGACCAGTTAAGTGATTCGCGAAGTTTCATCGATTTAGCCAACATACTTTCATTTTGTAAGACAGAATAATGTGTCTGGACAATATAAAAATGGAGCAAAATGGACTTTCGTTCGCTGGCATTGAAAATTAATAAATTTGAATCCTTAAAAACGCATGACTCAGAAGAGTATTTTAATTATTATCTAGATAAAACACGCACTCCCGAAACATAAAAAATCATAAAAAGGACCGTTTAAGTCGGGTGGTATCCGAGAGTAAAACATCACCACAATCAAGGCTCAAAGTTGGCATTAAAAAATGTTCATTATATTTCTCAACCAGTCCATTTTACCCCACTCTCCCCTGTGTATATACACAAACGATGAGACGAGGGATACAATCGTGACGCTTTGTCACGAACAAGGGTATTAACGCCAGAGTAGATACTCTCTGTCTCCTTCTTTCTCCCATTTAGCAAAGCAGACAAATTTATACGTCTATCCGCTCTGCCGGCTTCGAGTCTCTCTTGTTGCCGGAGCAGCGAACTCCCCTCGTTTCGCCCTTCTTCTTCGCGCTCTTCCCCGAAACTCCCCGAGGCTCCGTCTTGCCCCGTTTCACTCGCACATGTATCACGGCTCCTTTCGCTGCAGCTCCCTCCCGGTTTCTTCGTCTCTCCGACGAGACACCCTCCTCCAAAGCTCTCTTGCCCTCCCAAGAGTCGGAAGTACGAGAGCGAGGAGAAAGTACGAGGACCGGGTATATAACCGACGACGGCATGGGCAGGGTTATGCAGCAGGTCCAGTGAGCGGCGAGCGACGAGACGACCGGGAGGGTGAGGCCGGGTTATCGACTGTCTGGCTGAGGGCCGAGTTCGCCCGCACCGTTCTTCTTCCTTTTTCTTCTTATTTCGAATCTCGGCCTCCCGCGTCGCTGTGGCTTCGCGCCGACACTTTTTGCTTCCTCATCGAGGACGCTATTTTTACGTGAAATCATTTTCTGTACGTCTCACCGAAAAATTTCGAAAACTCTTTCCGAAAGAGAAGAAAATTACACTGTGTACTCGCGTCTTAACCAAACGACGGAAATTCGACACAGGAAATTTTCTCTTCACCTTTCAACCTCAACGAAATTTCTCATTTAGGAAGACGGCGGAAAATTATGAAGCAATTTGCAAACCAGAGCTGAGCAGTACGTAAAGTACCGGGTGATTGAAGCGCACAAGTACTTTCTAGAACTTCAGGTACATTTTTTACGATTTCCAGCACCCGCTATAAATACATGTGTAAATTATTTGGTCTCTTTTTTTTGAAGCCTAATTGCGAAGAGTACCATGAAAAAGTAATTGACAAATACTTCAAGTACTTGTGATACTTTGTACTTTTTACCTGAGGTATTTTTCTGTACGATGCCCAGCTCTAGTGCAAACAACTTTGCACCGCCATTAAAAAAATATATATATATTTATATATATTTGTATACACCTAACCAGATTCAACCGTATCACCGAATATCCCGCATGATTCTGCACGCACAAAGACCCCAGGGAAAGTTTTCGCCTCGCAATCGATTCTGTACAATCCCGAGTTTTGGGCGGGGATTTAACGGATCGGCGACAGGGATTACGTGCCCGTGACTCTCGAAACTCGAGGATGAACCGTACGAGTTTAGGTAGGTGGGAAGAGAAACTTTGTATACTCGAATGCTAGTTTTTCTTTTCCACGAAGCCACGAAGAAACGGTATTATCTGCGCCGAGCATAAGCGGGCTCTCCATAATTGTCTCGCACAAAGCCGAATAAAATAACGCCGCGTCGGTGAAATTTCTCGCAGCCGGTCTGCCGGATCGATTTCGCTCGAGAGCTCGATTCCCACAGCGAAACCAGAGAGAGAGCGAGAGGAGAGGTGCTTCGTGCATAGCCCTTCGAGTTTGGGAGTTGCACTTGTTCGGGGGCCGTCTAGCCAGGCGCGGGGATCGTCCGGGTGGCTCAGGTTCAAGGACACGCCGGTCGATACTCCCGCGGTCGGCGATAGCAACCAGGAAAAGCGCGAGCGAGACACAGAACCGCCGACTCTTAGGGAGCAACGTCGGCGGCGGCGGCGTCGCCGGCAACATCAGGGGGTTGAACGCGAGGAGGAAGTGGATTCGTGGAAGGGAGTCCCGCTGTCTCGCTGTCTCGCTGCCGAGGGGGGTGGCTCAACCAGAATTCGTGGAATAACTTGGTTCCTCTCCCGGGTGAGGAGCTATCGCCTGTTAGAGTAGCGCGAACCGTCCGGCTCGTTAAATAAGCTTGAAATAATCGAAAACCCGTATAACCGTTCATCGGTATGCACGGGCGAGGAAACGGTCTACGAGAGAAAAAAAAAAAAAAGATGAAATAAAAAATTATGGTAGTCGGAGATGGAATGGTGCGCGGATCGATCGCGGTGGCTTCGCGCCGGTTTACTGCGAAGATCGCGAGGGATCCGGTATGCGCGAGTGAAGAAACGATCTGCGAATGAAGAATTTTTTTTAACTAAGGTAGACGGAGACGGATGGTTTTGCGCATCGATCGGGGTGGCTTGGCGCCGGTTTCATGCGAATACTGTGAGGAATTCGGCGTGCACGAGTGAGGAAACGCTATCTACGGATGAAAAAAAAGGATAATAAAAAAAAAATTATAGTAGTCTGAGATGGAATGGTTTCGCGAATCGATCGTTGGGGGGCTTCGCGCCGATTTCCTGCGATGACCCGTGAGGAATCCCCTTCGAAAATTAATTCGCCTAAAACACGGTGCAGCGCGGAAAGCGTATATACCGGCTGGCCGTATCGATTGGCGAGTAAAGTCCGGACGCAGCTTCGTGGCCGCATTCAAGGTAGATTGTAAACAGCGCGCTGCCGACCAGACTGTAAGCCGGCGAAGCTCGTTACCTAATTGCCGGAGGTAGATTATGGGTTTATGAAATGAGGAGCTCATTGAGCCGTCGGTTACCCACCGCGGTGCTCCGGGTAATTGGCGGGCCCGCGCGAGTCAAGGGTGTACGACGAGGTGGCCTCAGCGCGAGAACCGGAAGTCTCTGATTTTCGATGATTTAAGTGAAATGTGCGGGCACGATGACCGGAAAGTCCGCAATGCGAAAATTCGCCGGTAAACCTTGCCTTCCAGAGGAGGAACAGTGTTGGAAATTTGTGAAACATAAATTCGGAGGTTGAACCGACGGGTTATTTTGAGGCGTTTTCCGGTGAAGGAGAACTTTTAAGAGGCGCGTAAAGCTCGGCTCGGTTTCGAGCCTTATTGTTCGATAACACGGAATCCACCATCAGCCGGCTAGTCAGCCCACTCTCGGCAGTAAATTTCGCTCACAATGATAACGACAGAGCACATTTTCATTCTGCTTTTCGCGCTCCGTTTTTCTCTACGCTCGAAAAAAAAAACTCGAGAACAAAGAGACTGCTGGCAGCCTTAATTTTTTTCGTCTCATTGTAATTTTTTTCTTCTTTTTTTCTTGAATTTACCAGCATATCCTGTCTACGGTCGTTCGTGCATTTCGTGTCTAGGTTAATTGGCGTTTCTTTCTAATTGCCGCGCGCCCCTGACTAATTAGCCGAACAGGATTCCGGTCGATCTCGTTGCCCTCGCTCGTTCCAATTGTCGACGCGGATTCGTCGTTGAATATGAGAAAATCGTTCTGACAATATTGACGAACAACGTCGATTGTATGGAACCGCGCCGCTCCAGCTGGTAATTCCATTGGATTGAACGCGAGCGTCGGGTAAATCGATTCGCGATTAATGGGAGAGATAAAGGAGCCTCTGGCCTTATATTCCAGCGAGGTTTTATACGACGAATTCATCGTGGAAGCGATCGGGTGCGGAAAGCGAGTAAGAGTTTTCGAACTCACCGGCTGGACAGAAACGACCCTCTGGCCCGTCGAATACAGCCAGGTTCTTCTTCACCGGAATGCTGTCGTCGGCCAGAGTCAGATGGGCCGGTTGATCGCCCTCGTGATTCGTACCGGTCAGTGCCACCGAAGACAGCAGGTCAAAGGACACCTCGTTGTCCGGCTTTGGATATTCTATCGGTTGGCACTGAGCCGCTGGCTTCAATTTCGTATGATCAGCACCTTGAGCATAAAAAAATCGTATCTCAAGGTCGAATTTTAAGACGTTAGTTTGAACGTAAGATTGCACTTGAGATCGAATTGAAGATCGAAGTTTGGCTCTACTATATTGCGTGCTTAAGATCGGTCCTAAGATTGAACCGTAGTTTAAACTCGATTTCGTACCTGAGTTTGTTCATAAGTTCGAACTTAAGATCGATTTTAAGTTCAAACTAATAGAAAGCGATAAGATAATACCCGGAAAAACTATAAAGAAAATACCCGTTTCTATGCCTCTACGTATCGTTCTCCACCGATCTTCGCAATCACTGATCGTGTCATTGAGGAGAACAAATGTGGTCCAACAATCAGTCCATAGAAACAGATTCAAGAAATTCGTCCGAAAAAACGTTAAATTTTAATCTCAAGTTGAAACTTGAGTTAGAACTTAATATCGAACTCGAACTGCAATCGAATTTGAGTTCAGACTTTGAACTTAAGTTCGGGCCAAACTCTGATTGTAAATTCGATCTTAAGTTAAAACTACCATCTTAAAATTTGACCCTCAATGAACTACGCTATATACGCAAAATAAATTCTCGCGGGCTGAAGGACCCAGCTCGATGGCCCTTTGCCAAGGGATATAATTAGCAGTAGATATAAAATTGAGTACAAGAAGACGACTGTAAATATTAACTTTGGCAATAAATCTCTTTCACTATTACTACTAAATTCTCAAGGCGCGATTTATATATTAAAAAAAAAAAACAATACTAACCACCGTGCGACAGAGTCCAGGGTTCTCGACCTCCCATCAGCATAGAAAATCCGGAATAAGCTAGACCGCCGTACATCCCGAGGCTCGAATGAAAACTCGGCCTAAAGTTTCTTACGGCTTTGAGCTCCTTGTAGATCCAGCTATTATTAATTTTGTCGGTGTAAGTCTTTGGCTCGAGTCCCTGTGTGGCCGGTGAGTTACTCTCGGAATCGATGATCGCCTCGACGACGCTTTCCGCGGCGAGCATGCCGCTCTTCATGGCATTGTGGACGCCCTTGATCTTCGGGACGTTCAGAAAGCCCGCCGTGCAGCCGACCAAGCAACCGCCGGGGAACTGAATTTTTGGTATACACTGAAAGCCGCCTTCGACCAGCGCTCTGGCTCCGTATGCTATCCTGCGAACGGGTCAAGTTCTAGAGAAAACTCCCGGATTACCCTCTATGCACTCTCGAGGACACCGTCGGCTCACCTCTTGCCACCCGCGAAAGTCGGCCTGACCGCCGGATGCTGCTTGAATCTCTGGAATTCCTTGAACGGATGCAAATAAGGATTCCTATAGTCGAGCCCAACGACGAATCCTACAGCGACCAGGGGCGTCTCATCTTTAAGGTGATAGAGAAACGAGCCGCCGTACGTGTTCTTGTCCAGAGGCCAACCGATCGTGTGCTCGACGGCTCCGGGTCGATGGTTCTCCGGTTGGATCTCCCAAACCTGTGGGACAAACGATCTTTTAATACATAAAAAATCAGACACCAAACCTTCGTCTTATGCTCGACCCGGACGTCTCACTTCCATCAAGAGCAAACGCCACGGGACGAACGATCTCAGTTCGCTCGATCTTCGGAATCTTGAGAAACTTCAATGTATCTCGACTTACCTCTTTCAAGCCGATACCGTAACTCTGGGGTTCGCAATCCGCCCGAAGGTTCAGTCGTTTCGACAACTGTTTTGTCAGATGTCCGTGACAGCCTTCGGCAAATATTGTGCACTTGGCATGGAGCTCCATTCCCCGTTCGAAAGTTTCCTTCGGCGAACCGTCCTTGGCGATTCCAACGTCATTCGTGGCGATTCCCCTGACGGAACCATCCTCGTGGTACAGCACTTCAGACGCCGCGTAACCGGCGTAAACTTCGACACCCGCGGCTTCCGCCTGTTCCCCGAGCCAAGCGACCACGTGACCCAATCTACGTTTTCAATTATTTCCGTTGCATATCATCTTATCATGTACTGTATCTGGCTGATGTACTAATATTAATCTTAAGATTGTATACTTATTATTCTCAGTAAACTCCATCCATCTATCTATCTGTCTGTCAATTCAATTTTTTTTTAATTTGTTTTTATTTAACGTGTCATCAACTGCTATGGTCATTAGCGACCGATCAATTGAAATGTTACACTCTGTCGCCGAAACCTGCTGGATATTCTCCTTACCTCACAATGTAGTTGCCATGATTGTACATCGGCATTCCCTTCATGATCGGTATAGGGATTCTACCTTTCTCCGTGAGGAGGGCAAACTTGTCTTCGGCGACCGGAGTGTTGAGCGGAGCTCCCAGTTCCTTCCAGTTCGGAAAGAGTTCGGTCAATGCGATCGGGTCGATGCATGCTCCGCTCAAGATATGCCCACCAATGCTGGATGCCTTCTCGACAAGGGTCACTCGAAGCTCTTTCCCATGCCTCTCAGCCAGCCTCTTAGCTTGTATCGCTGCTGACATTCCAGCCGGCCCACCGCCGACGATCAGGATATCCGTCTCGTCGACGAATCTCTCCATGTTCACGTCCTTCCATCGGGGATCCGATTCTCTCGGCACGATCGAGTAGTGAGTCGTTATCTTCGGATACGCCGCCTCAGTATAGGCCCTTCGCGATGCCTTCTGCAACCTTTGGACTGTTTATGGACACAGATAAATTAAGGTAGTTATGTAGCGAAGGCAATCCAAAGTCATGTTCATAAACTTTTGACATTTTGTAATTTAACTATAAAATTTTACTCGTACAAAATCTCGAAGGCTTTTACCGACCATTCGAATGAATCATTAGATCTTGAAAATCGGTCTTTTTACACGGCGTGAACGGGAGAGCTGGCGAAATGATCTTCAAATCGAGGATTAACATACTTCGATCAAAGATAGGAAAAAAAATATAAAGTACTGCGGACTCGCGAATCAATCAGGATTTGATGCGCAAAAAAAAAAGTGAAGTCACCGGACTAATGTTCAATAGAATGTATTATTTATGTCATATAGACGCTGATCTCTACGACTCTGGTGTACCGACATAGCTACTTTAAACCGGCTCGAGTAAAGTCCGAAGTTGACGGATCGCTGCTGTTCGATCAATAGCACATTGCTGGGTTTATTCGTTCAGATTAATTTATAAGGTGCGCTGGTTCGTGAACCCTGTCGACGCATCATTAAGGAGGGTGGAGCGCTTCACACTAGTGAAAATTGTCTGCACACGTTCAAAAGGAGCAATGTTTATGAACTAAGGCGGATCTGGATTTAAAAGTCCGTACTTTATGTAGAAAAAAATGTACGGTAATGAATTTACAGAAAATGGTTTACCACTCGGCAGGTGGCAAGTGGATACTCCGGCGATGCATGGATTCAAATCGGAAACCCGTTCGACCCATTGTTCGCGGGATCGTGTGGACCGATGGGCAAAGAAGTATCGTCCCGCGTCTCTGTTTTACTCGCGACCCGCTCCGTGCTTGTTTGGCGCGACGCGGACGTCCGCACACCGTCCCGCGACGCGTCGCGTCCATCCCTACCATTCCGAAACCGTCAAACTGCCATGATACAATTCGTATGATAATTTACTAGAGCTTACATCGTTGTTCTACGACCCCAATAACATTCAACGGCAATCCTCCCATTTGATGAGCGCGCCGTTACGCAATGCGGGATATTATGAACTCTAGCGATAAAAGTAAAATCTATCGATAACAGTACGATGTTGCACAGCTCGGATACACTTTGGCGTGGACTATACACCGCGGTCTCCCGAGTTCAATTCGGCGGTCGGGTTGATAACGGGGCCAATCAAATAACTTTTTTTTTTCTTCTTTTTTACACGCGTCGGTTTCAGGTAAACGCGTCTTTAATACGAGTCGTTGCTTCGCTATGCTTCTTAGATCCGACAGACTCACCGATTTTCGTGCGGGCGAGAGTTGAGGAGGCCATGGTTACACACTGGCAACCCACAAGCCACAGCTGAAACTGACCCACAGGTTGTACTGACGACGAAGACTAGTTTGTGTTCCACATTATGTTACTTTTTGTTCGGACTGTAGGAGACTCGTACGTCATGGAATTTGTGGTACAAGGACGGGCAGGTCATCGTGCATGAGTCGAGTGAAGCTGCACGTGTAATCTTGCTCGGTACACGAACGGCGGCTGATAACCCAGGGGACTTTGATTCGACCGTTTCCACTCGATAACGCACTGACGGTCGGTAAAATCGGCGCTCTACCTTACCGACCGCCATGGAGATACATTTTTGACGGTGATATGAAAAATGTCATCGTATACATCGTCTAAGCGAAGATCGTTTATTACTTTCCCGAGTTCGTGCAAGATCATGCAAAATTTATGATTAATGTTAGGGATTGTTGGGCGACGGGTCTTCTTGTCGAGCTCCCCTCATCGAGTGCTCTTGTTGAATTGCTCGAAGAACGCCGCGGTGGGTTTGTTCTTGTAGACGACCTGCCTGAGATAATCCTGATGGGATTTTTGTTGCTGGGCCAGCTGGAGATTCTCCCCCGCGATCTGTTTGCTTATCTGTCTGTTAAGGAAACGTGCCGGGGAGATCCGAGAACATTTATTTTTTATTAAATTTTTCTAGGAATTTGTGGATGGATCGTGACTCTTACGCTCTTCGACGCTCCACATCGCGGTGATAAATTTCCGCAGCTCTGGCGTTGCCGGCCATGAAACGATCCCACTCGTCGTTCGTTCGCTTCTCCTCGATCCTCATTTTCTGCAAGTTGGACGTTAGCGAATTTAGCGATCGGGCTGGGAAAAAATCAGCGCATTATTCCGTATCGGGTGACAATAATTATGAACTCGCCTCCATCGCCTCCTTTTGGCGAGCTTGCTCGTCCCGTAAGGCCTTGAGCTCCTCGGATGTCATGCCCTTGTAACGCGTGGCCAGGGGCTTGTTCGGACCCCGGTTACTGTCGGCTTGTTCCTTGGCCTCGGTCAGGAAGTCGCCGGTCACGTTATTGTAGATCTCCGCTCGATTGTCCTCTTCGTCCTGGATTGCCTCGCAACGGCGACGATAATCCTGTTCCTCCGCCTGCCGCATTTATTCGAACGAAAGAAAAAAAATTGTTGGAGATTAATTGGTCGGGCCAATAAATTAATTCGTTGACGCAACCATATTAATCGCCTAGGGCGTATATAATCGCGCAGTTCATTGGGGCAACTAATTATCTTTTTCCGCGAAATCGTAAAAAAGAAAAAAAAATTACAAGAGTGGATCAGCGCCTTACCCGGAGGTCATTAAAAAATAAGCGGAAAGCTCAACGAGCAGATGTGAGGAAGAATATTACATGCTTATGAAATCGCTTATAGCAAAACAGGCGGAATAATCACCATTGATTATAACAGAGAATGGTAAACAAAAAACTACAAAAACAGACAACCAGCTTACTCGAAGGTCATTAAAAAATAAGCGGAAAGCTCAACGAGCAGACACGAGCGAGAATAACTCATGATTATGAAATCGCTTTTAACAAAAAAAGGTGCAACGATCATCGTTGATTATAACAGAGCATGGGACTCTTGAAACAATCAGAAGGCAGGTGAGCAGCGCTTATCGTAACTGGCTAGGAGAGAAGCTCCGCCAACGATCATTGACGTAATCCTCTTACATACGCGGTACGTCTACCTTGAAAACGAAAACAACTTCGCAGCTAATGCCCCGGATAGAGAACTCAGCCTTGCTCGGGCCGCATTCGTGTTATTCTCAAGAATCTGTATATTCGTTCGCAACTCACGAGAGCGCGGTTGAATCTCGCGGTGGCTTCGTTGTATCGACGCCGACATTCCTCCTCCATTCGTCCAAGTGCAGTGGCGCGTTTGTCCCGCGAACACACGGCTTCCTGATAAGCCCTCTCGGCGTCCCGACGTTCCTTCTCAGCGGCCCGGCGCTCGGCAACTTGCTGAAGGAGCCAGGACTGCATCTGCTCCTTTTGAATTTTCGCACGCTCCGCTCGCCTGCAGTCCTCGCCTTCGAACCTGCCCGAGAAACATTTCTGTGCGATGAGAAATATATTTTCTAAAAAAAAATTATATATTTCGCATATATATATAAATTTTATAGCTTTAATGTATCAATAATATTTTTGTAAATATTTAATTTTCATGGAAGGGGGTTTGTCTCTTACTTCTGAGCAGAAGCCGGTCCAAGCCTCGGATCGTCGTCATCGACTCTAGCAGGCTGAGACTTTTTGAGTGAGTCAGGATCGTAAAGATCGTAGTCACGTCGATCCTCCTGGCGCTGATAAACTCGACGGAAGGTATCGATCTCTGTGTTGATCTTTCTTTTTTCCTGTAAAAAAAAAACAGCGTTATGCTTATGTGCAACGATAAGCGATTGCGATGAAAGCGTCTTTTCTCACAGGCTCGCTGCGATAGCCTTCGTGTCCTCATAATTATCTAATACTATCCCAGCCCGACGGCTTATCTCTTTCTCGTGCTCCCGGCGAATGAAAACTGAGTCAAGCCCTTGTATCATCGGTCATGCGGCGCAGTAGCGGTCCGATTATGCTAACAATCTCACCTCCTCCCCTCGCCTCTCGAGCATGATCGCGAGCTTGCTGCTGCGCACCAGTGCCTCGTCCATTCGGCATTCTTTGACCCGTTCGAGCTGACGCCGCTCTTCTTTCTCCTCAATCTGACGGTCCAGGAATTCCTTGTCTATCTGCGAACAGGAGAAGTCACTGCGTCGTTTCTCGAGCTGCCCTCGAGGTATAAACGGATTTTGTGTCGCAAAAACGTTATAGCTTCTCCTCCTCTCTGACTGCCTATCGTTCGTCTTATCGTCCGCGAGCGCGCCCGGTAGTTTTCATTGCGGAAGAAACGGAGGGTCTCACGAGAATCTTTATGCGTACACCATTTATGTCCAACGCGGATCGATAGCCGAGTCGTAAAGTCGCAATGCTTAACATGTTTCGTATGTCGAACGTTACTATAGCGAAGGCTCCTCCTCGTCGGAAATGCTGTCTATTGCGTCACCGGAACGTTATATAGGGCAATTCAGGATGATATGGCCAATAGATGTGGCTTTTTAAAAGGCCTGTTAATTGCAAAGCCGTTCCTAGAATGACTCATCCGACGATCGAAAAGGATTCACACGTAATCATGTGTGCGGTTGTCGTAGTTCGCAAGGACCACCTCAAGCGACATTTTCTGTTCTACTTCAAGTATGGACTCTTTAATCCAGTTCCAATTTAGTTCCTGCCAGTTTCAAAAGCATGCGAACAATGTTTTTGAATACCCTTGCCTTCACAGGCCGGCACGTTATATTGGGCAAGTCGGGATGATATGGCCAATAGATGTGTCTTCTTAAAAGGCGCGTTAATCGCCGAGCCGTTCCTAGAATTGCTCATCCGACGTCCGGTAAGGATTCATACACACCGAGCTACGGAGCTATTCATAGAAGCGCATTGAATAATCAACTGCTAATCAAGTTTTCGGCACGATCGTATACAATTACCCATTTTTTCCCCGAGGTACTGAGGCTTTTAATGATAAATACAAAAGCACCAACTAACGGTTCAAATAACTCCAGCGTCGCAATTTTCTTTCATATTCAAAGTCTCGGGGATTAATATGCCTTCAATCGCGTCGAGTCCCATTATAGTTATTGTCCAACAGAGCGAGTGCGAGTCGGAGTTCGAGTCTCACAAGGGGTTTGTCACTCTCGCGAAAAGCTCTTGGGAGCCCGCTGATTAATTCCTCAAGGTGTTTATGGATCTAACTCGAGCGTGGCATAACAGTGCCCGTGTCAGTCGCTGTTAAGCAGGAAAGGGATCGGAAAAAAATGAATTCCTAACAAGTGTAATGGAAAGAGCGACTAATGTACGGACGATACGAGACCGGGCATCTCGGGTAGAATTAAACCTACTGGAGGATCCACGAGTCCGAGGTCGCAACAGGATTGCTCGAGGATCAAGGGTAAGCCCTCAAGCTCCAATCTGACGACGAAACTATAATTCTTACCCCGATGCGCCTGGAACGAGGATCAAAGATCCGTTGCTTCCTGGCCTCTTCGAGCCGGCGCTTGCGTTCGATGCTCGCGGCGACCTTAAGGTCCTGCGGAGTAGCCAGCTGGAACTTCAGCATCGCCGAGCCTGAAACACACTCTTATATTTCTCTTCCGCGCTATTCCACCGACGCCCCTCGCTGCTCGCCCGGTGGACTCGCTCCCGGCTCGCCCCCTCAGAGACGCCCTGCCGCGCACGTGGGATCGATAAGCGGGCAGGACCCGAGATGGGAAGGCCGGAGAGATATTTGACAAAGATTCTTCGGGTTCGATGCTACACACGAGCAACGGACGGACCCCCAGGAAATCGGAGCGTGGCTCAATCTACTTACCGATAAAGGTCGGCCGCTTCTCGAATTGACAGGAGCAGATGACAACTGAATGTTAATTTACCTTCGTTTCGGACACCTGAAGTTAACTGGAGTACGTCGAGGCAGCCGTATTGGAAAACGTCGATTTTTCTGTTAACCCTGGAGGGCCCGCGGACAAGTATAGGCAACTTCGGAAATTTATTCTTTTTTTTATTCGTGTAGAGAATGGTAAAAATGCACACTCTACGAACGGAATACTGGGACAGACTGGGTGGAAAACGTTTCAATGTCGCGGCTCGATCGCCTTCGTCGTTCGCCTGATATTTCGTGTTGTTATTTCATACCCCATACTGAGTTGTATGCGTGTATCGATATCACCGAGGGGTTCGGGGTTACCATGGGAAGTTTGACTCCCTCCTGGTAACGACGCCTCGGCATTGTCCCTACGTGTCGTAAGGCACCAATGCTCGGACACTTCCCGGTCTTCCCAAGGTGCTCCGTATTTTCAGTTCAGAACGAATTCTATTATCAGAGAGGCAAAATTAACATTTTAAATCGTATCGACAATTCTTCATTTATAAATAGGGTTTTTTTAAAAATCAATTCTGCAAATTCCACGCATACTGATCATTTTATAGTTACATTTTGTTAGATAGAGTCAGTATAACGTAAATGTATTCAATACTTAGATGATCAATCGGTACATTATAGAATGAAGAAGCTACAATCTGGACGTTGGTTTGGGTCTTTAAAAAAAAAAAAAAAAAAAAATGTTCTTGGCCGACCGGCCGGAAGCTGGGTATGCCCTTAACTGTCCGAGCACCGGTACCTCAGCTTCGAAAGTAAAGTCAAAAGAGTGTCTTCCCGCGTATGCCAATGACGGTAAGCGAAGGTGCCCCAGTTTGATCAATACTGCTGAAAGCAGCAGCAGCAGCTGATGAGTGTAAAATGTCAAGTCTACCATGGCCCTTCCTTCCACATCCGCAACACGGTACGTCGGATTGGTTACCTTCGGCACTCAGACTGTGGCTTCTCCCGACACGCTCCTCCTATATTGTTCGAGCACAATATTCTCTTTGCTTCCATTGTCTTCGCGGTGGGGAAGCCTGAATTATTATTTACGGACTTACGGCTGCATGTATGTACACCGGCAGATGCATCACATAATCGCAGCTCGTCCCGAACAGCTTCGAGCACGGGCACGCGGCTAATTACCGATAATCATCCCATCCGTCTCGCGGAACGGCTTGACAACGGCGCAACTACTCCTCGCCGTTGTCGGTTGCACGCCCGCGACTCCCGACGACGGTAAAACTGTCACGTTTCCGATTAAGCGTATGCGACGGACGTACAGCCGGGTGGATTTGCCACCCGAGAGCTCGCGACTTTGCCGGAGAACGAGAAACAACGATAACGTGGCACAATGTTTCACGCACGACGATAACGTGCGAGGTATAGCATACCGCTGCACGCGCGGCCCTCGCGTCATTACGAAATCTTTTCTTCGCTCTCTCGAGTCCGTGCGACTCTTGACATTTTTTTTTGTCTCGGAAATACATTGCTACGGTTGCGATGTGTTGAAAACTGATACAAGTACTTTTCCATGAGTAGATAATCCACGATAACATGAATTGAATTTCATATAGTTGTTTATCTCTAGCTGTGACCAACTCGACATTGATTATCAATGACGGGGGTAAACAACCGGGTGTAAAAAACAAAAGTAATGTCACGTCGGCTGTCGTCGATCAACGGCGTTAAGGACACGAAAAAAATCATATATCGCTACGATTCAGCGAAGTGCGACACTGGATTCAAGTTCAAGGCGCAGTGGGGGCAATCGGTTGACTGCACGCGGAACGGAAACTGGTCTCTGATTACCATTCCTCGTTGAATTCGCGGCAGCGGCAAGGGGTTGGAAATATCTTCTCCCCTCTCTCGGCGAGCATGGAACCGAAGATATTGGCCCAAAGTGAACAATGCCGTTTTTTCTTCAGATGTGCGAATTTTTTTTTTGTTTACCTCTTGCCGTGATCGTAAAAAAATCAAATGGATATAGCGTATATTTACTGAGAAAAAAAATCGCGAAATTAGCGTGCGTTCTTAAGCATTTACAGTGACGTAAGCCCTCAAATGTGCATCGCACACTAATTTCAAGGTCGCAGATGAGCGACCAATGGACGTCACATGGATGGTCCTGTAACGAGACCATCACATATCTGACGAACAGTCCGACGCTCACCATTCATCACTCTCTAAAAGAGGTTCTTTAGCATCCAATTAGCTCTTTGGGACGCGTTTTCTTATAGATAGATGTTAACGAGTCTATTCTCCGTAGACATCGTGGTTCGTGGATATTCCAGCATTCGAGTAATAACACCGAGTACTTTTGGGTACAGCTTTCGTCAGTTATCGCAACTGCCCGGGTCAAGTCGAGATCGATCGGTGGCAGTGAATAACGCAGACAGCAAGCTTGCGCCGTGGAGTATCGTTTCGAACGATCCAGTTATAAGTTATCGCGTCTTGAAGTTCAGGGTCAGTAGTGCCGTGCGTCACACGAGAGTAGTGGCAGCATCGAGCTGCCCCGACTTTGCTGCTCCCACCAATTGCATCAAACGCACAGCCGATTTCGTCGTTAACCCCGTCGCGCTGTGCATTTTATATTACCTTTGTCAACGACAGTTTCTGTCTTCTTTCGTCGTAGAATTTACGGTCTTTGCGCTCTTTGCCGTCTCGCTCGTCATCCTCATTAGCAATTTCGAATTTCACGCCGCGATTTCTGTCACGCGCGTCAGAGAGACCTCTCCCCCGTCTCCGGCAGGACCGAATTTGCCCGTGAACGATTTTCTTGTGCTCTGCCAACGAAAGCGTTTATTCGTGGCGATAGCTCGTATAACTTAGTCAGCGCTTAGCAATAACTTTGAGTACCTGTGAGTTACATGTACAGGCTAGAAGAGATGTGTATGTGCTCTCGGTAGATGGATATTTATAATAGCGAAATACCGCTCGGCGTTACAAACGTTTTGCGAATTTTCCGTCAATTATTGAATGGTCCGTTGGTATATACATGCATGAATATCAAATATGATTGTCCGATAAATAACCCCATGCGAAGCTGGTGCGGGATGTTCAAGACATGTTTTTCGACTTAATAAATAAAATAAATAAAACAAATAAAATAAATAAAATAAATAAAATAAATAAAATAAATAAAATAAATAAAATAAATAAAATAAATAAAATAAATAAAATAAATAAAATAAATAAAATAAATAAAATAAATAAAATAAATAAAATAAATAAAATAAATAAAATAAATAAAATAAATAAAATAAATAAAATAAATAAAATAAATAAAATAAATAAAATAAATAAAATAAATAAAATAAATAAAATAAATAAAATAAATAAAATAATTAAAATAAATAAAATAAATAAAACAAATAAAATAAATAAAATAAATAAAATAAATAAAATAAATAAAATGAATGAATAAATAAAAAATTTATCGCATATAGTACTGAGGAAAAAAAGTAACACGGGGCGGGGCAAAACGGACCATTTATACCATTTATTTTGGGAGGGGGCATTGGAAAAAAGTCTCATCTCAACTAGGGAACCCTGGTTCGTGTTGCCCCGCTAAATATTCGATTGATATTTACCACTGTAAAAACAGAACAGAGTACAAACCCGTGCATTCACATGAAAGTTTCGTAAATGCGCCTCGAACTGTGGCCAAAGTGGGCTCAGGTCAGTACATAGATTTTTCATTGTTGCCCAATCCAGCGACCGCAAATAGCCGCTCTGACGACATCCCGTACCCATACCGATCGGTCCGATCTTACCAAACGACTTCCAACGACTCTCTTTCACCGACAGATCTTCAGCTTTAGCTCCTCCCCCCTCGTCCCCTCCTCTGTATACGCGCAATAACTACTATGGAGATTACACAGCGGGAACATTTATCATACAGCTGAAAGTTGTTTGTGAGGAACTTGCATTGAGCTGGAGTCGAAAGAATGAAAAATTTCCACGATTACCACCGTAACGCTTGACAATATGCCAAAACAGTTGCAGAATTCGCGTTCGGCACGTAAAAAATGCATGGATAAATGTGGTCCTAAAATTTTTTGGATCTCTTCGATTTTGCCTGAGGAAGCTTACAAGGGTACCGTTGCGTTTCGACGTTTTCAAGTGTCCTGAAATCCCGGGTAGATATTCAGCCACGGCCCCATTAAGGCATTATCAGCCTTGCCGTAGTGCCTTATCAGGCCATTGTACGGCTGCCTGAGAAGGGCCTTAGCTAAAATGTAACGCAGTGCCCGAGTAGAAACTTTCATGCGTTACATCAGGGTCCGATGTAAAGCTCGAAAATTTCTGCTCGGGTGGTTGAAACGGCCGTGAACAGACTGCCCGATCACGGCCGATGGAATTGCTTTGCTTTTTAGAAAATACGAAAAATCGGCACACTTCAAGAAAATGGCCGAATGACATTTTTATTTACCTTCGTTCCAAGGCTACAGGCGGTGTACTTTTCCCTTTCTTTACATTGTGTTCTAGTGGCACACGAATGCCTCGAATAATCGGAAAAACAACAATGCACCACAATGCCGATCCAACATTCTCACCACGATCTCTCACCCGATCCGTCTTACTCATTATCCGCTGAATCTTCATTGCGAGAATTCACGATACAACACGACACTGCAGATTCAGTGGGAGAGGCCAGTGTGCAAAGTGCAACTTCGCCGCGACACGCGGGCTCACCGAGATAAAGAGCCATCCGAGAAGGCTGCTCGGAATGAAAAGATCGCGCAGGATCTTCTCTCGTATTATCCCCCACGGGATTCATCTCTCCGGTCACCCTCTGCCAGGTGCATCCTCTTCTGCGGTCGTCGACTGGTATATCCGGCGGAGACGGTAGGGAATTGTTACCTTTTTTTTTTTTGTTGAATCTCAACTCAGCCTTTGGCAAACCATACTTATGTCCGCAATCTAAAAAAAAAAAAAAAGTCAATACAAAAATGATAAAAAAAAAAAAAAAAACACCGATCCCTCAATAGTGACCGAGAGAAATATGGACAAAGCGCCGCGAAGCGGGAGAAGAGGAGATGACGATGGTGGCTGGCTAGAGGAATTCGCGGGGAATCGGGTGAGCAAGTGGATAGAGTCTCGCGCCTGCGCAGTCGCGGTGACGCGAGATGACGTCACGAGAGGAAGGCAAGCGGGTCCGGGGTTCGCCGCGTGCAGCTCGAAGAGTAAGAAAGAGCGAGAGGGAGAGAGTTGGACGGAGAGAGAGAGGGATATACCGAGACACGAGTAAAGGCAGGCTGCATAGCGTCAGCCGAGCCGCGCCAGACACTCAGTCTCGCGGCGTACCTCGAACAGTGAATATTAGTTGGCTCGTGTGTGCGCGCGAGAGATAGTCATCGCCGGGGGACAGTGCTTTTTGCCCCCTCCAAACCGGCCGTCCACCTATCCTCAAGCTCCCCCGCAGCCACCACCGGTCGTAACGCATAACGTCGCCACTACTGGGCTCGAAGCGGCTCCGTGTATGGTTTAGTCGAGTAGTAGCGCCCAGTGATGGACAGACAGCGAGCTCGCGATAAACAGTGATAAGGAAAAAAAAATATATATATACAAAAATAAATATATCCACCACTATCGCACTACCGCTTAAACTTGAAACTTTTGTCCCGAGACAAGCGGTACACGTAGAAAGCAAGACGTTACGGACAGAAAAGTGAATAGGCGCGTTGAGACAATTTTTTTTGTCCACCGCGGCATTATCGACCATTCGGAGTTAACCGGAGTGACTCACAGGGTCGGGAATCCTACGGCGGGAGAAAAACACAGAATCGACACAGTATTGTGACCAAAAAAAAAGACTCGTGGCGCTTGAGGGTCTCCGGCTGGCGCGTATTTGCAGTAGTAACGCCCGTCTATAGGCAGACCCACTTCTACTCCGGCGACCAGCGTTGTTTTTTTTTTCTTCTTTTCGGTGAGTCGCGCTGCGTAGCTACGACGCGGGCATAGAGGAGCTCCAGTACCAGTATCGCCGCTGCCATCGTCGCGCGGTAGTGGTCCAGACCTAGAGATCACTTTAACGGAAACGTGATTTTTGTGATAATTAATTTTCTACAAGCTGCCTTTCGTGCCTCGTCGATCAGACGCCCCATCGGCCGTACGGATGCTTCGCAGGGTCCCGACGAACCGGAAAGGAGCTCTCTGAATTAAATTCGAGAGTCTGAGGAATCCGGGCAAGTGGAACGAAGTGGTCTGCGCCAACTCGAACGGGACGAGAGGGTGGCCCGAGGGATTTGTCGTCCGATCGCAGCCTAGCGACACGTTTCGCCTTTTGGCAGACACTCGCCGCTCTCGAGTGTGTTCTCCCATTGTCGCCACCTTCGGTCGGTTTCTTTTTTCGAGACAAAGTAGCGCCGGAATCGCTCGCGACAAACGATTTGCAGGAGACTCCACGAGCTCCCCGTGTGCTGGACCCCGGAGATCTCACTAATGCTTGTTCACCGGAAGAGGACATTGAGAAACGAGAGTAGCGTACCGATCTGTTGAGGTCAAGTGCGATCGATCGAACGACCCCCGGTGTCGCGACGAAAAAAAAGGGGTGCTACGAAGTAGCGCGTACTATGAGAGGATGAGCTGCTCGGTGAAGATTTCGAGCGGGAAGAGCTGGAGTGGTTCGCAGAGGCGAATCGGCTCGTTGCCCGAGGAAACGGCACCTGCCTATCCGGGCCAGACGGCGGTACCGGCGTCGGGAAACGTTCTTACCCCACAGTCGACCACGAACAGCAACGTGTCGGGTACGCCCTCCAACTCGTCCTACGCACTGACCTCGCATCATCAACATCAGTCACAACTTAGCACAACCGGACAAGCACCACGCCCCGCCAAGTCGATCGCCGCCAAAAAGGGCGAAGATACGACAAAATTGCTGAAGTACATTGATGACAACGTTATCGGCAAGAGCGGCACGTTCTTCGGACCATTCGGTCGTAGGAAAGGTACGCATTCGCGCATCTCCATTCATTATATATATACCTATATTTTATATAGGCGCTTTATATTTTATGGCCATGGGAATCATTCCGGTTCGCATGATAAAACTCACGCTTACTGCTGCATCTTATCTGTTTACAAGTTCAATAATAATGATAATAATAATAATAATAATAATAATAATAATAATAATAATAATAATAATAATAATAATAATAATAATAATAGTAATTATCATTATTATTAATTTCGTTATTATTATTATTATTATTATTATTATTATTATTATTATTACGATATTTGGGTTGCATGAAGATTCCATAACGGGGTTGTGTAACAATGATGCTGGCATGACATGGCGTGCGATGTTTTCCTATCGGGCAAGCTGATCATACACTGCGTAACCCGCGCAGGCCCATCAGCTGTCGTGTTCGACTCGGTAGACTGTGCGGCACCGGTTCGCGGCGTCGTATTTCTTATTGGGCCCCCCTCGGCCCCCTCAGCTGTCCCCACTCATACCGTGACGCGTTATCGTGACACGGAAAGTTACGTGCAGTAACATTCGGATAGTCATCTGAATTCGCGCTATTCAGTGATTGCTGGATTGTCGTCGGCTGCAACGGCTGGACATCGTCCTCACGCGATACGCGAGCCCCAATGAAAGCCGCGAACCAATTTCCGCCGCAGGGGGGGAAAAAAGCGATCGGGCGCCCCCCTTTTCCGTCGGCAAATTTCTACTTGTCTGCGCACCTACGGCAACGGCACGACCGAATGTTCGCAAAGCCGAACCAAGGGCAAGTGCTCTCAGCAGACTGTTGGGCGCCCGCCATTCACAGCCAGTAGCGGTTTCCCTATTGGTTAAACACTGTTTACCCCACTCGCGAGAGAGCCTCGCACGAGAGAGGCGGGATGGACGATATCGCGAAGACGGAAAGATACTATATTCGGTACGGGCAACGAGATACGCAATTGCAATCGATTCAAGAACACTCGAACGCCTTTATAGATCGACCATGCACCGAATCGTCCGGATGTATTTCTTCGCCCAATTCTGCCGGGTTTCGAACTGCGCGTTCGTTCGATATATTCTTTCTCGGGGTAAATTTGGGAACGCGGCTCTGCGTCCATCGTCCAGACACCCCGGAAGGAAGGTGAGGACTTTGATTTTTTTTTTCAACACCGATGGCATGAGGCTCGTCGATTTTTCAATGGAAGTTTATGCGGACGCGAGCGAACGAGCGATTCAATCGTGCGATTTCTGAAACGATCATGTTCGGATTGAACCAGTTTTGCATGGGCTGATTAGATTCAAGTGGTTTCCCTTGACCCACAATTTAAATTCTCTGACTCGCGGATCGGCGACAATATTTTTTTATTTCTTTTTCTTTTTTAATTTAACGGGTATACCGTTATCGGCGAGTCGATAAGCGTAAGACGTGCGCGTACGTTAATTCCACACGATTTAACGATCGTGCAATCGAGCTTGATAACGTGATAACTACATTCGGTACTCCCGTGACTTGTACGTAATAATTATAAAGAGCGCTTTGTTTACTATCTTTTTTTTCGTTGAGATATTTCGTATCTTTACTCCGAAGGTGTTATCGCTACGAAAACACACTCGAATCCACAAGAATGTGTTTTGTAATAATCAACGTTCCCACCAAGTGCGAATTGATTAGCGCAAACACTCGTATAGAAATGATGCTATACTTGTGCCTGTGGGCTATGCACCGGGGTTTTTTATCTTGTTTTCCTTCTAGAGCGAGCTTTTTTAATCTACACAAGCATGTGTTCCGTTCTCTTTTGTCCGGTCTACGATCGGCATCGAGAGTCACCGAGGCCAATAATATCACCGATCCGTTTTTTCTTTTTCTTTATTTATTAATTTTTTTTGTTTGCCGAACGGCCACCAGATTAAACGGAAGGAGTTGTTCCTGTCGTGTGCGAGTACTCGGTGTTCTCGATACACAGAGATACCATCTGTACACAGACGGAGCACAGACCGATAGACGCGTTTTTGTCTCGTCGCCTTGTTGTGTCGTGGTACGGTAAGATGTTTTCCGATTCTCTAGCGTGTTGAAAATTTGCGTGATTCACTCGCCCGAGGTTAATGGCCATCGGTTGCGAGTCGTTGTATTTATCGTCTCTGGAAAACATAAGATAAGGGGGAGCGGGGCAAATTGGACACGCGTGGAAACGTGGACGCGGTTCGAAATGTTAATAAATGTTTAAAACATCAATTTTGAGCCTTAATCGTGATCATATAAAGTGGTCTGTTTTTGTCGCATATAATTTTTTTTCTTCATATTTCAAGAATTGATAAATTTTATCAAGAAAATAAGTAAAATACACCCTGTAAGTCGTGACCTTTTCGGAATGAAACTTCATTTTGATTTTCCCTGCGACTGCAGGAAAGTCCATTTTGCCACTTTATTCTTTGTTTTTATTGGGTCGTGGCGACGAATGGGTGGAAATCGTGAAAGCTCCCGGAATGGCTTTGCCCCACTCTCCGCCACGCATGTTTGAGATGTCACATATTTTTCCGATGCACATCGATGGTCTACATGAAGTCGTCGCACTCGCATACCGACCACTTCGGTGACAAACATGCGATAGTAGCCGTGTTGCATTAGATTAATTTTCTATGGCTACAGCTGTACCGATAGCGAGCGGTTAGTCACAAATCCAACAAATGGCGAACGGCGTTCCAAATTATCTTTCACGGTCGCATAATTTTTTTATTTTTATTTTGCTTCGTTTTCGAGTGACTCATTTTTTTGTGACTCGATGTTACCTTCGTTTTTTTTGTTGCGTTTTTTTGCGATTTCGCGCTGTCCTGGAGGACAGCAATTAATTTTACTTCGATACTGTATTAGTAAACTATATTACTCAATTTGATATACCTTTTTATGCGAAAAAAAACGTAATAATTTATTTGAACATCTTCGTTGTTAAAAAAATTGTCAGTGTGGTTGCCATCTGGCGTTTTATCTCCATGTATCCATTACACGAGGTATCAACTTTTATGATTGTCAGTCTTCCCAGAGGGCAAATTAATCATTAAAAATGTCAATTAGAAAAAAGGAGGAAAAACACATGCCACCGTAAAAAAAATTGTAAATTTTATGTACCGATTTGGAAGTGTTTATGCAAAAACTGGTAAATTCAATTTAATGTGCAATTGTGATGAAAAATTAATATACTTTTTCATTGAAATTAAATGACATTATTGGAATTAAAGTACTTTTATAGTAAAACTAATTTATTGACAATAACCTATTTCCAATTTTTTTCATATACTGAACAGACATTTTTCATCACAATTGTACATGAAATTTAATATACCAATTTATGCATAAAAACCTCCACGAGTACAATAAACTTCATTCGAATTTTTTTTTTTACTGCGCCCGTTACGGCATCAGTATTTATTCCACTAGAGGTCGAAGAGTAGTGAGATAAATATTATGAAATAGAGTATTGGAGAGACATGACCTCCGCGACAAAAAATCTCTTCCAGCGGTTTTAAAGTAGCTGAGTCTTCCACGTTGCCGATACGTAAACACTAAAGGGGATCGTGTCAGTTAAGATAGTTGCGTAGTTTTTAATGTACAGTTGTTGGTTCCAAAATAGCGACGTCATTGTCTTGTGGTATAACGGTAATACGTTAATTAACATACAGAAACATACATATGGCATCGCTGTGATAATTCAAATGTGGACACTCTTCAATCTTCCTACGAGCATGACGGCGAACCCTCTCGTAAATCGTGGGAATGACGTCATGACTTGTTTACGCGGACGAATTGAGAGTGTGGTGGTATATGTTACAGAAGCCCCGATCGCCCACTGCGACACGAGACATTATAGAAATTTATTCGATCCACAGGTAAAAGTCGTACAAGCGCTGAACTATTTTATTTGAGCGCTGATTTCTCTTGCCCCTGGCAACATGTTGAAAAACAACATTAAAGCAAAACATTCGTTCGGCGTCGACTTTTTTTTTGTCACTCATCGATTTATTCATATCGACGGCTTGGAATCTATAGGGCACAAGCCGTACAGGCGAGAGCGGGGCAAAACGGACCATTGTTACAAATTTTTCGTGGAACTGAAACAAATACAAAATTGACAAAACGGCAAACGGAACATTCCAAACATGTTTACATATTAAAATTAAAAAAATAGAAAAATGTTTTGTCGTAAAATAAAACCTTCACGAGGAAGTGAAAGAAAATGTAATTTACGATGGCTTAGACCATTTTGCCCCGATCTCTTCCGCTTCGACCATGGGGCTTTGCGCTCTTTCGTTTCTTCGTCATCGATGTGTGTACACAATCGAGTCAGTGACAGAATGGAACGAGAGTCTTCGCGAACGATTTTTCTCTCGCTCCATTGCCCGTTCCTCGCAGTCGGAGCGGCGGTTGTGCCGGCCCGAGGATACGCCGAGGCGCGCCGGCGTCGAGTGTGCGAGTGTGTGCCCGCTCCTACGCGGTTCTGCTCCACTCCGTGACCTCCAACTCCCGCGAGGGGAACACGTGTACGCAAGATGGTCAGGCAAGACCACGCGGTTTACGATGCCGCGCAGCGATTGGTCCCTCTCACCCGGTTCGCCAATTCCACCTCGCTTCGCTCGTTCCTCTGGCGCACCAGAGACCGAGAGAGAACGCGACGGGCAGCCCCGGGCACCGGCAGAGGCGCGAGCCGTGTACCAGCCACCAGAAACCAACACATACGGAATTATAGAGAGAGCCCGTTATCGTGCGACTTGCCGGTATAGGTGCGACGGGCGATCCGGTTGAGCGCGTGGTACAAAAAAAAAAGGAAAGTAAAATAAACAAAAACAAAAAAAAACTTCGAGTGCCCGAAGGCTTTTTCGACAAAAAATTAAGATCAAAGGTTGCTCTCACTCATCACCCGTAGACGATAAATGTTCCCTTGCCGTCAGCAAAGAGGATGGACGTTTGGAGGGTTAATACGAAATACAAAATTTTGTCGAAATACAATGATGAAATCGGTTATTTGTCGACTCCGAGCTATTTTTACGTCATATCTATATCCGGCCGCGGGTTCGAAAAGAAATTTATCGGAGTGTTTTCGCGTTTCTAGGCGCGGCCGAGCTTCGTCAGGCTTCTCCAACACGTGCAATGCCACGAATGAACGCGACCGTGAAAAGAAAAAAAAAACCCAAAGTAAAAAAAACAAAAACAAAAACAAAAAACTTCAAGTGCCCGAAGGCTGTTTTGAATAAAAGATGACATCAAAGATTGCTCTCACTCATCATCCAGAGAGACCATAAACATTCCCTTGCCATCAGCAAACAGGATGGAAGTCGGGAGGCGGAATCTGAAATTCAAAATTCCATCAAAATACAATCATAAAATCTGTTATCTGTCGACTGCGAGCTATTTTATAAGGCCATATCTGTGTCCACATCCGGTCGCAGGTTTGAAGAGTAATTTGTCCGAATGTTTTCGCGTTTCCTGGCGATGCCGAGCTTCGCCGGGATCTCACATATGTGCAATGGTGAATGATTGCGACGGGTCCTCGCAAATCCCGAGGAGAAATTTTCCGCGTGTAAATGTATATATATATGTATACACAAGAGATTCGAGTGTGAATACGTATAAATACGCATATAGAAAAATCGCGATATAACCGGTCTAGCGCCCGGCGGTTATCCAAGGATGTTTACCTGCCGTGCGAGTATTCTCTGTCGATATATCATAACCAGCGGTGACGCGGGTGCCGCATACAATCGAGTGAATCATGAAGCACGGGACGGAAGCTCGAAGCCACGGGAGACGATCGCGAGTTGATTAACCGGCCATAGGAGTCGAAACCTGTCGCGTAAACAAAAAACTATTTGAAACTATGCGAGCCAGACAAGTAGGCCGTACACTTCCTGCTCGGAATTTGTTTGTGCATGTCCGATGCGCGTGCGCGGTGCAAGGATGTTTATCGTCTAGGCGATACGAGGAGCGTGCGCGCGCATCGGACCGATCGGAGCGCTTCCGAGTTTTCACTGGCCGCGTGTGTTTGGTAAATAAGATCGACTCGGCTGCGTTGCCGGGTTTCCGGGCACGGCAGCTAGCGACAAAGAGAGCCAAAGAGAGCGATAGGAAAAACAGACACAGCTCTCCCTGTGCCGTATAACTTCTTTATCCTTCTTCTCCGTTCTCCCCACCCGACTTCGACTCTCACAGTTATTCGCAGACGTGACTCATCGCCCCGGTGGAACTCTGAGCATACGAATGGAACACGAATTGCGAAAGGCAAACACGGGTATTCATGTATATATGGATATGTATGTATATATCTTGTTCGTGTGCTTCAAATTTAAAACAACAAAAAATGTCAATGACTCAAGAATAATTCGACTGCGGGCTGCCAAAATAATATTTTATTGTTATAATAATAATAATAATAAATAATAATAATAAATATAATTATTATTATTAATCGCACTCTTCTTTTAATTGGTACAATTTTAATGCTGAATTGGAAAAAAAAAATTGACGGGATAATTTTTTTTTTTTTCTCAGTGTGCAATTGATTTACTTGCATCAGGTTCGAGCGATCCTCTAGGACGCGGTGACACGATCGAGACGAACATATCGACAGCATCGTTGCCTCTCTCGTTTCATTGTTATCACGAAATAGGTTCGCGTTATCACCGAGATGCTGTGTGCTCCGATGGCAAAAAAGAAGAAAAAAAGATTGAAAAAAAAAACTGCTTTCCTGGCGTTCGCGATATGTATAGCCGGCAGTGAGCGAGCAATTTGCATCTCCCGCAGTGCAGTACGGCAAATATTAGCCCCACTATCACCGCACACAATCACAGATTTGCAGGCGAGCCACAATTCTCACAGTATAATACAATACCATTCTCTAGCTTTCGCTATGCGCGCTTCCGTCCCGCGAACCGACCGGCCGGTCGAGTCTCTCTCTCTCTCTCTCTCGCTGCCTCGTCACGTCTACGGAAATATCTGCTGCACGCCGGTATTCCGCTGCATTGCACGTAGTCGTTACATGTTCCTGTACGGTATAGAACTCGTGGGCGCGTTATGTAACTCTCGCGTTCCCTCAAACGAAGAGCGCGCGCGCGCGCGGTGTGCGCGAGCGGAAACGATGAGTATTATGCACGCAGCCAACAGCGTGGAGTTATCTATGCGGCAGACATTGCGACGAAGAACGAGTACAATTTCACGCTCGCTTCGATACGTCTTCGATTCGCGCTTTTCCGATTGACGGATGGTCAAAGGACCCTTCAATTTAATTTTGGGACTCCTGTGAGCACACATTAGGGGGAACCTTGAGTGATATGGCCATCGTTTTTTTACCGGAAAAAAAATCAGCATGGATAACCATGAAGAAATGTATCGGGGTGATAGCAGGGAAATATATGAACATCGATATTGAGTATATCTTGCAGGAGATTCGAATAATTCGATGATTGGATCAGTTAGAATGTTTTTTTTTAAAGGTTTCGATTGGCCATATCACCCAGAGTGTTAACTCATGTATGGGCTGCAGGATTAATGGCGATAGATTAGTGTCCTTAAAAGGGCTTGAGAAGCGCATATATTAGTCATATATGATATCTCCTTAAAATATTTTCGCCTGCCGCTCCCAAGGAAACTATTCATCCCTTGTTATGTGGTCGCAATCCCCGAAACTTCCGGGTGTGGCCAGTAAATCCCGCGAATCACGCTCGCCGAGGTGAAATGTTCATGTTTCAACTGTAATTTTCGATCATTACTGGAACGAACGGTAATTTGACCCACAAGAAGAGTTATTTTTTCTTTTTACCAAGTTGTACAAAAATTGTACCGTGCCTTTTTTCATCTCTGGGCTCTTCGACTACGGCGTTTGCATTCTTTGCTCAGCTATAACCACCCGTGACTACGAGCAATTACCGTTCTCTCTGTCTTATCCCACACTGTCCTTTTCTTCATCGGTATGTGCCAACAACAACGGCGAACAGTCGTTTCCTTCGGCTCCGCGGAGACATGCACTCTCGTCGGAAAAGCCACGGGTTTGCATAAGGCTCGCAGTTTTTACCGTACTGTAACGAACGATCAACTCGGCGTTCGTGCCGCTGGAATAGCTGATAAACACCGCAGACGTTGTGATAAAATTAAACCCGATTGCATCTAAAAAAAAAAAAAAAAGAAAAAGAAAACAAAAAAAATACTGTACTATCTGCCGAGAAGTGCGCGAGTCTTATCAGTCAGGTCCTAATCACTTCTAGGTAGTGAATAACTCGCGCACTTATCGCTCGCTGCAGCTATGTCATACACACGGGCGAGGCTGAAAAAAAAGAACAAACAATAAAAAACGGCGAATTGTAAAACCCACATAAACAAGAATTCACGTGGAGAAGAGCAAAGGCCTTCGAATCTGGATGCTCTCGCGCCCGACTTTGATATCAAGAGAGCAAAGTCTTTGAGACTCTCTTGGCGTTTATTATATTTTTCCACCCTGCAGACTTTCTCGAGTAAACACGCGGTACGGGGAGAGAGGGAGAGGGAGGGGGGAGTTACGGACGACGATGCAGAGAAAGAATGGTAATTGGGTCGCGTGAGAGAAGTTCCAGCCGAGTCCGATCATCGATATCAGCGAGCTATCGCTCGGTCATTATGCACTCTAAGGCCTCGTGATCGTCTAGTGCAAATACAAAAAAAAAATTTAGTTATTTATACTCTCAGCCGGTAGCGATGGCGGAATGCAAACAAGAGAATCTCGAATGAAAATTATTCTTGCTGGAGAGGCAACAATGACACTTGTAATGCCGTCGTGGAGTGGAATTTATGGAAATATACATATATATATAGGATGGTGAATAATTCATGACGAGCCGTCGTGTGAGAGGCGCAAGTAGTCGGACTCGCATTTATTTATTGTTGGAAGCGGCGTAACGCTGCAAAACATCCGCGATAACATCGTCAATTAAAAAAAAAAAATACGCGTTATCCCCGAATTGCGAACGGCGAACCGACCGACGAGTTGCCATATGCGCGGACCGTCGCGGTTTTGGCAAGGAACAGTCGTTTGTGTACTGCGGAGAAACCGAACGGAATTCTCGAGCGGTTGAGTCGTTAGGGAAGGAAAACGCGGCGGAAAATCAAGGGATCCTTATTGCGGAGCTCCGAACCGATGCCTTGATTGCAAGCTCGTTGGACGAGAAGAACCGAGTTACAACACGCCCGTCCGCTGCTCCGGTACTGCCGCATTCGCGAGACACTTTAATGCTATGAGCAATGGGGAAACCCGAGGCAATTTCCTTTGCCTATCAAGCCAAGCGTGTAAGAATGGCCACGGTAATGAACCCTACAAATTGGGGACTCGTTATGATAAATCTAACTGAATTTGCCCGCTTGGTAAACTATATTTGTTATACCTGTGTCGAAACAGTATTCCGATGTTCGCCAGATGTGGCAATGGCGTTGAAAATTAGGCCTTTCAGCGCAATCGAGTAGGGTAACAGTACCAATGCTCAGACAAGTCCCAGTCGTAGAAATCTCCTATGCAGATTTGATTTATTCCGAATTTAAGTATTAGGTACCCAATTTGACACTTGCAATCGTAACTGAAAAGAATATTTGATGCGCAAAAAAAAGTTATACGAGGTTTAAGCCTAAATTATTTTCTATTGTTGCATTTTGTTTAAAGACAGACGATATTGGGTCCGATAATTGGTATAAGCGTTACTACGTACACGACTTATCTTCGGTATCGTTTTGCGTAAATATAATTTTTTTTATCAATTTAATTAATAAATAGCACATAAATTCTTTTAGTTAATCCCCGAAACATTGGGACATAGAGTGTCCCAGACTATTGTTATTTTCTTCCGTAATAAAATATGTATCTTTTTGTAATTAATCGATGTGTTTTGGAAACTAGAAACTATCAGCTTGACATTGGTTTAGGTTATTTTCACAAAAAATGTATTCTCGACCAATTGATAATTGTTGGAATCTGGGGATGCTCTTAACTGTCCGAGCATTGGTACCTTGTCTACATGGCATCGAGTCATCGGAAAGCCGAACGACAACCAACATGTCGGGTGCTGGCAAATTTCATCGATTTCGTTTCGAACGTCACCTACGCGTAACTTACGCAGTCAGAATCGACTGGATCGAGAGACTCGAGGCTAGAGAGGAGAGGAACGAGAGGCTTAAAAATAAACCGGGTATCGAAAGCTCGCTCGCCCGAGAGCATCAACCTCTTGCATAAAACCCGACCGATTTACCTGAGTGTGCTGCAGCGATGCAAAATGACAATCGATTTTGCCGGAAGTTTGTTATAGTAGGTCGAGGGTTACGACCCCTTCTTGCCGCGGTAGGAAAACGCGTACTCAGGCCTGGTGATCGCGCATGCGCGTCTCGTGCGGCGGGGAGCAATGCCCGGTTGCACGAACCACCCGCGATTTAGCTGCTTTTCTTGTCATGCACCTCAGCTATGTTGGGCCGACCAACGTTTCCCCTCCTATCGGCGAACTAATGCCAGCAAGGTAGGAAACAAGATAATAACTGCGGTACATTAGTTTCCTCTCCGTACGATAGTATCCTTGTCGAGATTGCGAGATCGTACGTAGCGCGGGTGGCTCTATGCATAAAACGCCTCCGAAAGTTCTGGACTGCGATGCGTCCGGATCGATAGACAGGAACTTTAAAGATACATAAGAGGGATAGCGGCAACTATAAATAGATCGGACTAATTGTAAGCCTGCCGGGAGCGTTAACCCGCTAATGCGAACAACTTGCCACTAATTCGACTATCCAATAGGGACAAGTCAGAGGAGTGAATATTCGATGGCCCATTGACCCTCCCGCGCTATCCTCGCGTCTAAAAGTAGACACGAGTTTTTGGCTCCCGATTGAACGGAGTCGAGTTCGTTATACATCATCGGGATCGCCGCGACGTCGGTCTTCGTTCTAGCACATTTTTCATACACTCGTGCCGGCGGATAAAAATCTGGTCCAGAATAGACTCCTGGCAGATCTATCGCGCATCAACTGTGAAACAAGCGAGAGAGATCGAGAGAAACATTTATTGAGCTCCCTGGGACATGTCCTCTTAAGCGCGGTACAAAATCATAGATATAAATATAAAGTGACATTGAAATTAGCAAAAATTGCCCGTGTTCATACATTTAAAAAAATTGCAATTACGTAAACTACAAATGAATGAAATACAAATACAAAATAATAATACGTAATCGTAATAGTAAGACCTTGGACACAGCAATACATGTAAAGATGGCCGAGAGGAAGGCAACCTTATGCCAGGACGCTGAAAAAAAATCTCATTGACTCAAGTAAAATTCGCTTGCGGGCTGCCGAAGAAATAAAATTATTAAATTTTTTTTTCATTGGTCTAAAGTTCAAATTGAGACTTACGCAGGAGACAGATGACAAAATATCGCACTACGTTTTAAGACTAGGCAGGCATAGAGAAAAAGAGAAATGGTAGATATACCGGGAGTTAATGGTAGAACGGATAGTTTTTTTTTTTTTTTACACGAGAGCTATGATTATCACGCCTGTGCTGGAATATAGGTCAAAAGGGCTGACGCATAAAACTCCATTGGGTCGAACGCCAAGGGCTCGCGCGGTACTCTCGCAATGGCCTCATCTCGGATTACCTCCATTCGACACTTAGGTATACACACCGGAACCGGCCAATCATAAATTACACTCGATGCCAGGGAGAACGAGTGCCGCGACGACTCATGGCTGTGTGTCTCACGGCTGCACTTAATGGACCGTTAATCCAACCGGAAATAGATCGAGCGGCAGCTGTCCGACCACTGGCTACTGAGCTACGTCGGATGATTTGTTGTAATTGGATGAAAACGCTCGTCGAAAAGCCAAATAATTAGGTAAACGCTCCGATAATGAACGGGTGTATATATGTAAGTTCAACGTACGTACGTAGAAAATTTCCGTACGCCCCGTACGAACCCGACGTTTCTCGGGCTTCCGGAAAGCCTCGGGCAAAGTGCTTTCCCGCGGTAATAGGATACGAACGAAGCTCGCCCCTTGTCAACGGGAAGCCCCTGGCAGGCCTCTTCATTCACTGTTCCCTCCTCGAATCGTGCAATTCAATTATTGTTGTTATTGTCTTTTTTTTTTTATCTTCCTTGGCAAAACCTTAGAAGTTATCGCTCATAATTTGTCTTATCGATGCGATCATTCAACGGGTACCCCTATGCACGTCCGGGTAAAATTTAATCTTCAATTTATTATGCGATAGACCACTTTTTTGCATTTTTCACATTTTCGGCAATACCAGTTCCCTTCATTCGATCGGACCCTGGCCAAATGTTATAAAAATCATGTACTTCAATAGCAAACTTTTGAGGTCAGGAATCCAACTATACGTCTATACTAATCGAACGACATTGCTTTTACCGTTTATAAGATAATTTTTAGAATTACTAGACATTGGCCAAATGTTATAAATATAGTGTAGTTTAGTGTCAAACTCTTGAAATCTGCTATTCCGCAGTATGTTTCTACCAATTAGACATACCAATCAGACAGGAGACGTGGTTAAGGGCGCGCGCAGCACTCCCCGTTATAGCCAGTTATACTTAAATATCGTATGACGCGCACGCTCAAACTCCGAACGGAGCAACGAATTGCCAAGAGCAATTTCGCGCTGTGCGAGAGAAGATCGGCGGCATCTCGTGTATACCGAGAAGCTATCGCACGCAAGACGGGGTTGGGTTGTAAATTGACCCGTATCAATAAAACCCAATTTAAAAAAAGGCGTTCAGTTTAAACGGCATTCCAGACCGCGTGGAATTCCCTGTGTGAATTATAGCGGAGTTATTAATAAGCGTTCAACTCCGGCACAGTGGCAGATCGAACCGACTGTTGTAATAATGCTTTCGCGATTAACGCGTCGGGCACGCAACGTCCATTCGTATTATAACTCGCGGCAGTGATTAGAATCTATGGAGCGATAGAGTGATAGCGCGTACGACGAAGGTTCGATCGGTATATTCTAAGAAACGGTCTCTCCTTCAGCTGCAAAGAATTATACGACTCTCGGCGTCGTGCCGGCTGCACCGAATAACCATGGAAATGGGGAGTAAAGGAGGTTTGAAAATCTCATTTTTCAATCGGAATTGGCATATTTCGTATATGACGTCACTTCCTGTCGAAAAAATGAAATTTTCAAACCGGAAGTGACGTATTTCCGGCATGACGTCACATCCGTTGAAAAAATGAGATTTCGAAACTGGAAGTGACGCATTTCCGGAAAATCATCGGAAATATAAATTTTCAGTTTCTAAATTGAATAGTGCATGGCGTAGGCTCGAAGTGCCCGAGGAACAACAACCTGTTAGATGTATTATATCATATTATGTTCTTATATTATATTATTGATCCGCTGGGAAAGCGACTGTAGTTGAAAAAAGACAGTTGATAATTTAGTTGGAGGAAGTACAAACTCAAATAACAAATTTCGGGAGATAACACTATCGACTTTGGCGCATTGATTATGACGAATATTTCAGTAAATCTTTTGGCAAAGAAAATATTAGAGAGTGAAAAAAAAAAAATTGGCACAAGTTATGAGAACGAGGTGTTGGACTGTTGCTGTTCCGCGTGTCGATCCCGAGTTCGCCAAAGTGTCGGGATCTTTCCGCGAATTAACGTCGCCTCGGCCCAATTTCGCAGTCTATTTTCATCTCATCCGTTCGCGACACACGAGAGAGCAAACGACTTTGCCGCTGCCGCGTTGCACGACTTGCTGCTAGTTTACAAAGCTGCGAGCCCATCAGCGGCCCCGCGCACGAACTGTTAACGTTTCCGAGCACGTGCCGCATATCATATACGATTAATGGTATACGCACTTTGCTTCTGCACGAATATCCAAGTGGATAATGACTAACCGACTCTAATACTCTCTCCAAACTCCGGTAATTCGTTACACACAAATGTCGCTCAATTTCGTACTTACGATCACGTCGTCTACTTCGTCATTTCTGCTTCGCCCCTTTCGTCCCCCAAACCCTAAGATTGATCCACGTCAGGGAATGATCGAATCAATCTAATATAGTCCCTGCGATAGGGCAACGGCAATCGGGTATTATTTCGAGAATTGTTTGTACACGCTTTAAGGATAGAGCCGCTTTTTATGGCCATTTTCGGGTGTATTATCAGGAATAATCGAGCTGCCCCACAAAATTGACGAAAAAAAATGTGCGCCCAATTTATGAAACCTTGGTACTCGACTGAACAGGATTTACCTTCAATTCACCACGAGAATCTATAAATGTAGTTGAGATCGTGAATCGCATCTGTCCCCTCGGGGGCACAATGTTCGAAATGATATCGCCGCAATGAATATCGACGCAGTTAAATGTTACATCATGGTTTCTGCGAAATTCAATCAAGCGTTGGCACGTGTCGAAAAATAAGCGCACATGCGAAAATATTTTCTACACACATTATACGTCCGTGACCCAAAACTGTCCCTCACTTCGGCACACGTGACCAAATGTTCCCTTCTGTCCTCGGGCGGTCCAGCCGCAATTATTTCGCCGGATATACCACCATGGTACAGTGGGCCAAACAACACATATTTGTGTGTTTATGTATATATATCTGCATACGTGCAAAAGAGACTCACATGCTGGTGCCGCTTTATGGATGTGCGAGCCTCCATACGTACACGCGTTTTTCGGTACGAGGCATATATATACATATATATACATATACGTAACATACATCTATATATGTGCTAAAAGGAGTCACATGCTGGACGCACTTGATGAGTGCGCGAGCCTCTATACGTAGACGCGTTTTCGGTACGGGAGACGTCGAGGAGTCGCGAGACGTGACATTCGGTGACGCTTGGCGTTGGGCCCATATTTAGACAGGCTCGCGGCGTTTTGCGAAGAGACAACTTATTCCCTGAGAGATAAACATTTTCACAGCAATTCCCCACCCAGGGAGATTGAACGATATAGATAGATCGGGTGTAAAGAAAAAAAAAAGTGCGGAAAGAGAAATTGATTTGGCTCTGCTTATCGGATGTAAGCGATAACGAGGCGGTTGGCAAAGAGATTTCCGTCGTGACGCCGAGGGAGGAAAATCCGCGTGTGAGACAGAGCGCGGAAGGAAGTCGGATCGTGGGACACACGTGCCACGTTTCGCCGAGCGAAAGTTAAAAGGTGACGCCGCGGTTCACGTACCGGTGTCTCCGTGAGCTCCTTCCAACTCTAATTCACTATTCTCCGTTCTCGGAGCAACCCGACTTTTGTCACGATCCTCACGTTTCGCTGATCTCCGAACGTAAACTTGTAACGCTGGATCGCGATTGTAAGACCGAGATAAAGTATAATCGTATTAATGCACAATCTATCATTCACATGCATATATGTATACTCTTTTTCACCGAACTCTCTCGCACTCACTAGTGACATTAACATTTATGTATTTATATTTTTCTATAGTTTTTATTCGTAATTAATTTTATTTTTTGTATTTCAGTTGTCTACTGCGATTACACAGCGTCGGGAAGGTCCCTGCAGTTTTTGGAGGAGTACATAACGAGAGAGGTTCTACCGTGTCTCGGCGACACGCGAGCCTCGACTTCCATATGCAGTCTTCAGTCGTCCCTCTTCAGGTGAGCTAGAGACGCGGTGCGAGTTTAACCCTTTATAAGTCACACCCCCCGAAACTGTACCGGAACGGGACGCGGAGTGGGGGCCACGCGTTGCTAGGATAGCGCCTAAGAGTGGGGATAGAGTTGCGATAAAGGGTTACCAAACATTTATTTTCCACAATGTCCACTATTTTTTCTTTCAGTTTTACATTTTGTTTCGTTACGGCCCAATAATGATGTTGAATGAAACAAATTGTGGGCATTTTTGGGCAAAACATGTTAAGGTAATAGTACCAATGCTCGGACCCAGTCATCGCACACTCCTATGCAGATTTTATTCATGCCGAAATTAAGTACTGGAAATCCAATGTGACACTTGTAATCGTATCTTCAAACGTTATTTGATGCGCAGAAAGAAAGTTATACGTTCAAGCTTAAATTATTTCATTATTAAATTATATCAGCTTGACATTGGGTTCAGTTACTTCCACAAAAAATATGTTCTTCAATCAATAACTGCTGGAATCTGGGAAGTGTCTTAACCGTTCGAGCATTGGTACCTTTACCTCAGTTGAACGTGCAAAGATTTACACGTATCTGCCACGTGCTTGGAACTGAGCGGCGGCTCCGACTTCTCGGTGCTTTATACATCAAAGGATCGGGTTCGATCCCCACGAGGTGGTGGCTTTGCTGGTCTATCGTCTCACATTTCCGTGGGCTACGGGGCCGCGGGTACGGATAGCCACGAGCGAACGAGCGAGCAGACGCGCGCATAAGTTCGTACAATGTAGGGCAACGGAACCGACCGATCAGAATCGCCGGGAACGTAACAAGGAAGGTGTTCTATCCCTATAGCTCGAACCGACGAGCTCGCGGACTGGCCCAGATCAATATCCAACTACGGCACACCGCGCTGCTCGCCGCTTACTCCGAACTCGTGCTCCATCGAATTTACTCGGTAACTCGACGATTAATTGAGCGCACTTCGAACGCCCCATTCATTATTTATCTCATTGAATGTTCATTCGTCGCCTGCATTATCTATTACGATTTTCATCCACTCGATTGTTTTTGGTAGCTTCCAAAATCGTGATGACCCAACGAACCTTATCGCATTGTTGGAACCCCGAACGTTTCCGGCCGACAGCAAAAGTAGCTAAAAGTCCTTTTCTAACGGAGCCTTATTTACGAGCTTTCTTTGCACGAAACTCCAGGCGTGCTTGTCGACACACCGGATTTTTGTCAACCGTTGTTGTCACGAGAGGATCCAAGGGGGGGCTCGCGAATCGGTGGACTTTCACTTTCACTGGTTTTTTTTTTTTTTTTTAAATGCGACGCTCCTGTCGTCGATTCTGCATCGCCATGTCGCACTCATTCAGCCGGAAAATTAAAAAAATTGCATTAATTTTTTTCATAGCGCAGTAACAATACTCGCCGTTCGTGAAGGCCTCGCGTACGTCCGAATTCGCCAGTGCTCGATGATAGAGCAACGCGAAAACAAAAAAGTGCCGACAAAATTTTAAACAGTTCAGAGTTCTCGAATCGTAATTTTTCTCGACTAAGATACGACGATGTATTCGCTATTCGAGATCGGATCTCAAACACCGACGAATAGGTAGATGAAAATGGGAAACAGAAGATTTTTTTGGTCATTTGCAAAAAAAAAATTATTTTTTGTTAAAAAATAAATTATTGGAAAATACTAAGATCAATCCGTCACGCGATCGACGTTTCTACTCCGACGGCTTCGTGTGTTTTGCGGCTTTTTCTCTCAGACCTTTCCGATTGCCGTACCCTCTCACCCGTACGTATTCTCACGTTAGTACTTAACACGATTCACATTCTTTCGCGGAAGTGCAACGCGTAGGACGCGACAAACGGTGGAATATGGAGGATGCGGGTCAGGGTAAAATGCAAATGCCATCGGGAACTCGTTTTATTGATGTCCGTTCATACATTCATCCGAGCCCCTGTGTTACTAAATACGGCATTATATTTGCAAGGACGAGGCAATTGAAGAATGGAAATACATTAGTTGCAGACAAGATAATCATCGATATAGCTCTTGGCTATTCATCGGGAAAAAAGAAACCTAACCGGTTATCGCGCAGTTGCTCCGATCGACCCTATCTATGCAGGAGCGGCGCTCCAGATGCTAACTCTTGATTTAAAAAATATACTTTATTGGGTTTTGAAAATTAACGTTAAAAAAAAATTGTTAAGACTTTTTTTTGGCTTCATCATCAGTTTCCTATAAAATTAAAGAAAACATTATTTTAAAAATAAAAAGTGTACACAATTCGACAACACAAGTAGGGTGATCCTCGTACACCCGAGAGTTCTGTAGAAGCAGTAAATTGTCTATATGCATTGCAGTATACGTAAACATAGATATCAGTACGCGTGCAGAGCTAGCGAGTTCAAAGCGAACTAATAGACTATGAAACGAACCAGATTACTCGGGGCAGCAGCCGCAACAACACCAGCAGTCGTAGCAGCAACGAGAATAGAAAGTTAAGGAAGGAAAGTAAAACTCGCGAGGAACTCATCGTACTGGCGCAAATATGTTAATATACGGTTCGTAGTTGTGGAAAGGCGGCAAAAAAAAAAATTAGCTATCTATTCTACGGTATGCATATCAGCCAGGGAAAATTGTCATGTCTGCACGCAGTATCGGCGTTGAGATTTTTTTTTTCATACACGAGGAAACGCGTCGGAAGCTCCGATCGTGCGATAAACGAGGACCGCGAAATTCTATATAATTTATATTGTATTTATACATTGCACTTTTTTACGTTATGCAGGAACTTCTTGATCCTGATGCACCCTACGTTCCGACTAAAGGTGAAATGTGTACAAAAAATGTTTAAAATCCCAGCACCCGGTTCACTTAAACGGACCGGTGAGATCACCTTAATTAAAAATCTTTCACCTCGAACGAGACACGGAAGGATCATCCGGCCAAGGAAATCACGTTTCGAACATATTTTTCTCAATCAACCCTCCGTTTAATATTTTGTTATCGAACGTTATTTGCGCGTGCAAGTCCACGGTAAATAACTTGGCCCTCCTATCGCAACTCGCGATCCGACGCCGATAGTCCGATGTGTCGTTAATAATTACAGCGAAGAGATTGCGCGGTCGCGGTCGGCGATGCGAGAGAAAAATAATCATTTTGCTTTATCAGCGAGAGCAAGGGGCAGCGAGAGTGAGTATATCACAAGGCAAGAGTGGTAAACCAGTTTTAAGGACGATGTATACATTTTTTTTAAACGCCTTTGGTGACTTTCTGGGTGCGCCGCGCTATCTCCAATGTTGGTTCGGCCAGATACGACAAGGATATTAAAGAGACCCACGCACGGTCTTGTTGCGACGTTAAATGACCGAGGCTAAAAATAACAATGCGCCACGGAGAACCCGAGAGGGTAGAGAGAGTTAACGAGGAAAGCAGCGAAGAGCGCTGAAGAGCGGTGGAAGGAACGGATGAAGAGCCATTTGGTGCGAAGGTTCACAATCTCGTCACAGAGAAAATGAGTTTTCCATTATGTTGCGAAGTAATTTTTTTCCCCTTCGTTGTAACGACGGTAGTAAAAAAATAATAATAAAACATAAATAAAGACGGGAGCGTACACATCCGGAACGGTTAGGGGACACACGCGGCCTTTGGCGTAAAAAAGAGTCAAGGCTAAAAATAATTACACGCCTCGTTCCCGCCACACACGAGAGGGTGAAGAACAAAGTGGGCTTTTCCAGGGACGGTGGAATTTTGTGTGAGCATTTGTCAAAGAGCCGAAGGCCTACCGGGATGGGATACGCGCTACTCTCTTCGATATTTATCTCGACTCTTGTAATTATTCATTGGTTTCTGTAAAAGTTATTTTCCGCGAGCGAAGATTAATTTCTGATTGATATCCTGGACCCGAAAAAGAAGAAAAAATGTTAACGATCTTGAAGCCTCACTCGTGTGAAATTGGGCGAAGGCAATCCACAGGCAATTATTAAATTCTACGATCAAGCTATTGATAAAATAAAAATAAAAAAGGAACGTGGTAAAAAAAAGTATACCGGATGCAATTTTCAACAGAACGGGGAATACGACACGGTGTCGTTCGCTGCGAAGAAGTAACACGACGCTCCTTGAAACTCGACTGCGTTTCCATCGTCATTGTCGACAATGTCGGCAGACGGTAAAGTGAATAAATTAAAAATAGATAATGCTGAATAAGGTGAACGGTTTCGAGTGTCGAATGGATCGAGGCGAAGAGCTTGAAATATATCTTGGGTGCGTGAAGTCCGGGGGTCATCAATCCTCCTTTATTTGCCCAAATGATGGATCTATTCTGGTACAAAAACCGCGCCCGAGATATTATTAACCCGCTCGATGGAACTCGATGGCCGTCTTCAATCCGAATAATTCAGGAAAGCGGAGAAAATAAATATAAATAAATTTGTACCGAAGAAAATTGAGCGACCGTCACGAGGTTCACAGGCACCCATCGTATATTCACGATCGGATTAATACGTGCGAATTTTCCGTTATCTGCGTCAAATTCTCTTGAACGACTCGACGATGGAACGAATTAAAAATAACAGAGTGCAAAGTAATGTGCACATTGCTTTCTAATTTTTTTACCGTCCTGCGCATAGCTTTCTGTGTGTGAACGGAGCTGGGCAAAGTACCACAAAATACTTCGAGTACAAAATATCACAAATACTTGGAGTTTCAAGTACTGTCTGTACTTGAAGTTTCAAGTACTGTTTGTACTCAAAGTTTTACGTACTGTTTGTACTTGGAGTGTCATGTACTTGAAATCGCAAAAACTTACTTGAAGTATCAAAAAAGCATTCGGTACTTCATGCCCAGCTCTGATACGAAACACTTTCGTACACACATATGACAGTAAACACACGATGAAAAAAAATGGCACGAAAAAAAAAACTTCCTCCATGGGGCAGAAATGATGAAATAAAAACGGTGTTCCAGTTAGACTGGCCGGCGGCGAGAAAAGAGATCAGTCCGGTAGCTGGATAATCGATATAGACTTGGAGAACCCTAGCAGTGGTGTCGCTCAAGGTTACCGAGGTAGAGCCGGGCCGGTGGATAGTAGTACCTCATGCCTGTCGTATATTCAGAATAACGGACTTGCTCTACTGGTTTCTCGGAAGCTTACGCGCCGTCTAACCCATTTACCCATAAGCACGAGCTCGCCAACGAGAATATACAGCAGACAGGGAGCAAAGAATGTGCGCGAGGTGATGAAACATGATCGCACGGTAGACCTCTTCGCGGGCCGCAGGGTTTTCCTGGGTTCATCTGGAGAACAGGTAGTAATTCCGCTCTGGCAGCGGGCATCGACGATCCAGCCGGCGGCTCTGTCCTCGTGCCCACCGAATGGGACTCTGTACGATTCGCATTCGCTGCGAGTAGCATTTACCGTAATTTCCAGATGCAGTGCGGAGTCGTCGATGGCTGTCGCTCAAGGTCTCGTCGGCTGAACCCTCGGGAAATCGGTTGGGCGATCTTTGGGGCAAAATAGACCATTTTTTTTCGCGGTGCCAAAAAAGGAAAACAATTTCTCATTTTGAATGGAGGCTCGGGGTCGATTTTGCCCCGAGGTTCTGTTTTACTCCAATTTTTTTTTTTTACGCCGTTAACGAATCCGAGGCCTTATCTTCACCTTATCTCAATATTTTTTATGGTGAACGGAAGCAGAAAATAAAATTGTTCTCGTCGATCATTGGATATAAAAAAAAATTATGGATACTGATGTTCATGTAAAAATCCATTACTGTGCACATTAATGATTCGTATAAATCCGCGCCAGTCTATTGAAATCCTAACTAATGCACTTTGCGACGAATGTTACAGGCACGAGGCCAGAGACATCGTGAGGCATGCAGTTGGGGCCGGCGAACAAGACGCTGTTCTCTTTACGGGTCACGGTACCGACGACGCTCTCCGCACTCTTCTACGCCATCTTGACCTCCCGAGGAGGCCAACGGTCGTCTTCGTCGGCCCCTTCGAGCACCACGCCAACCTGAGGCCATGGCGCGAACACGGATCCAAGGTTCGTCGCAGCATTCGAGATCTATAAACTCTATTTATAGATCGCAGCGATTATTGATCTTCACCGCCGAGTTATTAGTGGAATCTTGGCTCCGATAACGCGCCTTTATTCACCGATACACATTTAAGGAAAAAAAACAGTAGCAAGGCTCCGAAAAAGAAATTATGACAATCATTTAAAGTCCTTTTCTGTCAACAGTCGACATACCATAATTCACTGTCACGAGGATAAAATTTATTGATATAAAATTGAATCTATCGATTCAAGGTGAATCACGTTTGATTCAATATTTTCAACTTTGTCTCATTAAATTACATTCTCGCACCAAGCAATTCTTTTCCTCAGTTATAAGCTTAATTTTAATTGTACTTTGGAACAAGTCCATTTTGCCCCCACTCTCTTCTATCTAAATTGCGCCACATTTCCCCGTGGCTCGTGCGTCCAGATGTTTGAGTAAATCCAGCAGGACCGTCGCGCATATAGGCGCGAGGGTAAAATTCCAAGTCCAATGGTAACATGCCAAATTCCTTTTAGAATTTAAGCATCGTCTTGTACTTGATTCCGGGCCAGAGCAACAGTATGTCTCGACCAGTTTGGCTTACACTCAAAGGTGTACGTGCATCGGAGCGGCGCCGAATCGCCGATAGTCGCCTGGCTTCTATCTATTAGTGCCACTAATCAAACTAGAACAACACGCTCTCGGGAGCGCGAATAAACATCGTTAAAGTCAATCGATCAGGGAGCGTTAGAATTTTCGTCTGTACAACCGGAATGCCGAAAAGAGCCACGTCTTACTTTGGCTATGAATAGAATAGAACGCCGAGAGATTCAATACCGACAAGGCTTTTTCGCCGAGGCGAATAACGAAACTACCAGCGGTTCTTGCCGCTGATGATCGGATGATTTCATTGTTACCGCAATCTATGCTTTTAGGCTTTGCAAATATATTATGCTGAGCGGCTGGCTACGATTATTCGCTCGACATGTAACGAACAGATCGCCCATGTTCCCCTTTCACTTTTTCTATACCCGCTCGGAGTGGGACCGGTAGGTGGGAGCCGGACAAAGCGAACAAGTGGGGCAAAATGGACTCGTTTCGAAATACAATACAATTTCGCAAAGGTCGTACACTTTTCAGCCTCCAATTTTATGGTTTCGTCTCGCAAACAGGGCTTGGGTAAAATGGTCTATTTCACCCCCCTGTGCCCCCTTCTTCGACGCTACAGAGCGTAACTTTAATATACTATTCTGACTTTGCAGTTGGTGAGAATTTCCGAGACACGTGAGGGTTTCCTGGACCTCAATGACCTCGAGCGCAAACTTGCGGAGGAACGGGCCGTCGATGGTTCGTCCAGGCTCGTTGGATGTTTCAGCGCCGCCAGCTGCATCACCGGTGTTCTTGCCGATGACGTCGCTACAACTTTGCTTCTTCATCAATACGGTGCTCTCAGCGTGTGGGATTACACATCTGCTGGTAAGCTTGCCCGGATTATATGTCGATAATTATTCTTGAATACCATTTGCGACAGTCCTGGGCCAAACGGAATTTTCTTCATTTTTCGCGAGATTTCTATTCAGGCTTGAATTTCACAGTAATTCCATTTAACGTGTTTAAAGAACATGCAAATTCAATTATACGGAAATACGAATAATTTAAGTTCAGTAATTTCGAGGTAATATACATACTTTTTTATATCTATAGTTATAACCATATTCCTTTAAATTTATAGCAGTTTGTAATCTGTTAAATTGGATTTTGATTTTTATTATATTGAGAACTTCTGTTCGCTAGTTCTCGATTATTTTTGTGATATAGCCTTTGCGACATACGCCGGCTTACGATCTCAGTCGCCACGGTTGTCTGCAATGGAATTATAATATGTCGTGTAAAAGGACCAATTTGATGAAATAAATTAAATTCAATTCAATTAAAACATGTCTCGTGAAAAATGAATCAAGTCCAAAAAAAAATCGGTAAAAATGTCCAGAAAGGTCACGATTCCGTTTTGCCCCGGGGTTTGCCCAACATTCACGCTCTCGCAAAAAGAACCAAAGGTGGCAAATTAGTAAAAAAAAAAAAAAAAGAGAAACAACAACAAAAAATTCGAAAGTAGAATTGAAAAAAATCTAGCTCCCTCTCTCAAAGCAGCAAAAAAGATATATAATCGGTACCACTCGGCTTCCAAGGCCTTCCCCCGAGTGTATAATTCATTGATTATCTTGCGGCGAGCGAGAAACGGAGAGAATGTTGGCTAATCGATCGCGAGAGTCGGTACCGCGGCGATAATATTTTTGCGAGTAAGGAGAGTGACACGTGCTAAAAAAGAGTCGAGAAAATCACAGCGTCACACCGTCCTTGGACTATTTCAGCGCCGTTCATACAGATGGACATGAATCCGCACTTACCCGGGGTGGGCGAGAATGCCGTGCACAAGGACGCTATAATATTCAGCGGTCACAAGTTCATGGGCGGAGCTCAATCACCGGGTGTCCTCGTCGTGAAGAGATCCCTTCTTCGGGATGAGATCGGCTCGGAGGACATGAGGGACTCCCATCGTTATCTTCACGATCCCGAACTTCGAGAGGAGAGCGGGACCGCGGGTGTCGTAGAGACCATCCGCTGCGGACTCGCCGTTCAGCTCAAAGAAAGCGTCACACCCCAGGCTATAATCGCACGTCAGGATAAAATTTGCAGGTTCGATCATACGAGAATACTTAAGATCGTTATCGATTTATTTTTCAATCTCTTAGCGGAACAGCCTTTTATTTATAAGAAAATATAATTTGGACGTGATGTTTCACATCCGATCTTATCGCTCGTTTAACCTTTTTTCTATCTTTTGAGTGCAAAACTATATTCTCAAACATGGTAACTTTGGAACGATATAGTAGCTGCGATTTCGTAACATTAACGAGACGTGCGATAATTGACGTTATCTTATCGCGAACATCAAGATTGTTCACGACATACCGATAATAGTGTCTTTGGTTATCGTTAGTTAAATTTCCTTCCATGGGTATGTGTAACTTCCGATGAAAAGCAAATTCTTACAAGAAACGGATATTAATACGATTTCTACAACATCTGTATCTACAACATTGTACGTTGAAATTGTCGAAAAAATTACGCCAGAACTACAACTTGCCACGCGAAACGTCTTCGAAATTACAACTTACAGTGCTAAGCGACACCGAAGCTACAACTATCTATGAAAAAGTGCGAGAATTGGAACCTGTTTGTGATGTACAGTATCCTAATAAATTGGTAAATTGACAGCAACATGCTAATCGCGTTAACTCGTAGATTTGTTTAGTCAATTGTAGTTGTTTGTAGAATCAACTTGAATTTTCTACGGAAAACTATTGCTTAATAGGATGAAAGAATGCGGACAGACTACAACTTTTTATAAAAATTGACAACTACCTACAAACACGTTCCAAATCTCGTCTTTTCTTGTAGATAGTTGTAAATCGTCAGCATTTTATACAGAATGCTGACGATCGGCAACTATTTACAAAAAAATGCGAAATTTAGGATATCCTTGTAGATAGTGGAAGTCCATTTTCATAAAAGTTTGTATAGAAACTATTGTTTCTATACAATATAATTCGAAATTATTCGCATCCTTTTAACCCTTTGAATCACGGTATATCACAAGGTGATACACATCTTTGAATTAAGAAAAAAACGCATTGATAACCAATCAATGATTGAAACTTCATACATTTAACAAAAAAATGAAAAAAACCTGACAAGTGTTTGTTTCAAAGGGTTAATCCGTTGAATATTATACACGGATAACGATGAATAATGTTGCAATTTTTATTTTTCGCAGACAAGTATTGGCGCACGTGAGAACGATCCCGGAGCTGATATTGTTAGGAAACACGTCTCAGAACGTGAAGAGACTGCCGGTGTTCTCGTTCATGGTTCGTCATCCTCGCGGCACGTTTCTTCATCACAATTTCGTTTGCGCTATCCTGAACGACGTTTTCGGTGTGCAAGCGCGCGGTGGTTGTGCTTGCGCAGGAAGATACGCGCATGATCTCATGGGAATCGACGAGGAACTCGCGAAATCTTACGAAGAAGTACTAGCCGAGAGGTAAATATATTGTCTTAATTCAATACGATCGAATCCTCGTCCGGTTATCGTGTCCACAAAGCATTAATAATTCGGATGCTTTGTTTATACGAAATTGGTGGAAATTTTATTATAGCGTTTATTATTGTTCTCGGGACTTCGTCCCCTATGAACAAGTAGCATATATTTTACAAGCAGGTTTACGTAGGCTAGATAACATTATTTAGATTCGAGTAAGCGTATTGTACAAGCAAAGTATGTAGTTTTACGTACGAAATTAACGGCAATGCTGCATAGATCATTATATATACTTATTTTGACCACTTTGTACATTTTCTTCAAGTAATTTCTTAAAAATCTGTAACGAGATTTATTTTTGTTACTTTTGCATTTTACGAGACTTTCATTATTGTTATTTTTTTTTTTCATCGCTTCGTCACGATACAAGCGATGAAAAAATGCATACATTTGCTTATTTCTGTGTCGTACTGTCTCAATATTCTATGGTCTCTTTGCCAATACGTTTACGCATCGCGCTTGTTATTGTGTCCAAACCCCAAACATACCAATAAATAAATAAAACTTTATTAATTTCCAGTAAACGAAACAACAGCAGGGAAGAGTCGAACGCGGAGGCGTTGCGTCCCGGCTTCGCGAGGTTGTCCCTGCCCTACTTCATGTTCGAGACGGAGCTGGCGTTCGTTCTCGAGGCCCTGAAGATGGTGGCGACCGAGGGCTGGAAGCTTCTGCCCCAGTACGTCCTGAATCCGGACACGGGCGAATGGCGTCATCACACGAACAGCGTGTTCAAGGAGCGGAAGTGGCTCGGTTCCATAAGATACACCGACGGCAAGATGATAGCCTCGGAGAGAAGAGTGTCCGGTGCGGGGGGTATATTTCCCCAGAGTCACAGCGACTGTCTTCACACGGCGAGAAACATATTCAACAGGGCACGAAAGATGGCCCACAGATATCCGCTGCAGATCGATCGGAGCGTGAGCTTCTCGGAGAGCAGCGAGGCCCTTCGCTGGTTCATCCTGCCGGGCGAGGCCCAGGACCTCCTTCTCGGCAATTCGCAGAACGTCAAGCAGGATCTTCCGTTCGATCCGGTGCTGCGAAAACAGCAGTTGCACAGAATTGACGCGAACACACCGTCGCCGACGAATCACGCGACCGTCAACGTGGCGATAAGAAGACTCAACAGCGATATTCCGCGAACGGGCACGGTGCCGCTGGCGTTGCCGTCGTCGCCGAGGCACCACAGTCTGCCGGCCCTGAGCATCGCCACGACGAACGTCTCCTCCTCGCTGACTCGCGCCAACCGACGACCGGAGGACAGAAACGAATTCGCCCCGTGGAGGGTGCACGAGGTTCACGGAAGCGACGAGCACGACGCCGAATCCTCGAATCCGCGCAACAACCGACTCGAAGGGCGAGCATCGGCGGCGTCTTCCAGACCGGAGTCGCCCATGCCGCCTGTGAAATTCGCTCTCGGCGAGGCGGTCACGACTTCCATGATTCTCGGCACGACACCGGCGGGCGCGAGGCTGATGGCCGGCGAGCACGGCACGGGATCGCTCTCCGCGTCGGGCGATTCTCGGCTCGGCAGGGCTCGTTGCAACTCCCTGGGAAGCAGCGCCGTTGGCAAGACCCTCCCGGTTCCGATACCGCTGAGTCCTCAGACACTGGCCAGTCTCGGCATCGCGAACTCCTCGGCGAGCTCGTCGGCTCGCGCCAATCGCCACTGCAGCTGCAGCAGCAGAACGGATCTCTCGAGCTCGCTCGAGTACGAAGTCGCCACCGAGAGCCCCACGAGGTCCTCTCCATTTTCCTCAAACACCTCGTCCCCAACATCCTCGTCGTCCCCCTCGCCGTATCCTTACTCTTACTCTTCCCTCGCGTCTCACAACCACACTCACAGCGGCACCAAGGCCGGAGTCTGCGCAAACTCGAATCCGTCGGAAAGCGCTCAGAGTCAGATGACTCCTCGCCTCGGAAGATGCTCCCCCTTCCTTTCCAACTTCACTCAGAGCACCGAGGAGGATCTGCGAGCTTATCTCAAGGAGGTCACCAAGGAGCTCGCGACCGAAATAAAATCGGAGATACGCGAGGTGATATCGAAAGTCGACGACGTCCTGTCGGAGAGCAACTCGTCCGAATTCGGGACTCCTCAGCATCACTCGCAGAGAAATTCCTCCACCAGCAACGAACGACCGGGCGATTCGTTCTCGGCGAGCGAGATCGCCGAGTATCTCATGGAGTTCTCCAAGGAGATGGCGAGCGAGGTCAAGTCCGAGATCAGGTAAGGATAAAGAACGAGAAAACTTTTGTACGAGAGCGACGAGATGAATTTTTGTTAGTTTTCATTAAAGAACGGTATGTTTCAATTATGATTTTCCTTATGGACAGGTGTATGGTGAACGCGGTAGATGGTCTAGGTAGATTCTCGCCGGATCTGGCGCCGAGCTCGGTGGGCTCGGAGAAGCCGTTTAATTTTCACGGAACACCGGAGAGAAGAGCGTCGGAGGCGCTGCCGGCGTCGCCTCTGATACACCACAAGGCCGCCAAGTCGATAAAACTGAACGAGCTGCTGCTCTCCCAGCAGGACAGCAAGATGTCGAGCGAGTGTTCGTCGGACGAGACTGTGATATACGTTATGGGTCCGAGGGCGACGCCCAACATAGTACCGGACAGAGCGAATACCTCCGACGAGGACGAGGACAAGTGCAAACCGCAACCCGCGAAAGTTCAACACGGCAAGAGCATCGTGAACGAGACTAAACTTCCGGATATCTACTCGACGGTGAATTCCGTGAGCTCTCAGGACAGCGGAATAAATCTTTCATTTCACGAGAGCGACATAAGGTTCAGCGAGCTCGGAAGAAGCGGCAGCACGAGCAGCAGCAGCGGCAGCAGCGGCGCCGAGTCTTACGGGAACAATTCGAACGGCAGAAGAGCGAGGAACGTTCCCGGTCTCGGCGGCGCGAGGCACGGCAGGGACGAAAAATTGCCGAACGATCTGTCCGAGGACGAAGTTATGCGGGAGGAGCCGGGCGTTACGTCGGACGACGAGGACGACGCCATCGGCAACATCGAGAGGAAGGACAACGTCGCCGAGAGCCAAGAGGACTGCGGGCCTCAGTGGCACAGCCCACCGAAGAACGTGTGGAAAGCGACGGTCGAGGCGATTCACGAATTCGACATGATCAGAGACAAAGATCGCATACTCGTTTGTCTTCCGGCGTCGGTCATGGGAGTCGGCCTCTCCGCTGGAAAATACTCACTGGCGCTTCTCCACACTCTTCATCAGTATCGTTTTTACGCGCGTTCCAAAGGCATCGATTTCGATATCGGCGCCGTCACCATAGATGCCGGCAGTTCCTACGATCCGATGGAGTCCATGAGTTACATGAAGGCCCTTCAGGTCCCGTACTTCTACGAGGAGGCCGAGGAGCAGACGAACCTCATCGAGCCGACCACCTCACCGTCGGGTGACAACGCCAAATTTAGCGAACGCGTTTGCAATCGTTGCGGGCGTCACGGTGTCAGCACGAGAAAGCGTCTTTACGCGGTGGCGAAGCGTTACGGCTACAACGTACTCGCACTCGGTCAGCATCTCGACGATCTGGCCGAGGGCTTTCTCGCATCGCTCTTCTACACCGGTAAACTAAAGACCATGAAGGCGCATTACTACGTACGGGAGTACGATCTCAGAGTGACGAGACCCTTCGTTTACGTGAGGGAACGAGTACTCCGGCAATTCGTGACGGAGAAGAAACTACCCGTTCTGAGGGTGACTTGCGACGCTTGCGAGGAAACCGCGGCCCAGGTAATTTAGTCTCGCCAGAGTGGACCACTGCGAGAAACTGATGGAGCCACATTAATTTGCCGAAACGTCGATCGCCCGGATCGTCGTATGACCGAAAATCATGGGCGCGAACGCACTTTGGTGAAATTATTATTATATGAAATAATAATAATGATTCATTATTCGGAAAAATGACGTTCTGTTAAATAGCGATTATAGAGGAATAACGTTCGGTCAGCTCCGAAGAGTAACGCTCACTGAAATGAAGATTCGGAAAAATAAAGTTTTGGAAAATTAACAATTCGGAAAAATGAAGTTCCGGCATTTTGACGATTCGAAACAAATAAAGTTTCAGGAGTCTCACGATTCGGAAGAAGTGCGTTCGAACACATGATTTTCGGCTATACGACGATTCGGTCGATTGAAGTTTCGGCAAAATAACTTGTTTTGCAGTGGCAAAATAATGCAAAACTAATTTGCCGGCTTAGTAATAATCATTTTTTTCTCTGATTTGTTTCTACAGAAATCACATCGCAACAGAGAACTGATGGCTCATCAGGAACGCGCCTACCCCCGTCTCTACTGGTCTCTGCGCACAGCCCTTCGGCCTCTCATACAGGCGCGAGGATCGACCGCTCACACGGCGAGTCATCAGCAAGCCCAACGTCAAAGACACAAACTGAAGGCGAAGGCGAGTCCCTCGTGTCCGACCGCGCCGATAGTCACGACGTCCCAGGAACTCGACGACAGTCAGAGCGAGGAGGAGCCGATGCTCTGAACATCCGTACCGATTAACGATGGCAGCAGCTCCAAAGCTGCCGAATCACCGATGTGATCCAACCGATGTTTGAGCGGAATTCGGCGTGTGTTTTTGTCGCGTCCGTGCGTTTGATATCCGATCGAAAGGGGCGAGCGTTTTGCTGCGGTCAAGCAAAACGTCGACCCTTCTCGTTGGCTTTTAAAACGCGCGCAAAAAGGAAGTTCGCCAAGGACAAATGAATCCTTGTCGAGCGTTGTCGAAGAGAGTCACCGTATGTACTTATAGTCATAGCGTATAGAGAGAGAGATATTGTACAAGCCGACAACACTGGTATGCGCATTAATGAATTTCAAAAGAGATCGTTGCAGCAACTCGTTCTTCCGCGTCGATATCCCCCTCTCCCCCTCCGTTCGGTGACGAAAGAGAATCTCTGCGGCGATTAAAAGAAAATTTCTCGCCAAGGTCGGGTAAAGTTTGTAAACTCGAGAGCCGTGGTGTCGGGCGTTTGATTTGAGCATCGTATGAGCGTCGAGCGTCCATAAATCGTGTCCGTAGAGCGTGCGGCGCTACGTAGTTTAACGTCGATGTAAAAACGGTTACATATATATTCATGCGGTTTTTTGATAAATATGTATACGCATTTACATATGGCTATACTCGCTGAATGTATTTCCCGTCTATTCCGTGCTTCGTCAGTTTTGTCGTTAATCCGTCGTTTGTAGAATGAAAGTGGAATGCGTTACATTGGACACATGACCTCCCCCCCCCCCCCCCCCCAACACACGCCCCTCTGAGAGTCTCGTCGAATCGACATTGCGACAAGTATAGCAAAAAAGTTGTAAATAACAAATTGACTTAATGACATAAAAAAAAATTACGGCGTTGTCGTACTCGCGGCCGAACACGTCCATCGGCAAGCCTTTTTGTCCACGTAGATTTTAGATTCGTACATTCGATATCACCGACACGCTGTCCTGCATCAAATCTCGATTAACGATAATTGTAACGAGAGCGGCCACGCCGCAGTGGGTCAACCGAAAATACCGATCGTTTTCTGTCCGTAGAACGTGAATAGTTTTCAAGGGTATTCGTCGAATCGAGGTCGCGCTCACATTTGTCGAGGCCTTGTGTAAACCTCATTGTGCGGATTGTCGTGAGCGATGAGTATGTATGGATCGTACGGCGTTGAAGTTTCCTCGCGTGCTCTGAGCGATTAAAATTGGCGACGTTATTGGATAAGTGAAAGGCCGCCCTTGCAAAGGAATCCAATTGACAAACGGGCACGCACTTCTGGTAAAATAATTCGATTATTGTGGGAACTCCGTGAGAGCAATGATAGATAGTTCGCGTCCCCCGTGGCCGGGCATCGTTGCATTTTTTTAGATTAAGACGATTAAAAAGAAGAAAAAAAGAGAAAACGTTTTTTTTGTAAACAGTGGAATAACTCGCGAAGACGCATCGCTCCCGTACTTAATCGAATGGAAAATGTGTAGGACTCGCCTTGTTTCCTAATTCGCATCGAGGCTCTCTCCCGCTGCGATACGAGTGTAATGATGAATTAATCACCGCAAGGCATCGCCTATAAATAGGAGTAACGAATAAATATATATATATATAAAAAAGTATATATACACATATATATTTTTTTCTGAGAGTTACGAGGATGCATTGTTAAATATTGTAAAGATGTGTAAGTTTATTTATCACTAATAAAAAGATGAACGTATGAAAAAATGATGTATGCACAGATTGTCATTGAATTCCTCGTTTCGTAATAGTTCGGGATAACGCAACAGGGATCTGGCAACGAGGCAGTTGCAATGTTTACGGCAAAATTTGATTACCGATTTATTGAATCGTAAAAAAATTAATTTAGAGAAAGCTCGGAGGGATTTATCGTACGGAAACATGGCAATTGTAAGGAATCGACAGGTGGGAATGAAGCAATTGCAGTGGTACGGTAAAATTTTATTACTGATTTATTGAATCGTTAAAATAGTTTGAAACAGCGCGTACATTTTCGTCGTCAGCGTAACAGTGGAATTCTTACGATGATTTTTTTTTTTTTTTAGAGAAAGCTCGGAGGGATTTGTCATAGGGAAATCTTGAGCAATTTGCGATCGGCACAGACTAGAGCACAGACTGGTTAACGGAGTGAGACTCGGCGATTGTAAGGAATGCTGTGAAAGTGCTCCATCTCGACACTCGGATAACCGGAATGTCTTCTTATCATTGGGGGATACGTTTATCGGGGCGTGTGTCTCTAATCTGCGTCGAGTTCGTCGGTATGAAAAGAACTTGTGCGATCGATTTTTTCTTACGCTTATAGGAATCTAAATGTCCTACATGACGTTTGCTGGTAAGCGAGACCGACGGCGAGTCAAAGCGAGAGCCTCCGTGAGATCCCGGTTGGACAAGTTACTTCGCCTCGCGCGGAGATTTTATTTTTATTTCGTCGTTGACTCTCGCGCGACTCGAAGCTTACGGATAAACTTGATCTGTTGACCGTCATGAAAATTACATACGCGTTGTACATAAAATGATTATACATCTATATGTATAAGTACTCCACGCGTTTAACAGCGCCCAAACGACAACGGCACCGATGTCCATAATAATTCATGTCTCTACTTATCCTACGAATATCGAGAGAAAAAATGCTTATAATTTAAAGCGGATATGTCGTTTAGATTTTGATATTTCGCAAATTGTGTCCTCGGTCACGGAAACATTGTTGGTGGGGTTCGTTATTCAACCTTTGCGTTCTACAAACGTAATTACATAACGATTATTTAAAACTTAATTAGATAACAAAATACATCGAACTTCATTGTAACGATAGAAAAAAAAATACTATTGTATAATCGACTTGTCAACCGAATGAGTAAGTCCCGAGTACCGAAGTTTCCATCACCGAGAGCCGGATTGATTGTAAAACGCGACAATCTCTCTGTCGCGTATCGGCAGGTAAATATCATAGTGGTTTTTTTTATCTTTGCTAAACTCCGAATGACGGAAAAAATCAGTGTACTTTTTTTCTTCGATAATCTCCTCATCGATGAAAATCATTCTCTCGGGTGTACTTGCGAGCGACCGAACATCCGAAAATCTGCGTCTCGAGGGTAAACGCGAGATCTCGGAGGTGCGATAGATCGACCACGAGAATCGTCATCGAGAAGTATACAAGGTACGTTATACATATACACATATAGATACACTCCGTCGACGATTTGCACAACCGTCGTGTATGAAGAATTTGAATAATGACGATTCTGATAATGAGAAGAATGAATTACTTGTTAATCATATTATCGATATAATAATACGACGTATCCCGTCCGTCCGTCCTTTCTTCTTCTTCTCAATTCTTTATAACCTTATTTAAACTTGTTATTCTAACTATAACGAAGAGATAGGGAAATGGTCGAGTGAGTCGAGCGCGTCCTAGAACGGTGGCGATTGCGGGGTCTCCTCGTCGTCTTCCTCCTCGTCCTCGTCGTCGGTCCCAGGGTCGACGAGAGATCTCGCGAATTCTGAATTTAAAAAAGATAAAGAAATGGTGATAGAATCTGCACGTAAATCGAGAATATCGAGACTAATGTCTGCAACGATAGGTGCCCAATTCGACTCCTCGAACCCCGATGAAAATATTTCTCTGGATTTCACTGATAATCAGTTGGAAAACTTTTAATCGTTGCTGAAAAGTCTTACCATAAAAGTCGATTCTACCGTCACCATCTTCGTCGACTTCTTTGATCATGTCCTCGACTGAAAAAAAAAAGAACAGGTTATCGATTCCGCATGAATGAATGGATTAATTACCTGGCTCCTTTTTTTAGAACGAAAACAATACTTATCGATCCTTCGGCATCAAGCGGTAGGCGGAAAAAATACCCCCTGGGAAAAATACCCCTGGAAAAAATATCCCTCGAGAAAAATTTCCCCTGTTAAAAATATCCCCTGTTAAAAATATCCCCTGTTAAAAATATCCCCTGTTAAAAATAGCCCCTGTTAAAAATATCCCCTGTTAAAAATATCCCCTGTTAAAAATATCCCCTGTTAAAAATATCCCCTGGAAAAGCTCTTCCCGGAACACCCCTCCCCCCTCCTCTCTGTGTGTGTGTGAGTGCATGTGTGTGTGTGGGGGGGGGATATTTTTTCCGCGATCCGCACCAAGCTCCCCAGATACGTGATACCCCACCAGTCCAATTGCCAAATTGCTTGCGTATCTCAGCGTGAAGGCCGATTTTGGTACGCGGAAGTGGGACACTCCATTAAGCAAAAGTTCGGGTATTAATTAAGAGAAAGAGGACTCGCGGTTCGAGCCATTACTTTTGGTACACGCGCGGACGCTCTTCTCGCTAGACCTCCCACCCTATGGCACTCGCTATAATTCTAATATTATCTCGCCCTCATTATTCTCCCGTACGTATGGAATTTTCTCTTGCTTCGGAGCCGCGAGAAAACGAGGCCGGCATCACGATTACGACTGCAAACGCTTAATTCCGTGGAAATATTAATCGGGGAATAAAAAAAAAAACGTCATAGTGATTATCGCGGGATTTAACGAATCCAGTGCGAAGGAAGGAATGAACGGTTCAACAACCACGGGTTGAATGCAGAACCTATGAGGATGTTTGCGGAGGAGGCCGCGTACCTTTTATCTGCGAAACTAAATTCGGAAGTTTGTCGCCCGACGTTAAAGACAAAGCCGCCGATACTCCCCGCTGCCTTTAAGTTGTCTGCGGAGCCGGTAGCCACGGATCGTGAAGCTCAGACGGACGTAAAACTTTTATGATTGGCTTTCTCGTGCAGCTTTTAAGGTACCTCGTTCCGGCCACTTCTCCCGCTAATAGGTAATATCCAGGGACTTTGTTACCCGTGGCTTCGTGTATGCTCCCATCACCCCGTTCCGATCGTATATTTCGCCGCTGCTACTGCGGCCATTGATAAACAAATAATCATTGTTTCGTTCCGCCGTTTAATAATTACATTGTTTTGGATAACTTCAATGGGGAAACGAGTACTTCACTGCCAGGCAGACAGTAAAAATAGACGAATGGCAGAGGTCAGAATTTCTGGCAGACCCCTTGTTAGTCTCTACTTTTAGCCTCTACACTCGTTATCTGCGTGTAACATCGGGCGAATCTATCGCATGTAGCAACGGATAGGAGGTAAATGGAAATACCGCGTGCGCGCGCCGTTCGGAATACCATGATTGCCGAATGTACGTGGTCGGGTGCAATGCTAATTGGCCAATCGAAAATTTTGCATATCAGGGAGATTTAGATAATGACGATACAATGGGTAGATGAGAATCATCAATTTGCTCGCCGCGCGCAGGGCCGAATGGGGTGCGTTATAATAAATACAACAACAACAACAACAACGTGTGCAATATTTTGAAATATTTGCGCTCTTCAGCTTCAAGGACTGATAAGCTCATGGATAATTCAATTCAGGCCGATTTCTATAAAGTTATTGTGTCATCCGAAGAATGGTCACGAATAATTATGCAAATCCCTATTATCCCGGGGGCGACAGGGAGATGGGGGGTTATAGGAGAAGGTAGGCAGAACCTCGATAGAGGCGAACGCAGACAAGGCGCGCGACGACGACGGGAATAGAGCCCTTGGCCCGCGGCGGCAGGGCATCTCGCGCGCCTCCGTAATTGCGTTTCCGATTAGACTGCACCGCTTCCTGTGGAGGCCTCGGTGCACAAGCAACGCTCCACGCCGCTCTTCACCGCAATGATGCTGATTGGACGATCGGATGCTGAATGTGCAGCCGTTTCTATTGCCACTAGTCGGCCGAGTTCGGCGAACATTTGAATCGATTTTATTGAGCCAAATCGCGTGTCAATAGGTGCAATGTTTCGATTTTAAAATCCCATTTTCCGATCGAAAGCGATGTCATCTAGGGGAAACGTCACTTGCGGTTTGAAAATCTCGTTTTCGACCGGAAGTGTCGTCATCTAGGGGAAACGTCATTTCGGGTTTGAAAATCTCGTTTTCGACCGGAAGTCACGTTATCTAAGGGAAATGTCATTTCTGGTTTGGAAATCTGATTTTTCGACAGGATGTGACGTCATCTGAAGGGACATGGCACTTCCGGTCGAAAAATCAGATTTTCAAACGGGAAGTGAAGTTTCACCTAGATTACGTCACACGGGGTCAATGAAGGAGATTTTCAAATCGGAAGTAACGTTTTGCCTAGATGACGTAACTTCCGGTCGAAAAATGAGATTTTTCAATCGGTGATGATGTTTTCCGCTGTTACGTCAAACCCGATGAGATAAATGACAAATGAGATTTTCAAAGAGGTAAATGTGAAACTTTTGTTTGTGACATCACTTCCGTTTCGAAAATGTTAATTTCTACTTACGGATGTTTCATGCTTGACTATCTATATATTCAAGCGTACGCTTGAATTCCGAGAGATCGGCGCACTTATACGAATGCTTTCGTTATGTTGACTTAAGACTGCGTAGAATCCCGAGAAAACGAGGGTCAAGTAGGATATTGCGGAGACGGATCAATTCCCCGTATCACACAGAAGTCAACCTCGAAAAACTCCCAAGGATGACAAAAAAAAAAATAGGATAGTATAACAGGAGGGTCAGGGATTTAGGGAAAAACCTTCTTCATTGACACTCACTTTCCTCCTCGGATAGATCCTCCCCTAGACACTGGAGAACCGCCCGCAGATCGGATGCTGTGATGTAACCTCGGTTGTGCTTATCGAAAACCTGAAACCATAAGTTACATAAGATAAAAACGTCCCCAAATACATTGTCACGATTCACGACTTACGCCGAAATAAATATGCTTAGTTAACACATTTTTAATGAATATGGAAATTTGCATTCTCTCGGTAGCCGTTTTATTCTATTCTCGTGAAACATTTTTTTCTGACTATGGCAGTCGCCTTACAGACAAACGGAGCAGACGAATAGAATGGACGAGTTAGGAAATCTATACACGGACAGTTTATCGCGCCGCTCGCGTGAAGACCTCTCGTTTCCCCGTTGAGAGCGTTAGCGATTACAAATACCAAATTGCAATCGAGCGCGGAAGCAACGTAATTATCGAACGATTTACCGGTTGACCATCCGATCGATTATTTCGTCAATTACGAGTATCCGCATCCCTATATCCTCTCGGTATCCGTGCCCGCTCCAGTAAAATGCATTTAACTGCCGTGTCCCGACGATGCACTTGCATACGTGGCTGGGCCGGCCACTAAATTATTACCGTGACAAAGTTGATCGACACCTGTCGTCAGAATTAATTTCGGTCCGGCAGTTGGCTCGACGTTGACTGAGGATATCGAACCAATGTCACAAGCATTCGTCACAACTTCATTTTTTATGTCTCTATCATTGCGCGAAAGTTGAAGAATTACGAAAAAGAATTGATTGAAAAAAAGCATCAGGATTAATCAATCGAGCATTGTAAAGTTGACAAATCTACTCGCAAAGAAAGCCTCCATAGATCTGTCGATTTTGGATTTTTTTGTTGTACAAATAGCCGGTAAACTTGCGTGCATTTTCATAGATATACTTATAGACTGAACATTACCAGCTAAGAATAAATTTTGTTGAAATAAATTATTAACGATCGATGCGAGGAGCAGTAGTAGAGAAAAAGTAATTGCACAATAAAAAAGCATAATAACAACCGGAGGTAAGAACGGTGCGCCAAGCACACGGGAAATTAAAAGAAGTGAGATGCTGATTTTTATTTTTTGTTTTGTTTTTACTTCCGCTGTGCGAAACTCGTACAGGTTGATTTCCCTCTTGAATTATATTCGCGTATAACTATATAACGAGGACGTTGGTGACTTTCCTAGTCGCGCCTCGACTAAGAAAAATCGCCGAGTCTCTCTCCCCGACTATTATAGTAAAACACAAAATACTTTTTTTCAAAAAAGTAAAAATGGTACGCCAGGTACTTAAAACGTTCAGAAAATATGTTTATGAAAAAAAACCTCTTGAAAATTAAAAAATCTACCAAAATAGATGTTTATCCGAACAATAAAAAAAATATATGTGTATCAAAATGTAAAAAAGTTGAAGATTGAAATTTTCACGTCGCTTTCTCATAAAGTTCCTTTATTCGCGAAGCTTCTTTTATGAGGAAGCATTGTCTGTATTTTTGCCAGGAAAGGTTGGAACGTTCTGATTGGTATTTAAAACTTTGTTTTGGATATAAAATATACTCGAAATTTCAGCGTTCATAGCGTATAGGAGTGAATTTCGAAAAATGCAAATCCCATGGCACAGGGGAGAAGATTTCGAAAATCATAAATAATTCCTATATGCTATATGCCCGAAATTTTAGCGTTCATAGCGGATGGGAGTGAAATCCGAAAATAATAAATCAGTCCCATATACTATATTCTCGAGATTTCGGCGTTCATAGCGCATGGGAGTGAAATAAGAAAAATCCTGATCCAAATTCACTCATGGGAGTGCATTTCGAAAAACCCGAATCTCATATAGCACACGGGAGTAAAGATCTAGGGGCTCTAGGAGACCCGGACACATGTACCTGTTTCCCCTACATAAGTATACGCCTGGTTCCCGTGGGTTATGCCTTCGGTACTTATCTAGGGGAAACGGGGACACATGTCCCCGTTTCCCCTAGATCGAAATACTCGAGGTACACCTTCGGTCCTCGCGAGTATACCTTCGGTACATATCTAGGGGAAACGGGGACACATGTCAAAGTTTCAACGCCGTTCAGTCGCGGTATTCGTACCGCGAGACGCTGAGCCATTAATTAATTTAACGGTGCTGATTGGGGTTTTCTTTGATCACATATCTCAGACAGGATTAATTAGGGCCGGATATAGAGCGCACGTGTCGTGCCATGCGTGTGTGCATCCGAGCAAAGCTGTCTCGTTCGGTGCGCCGGATGGTACTCTCGGTGTTGGCCTCGGGCCGAGGGCTTGATGGACGGGGGAGCCTCTCTCACCTTTCATCAAGTCCCGGACAAATTATCGGCACCCTGCGGCATCACCAAATTTAGCAACTTCGCGTGCGGCACGACTCCCTCTTTCCCCCCTAACGATTTCCTCGTTGTTAATAGAAACGCATGTATCATCTCTCATGCGCGACCCGTCTTAGTTACCTCGCATTCTTCGGCCAATGTTATTCTTCTTCGGTTTACACATCCAATCTGGATGGGGCGAGGAAAGCGATGATAATAAATCGACCTACGTCCCGCTTTCTTTTATCTCGTTTTAACAAAAGAAGGACGATGCAAGGTGGAATCGTTTTCCGACACACGACACCGCATTATGTGTGTAACGATAATCTATCGAATCATTGTTGTTGCGTGTAGCATCACGCAAGTAGCATCTAACGATAGTAAAAGCTCATATGAACAATCATTCTGATACCCAAGGGTGACTCGGCAGGTAAGAGCATCTCTCTCTCTCTCCTGACAATTGCAACTTTCCTAGACAATTGTATAATTATCTACAGAAAATAACTATAACTATCTAAAAAAATGTGTGGATCAATTTGAAGGTATCAATGAGTGTGTCGTAGCGTGGACGAACAGAAAAATAAAGTCTAAACAGTTTCATACTTTCCTGAACTGTTTCAGTTCAGCAAAAATATGAGTCAGGAAACTTTTCGCCGATAAAAATCTAATTACTCCCACATCGGGAAATATTTTTCTCGGGTAAAGTGGGTGCATTTATCGATTACGAAGTTACGATTAACCGTGGAGAGTGATTAGCACTCGGAGGCTTGTTGTACCGCGCCTCGAGAGTCGCCGACTACTGTGCCAGTACTTTATATGAGCGCCCCGTGTTCCCCCCGAATGTCCTAAGCGCCCCACGAAACTTGACGCGTTGACTCTGCGACAACTAATCAAAGAGAGTTATACCCGCGTGATAGTACGAGGTGAGCTGCGCTCGTACCTAAGCTCAAGTTCTTGACACGGAAGTGCACGACGCTTTGCTTCGCCGTGCTTCGTCTTGGGGGATAATAGGCAAGGGTGCGAAATCAGGTCAATTCCAACCGGCGGTTCTCTTCGAAATATTGATCATTAGTATCGTCGACGAGCGAGAGGCTTCTAAGTAGGAACGTTCCGTTCGGTTGCCTATCCATAATATACCGGGCGAGCACCGGTTCACAAGGGGACGTTGAATTCTACCGTTTTTCCCCCTCAACTTTCATTTCTTTCTTCTCCTCACTTTTCTCCTCGTCTCTGGATCTACCGCTCCTTCCGCGATATTCTCACCGTCCCTCGCGTTCGCGTTCTCTTCCCACTCGCACTTCCAGAATCAGCCCACAATCCGCCCTAACCATCCCCTGTTACTCCACACCCTCTGCCTCCTATCGTCGACCTCACCACTCCAGCTGTTTTCCATCTGTTTTTTTACGTCATTCCGTTCGTAAATTTTTTTTTTTTTTTGCCTACCCTCTCCAAACTGACGAAGACAATCTGACGTTGCTGGCAGCGCGGCCGCCAGGTCGCGGTGATTAAAATATCGACTCGGTAACTATATAGAGGGCGGGTAAGTTATTTCCGTATAAGATTGTTCGTATTGTTCGGTCGCGCCGGTGCCGTTTTGACACTGACGCTGAGTGGGTTTTACCGCTGCGGTCGGTGGCATGAGAATTTTTGTTCGATATCCGTCGGACCACTTTCTCGTGCCCGATTCCAAATTCTGTGCACCATGGATTTTTCGATGAAAATATTTTCTCTATTTTCCTTCGGTTATTGTACGGTACGATAAAACGGGGCTTCGGTCGACAAATAACATTTCGTAAACTGCATATTGGCGGACGTACGGTGCGAGCGAGCTGGGATTTTTCACCGGAATATCGTGTCATGGGGATTTCGTTTTCGACGAATTTTATACCGTTAGAATAATTTAGACGAGTTTTTCTAACAGGCCGGAAGACGCGGGGGATGATCGAATTCGTTATCAGCCTCTTGTCTATCCACGGTCCCTCCCGAGGGTTTTTGCGAAATGGTAATCTCCCCTGGTCCAGCGACAGACTCCCCGCGGCGTTGTGATCTGGTACAACGGTGAACTAATCCCGCAGGGACTTACGCGCCACATTTCAGAATTTTCGAGATAATACCGCCGGAAGGACTTTAGCGAGAATTTCATCCTAGGCGAGAATTCCCGATGAAAAGTGTCCTCGAAATGCTTCACGATCAGTCTTCCCGGCCAAGATATTCGGAAAGATATCGCCCTAGCCCTAATTCACCCTAAGACTCTAAAATATAATAAATTCGTATTTCTTGCTTGAATTCTCTTTCTCCTATAGTTTCGCAATTATCATTTATCGGGTCCTCCATTCCTACCCGCCGTGTGATTGTCTCTGTCAATAGCAAACGTTAACCAAAATTTAATTGTGGAAGGTTTGTTAGATATCCTAAACTCTGCCCCCAAAAGAAATCTGTAATGCTTAAAATCGTCCATCAGATGGGATGGCCGCGCCAGGTGGGATATTTTGTCGAAATAGATAATTAAAAAAAAAAGAAAAATTCTGTCCTCGACGATCCATAGACGCGCCAGGTATCTTCGGGCGCTCGGTTAATGTTTACCGTACAAGAAAAGAAGAAATCTCCCACGATGATACGCCCCAGCTGTATCGGAAGACTACACAGCACCCATCTTGGGTACCCGGATACGTACTCGTATATTCCGTACGTACGTATATTCCGGTACCAGATAAAACCCACATTGTACGTTCAAACAATGCGAATATCCCGGAGGTATCCCAACAGGTCTGGAAATCCGAGGTCGGGCAATGAGAACCGTTCCGTAAGCAAGAGAGATACATAAGGCGAGTACGTTCTCACCTGCGAAGAGTGAAGAGGCCTTTAAAACCGTCGAAATAGCGCAGAGATAGCTGTTCGCGGTGCTCGACTGTTGAAGATGAAAACTCGCGAAGTAGGAATCCGCGAGCCGTTTGGGGTAAGACGCCGAAACAGAGAAGAAGGAGAGTTGCGAGAGTGGCTCGGAAAGCGTCGGAAAGCCGTACATGCAGGTGGTCGTAGATCGTCGGTAGATTGGAAAGAGCGCCGACGAATCGGGACGTATGAATCACGTCTCAAAGAAACGGATAGCACGGGAACAAACGTGCGAGCAAGATACCTCGTCCTCGGCTGCAACCTCGAATTTACGTACTCGGCAATTAACCACGTAGGTTACTCCACTGTTCCAGGCACGATGTGCATTACGTCATTAATCAAAGTTTCATTGAAATTCATACCGAACGGGGGTTCCGCTGATTGAGTGCGAACTATGGGGTTTCTCTTAATGAATCGCACGTGGTTGGTACTCCTGGGGGAGGGGGGAGAGGGGTGAAGCACACTCGTTCGTATGCGTATCTGTCGATAGCGTAAACAGCAAACACAGAGTATCGGAGTAGCGGTGCATTAAGAATTCAAGGTTCACCCCCGCATGCGCCGCCCTCCGATCGTCGGACAGGGTCGTTAGCCGACGTTGGAAGTAGCCGGGGAGAAGTTTCACCCGGAGTGAGGGGAGGGTCGAAGAGAGGAAGAGGCAAAGCGGGCCAACGCGGGCTCGTTTCTCGCTTGAACGGTATATTACCGCCAACTTCCGGCCCGACACGTTTGTCGACCCAATTTTCGATTTCCGATCCCCACGAGCGGTCCTCTCCTCCCTTTTCCTTCCCGAGTTTACCCGCGAAATGGACGCGTCGTTTCGATGTTGAAGTTTTCCGGGTCTGTGTGCGATGTCGGGACACGCGAGCGCAAAGGAGCGCGACAGCGGGACGAAGACAAACAGATTCGGTATGTCGCTTGATTCGAATCAACTCGGCTCGACAAATTGATTCGCCCGACGGTAAACGGGAAACGTTTTGCAATAATCAACATGGACTTTCATCGCGAGTAAATTGGCTGCCTGGCAGTGATTTCATGAATCGCAGAATTCTCATGTACTGCGGGATTTTCCCATTTATTCACTTCACTCGACACAACCACCGGCTCTCTTCGTAACCGTCGCTTGTTTTTTATGGGGTGCTTGTTTTGCACGGTCTCGTGTCCGGGGGAGCGTGGCCTTTTTGGGGACAGGTTGCGTTTTGGGCCAACCTCGGCAATTCGGCGTCACGTGTCTCGTACTGACTCGCTGTACGGAGATATCTGCATGAGAGTGAATTTCGTGAAGTCATAACGGCTGTGTTCCGCATTGAACAAACCTCGTTCGGGGAATCGCACTTACAGAATAAAATTCTACAAGTGAACAATTGTCTTCTCCCTGAACCAGTGCATTGGCAAAGAATTATCAAATATGAAATTTGATGTCATAGAGACATCTTCAGGGTCACCACAAAAGCGGAGTTTTACTCTGCATGCTACCGAATCCCGACGCAAGACGGAAAATACGTGTAGAGCCATCTCATAATGTGTTCTCGTTATAACAGGACTGCAGACTGCAGACGAGATCTCGTTAGCGCACTCGCCACAAGACTCGAAATATGATAGGACGCAACAGGATAACCGTAAGGTTATCCCGTTCCAGCAAACGAAACACAGCTTCCATATAATTTAAGCACGTGAACATAAGCAGCTGAAATTGAGGCACGAGCGTCCGACATCGAGTAAGATGGAGTGCGAATGATCTCTCGGTACGCGGGGGCTGCTCGCGTGAGCTATGGCGAGGAGAAAAATAAATTCCCACCTAGCAGACAAGCGACTCGAAAGAAGAAGGAAGAGGGAACTAGTTGCTGTCAGGGCAAAGCCGAGGGGACGAAGCTTGTGTTTAAGAAGACGACGGCTGTTGTGAAAGGCGGGTGCATCACCCATGCACGGTACATAATGGAAGTTTGTTGGGCCGCGCGGTACAGCGATTCTCGCGGTTCCGTGAAGCACTGTGGGGGGCGGCCCTCACGGCTCGTTGCCGCAGAAAAACGCGGCCGCGCATGCAAACGGAGCGGAACGAGCCTCGACGTCCCTTTCCTCAAAAGCTCTGGCTGGATTTCACGTTAACCATACCCCCCTTCCGACGGCCCTCGGGTTTTCTTGGCCCCGACAACGACGACAATGGTATTCGTTCGGCGTTCCGGCGAATTCCTGACGTTTGACCTGTATCCGTGAAACTACCGTCGCCACCGAACCAATGCGAGTGCCAACCGGGGTGGCCGGCGATACTCTTTTGTTCGGCCCTCCTCACCCGCACGGTTGTCCCGCCTGCCACACGACATTCCTGCGACAAACGTCGCGTGGGATGTCGATGAAGATGGAAAAATCTTGTCGCATTCCCGATCTCCGTTCTGTTTCTTCGTCTCCTTCTTTTTATTTTCTCTTGCCTTTTTCCTCTCGTCTTTCCTTCGGCGAAATCGTCCCGTCGTCGCCGTTGCTACTCCTCCACCCGGTACTCTGCATTTATATGGCGTATCCGGTGTCTATCTCGGCGTATTCTATAATATCGTCGCGCAACGGGACGCAGAGAGTGTGACGGACACGGCTCATAGATAGGTGGGTATGTCGGAGGGTGATAGCACGCCCCCGGGCCGACGGGTGAAGCAAAATGGGAAAGTAGAGAAAGCCTGTCAAACCCTTGCCTTCACAATACATTCTAATGACTCTCTTATTCTCTCGGGACCCGCAATCCAGCAACGGCGGCTCAACGACACGGGTCTCTCTCCTGCTTCTCTTCCGGCTTCCTCGCCGCTGTGTTGCCTGTGCCGCACGCTCCTCGTGTCATTCGCCCCTGCATCTTTCCACTCCGTACACTCCCCTTTCGGCCGAGCATGCAACGTCGGTGGCGTTTCTTTCTTGTTTTTTTACTTCTTATTCATTCGTTAATCCGCGTCCACGTCCGTTTTCGCATTAATGATTTTATGGTTTTATCTCTAACACGATCCATGGCATTTTCTCACCCTCTCGCTATTTTTTGGTTCTTCGGTTTTTCGTTTATGTTTTAGGTATATTTTATTTTATTTTATTTTACTTTCAGTTTGAGTCAATTCATACTGTACGATTTCTAGCTTGTAGCTTGTAGGTTATCTGTAGAATTCCCAGTTTATCTTTGTTGCGACTGGCTCGGATGTTTATGGTTTTTCGTTACTTTATGATTTATTCTGATGTATTGCGTTACTTGCGTAAATTATATGTGTCTGCTTCGGCTGTTTGTGCCTAGAGCATTCCTGGTCCTATCATACAATAAAAGTAATTAATTAATCAATTCATTAATTCATCCGTTGAAAACAATCAGTACAAGGACGCGCTTAGGATTTCACGGTATTGTAAGTGAATCAATACTTATACAGTTGATGGGGTAAAATGGACTCGTTCGTCAATTTTGAGTCTTGATTGTGATGGTCCACTCTCCCAAATGCCACTTAATGTTGTATGTTAAAAACAAAAAATCGAAAGGTGTCATGTAAATCGATAAGACTCCACGAATAGCGTAGCTGATCAACTCCGACCCACTTTCCCCGAAGTTTACGAGCGACTCGTGTGCTATACGGAACTGTGAAAGGTCGATATATTCTGACCAAGTCATCGAAGTCATATCGAGTGTGTGATTAATTTTTAGTCGAGACGAATGGATCCGCTGTTGATCGGCGATCAGAATCCACCGGAAAGAAAAATCCAAGCCATTGCATCGTACGCTATTCAATGCGATCGCGTTTCAGTGGAAATAAATCTCTCGGCAACGGGGGATAAAGAGGACAGCGAGGCAATTTAAGATGTGCCCTCTGCGAGTGGGTAGATAGCGGAAACGCTTTAAGAACTCGTTCGACTCTCGAACTCGAGGGAATCAGCAAGCATAAGTGCCCCATACACGGTTGCAACTGCTACGGCTTCTACTGGTTATTCTACTCCCGATAGGTTGCCGTTTCACGAAGCACCTGTTGTAACTATTCGCTGATACAAAAGCGCATTCCCCGCTCGAGACTCGTAATGGGATAAAACGAAACAACTGTTTTTCGCCCTGGGGGCCAATGAACAGTACGTTTCATATGCCGGAATATACGAAGAAACTCGATGGCTTTTCCAGGAGAAAATTATCTTCCCTCTCTCAGATAGCGGAATTAATGCCTGAGCCACTTTAACAAGGATTATGCTAGTTTACGCGCGTCGAGATCCTGCGAGCCATCGTACAATGCCTGTTCGTCGGGCAAGGGGAGGGAGACGGAGGCAGAGCAGGAGACAGAACGACAGAGGCGAATTCAAGAGGGTAGGACCGACCCTGGGGGCACGGTGATACAAATTAGTCTCGTGAATCAAGCGTCCTGCGAGCTCGGAACTGGTCGGAGAAAGAAATGCCAACGCGCCGTGAGATTCGGTAGAGGAATTTGCCTAATCGGCCCGAGTGTGCTTTCTGCCCACTCTGGGTCATACCTTGCTATGTCCCTTTCTCTCCATCTCGCAGCTTCGACATCCGTGGCAGCGCCGTCGCCCGAGAGTTTATCACATGCTCCCTCGAGGAAAAACTAATTTGTTTTTATTGCAATAGAATTATGCCTGCTCTTTGTGGTAAAACGAGAGAAATAGCTGGGCTAGGGGAGGATAAGGTAATGGGAATAACCTAAGGGAGGTTACAACGTCACTTCCCGTTTGAAAATGTAACTTTTAAACCAGAAGTAACGTGCACAGTAAAAAAAAATTTCGTACCATTGAAATACGAAGTTTCGTAAAAATAATTTTGTTAAATAAGTGACAAACTCGTTTCTCAAGATGGTCCTTGCGAATGGTGTTGATTTCGCATAAGTTTCAGAGAATTGAGAGGGAATTGTAAACACTTCTCGATGGTATAAAAATCTGAAAAAAATCAAGCAAAAATACCGTCCGTAGACGGTATTTTTAAATCAGATTAAAGCTGACGGCTCACGACGGGCTGCTCGTGGCAGTATTTACTGTACCATCGAGAGGAACAAGACTTAACCAAGTATCTGAGCGTCGCGAAAGTTTTAAACTCTGATCGGTGTCGTTACACGCCAGAGTGACGTGACGCGAGCGAGGTGATGCATCGACTTCTCGTAACGCGGTCTCTCTAATCGGCTAACTTCCGCGGAATGTACACCGAGAAAAATTTATTTTCCATTCGCGACTCGAATATAAGCTCTTCATTCCGACGATAAAATGTTGGCAGCGATGAAGAAGACTTCCGAGTAAAATGCTACGCCTCGGCTTCGATTCGCAAATATATCATCTCTTGATACACGACCGCGCACCAAGCTCAATGAAAAATCTTCTTGGCGAGAACAAAAAAAAATCCAACATTAGCATAAGCCTTCATTGAGCATGAAGTTTACATTGTCGGAATGAATAATCGGCCCCGGGGTGAAAGGAGGATACTAGTCTGTTAAGTTTCCGCAGAAATATACCGTACCGGGCTTACATTGACCGTGTAGTACTTTCTGCGGAAGTACTTTGATGATTAAAAAAAAATGTAATAAAAATTAAAGTGATGCATTGTAATCGGCGAGTGAAGAACGAAAAAGAGTAATTAGGACCGACCGATAGGAGAATCGTAGTTATTCCACTGTATAATAAAATCCAATCAAAGTCGGAAGAATAACGGATGAAACGAGTGAATATGTGCCGAGACGGTTTTTTTCGTTCTTCAGCCACGAATCTTCGATGGTCGGTAATAGTATTATAGGGTACCGTGGCTCTTCGACGCCCCCGCACGCCGGGCTATTCGTTTTCAACCCGGTATAAAGGGAATGAAAAATTCATTTATCCTCCCGTAAATTGCGTGTCCGATCGGCCACAAGCTTTGAGGCTATCTACAACATCGTGCGGGTATAGAGTAGTAGCCGTTAATCGCCTTCCGCCCAACCCATGGCTGCTGTGTATGTGCGAGGAAAAGAGGGGCAAAGGATAGGATGGAGAAACAGGGCTGGATTTCATCACGTTCCTTTATTGGCATCCCCTCGTTCGGTAATATTGGATCGTTCCGTTCCGAGAGACTTCCGTTTATCGTGTAAGAGAGGAGGAAGAAAAAAATTCGCAGCACACGTCGCGTCATTCTCGGAACTCATCAATTTTTCCTTCGCCGTTTATAATCGCATTGTTATGTTTTACGGCTACGCCGCGTGGCGGTACTCGAAGAACGAGAACCGCGAGAGACTCTGCAGCTGTCGGAATAAATGTAGACATTTTTCATCGCTCTTATCTTTTATGTACCTGGATATTTATCTACTCGCTGCCCTTGGCTGGGAATGCTCGTCTGACTGCGAGATATATTTTAATTTAATTACGACTGGGACACCCTGCCACGGAAAGGTCTGAAGGGATAACGATGGGCGGCACGGGAATTGTAAGAAGAGCTCTACGGTCGCTCAATTGTCTGAGATTTAAGGTAGCCTGACGTACTAGAGACCCGTAGATCCGGATCGATGAGTTCCCACTTAATGTAGAAAGAAATGTATGACAACGAATTGGCGAAAACATAAAAGTTGTGCCAATAAATCCACAGTTTACGCAGTTTGCTTCACCGTAATGACCTAACTCAGTTCTCGAGGTAAAAAAAAAACAGCGGTTTGTGGTGCTTTTTACGTTACCCGAGAAACACTAATTCCCGATTGGGTAGCGAGGATATTTACCATCCGCCGCTGTTATTCACTGTCTCCCCTTTTCTCTAACTTCCGACTGAAGCTGCGCTCGCCCGAGCCCGGTTCGGGCGATGCAATTACCAATTCCATCCGTGTAGAATTGGCAGCTTTAATCCCGTAATTGTGTTCGGCATGAGAGACGAATGCTCGGTATCAATTCGGACCGTGTAAACTGAATCAATTTAGATCGAATTGCGAGGTTAACCGTCGAGATACACCCGGGATAAATATCGTTCTCCCTGTCCCGTCCCGATGAGAGAAAGATGCGCTCAACTCCAAACACGGACATGTTTTTCTTGCGACTACGCAGAATGGCCCTTGCAAAAGTGAACTCCTCTACATCGAGACGCAGGCATTGCACTTGAAAACTCGGAGACCCGTTCGACACGAGTGTCTCGTTGTGTCATCATTTCGCGGACAAGTGTATCGCGCAATAATATTTTGTCTGGAAATAAACGACGACGAGGCATCCACCAAAGATAACAACTCACCCGGAAGGCATCTCGAAGTTCTTGTTCCTCCTGCTCCTCCTGACTGAGATCCGTAGGTGCGGCGGCGCTCGCGCTTCCGATATTGCTCACGATCTTGACAAATTCGACCAGGCTCACGTTTCCGTCGCCTGCAATTCAGAATGCAGCGTGAAACATAAGAAGAACGTTGTAACGAAATTATGTAAATTTGTATTTCGAGGATAGATGTTATAGTTGTGACACACCAATCAACAGATTACGAAATTTGCGTATGCTGGAAGAATTTTGCAGATAATATACAACAGTAATTCCCTGACCGAAGGAAAACTTCGGGGATGTCGGCAGTGTCTCTGTCGTGACGATTGGGGAAGAAAGGGAACAGCGAGAAAAGCCTCGTACCGGACGCCTTCGACTGTGCGTGGCCGGCCAATCTATACTGCAATTTTATTGTCTCTTTCACGGATTTTCTGCGAGTCCCGGAGGCCAAGAAAGAGCCACATGGGAAGCTTTTTATTTCATAAGTTGAGTACACATTTGAACCATATTTTTGGGCATTTTATTTGCCGCTACACCCCGGGGATCCAAACGTTTGAGATGTTCGGGGGTTCATGGACAGTTATCTATCTCAATTACGATATCGGAGCGACGACCGGTCGATTATGCGTTGCACGGAGAAATTACTGAAATGTTTAAACTGTGAGATTTATTGAGTAAAAATACTAGTGAAAGAGAGCGTTCGTGAGAACGGTTCGGGACATCGAGATGAAGTGAAGAAAGGGCCTGACGGGAGCACATGTGATACCCGGTATCGGAATTTTAATATATTTGTAATCGTCTGTTTATGTCTAATTTATTCGAATGAATTGATTCTGTGGCGTTTGTTTCTCGTCAGCCATGTTCAAAGGTCAAATACTTTATTGTACGTATTTACTATCTTACAACAAATGCGACAGGATTATCAAATGGTTCGACAGGCCGTTCGTTAGTTCGATTATTCCGGCGCATCGCACGACGGTAATACGGATGATCCGAAGTGTGAACGCGGCTTTTATATGCAAATCCACAAACGGAGTTACAAGTGCCGCATTATATTTCCTTTATTTTTGTCGGTAACGTTGAAAGTGAATATAGGTCGAATAGACCAGCGCAGGTCGCGGGTTGGTACACGGAACATGTATTTTGTTGAATACGCAAAACAGCGGCTACAGTGAACTGGATTATTGGATTTTCTCAGGAATCTCCATATGGCAGCGGATAGCTATGCAGAACCGAGTCGGAGAGAGGGAGAGAGATGGAGATTCGTGAAAAGTTCGATATCACCGTAGGCGGGATAAAGTCATTTTGGCCCGGCCGCGAGATACATTTTCATGAAGCTCCTCTCGCTGTCCTGGCTGGAACACAAGTTCCCGAGCTAGTGTTAATATTTCGTCTCGATCTGGCTAACGCGGCATGAAAATTCCGTTCGCATTGCCGACATCACACCGGAAGGCGGAGGGGGGGGGGGGGGGGGGGGGCGAGGATGCTCGCGAAGTATTTATGAAGAGCCGTGAATATAAAGTACAATGTCGCTGCCGGGAATTAAGCTGAAGGAACCGGTCGGCGTGTGTAAAGTAAACGAAGTCGTAAACTCTTGCCACGGAGCTTTCGAGACACGTAGTTTGTTCCGTTCTTTGCCACGAAACCCCGGAAACTCGATGAGAATTAGGGAACTTGTGTGTTGTTAAGGATTTCTGCAACACAGCGATCCTACGCATCGCTCCACGTGGTCACTTTCGGACATCAAAAAGGTGTTCTCCGTGGTATGCAACCCTATGAACCGCGAGTTTATGGTCAATAATCGAGGTTCTGCAGAACCAGTGTTGTCCGTGAGAAATTTATAAGTTGACGTTACTAGGCCCATAGGGGAGACCGGGGACAAAAGTAACACGGGTCAATTGTAACAAGCGGCTGCGCAACGCTGCGCATGATCGGACGCATCGGATATGAAGTGAGCAACATTATAGACATCACCTTATGGCCATGCAATCACCTCATAGCTGAGTTTTCAAAAATACCGATTCGCTGAAACCAAATGCGATTCGCGAGTGCAGAAGTGATTTTTCAGAAGACACTCATCCACTCATCTCCGGTAGAAAACTGATGGCTGATGTCGCGGACTTTATACACGATGACTTTCACAGATAGTGTTCTCCAATGTTCTCAATGCTTGCCAGACGTTGGAAACGTTGGATTGGTGGCCAAGCTAGGCGTAACGTCCGATAAGTGTACATGCTCACGTCGTGGACTCTGTTGAAGGCACGAGGAGAAGATGGGCCATCGCGCACGGGCACGGCATTATCGTGTTCTAAATCCCGTTTACAATCCCGCTCATCTCCAACGTGGGTTAAATCCGCTTAGGCCCCATCGTGGATCCGGGGGTGACGGCCGGATCACCGCCGTCCGCGGACGGTCCGGTGGCTCCAATCTTGTCCAATTTTCGTTCACTCGTTGGACCGAAGTTGGCAACAAAATGTTACATACTGTGAACAATAATTGGTTGGCTCCCGACCAACTGGGAAGTTTCAATACGCTCCAGGGGATTAATCTCGTCAGGCCGGAAAATCAATTGGTTGCGTCGACAAATTAGTTTGTCGCCAAGCCCAATTTTTTTCGGAACAATCAAGTAATTCGGTTAAGCGTATTTGACCAACTGATTACCTTCACTTGGGACGTGGACGGGATTTTACAGAGACAAGACATGTGGGACATGGAGACACGAAGGGTTTTACAAGGGGCGGAATGTGAACCGAACGGTGGTTCCGCTTTAAGGAGGAAGATCAGTGAAGGGGAGGCATGAGCGAGCGGCGCCTCAACACGTCGGCCTCGAGGGCTCACGGATCTATATTTCCGCTTGTTATGTGGATCGACGGAGGAGGAGCGCTTTCGCTAGTTTTCTTAAACGTATCTTCATCTTCTCTTTCGTCGTATATGTCTTCTTCGTCTTCACCGTTTTCAACGTTATCCCTTATTCACACAATCACACGCATGGCGATACCATTGTACGATTAACTTACACACAGTCTGGACAATGTTCAATTTTTTTTGCCTCACTTTTTCACCCTCGGCGATATCCTGCTCCTGGTATTCGGCGGACGACCATCGACTATCCGCAGCCACCACGAGACCTTCGGGATGCCGCTTTCCTGTCAATGACATCCGAAATTACGGGAAAACCGTCCGACGATCGGCGTACCGAACGTGCGAACGAATCTCTACCCGAAAGTCATAGGAACAACAAGATAAGGACGTATCGTACGAGATTGGCACACCGTAAGGCTATATCTTCCGCTATCCGCCGCCACCATCTATGTATAGCACGAACGGGAAACCCCATCCCCCATCCCCGTATCCGATTCAATGGACGCAATTTTTCTATAAAAATGTCCTCTCCTCCCGTTGCGGTAGGAGACCGAGGCCCATCGAATGAAGTGCTTCGGTAATTTCCTTCCTTCCGTCCTCCCTCGGCCTTCCTCTTCGGTCCTCGTAAATGGGAGGGGAACAAAAAAAGAACGACGAGAAAATAATATTCCCATCCCCGTTGAAGTGACTCACGTCTCATTGGCATTGACGAGATCGGCCAACATCAGGTGACGACAAATATCTATTCTTCGCGATAGGGGGTATGGCGGAGAGAGCTGATTTCTTCAGCCCAGCGATGAGCGAGGGCGAGACGTTTCGATAAGCGGAATCATTAAGGAGTGTCGGTTCGTCGCGGGGAGCATTAAGGGTGCTAATGACCGGCTTTTCAGAGATCGAGCAAACGGGTCAAGGGTGAGACTTATTTTCCGAGGTTGAAAATCGTGAGAGAATTTTTTATCCAGCCGAGCAGGTCCTAGGTCGTCGCCCACTCTCGTAAAGGCCAACCTATAACCCTGGTGGGGAATTTACAGCGTCGCATCCGGCCCTGCATAAAGTCTGATAATGGCCTGAAAAGACCTTGTGAGGCCTTACGAGGCGCCGATGTAACCTTTTCAAATTTATTCTAGGGATATGATGCAGCGACGAAGGGGGAACTCTCGATGCGCCGAACGTTGTTCGGACGCTAAGAATCTTTGACGGTGTGATTAGCATGCCGTTTGTAACTTCGCGCGGAAAGACACGACAGCAAGTGTAACGTTTCGAAGTTTCTGCCAGGGGTATGATATGGCGATGAAGAGAAAACTCAATGCGTCAAACTTTGTTGGGAAGTCATGGGAATATTTCACTGTGTGATTAGCATGACATTTGTAACTTTGCGCGGAAAGACACGACAGCAAGTGCTTTCCGTAGAATCCTGTCCCCCTCGTGTCATTTTCGTTATCTGGTGAGGGATGATATAGTTTCGTCAAAGTTTCCGGCGCCCTATTAACTCGTCAGGGGCGTTTACGCGCGTCATGGAAGACAGGGGTCGTCGAGATAGCGTTATGACAATTAACTCTGGCGAATCATTAAAATAATTTGCAACTCGCGGGGAGGTTTCCCCGATAATTGGGGCGGCACCGCGACGGGCGACCGAGGAAGAAGAGGACCAAATAGCGGCAACATCAGCCATGTGACTTCCTCCTCTTCCTTTTTTTATTTTCTTTGGATTTACACTGCCAAGCCAAGTTCCTTGGGTAGGGTGACTTATTATCGGAGTCGGTAGATTCGTACCAAACTTTAACATGCCCTTCACGGAAATTGGATTTTCGCGGAGAGATGAAGATTTACCGTTGCAACGGTAGCCAGAGTCCCTCTGAATCTTAAAGCGGTTAGCTCACAATCAGTTTGCCTCACGTGCTCCACTATCACGACGGGGGTATTTCTCAAAAGTTCCAGAATCTCTATTCTCAGGCGTGGGTCGATTATTCACCGGTCTCGCGAGAAGCGAAGGCGTATCGGGTGCAATGCAAACGGTCTCGGACGACCCTACTTTTCGGCTTATAGCTCGGTCGTGCATGCATGTGGGTGCGCACGAAGCCTCGCGTAGTACGACTCTGCTCGCTTACGATTCTCAGGTTACCACCTGCGGTACCTGAGAAGCGGAAGAGGAAGGGTCAGTGCCGAAGTATTATAGCGAAGATAAATTCACGGATAGTGAGTAATTTGGAGTTTACATAATTGCGGCTTCTCCCGACCATGAGGCAGGGTCGGTCTGGCTGGCTGTTTTAGTTTCGGGCCAATGCTGCTCTACTCGCCTCCAATTCTCAGGTTACCACCTGTACCTGAGAAACATACGAGCAAAAGCCAGTGCCGATCTATTACAGCGAAGATAAATTAACGGATAATGAGTAATCTTGGGTTCACATAATCGTGAACCTCCCCAACCAATCGTCTACCACTCAACTCTCCCAACCATCGGGCAGACTCGGTCTGGCTGGCTGGAGAATGCTGGAACGCAACTGCCGGCCGGGCCAACTCTGCCTGGGGAATTTTGTGTACGTTATTCACATTCTCGGAAAATCCGTTAATAATCCTCAAGACTGATAATCCCGGTGGTGCACATAAGCAAATATGATCAAACCTCTCCGCACGGCAAATACACACGTGTCCCTTCCAGACGAGGGCCGCTTTCGGAAGCTCAAAGAGTTTCTCCCTTTACGCTCCGTACGTAGGCATATCCAATACAGGGACTGCATCAGCGCTGTTCACTGCGACTATTGAATAGTGAGCCGGAGTGGTACGTTGAATCGAAATAGCGAGCAAGAGGAAATTATTGGTAGACCATATTCCGTCCGTTCGAGCGCGGTCCTATCTAAAACGCCGAACAGAACCACGTATTGTGCACAGAGCGGGGCCATTAGCGAAACGGGCTTTAACGAAACGAGAATGTTTTCTGCGAGTCTCTATCGCCTTCCCGAACACAGCTCTTCGGTTTTACTTCTCGTTAAGGGATCTTCAAAGCGGCATTCGAGACATCGTGTTTTCTCGGAAGGAACATTAACAGCTGGAGTTCTTCACGGTACAACTCGTACCAAAGACGCCGTTCTTTTATTTCGTCTCGCCCGCTCACTGTAGAATCCATGAATGGTGTTGGGAAAATCGATTCGAAGCGATGTGTTTATGCAATTAAGGTAGTACTCGACAGTGCTTGTGGTACGTTCGAGTCAATGGGATACTAAGATTCGAAAAATTGTTTGTACACGTTTGAGGATAAACTAGTGCGAACTAAGTTGGATCTGTTTTAAAGAGTTCTTGCTTAGTGCTGAGACTGATTTTTCGACTGTCTATTTCGACAAAATATCCTACCTGGCGCTGCCTGAGTCAACGGCTGCTAGGGCTGTCATCCGCAATCGCAGCTTAGTTGATATTTCCAAACCTTTTTATCGGTGCACCAGACACGGGAAATTCATTTTTGATCGGATAAAAGCGATTACTTGGGCGATTCAAAAATATGCACGGAAACTTGTCCAAGTCTCTTCCGACCGACTGATCGATCGTCAACGAAACGACGTATCGCGATTAAATGGGAGGGAGAGGGCAGCAGTGATTATCGAAACTTCAACGAAGTAAATTTCTATCGGCTCGTTCAGGCGTGGATTAAACGGGCTGCATTTCGCGCTGGTCGATAGGGATGCAAATTTTGATCCGAGTGTCACACAGGCCCGTAATAAGAAAGTTTGCGTTGCCGGGGTTGCGTGCGCGTTGGCGAGGCAATCAATTATTTTCAGGAACTCCGGCGTGCCGCCTCGGTTAATCGACGGAGTGCGCGGTTAAATCTCGCGTCGGATGATCGATTATCGTGTTATTATTCCGGAGAAATATTGAAGCACGTAACGCCTGGTCCGTCCTCGGAGGGTTCAACGCCAGATTATTTCGCAAACGCATTTAACTGATACACCGATTCGTCGCAGTCACGAACACGTTTATCGACGTTACATTTTTTTCGTTTTTTTTTCTTTTCCTGTTATCCTCGCGCCGTTCGTAAATTATATTTTGCCAAGCTGGCAACCTAACGAGGCGGGTACGGAAAAGAACTTCCCGACGGAGCTGTTCGGGCATCGGTAACCAGGCCACGTCGAACGAACACACTCGAAAGCTGCGACGACGCGACATCGATTCTGATTAGACGCTAGAGTGTGAAGAACGGGGCATGCTGGCAGAGGGTAATTTTCCAACAGAGACTCCTGAACTGGAACGACCTGCGAGGGAAGAGCGGAATAAAAGTGCCGGGACGAAGTGGAACCGATAGTCGTTCTACAAAGAGCACGATCTCTTTAAGATGATCAGTGGTGCTTACGTTCTGAAATGTAGCTCGTATCTTGCGACTCGATTGTTACGAATACTTTTCCACGGTAACGTGTGAGTGACTATCTTCAGTGGCGTGAGCCATTCGCGAGGATCGTCCGCTTCCGTTCCTTTTGCTCCACTTTGGCGGTGGTGCACACGGGCGAAGGAAATACCCAAAGCCTCCGGATTATTCGGAAGCCTAAGGGCCCGGCAGTCTGCAGATGCTTCCGGAGAAATTCTGTTTTTACAGATAAGGAGCAATTGGATAAAGGCACCAATATTGACGGAAAATCTTCCTCATTTTTATTATCGCCCATCGTTTCCGCTTCCACTGAAGTTTTCCCAAACATCGCTGCCTTCTCGGGCTTCATCCCACACGGCGGAACCCTCCGAGTGTTCGCCAGTTACGGCGTATTGTCGCTCGAGGTGTGGACAAACAACCCTATCCCTTCGGACCATCTCCGACGAAGCCCCACGACTGTGGCAAGGGAACTTTCTTCCTCGTCTATATTGTTTTCGGCGTCCGTTATCAAATCGGCAGCAGGGTGGATAGGATTTGTCCCGGTGAGATGTAACGCGCAACAAGTTCGGAGGAGTGGCTGATTACGCTTATCAAGTCTGCGCGATGTCGTAACGATATCGTAACCAACATTAAAGGTTTTTTAAATGTCAAACCTCAAATTTTCATTGTTTAAAAAATCATGGCCATATCACCCCAACTTACCCTACATCCTTCTTTCGGTGTAGTCGTGTGAGCCGCCCGTATAATTTCGCTTCTCTATACATCGAAGTTGGAGTGCCTCTTTCTCTCTTCACCAGCAATGTGATAGCTTCGCGGCAGATCGCTATACTGTTGCAATCACATTGACCGGCAGGCTTTGGCTGAGAAGGATCAAGAGTCGATTGACCAAAGAATTCACCGAGAACGGGTCAGTGGGATTTGAACAGTATTTTCGGCTCGCAGACTCTGCCGATCGTGGTCTCGATTTTTCATTTTTGTCACTAGCGACGAACGATATCCTCGGGAATGCGGGTGGCACGAGGGCGATAGGCAACTCCATTGCACTCTCTTGCCTGCTTACCCTCCTTCCGGGGATTTCCCAGTTAACCGGATCGGTTAGGTTCGCTCATTGGTGGGTGCTGACACTACCGAGCGGAAAGCTGCACTTTCGCGGCAAGTTCTAAATTTTTGGATGTGAAACGTTCAGTTCGTGCAACGAAGCGCGGAAGCGAAAGATATCAGTCGGCTGAGGCACTTGTGCCGCGGGAAATCGACTGGGCATTTGAGAGCGCGCATTGAAATCTCGACGGATAATTCGCTACTTTGCCCGGAGTTTGGAACGTTCGAATTTCTTATCTGTCACTCTCCAGAGGCCTCGTTTTCGATCGCCTACAGCGCCTTTCGATCCCACCATACAGTCGTACTTCAGTCCAGCCTGTTCGTTTGTATGTAGGCGAGCGATGGGTGTTCATTGTACACAAGCGATAGGACAGAGAGAGAGTGAGGGCGTAGTTGCCACTTCGCTCTCATGGAGATGCAGCAAGGCGACGAGACGCGAGACGAGACGGCCCGAGTGCAGTCCAGGAACCGTGCGCTCGAGTCTTGGCCCACCGACCTACTTCGATATAAACTACGATCAGGCTCGTTGAACAATGGCACGTCGATTATACCGAGACGAGTTGACTGCCGGTGAGCGATTGCTCTCCGATACTCCCCCCGCAATACACAGCTCCTTCAGTCTACGCGTTCGCTTGCGTATCGCTTGGAACGGTCTACCCCGATTGACGCCAGTGGCGAAAACAACCTATCGCCACAGTTTTACTCGACGAATACTGATAACAGTGTATAAAAACATAATACGCAATACATCCGATCACTCACCGTCAGTGTCGATCTCTTCCAGCATCGTCCGAAGCTCCTCGGTCCTAGCGAATTGTCCCAAGCCACGCATCACCCTGCCGAGTTCCTCCTTCGTTATACTCCCGTCACGGTCCTTGTCGAATAGGTTGAACGCTTCTTCGAATTCTGCACACCGAGAAGAAACGGGATAGTTTTGGGATATTTTCCGTAGGCGGTGCACGCATGTGGTGCGGCGACTGGAATCCAAACTAAGTGAGACAAACCTTTCATCTGAGCCTTTGTGATCGCCGGCATCTTGGACGCCGAGTTGGCAGCCGAGGAGCCGCAAGACTCCGGGAGTTCGAAGAGAACACTGGCGGTGAGTCTCGTTTCTCCGGCGGGGGTCGAGGGACCGGAAGTCGAAGGGAATGTGGCGGTATTGGCGGTGGTCGTCGTCATCGAGGAAGCGGGACCACAGGCTGCGGCAGCCTCGACGACTTGGGCGAGACAGCCGTCCATCTTTCGGCGGAAACGTTGCCGGGACTCACCAGAGCCGGCCGCCGCCTCGACGCCACCCTCCGAGCGTTTGCACTCTTCGTTCCTCTCGTTCCTTCTTTCGTCGGCTCGTCCACCGCCATCTCCGCCGTCGCCGATGACAAGGAGCTGTCGCCCCGGGGTCAACTTCGGCTCCTCGGCCACCGGTCCCGCACCTTTTCTCGGTTCCCGATCCCGCCATAGACCCTCGTTCGACGACGGCGACGCCGGCGGTCTCGAGGAACACCCTCCGCTGCCGCCCTGATCGCCCACGGCGCTGTTCCCACCCACCTCCGAGTCCCTGCGTGTCTGCCGATCAATGTCAAATGAAAAATTATTATGAAGCAGAGCTTGGGCAGTACTTGAAGTATCGGGTATTTTTCATTGCTTCAAGGACTTTTTTTACAATATCAAGTACCGAGCACAAGTACTTTTTGAGTATACGCTCGCGCTCCGGATACTCGATGAGTAGCACGTCATCCCACTTCTATTAATATATGATTATCTGTGTAAACTTTTCGATGAGTATCATTTTGACGGGAATTTATATTTTATTAACACATGGCTTCCGCATTTATTACAATTTTGCGCATAGTTTTTTTTATGAGGAGGCCAAAATCGAGCAAAAAAGTTTCTCACACGGAAAGCCATGAGCAAAATTGTAATAAATGAAGAAGACATGAGTTAAAGCCTACATAACGCTCACCGCTAAAAACCTAATTGCGAAAAGTACTCCGAAAAAGTACTTGACGAATACTTTAAGTACAAAAAGTACTTGAAACCGCAAGTACTTGTGATACTTTGTACTCGAAGTATTTTTTTGATACTTTGCCCATTTCCGTTATGATAGATATATCAAGTCAACCGTTTCAACGAATGATAATCCACAGTACAATTATTAATTACACAGTGGGGTAACGACGGATAGGCGCACACAGCCTCGTCGTTCTTTTTCCAATAGTTACGCGACGTCTCGAAGGGAATTCCCCAGTCTGCATAATGTATCTTGAGGCACTTTTAAAGTTTACGCTTGCACCTAAAACCATTTCGCTGTCCACCCAGCAATATCACCAGCTGAATTGTAGGCAAAAGAATATTCGGTTCGTCCCGCGCTTCGGTATCCGATTCGGTTCGATTCCGAATCTTCCATTCATCTCCCAACAGGGTAGTGGCTTATTAGCGGCGGCGAAGCTCACCTGCCGATGAAATAAAGGTTGCAAGCTGATTATCCGCGGAAATCCCCGATAGCCGGAGGCAACCTCGTCAACAGGTGCCAATTTGGAAACACAGCTGAAGAATCCACGGTGCGGTATTCGCAATTTTTACGGAAAAATATTTCTATGGTACTTTAGAAGTAGGGATTTCGCATAAATGGTTCATCCAAATAAATGCGAGGTCTGCGGCAATATCCTGGCTGCACAATGGGATTATAATCCCATTCTGTAGGGGAGACCGGAGCAAAATGGCACAGCGGGGCAAAACGGAATAATGAGACATGACGCAATTTTCCAATAACTTTTGGATGGTGGCGATGGTGGTCCGTTGGGCGAAACGGGTTTGAAAATCCGGATGTATCGTTGGGACAAAATGGGGCAGCCAAAAATTATTGGAAAATTGAGTTTTGCCCTCACTGTCCCGTTTTGCCCCACTGTCTCATTTTGCCCCGCTCTCCCGCTACAATACCGTGGCAGCGACCGTGCCGATGCTCTCTGTACACTCAGTTTTGGATGGTACATGACGTCTACCCGCCGTCATGCCTTTTCGCAATTACATCTGCATGCGAATCCTTCGTACAGCTTCACCTATCTTCTTACGATATACCATGGGATAACCATAATAGCTTCCCAAAAGTAGAAAAGTTTGTGCCATCGTCAGAGCATCGCATGCATATTCATAAACTCGACATTAATTAGTTCACAAGAGAGCAAGTGTACATCATCAAATCCACCTTCCATCGGACAACAGCTGCGCAATCAGGGCATCCGAAATAATTGGTGTGTTATTATCGGCCACAGGGAAAACACTCGTGTCGAGGCAAAAGCAGCCACATAGCGGTTCGCGGTTTCCCGGTAGCGTCGTGTCGTAATTGCCATGTGATTCATATTGGATCAACTCGGTAATGTTGCAACGTAATTCTCTCGCGACGCATTTATTCAACCGGTGAATTGTGTCATGATTGTAGGCATCGGCACTCGATCCCTCTGTGCGAAACTCTGTCCGCGACGTCTCGATGACCAGCAGCAGGTGGTGACTTTGAGACGCGGTCCCCCTTCAACTGCGGGCAAAACGCTTGATCTTGACGAGAGAATTGACAGGTCTAATTCATTGATCAGCTAAGATCAAATGGCCCGTCGACCCCGACTGCTTGAAGCGCTCACACACAAGAAGGGAAAGATGCTCGGGTGTGAAAATACGTTGTGCTGCAAAGACCAGACTCGTTACCGTGGCGGTGAGCAAGAAATAGCATCTCTGAGGTAGGTAGACGAGAGAAGCGCTGCGGTTGGTTCGCCAATTTTGCCTTCGTGCGAGCCGAGTTTTGAGAAGAGCCGAGGAATATGAGCAAGTTTGCCGTATAGGTGTTGTGTAATTCCAGGCTCAACGAGAAGACGCGTAGACCATGCACGTAGACCCAGGTTCCAAATTTGCACATAGAATGTAAATCCACTGTGGGGAATTAAGGTGGTCCCTTTGCAACTACCGCCGCTGCTGGGAGCTCCACTCATTTTCATGCAAAGCAAGGCAAACTCGGTGGCAAGGTAAACGTGGCAAATAATTACCCCTAATTAGCTCCGTGAGTTTGTTAACGGTTATAACGCGAAATTAAGTTTTATCAAACAAAATCGAATCGACGTGGCGAGCAATTTTTAATCACCATCAATCCATCTGGTACGAAATTCACAAGTGTCCGTATAACGATGGGCATGAATTCTGCGGATTCTCAACACGCGAGTCATCAGGGACACGTCCTTCGGGGCAGCTTTATTAAATTCCGTTGCCGACTTTTCTGCACTTCCGCGGGACAGACGGACGGACGGACGGAAGAGGAATCGAAAAGGATCGATTGGCGAATTACGAAGTACGAGGACGCGAGGTGAAACGAGAACGAGAAAAAACAAGGAAGTCGAGCGACAGAGGTGCACCGGTCCGAATGGAGGAAACTCGAAGACTCACTCCCGCGACTTTCCGTGCGGGCTATGAAACTAAAGCTGCCTTCACGGGAAAACTCGGAATCTAATAATAATCGGCGCTAACGAAGGTGGGTCTTCGGTGGGACCGCCAGGGGAGAGTTCCCGGCGCACGCGACGTGTTTTCCGTTCTACGTCGCGGTTTCGATGCTTCGGACAATCGAATTAACTTTAATTCCGGTCACGGGTTGTCCATCGATATCGACTTTCCGTCTTCGTACGGTACAAGCACTCTGTCCGTAGAATCTCGACCTTCTCCCGCCAATTTCGTCCCGTGAAGAGTCCTCGACCATCCACTCCGCGGAACCGAGTGTAGTACCAACTATCTTTCCCCTTCGGTATATAGAGGGTGGCCTACTCTGTAAACCCACTCTGGCAGTTCTCCGCGGCGCGAATTCCGTCATTCGTCGGGTCGGTCCAAGATAATTTACATCCGTCGGAATTCGCGCTGGATTGAAACAATCAAATCACTGTTTACCAATCCAGTCACGACTGTGCAGAGCACGCTGCTACCGCAAATGGACTTTTCGAGTTACCGGGAGAGCCTTCGGCTTAGAGAGCACTAAACCGGAACATGGTTAATTGCGCCAGGTATGCGTTAGCCACTTGCCACGGACAATCCGCCAGACCCGATGAATAAACTCATTTTTGTCGTCCGCATTTCGCCGAGCGCGCGTCGGAGTCTCCCAAATTTCGCAAGAACATCACGTAGGGAAGGCCAAAATGGGGTCGCTGTGAACTGCAGACTCGGGGTACAATGGAGTACCGAAAAATGTTCAGGAAAAATTCATTGGAACACTCGCAGAGGCTGGGGTAGAAACGTTCTGCCTAAATTCCTTCGCTGTTTCACAATCAACTTAGAAATATCATTTCCCTCTGGATTGAAAAGGCTCGTTAGCAATTATTGTTACCACACCTATATAGAACACTATGGCGTCTGTTGCGTACCCGAAAGGACTACCGAGTCTACCGACAACCAATGTAACACATTGTTAATAAATACGCGTTACTACTATTACTACCACGGGCCTTTCAATCTCTACAATCTTAAACGATTCGTCCGAACAATGCATTCGATCCTCCAATCGAGATTTCGGTCGAACAATCCACTGATATATTCTCAGCGGCTCCAGTTGCACGCATCGCGGGTTCTCGAGTGTCGAACGGCGTAATTTAATCCGATTTTCCTCCATTGTTTCGACAAGTGGATCCCAGCTCAATCTTCGCCATCCGGTAGCAGCACTCGGGCGACCGCGGCTATCCGCGAAGGAATCCCCGACTGAAGGATTCCGAGGATGACCGGTCAAAGTGGTCGGCTCACGGGCGATACTCGCGTCCCTCTATCTTGGAGACGATCGATTCCTCTATCGCGCCTCACACCAGTCCTCTTTCTCCGGCCTCCACCGTTTTCGGTGGATGTTCCAAGAATGCGGTTTTCTTTTACGAGCCTCGTGAGAGTTAAATTATTCCATATGGTTACCCTCATCTCCTTGTTCAATTTTTCATTGTCATTCGTGATCTTAATCAACGAATTCGCCCAGATTTCGCCTCTTCTGGGCGTTCCACGCAGCTTTTTGTTCGAACCACGCGAAAGAATTCTTATTATTCTTTCGACTCTTCACGGTTCGCTCTCTTGTCTCGTGCTTCAAATCCGGATTTGTGTTTCTTCAGCTACCTTCGGAACGAGACTTGATCGGGTTTTTCTGTCATGTTCCATAAAACAACAGCTCAAAGCAACCGGATGGTCGTGGGGCGGCAAAATAGATATAGCTATCCTTCGTCATTTTATTCGATGCGTGATTCATAAGATCATAGATAAGAAAAAAGAACATCGAGAGATTCACTGCGAGCGCGAGACTCGCGCGTATCGAGTACGAAAGTGAGTGATCTCAAACGAATGCTTTCCGTATATTTTTATAGCGATTCCTCTTTTCCGCAGCTGATAGTCGGGTGAGACGGAGAGTGTAGGGTGCAGAGCGGCATCGGGAACTCGTTGAGATAACCGAGCTGGCTCGGTGGCGGTATTTCATCCCCCCGGTCTCGCTTTCTCTTGCTCTCCATCCGTCTGTCTTCCATGAGCGAAAGGATCGCGCCTGCGGATCTCCGAGAGGGTAGATTTTCGGAGTAACAGGTGCCTTCCCGATATCTCTGCTGTAACGATGGTGCCGCAGGAATTCGCGGTGCACAATGGAATCCACTTGAGCTTTTGATACTTGGGTTACAAATTGGGTCTACGATGTATTGTCCCAGATAAATCTAAGGGGGGAAGACGATTCAAACTTTTGTTTTCTGACGTATTTTGCAAAAAGTCGGGATTTTTTGTAATTTTTTTTTTTTTTGCTTTCCGACGGCCGTACGTGAAATCCCATGTGTTCGCCGTGTTACACGAAGGAAAAATGCTCCAGACCGGGCAATCAGCGGAGTGTCACGACCGATCTTTCCAGCCGTCGTAGGGCAACGAGAAAGCATCGAAGAGGTACGCTAAAGGAGTTGCATTTTTTTGCATAAAAATTAAAGGTCCTAAAAAAAATGCACCGAACTATGTAGACTCATGTATCCTTTCACTCCGAACACGAATCCGATAGCAGTTTTACGTGGTGCCGGAAATGACAAAAAAAAATGACTTTCTTTTTTTCCGATTCCGGCGTAAGTTCCTCGTGAACTTGAAAGCCACTTTATATGTTAAATGATGAGAGTTGCGCCCTTCTGTTATTCAATGGCTGATATGATATCGGGGCGTCGAGTTCGCTACCAGCCAGCTCTATACGGAACGGTGGTGGTGTGCTACTCGTCCACGAGGGTCCAGAGGCGCTTTGATTTGCGATACAATCTCAATCGGATACAGGACCATAAGCTCGCTACACAACGAATGTGTATGGAAATCATCACTCGACGAGCTGCTGCCGCTGCAGCTTCCGCTCGATTCCCCAGATAGCTTACCGACTTAACGACGATCGGCGTTCGCTAAATCGCAAGAATGAGAAGGGACTTAATACCGATCTCGAACGAGTCGGTTGGCGCTGACTGGCGTCAGTAAAGCGAAAAACTGATACAGAAAACGAGAGGAATCGATGGGGCGGGGGCAGTTGGCGCAAGAACGAATGAGAAAAGCCGACCAAAGAGGTAAAACTCTTTTCATCGGATTGCTTCCAGTTTCCTTGAACGATCCAAGGTACTCGAGGGAAAAACAGTGTGCCATGGAGATGGGGGCGATCGATTTTTGAGACGCATACCTCGGGAAACTATGCGCGGGGCTTTGAACTAGAACGAGTGCAAACGAAAAGCCTTTTGAAGCTCGGGGAACTCGGGGTAGGCGTAACACAAGTTTGTGGGGGAGGAAAAAAAAGATGAGTGCGGGCGAACATTGAGTCCTACGAGAAATATTCGTAAAATATACCAGGGCGATTCAAAACAACTGGGTGAGTGATGCTGCTGGGGTACAGAGGGGACTGAGCACAAAAAATGTGTATAGAGTGTTCGGTGAACCACCTATGACCTAGTTCAACCTCAACGCCGTTTACCGATGTGCTCGATCACTTTCCGAAAAAGACGGGAATATACCTTCGCTTGGAGAGATCTGCCCAGCGGTGGAAGCCGCACGATGCCATAGGCTGCAGACCGAAACGCATGAGCGGCGTATTTTGCGGACCATTTGCTGTTCAGATACGATTTATCCGGTACAGAATGAGTCGCGTGCGGTTCGAGTGTCACAGTTGCACGGTTCCGCGTGGTTCCTGATGGCAGGAGCGATCCGGCTAGCTTGTGGCACTCGAAACAATGCGACTGTCAAGTGTGCACTCTGTTGCGGAAAAAGTTAGCATTTTTTTATTCAACTTCGGTACATTGTTTTACTGGCAAAATATTAATGGTATCAATATTAATTGCGGAACATATTAACAACCAGTCGTCATTAATTGCAACTCGAAGAAAGTCGATCATTCTATGCTCGCGATGTTATTGGACTTTAGACCCAGACGCGCGTTAGAATAAATTATGGAAAAGGTATCGCAAAGTAGAAAATTAACGGGGCGGAAACAAAGAGTTGCAAGAACAGCACTTCCTTTTGGTAGCCATAAATTCCTATTTCGGATGCCTTTTCTGACACTTTACGGGGCATAAATTTCGTTAACCGACGTATTCACGAATTTTTCCCGATTTAGAGCACAAAATGTAACAGGGTAGAGTTGTAGAATAATAATGCACGACAGAATAATGTACGCTTCTGGAGTGCTGAGGGTTTTGATCGCTGGCCGGGTATGTGAATACCGGAGGGCAGGCCGAGGGATATCCAATGAGGCCGGATCGACGAATGAGGGCGAGGATATGTATCAACGAAATCCGAGCGACAGGGAAACATGAGTGATAATAGTGTAGTCCCGAGGTGACGTTCGCAAAGCGTCCATGGTGGTAACGAGCAACGAATGCAGTAATGGATTCAGGTTGAGTTCCCACAAACGTTGCCGGCGGCGACGCTCGCAGACCGGACTACCGACCGCGCGTCTGTCTGACCTGTCCGACGATGCACGGACATATTCACTGGCCCAGTGGAAACGTCCATCCGCAAGTCGACGTTTAAGTTCGGATTTTCCCGAAAATTAAATCTCTCGCAATTTTCTCGTTCCGATGTCATTTCCAGTTAAATTAATTCCGAGAATGAATTTTCTTTAGTGAAAGAGTATAATTGGTAGAATAAGGCTGACTGTAGGAATCGCAAGTGTGACGCGGCAGGGAAGGACTGCCAAGGTAAACACTCGGTGGGGAATGTTGAAGTGGCGAGGACGATGGTTCGTAGGTGGGTGCGAGCGTAAATTGCGAGTTGGCCAGCATGGGTGCGTCAGTTACTAGAGTATTTGCACAGTTTCGGGAATGGCACGGGAGTAAGTAAATTACGTGTTGTGTATACGTGGAACAATGGAAAGTGAAGGAACATAGAGGAGGGAAGGAGCGAGCTTCACGGCTTGCTCACTCTCCGTCCCATCCTCCCGAGTCAAATACTCGGGCTACTTTTCCATCCTCGCTCGTGCCGGCTACTTCGGAATTCCAATAATCTGATGGGTATTTTGCTCACACGCTCGCAACAACCTACGAACTTCGCTTCGGCTCTTTGTAATCGACTTCTCGACTTCTCGCATGAATTTACAAAATTCCTGTGTAAATCACAAAGAAAAAAAATCAATCACGTCACGAAAATGTGCGCTTACGGGCGGCGAAACAAACGTTTGGTTGATCGAAAGGAATACCTTGTTGATCGATTTAACAGACCGTCGAATTGAAATTAATGTGCTTTTTCATTGAAATTCAAATAATTTCTAAAAATTAAAGTAAATTATTAAAAATAAAGTATTTCCAATGTTTTTAATACATTGAATGTTAATTTATCATCACAATTGTACATGAAATTTAATATATCATTTTTTGTATAAAAACTTCAAGTCCGGTACATTAAATTTCACACGAATTTTATTTACAGTGTAATTTCATAGTGGCTCAATCCGCGATTTCCCGACCATTTGGCATTTCACTCCGAATCAGCTGTCAACATATATACCTACTGTGATTAATTTTATTACGTTATTAACGAGTCCTGTGACTTGTGTTCATAAGAAAAATGGATGCAGGGTAGGGTAGAAGGAGTGATATGCCGACGCCGTTTGCCTCACTTCGTAGGATTGGAGGGTTAAAAAAGCGGACCCTTCCCAGTGCCGCACTATCTATGCCTGCGGGACCGAGGGTAGAGTGAAATGAGACCTCAGGCGCAGGCTCTACCCAGCTACGATAGGGTAGCGCTCGATCAAGCTGTCTTGCATTCTAATAGAACCTGGAAGAAAAGGAGCGAAACCATGATGAGATATGAGGAAGAAACGTCCCACGCGTCGTCGAGGCTGCACCACGTGCCATCTACATAAATTAGAGGTTGAGCCTCCTCTTGCAAGAAGAGCGTTTCCTGCGCAGCTCAACCATCGGAAGTCAACCACTCGATCTTATTATATCGTGGCGGAGCTATATGTAGACGAGAACGAGGACCGAAGTGAGGGTGAGATAATGCACAGACTCAGCGAACAGTGCTGCGAGGCGGCATTTAATCGAATAATAATGAGTAAGATGAGAGTTGGACCCCCATCAGTATGGAGGATATCCTTACGCACCTATGTAAAAAAAGTGGTCTACCTTTGACTTGCGGTAGATCTATAGGTTGAGCCTCCTCTTGCAAGAGGAGCGTTTCCTGCGCAGCTCAACCATCGGTAGTCAACCACTCGATCTTATTATGTCGTGGTGGAACTATATGTCGACAAGAACGAGGACCGGAGTGAGGGTGCGATAATGCGGAGACTGAACGCTGTCAGGCGACATTTAATCTAATAATAGCAAGTAATATAAGAGTTAGACCCCCATCAGTATGGAGGATATTCTTACATACCTATGTAAGAAAAACGTGGTCTACCTTTAACTATATAGATCTGTAGAAATAATGTGGCCTACCTTTGATTTGCGCTAAGTCTATGGATGCACGTAATAGATCTACCATGAGTCTATCTCAGAACGGAAATTTTTTTTTTACACCCACAGATGAGAACCGGTGCGCGGCTAATGCAAAAAGCTATTTAGCCGTCGCCACGTCCCGGAAGACAATGCTCGGGCGGTTCGCGAAAGCGATACAATCGGCAGATGTTCAGATAAGTCACATCGCAGCTTGTAAGCCGCGGTATATTTAGCGAAGGCTATCGTGGCGTGTGAACTTTCAATGCGACGCTTTAACATGCCAATCGAGATCCACTAACGCATCCCCGATCAACGGTAGTAAAGGCATGCTTGAGGTCGGAGCTAACGGGGATTTAGGTGGACCGTCAGATTCTCGTACACACCTAAACACGTGGTCGGAGTGACCGCGACGTATTGGAGACAATGCAATGTCCGACGAGTTGCTTTGTGTTAAAGTTAAACGACGGAAAAGTTGCTTGGATGAGGCGGGGACGCGTCCGATAGAGTTGTTACCGACGGTCTGAGTCTGTTCCGGTAAGTTAAACATATTCGCGCTCCGCAATACTACTGTATTCGGTTAGTCGGGTGACGATGAGTAATGGTATAGGTGTGAGAGCGGTGGCCTGCCACCGACCGACCTCTCTCAAACGGGACATTTGAGCCGTTCTGTTCAACCCTGATATCCTCTCTGCCTTCAGCGAACCTCTTGTTCGTCAAACTTGTTGTATTATACGCGCCACGCTCGAACGCTGGATTCGTGGTCCGCCGGGAATGCAGAGTTCTCGATCCTCCCTGTCGAGACTGGGCCGACGCGAGACCGCGAGATCCGTATCGCTCCCGCCGTGCATTACTGACACTCCCACGCCCTGTGCTCCCTCGATGTGCAGGTGTACACGTGGAATGTTCCATCGTATTTGAATTATATTTTGACAGCGAAACTATTGCCGGTAGCAATTTTTCACCGTTGCGGCGCCTTGTCGAGTCTTTTTTTCCTGACCTTGCCGGAGGCTGATGTAACGCTCAAAAATTTCTGCCGGACTGAATTTCCCAGGGATATCGCAACGCCGATTGTTCGCCGTATCATCGATGATGAGACAATTATTTTCTGATATTCTTGTTTTACAACGATTGCCATTTGAGGATAGATCGCGGCGTCGCATGGGATAGAACCAATCGTCGCGACAACGATTTACCTTCATCACTGCTTTCAATTTGGGTTTTAATTGGATTGCTGCGGGTAAGCTTTCCTATAAATTCTCGTCAAGCCCGCGATACGCGGGAGTGATCAATTTGGAAACAATTTGGTCCGGTAGTGGTTGATGGATACATATGGGTATTGCGTATGAGTGATATCGCGGAGAGCGGTCGAGTATTTCAGATTGGGTGTACACCCGAGAACACTGGGGAAAGAGAAACTTCGTAGAATGCGAAGAAAGAGACTTTATTTCCTGCGGTGTATTCTTCAAGGAGACACGGACATGTTTGAGAATGAAAGGGGCAAAACGAACCAGTATCCTCTATTTAAAATGGTACGTTTCTATGTACCGCCGAATGTTGGTAACAATGGTCCCTTTTGCCCCGTGGTACGTACAACGTAAGAGACAGTTGAGTGATGCCGAGTAATAACTCTTTTTTTAGGAGAATATATCAAGAGATGCGGTAGCGTCTCGATGGCAAGTTATAAAAATAAAGTTTTCATTAAGCGAGACGCCACCACGGTAAAAAATAAGAAAAAACAAAGTTGTTAATCGTATTTATGAATCGATAGTACATTGAGATGGCGTACAAAAGCTTGACGTGCCAGTTTTTTTTATAATACCTGTCATACATGGTTCATTCGAATAATCAAGGGAGAGGGGAGGCAGCTGGGCCTCCCCAGCTGCCGGAAAACACACACAATCATACGCCATACTGGAAGTCTATCGTTTACCAGATTCAGAAAAAATAAACCCAGGCGAAAGGTGGGCTATATCGACCCGAAACGGTCGCGACCGGAAGTATTTCCCAGCGAGTCAATTCTGCGCGATAGAGACCAAGAAACCTGTGGCGGAGACTCCGGTCTAATTTACATAAAGCACGGAGGCAGCTTGTGCAGGAAGTCAAGAGGGCACGTTAATTTCAAAAATTAATATTTGTAGAGGATGATAACGATTATCAAGAGGAAAGTCGAAGCTTTTAACCTTCGGTATGTCGACATGAATTCTCGACCGCGAACCGGCATGAATTATTTAATCGGCGGCTTTCGGTCGTTCATTAAAAAAAGTGCTTGCTAAAACCACTTGTGGCTCGCGGTAAGCGACGGGGAACATTTAAAGTATTCTCTGCCCGCCATTTCCCTTCAGCTATTAGCTAAAAGCTCCTTGAAAAGAGCAATATAAAACTCGATAAGTTTATTCGCGTAGTCGCGTCCACAGTTGGTATTTTCTATTGGCGTCTTAGCCAGGCAGAAGCCCCGTCTTGATAAGTGTCTTTAATGGAAGAAAAAGTCGTAAGCGATGGTTCGTTAACCACGATGGTTCGTTCTTTCGCGATATATAGCTATTCCGTTCGGCTATCCGGCGAAGTTCCACTTAAAATGAAAAAAATGCTAAAGTGTGCAAAAAAAAGTAAAAATATGAATTTTCCTCAAAATGGGTCCCCGAAGAAACTTTCATCGCTCCGTATTTTTAAATCAGCCCAATAAGTGTCTAGAATATCGTTTTCCGTTCATCCCGATAACGTTGCTGGTTACAGCAAAGAAAAACCGATAACCGGCATCCCTCGTGGTCCATAGTGATAAAGCGGGGGTGAGAGCGATAAATGTTTCATTTTTAAATTCCTGCACGCATGCCTAACGATAAATTATAGCGGGCATGGAATTCCAATACATGGAAAAGGCCCTGGGAAAACCGCACCTGTTACTCTGTCGTAATGAAAAAAGAATGGACAAACTCGATGCAGAAATGTTGACAGATTTTAAAAAATTGGGTATCGAAATATAGTGGGCTAATCGAACGAGTAAGTAATTAACCGAAACGGTGAGTCGATGAAAATTTTATTATCATTCTGATCGACACGCTCATTTGAATGGAAAGCGGTCCATTATGCTGGACTCGTCGGATTCCAACACGTGACTGCCGCCGAGTTATAACTGATAATATATATGTGTATATGTATATATAAATATATATGTAAAGAGTGTAAGCGCGAGAGGGATTCCAATATAGTGGGAGGGAATGCTCACTTGGAAAAATAATAGAGGGCCGAGGACTCGTCGATGCGCACAATGAGTATCTACACTGATGCCGGCACGAGGGGATATTTTCTCGTCAGGGCGAAACGCGAGGGCGCGTGGCAAACACCGCAAGAAAGTAAATCCGATCGGTTCAATATCGAGCAATCTTATAGATAGAGCCAGAGCGAAGAGGAAACGAGTAAAATAAGTTTGATGAAAGAAAAAAAGAAGTTATCGAGTACAACCCGGTGTACTCACTAAAATTTCGTGGGAAAACCTCTTCGGTATTATCAGCGGAACCCTCTTTCAGATCTCAATTATTCCGAGTCCCCCTAAGCGACCCTACCGCATTTCGGGGACATTCTTCGCTCAGAACTCCCGCCAAAGGTGGTTTCACATTTTTTTTATTATCAATTAGGTCAATTGGCATAAGAACGGAGGTCAAGTTTTCCGTACGATCGATCGCTCGTACCAGCGTACAAAGTTGAGCCAGCGTGTTTGCCGAACCTAACGTTGAGGCACCAGCAATAATATAGAAGCTCGTCATAACATATCCACGTTAGCTTAATGCATCAAAGATGTAATAGCTGACCGTGGAGCGCACATGGAATCGGCACGGCGCAGATTCTATGTAGAACCCATGTGTCTTCGCTTAATTATACCCGCCGGTCGTATTGCCCAATTTAATACCCCGAAAATTACGGGCCACCGGGCTGCGGTATTCCAGAAGATATACACGCGTGTGCTCTCTCCCCTCTGGTACCTGATGATAATCCTGTACGATTGCCTGGACCGTGTGTCTCAACGGGGATCCGGCGCAACTTATTAATAATCCTTATGTGGAGCACGTAATTTATCGGAATCAATAGAGTACCAGTGGCGAAGGGTAAGGGCGGTGTTTAATTCCCAAGGGTCTCAGCTCGGACTGCAGAGATGAGGGGCCGGATGGAAAGGATGCTTGCCTGACGTAACCGATTCTGGGAGGGGCACGGGGGGGGGGGGGGGGGGGGGGGGTTGTGTTTTACCCCACCGGTCCCTACCGACGTCCCTCAAACAATCACTGAGAGCATCCCTAATGTTTGCACGTGCCGCAGAAGAATGGTGAAAACGGAGAGTGAGTAGAAGAAATGATGAAAAGATGAAGAAAAGGATCACGCGTCAATTCACACGGTTCTTTCGATTTTTGCACTATCCGGAAAGAGCTCGACTAAGCTCGGACTACATTTGTACACGACAAAAGGGAAGGAGGACTCTCTCTCTCAGCCTCCGCGAGCTCCATGAAACCCGTAGGGTTTAAAGTACGTACGAGTGGAGTATGCGCTAGCAGAACCGACGGAACCCTTGTAAGAGGGAAGAGACCAGTAGAAATAGCAGCAGTCAACCCTGAGAGCCGTCAAGTACACGCATACTCGTTGTAATAACAGTGAACTACACGCTATATGTGTGTGTGTGGGTGGGTGGCCAGCGTGGACGGCGATAACGCATTTTTCGAAAACGAAACGACGTTTCTCTCGATCCGCACACGTGTCACTTGCGTCGGTTCAACAACAGCTGCTAAAACGCGACTCCCTCAAAGCCTTCGAGATATTGAGAAACACTAGCGCCCTGAACAATACCGTGCCCTTGTTATAGAAAATTTATCGATTGGCCAGGCCTCTCCACCTACTCCACGGTATCATCGAGCTTAAGTTATAGGCTGAAGAGTCGATGATGGGAAGCGCCGTGAAACACGTACGGTGGGGGCAAGTGGGCGAATGACGGGCGGTGGATAACATCGGCGAGGCTAATTTTAAAGAGTCGAGCCGATGTGTCGTGATGAAACTTTGCTTATGAACTTAATTTTGCTATGTCACGTGCGTCGAAGCGAAGCGATGGAGACTATAATTGCAGAGTTTTATAGATGGGATAATTTTTTCTCTCCGAGTACGCTAAAGAGGCCCTATTTCATGCCTGCAAGGGGTGGAAACTCATGGAAAGTCGGCCACGTTCTATCTCCGTTGCAGACATAGAAATATGGACAATTTGTAGTCGGAAAAAAATATCGTGTGCCACACAGGAGCCGCTACATTTTACAAGAGCACAGCAGCCAAGCCAAACACTTCCCGGATTTCGTTGTGATATCTTATCAGAAACGTGGAGATGGATATAGGGAAGAGCGGGGCAAAATGGGACAGTGCGACAAAACGGGATGACGAGGCAAAACGGGATGTTTTAATATTTTTCTAATGGGGCAGTGGAGCAAAACACGGACCAAAATCCGAATGTATCGATGGGGCAAAATGGGATATCCGGAAATTATTGGAAAATCGCAATTTGCCCCACTCTCCCATTTTTCCCGTTCTTCCCTGCACTTCTTTCATCTGTTTTTCTTCGATCACACATAGCGCTCCCCGGCGAAGGAGGCGCATGAAGCTCTACTCACTTCCGATCCGAAAGCGTTTACGTAGGAGAGCAGAAGAGAAGCCAGCCAGCTAGCCAGCATATTCGTTTTCAAGGTGCGTACAGTCCTACTTTTTTACCTTCCCACCGAGACGGTAGTCCGCAGCACGAGAAACATCCAGCCACGGTGCGAAGGTGTATACATACGTAGTCTGCGGAAGGTACGGAAAGCACTTTGCGCCTCTCGCATCGCGAACGAACGAGGCTTCGCAACCAGTGGTAGGCCGGCCAGCTGGCAAACTATTGGCATAATGTACATCCCGATTCTCCGCATGGATGCGAGATAGAGCGAGAGAGGGTCGATTCCGCATCCTTCGCCCATACCGTCGGGGATTCATAAAGTAGCGCAGGCATCCTCAATAATTCCTGAAGCGAGAGCCGAGCCATCCCTGCGGATCGGCATCCCCGCTCTCGGCTCCGACGGGAGCTCTCGTCCCTAAGCCAGCGTCGAGGAATCGGAATCGTTGTATTCGACTGGCGTACTTTGGGGTGCGAGTTCGCGATCCGTTATGGTTAGTGCAAGGGGAGTCCCTGATGTGAGGAGGCGGTATCCCAATAATGGTATTCCGGAAAGAGAGAAGGAACGAGGCGCCGACCGAAGCGATACAACTCTCCGTGATGGGGAAAAAGCTGGACACGGCGGGAAAGCACGAGAAGCGGCGTAGTAAAAACACCTGCATGTAAACGACAAGTGCTGGATCGTAAACTTTTGTTTTTCATCTCTCGAAAGATTGGATGCGGAGGGAAACGCAGCGAAAAGCAACTTTACCTTGACAATGCGCTTCCCCGACAATCGGGTCAGCTTCCTGAGCTACGGGGAATTATATCGTCGGGAGAAATCGGCGGAACGGTGAACACCGGATTACGAATGCGTTCAATAACAGGGTACAAGCGGCTTTGCACGCGCCGACCGGGGGGTGGGAGGGAAATTTCCCGGTGTATTCTTATCGTCCGGACGTATCGGGAAATATGCTACCGTCGGATGCGAATCTTGCAAATGGGCGTTCGGGAGTCCGAGACAAATGCGGTTCCGTTCTGCAGTCCCGGTTGCGAAGCTTTCGGGATTTAGTGTGGCGGATGAAATCTCGCGAATCGGCTGGAAACCACCGACGAAGCAGAAATCCACAGGAACTGCACCTTCACCGTCCCGTGGATCTCCGTGTGACGAGCTCTCGGGATTCTTAAGCCCTGGTCCGGAGCGTGTGTTCGACTGGTGGAAGCAGCGGCGGCGAGCCGCGACGAGGTAAACCGCTTTACGGAGCTTCCGGAAGGGATTCTTTTTTTTACAAGCAAGCGTGAAGTCGCCGGCCCTAAGAGGCGCTATGCAGACGAAGATTTCGCGAAGAATCTCCGGTGTGGAAGAAAGTCGCATTCACGAAAGTCCTTCTCGCGGCGACGGACATAAATAATAAAATACTGTTTCAACTTTACAATATCTCCCGCCCCAAGAGTACTAATCGGCAGATTTGTGATCAGTGGGGAAAAAAATATGTCAGACGTGCCCCCGAAAAGACGAACAACTACACTGAGAAAAAAAAATCGATCGCGTCAACAAAATGAGTGCTTACGGGTGGTGAAACAAATTTTTGGTCGATCGAACGAAATAATTGTCGCAGTAAGTAAAGAAACATTTGATTCGACGGCCTGTTAATTCGATCAACGAGGTATTCCTTTCGATCGAACAAACGTTTGTTTCGCCACCCGTGAGCGCACTTTTTGTTGACACAATTGATTTTTTTTCTCTGTGTACAATTTTTATACGGCCTCTTTGTAGATTAGATGAGCACGCTTTGTGAAAATCACGCTTTTCTTTTAATAATTACGCCCCCCCCCCCCCCCCCCCTCTCCCGTCCACTATCGCGAAGGGTTTTGTCCTATTTTTAGAAAACCCATCAGCGCGACGCAGATGTATTTGGTGGGGTGGACAAAACTTTAACGAAAAACCTGTGGTGCGCGAGTTCAGCTTTGTGGCGGATTCATGCGTGACGGGGACAGAGAAGCGGGAATTGCGGTCGCCGGGCGGAAACAGAATGGGCAACAGAGATTTTTGGATACTGGCGCGAAGCTGGTGGACCACCCCCCGGTCACAGCAGAGCACGGAGATTTCCAGTACAGCTTCAGCTTCTTCTCCCTCGCTCGGGGTTTACTCATCCCATGTACCACTCCGAAGTACTTCTCCTTGTTCCCCTATTATTCTCCCATCGCACACGTAATTGCACAGTCACCGCTGTAAACCGCTCAAGTCCGACTTAAATAACACCGAGCGCTCGGGTAGAGCTCACCCTCGCACAAGCTACACGGGATAATCTGCCGTACCTGATGCGCCATCGGCGCGAAGTGGCGGACCCGTGATAATTTATACATCATCGCCCTCGCGCCACCGAAAAGAGGATTTATTGTGTGAATGGAGGATCCATTATACTCATGCTCTGCTCTCCATTAAAAGGTGCTTGACTGACGAGGCGAGCTGTGTGAAGATCGCAGGGACGAACGTATCCGAAACGAATTGACAATATAATCTATCCGATAAACGATTTGAATTTTTTGCGCCTGATTCACACACACACACTAACGCACGCGCACCCACGGAAACACGCACACGCAGGCACACGCATCCGGCAATTCTTTATAAATATGATTTTCCAATGTTTTGGAGTGTTCTGAACACGTTTTCATTAAAATAAAAAATAAAAATCACCAGTGCGAAGTTTTCTCCAAGAAGCAAAAGTTAACGTTTATGGACAAGAAATGTATGTTTAATTTACAAACCCTTTTTACAGTATAGAATACGTATCTCACTGCACGGAAATGGTATCGTACCGCCAATCGGCCCCCAATCGACGGCGAAGAGTCAAAAGGGCGTAACCGACTACGCTTCAAATACGGGAGTTGCACCCGTTCGATTCTTAGCCGCCGATATTATTATGCTCGAGGCGGTGTGAGATTGATTCGAGTATTGCTCCCTCCCAACGAACTTCTTCATTTTGTTATGCGGCCCTCGGGATATTTCTCTTCATATAATCACATGAGAGTACAGTAATACCGCCAAGATTCCCAGACGTACCTCTCGCGACTCTTGTTATGCGAACTCGATTTTGTCAAACACTCGCGATAAAAAGAACCCCGTCACGTTCCTACCGCGGTTAAATTTTAACTTTAGCCACATACCGAGGAAACTGGCTCGAATCCACTACCTCGACCCCCCACCCCTGCCTCGTTTTAACGCGAATTGCTCGAAACTTTTGTAGCAAAGTCACTCTTACCTCGGCGTCAAGTACGCGACGGGAATTCGACAAAAAAAAAATAATAGAGGAAAAAGCTGTGCAACTCCGTCGTCCTCCACTCGTCCACCGGATGCAGCGATTCGCGGGGGTGCTATCACATCGGAGTTTCGCGATTCCGTAAATAGCTCTTTTTATCATCGCTCGGGGTCCCACCAGCCTCCGCCCCTTTGCGACCACGTTTTCGACCACTCGCTTGTGCCTATCTCTGCGCGAGATTACCCGTTACAAATATATGAGGGCATGCGGGTTGGCGGTTTCGCGCACCTGATCCTTAACAGTTTATCGCGGAGCGGTACAACTGAACATAAAAAAAAAAAACACAAAAAAAAAACAAGCAAGAAAGTAGCAAATCAGCATTGTGCGCCTCGAGATTTCCGAGCGTCCCTCGTAGGTGGGACAACAGCGGGGCACTCGATGAATTTATGTGACTCGCTTGATCCGAGGACAAATTGGGTGCCAGAGCGGCGTCTCGTGGAATAACAAGAGGAGATCAGGAGGAAAACTGGAAAGTACGAGGTATTTCGTACCGAACGGGGACCTTTCTCACTGATTCCTCGTTCACCTCGCTTTCTCCACTCCAATTCTCCGAAAAACATTGGGCGAAGGGCTGTCTCTCCGGAAAGGCTTGCAATCCGCGATGAAACTAGCCCGGATCCCGGCACATTCCCGTACCGCAAATTATCCTTCGTTACGTTTATCACCGAATACGCTCTCCCGAGAGGGATACGCGCGCTCCGGCTTTGTGGATACCTCAACGAGTCGAGCTACGCCCGCGGATGCTGTACGCGTCGACCACCGCCTACCGAATGGCTGGCTCTCCACGGATATTCGACTCGCCTCGTACAAAAGCTTTCCCGCCGCTCTCGCATTTATTTACTCTGCTGTACGTACGTTCGCAAGTAGCGAGGCAAAGGAAAATAAAGAAAAAATGACTGGAGAGGGCCTGCTTCGGCTTTGTGACTGCGTACGCGTATCCGGATTTTCGGCGTAGCGAAAAGGGAAACAGCGTACGTGATTGAACAGCCCAACGGAACGTAATCATCTGACTTGCCGACGGGATGTTGTAAAACGTTACACATAAAAGAACGTGTGTTCTCTGTAATTCATTAATAGAATATACCGTCCATAGGAGAGTTTCGGGTGATGTGGCCGTGGTGATAATTAAGGTACACCCAGAAAAAAGATTTATTCAAATCAGATAAATTTCGATCTTCGAATGACGTTTATTAAGATTAAAAAAAAGTTTCATTGTCTTAACAAAATCTTTGTTAGATTCAAATGACGGCTTTTCTTTACTTTCGGTAAAAAAATTTATTCGAAGTGACTATTTATTGATTTATACTTTAAAATAAATGTTTCTTCGACACAAAGAAATAGAATCATTGAAAATGTGATTTTGTATAGACATTTAATCGCGCTAAAGAAATTATATATTTGGCACTAAGACAACACACGGCTATTATCCGGCAATGCGCGTTATAGAGTCGTGAACACGTCAATAAAAAGAATAATACCATCAAACAAATAAATATATTAGAATTTAATAAATGCTCTATTACGTTATGAACCAAATAAACGTACCGATGCAAATTTTCGACTGTTTCCGTCACTTCCGAACAATCGTATCGGGTACTACATTTTCAGGAAATTCCGAGCGATCTCGACCCGCCAATTGTGACTGGAGGGGGGCGCATACTTGGTGATTTACACAGTCGGATCTATACGGGACATAGATAACCGCAGAACAATCGCAAGGCAGGGACACGCAAGGGGCACGGCTGCAGCCAGTACCGGGTACCAAGGACGATATCGCACGGAATACCTGTATCGACGGTCGAACTTACAGTGCCGCATCTCCGTTCCCTCGCTCGCGAGCACGTACATCGCGAGCCCGGGGCAATAGATGGATGAAAAGAGGGTGAGGGCAGGGAAAGCGGAAACGACCGAGGCAGAGAGGCCTACTTGCAGTAGGACGTTTCGCTTCCGCAGTTCGGAACACTTGTTAGCGATAAAGGCTAACGGCGAAGTGGCGCGAGCTGACGATGTACGGGCAAACAACTGGAGTACGACGGCAGGAGATCTGAAACCGCGGAGTAGAATATCCCGGGAGACACAATGAGCTCTCGCGGTACGGAACAAGCGAGGGTGTACCGTGAGAGTCGTGTCTATAGTCGGAACGGCGGGAATGACGATGCGGACGAGCGGCGCGAGCCGAGATGGGATATGGATCCACCCGATTCCGCGCTCTCTCTCCCTGCCAGCACCGCAACACCGTACCGGATACGATAGCCGAGACTCGTAAGCTCCGATACGTTCGATGTATCGATGCACAAAGGCATCGGGGGAAACACCGGTGGTGGACAGTGTATAAAACGCGATTACGGATAGGGCGGGTGATAACGATAGGCGTGCAATTTTATACGCCTAGCGGATCACGCCCTCGACGAGCTCGAAATTAACCGCGGGTCGGTATCACAAAACATAATGTAACGGCGGGTGCTCGATTAGCTGCGGTTTAGTCCATTCAATATACGCTGACGAGCTGCCGATGCAACCACGGCCGAGTCATTTTTCTTTTTTGAATTTTTATTTTTTGTCTTCTTTTTTTTTTCGATACCATTGAACTTTTCAGGATATTGAATTCATCAGGCATTCCGACAATTCGGGGTATGTAACATCCGCTTTTGTCTCGCGCACAAACGGTACAGAAACGTACGGAAGTAAATCAATCCCGGAGGGAAATTTATTTTATCTCTCTGTTTACAGTGAAGAAGGAACAAGAGGCTTGGTCGACATGAGCGGGCGTCCCAGCTGGGCGGATCATCAGCTAGTTCTATTGTTTCTTTTGTTCGAGAGCTATATAGGGTAAACCAGCCAATGAATGGACAGGGAAAATGAATGGACACTTTCCATAAGAGTACGTGCATAAAAAACGTCTATTCGTTGGCTTTTTCGTCTGCTTAACCGTCTATCCATTGGGCGGTTTACCCTATACATGTGTGTATCAATCGTACCAACCATACTGTGCGAGAAAAAGTTATTCGACGACTAAAGAAATCTTTCGTAGGTGACGGTGAAAAGTCGGGTCGCAGTTATGTTCGGAGTGAAAGTGGTGAATATGAGACACGCCACTTAGCGCGACCGTGTTCACCGCTTTTAGCCGATCAGATAAAAAATTGATCTCTCGAAAAGTTGACGAAAATGGATGAATCGACGGTTTGTGGCTGCGGTAAGGATATATGGAAAGCATTAAAGGTGTATCGCGTATGAAAGGATTCGCGTAGGCAACGGGCGCAGAGCCGCGACTTCATGTAACACACCTCTTGGAATCGCGTGGGATATATCTTCTCCATTGCCGCCGGTAAAGCATAGAATTACCGATCCAGAAGCCGCTCGCTCGCACAATGGTATAACTATTTCAACGGGCAGGCAAGGGACGTTCGCGATATATGCCCGGAAAATGGATGAGAGGCGAATAGAACGTCCGGCAGCAACATTAAGAATTATTATTGACCGAATTTTTTTATGTGATAAATGTTTATCCAGACTTCTAAATTGGAGGTGTCCTGGAAAAGCGTCACGGTCATAGTGACCCTGGGCAAGGTATTCAGTAAGGTAATCAGCAAGGTAATCAGCGAGGTATTCAGCGAGGTATTCAGCGAAGTATTCAAGGAGGTATTCAGCGAGGTATTCAGCGAGGTATTCAAGGAGGTATTCAGCGAGGTTTTTAGCGAGGTATTCAGCGAGGTATTCAGGGAGGTATTCAGCTCTACAGTGATGATGCTCAACGTTTTGTAATCCCTTGCGTGCGTCGGCAATGTTATGCATAGTAACTGTGGCAGAGAAAGATAGGCAGTATGTGAAATGTTTTTATGGAACGAGCTGGCGAGGAACGATTCCGCGCCGCGAGACTTTCGAGGATTATCGACAAAGCTATCAGTCAGTAAAGGTTATCAGAGGGGAAAGGGGGCTGAAGGGCCTTTTCGCGAAAGCATGGTATTTAAAGGATGAACATCACCGAGTCCGTAATCTCGTATTGGCAGGTCTCGCAGACTAGACTGAAAACTGCGGAGATTTTCGTGCTCATCCCTTATCGAGTCGGTAACTTTTCGATGGCGCACTACAGCCAGAACGATGACAAGTTTATCTCTCATTCTACTGCAAGTGTACATGACTATTTTTTTCAGGACCTGCTCACTTATTATTTTTATATCCCACATGTTACGATACTGTCAGACTTTACTGAACATAAGGGAAACCATTGCAAACAGGAATAACGGGGCAAAGCGGAGTCTCAGTTTGAGATGAGACTTTATGTTCCAAGTTTCTCGAAAAATTTGTGAAATTAATCCCTTTTTCCCCGGGATGCCGTTTTACCCCCCTCTATTTGGATCGCACCGGTATTTCATTTAAGACGTAGTTATTATATTGCGTTCTGGTAGCCAGTACTCACCATGAGAAGCTTAACCTTGTTAACCAAAGGGGATGTTGTCAGAAACTTGTTGACGACCGTCAAGATTTTCCCTTCCAACGTGACAGCGCTTCCGGCGTCTGGTTCTTGCGAGCATCCGGGCCCGATCTCGTTCCCGGTTTTTCTCCACAAACCCCGGCAATCTCGCGATTCTCTTCTCGCTGCTGCTCTCTCCTCGGGGCCTTTGGGCGCTTCCGGATGTTCGTTAAACGAAACTTTGCCAAGATTTGGGCTGTCGGTTCTGACAGCCGCGACCCGCGAGCCCAGCAAAGCTTCCTCTTCCGGTTCCGTTCCTCGTGCTTGCAGCGAATCCTTCCCACACTGGACTTACGTCCCTCGCATCTGTATAATCTTTTTATCTCTTCACTCTTCGGTCTCGCAGTCCTTTACTCTCGCTCCCTCTCCGGCTCCCTCAAGCTTCTCCCTATTCTTCCTGACTTCTACCTTCAAACGAGTTGCCCACGCTGAAAACTTCTCTTCCACTTTTGCGGAAATTTTTCTTCTTTTTTTCGTTGATACTTTTGTCTCTAAGAATCTCTGTTTTAGTATCTGTTCATATCTCAGCTGGCTCTCTTCACTTCAATCCTCAAGAGCTTCTTCCTCCGTTCTATTTTTTTTTTCCTCTTCTTTCTCTTCCTTTCTTCCACTCGCCACTGGTCGTAAAGTGGCCGAGGTCCGAACGATATTCACAGCCGCTCTACCGCTGGCTTCCTCCTTCGAAAGATGAGTTCACGAGGCGCTACCCGCCTTGCCACTACCGACTTCGAGGAAACCTCGCGAGGCCCTGCGCGAAATAAAAGAAAACCCTTGTGTTGCTGGTTGTTGCTGTCTTTTTTTTGCTACCGTTTCTTTTTCTACTGCTGTGTTACAGCCTGTTTGTATGTGCGTCCAGTTCGCGTCCCGAGTCGGTCGACCTCATTCCTGTACCGCACGACGGAGTTGTACGATCATCGGCGACGATTAAAAATGAAAGAAATCCCGGTATGCAGCATTTACGACGTAAATAAGCGTCATCCCGATGTTTTCACCTCGCCCAGGAATTTTTTCATTTCTTTCCCCTCCTCCGATTCCTGGCTGTCTCGACAGGACGAGAGTGTCGGATCAAACGATGAGAAAACGTCGGGCGTCAGTATCGCGAACGCGAGACCTTCGAGATGCTCTCGTCGCACTTTGCCTCCCGATAAAATTAAGCGAATTAATCAAATTAAGGGAAGTGCTCGGGGGGGGGGGGGGGGGAGGGGGGAGCTGACGAAGTCTTCCGGCATAAGGCAATTCGCTCGCGGTACAGACTCCCATTTCTACTCTCAATAGTTCTCCCTATAGCTGGCGATAATGCCATTAATCCGCATGCCGATGAAATTCACAAAAGTACGAATGATCAAGAGGTTGTAAAGTTTTTTTTTTTTTTTACCTTTACATTTTTTTACCTGCAGCTCGAAACTCTGCTGCAGGTAAACGGACTGATTTATTAATAATTGGAGACCCCGGGCAAGCTGCTGCGAAATGCGAAGAAGGAAATTGCACGCTGCGCGTGGGAATTTAAAAAAAAATGTATACACCGGCTCTCTCCGGTGTTCCTCGAAATCTCGCTCTCTTTTGTGAAGTAAAACAAAAGGGGACCTACGGGGGTCCGACTATTCGCATCCACCTCCAGCTTGTCAGAGGAATCTTCAATGTTTAGTTTGACTTGAATTAACAGAGGTACCGAGGAACCGACCGTATCGCAGAATGCACGGCGCAGCCGGACTGGATAATGCAGGCCAATTTAAACGCATCTGCCAGCGCGGATGACTCTCCCGGGGTTCGCGTTGTTTTTGTTAATTAGCAAACAGTGAGATGCTTCCGCGCGGGACTTAAATTACGACGGATCCGGGGATCGCTAGCAATACAGGAGATCCGGTTATCGTGCGACATTTTTCTTCCGACCCGTCACTTTAATATTTTGCGAAAAAAAAATTGCCCCAATTTATCGTGATGCATGTCTCCGTGCAATATCCAGCAATGTAACGAGAATGTAATAATTTACCAAAAATGTTATTTAATTGATGAAGAAAATCGAATATGAGGTAATGAAATGTTCAGTGTAGTAAAGTTATTGTTATTATATTTCAGTTTACAGAAAATAAGTTTACAACTTATGCAGATTTTGCATCTAGATAAATAAATGTGCACTTTGCCTTCACGCGAACGTGTGTGCATCTAGGATGTTTCTAATCGGATTTCTCGAAAGCCCACGAAAAAAAATCAGCAAGTCTTCCGCGAATACAGTGAATTTGCGAATTTAACGAAAAAAAACCCTTTTTTTAATACTTGGCGTCGAGACGCTACCGCGTTTCGACGCCTTGATAGATTCAGCGTGAAACTCCGGTATTCGAGAATGCTATAACAATACTATCACGCGTACCGGAACGTTGGAGAAGAGACTCTCGAGCGAGGATACCATTGTGGGTAAACACGTATACCCAAAATTCCATCGCGAGGAATGTTAAACGTCCCCTTTACCCTAAGCCCCATTCAAAGCTCAAAAGATACCGACTCTATTACGCGCCGCAGATACGCACGAGAACAAATGTGTCCGCGGTATGCGAACACGCCAGGAGTGGCTGAAGCGAAGCTTTTTCAACACCGAGCGAAACAAATTGGCGAAAGAGAAAAGCTAGCCGACCACTCGTCAGTTATACAGGACCACTGGGACTCACTGGACAGCTCTTCGCCGCAACGATTTTACGAACAATCGTGAATTGCCGTCTCGGCAAGAGTTTTCACTTTTGCCGTCGGGCAGCCGTCTTTTCCTCTTCGGATTCGACGATCCCGAGGGGACCACTGAAGAAAGTTACGGAAACAGATGGAACACGATTTCGGAGCGTGCGAAATAAAAAAATCTTGTCTTGAGGCAAAAAAAAAAAATTGAAAATAAAAACAAATTATAGAACTGGCGCAGTGGGATACTTGTGACGATTATACTTCGGAGGAAAGTTGTATCGTGACGTTCGGCCCTGCACGTCGTCGAACGAAAGTTTGAAACCGCGCGAGAACGGGCGAAGACGAGTGAATTGCGACGGACCGAGGTGCGAATCTATCGGAGACCATTGCCGGTAGGCAGTTGCAGTTTCCAGCTACTTTCGAGAACTTCGTGCGCTATCGCGAAATTATTGTTATCATTGTCGAAGTTGCTACCCCGGTGGCCTATTGTCGCGGCCCGGAGAATATAGGGACGGTCTCTGATAAACGAATCGATATTCAGTTACACGCATACATCGGCGAGTGAATTTTCGTTACTTGCATAAGACCCGATCGAAGAATGTATCTGCGCCTCGCTCGTGCCCACTTTCGACGATATTTACCCGTCCGACAGACTCTCGGCAGTCTTGTCAATACGGATGTTTTGATAGCCCGCCGACACGTTGGATGAGACTGACGGACGGAATGAAAATCTTCTTGACCGATCTTGACGAAAATTGCTCGATACTTTGCCACTAAGCAAACAAATGATTGAGCGATATTTTTTTTTCTATTCTTTCATATATACGAATATTATATTATCCCTTCTGTGGATCTGGCCCATATTTTACAGAAAGAACGGAGGCCTTGGGAACCCTAATGACCGACTCTCACGACTGCACTGAAAAAAAATTCACTTGGTGGCTTCCGAAGAAAATTTTTCTGTTTCTATTTTACTTTCAATTCTTACCATTCCATGTTATATAGAGAAAACGACGGCAAGACTGTCAAGGTGCTATGTTGTCGTTTCAATCTCGTATGGAATTGTAAGCATTGAAAGTAGAATTGAAATAATAATTCTCCTCTTTGGCAGTCGGCAAGTGAATTTTCCTTGAGTCATTGACTTTTTTTTTCAGTGTGTAAAATCAGCCAGAGTGGCGGTTTGCTCCCCATTTTCATGCAACAGAAATTTAATATCTCCGGCGCGATACCGACGATGAGATCGACTGATGTCCAACAAGGTTGTCGGGACGCGGACCGTGTCAGTGTCAGAGCGAGTGTTTGCATCGAAGTGTGTTTTACGTTAATGTTCATACTTTACTGAAAATGACGAGAGCTCGCGCGACGTTGATCGTAATGAATTAATCGACGTAGTGTAACGTGCTACAAGATATCGTGTAATCGGTCGAAAATTGTTTTCTTTTATTTTATTATTTTTTTCTTTTTTCTTCTCTCGCTGCCAGAGATCGTTGCAGATCGCGAAGGACACGAAGGGACTTTCAGAGGACGAGTGATATCGGGTTCGAGGCCCGACGTTGTCGCGGTCTGAACGGCGACTGAACTCCGGAGCCCGCGCGGATGCTGCGAATGTACGGTACGCGCGCGGCCGACATCGACGCCGTGGCAGCTGCACATTTCTGGGAACGAGCACGCGGGCGTCGGGCTACCCTGTATCCCCCCTCGGCGAAGAGGATAAGCGGCAGGAAAATAATGTAAGGGCCAGGAGAATGGAGACCGAGAAACAGAGTCTTTGCTTCATCGAATGCCACCCTTATTCGAACTGTAGCACGAGCACTTATCGGCATAAAGTTACAAATAGAAGGAATAGAACATTTGTATACGAGATGCTACGAAAGCAAATATAGCGGAATTTCTTTTGTGAATATATTATTAATAAATAGAATAAATTGATGTATGAAATGCCTTCAATGTGTGAACCAGATATTATTTTATTTTATGTGCATGAGGTGTAACTCCATCGCCCTGCAATATTTGTACCGAAAATTTATGAAGTATAAAAAAACACATGTGTGAAAACCGAGCGAACGAGCCTAAAAGCTTCTGCGGACGAAACGAATGTGTGTAAATGTTTGTGTACTTAGTCAATTAATGAATGAAAAAGTGTGACGTGTAGAATCGTAACATAAAACGCCAACGAGTCATCGAGGAACGAGGTCCTCCAGCTCTACCCCCCCCCCCCCCCCCCTATTCGAATTTCCCTGGCAACAACCATTGTGTTCGCCAGAATCTTCGTGAATTACTCAGTTCACAGTGCAATCGAATCCGCGGCAGACTTAATTCATTTTGATGGTGGTACAAAAAAAATAATACATTTTTTTTTAACGAACCGGCATGAGTTATGACCTACATAACTCATCCGGCTATGAATGTAGGGTGCGCCAACTCTCTAGCCGCGTAAAAGCTCCCGTCGATAACCCGCGCTTCGTCGGGTCACCATACAAGACTTTACGTCAACTTCGAACCCTCTCAGCGGGTACATTTTTATTAATTTTTTTCTTGCCTCTAATGCCGACCGGTAACTGACTTTTAATACCGACGCTTGCGGACGCGAACTACCATGAAGTAATTCGAATAAACGTTGAACGTATGTCGTTATTAAATGAAAACGCGCTATTTGAATTATTCAGTTTTTAGAGTGGTTTAAGCAGTAAAGATGAAGCATTGTATTTTGCACGAATAAACTTGCTTCACTCCGTCTCGCAAATCCCGCTATATTTTTACCGGTCGTTTATTAATTTTTATTGCACGTCACCGACGGGTGTATGTCACGTTGTTTGCGGGACAGCGGCCGCGTGCCACTCGCACAGACGTACCGTGAAACGTATGCCCGAAAAGGACATGGGGGATTAACGATGGAGGTTTCTCATTCGAAAGTCGTTGCTTGGGCTCTGCCCGTAAAACAATGTAGATTGCGCATTTGCATATCCAGCGGTTTTCATAATTTTCACTTCCGCGCTATTCGTTTTCCGCAGTTCGGAGCACGAAATTTGAAATATGCAGGGGAGCCGCGCGTCCTATGTTGGACCGGCGCCTGAGTCGAAACGGAGCGACGCTTCGGCGATAAAAATTCAAGAACGGCCGCTCGCTGTTTGCCAAACAACTCTGCCTCGAGTCTCGTTGGAGCAGAAAGAGCGAGCGGACCCGATATTCGATTTTTATCGTCGAAACATCGCACCTTTCCGAGTTACGCTGAATAAAAAAGTGATCGATTGAATAAATCGACCGGACGAATGGTGGCAGCGAAATTTTTTGTGATTGCGACTTTATTTATAACTATTGCAATACCATGGGGGATTCAAGCAGAAACAAATTATTCGCGACGTTTCATGCTATCGCTTCGAAAAATTGTACGAATTTGTAGGAAATGGAAATTTAGTTATTTATATGTTTATTTGAATTGATACGGGAAAAGGCCAATTACAGGTACAACGGGGCAAACTGACGTCCAGAGTACGTACTATATGAAATATGAAAAGTCGCCATAGATTGATCATTGGTGAATGATAGTAAGAGAAATTCCTGATATACATAAATCATAAATCAGGCGAATTTAGGGGTCAGGGGAGACGCCAATACCGAAATAAAGTTCAAATAAAATACACCCTTGACACCCATCAGATTTATTGAGCAAATAAATTTTTTTTCGAGGCAACGATCCAATGTGCGTTGGACAGATCTCCCCTAATACGTTTCAATCGGACGGATGTAGTGTATGATTTAAAATTACAACTTACCGCAGAGATGTCAAATCCTTCTGTGTCATTTGAAGAAGACCATCATAGACATCGGAAGGCGATTTTGGCAGTGTTTCTCACACGAATCTCGCGATAGCGATAGCGAGTCCATTAGATTTTTTGTCGTTAAAACATCGTTCCGCTCCAACTGAAAATGAAAAAAGTGATCGATTCAATAAATCGACCGGGCGAATGATGACAACGGGATTTTTTGTCATTTCGACTTTGTTTATAACTAATGCGACAACACAGAAGATTCAAGCAGGGCCAAATAATTTGCAACGTTTCGTGATCTTGCTTCAAAAACTTGTATGAATTTGTACAAATTGGAAATAAAGATGAAATAAAATAGACCGTTGATACCCAGCTGTTTTGTTGAATAAATCAATATTGTTAGGCAACGTATCAGCATGCGTTGAACCGGTCTACCCTAATATGTTTCCATCGGACGCGAATAGTACGAGTATCTTTAAAATAGCATAAAAATATTTGCCTTCCGATTTTTTTTTCATTTAAAATTTTTTCAAGATCATGGAAAATGCTATTTTTGCGTATAAGAAGAGACGCTACTACGTCTCTTGATATACAGTCTACCTTACTATCTTTTTTTTAACTTGGCGTCGAGACACTACCGTGTCTCTTGATATAATTTAAAATTACCGCAGAGATGTTAACTACATCTGCGTCAGCTGAAGAAGACCATTATAGGCGCAGAAGGCTATTTTGGCAGTATTTGTCACGTGAATCACGCGATTGCATGCCCCAGCTCGAAGTTCAACAACGAAGTTCCCAGCTCGAAGTTCCACAACGAATCTCCCATCTCGAAGTTCCACGAGCTTGCCATTCGAATTTCTTGCTACTGGATCCTTCCAGCCGATAGATCGTATTCTTTCTGAAATATAGCATTCAATGTACATCAACAAATAAAAATGTTTCTCGTTCCGCTTTGCAACATCGATAAGATTTATTCATATCTTGGCTGCAGATCCGAAGTCACACCTCGGGGCGACGAAGGCGTCGGCGGAGGAGGAAAAAGCCGGGACGCTGCCGACGCTTTATACTTCGGATTATTTTTAGATTCCTCTTGTATCCAATACCTTACAAACGCTATTATATTCTTGATGCTTACAAGCGTTTTATATCAAGTTTCGCGATATTCGGATAATCGTGTTTATCCGCAAATCTGGTGTTTGAGCCATACCAGTGGATATATTAACATGACACGAAATTAACTGCCTTTAACACGGCAAATTTTCTTACTAGCAAATTTTCGCCAGTTCGATTTTTCATAAACGTTGATTGTTTTTTTTTTTTTTTGCTTCCTCACAGATGAAACGTTGTTTTCATGAAAAAAAAAAAATCAAGATTGTAATGCAAACGCGTTCAACATGTTCGACAACATAGGAAAATTATATTTATAAAAATCTCTGGATGTGTGAGTGTGTCTCAGGCCTGAAAATTGAAACTCTTATAACTTGAGAACGACTTGAGCTATCGAGCTGAAATGTCTAAGGTAGGTAGAGGGGTCTGTCTCCAACATTTCGTTAAATTTTTAGCAAAATGCTTTGGGTCATAAAAATTGTACGCTTTGTTGAAATTTGCTGAAAAAATCTGTACTAGCCCTTACAATTTTTTAGCTATCGGGCAAAAAAGTTCTGCGCAAGGGGACTATTATCGACCAATGATCCCTATTCAATTTGGCGACGATCAATCGAACCGTTCAATTTTCATGAGATTTTCAATTTTTTCAATTTCACAAAAAAAAATGTATTTTCTTTCTGAGGCGAGTTTCCGTATCAAATATTAAGTTGAACGTAAAATAAGTGGCAGATTCGTGATCAGTGAGAAAAAATACATCGGACGTGACTCCGTCACGACGAATAACTACAATATTTATAGGGAATCTTTGTAGTGAATATTACAAAAAATTATTGATTTTCTTTTTTTTCACGTCTTTTCAATCTACACCGAAAAAAAAGGCTTGGTAGTATCGAACCAAGCTGCGGTTGCGGGTGGCGAAAGAAATATTTGGTCGATTGAACAAAATGTTTGTTAAATCCAAATAACCATTTTCTTGAAGCAACTAAATATTCGGTCAAAAAACTAAATATTCGTTCAATAAACTAAATATTGCTTTCAAACGACCAAATATTTCTTTCGCCACCCGCAACCGCAGCTCAGTTTGATATTGCCAAATTTTTTTTTCGGTGTACGCATGTGAATCGTATCGAAATCGTACAGATCGACGAGAGTATCTCGAACTCGGAAATGAAAATTGGAGACGATACAATAATGGGATCTTGATTCGAGTGTAAGGGCACCGAAGTCCCGCTCGTAATCGGCATTCGATATCAGGCAGCGACTCAGGAAAAGGAGAGAAGGCGAAGCCGGAGAGGCCTCGGAAGAGAGAATGGGACAGAGAACAAGCGAGGGAGAGAAAGATGAAGATATAGCGTTGGGGTCGACGCGGTTTTCGGTTTCGTACTAATTTTAGTGCGAGTGCCGTGGCTCGCCTTAAAACGTTCCAGCCAATCAAGTCGTCCTGCGGCACGGCCTGCCGCTCGTCATCGCCGCGAGGAGGAGGTCGAGGTAGAAGTTTTCCCGACGCAATAGTCAGCCACTGAGGAACCGTTCGACCAGCGGCAGCCCTCTTATTCCTTACATATTTCAAGTAAGTCAGTCCCGAGCCGTTCAATCGTTATTCAATAATCGACGCTGTGCACTATCGGGTAATTATCGATAAATCGGAAAGTTAAGTTGTATCGAAAGTGTGCGATTGCAAACGAACCGGTGATTGGAGCGCGTATAAAAAGTTTTGTTGTTTTCTTGGTTTTTTTTTTTTTTTAAGTAGTCAGCGTCGCTGCTACCCGTGCGTATATTCGACCGTATCAGCGACACGAGCGTTATAAATTACAGTTGATCTTGTTAAAAATAAGTTTATCGTTATCCGATTTTTTTGTCTACTGAAGAATACATATTCTTCTAGCTAGCGGTACCCTCGCACCACCGATCACCAAAATGGCCCTCGACGACGATGTTAGGTGAGTGTTGAACGATCGATGCAGACACACGATTGCCTGTGGCGACGCAGAGTCGATCGGATGGCTGTAATCGGCGAATCAAACTATTGTCTTCCGAGATCTAATGTACATATTTTTTTAATGCGTCTTTTGTTCTATTTTTATCCGCTCCGGTATGGAAACCCGATATCACGCTGACTCCGTTCCATCTGTCTTCGAAAAACAAAACTATCGGATCGCCTGGAACACAAATACACTTCTCACCAAACAGTATCGTTATAATGATTTTTTTTATCGACGTTGCTCGCCGTGCATGTGTGCTTTCTTTCGCTTTTGTTCCAATCATCGGGAATAATGGGGTGCAAAACGTTGAACGAAAATGTTTCATTCGCCGCAGCCCCGGCGAGGCGTACGACGGATTTAGATTGTCGCCCACGCACGATTTGAAGCATCGCGCGCCGTCTGACCGTCTTTGGGACCCGTGGCTCACCTTCGGGCCACGGGATCCGCCTACTTCTTTTTTTTTTTTTTTTTTTTTCATAGCCTCTTCCACAAAGTTATTGTAAGCCGCGAAACTGCGGCTTACGAAATACCGTCGGGAGCGCGCGGAGGTCCGTCGGGGTGTTGGCTATAACGGTATCAAGACCGTTTTGTTTTCGGTAAAAGGCGCAACGGCGTTAAATTTGTGCTTAGCTTGAAATATTGCCAACTGTAACGCCGAGGGTTACATTATTACGAGTACTCGCCGACGGTTTATATTCTGCTGTCGCTTTGGCATGAGGCAAGGAAAAGTTGCAACAATGTTGCAATCGCACATCTCTGATTTTCTTTTTCTACACATGAACAATATACACCACACATGCGGACTATGGACGTCTCGATTAATCGTACACATTTTCTTTTCTCACTTTACAGAGAAAACGCATCGAGGATGTACGTAAGAATGTGTACACCGTACAGAAACCACAAAGTCTTTATTTAACAGAGATCATACACTCGTTTTGCATGCTTTTTCCTTTCTTTGATGACACGGTAGATTTTGTTGACGTAGATTTGGAAACGGATCTTCGATCCTGTAAGATCGTTTTTTTTTTCGGCTCACGCGGTTAGACAAAGTTTGCGGAATTAATTGTTGAGGTTTTCTGGGTACGACGAAAAATTTAGGAAAAGAAGAGGAAGCAGGCGGAGACCGACAGGAAGAGGGCCGAGGTTCGCGCCCGCCTCGAGGAGGCCTCCAAGGCCAAGAAGGCAAAGAAGGGTTTCATGACCCCCGAGAGGAAGAAGAAGCTGAGGGTAAGCGATCGATGACGGGCTTCTTGTTTGTTTGTGAAGATGCTTACCAATTGCAAATTCGTCGTACTTCAGTTGTTGCTGCGTAAGAAAGCCGCCGAGGAACTGAAGAAGGAACAGGAGAGAAAAGCCGCCGAGAGGAGACGCATTATCGAGCAGCGTTGCGGAAAGGCCAGGCCCATCGATGACGCCAACGAGGGTAATTTATCTTTTAACCAAACCCGGCACTCCGATAAATCTCCGCGACTCACGCGTATTACCCCGCAACGAACTCGGCGTTCGAAATAAATTCCACCGACTGCGTCACACCAAAAATCGTCTCTAAACACACGAATTTGTTTTTCGATAAACACGCAGAGACGATCAAGCGTGTGCTGCGCGAATACCACACTAGGATCATTGCGTTGGAGGATCAGAAATTCGACATCGAATATATCGTTAAGAAGAAGGACTACGAGGTACATTTTGTCCACGACAGAGGAACAAAAATTTTGAAAATAAAAAAAATATTTTGCGAACCGCGAAAGATAGATCGCTCGCTTCTAAGCCGCCGGTCTGCCAGCCTGCAACTAAACTACGCTCGCCATAATCAAGAGCTTTGCATCTTTTTTTTTTTTTTTACTTTACACCTAAATTACATCAAAAAGAGCTTTGCATCATAAAAAAATTGTTTTTTTTTTTTTACTTTACACCAAAATGATTGAGACAAATGGACTTTTTTTGGCGATTACATCGATATCTACACTGTTGACTCTTTCTGCCTTCCTATCTTTCTCACACTCTCTATTTTCCACTAGTAATTGGTGTTGCGTATCTCGAGAGACTCTCGGCACCGCTCTTTGCCGGAATCGACAAAAGCTTCCGTCGTCATGGATTCCGACTGCCTGATCTGATTGGAACCTCGAACACTTGCATTCGTGGAAAAATAAAAATAAAAAATACGTCGTTGAGCTGCTCTCGAGATCCGATCGTCCAATTCTTAATCAGTAACGTGTTCTTTCAGCATCAGGAGTTGTGACCGCTAACTCTCTTCGCTGGAAGGTTTATTTTCATTAAATTTTAAGTTTTTAAAAAACTACTGTTATAACAGCTTCTGCAGCGCGAAATATCTGCGTATACATGTTTTAAAGTATCGCTTACTTGGGGATGATATGAACTAATTATTCGATGGCCGGGTATTCTTTCGAACGATTTTACTATTATCGGCTATTCATTTGTGTGTCTTTATGTTCGATCAGATTTCGGACCTGAATGGACAAGTAAACGATCTCAGAGGTAAATTGTAAGTAATCCATCGATATTTTTATTATTTTCGTGACCTATCGCGTCTCGAATAAGAATTGTACTGATCGGCTTTTACCACTCCAGCATGAAGCCGACGCTGAAGAAGGTCTCCAAGTACGAGAGCAAGTTCGCCAAGCTTCAGAAGAAGGCTGCGGAATTCAACTTCCGCAACCAACTGAAGCAGGTCAAGAAGAAGGAATTCACCCTCGAGGAGGAGGACAAGGAGGTAAGCACCGCGTACAATAGAAAATGTACGATTATAACAGAACAAATATATACAGCGACAAGCTCATCGGGCAATTTTTGCGTATAGCCGAAGAAGTCCGAGAAGGCGGAGTGGCAGACGAAGAAGTAATATCCCCTGACAACGAATTAGCCCGACGATACCCAAATATAAGATTACAAACGTTAATGTGTCGAAGTTCTTGCGCGCGCTCATCGATTATCATTACCCCGTCGCGATAAAATTGCAGGGTACGAGGGGAATTAGCTGATTCGAACCAGCGACAAACCGACGATTCACGAATGGATTTCTTCTTTTTTTTTTTCAATTGTTTTACTTGTATGCGCAGGAATGCAATTATTGCACCCCCTTAGCGATATCTAAACTAAGCGATTTTGTCACACTACGATCCTGAACTTGTCGCCACTGTACATATTCTTCGTCTATGTAACGCATCTACGTTTCTTCCGTTAAACCTTTCATAGTCTAACGTTTCTGTATCACATCTCTTCATGTATTCCTTCGATCTTTCGAGACGACGTCTGTTTTTTTTTTTTTTTTAATCTCTTCGAGTAACCCGAAAATCAACGAAGCTGAATGCTTAAGAAAACTTCTAAGCTATATAACGTTATCGCGGGCCAAGTTGTCGAAGGAGGTAAGAATCACTTCTCTCCGCTAACAAGAGACTTGAAACTCTATCTGTGAGCTTCACTAACGCATCTCTTTTGGTGTCTTCCTTTTTTCCATTTTTCGTTCGGATACCGGCAAGTAGAATAGACCGCCAGAAACATCCCCGTAATTGTTGTTTCACCCTCTTGTATGAAATACGAACTTGTGTATCGAATATCGCATCGCTAATCGACACTCCAATTCGCAGAAGAAACCTGACTGGTCCCTGAAGGGTGATGAGAAGAGGCTAGCCCACGAAGAGGTGGAGGCTTGAAGAAACAAAATCAACATCGCATCGTAAAAATTTTCATCACATTCATTCCATCCGCCTAATCGATGGCTATGGGATCCTCAGATGATTCGGCAATGTTTCGCTTCACTCGCAATCGCACCATCAACGTATGAACTTTGACTTCGATCATGAAATGTAATGAAGAAAAGAAGAAAAAAAAGAGAGAACATGTACGAAGATGGAACGTTTTGATCCTACAATAAATTTGCTCGAAACGGATTAACTGTGCGTACGCATTACCAATGATTGTCCCATTAGTTCTATAATTTGTCACCTTCTCGAATTACACAGCGATGTCTCAATCCCCGCGTGCCTAAACGTTGGATCGATACTTATAGAATATCATAAAAATACCGTTCCCTCGCTCAGCTCCGATTGGCGCTCGCCGTCGGCGAATCACCGAGAGGCGTGCCCTGGACGCCGTATCCACGTGCACTCGTATAACCTCCTGAAATCGGAGTATCGATAGACACTGCGGTAGTGAGACAAAAACATAACGTGTCAATAACAATCCCAGCGAGATTGGACATAATGAACGAGAATGGACAGTGCGTGCAGGCGGGACATTACGTTGTCGTGCAGAAGCAGAGTTACAGAAAATTATGCAGAGTAACGGAGAACGGAACTTTCACGTTGGGAAAGGAGCAAATCGAAATGAAGTCTCTCATAGGGAAACCTTACTGGACAACATTTCAGATGATACAGTCGAGCAAGAACAAGAAGACATTCACACTGGAAGTAGCTGCGAAAGCTGAGACTGCGGAGGAGTTGAGGAAAACATTGTCCAGCGGTGTGGACAACAGATCGATAACCGATGACGGTACGTCCCAGAAGCTGTCGAAAGAGGAGATAGAGGATCTGCGAGAGTCCGGAAAGTCCAGCAACGAAATCGTCGGACGTCTCATAGAGAATAGTACGTCGTTCGCAGCCAAGACAGAATACTCGCAGGAGAAGTACATAAAGAAGAAGGAACGCAAGTACTTCAGGTATCTTACGATTCGCAAGCCGACCATCGATCTCGTGCAGGAGATATATTTCAAGCAGGACTATGCGAGGATAAGCTGCCTGCGGATGGACACACTGGCGCAGTTGCTGTCCTACTGTGACGTGAAAGCCGATGGCACTTACATGCTTTACGACAGTGGTTCGATGGGTCTGCCCGCGGCAGCTATGTTGAATAGAATCGGATCCGGCACTAGCGGAGTCATCATCCACCTACATCCGGGCAATCAAGCCCAGACGACTCTCGTGCAAGCTATGAATTATCCTGGCGAACAATTGGAGCGTCTTCTCGCTGTAAATCTGTACAGTTTTTTGAGACTGAATCATCAGGGCGAAGCTGCGATAATGGAAGAGATCGCTTGGAAAAGCTCACAATCCATATCGAACAGTCAAGCGAACGGCAATTCGATCCCTCCGCCGAAGGTTGAGGTTGAGAATTGTGACGATGTCACGCCGCAGGATTCGAAAGTCACGGACAACTCCAATTCTCTGAAAAGGAAACAGACGGACGAACCTGTTATTGCGGTCGAAGCAAAGAGGCCGAAGTGGCTGCTGGAGACGAGAAAAGCCGTGGATCATTGCAAGGAAACGAAAGTCGAGGGACTGGCGATAATAGCGAAGGAGCATCCTCTGAATATAGTGAAGGCGCTGCTTCCATTTTTGGGTTCTTCGAGGCCTTTCGTCATCTATCATTGTTACAGGGAACCGCTTCAAGAAACTTACGTGGCGTTGAAACAGCGAAGGGACATTCTGAATCTCAGACTATTTTCCAACTTCCTGCGCTCTTATCAAGTGTTGCCGAACAGAACACATCCCGATATATTGACGAGTGACCTAGGTGGTTACCTATTGACAGGATATTTAGTAGACTAATTGGATTTTAAGTAAGACTCTGTATACAAATGATTATTCATATTGAGTATTAAAATGATTTTTACACACCATACAATGCGTTGGATAACCCAAGATATCACATTTCAGTCTCTGCATTGCCGGTGGTGCATAAACATGTTTTTAAATTTTCCTACGTTCTTATCGAGGATGAATGACGAATAATTTAGGTTGCTGCGTATCATCCAGCTATTCGATCGTCTGATGGCAATTTATGCATCGAAATGTAATATTTATATTAATTATTTAAATTATTTTCACACACTACACCAATGTGTTGAAAATCCAAGATGTCACATTTGAGTCTCTGCATTGCCGGCAGCGAATAAAGATATACCTTCTATCAGGCATGAATAACGAGTACCAATCAGTTATTTGGTCGACTGATTGCAACTTATGGAAGGCAATTTAATATCAATATCAATTATTAAAATTATTTTTACTTACCCATCGCATTAGAGATCCAAGCCACCCTCGTCGCGGTCCCGGCGTCAATGGCGGCGAATAAAGGTCGTCGACTGTTCGGCACACGGTACATTTGAGACTGCGTTGAATTGGTTGACCGAACGACCGCGTTCCTTCATCCTGTCGTGACATTGACGGGAAGAGCTCCGAGTCGCGGCGGGGATGATACAGGGTATCTGCGGCGACATAAACACACTTGTTTTTTTTTTAAATCGTCGACTACATGGCAATATCGAAGATAATACCGGATGTAACGTCGAAAAGTATCGTAAGTGTCGTCGACTATCACGCCACGTACTTCATTTATTAATTTCGTTTTCTTTGAAACATAAACACTCATGTTCTCCGTATCATTGACGTGTTTCGCTCGTAACCCCAACAGACTGACAAAGAATGGACGTGGCTATAGATCAAGTCTGGAGTCTCAAGGAAGAGCCGAGCAGGGGGAACAATTGGAAGAACGAAGAAGTTTCGACGCTCCTCAATGCAATCAAGGCGCATAATTTGATGAAGGGAAGTCCATCCATAACACAGCTCGGACATCTTCTGGAGCCTTTGATGGGATACAGCAGAACGGCTTTTCAGATTACAGGAAAATTGAAGAACCTGCGAAAGAGTTACCTGACTTGCGAGAAGAAGGGCTGCACGCCTGTTGCTCTTAGGGAATGCCTTTACTACGATATGCTAGCTGTCGTATACGGCCACGAAGCATGTCACGATTCAGATACGAACAATACGACGACCAAACCGGAAGACATCAAAGTGAGTTCCGAGCAGGGAATCGAGAAAATGCTCACAGTTATAAAGGATCTGAACTTGGCGAGGGATCTCACGCTTCAGTCATTTTCCGGAACTGCGATACGTCTTATAAGCAAAATGCTCATAGCTCGTGGCGTCTGTGCTTCGATCGAACAAGTAAAGAATACCCTTGTAGAATTGCGAAAAGCTTACATAGAATACAGACAGAGTCCAAATTTTGGCAAAAATTGTGCGGGCTACTCGTACTTTGATTATCTACATACACTCTGGGGTTCCACGCCGATTCCTGATTTTTTAAACGACGGTGCTTCGACGAACTCCAAGCAAAAGACTGACACGATGCATAGAGAACGAGGCGATCAATGGACCGAGGAAGAAACCATCGTGCTCCTCACTTCGATAAAAGCTCTGGATCTTACGGACGAGGCATCGAAGAACACCGAAGACGCAGCAAAGAAGCTCAAGGACGCTCTGAAGGACAGTGGCTATGTCAGATCAAAATATCACATTCAAAGAAGACTGGACAATCTGCATAACAGTTACCTACAGGCGCAACTAGCCAAAACGGCGGAGGAAGCCGTACGAAAATTCCCTTTCTATCACCTGTACGAGGGTATCTTTGGCCTGTACTCGCCCGACGATATCTCCAATTCCGGTACCGCGGACGCGATGAACGACATGATTGCCGGCGAGCCGCATATACAACTTCACGAGGAAGAGTCGATAGCCTTCGGTGAGAAAGCCAAACACTCGAGAAGTCGCTCGTGGTCGGACGAAGAGACGATACTGATGCTCTCCCTGCTAAGGGAGCTCAATCTCGTGCGCCTCATAGCTCATCGGTTGTCGTTCGAGATTGCCTGCAAGCTCGTCGAACCACTGCGCGAGCACGGCTACACGAGATCGGCAATGCAGATTCAAATAAAGCTAAGAAATCTGCGAAAAGGTTATTACCGATGCATAAGAGCTGGCAACACGGAAAAAGCGATCGCCGAGTGTCCGTTTTATCACAAACTCAACGCTATCTTCAGAAAACCGAGAGATAGAAAGTTACGAACGTTCAGAAAGCTCAAACAGCTGGAGACGAATTACGTAAACGTTCCGGAATCATTCACCGATCACAGTTACTTCAATGCCGTGAGTCAGGATAAAGCGGGCAAGGTGCCAAAGATCGAGAGGGACAGCGAAGAGGATCAGGACAGCAGCGAGGTTTGGCTACCGGTGGAAACTATCTGCGGTAAGTTACATGAGCTCGCGAACAAAAAATTAGTATACATACAAGACCTATTCTATTCATTGTCATTAATTTAATTTTGTGTATGCTCCAAAGCCAAAAGAAGATAATGCGACTACACGCTAGTCAGATAAAAATTGAATCGTACTATTTTGTTTGTATCTGTAAAAGGGGCAATCCATTACTAAATTATCAATAACAATGTCGAAGTCACGAATTAATCGCACCTAATTCTTGTGTCGCAGATGACGATTCGAGGACCGTTCATGGAGAGGGGCGCGCATCTGCGTTCGACGAAGTCGACGACGCAGACATCTATGGAAGCAACGAGGACGACGATGTTGCCGACGAGCTAGAAGACCCTCTGGAGGACGACACAGCGCAAGCTGGCAACGATACGGGGCAACGCGACGATACGCACGATAGCCCAAACAACGTCCACCCAAGAAATATAAGCGATATATTGGAGACGACTTGCACAGTCGGAAAACCCGGACCATCGAGCGCGTCCTCCGTCCAAGACGGCTGCTCTTCCTCACGCATCCCGTTAACTCGTAGAACAAGGAGAAACGCGACTAATCCGTATTCCCCGAAGACGACCAAGGACACGCCGACCCTGAAGTCGATGAGAATGGTCATGGCCGAAGTGTTGAGACACGAAAAGTTACTGCAGCGTCAGCATCACATATGGATGGAGCAACAATTCGAGATTCAGAGAAAGCACGATCGCGAACAGAGAAAATTGCTCATCGACAAACTCGAAGAATTTCGCAAAGCCGTGACTTCGGCAATGCCGATAAAGCAGGCACCTGCCGACAGCGAACTGTGAAATAAAAAGGAATCTCAGAGAATTGTTTTGCCTCAAATCGACGACCAGATAAAAAAAACCGATTTTATACTATTTATTGTAATGTATATAAAGAAATGGACTGTTGAGCTTGGGCATTATGCGTGTTGTAAAGTAGTGTAAAGTACGAGCGGAGTCGACAATCTGACTACTGGAATGAGTGTTAATAAAAAAAATGCGCAAGCACGTTAATCGAAACTAGAAAGCGTGAGCAAGTTTCAGGTATGAATATTTTTTTGTTCCGTGAATCAGAGAACAGGCTTCTCGCGTGCTCCCTCGACTCGGCCGTCTCTCGACTCGAAATGAGTCGAATGAAAAGAGCAGGGGCCTTAATCGAAACTAGAATACATGAGCAAAGTTCGGGTACACATTTTTTTTTTGTGAATCAGAGAACATGCATCTCAAGTACTCCCTCGACTCGGCTGTCTCTCGAGTCGAAACAAGCGAATCGTGGAAATACCATGCGGATTCTCATTCGTCTAATGGGAGTGCAGCTTTGGGAATTAGTAGGTACGTCGTAGTTGCAGTCAACGGTGAGACACGTGAGAATAAACGCACGTCATAGGAGCGTGGTACGTGCAGCTACATCGTTTTGTTAGCGATAGAGCGCAAGGTACGCGGGCTGGTTGCACGGGCGATGCGAATTTTGAAATTCGACGAAGCCGCAACTGTTACGCAAATGGTTAATTGACGACGTCGATTGTGCTCCGGGCCGGTTCATGCGCCCGTTACGCGAGTTGTTGGTAATCATTTTTTTTTTTTTTTTTTTTTGCAAGCTTGTACATAGAGACCTACCGAACAAACTCTCTCATTCTCGGAACATTCGAATCGGTGCTGCAGACTCGAGCAAACAGATACGAAACACGTTGCCCGATAAAAAACACTTTATGAGCGCTAGTCAAGACCGACTCGAAAGATTCCGTGGTCTGTAAAGGCAAGCAATATTGTTAGTGAACTATTGTACAGAGTACGACGTATTCGTGGAACTACGATGGGGAGCCCGTTGCGTATTAGTTGAGCTGATATTCATCGAATTTTCCAGCACGTCCTACCCGGTCCGTTCTCTCGTTCTTCTGCTCTCGGAGGAGTGCGAGTAGCAAACAATAAAGCAAATAAACGGAGTGTCCCTCGTTATAGGAGTTCGAGCTTTCGTTTACGGAGAAGCCCGCGCAAGCTCACCCGTGTGTACGAATCGGGATCTTCGAATCTATATCCATACACTTTCTGACCCCTCTCTCTATTTCTCCGACGACCAAAGTGCCGAGCTTAAAACACCACCAGCACAAGCTGCAGGATTTTCCGATGCGTCGTCTTCGGATACCCCCCCAGTGTATCGTAATAGATTCGTAGAGAGCGTTCTCGCAACGCCAAGTGCGTATTATGCCCCGCACGGAAGACTACCAGAATGGAGAAGAAAAATACGGTACGGAACAAAATGGTAAAAAATTATGAGAAATATCAGATCGTTGGAAATGGAACAGAATAACTGTCTCCGAAACCCAAGTGTACAGTAGAACCTCGATTATCCGAACTTCGATCATTTGAAACCTTAATTATCCGAACTATGACTCCGTTTGTCCGATCGTTCGGTTGCCCGAACGAAACATTGTACATTGTTGCTCGCCGCGGCAAGTGCCGCACCCGTATTCAAGCGTGGTGAAGTGCGCTTTTCCTCTTTCGGCGTCAATTCGATTTCCCAAGCTGGTCCACCCACCCGAGCAGAGTCGAATAGCGCGCATCAAAGACTAATTTCTATTGAAATTCGAACGATTTGGTATTGAAAACTCGAACGATTTGGTATTCCAAATTCAAACGATTTGGTATTCCAAATCGTTCGAATCGCCTTACATACATAGCTCACACTGAAACGGCTTCGAGATTCCGCTGCTAAAAAAGGCTAGCGTTCGCCAATCAAAAATTGACGACTGTATTTCGCAGAACACTTGAAATAAGACTTCGGTATTGGAAATAAGTCCTGAAGTTTATTATATACTGTTATTTAATTATATATATGTCTTATTTACACGTGCTATAATGCCGTGAAAAAATTTGCGTTTTGACTATCCGAGTTTTTGATTATCCTAACTAGAAGCGGTTCCAACGGGCTTGAATAAACGAGGTTCTACTGTATCGTAATAAATGCATGGATAGCGTTCTCGGAACACCAAGTGGGTATTATGCCCTGCAGGGAAGACTGGGCCGGAATGGAGAAGAAAAATACGGTGCGGCACGAAATAGTGAAAAATTATGCAAAATATCGAATCATTGAAGCAGCATTGAAAATGGGGCATAAAAAATGTCTTCGAAACCAATTTTTTTTTCTTAAATCCTTGGGATAATTATTAGCAATTAATTTTTTTTTTGTTTGGGTACGAATTTATTCCATAGCATCTAAAAAAAAAATGTAATCGTTCTTAGCTATCCCGTATTGCCCCAATCTCCCCTACGAACTCATGCCAAATGGCCATGGTGTCCGTAGACCGGATGGCTATTTGATTTCAGGATTTCATGGGTCTTCCTACCTTCCTGTCTCACCCAATTCCCACGGGTTGCGACCGAAATTGGCACGAAAGCTTATTCTTCCGGTTCTCTGGTTACGTGGGAAACGAACTCTTCTCGATGATTTTCGTCCGCGGTGCACTGTAACGAAAATATAAAATATAAAATGAAAAAAAAAAATCATAATAAGTTAAAAAGCGATGACGAAAATAATAAGATAGCTGCGAATAACAAGACAACATGGTAAGCGTAATGCGCTGAATCGATCGATTTGTCACATTCGACCCGCGATAATGTAGGTCGTGCTTCTCCGCCGCATTCGCGAGGTTCGGTACTCTGGCGAATAAATAATGTAGTAAAAAAAAATGAGAAAAGAAAGGATCAACAAATGCCACTATGCTGATAGGAGTTTTGTTCGTTGGCTCGACCCCGTCGAGTGAGCAGCGTTTAACCGGCGCGAGGCACATGAAAATTTATAGTCGTCGACGTCGCGGCCGCAATTTTTATTACCCGTTCGATCTGCGATGCAGGAAAATTTAGCGAACGTGAACCAACCGACCGGTGTAGGCTTTGCCGCCGTATCTCCGAGACGTTCTCCCGTAAAAAGCTTCTCGCGCCGCTGATAGCAAACACCCGTGGCAAACACCTCCACCGTTCGGCCTCCTTTCGAACGCGCAATAATTTTCCGCGCTCGTCACGTGTCTCTGTGTTCACTGTCTCTGGGGGACGTGGGAGCTCTCGGAGATATCGCGTGCATCCGAGGTACACACATCGAACGTTCCGTTAATCAATCGCGGAAACACGTGAGGCGGCGGCTCGTCGTAAGCGGGCTCCGAACGCGTGAAAAAAAAAATCATGAGATGGAAATTCTTCCGCTTACTAGTGGCGAAGTTACCTTCGCTGAAAAAATATGTACGTCGCTTAAACACGCTTGTCGGTAGTAACTTTTAACATGTGTTGAAACAACACGCTTATCGCGTGATACGACACTCGGATACGTTGCAACAACACGCCTGCGTGTGTTAAAACAGTACACAAACAGTGGGTTAAAATGGACCAGGGCGGTTCGGGATGTTTCATCGATTTTCAAATCATATTTTTACTTTTTTTTCTCTACAAGATATAAAAATTATTTGCCACACTCATTTGGCGAGTCTTGGCAAAGGAAAAAATAATGTATGGGGCAGAATGGACTTTCCCGTATTTTTTGTGAAAAATTAATAAATTTGAGTGACGAAAGCTTCACGTCTGTATGTACAGACTGTATTTTAATGATTACTTTTTAAACATTTCAATTATCCCAACGCATTCGACTACTAAACTATTATTCAATCACAAATAATTTTAACAAAAATTTAATCACAAAAAATTATTAAAAATTTAATAAAAAATCCGAGTGCTTTTGTGAGTTGGTTCAGTCATACAAAAAATCGCAGACTCGATCGCAAGGTGCGAAGGGTTAGACCGAGGTCGAAATGGTAGGGAATGCCCCATACATATTTCGCAACGAGTCCGTTTTGCCCCACGCCCCCGTATTGACACACGACGAGAGTAATGTTTCGAGGCATGTTAACTATTATGGATAAAGATGTTGAAACAAAAAACTTGTTTATACAATGTTATTGTTTTGATGCCTTATCGTCGAAGGTCAAAGCCTCATTCGGGCCAATGAATTTTATCGTCGGGTCGGTAAATATTTTTCTGAATTACCGACGATCGCTGATGCGTGCCGTCGTTCTGAGTCACGATTGAATTTTCGTCGTTCGACCTCGATTGTTTGTCTGCGGTATTGGTCACGGATAAAAGGCCACGAAGCGCTCGTAAAATCGTAAAAAAATCGACTCCGCCGCAGGCGTTTTCAAAGAGGAAAAATAAAACCTAAATGTCTGTCTCCATCGTAAGCATGTTTTGACGAGCATGCTAATGTCCCGTATAATTTATTCGCTCCATAATCATAATGATGTTCCGTTGTCAGGATCAGTGACACGAGAGAGCTTTACGACCGACAGTATTCCCTTCCACCTGACTAGTTTCCCCGACGTGGGAAAATTTTCTTCGTCCCCAAAGCCTTTGTCTAGCGTCGAAGCGAAGTGGCGATCGAGTATCGTTGACAAAACAACATTTTTTTTTTAAACTGAAAAATTATCGCTCACCTTTGACCATGCTTCTTTCTCAAGGTCGCTTCAAATGCACAATCAGACATTATCAAAGCGTACCGAGAGAGATAAATAAAAAGCGAGCCGAGCAATCCGAAACGCCGCGAAGTAAACACGATTAATCCGCTACCAATAATGTAGGCTGCATTACGCCTCGTTTATCCGCAGGAATTTGACTTATCGCTCTCTACTGAGATAACACGATTTTTCATCAATGCCTTTGACGCAGTTTCGACGAGCATTGTTTTTCTTGTTTTTCTCTGTACACCAAGGATTATTTGAGCTACGATCATCGCCAGCCCCGCCGATTCGTGACTCAGACCGATCGACGATTACGAGTTTAAAAAAATACAAAGCGTGGTACTCGTTTCTCGCGCATAAATTTACTGCAACGTGCTCGATGCTCCGCAGTAATGGTACACGATGATGGCACACTTGTCGCGCGATATGTGTACGGAAAAAAAATGAGAAATGAAAAAATACGAGTTTAACGTTCTCCTGTTACGTCGTATGAAGGGAATTAACACGGCGGCCCCTGCTAAATTAGTGAAACGACAATTTTTTTTGTCTCCTCTGCGAGCGAAGTAGGATAAATATGTTATCTTTTTTTTTTAACATTGTGTACGGCTATACGAGCTCGAGTACTCGGCTTACACACGGTGCTACGTGACCGCGTATATTCCGTCTCCTGTTACAAGTTTCGACCTCTCCCGATAAGCAATTGTGCGAGCTGCGTTCCACGCTGGCGAGCGATGTCGAATAGTTCCGTAATCCCAGAGCGTGCACATATTTCAAATTGCATCGATGCGTCAATTAAATTGCGCTCATCGCTATAAGAAATAAAAAGAAGTAACTCGATATCGAGGAAAAATTCTCAAGGTTCGTTGGAAAAGTTTTTCTCCCTGATGGATCGATAAATGTGGGCGAGTTTCGTCGACAAAAAAAATATACATATATAGCTACATGCGCGACGTCGTGTCACCTTCCAAGTTCAGCAACGATGCTCCAACGACGTCGCGCGAAGTCGCGCGCAAAGTTTTTCCGGTCATTGTGTTCGACTCGCGGCGGTGTCTGCTCTTGTTTTTATTTCACGCTCGTCTCCGAGAAACAATTGACCCAATTTTACCTTCCAGCGACAAGCTAAAAGCGTCGACTCACACATGGGAACCGGTGTAGACTCTTTCGCTGTGCGCTCTTTCGGGTCGTGCCGAGTCGCTATGCGCGTGACTTCCACAGAGCTTCCGGCTAAGCAGGTCTCGCCGTGTACAGGCACTCTATCAGCGCCGCCTACCAGCCGGCTCGGTCCCTTCGTGCACACCCCCAGCTCTTTGCTTGTACCAGCTCTTTGCACGCTGTACCAGATCTTTGTACCAAATCGTTGCATGTACCAGCTCTTTGCGAGTACCAGCTCATTGCGAGTACCAGCTCATTGCGAGTACCAGCTCATTGCGAGTACCAGCTCTTTGCATGTACCAGCTCTTTGCATGCACCAGCTGTTTGCATGTACCAGCTGTTTGCATGTACCAGCTCTTTACGTTATATACTGTTACAATTATACATGTCTTATTTATACGGCACCATGTACGTGCTATAATGCCGTTCGTTTCGATTATCCGAATTTTTTATTATCCGAACCAGATCCGATCTCGACGGGTTCGGATAATCAAGGTTCTACTGCATACGCAACAACAATGCGTTTCACAGAGAATTTATGTGAAAATAAAATATAAATCGCTCGATGGGGCAACGTTTCTCTGAAAACACACAAACAGGTGGAAAGAAGAAACAGATCGTTATCGAGGAAGAAACATTGTGCCAAATGGACGGGTCGATCGATTCTGGGTAAAGACACACGGACGATGCTGCGGCGTCTTCCCAACACGTGCCAGTCGGCACGTTTCCCGCGGGATTTACAATTGGCACGTTGCACAACACTGACGACATTGGCCCTGGTGCGCGTATCACGTTCGCCCACGAGACACCGACGACTCGCGTCGTGCGTAACGAAGGGCTGCTTACGAATTTTCACAATTCGTAACCGATTGTCTGCGGAAGTGCGTCATCTACGAGAGTTTGTATAATCGCACTGTTACGAGCGGATATCGATAACTCGAGACGAACTTGATAGTGGAAACAGGATGGCCTTTTGCCAACGATAAGAAGAAGACACCGTGACGATAAATACGCCAAAGTTGCTTCGCATTCAGGAAACTCATTAGACTTACCGGCAACGAGCCAGAATATTTCACATTTTTCACGAGAATGAGAATGACACGCCTTCGGTGCTCGTACGGCTCCTCGACGGAACCTACGATGTTCTGTAATATCCGACCGTTCGATTTATCGTTTTACAACGCATACGATCGTGTATTAGTTATTGTGGTAGTTTGTCGAAACGACTGCCGCTACTGCATTGCACTGTTGGCCGCTCCAACGAAAATTATGCGTCTAAGATGTGCCTTAAAAAAATGGTGTGATATAATAACTCAAACTTTACAATTGTTTTCGACCGTAATTCGCTCGAAAAAAACACTGAATTAATTTCACTTCGATAAATGCTCTATCCTCGAATCGAAGAAACATAATAGGACGACGTGGAAAAAATGTTTAATTAATTTTCGAATTTTGGTCCGTGCACGCGAATGAGAATATATATGCGGAAAATATGTGCCGACAGTAAGAAGAAGAGACTGTTATGATAGATTCGCCAAAGTAGCTCCGCATTCGGAAAACTCATTATAGACTTATCGGCAAGGAGCCAGAATATTTTTTCTCACGAGAATACGAATGACGCGACTCCGGTGCTCGTTCGTCTCCTCAACGGAACTTCCGATGATTTGTAGTGTCCGACTGTTCGATCTATCGCTCGTCAAATGTATACGATCGAGTTAATACTTTATTAGTTATTGTGATAACTAATAAAGCCTGCGACTGTCGATTGCCGTTACTGCATTGCACTGTTGGCCATTCCAACAAAGATTATGCGCCGGAAATTTAAAATAACCAACAAAAAAGATGTAATAAAAGCAATTGAATATTGTTTCCAATGGCCACCGTGATAAACTTGAAAATTTTTATCGACCGTAATTCGCTCGAAAAAAAAACAATAAATTTGATCTCGTTAAATTCTGTATCATCAAACGCAGGAAGCATAATACGTCGACCTTGGAAAAAATGTTTAATTCATTTTAGTATTATTTGTCCGTGCACGCGGATGAGAATATATGGGGGCGAGTGATCAGCCAGCGTTGAAGAATAACAATAGTAGTACAATAAAAAAATGGCTACCGGAGTCTCTTGACAATCAATTTGCAAGAGCGTAAGACGAGTTATTAGAATTATCTGCAGAAGTTAGGATACTCGAGCCTGGGAGGAGGGTCGCTCGCCTATAAACGACAGCCAGTTGAAACTAGACCAGCGAGACATTCCCGGATCAAACTAAACTATCTGGTCCACAACGCTCTCGTGTTTGATCGTCGGCAGGGTACTCGATAAACCGGTTGCACGTCACCCATTCCGACTCCGCGTGATCCCAAGTTTGGACGAGACAAAGTGAATCGGCCCAAATGTATCGTAACGTTTGCTCGTGGCTTTCTTCTTCGATATACTCAATCGTAATTTTCAGAAACTAACCTCACCCTCGCACTGCGTTTGCCCGTTGTTCGTCGTCGGCCGATGTACGGGCGTCACGTCTCTCACCAAGTAAACGTAAATATGGGCGACGACGATCTCCGGAAACGTAGCTGCGACAGTGAGGAGAGAATATTTTGACTAATATGTTTTTCAACGTTTATCGCGTGCCGCTACTGCATCATTGTCCGTCGCATTAATTTTCCTCCGCGAACGGCAATAATAATATACACAACCTATATGCATCATTGTCCGTCGCATTCGTTTTCCTCCGCGAACGGCGATAATAATATGTTTAGCCTATATATGACGATTACAATACCTACCACGCGATGATTACATGCCGCGTTGTGTGCCGCGATGAGTTTGGCAAACTCGGCGGTCTGTGAGCTCTCTTTCTCGAACGGCGTGACGTTTGCCGCGACGTTCTGTCTGTGCGAGCGTGTTCGTTCCGTGCAATCCCGCCAGTGTGGAACGGAAAATACTACGCACCACCACCACACACCGACAAGCCACAAGCGGAGTCGACCGCTGTGCGACGAGAGATCAGCCGGCTCGTTCTCGCTCGGCGGTGTGCGCATGCGCGTCCGTACCACGGTATAAATTCAGATCCCACCAGGCTGCCCCGTACCGTCAGTCGACAGAGCGCGAGGCAGCAACACGTTGCACTTAAGACCGCGTGAACAAAAAAAAACTTCTCGCCTCTCACCGACTGCTACATAAAAAAAAAATACTTCGCAAATTTGACGCGACTCTAACTCGTTGCAGAGTGAAAATAAATAAAAGAAACTTTATTATCAGTGGAAGAGACAGTAACCCATTTTAACGTGAAATATCTACTGTGTGTTCTATACGGTAAAGATAATTTTAAAAAATACATCTAAAAAACACAAAAATCGAGAGTAATCCTCTGTGTTGATTTTTGAATCGTGAAAAAAATTAAGTCGAAAGTTCACTATTAAAGATGCCGGCCGACGTAGCGACGCACACGAGCTTTCTTCAACTGAATCACTCGAGTCTGAAGGGGTCGAACGTCGATTCTTGCTGGAACACCGAGAACATGAGCGGCTACATGAATCTCATAGGACCGAACGGTCACAGTCAGGGCGTCCAGGTGAAGGTTTATCGCACGAGCGTCGAGCACTTCGCCGTGATATATCCCCAGAAGAAGGTATGTCGGCCTCTCGGCGTGTTGAATCTGAGAAGCACGACGATCGAGCGGGTGGGGGACGAGGGTTTCATCGTGAGGCAGAAGGGCTTCGACGCGACGGTGTCGGTAACCTTTCTCGTCGAAAACAAGAAGGAGCAGGACTACTGGATCCTCGCGTTCACCGCGAGATCGAGTCCCCTCGTTCACCAGAGCAGCCTGCCGATCGTCGAGGAGGAACTTGAGATCTAAGGATCGAGAGCAAAATCATCCGCGAGGCGGCTCCTCCGCGACGATGGCCGAAAGCCACGAGCCTGTTACAAACGGATTCACCGAACGGATCCCCCGTCCGGCACGACCGCCATCCCCGTTGCCAGTTTTCCCGATGGCGGGGGGTCACACACACGTCCCTCACGGAACTTCGAACTAACCCGATATATTCATGTATACGGAGAATCTGAATCTGCTGGAAGAAGGGATATCTTCCGAGGAGGAAAAAAAATAACGCTGGCGGTCGACGAATCGCGGATCTCCACTTGACCTTCGAGTCGTCTCACCGCGAGCGGAGGTATTCCATCGTGCAATCGTAAACATCTTTTTTTCATCCGAATCATACCCAAGCATCTGTATCTATGTATATCGAACGAGAAAATGGCAATGGGAAATCTGGAAAAAGTCGCTGTACCGCAGGGGCTAAAACTCCGCGATTGACGATTCGTTGAAGGGCAAGAGAAACTCTCCAGCTGAGAGACGCTCGAGTTCTGCATCGAAAGAGGGACTCTAACCGTGCACTCGGCAACAGCCGTCGAGCGCTTCGCCGTAGATCGCCCGGTCGGTGCCTGCGCGCCGGAGACTTTTCGCCTTTCCCGGGACCAGAGCGGAAAGGGACGCGTGCGGTGGGTCGCTAGCCCGCTGGTGGTCGTACTCTCGTCAGGCCATTGAGCCCTAGAAATCTACACACGCGGAGATAGAAAAAAGAAAAAAAAGGAACATTCACCGGGCGGCGTTGAAGCTGGAACTCGGCGGCGCGAGGGACACATCGGACACGGCAGCGACTGCATGCGAAACCAGCCGGCGGAGGCATCATCGATCCCGGCCAGCTGTGACCAATAGGAGCGTCGGCCGCATCCCCCCCCCCTCCCCTACTCGTGCATCTCCTCCGCCACCTTTGTGTCAGGGCGAATTGCGAATTTAGAGAAATGCTGGAGAAAGTATACTGCGATCGAGAGGAAAATACTTTTATAAAAAATCGAATAAAACACAGAAGAATGGCCGACGCGGACGAAGACGATCTGAGGATTACGTGGAAGCGGAACAGAAAATAAAGATCGACGATCGGCGAGGGAACAACAAAAAGGACGCGATTTGTCCGTCAAGAGAATCGGACGTTGAGGAAGAGGCGGCGCAAAGTGGAGCGGCACGCAGGTGAGAGAATAACGAAGCACGTAGAGGAACGAGTCCGAGGGGGAAGCTATATAAGACGAAGGAAGACGACCGGATGAGCACCCGACGGGTTTCTTGTGAATCAGCCGGTAGAGACTCTTTCGTGCCTCTCGCTCGAGCCGAGGCACCGTTAACTCTAGCCTGGCAACCGACGAAGGAACTCCGCGCGCGCGGCTAACGATAAATGAAAGGACGTTAAATACGATTCCGTCGAGCGCGGTCGGAGAGTCGCTGCTGCGCTACGATGCATTTTCATGCAGCCCGAGATAATGAATATTCAACCGGGGAGACTGGGGAGTTTTAAATCGCGATAGCACTCGGCTGTGCCACGGTAAAGCGGACGGGCGATGAAACAACAAAAATGGAACGCCTCGGCTCCGCGCGCTCGGAATTGCAAATATTAACAGGCACGTTAGATTCCGAGTTCGAGTCTCGCGCGGGCCCGAAACTGTCGAGACGACGTCGCCCGATTTGTCATGCTTTGCTTTCTCTTATCGCGATAAGCTCGCTATCGCAAATTTATCGGTCTCTTATCTTGAAAAAACAAAAAAACAAAATTATCAGCCACCAGACCGTAGGCCGAGGAGAGTTCGATTTTCCAAAGATGTACGCGTTCCGACATCATGAGTCGGCTGTAACACGCCGACACCGAACGTCGTTGATTGTAAAACGTACTCGATCTATTCGAGTCTAATATTAAGATTGTCTGTGATATTAATTAACGAAACGTGACGAAGAAAAAAAAACAGAACGGGCTTGCATCTGAAGTATATGATTAAAAGACCATGATACGGGATAATCGCTGTGTATTCGATTGTCGCGAAACCACTATAGCGAGGAAGAATAGTCGTACACTTGTATTTAGTCTCCGCGTCCGTTTAACGCAAAAACATGCACCATTCGTCTGTAATTTGTATAACGCGACGCTGTTCGACCGTTTCCAAGGCGATTTATAAGCTAGCGTACGATTGTGGTCGAAAGAAGGGACGGTAGTTTCGTTACTGGAATTTCTTACGAATAGCCGATTATATAGTAATATAATGTTTGCTAACTTATAACTAGTAGTGCCCTTTTTATTCATGTTCAAGAGCATGACTGTAATTAGATAGTAAAATTACGTTAAGAGACTTTCATGTTGTGATCATTGTCTCCGCGCGAATTATTAATTATTATTATTATTATTGTTATTATAATTATTTTTTTTTCTTCAAAAACACACTGTTCACCTTTTCGCGCGGAAAAGGGGAGATCGTGTCGTTCTGTACATACACACGATTATGACGATGCGATCACCGCTTTGCCGCATTTATCAATAAAAGTCAATTAGTTTAAGACTGAACCGGTAATTTGTCTTTGCTCTGTAACCGAAAGACCCCGATCACGTAATCCCGAACTCCCATCCCACGTGTCCCAAGCCTTAAGTCCCCCAATAGCTCTCGAGCGTTACGCAATAATTGGCGGTTGTGCAGTCGCCTTGCGGGGTTTCTCTCCCGCCTATCTCGACTTCGGTCTTTCATCGAACGCTTCGCTATTGTGTACTCCGCCTCTACGAGCGTTTCTGTACGCCGCAGCGCGTTCCAGAGAAGAATCTCCACAAAGGAAACCCACGTACCGAGACGCCAGACACATCGTCACAATATTATTAATTTCGTTTTGTTTTTGCGTTGGTATTTCTTCGAGATAATTCACGAGAATCTATGTGATGTACTAACGAATTGAAAACGGAAAAATCAATTGAGCTAACGTGGGATTACTTCGACTCTTCAGCAATTGGCACAGCGATGGGCACGAGTCACTTTTTTTTTTGCTATCGTCACGTCAGCCCACGACGCACCAGTCTCTCTTTTTGTCGCCGATCGAAACCATTCAATTCGAAAGGTAAACGGAAGCGGTGATGTAATTGATATTGGAATTATAACTCGTCGAGGTTGATCGAGTACGAACTGCATTTTTTTTTATTATTACTTTTTATTTTTTTTATTTTTTACCTACGATTATGTAGCCGATTTCGCAGCCTTTGTGTGATTATGTGCTTTGATTCTCGAGACGCTCGTTTTTATTCGGAGCAACGAAACGGTTCTGCAACGGTTTTCGAGCATCTGCACCTTGCCGGCTAGAACCTACCCGGACAATTCGCCTTTGTGCCCTCGCAGGCCTGCTCGGAGATCCCTCGCGGTTTTGCGTCCCATTGTCAACGAGTTTCTTCCAAACTGAATCAACTGAAGGGCACGGAGAAACTTACCGAGGTATCGTGAGGTCGCTCTCCCTTTTTTCTGGATCGTTCCAACGTGAGTTCGTTCCTCAATGGAGCATGCCAATCGCACGGTGAAAAAAAAGTGTTCACATTCGACAGACATTTATTTACTGCAAACGTCCACAATTTTTATTACGTATCGATTTTACCTTTCTTTTCAGATAAAAATATAGTTTCTTGATTGAAAGATTTTTTTTAAGTAGTAAAATTAATGAGAAAAAATTGTGGGCCTTTGCGGACAAGAAATGCGTGTTGTATGTACGATTCAGTTTTTTTTTTTTTTACTGTCGGTCCTATTGTACTTGCAAAGATAGCAACGTTAGCGATTTATGGTCGAAAAAATTCGCGAGTCAAATTTCGTCGGGGAGAGCATATAATGTACACGTCCGGTGTAAAACGAACGGGTTTGGCGGAAACACAAGAGTCTTAAAGTGTTCGTAAACGAGAGAATAGCCGCGAGTGACTATTAGTTACCGCGGGGATCTCAGTGGGCGAGACGAAAGGGTAAAACGATACGCGAGTGCGGCGAACGTACACGGAGTAGCTTGGAAAGTGACCCGGTTCACCGTTCTGCCTCGCGAAACCTCTCCCGCAGCTGAAGATCTTTCGCACACAGGAGACCAAACAAGGCGACATTTAACCCCTGCCCATCACACCTACATTTTGCCTACGCATCGTCTACGCTGGAGTCCTGGAGATCCCACTCAGATTATGCTTAAAACTTACTAATTTTTCGACCGGTAGGACATCGAGAAAAAAATTTGTTGGATTAACCAAAAATCGCAGTGGGATACGTTCAAAGCTGTTATTTGTTCGGTACCAATAAAGCATTGTTTTGTTAAACGATCATTTGCTTCAGTCGGTTCAAAATTTGTACCAACCAAATAACCAAGTAAGGCACCTTAGTTAATCCAATAATTTCTTTTTATCGGTGTAACGCCATCGCCTTTTTATCGATGCAACGCCAAAATGAAAATACGAAAGATTACGAAGTCAACGAGGTAGAAAAATTCATTTGAAATTAACGTAGACTGCTTAAAGGTTTACCAAATTTGTGAAAAAAATACATTTTCTGGAATAATAAAGACGGTCAATTGGGAGCCACGACGCATCTCTAATTATAATAGACGCAGAAAAGGCAAAACAGCTGTATACGGCACAAACTTCAATAGGTCGATAATTTCCAATCAACTCGGCAATGCCTCCAACAGCAACGCGAGAGAGAGGCTGGAGGTACGGCAGAGAAGATTCTCGAATCGTCTGCGTCACGGACACAATTTCGTAACTTCTTCTGCAGCCGCGAGGAGAATACACCGTCCCCTCACCGCGAACAAGGCGGCGCGCGTTCGCAATTGGGTTGCGTGCACGAGGCTTAATGCCAGCTGCGAGAAATAATTCTCGCTTCGATACTGAACGGATAACAAATAAATAAACATAATTCAAAGCAGTCCTGACATGCTGATTAAATGAGCATTATAAATAGATCAGAGCGTAAAGTCGAGTCTCGGTGCGTGTGATAAGTTTCCGAGAAAGTACCGTAATTATATTAACACGACATCGCGCATGCGCCGGGAAGACCTGGTGTCTTGATCGTTGAAAAACGTCGTCAAAAAATTAATATTTTTAAGGTAAATCGTAACGAAATCAAAAGTGGGCGCCATATCGATATAGTTAATATTACGGAAGTCACGGAACTATTTTTGTTTATTCCCCAAAACGGGTAATTTTTTAAAAATAAAAAATGTTCTTTTCACATCTCGTGTGTGGCATTCCGGGGTTAACTCGAGGTGGTCGATGAAAATAATGGTGTGCAGCGTGTGCGTACGTCTGAGCTCCCGTAGCACCCACCACCGGAGCGTAGAGTTTCGCGCGTCAGAGATCGTCGGATAATCGCGCAGAAAGGTGTTTTTTTTTTTCTTCGCCAGGCGCAGAGCCAAAGAGAGCAAAGAAGTTCAGAGGTCCCTCGAACGTTCGATCGCAGAAGGGGCTCGTACGCGGGAGTACAAAAAAAAAAAACAATTTCCCAAAGACGAATAGCAATAATAAGAGTCAAGAGGCGCGGTCCTCATCCCCGATTCCGTGAGTCGATCAATCATCGAGGTCCGCATCGTACAGCGAACGAAGAAGCGTTCTCCGTCCGCTACCGCAGGTAGTTCTACTGTGTTTCACATATCGTGAAAAACACCCGTACAACGTAAATAACTTTTCCTTCAAAATTTATTTTTCGCTCTTACGCAGTACACTCGAGATTCCAAATAATCACCAAAACCGCAGAGTTTACTCGATGCGTAAAAAAAAAAGGTTTCGGAATCGCGTGCATAATGTTTGACTTATTCGCGACGCAATATTGTGTTCGGAATACAAGTTGAGGCGTAATAAGCCAAGGCTAGTGATTAACATTACGCGGTCATTGGCCGCGGTGCTCGCCGCCCCACAACGATAAGAGAGGAGCTCGCCGGATCTTTCATACGCCCGTCTAAACTTAGAAACGGAGTGTTACTTTCAACAATCCGAGGTTTTGTGGCTCAACGGACCGACGAGCCTTCCGGGCGAGGATGCTTTGTTTAATTTTTCTGCCTCTCGATTCGCGTCCCGATATCTTCGTTGATAAAACAATAATACACATTCGGAGTGTAAATCGAACGAAGACGGTGGAAACCGGTGTCGCGCGTTAATGTTATGCGTCGCTGTGACGAGGGTTACCGGTTAGCGATAGGAGGCCAGCAGTCTCGTCTGGTAAGAGCCAAGGCTTCCCAGTCGGGAGGAGGGGACGATAACTAACCTCGGTCAGAAGTCCGATTCAGCCGCTTATTATTTTAGTTTTTATTTTTGCGATCAGCCATTTAAAATGGCGACCATCGAGATTCTTTTCGCCTTCATTCCCGAGATGCGCCGTACAGACATTGTTTAAATTATAGTCGGCTTCACATTAGAAGAATAATTCGGTCTGAAGTCCGATTCCGCCGCTTATTATTTTCTTGCGTTGAGCTATTTAAAATTACGATCGTCGACGGTCTTTTCGCTTTCGTTCTCGAGACGCTCCGTTCAGACATTTTTTAAATAACAAAGCGGACTAATAGTAAAGCAGACTATAGAGTCTGCTTTGCATCAGAGGAATAATGATGGGAGACCGTATTTTATTATGCAAAAAAAATTAAGTGCCCGTGGAACAATGCGAAGCCCGACGATTGTGCTTGCATTGTTTTCGCTAATTGATGACAATTTTTTAAGGACCGCTTTAAGGGTGAGCTACGCACGGAGGTGCACGATGTAACTGACGAGGGCGTGCAATTTCCCGTAGCTCGCGCACGATGATCCTGACCTTGCTGCGAGCATGTTTCGTTGGAAGAAACGTTTTTTCTCACGTAACACGAACGAGGAAATCGTGCTGTTTAGTTGCCGCGATTAATTAAGGGTATTAATGGAATACGAGCGGGAAACTAGGTGCCGGCAGAGAAAGCTCCGGGAGAGTTTTACCCACAGACGTTAATGGGCGACTGCTTGATGTTATAACGTTGATAATTTTCTGAATGACTGTAATTGCCATTGTTTTGTGCGTAATAGTGCTCCGGAGTCAAACGGCGCTAGATGTAATGAGAGATCAGAGGCAATTACCAATAATCGTATCCCTGGTGAACGATCATTATCGTAGGGGGAGAGTGGGGCAAAATAGACCAGCCAAGTGATTCCGGGAGTTTTCATTAAAAGAAACATGTTATTCAAACACAATAAATAGGCCTTGGTAGACTTTCCTTCAATTGTGGTGAAAATCAATAAATTTTGAATACCGAAAAATTCACAACTTACTGACTGTTTTTTTTTTACTTATCTACATGAAATATTTATTCTTGAATTATGAAAAATCGACCATTATAGATGGGGCATTGTGGACGGATGGATAAATTGCAACAAAGTAGACTGCTTCCGCGTTTGAAAATTACCGGCTGATTTTTTATTATCTTCTACATAAAATTAGGTATTGTCAATGGATGGATGAATTGCAACGAAGTGGATTGAACTCGCGACTGGCGTTCGAAAATGTTCGTTATGTTTCGGAGTGAGGCCATTTTGCCCCGATCTCCCATAGGTTAAATAATCGACGGAGATATTTATCCCTCCGCATCGTACAGTACAATGGAGGCTGTTGGCCAATTGAACACCGTAAATCGCCCGGCCGTACGGGCAGGTCGGTAGTAGATATTATGCTTTCGTCTAGACTGCCTTTTCGAGATAGATCTCAGACGCATTATTCGACGCTAACTCTCGGCTCGGGACAATGGGACAGCCCACCTACGTGCGTAGGTAACGCGACGCGTTTTACTTACAAGTTTAAAAACGAAAATGGAAACTTTGCGTTGTCTGCGTTGCTTCGCGTGAGACCTACGTTCAATCTCCTTTTTTTCATCTGGCAACCTCCAGGCTCTGACGCGAACGGATAATGCCACGTGTGCGTCTCTCGAACGCGATATCGATCGTTTCGCGCGGCGAACCTCGTCAGCGCACCCCGCGTCCATCCTCGCGGACGTAAGAACGCCTTTTTAGCGATTATTTTGTGCTCGACGATTTTTATCGGCGTACACTCGAATAATAAACGAATCAACTATTGGAATCGTTTCTGGATTTCTCGTCAATGCTTACAGAGGATATCTCGTTATCGCGTCGAGCACACTTCACGGTGCGATTAAGCAGGCATTGCGTAATTACGAAAATTCCCATCGGTCTGAAGATTGGCTCGATAAAATACATCTCGCCGTGGAGATAAGAAAAGCTCGCTCGTCGCTGTTCGCTCAACATCGACACCGGCAGCATCAGCGCCAGCTTCTCAAATTCCGGAATTCTTTCATTGAATAGTAAAAATAAAAAATGAAAATATTATTTTCGTTACTGGCGCGGGTCCGAACGGCAAACATTGAGCGAACGATAAAGTTAGTGACTACATCGCGTTTCAACTTTAAAACGCGGAATAAGAGAAATGTTTTCCAGGACGTATTTTGGAAGGAGCAATTTTCGGATTTTTTTTTTCAATTCCAATTTTTTTTCGCCCAAATTGGAAGGTTTCGAAAAGAAATGTTCTGGATCACTCAAATCTTTTTTTTTTGCATTGAATAAAAAATGTTAGGGATAGCTTCCGGGTTTCAGCCTCGTGCAACGTCCAATCACCGGACGAAAATGAATCGACACATTTCATGGCATTGATTTTTTTTTATTTATTCCACCCATTCGGACGGATAGGTAAAAAATAAATAAAAATATCGTTACCGACGGGATCGAATAATTATCCGGTCCAGACGCGCTTACACGGATCTCTTTCTCTCCTTTCGTTTTTCGGGGTCAATGGGCGACCTTGAGGACGGCATTCGCCAGCAGCAGGATGATTCACCAGAGATCCCGAGAAACAGTGCACGCAGGACTCTTCGGCCGGCTCGGGAGAGTTACCCGAGTCGAACAAGAAGGTTCTCGCGTTCCGGAGCTGTAATCTCCCCCGACGTTCCGTGTGCTCCTTCAACCGAAATTACTGTAGGGAAGATCCGGCTATCCTGTGACACGGGAGACCATGTGACGGTCGAGTCTGCGGCTACTTTTTTTTTTCACAACCCAAGTTCTAACTTCCGAAAGTGAAACCGAGAGTGAAAGCTTCCGAAGGAAAAGACCGGAAAACAAAAATCGACATCACCGCGGAACTTGTTTCCACCGAGAGAAGCGAGTTGTTTATCTTGCGTGCTCGAGCTGCGCGTACATAGATGAAGAACCCACTGATAAGAAAAAATTCATTATTCATCTCAGGACCTAGGTTTTCAGTTCCGAAAGTGAAAACGAGAGTGAATGGCTCGGAAGAAAAAACCCGGAAACTAAAAATCGACATCACGCTGAAAAATACTCTTCCATCGAGAGAAGACTGTTAAATAAAATTGTATATTGAATGTACAATTTTTCGCGCATCCTCTGCTAGAAAGTGCCACTTTAGACACACTGTACAGGCACGAAAAACGGGACTCTTCTTGCACGTGTTACAAAAAGTATATTATTGGAATTTACGTACTTTGGTAGTAAAATTGAAGTAAACGATTAAATGTAAAGTATTTCTAAAGTTTGAGATACAGTTCACGTTAATTGTTCATCACAACTGTACGTGAAATTCAATATACCAGTTTATGTACAAAAACCTCCTGCACCAGTACATTAAATTTCATGCGATTTTTTTTATGCTAAAGCGAGTTCTTTATCTCGCGAGCTCAAGCTACGCGCGCATAGATGAAAAACCCACCGACGAAAAAAAAGTGATTATTCGTTTTTTTCGTTATCAGTTAATTCATCGCAGTCGAAGCGATAGCGATAAACATCCGCGAGGTGTGTGAAAAGATAGTGCGCCGGACGTCGGGATTTTCCCCTCGTTATCTGCGTTATTTATTTTTCTTCCAATTGAATCCCGAGTGGTTGATTGATCGGGAGGGAATGCCTTACGTCGACGATCGGAAGTGTTTCGAAGATATATCATCGTAGTCGATAATGCAGCACTCTTTTTTTATACGCTCTCTCACACATAGACGAGGCTCACAATTTTTTGGCCCGACCTCGATAGTCGCACCCAATTGCAGAGCCGCTCACTTCCCCCTTGCCCCTCGCCCCTCGGCCCTTCGCTAATTCTCGTCTCCGCTTGAAAGAGAGTTCCGCTGCCGTCGAGATTCCCGAGGCGTGCTCGAGAGCTCGTCGGTGTACCGTTCGTTCCCGACGAGGCCCGCGTTCGGTTCGTCGGGCTTCGAGGACGCGCCGAGGGCTCGAAAAATATCGATCGCTTCGGTGACTCACGGATTTTTCCTTATTCCGAAATCATTCCGTGTACGACGCATCGAGTGAATTTCGAAATGACCCGGTGACTCGTTCTTCTTTCCTCTTGCGGGAATTGAGAAATAATCGAGGGAGACGCTGACCGCTGGAAGAGGATTGATTTATTTGACTCGAAGACCCCCCGGCGTTCGGCGAGGAACGCGAGTCGCCCGTGCGGACGCGCGCGCGAGCTTCGGCTCTGGATCTCCCTCGGTCCATCTCGCCCGGATCCAATGGAACCGATTAAAGAACGCTCGAGAGGAATCTCGTGAGGTCGCGTACACTCAATCGCGATCGTCGGAGCGAGAGGCCAAGATAAAGAGCTGGGAGTCGCGACGAGTTTCAATCGGGAACGAGCGAACCGCGTCACTGCGTCTGTCCACGAGCCTCGCACGCATCCAACGGCTGGCTCGGGAGTTTCCTAGGCCGTCTACAGTGTGTCGGAGCGCACCTGCAACCGAGTACCGATAACTCCGACAGCGGCATCGACGCTCGATGACTTCATAGTTGGCGTTACTTATCGGTGAAATAAATGATAAGAAACAGTTAATTTTGTTTTTTTTAATTTTTTTACGAATCGACAAGATTGTTTCGCGGAAATCGGGCTCCTCGCTCGCGATGTCGGTTCAACGAGAATAAAGAAAAAGAATTTAGTTGACTTAACCGATGCTGTGTCATCGGATCTATTGTCGGTCATTATCGACATTGATGTCGGGTTGAGGCAGGGAGCTGATCGTAGCGATATTATTTTTATATTTCAGCTAGTGCACTATTTATTTAATACTCTCACTGCTGTCCTTATCACGGCTACCTAGAATATTACTGTACTCACATTATCGTCATTTTACCATTATTGCAACTACTATTACTCCTAGTATTACGATTAATATTTTTATAACCTCTGTATTATAATTAATTACTACTCTACGCCTATAGTATTAACCCGGCCCTGCTTGTATCTGCTCGCATCGCACCGGTCGTTAGGGGATTTCCCCCTGGATCCAATAAAAACCTATCTATCTATTATCTAAAATGAAACTATAAATTTCTTTATTTTTTGCGGATCTGCAAGATTGTTACGCGGAAGCCGGTCTCCTCGCTCGCAATGTCGAAGTAACGAGAAGTTAAAGAAAAAACAATTAATTGATTTAACCGATGCGATGTATCATCGGGTCTATTGTCGGCAATTATTAAGTTCCGCGCCGGTCGCTGCACAACGGTTGCGCGCGTGAGTGCCTCCTCCTCGAGTTTGATGCATACGCGTTAAAACGGACGCGTACACACGCACGCGGGCGTGTTGGATACGCGAGGCCTGGTATCGAACCCCGGGATCTCGTTTTCTTCCAAGGTCAGACACGCGAGGTTCTGCCTGTGCGTTTGCGCGCTATCGCAAAAGTTTGAGAGCAAAATGAGAGGAACACTGGATTAGAGTGTCTTTTTGACGTCGGGGGCTTTCTTCCGATAGTTTGTTGATCCGACCGTGCGCGACCCGTATGGCCGGGATGGAAGACAAGTAGATCGTACCGAAGGTAAGTGTTCGGTGTCCGCTGGACGAACCCGATATGCAATGGCACTGAATATGCATTACGAAAGTTTCCTGATCCGCGGGTCGCGCGAAACCCGTAGAACCTGTTGCAGAACGGCCGCACCGATCCCCACCTCTCGGCTTACCCTGCACCCGTGAGGTATTTTTTGTTTTTATTTGCCGCACTGCATTTGCATTTCTTCTTTTTTTTTTTGCCTTCACCCGACGAATAATACATGGAAGGTATCCTGCGACTCTACGCCGCAGCTCAGGCGGCGGAGACACGAAATACATTTCGATGCAAGACTTGTGGAATAATCGTTTTGGGGCAAAATGGACTCGGTTGAAAATGTAGTGAAAATTGATTAATTAATTATTCTCTAGATAAAACGATTGATATTTATGTATTTCTATGCTCATTTATTTATTTAATAACAGGCTGGGTCCGATTACAAGGTCGATAGCAAACTCATCGCCCAATGAATGATGTAAGAGAGATCCATCGATTATAAATTGCACAAATTTATCAATAGTAGATCAGAAAAAATTGCTATTAATTTTAATATGGAATAATATGGAAGAAAATTAAAATCGTTTCGCGTATATTGAATTGCTTTTCAGTGAGCTTACGATCATTCCGGAATCGTATTAAACCGGCGAGACTTTTTTTACGATCTTTACGGGAGTGGAAGATTTTTTAAATTGTTTCTCAACAATTCCATTTTGCCCAACGTGTTAATTTTTCCCCACTCTCCACTATAGCAGCCTGATTGAGGTCATAACGCGTCATAAAAGAGAGTACGCCAACCGTGTCTGTGTGCATGCACAGCGCCTATAATATATACGGAATCATAGATCGAACGAAAGTAAACACGGCTTTGCTGCTGCCACGACGATAATTCGCTAACACCGAATAACACCGCGTATAAGTTTCCGAGCTAAAAAGTATATCCTGACTCGAGAGACTATGTCGCGACGAACCGCAGCGTGACGATGGTAAGGATTTCTTGCCGATACGTAACAGTGTCTTTATGAAAGCTCGGTCACGAGCGTTCCAAAGTGAATTAACGTTCACGTAACGCTAAATCACTGCGGCTACGAAGTGTAAAGAGGCTGCTGCTGCTGCTGCGGATACAATACATATTGACACTTATTGTCAGATGACCCATTAGGTATAGGATTGTTTGCCTCAATCGAGTGCGAAAATTCGCAAGTTTTAGGAAACGTAACGGCTCGCCAATGACCTGTATATATAGTGGGGCAAAACGGACCCGTTCCGAAATACAGCAAAACTTTTCCACACGGGTACTTGTCGATCGATTTCAGAGACATCGGAAAACATTCCAATCTTGAGAGAAATGTTGAAAAATTCATTCCGTGTCCTAAAAAAACTCTCCGATCTCAAGAGATTCGGACAGTTTCCTCAATGTACGTCCACTTGATTCACATCCACCCACGGGCCGGTCCATTTTGCCCCACTCAGGCCTGATTAACGGAGGAATTATTAACTGTCGTCGAGCTGGCACGTGATATCGAACGAGTGTGATCTACAGACGATTACATCGCGCAGGATTGAGTGCAGCATCCGATGGACCACTAGCTGGACCATCGGAAAGATGCGGTATTGCAGAGGACGAGAATACGATGAATCCCTCAACGAGGTTCGCGATGACTCGCGCTCGTTAGCTCGTTCGCTCGGTCACAGTCAACAGAATGGTTAACGCTTTATCGAGATATCCTCTCATTCTCGGTTTCGACTCGCGGCACATGAAATTCGGTGATGTCTCGTGACTTCATACGGCAATTTAATTGCACCTGCATGTCCGAAAATGTAGATTAAAAAAAAAAATTTAATTATTATTTTATTTTATCATTTGATTACAACACTATTCTATTTTATTCTACCTCTGAAACTCTGTGAAATTAAGTGAACGAGGGGTGGTGAGTCATGTTTCGGGGCTGTTCGTAGTACATCGCACATCATGTACTTAGGCACGCACATACGGTCGATGAATTACCAGGGGGGTAAAAACAGCGCGTATGCGTTACTAGATTTAACGCAAGGAGTGAATCATTCTTTTCCCACTCGGAGTCACCCTCCTCGGTTTGTCCCAAATGTCATCAATATTTACCGGAAGACTCTGACGTCACGGAGAGAAGATGAGCCGGCTGGGATATTCGGCGATGTCTCGGGGCTCTTCGTAGTAACATCGCACAGCATGTACTTACGCACACACATACGATCGATGAACTTCGGGGGGAGGAGAGGGGGATAAAAAGAGCGCGTGCATGCGTCGGTAGATTTAACGATCGTAAGGAGTGAATCATTTTCTCGCACTCGGGTCACCCTCCTCGGTTCGTCCCAAATATCATCAATACTAAGGGGGCTTTTGACGTCACTGAGAAAAAAATGAGCCGGCAGGGATATTTGGAAGAAGAGAGCGCCGAAAGGGGGTTACGATAGAGACGTGCTAAAAAGCACGTAGCCGAAGAGTGGAACAACACAGTAGAGGAGACCTCGTGCGAAGGGGAGTCCTTGCGAAGTTTACATTTCGCGGATACTATCAATAAATAATTCACACGGGCATCGTCGGACTCATTGGTACGCGAGAGAACGAGTCTCTTGCAGCGTACGCTTCGGAGCATATCGCCAATTGGGCCGACCGTTTATGTAACGCTTATGAATATAGCACGGCAAGATAAGTTACGATGTGCCTGGAGAGTACCGGTTCTGTTCGGGTTTAATGTTCGAGCTGTCAAACAATTAATTAATTCCGCGAACGTGCGGGCACTCGAAATTGTTATCATCACGCAGATTGGAATTCGAGATCGAGATACCGGATACGCGACTCTGGTCGGGGGGCCAATGTATCATGGATTTGCTCCTGGGAGAGGGAGAGATTTATCGTATAATAGGACCAAAAGTCACATTCTACCATAAGTTGTACAATGTATTATTATTATTTGTTTAGAATTTGGGTGTTTAAATAATTATTAATAATTAATGATCTATTATTATTTTTATTATCATTATTATTTATTGATTGTTAACCGACAGCGGTGGATGCGCGGTTGGCGCACGGCTCTGGTGGTCCCCCAAGTCAAGCTGATTCGTTCGCGGTCAGTACTTGGATGGGTGACCGCTTAGCCGTGCGCTAGCTGGCGCATCGACCGTTGAGCGGAAGGCGCTTTCTTCTGAGACTTTGGTGTTTCTGCACTTTACTCAAGTGCAAAAATACCAGTGGATCAGTAGAATATGGCCGTCTGTACCGGCACGGGTTTTCCGTAGTTTCCCCGTGTCCTCGGCAAATGCGGTACAGTGTAGCTAAGTCGGCTACGGACGCACTGGAAGTTAGGTAGCTTAGCTGAGTGCGGGTAGGGAGTGCTAGGGGGGAATCGGGATGGGGTTCCGTAAAAACCCGACAAGGGTATACGGTGGAATTGGAACAACAACAAATATATTTATTGATTGTTCATTTAGTATTTATCTATTTTGTGTTACTATTTCTAAATATAAATCGCAATTAAACAATATTATAACTACTATTGTGAGAGGGAGAAATTTATTGTACAATAACGGTAAAAAATAATTTTGTTATAAAGTGACAAACCGCTTTGTTTAGGCTTAAATATACAAGCCTGTCCTTTTATTTCCCGCGTCATTAATGATTATCAAGTATTATTAATATGACGAATTTATTGTCCATTCGGCGTTTATTTTATTTAATTTAAAAAAAATTGTTTTTATATGAATCGTAATTAAATAATCATAACAATTATTGTGTCGCACGGGAGACGAGAGAGGAAAGTATCCGGGAAGGGAGGGCCAAGTAAACTCCGCGACGTTAGTTCAACGTGAGGCTTGATTATCTCGTCGGGATGGAGGAGTTGCAACAACAGCACAGCCGGCGAACAATCGCCGGCCAATTATGCTCGACTTCCGGCAAGAGAAGACCGCGGCCGGGAGGTGGATCATGAACGTCCTTCGGACACGCGAACTCGCGCTCACGACAAGGTCAGCGAAAACGTGCGCTCGCAGTTTCGTCTTTGTCGGATGTATAATCGTTCACCTGGTGGTATCGTCCGATTAATGCGCCCAGTGGTACGGCACCTGTGTTACACGCGGAGCTACGCGCGAGGCGGACGCGTAGTATCGGATATATGACTGGCAGAAATTTTCAATGCTAAAAGAAAAGATAAAAGGAACTAGCCTATTGTAGGCAGCGTGAAACTGGCCGCGACAGCTGCGTACGCCGTTTCTCGTCGAGTTTATACATGCGCTCCGTAACGGTTGTACGAATTGCAGTCGCAAAACCCGAGAGCGATGATAATTCGCCTTGGCGCGCGGTCGACTCTCTCGTTCGAGACGCCGGAGCTCCGGTGAACAAACGATTCCGAGCAAAGTTCCTCGATACTTTCACTTGGCAACCGGCGGATGACCCGAGATTGCGCGGAGACCCGATTACCCGCTCGGTTGTGGCTCGCTGATAAATACATCCTTTTTCTCGCGATCCCGAGCGTGGCTCGCTCGTGCATCGCAGACTGCGTGGTGGCTGCGTATACACGTTTACCGCGAAAAGTCCAAAGTCATCTCTCGTTTTCTGGCGCCGATGCTGTGCGCGTAGAACACTTGGCATCGACTTTCGGCCGATCTGCTTCCATCCGTTTTACTTCGCATCGTGCAAAAATAAGACTCGTCGAAGTAAGGCGTAAAACTGAGCACAATTTTTCAAACGCACTTCACGGTGTGTTACTTCAGCGTTGTTATTGACAGTAAAGGAAGTTGTTCCGTGACTATACATTTTCGTTGCGTTCGGTCAAAGAAGTATCGTCGTTTTTCATCCAATTATCATTTAAACGGTACCGATTGCACAGATCCATGCGGATGTACCGTTGTTATTTCAACGATAGTCTCCGGCTGTATCGGCGTGTATTATTATGTGTACTCTGGTTTTAGCTCGTGCGTCACAGTTTTCGCGCTCGGCGGAGACAATTAATGTGATTGTACGTGTGACGAGCGGCAAGCACAAAAAACGTGGACAGGGAACGAACCAGTTAACGATGAGTTGGTCTAATATCTACAGAGGCGATCGTCACAGACGCCCACGCAACCGCCCTTTTCCGTGACGTAAAACCCTTCCCCATGCGAGAACTCACGGTGAATTATTCTGTTTGTGAGCTATACGGCGGAGGTGGACCCGGGTGAGGTGTATCGACTTGTCGTACGATATTGGGTCGTGCAAGTTCTTCGTCGACAATCACGATAGTTCTTACGCTTTCTAATCCCCGTGATCCGTTTAACAATTTATACGCCGAGAGCGCCTCGCGGTCTCTCTGCAAATCTATTCCCGAATTGTGGCTGAAAGAGCCCTCGTTCGTAGACCGCGGCATTGCCAACGAACGGTAACGACGACGGAAGCGTCGAGCACAAACGGCGTGAGTAAAGGGCGACGCCGACTTCGTTCCACGCACGAACGAGTCTGTGAAGAAAGTTATTTTTCTCGTTATTCAAGAAACGGTCGAGGTGTTTTCGGTCATTCCAGTGAAAGTGTGACACCGTTTACCGTTATTGTGTCTCGTTCGGAGGGAAAACAAGTTTTTAACGTGATTCACTTGTTATGACCAGATAATGTAAGGAAGGAAAAAAAATTAAGTGAGAAGCGCATGCGAATGAGACGAGCGATACTGGCTTATGTTAGCATATGAGAATCGACAATCAATTGAAGAGTAGATCACAAATAGGAAGTCGAATAATGTTGAAAAAAAAAAAAAATGAAGAAAAAAAATTGTACCCAAATAATCCAATACACTAGCCATGGTTACTGGGCTGGCATACTGGCGTTGGCATTTGGATGTTTGATGTAAGTCCTGTTAGACACTCGCGCGCTATGCGATAATCACGCGCAAGTAACACAAGGACTATTCTGGGAAGGAAAAAGCAAGTTTTATGAACATTGAAGAGAGGGTCCCCGAGCGTAGTTTTTGTCCGGAGGCGGGAATCGAACCCGCGTCGCCCGGTTTCTAAGCCGACGCGCTACCCACTTACCCGGCACGCTGTACCTGTTTTATAGAAGCGTTCTCGTTATTTAATTCCCTCGCGACGCTTTTTTATTTCAGTTTTTATTATTGTTTCTGAACCGTGGTTCACGGACGGGACAATACCCGGAGGTATCGAGATCGTATCGCGGAACGATTATTCGCCGAGTGTCCGCTCTTGCGCAAGCCGTGGAGCGCAGTAGGTGCGAACAAGATATGTTCGAGAGTCCGCGTAGCCTCAATCGTGACGCGTTACCAAGTCTCCGCTGGAGTTACGTAGACTCCGGCATGTTTTTTTAATTTAAAAATTAAAAAAATTTAAAAAAAATTAAAAAATTTAAAAAGTGAAAAATTTAAAAATTTAAAAATTTAAAAATTTAAAAATTTAAAAATTTAAAAATTTAAAAATTTAAAAATTTAAAAATTTAAAAATTTAAAAATTTAAAAATTTAAAAATTTAAAAATTCAACAATTTAAAAATTTAAAAATTCAAGAATTAAAAAATTTAAACCTGTTTCCGCACTGTCCGTATTCCTTGATGTTTCATAGAAAGGCGTTGAACAATCGCCGTTCGGTTTATTGATCGAACGAAAAGCCTTGGTCTTACATGGAAGGGTTAGAAGTATGTTCGAAAAAAAAAAAATTCTAGGAGTTTATCGTTCCATGGACAAAAAGATTGCTGCACCGTGGCTGGATGGCTCTTTACCTCAAGTCCGTCTCCCGTAACAACTTCCACGTTAACATCGAAAGAAAGTCGACTAATATGTGGGTAATAAATACAGCTGTGACCCGCGGATTTCCGCCTGTCTGCCCGACACGCACCGGAAGTTGCACAAAGCTGGGTCTCGATAGAAGGAGCACGCGATAATTTACGTAGCGGGACGGCCGAAGAGTTTGGTTATCAGAACGACGAAATTTGTCTATGGTTACGGAGAGCGATGCTTCGATCGGGTCGAGGAAGCACCGCGCCTCGTGAAGCGAGGCGCGGCGACTATTGCAATTATTTAAGGACCATTGTCCAAGCACGACTTTGATGATTTAGTGACGTTGAATGAAATTACCGAGCACGTTTGTTGTCGCTCGAATTCGTAATTGGAAAGGAAGATCTTTGGATTGTTAACGAGAAACATGGAGTGGCAGAGATACGTAGATGGAAATAAGCATCAACTACGCTAGTTAAAGCTTCGAGCCCGTAGGCTCGAAGTCTCGTTGGAAGCTAAAAACGGCACGGAAGCCTACAGTCGGGAGAAAACCGTTTCTTCCAGCTTTCCGAGCCGAAGCTTATTCATAAACCCGTTCCCTAGAAGCGCCGGTGACCAAAGAGCTACGTGAGTCACACCGGGAGGGGGAAAGACTTTTGAGAAAATCTTGGGGACAGAATTACCCGCAAAGTTTGTGAAATTAGACATCGCGAACGAAGCTCCAGCTTCAGCGGTGCACTATTCGATGCAATGATAAAATTCATCGAATCGATTTTTCTTTTAGGCGGCGTTGAGTCGAGTTTGCACGAACAAGGAAAACTTTAGGGACATTGAACTTATCAATTGGACACGTGACCTTAGAATTTAGTATATGCGTATATGCCATGCATACGACTACAAGTCTTCAGCGACTTTAGAGAAAATCTTGGGGACAGAATTGCTCGCAAAGTTTATGAAATTAGACATTGCGAACGAAGTTCAAGATTCAACGGTGCATTATTCAACGGAATGAGATCATTAATCGAATCGATTGTTTTTTGTGAACGCAGCGTTAGGAAGAATAAGTGCAAACAGGGGAACTCTAGGGACATTCAACCTATTAACGTGACACGTGACCTTAGAATTTGGTCGCGAACGATTTAATCCTCGTGACGGAAACCAAAGCTGAACACGTGTTCAGCACACGCTGGAAGGTTAAGGCCAGTCCCGATCGGTGTCTGGATTAATTATTCGCGACCCACCAGGCTCGATTATTATTTGCCTCGTATATATCATACATACGACTGCGAGTCACTTCTCTTTGCATTATTTATTCGATTACTCACAGTCTTCGCGCATCGCTGATCGTGAATAGCCCACGCTCGATAAAGTATAAATATTTATTTATAGAATTGTCCGCGATCGAATAATTAACCGATTCGAGGCGATGCAGAACTTCCTCCGGACCCAGGCGGTAACAAATTTTTTTTTCCGAGGCCAATGATTTCCGTTCCGCCCAGATATCAAATGTCCAAAAGTAATGAATTACAGATTTTTTTACCGACCGAGTCCGTTTATCGTCGGCTCGGCGTCACATCTCGATAGGGTTGTTGCTCGAAACGGCAATCACTCGTTGCTCCAATCGTCCGATTAGGCATCGGATCCGACACCGATAACCGAAAAATATTTTCGAATCTAATCGGTAAAAAGTTCCGTCTCCTTGACTGGCGGAGTCTCTCGTTCATGTTTTTTTTTTTTTTTTTTGCCGTCCCGTTTGGCGTGGGTATCGCGAAGAACCATCGATGACTTCGAGGCCCGGCGTCCTCTCACTTTTTACATTTAAGGCAGACCGAAGGCTGGTGCGCGTCTCCATAAATCGATCGCGTTCAATATGTATAGCAGAGACCTGCATCGACGGGAAGGGAAAACGAGGAACGTTCAGTTAAAAAAAAAAAAAAAATTCAGAGTCGTAGGTCTATAGCGCGCGCCGCTGTAGCTGCGTTTCATTCGACCGGAAGCACAGCTACGGCCGAGCGGAAATTTCATCACTCCTCGATAATCAACGTCACGCCACGTGACTTCCTCGACAATTAGTCACACGCCGTAATAACGAGGCCCAAAGTCTCCTACCTATTCTAACAACGAAATCTAGTCTCAAAAAAAATTGAATTTCGATTGCGAGTTTTTTAAAAATGAATTGTTAACCCTGGAACAATACACATGTTGAAACAATATTTTTTAAATCTTGACCTATTATTTTTTGTGTTTGACTTCTACTTTGTGATTTTCACGCAAATTGAACCGAAAATCGTTGATTACCGTTGAAGTAGCGGAACGACGAAGAGGTCGACTCCAACAGACCCATGTGTGGTGTTTTAGGGTTAATGGGACGGTCCGCAATACAATGGTCGGTCGCCGAGGTCGACGCTCCGGCGATCGCTCGTTTTATTGTTCCAGTCTGCTCTACCGATCGCTCGCTTCCAGTTTCCATGAGAATCTACAGCGAGTTATCGTTGTACAAACGAAAACCGGCTAGATAAGCCCGTCCCCGCGGGAGTGTTTAATGTGCGGCCATACGGTAGCATCGGCGACGCTCACCTTTTATTTCGTTCGTGACTATAAATAGAATTGTCAGGCGACACGCTCACATCGGGTGAGTCACGCCGGGATAAACATCGATGCAATATCGGTCGCTGCATGTATTTGCGAAAAAAAACAGTATAACGAAGGGGTGAATGAGTCGACTGCTTTACCCGTCGCAAAATGCCACGTTTTTATCGCTTTGCTCGGTGATAAAGCGACGGCATTCAACGTCGTCGAGCTTCCGGGTGAGAGATTTATTAATAGACGCATCGCCGTTCGGAAAAGGTTGATTTTATGGAAAGTCATTAAGGTATCATTGCGCGGACCATTGATACAATTATACAACACCGTCGATACAATTTAGGCTTAAACCTTGTATACCTTTTGTCTGCGCATCAAACAATGTTTGTAGATACGATTAAAAGTGTCGAATTGGATTTTTAATTCTTAAATTCGGAATAAATAAAATCTGCATAGGAGCGTCCGGCGATTGGGACGTGTCCGAGTATTGGTACTGTTACGTTAGTTGCATCGAGACACTGAAGGTTGCTGACGGGGGGCGATCGTTGTTTACAAACAAAAAAAATCGGACGAGTCCGCTGTGCGTCGGAGATCCGGTTGGATAACCCTACGTTTCACCCGAGCGTTCAGATTCTTCTCGTGTGTTTTCGAAAAACAACGCTTTCTGTTTGTCGATCCGACGATAACATTTTTTTTCTGAGAATCACCGCGAAGAAAATCGTGCGAGGATTTGATAAAAGTGAATTGGGAGGAGCTTAGATCGTATCGATGCGATAAATGGGAGAGAGCTTTTCGCTGACGGGGAAAGTCAGCTGATTCGCGATGATAGACAAACCAGCGATGAGGATTCTCTGTGAATATGCCCGTAGCGAATTATGAGAGAGAATCGTACGTCCGGAACGTTGAAAGTTCGGTGAAAAACTCGATTACTCGTGTATTTTTATGTTCGCACGGGTGCTTTATGTCCATCGTCGTAGGGATGAATTGAGACGCAATGGCTAGATTGTGAACTAAAAACGTTTAAGGCGAGATGGTAGAGACGCAGTCGGCAAAAAAAAATTGAAATGAATGGCATTCGGAGATGGTAGATATATCGCGAAAAAGCAAAGTATTGCTGATGTAGAATTCAATACCGTGTCCGATGATACTTCGCTTTCACCCCAAATGTCAAGCATTTTTATGTGGCATTGATTCGAAAAATGCAAGTATCTCTTCTGCACTCGTATGTCACGTGGTACATGTTTCAACTCACCGTAAAGCATCCGCGAACATTCCGGATCTATACAACGTTATTCACTTTGATCGGTTCGAATTTTAGGGCTTTTAGCGCTCACATCAGCACGAAGGAGTACGAGGTATAATACGACGCGAAAGAGCAAAAAATTTCACCGTTTCGAGATATACGAGAGCATCGGCCGCGAATAACTTTCTCGATAACAAAGCACTGGTCGTTGGTATCGCCATTTTGAATGCTGCGCGAGTTCTTCCATGGTACGAACTCTCGGCGTCGAACGCTTATCGACAGATCGTACCTTCAATAAAAACAATCACCGCGTCCTAGAGAAAGGCGTGTGCGAATATTCCGGAACTGAACAACATTATTCACTGCGATTTGTTCGAATTGTAAGGTATTTACCGCACAGTTAGCACGAAATGATTTAATACGCCGCGACGAGTAAAAAATTGCGCCGGTTCGAGATGTGCGAAAAACTTTCTGGATAACAAAACACTAATCGTTGGTACAGCCATTTTCAATACAACGTGAATTCTCCCGTAGCGCGAACTTTCGCCGTCGAACGATCACAGACCGTCGGTATAATCTTCGATAAAAGCGATCGCTGCAACGGAGTCAAAGCGTCGACGTAGTTTCGCTGTGTCCGCGATTCGGGGCAGAGGGAGCGAATATCGCATCCCGAACGGTTGTTCCGCCGCGTCAGACATCGCCACTTTGTTATTTACACCGTTCTCTCGACCAGTTCCGTTTGCTGGCATTAATTTTTTCGTTTAATACATACAATATTCTTCGAAGTAGTGTAAAAAAAATAAACATTCCCTGTATTTCAGTGGTTAGCTTAGCTTTTCAGAGTGCCGAGGGCGTGCAAGGATGGCTGAGGAGAAGACTGATTTCGTAAGTTTTTTTTATATACAACTGCACCGTACCAGTTAGGTCCAGCTTTATATAAAATGGCTTCGGCACTCTAACCTAAAATTCGCATTTGGCGGCGTATACCGCGTCACGGCATAGTTGCGGATACGAGGAAAAATATCGAATCTACGTATCATTCGTACGTTCGATAGTTGTCGTCCGGCCGAGTAGACAGAATTTTTTTCGTCGACAGAATTTTTTTCTTCACGCACAAATACCGACGAAACACCCGTTCGAATGTTCGCAGGATTGGGGCAACGAGAAGTTACAGCGCGCGCAAAAGACCATCAACGACTCTCCGTACGACCTCGAAGCATGGAGCGTACTTATCAGAGAAGCGCAGAACAGGCCGATAATCGAAGTGCGCCCCGTGTTCGAGAGGCTCGTCACGGTATTCCCGTCCGCGGGTCGCTACTGGAAGATATACATCGAACAAGAGGTAAACGCGAGCGGCTTCGACGCAACGATCAAGCGATCGCGAACGCCGAACCGAGCTTCGTACAAAATAAATTGTATTTTCAATTTTGTTACAGATGAAAATGCGCAACTTTGAGAAGGTCGAAAAGGTATGTTAAAAAAAAAAAAAAAAAAAAATGAATTGTTTTAGATTGCCAATTTGAATCGAAACGATTCGCTCGTTGGTAAATTACACGTTGCGTATTTTTCTCAGGGTTGTTCAATTAGAATGACGAAATATTGTCCTGCGTTATTGTTCGAGTACAGCTTAGAAAACGGGTGAAAGAATGTTCGGTCTCGGAGGATCGCGACACTATTTTAACTGAACAACGTACTGTTGAGGGATGCGAAACTTGGATGTCGTTAGCTTTATGTAAAAAAAAAAAAGAAAAAAGAATTGGTACAAAGCTACCTGATAACTGATAACGATATGGTATTACCATACTTATGTGATTTTGGCCACTTTGCATATTATGTGAGGTGAATAAAAAACATTTTTACTTCACCACCGAGCCACTTATTTAATTAATTGTTTACCGTTATCTTAACGCGTTCGGGAGGTTGCTTTCCGCGTGCCATCTCGGACGAGGCTCCATCCGGTCTCTCGAATTGACAATTTCGTATTCGGAAAAACATCGCAGAAGGCAACTTTCTGAATGGCATCAGCCTTGTATTCCTTCCTGCAACACTGCGGTTTGTTGCATTTCGTCGAAATCGCTGTGGAAAAACTTCTATGAATCAGGCTGTACTATTTTTATTTGCAACATTGTTTGCAATCTTTTTTTGTTTCATCGAGTTCTCTGCACTTCGAGTTATTGGTTATTGCTGAGTAGATTCGTTTTCTCATCTATCGCGCTTCATAATAAATAATACGGAAACGATGGACGACAACCTTTCCCCCCCCACCTTGTGTATATTTGAGGAAACGCTATGGGACGATCCTCCAGTATTCGCAATCGATATCAAGGGGTAGCATAAAGTGACCGAATATATCACGATAAATCTAGAACACTACTCAATCGTTAAATCGATCGACGTTAATTAATTTGCCGCGCGTGCTGTTATCGATTTCGAACACAGCTATATCGTCGATCGGCTCCAAACTCGTCACATCATGCTGCCTCGTATTGTCTTAATTTTTTCAATCGTTTTTGGGATCAATTATTTCCAGATCCCACACAGGCTCATTAATTGTGTCACGGCCACTATACCCCACTTGTAGCGAAATAAATAAATCTCTTGAACCGTGGGGTTTCACACTGTGTTAATTGACTATCTTCATCATATATAATTTTTTTTCTCCGTTTTCTCTGAAAAATGAACATAATATATATGAGTGCAGGAGTAATCTGTGTTTTTTATTTTGCCACAAAATAAATAATTCGTAAATAAATGCATTGGCGCATTATTATTTATCCCGAGTATATTTATCGACTACCACGAATGAAAAAAAACGATGCCTTAGAAACTTTACTGTATCTGAATAGCCGAAAAAAATGAAAAGAAAAAAAACGAAAATAAGAGAAATTGTCGGTAAAATTTTTCTCCAGGTGTCCGAATATAAACTTGCCTTTGTGGGTAAGTAAGGCAGTAGCTTGACTATTCCCGGTTTGAAAAAAAAAAAAATCCAACATCTCTCGTAGACACTTAATAACAACAGACACACGACAGAGACTGAAATTTATGCAATCCTACAACTTTCTTTCTCCGACAGCTTTTCCAAAGGTGCCTCATGAAAATCTTGAATATTGAATTATGGAAACTGTACCTTTCTTACGTCAAAGAAACGAAGGCCAGCCTCGCCACGTACAAGTAAGTAGACGAATCGAAATCGAAGAAAAAAATCATTGATGAATCGCGTCATCCTCTCGAAAACGTGCAACAATCTATGGGAAATGAATTTTTATTTCAAAAATTCAGAGAGAAAATGGCTCAGGCGTATGATTTCGCATTGGACAAGATCGGAATGGATATTCATTCGTACAGTATTTGGAACGACTACGTTATGTTTCTCAAGAGTGTCGAAGCCGTAGGCTCTTACGCAGAGAATCAAAAAATTAGCGCAGTGCGAAAGGTAAGATTACGAAAAGAAAGACCAGCCTTGGGATTTTCGCGGAAGATGCAGATTATTGTATATTACAGGTCTATCAACGGGGAGTTATAAATCCGATGATAAACATGGAACAACTGTGGAAGGATTATATGGCTTTCGAGCAGAATATAAATCCGATAATCGCTGAGAAAATGGCAATCGAGAGATCGAGAGACTACATGAACGCGAGACGAGTAGCGAAGGAATTGGAAGCGGTCACACGAGGACTCAACAGAAGCGCCCCGAGCGTTCCACCCACGGGACATCCGGAAGAGGTCAAACAGGTATAACATTTCATAGGATTCGCATAAATATTTGATGTCTGTGACTTTTCGTAAACGGTCGTTTTCCTAGCGATGCGATACAAAAAATTGCATCCCTTCAGCTGACGAAAAAAAAGATCTTGGATGAAACGGGAGTGGCCGGGAGATTAAGAATAATTTTCTCCGCACAGGTTGAGTTGTGGAAGAAGTACATAGCGTGGGAGCGAAGCAATCCCTTGAGGACAGAAGACACGTCCCTGGTAGCGCGTCGTGTAATGTTCGCGATCGAGCAATGCCTCCTCTGCCTGGGACATCATCCCGCTGTCTGGCATCAAGCTGCACATTTTCTCGAGCTGAGCTCGAAGATTCTCACGGAAAAGGGCGACGTCAACGCGTCGAAGAATCTCAGCGACGAGGCGGCCACGATGTTCGAGAGAGCGACGAGTACTCTGCTGTCGAAAAACATGCTGCTCTACTTTGCGCACGCCGACTTCGAGGAGGGCCGCGTTAAGTACGAGAAGGTTCATCAGATATATCAAAAGTTTCTTGATATTGCCGATATCGATCCGACACTGGTTTGTAAACTAATTTAGCGACTCGGGAAAAACTTGTACGGTAGAGCCTCGATTATCCAAAACCTCTATTATCCGAACCATGGCGGAAAATTTCGATGTCATATCATCGTTGAGCGCTATTTGTTTTTAATATACTCCAAAAAATGTGCAGAGTACCTGCAAGTATCACTAAATAAGTGGAAAAAATACCGATGTTGAAATATTTAATAGTACGTATGTATTTTTTTTAAACCCGCAAAAAAATCCTCGTTTAGACTAGAAGACTGCCAGTATGTTATTTTTCGTTTTCAAGTTACCATAATTCGTAAAAATCGTTGCTCCAAACTAGACGCGACCCCGATTGATTCGGATAATCGAGGTTCTACTGTACAAAGCATGTCGGACTTGCACAAAAAATTAAATAAAAAATGTATTCAACAGGCATACGTACAATACATGAAATTCGCCAGACGCGCGGAGGGAATAAAATCCGCCAGGACCGTTTTCAAGAGAGCGCGGGAGGATCAGCGTTGTCGTCACCACGTCTACGTCGCCGCCGCTCTGATGGAATATTATTGCACCAAAGACAAAAATATCGCTTTTCGCATATTCGAATTGGGCCTGAAGAAATTCGCCGACAATCCCGAATATATATTATGTTACATCGATTACCTGTCGCACTTGAACGGTATGCATATTGGGATTGATAGAAATGAAAAAAAAAAAATGCCTCGCCACTTAAACTTTCGTGCATCGTCCTCTTCTGTACGCAAATCTGAAATAATTTCCAGAGGACAACAACACGAGAGTATTATTCGAGCGTGTCCTGTCGTCGGGGAGTCTGGAACACGAGAAATCTGTGTAAGTCACCGTTTATTTTTAATCCTCCTGAAATCGTAGAATTATAATTTGCGTTCAACAACGTTGTTCTTCTCCTTTGCAGCGACATATGGAATCGTTTCCTAGAATTCGAATCGAACATCGGCGACTTGGCGAGTATAGTGAAAGTCGAGAAGAGACGAAGCGCCGTGCTGGAGAAGATAAAGGAGTTCGAGGGCAAGGAGACCGCTCAGCTCGTGGACAGATACAAATTTTTGGATCTATATCCGTGCACCGGTGTCGAGTTGCGATCGATCGGATACGTGGAGGTGTCGAGTGTCGTCAGAAATCCCACCGGGAATTTGCCCCGGACTCCAGATACTGTGGAAGCCAGAGCCGCTCTGCCCAGACCGGATCTGTCACAGATGATTCCGTACAAGCCCAAAGTCAACGCTCTGCCCGGAGAACATCCAGTGCCAGGTTTGTGGCTCGATCGCTCGCTGCGATTAAGGATGTATCACAGATACCTTCCCAACCAAAAGTTATTTCGATCAAAATTTCAGTACTTAGCGATTTGTCAAATATCTGAAAACAAAAGCCGTGTTAATGATGCCTTTGTTTTTGCGTAATAATAATGCCAACAAGTTATTAAGAAATTAATTGTTTAAAAAAAATCAGCCATTCTTGTATTTTCTCATTTTGAATGAGAATGTAGAGGCATGCATTTTTTTATACGTTTCCGTATCACGATTCTACAGTACACACACAAAATTTCGAGGCCATTTGCACCAAAAGTTCTGTAGTTATGGCCTTAAATAAAAAATTTAAAAACCCAAGAATGCAAAAATCTAAGAAAATTCTGAAAAAAATTATGTGGCTTCTAGATCATCAATGAATTCATTTGAAAAGAGAAAAAAAAAGGTTTACCAATTATTTGTTGAACATTTTTTAGAAACTTGTTAATGACTTTTTGACATTATTATTCTGCAAGATTAATATTGTTGGCACCTTTAATACAGGTGATTTTTTATACCACTAGGAAGGTTCACATTCTCACTAAATCTCACTTTTGGCTGGAAATGTACGTGTGAAGCATCCTTACAGGATATCATAAGTTTACATATATATATATGTATATATATTTTTTTTCAGGCGGTTCTTTTCCTCTACCGCCGGCGGCCGCACAACTGTGCACCCTCCTACCGCCGCCCGGTTGTTTCAGAGGGCCGTTCGTATCCGTCGATTTACTGATGGACGTGTTCAGCAGAATTCAATTGCCAGAGCATGGTAGGATTTATCGCAAGAGTCATTGTATGTCGAAACTTAGGGATTCAGGCCTCTAGTGAACAAGTCGGATGTAAAGTTTCCGATATGCACAACGGACACGCATGTTACTCGGGCGTTTATTCGTTCCAGCTCCGGTGCCGATCGCCGACAACGGTTGCGACACGAAGTTGTTCGATCTCGCGAAGTCCGTCCACTGGATAGTCGACGAGAGCAACGACGGACCGAGCATGGGATCGAAGCGACGAAGGGGCCGCCTGGGTGGCGAGGACAGCGAGGACGAGGATCTTCCGCCACCACCGGCAAACGACATATATCGCCAGAGACAACAGAAACGCGTCAAGTGAAGGGACTAAACTGCCTACGTCAGAATTACAAGCTGTATAATTTTCCAAGAGCCGACGGGAGTTTTCTCGCGTACCGGCGAGTACCGAAAAAACATCGACCTCGTCGCTGTGCGGATTACAAGAGACGGACGGTTTCCCGTGCGAAAAAAAAAAAAATTCCCGATCACCCAGTGGCTTCGGGAGTTTGCGTGACAAGTGCCGAGGCGCTAAGACGGTTCGGGGTGCAACGGTCGCTGTACGGTTTTCGATTATCCAAACGGCTCGTCGTACCGAGAGAGTACCGAGCTGGGTATTGACGACAAACATTTGTAAATATTCCTCCATGGCCAAATAGTACGCGTTTGTATGATATATATATGTGCGTCTCTCTGTGCGACACGATGATTGTAACTTCCTGTCCGAGATTCTGTCATACCGATATACAATATACATTTATAATAGTTATCGAAACGGTAATAAAATGAAATTGGAGGGGGACTCGGTGTATCGAATTTTGTGCGATCGCGGAGAGGCGAAACGGTCGGGACGCTTTAAGGAGGGTTGGCGTGCGCGAGGAGTATTTTCTTTCGAGATAATGGGGCGTTTACTTCGGGATCGCGCACAATACTACCGAGTGTCGGTCGTAACGTACCTTCGGTGATTTCACTCTCCCGCCGATGGCGAACCGGAGTTTGTTGGCAGTTATAACCGCTCGGATAAGGGTGCAATTAAACTTTGATCACTATTACTGGGTTCGGTAATAGCCCTTCCGTCTATTACCCCCCACCGTCCGGGTAAACGGTCAATTGAGCCGGCATCCTCGGGAAAACAGTTTCGAGCATCGTAACTTGAGGGGGGTGAAAATTGACGAGTCGACGGAAGTTTTGCGAACGCGCGAGTCTGACCGTAGGAGTTCAACGAGCACGTACCTCGCGTTAGACAGTGCGGCTGATAAGCCATTCGGTCGCGGGTTTCAGGATTCGGCCACCTCCCCCCCTCTTCCAACGGAGTAGTAGATTACGTTTCCTCTCGCGGCCGTTGGACTGAACGTAAATCCGGAGTAAATTCGGCGCGTGACTGCGTTTATCGGCAACGCATGTACTCATCGATTCAAGATGCTCCGGAGGCTTGAATGAAACCGACCGAGCTCAGACTGATCGGTGGACTTCACCGACCTGTAACAGTTACATCACAGGTTGGGGAAAAATAACACGTACAATTCAGCGAAGTCGCATGACGTTTACGTAACGAACAAGTATCACCTTACAGAACGGTAGTGACTCTTTTGAACGAGAAACAATTTTTCACTGTTCATTTATTTTTCATTCATTTAATTGCAGTCACATTATAACTATAATTTATGTGACTTTGGCGTAACCCGTTATTTCGTGGGATGTAAATTTTGCGTCACTGTTACATGATTGTGCTATGTGGGAAGTCGAGCCTACGCCGGCGGCATAATAGATGGGTCGTTCCTGGCTCGTCGTTAAAATTTCATCGAAGATACGGATGCGTATCAAAAGAATTTTAGTACATGGGAGTTCGCGGGACCGCGCACGTCGTCGCATCGGCTTTCGAGAGGAAAGGATCTCATCGCGGCTATGAAACCTCTGGACGGAAGGCAATTGAAACTTTGCTGGCTTGCGAAGAGCAACTGAGCTTCGCACACCGTCTATCAATGTCGGCGTGTTAGGGGACCGGTAACGCTTTACTGTACCACATACGAGAGAGCATAATCGTATACTGGGATATTAATTTCGTAGTTTCTCAAGTGACTGCGTATGTAGATGCACGGTGATATTTGCATAACGTCTGGACACGAGTCTAGACCACTCGGCATTTTATAATTGTGTATTCGTCATTGCGGAGAGTCCAGCAATTGTGTGGTTTTCGATCGATCCCGCTACACCACATGGGGTCTGGTGGACCGAAGACTTCAAATTTACTATATCGTCGCGGCGTCGCAGCAAAGATATTGCTAACATTCTAGAGTGTCCTTTTCATTACAAATAAATTAAAAATATTTATTTTGTCGCAAGTACCGCAGGTACAAAAACGTTCGGTCTGCCATAGTCATGGGTAGGGTTGAAGATGTTAAAAAAAAATGTGTTCCTGATTCGAGTGATTATGAAACTTATGAATTTTCATTGGCTTGCCGATTAATCCGGTATGAGATGGAGGTTGTCGATAGGGCTTCATGTCAGGAGGTCCATAGCGTTTGTCGACGGTGCTGTAATACAAGGAGAAAAAAAAGAATGAACACGGATGAGCAACGTCGGTGAGAAATTTTCGAATCTGTCGGGAAGTCATTAATTAAACAATGAGAATATTTAGGAGAGAATGCCAGTGTGAATGCGGGACGGTGGAACTCGGCGGAGAGGTCTTTGAAACTTCGGTACTATCTTGGAGAAAGACAAATGATAAAGTCGCGGGACGGGGAGCCGCGTGAAACGGCGCGGGAGCCGGGACCGGAGGAGAGAGAGAGCCGAGCTGGGTGCGAGACCGCGACTCTTCGGGTTAGTTGGCCTTTCATGGAAAGCAAATGCATAACTCACCAGTGCCACCAGGAAGCGCGGGTGGCACTATCGCAGGAAGCCCCAACGTTAATTTCCCAAGCAGCCCCCGTCACACCGATATTCACCGTGAAAACAAGCGTGCCGGTGCGATACCCCGGGTGCACCGTCCTCGCGAGTGAGAATAGGGAGAACCGTGGTCCTCAGCGAAACGCACGGCTGGTCCCTTCCATCTCTCACCCTCGACAGATCGAGTTCTAATTGGCCTCGGACTATACACCGAGGAAGAAATATATCGGTCCGGGTAGCGTCCCGAAGTTCGAATTACGCTCGGGGAGTCGCCGGTTCGAATTTACATAAGAAGCTTCATCGAAGCTGCGGCATAGACTGTGGAACGTGTACGGCAACTTTGCCGGGTGAGGGACGACCTTTCGGGACCACTTGACGTAGAGGCTACGTTACTTAAGGGAATACGTCGCACAACGACTTTTATACTTTTGGAACTAAAGATCACAAGTGTTATGAAGCGGTGAATAATGTTTTTTGAAGGAATTTCTAATAATTTTTTTCCGACATGGATTCCGAGATACATGAACTTAAAATTGCGTCAATTAGCATGAGCTGCGTATGGCGGCGCGTGAAAAGCAACATTGTTTTTTGAAAAATATATGTTTCCAGACTACTGTATTAGAATTTTTTTTCGAAAATAACCTTATAACATTATTGCGGGCGCGTTGAAAAAATAAAATCGAGGTGTGCCCATATATTTTTGAAGATATTACGAGTTGAAGGAGCTTCGAACCTGTATGTGGAGACACCTGGGCCTCAACCATTGCTAGCAACATGCCCCCCATCACCCCCCACCATTAAGAAACGGCGAACTGTGACGTTTTCCCTTTTTTCATTTTTTTTATGTCTCGCGAAAGATCGTCAAAAATGGTTCGACTTGCCCCGGCGTTCCGATTTGCCCCGCCGACCTCCGTGTCAGCGTCGGGACGGAATAGAAATTACTATTGACCGTTTGAATTGTCAGGTAATTCGTGCGGTTATACCAAGGTATCTCACGAGTTGTCGCTAAGCAATAGTGTTAATTGCGCCGACCTTATCTAGGCGTAATTAATCCGACGCGATCCCCCGGGAGAAACGCCACTATGGTATTAATTATCCTGGAGGCCGCAATTATGTCTATGGGTTTGGATTACCGCCGAGTTACCTGAGCACCGGTCGTACGGCGATGAGATACCCCACACATACGTCGTGCTCGGCATATTTATGGTTCCTCATTGTGATCGCGGCGCGACGACGATTAAATTATGGTTCTTAAAGCTCCACCACCAGTTTCTCTTCAATCATCAGCAATTCAACGGCAAAAAATATCAAAGATTTCAAAACATTTTCGGGAATAGTAGAAATTCTCTCTTCTCAATACGGGCCGGCCGGAGGTTAATACGCAAAAGCAAATTTTTGAAATATTAAAAACATTTTGAAATATATCGAAAACGTTTGAAATATTTCAAATTAAAAAAAAATATTTTGAACACTTTTGAAATATTGTTTTAAAATAATTTAAACACTTTTGAAATATTTTTTTTTAAATGTCTGAAAATCATTGCAGTTGAAAGTGCGCATGGCACTTTTTTCGGACGTTTTTTTTTGCTCCACAAAATTCAGACACATTTTTTCACCGGGGAGAAAGCAATGGCGTCACTAGATCCATCGTCTGACGTTTTCCGCCTGTACGAATTTTCTCTCGCGCAGTCACGATCAATTCAGTGTGCGATTAAGCACCGATAGCCGATAGAGGTCGGCTCTCTCTGTGCATGCGATTTTGTGCCGGGCCGTCGTTCATTCAAAGTGGGAATCTATGCGTTTGCCCGATTGTCTCCACTTGACCAAGCACGTTCTGTCGATATATCGAAAACTTCAACCGTTCGCAACCCCCCCCCCCCCCCCCCCCCCCCCCCCCCCCGTGATAGCGCGATAACCATTGATGTATGTATATATGACCGAGCGACCGAGATATCGGATGTTCCACGTGGATCGACGCTCACAATACTATTTCACGCTGTACAGAGCATTGCGTACATCAATTTCGGAAACAGGCCGCCCCCGCGTTTGCTCCACGGTTATATACCCTTTCCATATAGACGACGGTGGATGCACCCGGTGCAGACTGCTATGGCCCGAGTATATCGATTGTTGTGGGAACACCAGACTCGGCTACCAAGGAATTCCAATTTATACGCGCTGCTTTAATGTGTCGAAATTGAAATTGACGATACAAAGTGGCAAAGGCCGCGTTCGCCTCAGACAACTCGGTGAACGGCGAGGCAACTGTACCGATCTTCGGACACATTCCTGTATTCGGGTTCATTACGAATTTTATTTTTCGGGAAACTAAAATTTACGCGCCTATTCGTGTGGACCATTATTGATGTATGCGCAGGGTAAAAAAAAGAAAAAGGCCCGGATACCCACACGGAAAAAAGTATACGCGGCATGTATATATCGAAAAAAAATATATGTTGAACGGCCCAATTACTGACCACCTAAGTTCCGCATGGCGAACGAGTATCGTACCATTGGTACCTCTACCGTTCCGTCGCCGTGCCGTCATTTTTCTATCTGGCCAATTTTGAGGTTCATCAACAATGCATCGTTGACGGAAAAAAGAATGGTACTCGTGAATCACGGAATCCAAGATTCTAAATAAACGACTGCATAAACGTCGTTCGCACGTGTCGTGTTTGTTGCGTGATCGGGTTTTTTTCATCAGGTTTCTTCCCAAGCCATCCCTTCTTCCTCGCCCCGCACTCGCGACATTTTATGCCGGAGTCATAAAAACGGCGGGCGAAAAAACGGCGGGTTGTAAAAAGAAAATGCAATTCCTACGGCAGAGTTGGGTTTTAATGCTGCGGATACATATTCTCTCCCAGGGATTTATTTACTGGCACCCGAGGCGAGACGTGAGGTCGAAGGGCAAAGGTCCAAGTCGATCCTCCGGCGTATATAGGTTTGACATCGTAAAAGAATTCGAATGTCATCTTTCCCCTTTCAACGCGATGTTCTGTATCACCCTGTTGAATGCGAGAAAGGCCCTGACGTTTGTATCGTTCCTTCTCATACATCTTATCGGGTTTTCGTTATCACACTCCGGGTAATAAATGCCTATCACCGGCACCGAAACGAGCTGTTTGTATCGTCGTGATAAATAACCGCGAAGGGTTGTCCCGGTGAAATTAATTTACTCCCAACGATAAACTCGCTTTGGAGTGAAAAATATATATAAAAAACAAACAAACAAAAAAACAATAAAAATAAAAATTAAAAACCAACGGGTGAGCTCTATTACGAGGCTGGTACGAGGCGGGAAGAGCCATTTGTTATGGCGTACCACGCTTTTGCGGTTTTTCATGAAAAAAAACTAAATAAATAAAAAAAAATTAAGAAAGCCTCGGGGCAGGAGCATCTACGAGCTCGTTACAGTCAGCAGAATTGATAACACGGGAAACGGTGAAATGATAAATAGACGGTGTACCCTGTCGGGGAGGGAGATAGCCCGTACTATTAATCAACCTCCGAGAGATCTGGCGTTGTTTTCGGGCGAAGAAAGCGAAACGTCGAGCGGACCCAGTGGATTTCCGCGATTCTCGGATGGAGGCGAATGTCGCGGGTCGCGAATATTTGCGTGGTATCGGCGTACAAGCCGCATTGGAATTAAAGGGGACGCGTTTGTCTGGCGAGTTGGCATCGTCACGTTCGGCCGATATCGGTCCACTCGAAAAAAGAAATAGTTGGATTAACCAAAAGTCTCTCTTTTCTGAGTGTATATTTCAGAACTGTGTGTTCGAGTAGAAAAATGTGGATCCCTGCTATCACAGACGAACCAACGGCTATAAAATTCGATACATTTTTTACCATATAGGACAAGATTCTATTATGTACAGATAGGAGAGCGGGGCAAAACGGACCACCCCCTTTCAGATGACACTTTGTTTCTTTTGTGTGCCGCGAAGAATTGGTCAATACAGTCCGTTTTGACCCCGGGAGTCTATTTTGCCCCGTTCCTGAGCGCGAGTGTTTAACGTTACGAATTTAGAGTAGCTTTCGAATAAAAAATAGTTCAAAAAAATGTCAGGTAAGTGTGATGGTGGTTACAAAGAGTACGCCAGTTATTATAATAATATCCGTACACGATACTCTTTTATGAACTCGTTGACGAGAAAAGCCTGCGGAAGGGTGAGGTGGTGGAGGGGGGAGGGGGGGGGGGGCGGCTGGTGGTGGTGGGAATAGAATTAATTTTTCGTAACGTACAAAAGCTCAAGAGAAGTAGAGTCGCGCTTTCGACCCCTTTGTCCGCACTGACGCGCGAAAATGTTTTAATTACTCAAGGTACAAAAGCGAGAGGGAGACGCGAGGCTCCCTACCCGCGTAATGAAAGCGTCGCAGAGGAAAGAACGACAAAGGTCTATGCCCCTCTTTCCCCCGTGTAAAACCGGCGAGTGAATGAAAAAAAAAGAAACAATCTATCATAGCTTCACTACATAGGTATTAAAAAATGAAAAAAGAGAATTTTTATGTACCTAACGTAAGCTTATCGTTTTACGCTTTTCCGTCGAAGGGGTATTTCTAATCGTTACATTGCATAATTGACGAAGATTGGGGTGAGGGGCATAATGGACCGGTACCGAGAAATCATCAAATTTCCAAACGAATTTATTAATATTCGCCAGAATATCAAGTTCATTTCGCTCCAAATGTTAAAATTGTTTCCCGGGCCCGCCAAATCGATGTAGCGGATTAATTTCGAGCGTTTAAAAAAAATGGAAACGTATGTTGTGTAATTCGATAAAACTCGCCGAATCGTTTAGCTGGTCTGCTTCGCCCCACTCCCGTCTACAATACCGTTGATGGAAAGGTATTGTGCGTATACTCACTGACCGTGGTTTATCAGCCGAACAATATCATATAACCCGTCGTGGCCTCAAGCGAGGGTATTATTGACTCTCGCACAATGTCCGAGCGTTCCAATTAGCCCGCCCGACGCACATTGACGAAAACGCTTCACCGTGGAGGCAGCGAAACTTTTAATTGAATCAGCTCGCGGTGAAACGATTTTTATCGTAACTTACTAGCATATTTAGTACTACGTCCTAACAAGCCCTCCGGGTAATTCACGTACATATGCACGCGCGCAATCAAGTAGTACCGCTCCGCTATGGTCGGACAGTCGAGCGTAGGTTCGGAGAACGTCACGCCACTGTTAAGGATGCTTGGGCCAACGCGTTTCTGTTCGATCGTTATAAAACTTTGTTACTTTGCTGCCAAAGACGCACTGAAACGTTTGAAATTTTTTCACCATGTAGTTTTTTTTTTGTAAGAACAATGCGTAATTTGTGCGCGGTTTTGATGTAGATCGGTTCATTCCCTTCCTTTAAAGATGCTCTAGGAATTCACAGTCTAATAGATACAGATTTACAAATGACAGCCTTTTGTTTATCCAAGTAAATCCCTTCATAAACAAACAGCTGTAATTTTTAAACCGAAAAATCTATGAAATATCCAGATGGTGAATTCTTAGAGCATCTTTCAAGGAAGAGAATGCACCGTAATAAATCAAATCTAGCGAAAATGATGAACTATTCTTCGGAAAAACTGAACGAATATGTACCTTTTCGAAAATTAGCACAAACCAGTTGATATTTTTATAAATCCATTGCAATTAATGTTTTTCTAGGTTAAGAACATCTGCTGCAATACAAACAACCATCCGCTATAAACAATAGATGCGTAAAAGTTTGTGTAAACGAACTTCAAAAATATCACACTCATTTGACTAGCGTGAAGTCGTCCAACCTTCCTAAATGACCGAATACGATTACTTTTATCGCAGGATTACGCGAATTTCTCGGTCGAGAATGGCCCTCGACGATATTTCTTCCCGACTAATCATCCGGGGGATTTCATCCTCGCCACACGGAAAAATAACTGATCCGGGGAAAAGGGAGGCAGGCGAGCGCTCCCTGGAACTACTTCACCGAGCGACTATCTCCACTTCCGGAAATTCCCACGGTGGATCCTTGATTATGCGCGTCGTAAAGGCGAGCCGGAGTCACTCGGAGATGGAATCTGAACGAGGGTGTACGTATCGGAGCCCCGAGGAGATTCAAAGTGATTCCAGCGAGCCCGTGGGATTTGTAACCGGAATTAAAATATCGGTAAGGTAGGTCTGGAGCGAGTGTTTACGGACGACGAGGGTCCAAGAAAATCTAAGATATCGGGTCGCTACTTCGGCATTCCGAGACGAATAGGGTTCTTGAAAAACGGAAGTACTCAACCCCGAACGTGATGCTCGACGTCTTTTTTTTTTTTTAATAGCTGCCTCGCAGCACTTGCTCGTCGTTTATTTTTCCACGGTTCCGGGTAACAACCGCATGGTCTCGCTTTGTCGGTCTCTATACTTGCGCTCTTCTCGCAGCTGCGTGGGTGGGGGTGGGAGGTAGGGGGGGGGGGGGGGAAGCGGGATTCGCGTCGGGGAAAATAGATCGAGACATCCCTCGTCGATCGCGGTATTTCAATTTCATACGTGAGTGCCCCCGTCATTTTCTCGTATGTAGAAAGTGTCAGAGAGTAATGAAAAATTTACGGGGCGCTCGCTCGGTCGGTACACCTCTCCAGACGACTGACACCTCCACCGTCACCGCCAGGATCGTGGCACCGTGGCAAAGGCTATCCGGGACGTGTTACCGCCGGATGTAGCACCGTCGGGAACGTTGTGCGGTCGCAGACATTTTCTCCCGTCGACCTCGCACCGCTATTGCCCGGTCCGCCTCCCGAACACCGAACGCCGCAAATAGAATTCGGTAAAATTGCATCTACCTCACAGCGCGGAGCGAGATCGCGTAGGCGCAGGGGTAACTCTCGCGTGACAATATGATGATGCGACGTTAAAGCTGATGTACCGATGTGTCGTCGCTCGACCAGTTCTCGTCCCTCCGATGCTTTCAGCGATGGATATTTTTAATTCCATGAACAAAAATACAGTAGACTCCATTTATCCGAGGTAATGTGGGGCGAGCGTAGAGGAGAGCGGGGCAAAATGGCACAGCGGGGCAGAACGGGATAATGAGACAAAACGCAATTTTCCAATAACTTTTGGATGTCGGGCAAAGCGGGTTTGAAAATCCGGATGTATCGTTGGGACAAAAAGCGCATCCAAAAATTATTGGAGAAATTGAGTTTCGCCCTCGCTGTCCCGTTTTGCCCCGCCGCGCAATTTTTCCCCGGTCTCCCCTACGTCGGGTAAGTGAAATCTCGGACAACACCGATAACATACTCAATTCAAATTTGTACTACTATTATATATTTTAAAAAATCACACACTTCATATGAACATTAACTTTATTAGTTAATTTAGTTATTTTTACGGCACGTCTCCACTATCGGCCTCTGGTACTCTAGTACTCCGCATGTGAATCGAACGATGTCCATTGCGAATAGACCGATCCACCAGCCCGACGCTTCGCTCCAGCAGTCAAAAGGCTTCTTCGGCGAGGGAGTCTCCGTCGCGAAGAATCTTTTTTTATTCGCCGCCGAGGCTTTTCCCGGGTAATACGTCCCTCACTTCCAATGACGAACGCGCGTACACAGGTGTACACGAGCCACCCTCTCCAGATGCGAGTCCCTTTGCGTGCAAGTGACTCGCGAAAATTGAATTCCGGACGAGTACATAAGGCCGGTGGTGGGGTCGCGAATCCAGGAGAGAGTCGCGTACATACCAGCCCGTGTATATAGCGCACAGGATATATCTTCGTAACGCTCATAGCAGCACTTTACCACGAATATATCGAAGCCCCGGATGAGCCGATAATATCCACCCCTCGCGATTCTCAGAGATTTCCGCCGGTAGTTTAAGCCCGCCCGAGTCCCGTCGACGGTGAGCGTCTTGAGAAAATCGACGGCGGGAGCCAAACTCATCTCTCTCCGGTTGCCGGTTTCAAGTTTTGTGTAAACGCGCCTAGAACCTCACGATCGGGCCCCTCCTCCATCGTCCCGATGATGGCGATAGTTCGTTGACTCGCGAACGAGTTAATATTCTTAACACTCGATCTAAAGTTGCGAATTGCCGGTTCGATGATTACCGAACCGATGGGATATCGATGGAGGAATTATCGAAGGGAGAACGCGAGAGATGGAGAGGTTCGTCGAGAGCCTCTCATTGTCTCGTCGTCCGTGGGCATATCTATCTGTCCGTAGATGATGATAGGCGCGCAGAAACGTTTGCTCGGCCAATCGTGCTCCCGGCACGTATACCCATTTCCCCATACACACCCATCCTCTCTACATACACACACATTCTATATATATATATATATATATATATATATATATATATATATGCGTATATCTATATAGAGCATACAGGCTGACATTTTAATGCGAGCATTCATCACGAAAGCCAACACGCGACTCCCGCGACTCTCCCGGTCACGGTGCACACCAGAAACGAGAATCAGCCCGCGAGCAATGGAATAAATTTGGCGAACTCTGATGCGGCATAAACGGTGCTCCCTCGATGACCGGACGCCCCCGTTTAACTGGCGCATTATTCACACCCCCGAACTCTGCGGGCTCGATCGTGTCCTCTCCCTCGCTCCTCGTTCCTCTCTCTCCCTCATCGCCGCTCTCCTCCATGTACCCGCTATAGGTGCACACATATCCGACTGGCGAGCTAATTCGGCCGGCCCGAGCTCGTCGGCCGGCTCTTCGATCCGATGCCATTTTTACCGACCCCGTGTGTCCAACACCCGCCCCGCATCTCCGGGTCCCCGCCCTTGCGGGACACCCCCCGACCGTGGGCAACGAATTTACGCGAATTTACACTGCCGTGGACTCTCGCGGCCCCCACGGGCATATCGCACAGCTGTAGGCAACGTTCGCTCCGTTGGATATATACGGCGAGTGTTTTCACGCGCGTTACGTTAACGCTGTACCGGGTCGCGAGCACGCGACGCCCGCGTTTAGCGATTCACGGCAAATAATTTTTCGACGAATTCCACCGAGGCGATCATACGGATTCGCTAACGGTCGCCGATGGCCCCGCTCGGATCGTCTGTTTGCTTTCGATCATACACGAGTGTGTGCGCACATATGTTTGTACGATTAAATTTCGGTGAACTACGGACGGACCGGGTGGCCGGCGCGAGATTGCGTAAAAGTTTTTCCTTTTTCTGTTTTTTTTTTTTTTTTTTTTTTTATTACCAATAGCCACTGCATCAGCGCGGCAGGAGCGGATCACATTAAAGCCAACGCGCGTTAGCCGGGGCTCCGCGGCGCGGCACACGGTCGAAAGTAATTTCCGGCAGCCGAATGGAGTAGATTGGCTTCCTGTTGCTGATATTTAAATGGACTATCCTCTGGAGCTTCGTACCGCACTCCTCGCCGACCCCCTTCTCGTTCCTTCCTGGCTTCGCGGCTCTCTGTCCCCAGGGCAACGGCGCCGGGGATGCTGCGGGACCAGAGAGAGAGCGACCCGGTTGCAGGGCAGCGCGTGAAGAATTTATAGCGAGCCGCCGAACCCTCCCTCGCTCTTTGTCTCTCCGACCTCCCCTCCATCCATCTGGCTGTTTCGCAGATCCGAATACGGAAGACACTCGGAATCTTGGATTTTTCTCTCACTCTCGTCGAGCGGGGCTCGACCCTGGGATCCTGTACTCTCCGTCTGCGCTTCGGGCGAGCCAATTTGAAGCTATTGGATTCAGAAGCGCGGTACGGTAACGCGAGGCCACTCACGTCCGCCTAAGCTCGTATAAATCGTAATGGAGTTTCTCCCCAACAGTCGATTTGCGATCATAAAATCGATTCCCAGTCCTCCCGCGCACCGGCTGGGTTCGACCAGATTCGTCGCCTCTTTCGTTATAATACCCACTCAGACAGTCCGATAGATCGGGCGCTTATCTCCTCCGGAGTGACTGTAATGGCTACTTACGTAGGTGCATCTTGGGTGGCGCGAGCGGCGCACCGACACACGTGCGGGGTGGTTACGGGGCCCGGTGACTGAACGCCCGAGAAACGGTTCGTTTGGCTTAACGAACGAGAGCCATTAATCCTCGGCGAGTCCCCTGGATCTTCTACACTAGATCTACGTTACTAATGAGATCGTTTAACTCCGAGACAACGGTACAAGGAGACTCCGAAAAGCACGCGATCCTCCGCACATTCCTCGAGCGCTAAAAGCGCCGAAACCGACGAGTCGAGAAGGATTAACCCTCCTACCTCGCTGCTGCGTCCTCTTTGCCCTAACCATTGGATTGTTCGAATTAGCTCCGAGAGGTGTTCCCGGAGCCGATATGGCTTTCGACAGACACCCCCACTGTCGCGCCGATAAGAATGAGCACGACTCTCGCGACCGCGTGCGAATTCGTTCGACGGATTTGCGCGAAACAGTTTCCATCCGTGAGTATCGGTAATGATCGATTCAATTGGCGTCGGAGCCTGATTATCGTCGGATTATCTTGGCCCTCCGCCTCTCTCCGTTTTGCCATTAACTCACTCCGACGCTTACGGGATTCGGGCCGATGGAAAGCGTGCGCCTCGACGATGCAGGCTGTTGACGCCACCCCTAATTCCGATTAAGCCAATCCGGAGGTACGCCATGAGTGCGCGGATAACGGGGGAACGCGATAGCCGCGAGCTTGCTTTCTCTTTGTTCCGTATTCCATTAAATTATTATCACGGTGCTAATCTCGAGTCTCACGCTCGCGAGGTACGCGGGTTGCGGCATCGGTGGTGCGAGTAAATTCGCGTATCGGCTGGCATGACTGCAGGTGCGCATCATAGAGGTATACGATGTGACGTACATCGTACACGGCACGAGAGCAAGTGAGGAACGTTTCGAGATTCGAGATTCAAATACCCGTCCCTTTACGTCGGGTCGTCGAACGATTGATTGGTCGAGCTCGAAAAATAATTGCTCGTCGACGAATTTGTTGGGTCAAAAAATTATTAACTGATTCGATGCCGATCAGCCATTGGACCGAAAAATTGTTGCGTGCCAATTAATAATTTTTTTTTGCTCAATCGATAAATTTTGTTGTCCTGATAATTCATCTTTCGTCCTATGGTCCGTATAATTCATAATCGTATTGGTTCATTAACCAACTTATTTTTAGCCGTCTTACCTGACTTGTCGTCTGACGCCTATTCGACAAGGCAGATTATTGTGGCAGCCAGTAATCTCTCTTCGTGTGTAGCGTGTAACGGCAGCGTAATAGCAGTTACATACCTACAGAACTTGCACATACCCATGCCGCTATCGTCGAATCACCGCAAGAGATCTCAGCGTTCCATCGTTGCTCACTACCGACCCGTGATTCGATTGTGCGAATCGTCGGAGCTCCCGACAAATGACCTCTCACCCCGGGACATAATACAGTGCAACAACAACGATAATAATAGCAGTACCAGCAGCGCAACGTACCGGCTGAGGTGCATTCGAGGTTTAAGCCTGACAAATCGCATCTCCTTTCGTCTCGTCTGCCTCGCTGCGAACGCAACTGCAACTGCAACGCCCGGAGACGAAGCGGGTTCCCTGTGATTGTTGAGATGTTTCACAGCGCTAGCGCACGGAGTCGAATCGTCCAATGGCAGAGCACGCAGTGTCCCTACACTGGAGAACACAGGATTCACAGTCGCATTATCGCATAACCAGAAGATAATAACTCATTGTCCGGCATTAGCTTCAGTCCGGTGCATGAAGCTCTACACTGCAGTCAGCTACTGATGATTTCCTTCCGATATACAGCCCGCCCGTCCGCTACCTTGCCCTACGATTGTGCTATGTAGATTTCCGTCCCTATCGCTCCCGGCTTACGATTCCGCGACCACTACCAGCATACGAATGCTTTTGATAGATATTGGCATGGCTTTGCTTGTCATCGTCAGCCTCGCGGGGCTTTCGGTAGCCGCGACGCGGTACGTCGACGACAAGACGAGAATGGTCGTACGTCGTTGTTGCAATTTTAGTCCGATATTGACGAGCGAGAAACCATGAATCTACCGCGAAACATTTGTGATGATATTCATTGTTTGCAAGTTGTGTAAACTTTTTTTTTTTTACGTCAAGAAGAAAATCAGCAAAGCAAAAGAACGTTTAGTAAACTTGCCGGGTGGAAATTTTCACGCGTTACATCGGGCCCCGATAAGGTCCTGAGAAGGCCTGATAAGGCCTTGTCAGGACCCTATCGGCGGCCGATTGTTTATCCGTCGCATATTTTTCCTATAAACAAACTGCTGTCATTTTTAAATGGTCAAAACTATTTTAAAAAATACTCGGTGAATTCGTAGAGCAACGTTTGGAGAACGGAATGAGCCACGGTACATTGAAATTGGTTGCAAAATACGGATTTCTTCTTTGAAAAAACTCACCGAAAATGTATCGTCATCAAAATTTGCAGTTATCAGTTCACGTATTTGCTAAAACATCGATCGAGTTATCGATAGATTCCTTGATTGATTGATTGGATAAACAATTGTCAAAGTTTAGCACTCGCGTGACTAATGTTCCGTGCAGTAGCCGCCTTAAGCGATAGCTCTTCGAACGAGTTCTAGCTTGGTCTCTCTTTCAGAGGCGTACGAACGATTTTTGAAATCTTGCAAGCAGATCGACTCCGCTGTACCGCAGGGACTGCATCGACCGTGCATTTCTCGAGGAAACACATTTATACGTGTCGCGGACGGATTTCGATTTGACGCGGGCAGATATAACTCGGAGGAATTCGTCGCGGAGATTGCATATCGTTTGTTGGCACCGGAACAGTATGTAGCGCGTGTAGTAGTTCGAGGGTGATATGTATAAGGACGTTGGTGTTTCCGTGTACGGTGCGCACCATCTGCGAGCGCGAGACTTCACAAGCAAGCGACGTACATCGACTGTACGTGGATTTTCTTCAACGTGTCTGTTCCACGGAGAATTTTGCTTTTATTCGGGGGGCGAGAAAAATCGAAGAGGTTTTCGGGATGGCGCGAGACTTCCCGGGGAGGATGCAGAACGGGTGCTCATTGACGGGTGAACGCGTGCAATAATCTCTGCTCGACGGGCACGAGAATGGCGAGGCTGTTTGTAGTAGTAAACCGTTCACATCTGTACAGCCGCCGTTCTACGCTATGTGGGAGCGGCCCAGCATTGAGCATTCATCATATCTGTCGATTCTACGGGAACATCTATCTATAAGACACCTTCCCTTCCTACGGCTCTAAATTATCACGTCTGGTCGAAGCCCCCTGAGCGAACCAACGAGTTCTCGCCGCCTCTTTGTGCCAGCGCGATCCTCACACCGACGCAGCACTGTGTATACGGTGCGGTGAAAATATACCCTTACGTTGTTTCACGCGATTTCGCATCGTTGAATTCAACCCCTCGCCGCCCGCGCCACCCCGTCCTGCCACGGGTGAGCGAGAACACGAAATCCGCGACAGAGGGTGTGCCAGAAATATAGTATAAAGACACGAAAGTTGAGACGGCGGATACATAAAAAAAATAATTTTACGCTCGGTAAAACTTTTAGACGTTCGGCATTCCTTTGATTATTTTGATTCTTTCGAGCGGAGCAAGAGGGGCTTTATTTATCGACTGCCATTTGATTCCGATGGTAATAGGGGACGCGATTCCTTTTATAGGGTAAATGTGGCGAATTTGGCCCACCCAGATCAAGTAAACGAATTGTGTACGCGCTTTAAAAAAAATTGTATGAAATTTAATGCGCTGGTAATGGCAGTTATACATTAAATTGGACCAGTTTAAAAAAATAACAACTTCCAATCCTCTACATTAAAATGACAATATTTTTTAACAGTGCTCATCGAGCTATAATATTCACCACTTCGACACTAGCCGGAGTTGTGTTTCCCGGTTGATTTGCAATCTCTGTGGGGAAATGAAATATTCGGTCGTGCGGCCGTGCGTGTTCGGCACCGTCGGTGTTTCTTCTCGGCCTTGTGGTAACGATGAAATTGAAATATGCTCGAGATCGTCAACGTCTTATTGCTCAATTAAAGTGTATCGAACCGCAGGATTATATGCGCCCCGGAGGCGTTTCAACTCCGGGCTTTTCACCGTTATGATAACCGGGGTGTTCGTGTGTATAGTTAAAAATAGTACAAAAGCGCGCGTACGCGAGTGAGTTGCATGCCACTGTAGGTGCTGATAAAGCGTGGAAATACGAGGGAGCCATTTCACCCCTTGCTGGTCAATTTGTCACTGTTTCTTTTAGATAGGAGATCGCACGGCACACCGCACAGTGCCGGCGAACAAGTGAGTCTAAACTCGGTGAGGCTCGTGACTCTCACGCGTCCACGATAATTAGTGCCGATCCCCTTGCCGGGTATCACGCGACCGACCGGAAAATTCGAACGAGAGCAAAAGGCATCGGCTTGCATCTCTCGGACAGACTGATTTTTTTTTTTTTTTTTAAGCATCAAGCGGTCGCGTCGAGGTAACTCATGACATGATTTATGATTCGTCTCGTTACCTGTGTCAAAACAAAACGATCGAGTATTCATCGATTTCTCTGATCGAGAAAGTTTCTGAAGCGACTCGAAGGTTTGTGCCTTTTATATAAGAAATTGTCACATTTTAGGATGATAATTTTTTTGAAAATTTTGTAGACACCTTTTTTGAGACATTGGGTTCTTGAGGAAACCGTTTGATAGACTCATCCCTCAGCCATCAAGTTCAATCTTCCCTACAGCGGTTTTCATTTATCATATTAAATAAAAATGAATTATTCTCCGCTGCTATACGCACATTTGAGTACGTTCGAGGCGGGGGCGTAGAATCCGGAGAGATTAAAACCGTTAAGCGGAGGAAGCACAGGATTTCGCGAATTCCGAGCGCGCGCTCGGAGTGTTATTAACACAGGAGGAGGAATGAGACGCGGATAAAGGTTATTTATTCATAGCGAGGATTTCTGTCGGAATAATTAACTCATTACTCTCGCTCATCCGATTATTCGTTTAACAGAGGATGATAATTTTTTAGTTTTTATCTTGTCATTTTTTTAAATTTATTTTGCACCGCACGTCGTTATGACGATATTTTAAGCTCATTAATAAATAAGCTTGTTTACGGCGAGCGTGTACGTGTATTATGTTCCTCCGGTCCGCTCGCAAATATCCCGGTGACGTATGTCGAATGTTTTCAATTAACCGAACAGCGCTGCACATCTCGCCAAAATTTCATTTGTTGCAGGCAGAGAGAGGTACAGAGAAACGGGGTGAGATTCAGCAGAAGCCTCTGGATTATTTGTTTTCCCTCATCAACGCAATATTTAACTCGTGTACACACGAACGACGATTAATTCATGACAATATTTAATGTTTGCATCAGCCTGATAAATGTTGTACATCCTATCGTTTTGCAACATCCCAGTGTTCGCTCTGGCAGTCATTCAACGTCATTGCGAAGCGGTTCCAGTAGCGTGCCGACAAACGAGGACACCTTTTTTTGAACGCTTTTATTCAATTACGACGCAAGGAGTTCTCACACCAAAAACCGTGGGACTCCCGCCTACTTTGAATTTTTTAACGTTTTCCTTCTATATTAAAAAACGCTATCCAATCCAGAGTACACTCGTTGAATGCGGGCGTTTCTATTCCGATCTAATTCCCATATTATCCTCCTCTCCGTAATCGACGCAAAAGAGTTTAACAGCTCCTCAAATGCATACGATTTTGGGTAAACAATTGTAAAAATTTAGCACTCATTTGACTAGTCCGCCACGCAGTAGCTATCTAACGAAAAAATCAAAAATGGGGAAAGAAGCCGCTGTTATTAAAAGTTTATTTAGCGCGTGTCGAGACGAGAAAAGGCCGGATATTGGAAAATCTCACGTGAAAAAGCGATATTCCCAGTGTCGAGGTGAAATAGGTATAAAGAAGTAGGGCGGAGCCCGTCGAATGGCGAAAGATCGCGGGGCAAGCGGAACGAGGGAGGAAGGGTTGGGGCGGGGGGGGGGGGGGGGGGGGGGGGGGGGTGAAGGGGGCTGGTTACACCGGAGGATTCAACAACTGCCGGGGGTAGATGAAGAGTATAAAAGTGGAAGACAGCCGTGGCAATAACCGGGGGTACACGTCATATTAAATCTCTTGTTGGAAGTCGACGTTTTCTTATTGCGGCGGTTTTGATACGCGGGGGTTTATGCACCTCCGGACTGGCTGACACCGAGCTAGTGTATTACTTGGAACGTGGCCCGAAACGTGGACGCGCATCGCCGGGGTGCGAGGGCACCCCCCTCCTCCGGCGAGAGAAAAAAGCCGAGATGCAGAGAGGCCGCGCTCGGAGAACACTCGACAAATTGATATTCTCGCATTCGCCGAATCTCGGTGTTGCGAACAAAAAGCGGATTCAAGATTATGCATTCCGCGTCGAGGCTGACGTTTTTGAATTTTACAAATTAATTACGAGTTTGTTGAACGGTAAAACGGCAGGAATAAAACCGTTGGACAATATTAAATCTCTTTGAATCCCGTATGTCACGGGGGACGCGGTATTGCGAGCTGCCGGCTGATGTTTTATGCGCCGGTGCCGGCATACCCGGCGCGGTAGTACCATTTTCGTATCGCGCGAGAGGGGAGGGAGTCGACCGGGGAAAAGGAAATTTATTCCGGAGAAGAATGGCGTGCCTTTTTTCGCCGTGCAATTTTCTTAGCGGGATAGCCGAGCTTAGGCAGTCTGACGTTTGACGCAAACAAGTCTCGGTGGAGGAGACGGAATGTTGGTGGGTCGGCAGAGCGCGAGAATTGAAGGGTGAGGCGGAGTCCCTTGGTCTTGATAAAATTTACAATCTCTCCGGGAAATCGCACCTACCCCGCCCGGCACTTCGTGCATCGAAGGAGAAGCGCTCTCGCGTCCCACGGCCGGTCGTCGTATCAATAAATCACGGGATATTATTGTATTAATATCGGACGGCGAAATGACGGATTAATTCGTTGGAGCAATTCTTGGTTAACGGCGTTTAATGCGAGATAAATCGACGTGCCGACAGGTTCGTTGGGTACAAATGCCCCGAGGGATTTGCGACTGTACGGGTGAGAGAGCGAGGACTGGGATACGCATCGTGCATCCCCGTAGCTTCTCTAGCGAGCCGTCGGATAATCGTAATGGGTACGCTAGTTCTCCATGTTTCCGTATAGATGCGCGGCATCGGGCGGGAGGTAATTATTCTCAATATTAAACCGCGAACAATGCCTGAACGCGTGAACCGGTGCGTGTTCGGCCATAACGCAACCTCCGCTGATTCCTGGTCCCGGAGTGCGCGAGGATCCGTTCCACTCGCGTATCCTGTCTCGCATGTTCCTCGAACGTAGCGCCGATCGCCGAACGCTCATCCATTTCGCCCCGAGGAAGCATTTAACCGTCCACCCAGCTTCCAAATTCCAATCGTGTACCCGATAAGAGCTATCTTAGTCCGCGGTAATATCTTATACCCGGGGACCGTAGTCTGCTCTCTGGAAGGCATTACTCGACATTCCAATTAAACATCCTAATGCGATATCGTCGAGGAGCTCGGTGATAGTGGTTTTCCCCGGCGCGCCGACCTCATTCGGCCGAGGAGCTTCGGATGTTGTGTATCGCAAACGTTATGCGCTTTGCGATACACGAGCTGACGAATCTTCGAGGTATTTGGTGGTGATTGCATGATTACGAGTAATCAAGAGCGGTGCGAGACGGATCCTTGTCTCTTGAGGTTGCGCATGGTTCTGCATGCGCTTCGAAGGAGTCTGCATCGCGCTAAACGTTTAACGCTGCAGAATGCTTTATTGAGATAGGTTTTCGTGTCCAGACAACTCAGCAGTTTTCAGCAGTGATCATTTCACAGTTTCAATGGGCGACCACGATGGAGCCGCAAGTGGCAGAAGCTTTGGTCTGGTTGCGTGATAACGAGTAATCAAGATCGGTGCGAGATGAATCCTTGTTTCTTGAGGTTACGCACGGTTCTGCATGTGCTTGAAAGAAACCTGCACCACGTTAAATTTTTAACCCCTTCGCTGCCAGGAGCCCCTATGCACCGTAAAAAAAGTTTGTACTTTTTACAACAACTTATTGTCCACAAACGTCCACAATTTTTTATTCGTTAATCCTGTAGTTTCACAAACAAAAGTACAAGCTAAAATTGTCGATGGCGCGGGAAATGAAAGGACAGGTTTGTATTTTCAAATAAGTGACAAACGAGTTTGTCGCTTATTTAGCTAAATTATTTGTGCAAAATTTCGCTTTCCAATTTTACGAAATTATTTTCTCTGTGCATAGGAAATACGTTTCTGTGACGGTAAAGGGGTTAACGCTGCATTGGGGTAGGTTTTTCTCCTGCAGATAATTTAGAAGTCATCGGCAGTAATAATTTGATAGCCTAAATAGGTGACCCCGATAGAGCCGGGAGTGGCAGAAACTTGGTTCAGGGGCTTGGGCCTATCAGCGCGAAAGCGCGAAAGGGTGCCTAATATACCGTGATTCAGTAACATCGGGCTTTCCTCGTGAGCAGTGAGGATGCATTTATCCCATGTGAAATCAAAGTTAGCTCCATCGTCAACGAGGTGGAAGATTTCTCGCGCATCGCCGTGTATTACACCGCCGGAAGGGCGGCTATTCTTGTTTCGAATACCGACGAAACTTCGAGCCTCGGCTAGCTCCTTGTTCTCTGCCAACAAAGTTACGCCCTAGTTGGCTCGCAGTGGGACAAGAAGGCACCTGAGGAGGAATGCAACAACACTCTCCGTTGAATCCCGGCTGGGAAACTGCGGGGAGCATAGTTTTGATCCGCGCGCCTCGGGACAACCGAGAGCAGTCGTCATGATCATCGTTGCAGCATCGTCTTGCCTTGGATCCGAACGAGCGTCCGAGCTCTTTGAACAAAGCATTTCTTTGTGCAGCAGAAGTACGCAGCGCGATTCGGCAACCGAGAATCAAGCCGGCCACCCAAAACCAGACGGAGAAGGAATGACGCCGGTCCTGGTAAGTTTTCCCTGATGCACTCAGACCTCGCGACAGTCGTAATTAATACAAGCTTTGACCATCAAGCCGCTCGGCAACCGTCTTCCGCTTTCGCAAGCCGGAAGACGCCCCCTTTCGCTCCCCCGACCGACCGACGGTCTAGCCATCGTGCTGTCCAACCACCTCGCCTCGGCTTGCTCGAGGCAAACTTTTTGCGAATCCATAAATCCGCACTCACGCTTCTGGCTCTCCGTGCGCTCTCTCGATCGAGCGAAATTCGTTCATCTGGACCATCGCTTGACCTCGCTTGATTCGATCTATCAGAATCGGATCGACGATGATTTCGAGCGTCGAGACTTTTAAAAAATAGTTTCGTCTCCTCGTCACCGAATCGCGCCGTCGATAGAGCATTCGACACGGAAATAAAATTCTCGTAGCCCACCGATAGAGCTTTCCTTCATTCCTCATCGAGGCTAAATATCGAGAGGCTGAAAAGGAACACTCTCGACGGGGACCATCGATCAATCGTCGAGCAACTCCTGCCAATCGCGCCGGGCCCACGGGATATATTATGAAAGCACCCCGTCACCGGCAACGTTGCCCGGCTGTGTAGGTGCACCGCAAGCCTTTTATCTTCTCTTTTTTTTTGTATTTTTTTCGCTCCAGCCTCGGCAAGCCGGCACGACCCAGAGAGTGTGTTATATCGAACGGATCCATTCAGTACCTATCTGCTCTAGATGGCCGGTCTATTCGTCTTGTTTTTTGTCAGAGCGGCGCGCAGGGCCACGCCACTGGGAGAGACCGGGTCGCCTCCTGCTCGGTCGCAGCGACTAAGGCCATTACAATGGGGTTCTCCTCCGGGAACTCCGGCATCGCCATTGTCACTCCGAGTATCCGATGTCACCGGCAGATCATCGGAATTAATTATCCGGAAGCAATTTCCGCGGCCTTTCGTTGTACTTTTTATTTTTTCGTTTCTTACCTCCGGATCGAATTGATACCGTTGATTGCAACGGATGCTCGTCGACGCTTCTGGGATGCCGAGCACAAAATATCTCGATGACTTCGACGCGGATGCAGAACCGTTCGGATTCACGGGCGTGAAATTACTCGAGAAGACGGACGAAACTCGGAGGCCGCAGATATTCGAACGAGAATCGCCGCGAGCGACGTTCCGTTGTTTTCATTACTCGATACCGACTCCTCCGTCTGGCCGCGCACCCGGAACCCGGAGGACGTACAACGGGGAAAAATTGAAACGGCTCGACCGTCGCGGTTTACGACTCCGTCGTCGTCCGTTCCCGTTTTCTGTCTCCGCGGGCTGTTACATAACTCGGGGAAGTAGGCACCGGAAACTCGATTGAACCGGAGCCGCCTCGTCTTTACGATCGACGATCGAGCTATTTTTCTCGCTCCCTCTCCACATCCCTTTGTTTAGTTATCGGCTTTCCTGTTCCTTCAGCCAACGCGTCCTCCCTCCCGAGGCCTCCGCCGCCGTACCGTAAACTCCGAGTGGCCGACTCCCGGTGCTCCTCTATCGGGCGAGTGACTGGTATCGTACCGGTTCACTCGACGGGGGCCTCGAGCGTGTTTACACACCACGAGGCCGCGAGCCAGACATTCCGGTGCCGGTAAACACTCTTACGACGAATGAGGAACGAGATCCGTCATCTCATTAGCACTTGCAAGAAAAAAAAAAAACTTCTTCTTTTCACGAGCGGCGGGCTGTTTGTCTTAAAAAAATACTTGGCCGTGTTTACAGGGTGTGTTTAGCGCGAACAAGTTGGCGACATAATAATGGGAACGATCGGGCGATATCTTGTTTCCTTGGCGGGTAACTTTCCAGCACTCGCTCCTCTTTTTATTTACTCCTTTTTTCGCCGCGCATTTTCTTGCCCCGCCACCTCTCTGGCTGGTTCCTTCAACCCGAAGAGTACCGGCACTCCCACGCGGCCCAACATCAGCTCGGCTTTGTCGAGAAAGAGAGCCCCCTCCCCCTCCTCCCCCCCTCCCGCTCCCCGCCGACGCTCCTTCGTTCGAGAGTTTTTATGAGATTCGAGAAAGTCGCGCCCAACGAACTTCGGACTCTGCCAACGAAAAACAAGCAAGCCGAAGTTTGGGGTAAAAAGGAATGCCTATACGCTACTACCGCGGAGGAGTATCTTTGAGCAAGCCGGACGAGGATTTTGCAACGAGAAACAGCGTTTTTTCTTCTCGCTCCCTTCACTTAATCTCTCGAACCTTCTTGCTCCTCCTTCCGGAGATTTGCCCCTCTCTTTTTCATCATCGTCGGTACGGGAAGCGGGAAGCTCTTTGAAACTGATGCGCGAACGGACGAACGAGTTATCGGCTTCGCTGGCGAAACGAGAGCCGACGGTGCGTCGGAAAGACGGCCCGAAGTAAATTCAAACAGCCAAATCGACGCTATCTTCGCTCAATGATAAATTCGGGCCGAAAAAAGTGCCAAAAAAATCATCTTTAATGGTCTAGTTGGTCGTGTGTACGATGACCCGACGTCGATCACTGCACCGTCTTTCCGATCGAAGCGTGAGGAATGCCGAAAAAATTATACGTGGTGTCTAGTTGGTCGTATGTAAAATGTTGCGATGTCAATCACTGTACCGTCTTTCTGATCGAGGCGGGAGAAGTTGCATTTCATCGACCGCGGTCGGCACGCCGAGTGGGAGCTTTAATCCACCTACTGGGTTAAACTTGGGCCAACCACTCGACCTCGAGTATCAGTGTTGGCTCTCCCATTCCCTTCTGCCGCCCATTGGCACCTGAGCCTCGCAAAAAGCCTCGAAAAAATACCCAAAAAATCGTCCGTAGCGTCCGGTTGGTCACATGTAAAATGACCTGATGTCAATCACTGTACCGTCTTTCTGATCGAGGCGGGAGAAATTGCGTCTCATCGACCGCGGTCAGCACGCCGAGTGGGAGGTTCGATCCACCTGCTGGGTTAAACTTGGGCCAACCATCCGACCGTGAGTGCCGGTGTTGGCTTTCTCATTCCCTCCGGCTGCCCATTGGCACCCGAGCCTCGCATCGTTGCCATCCTCCGTCTCAGCGTACTAGCATACACGAACACGGGCGGTCCGGCTGTTTGATTAATCATTGGCACGGCATAACCGGCACGGCATTACACCATTCCTCGCACCTTGCCTCTCCCTGTAATCTGCTCGCGAATGCTTCTCCGTCTAAAGTAACACTCCCGCGAAGCTATCAAGCTCCTCTAGACTACCCTTGGATCTTACAATCGATTATAGTATTCCGTCGTCATCCAGCGCCGGGGACAATGTACTCTTCTCCATCTTTCATCCAGCCACGGGGAAGCCGGGGTTCCCTTGGAATATTCCCATTTGCTTTGTACCCCAATACGTAACCATCGAAGGAGAGGACATACGGACCATCGATCGATCCCGGTATTCAGGGAACTCGAAGCCGAAGTGCTCGTCGGGTTCCGTACGAAAGAATGGAGTGAATCGCGAGAGGGTCGTTAAATTTAGCCTGGTTGCGACTCCACCGTACGACGGTATACCTGATATGCCGGATTCGCATAACTGTACGATGCGATGTGGTCGATGTAATTGCGTGACGACTTACATCCAATCGATATGCCGACGTCGAGGATGAAAATCAATCGGCGTACATTGTCTCGTGTATTTTTCGAGGGCCGTCGACGTTCGTCATTTTGGAGTCGCGACATTCGCTCGGGAGCAGTCACTTGCGGCGACCGGGTCGGGTTGCTCTAACCGGAAGCAGATTTACGAGCTGGTAATTACAAAAGTGTGCTCGGCCGGAAGCCCCGCGTAATGAAAAAGAACATCCATCCGGGCTAATCTGGTTGGAAGCGGCGGCGCAGAGTGTACGCTCAGGGGACGGCGAGGCGGTAAGTGAGACGTAAAGAAATGCACTCCGGAGGCTGCCGAGCCGCCGGTTTTGCAGCTTGCATGACCGAGCAGCGGAATCGGCGGACGGCCGTCGAGGCACAAATGCGAATGCGCGCTGAGAGATCGCTCGGTGTACGGAGGCCGATAGGGGTAAAATGAACGAGCCGAGAGAGGGAGTGGGGTAAAGAAAGGGGGCGTAAATTTTTCACCGTCCAATACGTAAGACATGCACGTATATGGAGAAACTCCGTAGGAATTGCCAGGGCGAAACGGTATTCCAAGTATATATTCCGCGGCTCGCGTCGGTTCGGAGCTACCTTTCAAAAACGGTTTTTCCCCAACGATTGCTGCATCGAACATGAACAGCAGGGGCGTCTCGTCGCAGCATCCCCGAGATGCGGATAGACCATGCGCTCCAGGAGTTACGAGGTCTCGGGAGCCCGGAACTACTCCACCGTGAAAGTTTTACAGTTGAGATCGTCTCGATGAAGCGACTTTGGACGTATTGGATGTGTCCGCATTGTTCGAGCCTTTTCATGGGAAAATATCTTCTGCAGTTTTGGCATTGGGTGAGAATTTTTTCTTTTTTTTCGTTTAATTCGAACAGATACGTTACGGATGAGGAAGACGCGAAGCGCGCGGGTTGTGCCATTAATTGAACGATGTACGAGTCGATCGAGCAAATTTACGTCGAAGCTGGTGTATTTCGATGTAACCGGTGAGTGAAGAAAATTTTAGCGTACAGCCAACGCGTAATATCGCTATAAACGACCATATTAGTTTTTGCCGGGAATCCGTTCGCTGAATTAATTAAAAGGCTTTTTCGCCGTCAGTCCTGGAGCGCTGCTGATGCTGTTCGGAACGCCTCACCGAAACTGGGAGCAATCAGGGGACCAGCGGTGCGGCAGCGGCAGCAACATCACTACCGCCGAAAGCACTCCCTAATTGACGTTGTTTTGCCTCGGTGTATCGTGTTACAGTGAAAACAAACCCCGTCCGTAACGCATTATTTCACATCGATAATCATTTAACCGGTTCGTTTAATCGGTTTCGTTTTCCGTTCGGCTCGTCGAAGATCGACCAATTTGTTCATCGATTCTGGCAACGTTTCGAAAACAACGAAAATCACAAATTTTTTGACATACTTTTTGACATTGTTCATACTTCGAGAATACATGCGTAGAGTGTTCATGTAGAACGTATAAAAAACAATCGGGACCTTAAGTGAGATTTCGTCTAATGTTCGATCCTCTATAAACGTGTTTTCCGCCGCATTTATTGTTTCCCGCATTTTTGTAGTTATTTTTTATTTTATAACATACTTCACCCCGTGTAAAACTCATAACTCATCTGGATGCAACTTGCGCCGCTGTCCAGTGTATTTCAATACAGGCTCAAAGTTTAATAAGAAAACTGGGGTCAGAAGTAAAGAAAATATATATTTATATTTTACTCCATTAACAGTCCGCGAAGTCCACTTATGCTTCTAAAATCTTGCGGTGAATCATCGCGCTAGGTTGTTGGGGTTATCTAAAGTTGTACTTGGGGGGGCCAGAGCGTGGTATCGTGAGATAGTAACGGCTTCCGAGGAGGATCGATAAAGCCGTATCGTAAGATATCTACCTCGGGCAAGGGGACGAGAAGACGCGCAAGTACGTATACGTGTCCTATACGTGCAGGGGTCCGTGCTATCGGCAGGACAGAAAGGCAGGTAAGCGGAAGTCCACCGGGAACAACGACTCGCGACTCTGTAGCTTTCTCGGCCGAAGAGCAGAGTTTTGCATATCCAATGCCTGCTCGCCCGCGGACTCTCCTAAAACTGTATCTCGGCGCTCTCGAAGCTCCAATGGTAATACGACCCGGTTCAGGACGAGTCTCGGCGGTCCTAGCTGACGGTCCAAAGTTCGAGACCAAGGGAGAGTACCAATAGCACGAGAAAAAAGAGAACCGGAGTGGTGCAAGTAAAAAAGAAATAAGATTCACGGAGAACCGGGATTATATTTGCTTACGACCTCTCGTTTCCTCCGTTAGTTCGCTCGCATCTCCGCCCCTCCATCCTCGAACCTTCGACCTCACACTTTGGTCACTTTGTTCGAGCAAAAAATAACTCGCACGAAAGAAAGGGAGTGGTTACAGAGGCGGTCCTCGGGGTTATTAATGGGATTCTCGGCGATATCGCTGTTAATTGACTGGGATTTTATTACACCACGGCAGCCGCTTTGGTCTCCTCGACTCTGTGCCGAAAGAGTTGTCGCGGAGAACCCAAATGACAGAGGAGGACGAAATCCCGGGCGTTATAATAAATTGGCATTCCGCGGGACCAGCGGGTGAAGCAGCGGTTCTTTAAGTCCATCCCCCCCCCCCCCCCCCCCCCCCCCGCTTCTCCTCCTCCCGTCGACGTTGGAGAAGGGAAAATAAATCTCATGGACGCGATCGGAAAATTTTCAGCCTGCGAGATACATAGAGTCGGGAGGTGGGGGAGAAACGATGGAGGCACCTCCATTGAACCGAGCTAACCCGGCATCGCGACCCGTCCCCGTTGGCCACGACGTGTATCGACTTCCGCTCAGCCTCTCGATCCCATGGGAGAAACGTGACGTAAATAAGCGGTGGACCTTGGCTGAACAGATTTTTTTTTTTCGTCGACGACGTTTCTGGAGCATCTGCATTGGGTACGGTATAATAATTATCAGAGTTGGGAAGTACTTGAAGCACCGAGGACTTGTTTGGTACTTTGAGTACGGAATTGAAGTACATACAATCCTTCTGGACTTTTCAATAAGTATAATTTTAACGAGACCTACTTTCTGAAAATGTATTTCAAAAAAATTCCATCCACGGCCAAGAAGAGAACCTTTTCAATTTGTTGAATTAAATTTTGTATGAAATTGTTTTATGGATTTTTTAGGATTTTTTTGAATGGAATAAAAGTGAAGGATTGATAAAAAATAGTCTCAAAACGACGAACTATGAAAATTTCAGTCTGTGATTTTTACAATGATGAAGCCATGTGCAAATTACTCTGCACCTTTTTTTGAAAACCTAACAAGCGCTTAACGCTATGAACCTAAATGCGAAAAGTACTTGTAGAAATACTTTAAGTTTTTAATACTTGATACTTCAAGTACTTGATACTTCAAGTACTTGATACTTCAAGTACTTGAAGTATTTATCGATACTTTGCCTAACTCTGATAATTATTGATATTCATTCGTCCGTTCGGGAGTTGTATGTGAAATTTGATGCATGGGTATGCGTAGGTTAATATATATAGACTGATTGATTGCTGGAAAGTTAAGCTGGCTCTCTATTACGATTCTCGAATGATTATTGAAATAGATCGGAGCGAAGAGGGGAAATGGATTGCGGAAAGGGCGGCGGAACAAGGACGGTGCAGTGGCGTATGAACCCGCTGAGGGAGCTCCATTGTACGATGTTTGCAGATTAAACGAAGCGCTCACTCCGCTCGATCAATTGTCCGCACGTAATCCGCCAAAATTTCGTCGATCCAACCGCGTCAGTTCGCCCGTGTTGAAAGCGGGGAATCTCATACAGAAACGATGAAATTCATTATCGGTTGCGCTTGGCAACCATTGTTTATAGGATTTCAAGTAGAAGTGGTAATGACCAACGAGAAATTACATCCTTGTGGTATGAAAATAAAATCTTAAGAAAAAAAAATAATAGGACGAAATGGACCGGTAGAGCGATTCAGGGAGTTTTATCGATGTACACAACATATTAAAATGTTTTGCTCGAAACACAATATGCACGAACCTCATTTGGCGCTTCAGGTTAAAATAAAGAAAAAAAAAGATACGGAGCTAAATAGACTTTCCTGCAATTGTAGTGAAAATTAATAAAGTCGATTAAAAAAGTGAATTCATTCATTGAATGCTGCATTTTGATTATTTCCTAGATGAAGTACGAATTGTTGAGACATTACATAAAAATCGAAATTCCATTATATTTCGGCACGAGTCCACTTTACCGCATCCTCTCCCTTACATAGACATGAAATGAACAAGCTCGCGAACTATAATAATACACGTGTGGGGAAGGTGGGGGGTGGGGGTGAAAAATCCTTTTTTTTCATTTCTTCTCGTTATTCAAACTTTGCTGAAAAATGAGAGCGCGACCAGCCTTGCTCATTGTGTCGTACAGCAGTACAGAGGTAGATAAAGCACAGCTTGCATTCAGGTTGCGAATGTATGCCGGTACAGGGAAGCGTGTAACACGCAGAAAAAAAAACCGTGTACGACATAAATAAAGTATTATTTCAGCGCGTATCTCATTCCCGTACCCTCCTCAGCCCGGCTATTGTTCCAGAGCAGTTTCCAGTAACTTTTTGCTTCGACGGATACAACAATGCGAGGCGAGTCTCGGGGAGTCCCCGAAACCGCGACGTAATTAAGTATACTTGGTCGGACACTCTCCGCTCTTCACCGTGTCATTCGCACGGTACACTTACCGATTGAAATACTCGGTCTGCTTTTGACAGTCAATTTGCCGTTATGAATGTCCAATAATGGCCCATTAGGAATTCATAGCGAACCCGTCGCCTTCACCGATTATTATCGCTCCCTCCGGCTCGTTCGGCGGGCCTGTTGTAGCTTTCGGAAGCTCGACTGCTCACGTAACGGCTTCCACATCGGGCTTCATACACTCCACCGATGTTTCTACCTTTGACGAGGCCGAACCGGCCTCGCTCGCGATATAGAAATTTTCATCAAAAAAAGTTTTATCGAATACCCGCAGAGACGGACGGGAGAGAACGAGGCGAGATGACGAAGTGAAAAAAAATTACTTATCGCTAACCGCATCGTTCCACGGGCGACTTTATTAATTTTCGGGCCTGACCGAGATACCGTTCCGTTCCGCTCATTAGTTTTTCAACGGGTATTCCTCACCGACTTTGTGCAACGGAGAAGAAACCTCGAGTTTTCTTCCAGCGGGTTTCGTAATAAAATAACCGTGGCGTGTTGCTTAATACCTAACGCAGCGTGGAAAATCAGAGTTTTTCCAACTTTTCGCGGGGGCGAGTTGAGAAAACGGAACGGTGAGTGAGTACCAACGCTTTCGGGAAAAGTTTAAGGGGAGAGGTCGGGGGTTTGCCGTGCAAGCGCGTGCATCTCGAGGGCGGTGAAGATATTTCACTCGTGCAAAGGAGAGTACGAGATCAGTTTCGGGGTTTTACCGCTGCTGTTGACTCTGGGATTGGTGTGTTGAAACTAGAAAATTGTGGCGTAATTTAGTTTCGCAACAAAGCTCTGAAGATATTCATTAACAGCGAGGAGCCCGCTAGGGGTCGCCTCGAGCGTACCTCAGACTCGTACCTTTTTTTTCGCTCGGTTACATGTCGTACGGGGAACACAATTTCCACCGGCAATTTCAATTCGCGCGGAGAAAAGTAGAGACTCGAGCTGCTATTCCATCTCTCGAGGTTCTCGACTGGTATTGCAGCTTCCACCTCGGCTGGCCCCTTCGCGGAAACGACAAATTAAAGAAAAAAAAAAAACGAAAAGAAACGAACAAACAAGCGTTCGCAAAGTTTCCGCGAAACATCTCATTTTCGAATTACTCCGGAAGCAGCGAACGGTCACGTTAACTCGCGGCAGTCCTGTTCCCGGGATATATTTTAATCAAGCGCTTTATCGAGTTGAAAACTCGAATATTATTGCGCCCCGTCAGGCAGGCTACGACGACGGCACGGAGGAAAGGACCTCGTCGGGAATTGTCAACTTTACGTGCTTACCGCGGTCACGGAGACCGCCTCGTTTCCACGAGTAGTTTCGGTATGTACAACGCCCGATTCTTTTGACCCTTTCAATTTCTCGTTCACTACCAGCTGGAACGGAATTTTTTGGATGAACTTTTTTTTTATAAGGTATTGTACACTGAGAAAAAAAAGCGTGCAAAGTGATTTGCACAATTACTTCCTCATGTTCTACGGTTATGCGCATAACTTCCGCCATGATAAATTTCGGTGTTCCATTTTGGCTTCCTCATAGAGGAAGCTATAATTGAAACACAGTAAAAAGTTTTAAGGCAATTTTTAATCTAATCTTCAGCGCTGATTACGAACCTTTAACTCATTTCACTCTTTGCGTGATGTTTGATTCAGAAACAACTGTCAGAAAAATTTGACACGCATATTATGGTCTAGAAACATGTTTTACTTGTCCTAGAATGCTGAAAAGGCATTTTCCCATTTTCGTCTGTCCACCTGTCCGTCTCCCCCATCCAAAAATCGCAATAAAGTTCCAACGAGACTTCGGATTTCAGCTAAACGTTTTTAGTGTCTTCCGTATGAGAAATGCAATAGTGATATTAAATTTCAGTTTTATTCGCCGATTCGTCGGTCGTGAAAACAATAATGTGCGTCGAGTCAAATACGGAGCTTGATTTAATCGGATCTGACCTTGTGAAAAATTCTAAAATTAAATACCAACGAGGAAAACTGCCGGACTCCGTATATTTATCCATCGCTCGGACAGGGTATGTGCCGTGGACGCCGCAGGGAAAAACGGCATTATTGCTTCGAGGAATTTTACCCTTACGGAACGGTGGATAAGGTAGCCAAAATCCCAGCCGTTCGCCGCGCGGTCCCCGTCTTGTTTCCTCAGATATCCGAGATATAGATTTTCCGGCGTAGGGTCCGGTGATTCGTATACACGAAGGTGGACGCTGTCCGGGAGTAGACGCGGTGGACGAAGTTATACTGTTATATAAAACGACCACGTCCGTTCCCAGTATTTCATAACCCCGTACCGTAACAGTCTGCCAACCCTCATTGATTGAGCGAGATACGCGGGCGGTACTGCCGCGTTAAAGCTGAATAGCACTGTGGAGCGAAATAAACTAGCCAGACTGTACCCTACACCGCTCCATTTTCAACGAAACGGGGAAAAAAGCGTGCAAGGTTGTACACATGTGTACAAACGACTCTTTCCGTCTATGTACACACGTACACTTTATCCGGTCGGTGCAACGCCGTCAGCGGAATTTTAAATCCCTTTAAAACTTTTGACTCCACGGTGGTGGAGTTTCTCTCGTATCGCGCGGCTGAAACACCGAGATTTTCTCGCGGTTTTCTGGAATTCGACTAGCCAGGACGGCCAGTTGCAAGCCGAGGATAAGCCATTTGTTGATGTTCGGCAAGGATCAGCGAATAAAACTCGATTCAATTTCAATCCTCTCCCTTCCCCAACTACCCCGACGCGATTGTTGTTTGATTGGCAACGCAACGACCGATCGGCGATTGGCGAGGACCAATAAAGCGACTACATATTGTTTGAAATCCCGTTGCAACGCGTGCTATGTAATTATGGGGGCGGAGAGACCGGGGCAAAATGAATCTCCATTTGTAATTTTTTTGATTTTCCGTGAAAAACTTGTGAAAACGGTTCATATTGACCCGGCCTCCCGTTCTGCCCCGTTCCTCTCCGTATGTATCGTCGAGCTCATAATTGCGCAATACCCCGCCAGAAATACCGTACGTATGCCAGTCTTTGCATTTATGCGCGCCACGTATTACCCGCGAAAGGGTCGCATATGTTTTTACGCCGAAACTATAATTACGTGAAACTTTTTTCGTATACGAGAGTACCGTTGTCCTGCATGCGTGATTCTTGAAATTATTATAATTATTTTCTGTCTCTCGGTTTACCCTCGGTTTTTTGTTAAATCTCCGGTCGTGCTCGAAGGAACGGAAAACGGGATGAAATTCTGTTTTAATCCCCGCGCTCGGCGTGCGCGAATTTCGGCGTCGGCCGAGGATGAGTCTTTTTAGATGAATTACCACGCGAAAAAGTATTAAGTGGCTCGCGGATGAAGAGACCAAGTGTACGTTATCCGTACGACCGGCAAAACTTTCTACGTACCTATAAATCTGCGAGAAACGATTTTGAGGACGACGTCGCCCGGGAACGGGACGTGTGACAAAATCGCGACATTTCCTTTTCTGGACAGGCCCCGCGGTTCGCGCGCGTATCTGTCCGTTTCGTCGCAGCGTCGAAGTTGCGGAGTAAACGCGCCACGATAAATAAACAATTTTCTTCTCGATCTATCGGCGAGTCCGAGAGCCCCGACCGGGACATCCACTCGCTCCGAGTTTCACGTACGACTGGTGTAACGAGGAAAGAAATCGATAATCATTTTTCAAAAACGTTGCTTCCGCAGTTCGAAAACGCATTCGGAGGTCCGGAGTGATTTTCCCCGAGTGGCATCGGTGCTCGAATAAATAAAGGAATTTTCAACTGGTCCGAGAGGGGGGGACGGGAGGCGGCGGCGTATTCGAAAACAGTTATTATTGATGGTGAAAGAAGCTGCTTGCTCATACCTACGTTTCTCATTTCCGGTCGGTGAGACATGCACAAATCACCAAGTAATTGTTCAATGTAGCGTAGTCGGGACCGCTCGGGCTCGGGCTCGCTGCTTTTCCCCCAGTGAAAAGCGAACGATGAGGGCGGAGAGGAGAGGGCCGAGAGTCAAGAGAAAAGAGTCTCTGCGTGTATGTAACGTTGATAAAGGCCACAGTGACGGGGAACGCTTGCATAACTCTCGACGAGGGGGTCGTTCGGAATACATAGGAGCTTTTACCGCGGAAACGTGTTTGTGGAAAAGAGAGAGGGAGGAAAAAATTATTTATCCAAACTGGTAACAGCGTTGCTCGAGCTTTTAAGCTCAGCGGAGAAGCAACTCCATCACCGATGCAATTTTCGTACAATTCACTTCTGACTGCTTGTGTCATTTTTGTACAATTAAGGAAATATGCCTCCTACCATCGATCCACCGATGAACCAAACCTAGTCGCATTGGAAAATCACATAGATTCGATTGAATAAAATTGGTTGGTAAATAAGGGTTCTTCTTTGAAAAATCTCCACGAAAATGTGTCATCATGGAAATTTGCGTTTATCAGTACATGTATTTGCCAAAACGAAGTTATCAATAGTTTCCTTGATTGAGGATTCATCTAGTAATACAAATCGACTTAAGTTACTGTTAATAAATGTACACCATTGTGGATAAACAATTGTCAAAATTTAGCACTCATTTGACGAATACTCCGGACCGTAGCTACGTTAATGATACTTCGCTCGCATCCGAATTCATATTGCATTGATTGGATTTGCAAATGCATAACATATGCAAATCCTTATTGAATGACTATGACCCGAACATTATGATGGAATATCTCAGAATCCCCGTGGACAGAGCATTTTTAAAAATGTTTATTATTATTCACGGGGCGAACCCTTTTTACATTAATTACATTACATGAACGTGCATACATTTTGAGTAACACAGTTGTAAAACTTACAATAGAAACTACAAGCAAACCGAGTGAGTGAGTGAGTTTGTAAATATTCGTGCTATACATGCGCTCGCATCCGTCAGAGCCTTGCATGAAGGACGGACTGAGAGATCGTTGATAATTCCAATAAAAAAGGCTCAATTAATTATTTAATATTATTCGGTATTTGTAGGTCCAGAAGTGAAAAATGACCGGAGAAATAGTTCCTGAAATCTAATGGTCTAGCAGGAAGTAAATTCCTGCAAAAAAATGCGATTGTTACATGACGAATGTGACAATGGGTATATTCTCTTTAAGAGAGGGCGGAACGACACCTACTCGAGGTACAAGCGGAGGGTCGTGGCGAAATTCTCACGTCCGCGGCCCTCCTCACACCGGGGCCACTCGTCTCTCCTTTCATCTTCATCGCCCGCGCCAAACATCCGGGTAATTGTTCGAAGCCATACATCTTCGGAAAAAATACGTGACGGCGAATATTAGAGCGACGGGCGCGGGATGGCCGGCGAGCGAAAGTAACGTGGGCCGAATAGCCGTGTCGTTGAGACGGTTATTTCGCCGGTGTCGACACCAGGTCAGCCACCTACAACGAACGGCGGTAGCTTCAACGCAATAGGTATAAAAGGATAACGGAGTAAAACACTCTCTCGCCGCGGGCGGCTCGTTGCAACTCACCCGACGGCAAACCCGGGCGGGGAGTTCATATACATCCCGGGTGGCCCGTCCGAATCCCGAACCCCCGAGCTTTTCGGCGAGAGCTTATTCTGGTTTGGGTTCTCCACGACGGAGTCACGGGCTTCTTGCTCTCGCGTCGCGTGTTTCACCGCTCTCCCTCTCGAACGAAATATCGGGGAACGGGGTAATGCGGTTCACGCCGGGAAAGAATTATAATAATTCAGGGAAAAATAAAGTTTCCTCAATGACGGGGACATCAAAGGGTAGAAGTCTCTACCGCGAGATACTTGAAGTTCTTTGAGTAAAGTAGGCAGCTCGTCGTTACATTTTTGCCCATTAAATAAATGTGGCGATGACCATCCGTTGCCCAGGCCTTTTGGGACGACGGAGTTCTCCGGAACGACCCACTTAATTCCAGCAAGATTCATTGAGTTCCGTGAAAGTTACCTTGCCGACAAAAAATTTATGAATCTAGTCGCGTAAGCCCGGAGTAAATAATTCGCCGAATTTAGATGCCAAGAATCCTGGCATGCAGCTCGTTACTCGGGCATAATCTCCAATTATAACCTACGGAACTCCCAGGTGTCTCGTCTCCTTCCTCGAGGAGCTCTCGAGCCGCGTAATTGTCACAACCTTCCGGATGGTTATGCAGGGGGAAAAAATTGAGGGGTTTTTTTTTTTGTTCCGACTCGCGCACGCCGGGCAACTATTATCATCGACGTACAGGCTCCTAGGGTGGTTATAATTCCAGGCTTCGTTCTCCCTCGCGAGGGGACAACCCGGGGAAAATGAAAGTCGAGAAAAGAAAAAACTTTCAATTAACTGCACCGGGGAGGAATCTCTCCTCCTCTCCCTGATTTAAGGAAAGTTTCACCCCTTCCTTGCCTCGTTCTCCGCCCCCGTCCGTGCCACACTCTTACCCGACGACCTTTGTCCCCACTTACCGGCAACCTTATGCCGGACCGATAAACTTTGAATATTAATTTAAAGTAACAATCAGACGAACAGAGCCTCGTGCAGCTGGACCGAATGAGGGGATTACGCGGTCACTGTACCACCGGTCGGTACTACAGTGAAACTTCCCACATGTTGCATTCAGGCGGGTCGGGAAGGCGAGCGCTGAGGACAAGTGTTCCAATTGGACCGGTGTCGGGGGAGAAAGGCCGCCCCGCGTGTGTGATTGGTCCCTCGCATGGGTCACGTGATCCCGCACTATGTAACATGTGAGAGATATTACTGTACCTGGAGAAACGACTGGGAATCGTCCGACCGCAAGCTCCTCGGAGATGAATTTAACAGACGCGCCAGCGGTCGTGCAGGGACAGAGACCCGCCGCTTCTAATCCGCACAAGGGGACAGCACATTTTCATCCGATCTCAGCCGGTAACTCGGTCGCGCTGGCATTATTAACCGGTAAATCGTGTTCCGCCCTTCCCCCCGCCTCTCTGCCGATAGCGGTGACATTTAAAAAAAAATTTGCAGCAAAGACCCTAGTCGCCTTCGATCGCGCTGAGTAAGTCCATCCGGTCAGCCCAACGACACCGCGGACTTGGTGCCCAGGCCGTTACGTTTTACCGTTGCGTCGAGTGAAATCGTCAAACTTTGATTATAGCGAAATTAGATCGTGGGACGCAGTTAATATGCACTCAAGAAACTTTGGTCGTATACCAGTTCTGAGAATACGGCACGGGAGGGGGGGATATACGAGGCAGTAACTATTTTAATGAACCCTCGATTTGCTTCCCTGAATACGTGTAAGGATCGTACTTGGAAGCTTGCGTAATACACAGTAACAACAGTGCGCCGCGATCAGGGGAAATGAAATCATATTGCCTTGTTGTATCGTACCCAAAGTGTTCGAACTTGTGTAGCTGGACGCGGGGGAGGAATTCTGCACGACGTGCCGCCCTTAACATTTCATCACCTCGCCGACACCGCCAAGGATGGAGATGAAGAATGGAACGCGGCGACGCGTAATATCGTATACAATGCTTTCAGCGAGATTGCGCGATGAAATTCTACATGCTCCGTTGAGACGCGTCATATTGTGGCTTGTTTTTTTTTTTATACCGTCGAGAGACAAAAATAAAATTGTGGGTTGGAACGATAAAGCAAGCAGGACTGTCGGGCTTGGTGAGACGCGTACGCGAACTAAGTAGTAACTGTCCGCGGGTTAACGAACTCTTCGCGAGCCAAGCCGTAAATTGGATGGGACGATTGCCCGATGGTGAGGATTTTATCGGTATTTGATAAACTATGCGTCTACACGCGATGCATATCGGTCAGCGGGTTTGCGGATAGGCGGAGGGTACGGTGAGCTGAGCAATCAAGGTACGAGAGTATGCATCTGTATTATAGGTGCGCGGCGTAGGTGCGGAGGCATCGGAACACACGGGCGCGGAGAGATAGATGAAGAGAGTCAACGCGCGGCGCGCTCATTTTTGCTGAATATAAAAGTTTTACGAGGTCCAACATGGGAGGAACTGATGAGTCGAGCGTGTCGTGCATGCCGTTGATCAATCAATAATAACTGCCGCTCGACGTCATCCTGCTGTACCTACCACCGAGGACATACGTACTGCGCGTTATCTCTATCATTCATTCTGGAGGGTGGGCCGGTACCGGCCAGTGAGAAATATCGGCCGATGGGTAAATCTGACGGCCCGGTAGAAATCTTTGGGCGTTTAATCGGCGATGGTTCGTACCAGCTAGATAAACTTGTCTTGTCGATTGTCGATAACAGCCGTATGCCGATAATGTTATAGCCTAAAACGCCAGTATTTACCGGCCGACGTCAAAGAGTTTGTACCTATTGAACTTTTTCGTTTTTTTAAATCGAAACTTCACTTCACAGCTGTAAGGATTTTCCCCGAGGTGGGCGGCGCTCGCGCACCCTTCCCAACGAATGTAGGACAAGCGCCTACGGTCTGCAAGGTTCGAATCTATCCGTGTCCGATCGACGTGCAGTGTTGAGAGAAAAAAAAAATCCCTCAGTGTCCCCGAACCGAGACAGGAATCGAGGGGTTTTCGGAGCACCGCCTGCACCCGCTTATCCCGTTCGCCTCTTTCCTCGCTATCCTCTTTAAAGTTTCATGTCTCGTGGGAACGGCGTCGTTCGTCGACTCCGGAGGCACGGTTAAGCGGTTCGCATAGCGCATAGATGGAAGGCGAGAGCGGGATGTGCGAGAGGACCGGGACACTTGCGACTCGCGTGAATCTTCACTGTTCTCGTCGTCGACGACTCCTCGTACGCCCTCCAACTCCTTTTTGTGCCCTAGCACCGACGCGGCTGCGACCCTCCGCTGTACACTCCTCGATGCCACGTCGAGCTTTCCTCCAAAATTAAACTTTAACGCGACACGCGAAATCGAAATTCCAGCACGGATGTGAAGTTTCGACGCTCCGCACCGGCTCTCGAGAGTGTCGCGGCTCCGTTTTGAGATAAAGGACCAACGCAATGGAATTACCGAACGGTCCGAGCAGTTTGCAACGGCACGAACCCCACCTGAATTTCGCGCCGACCCGGTCCGGTTTCCGGACGGTAATTCGAGCAGGGTTAGCGCCGGCAGATATCGCTAAAGCGGGGATTCCCCGGGTTTCCGCCATCGAGCGACCATCGTATTTTAAAGCCGGGATTCCATTTTGAATAAACACATCGGACGCGAACGGCATACGCCGTAGGGAAATTGTATTTCTCTCCGGTATCGGGGACGGAGAACAGAGAATACAAAATGCCGGCTGCGACTGGAAGAATATTTAGTTGGCTCACAGTTATTCATTCTCTTGAAAAGAATTCGGATCGGAACTGGCGTTCGTGCGGAAGTTGAATTTTTCTCGACGATTTGGCGCTTTCTCGCTTCCAGGATTTGGTGCGCGGTCCCGCTCGCGCTCACCGCGACGGTCGTGGCCCGGCGATGCTCCGTCCTTCGGCGGGACGTACGTGACGCGGTCGACTCTCGACAGGTACGCCGCTACCGACACCGCGTCGTGATAGAAAATGAATGGAAAAAATAAAAAAATAAAAAAATAAATGGCGAGAGAGAGGAGCGCCGAGGCCGGGAGCGCGGAGTAAAAAAAAAAAAACGGTACCGGAGCGTCGAACGTTTGATTTATAGCAGGTTCGAAGCGGTAACGTCGGATCGAGCCTCGGGTATACCTCCGCCCCACCCTCGTTCCATCCACAATCCTCTCGCACCTCTTTCTCTTTTACCCTGTCGCGTGTGTCCCCGGAGCTTCGTTCATTACCGTTGAATAAATAATGCGAGTAAAAGGAAAAGCGGTCGACGGGTCGTGACCTATCGTAGACGAAAATGGATCGAGTCGGTAATGGCGCGATTCAATTGAATCGTAACCCCCTCCCTCCCACCCCACTCCCTCTCTTATCACTGGGTGAAACGAGTTTCCAGCTCCGGTATGCCGGCCCGATTCCGAGGCCACTTGAGCCTGTTTCCATCCTTATAAGAATCTCATCGATTGTGTTTAACGAGCGGGGAAATAATTCGTTTCTTCGACGAGATGGCGATGACAAGGTCGATTCGGGAAAAATCAGCTCTAGAGTACCAGAAATGTATGTGACGAATGTCAGGATGCGAAGAACGGGCTTCAAATTTGACTGGAAATTAAATTTTCCTCAGGCGGCGAAATATCAAAGGGTAATGTCTGCCGCAAGAACCTCGAATATCTTGGAGTAAATGGCCCGGTCGGATCTTTTTGGTGTCTGATGTAACCCAACATTCCTACCAAGGTTCACGAGTTTTCAAAACATCATCGATTTTCAACGAGCGTTGGGGGAATTAATTCGTTTCAAAGAGACAGCGATGATGAGGTCGATTCGAGAAGAATCAGCAGCAGAGAAGAAGAACGGGCTAAAAATCTGACTGGAAAAGTCAATTTTTCTCGGTAAGCGAAACTTCAACGAGTAATGTCTACCGCGAAACTCTCCAATATCTTTGGGTAAATGGCCCGGTCGGGTTTTTTCGGGTCTGATATAACGCAACGTTCCTACCAGGGTTTACGAGCAGTGGTCTAAGCCGTGCTTCCAACCAGCCTCCTACGATTCCCATACCCATTTTCTTTTTTTCCACGGTATCTCTCGACATAAATTGACAAACGTATCGACGCTGAGGCTGGCTCGATCAGGCATGGTGAAGCCGGTAATTTGATTTCCCGCGAATGGAGGACGGGTTTTACGTATCCGTTGGAATCTGACGCTCGTGCGGATTTGTTGCGCGGTCGGTATATGGCAAGTATTTCAATTTGCAGTAGAATTCTTGCGCCTGATGTTGAAAATCCAGAGGCGCCGTACAACGCACAACACCGCCAGCGCAATCGCACGAATACATTTACATTATACTTACTCCGGCCAGCGGGCCGCCCGTTCTCTCTCTCTGCCGGGTACTGATATTCGCCCTCCGTTTTCTCGTTACGCTCAGCCAGAATGCGGGCCGCGGGATCTTGGGGCACGAGGCGAGAGCGAGACCTCCCTGGACGAAAGGGATAGACGGAGCAAAGCTCTGCATTCGCTGGCAACCCTACCTGCAACCTATCAACGAGGAGAGAGAGCTAGTCCGGAACGCACGGGGATGTGTATGTGCTTCAAGCTAAAGCGCCCGGAAACGTAAGATCCGTGGTTTACGCGGGCAACGTGGCAGCCCGGAATTCACTTGCAAATAAAGCCGCGAGCCCCCCCGCCCCCCTACCCGATAAGAATAATATTACACGGGTACACCGGTAGCGGCTCATACGCGATGGATTTAGCGCATAGTATAATCTTGAATACCCGCGCGCCGGAATCTCATCACATTTGAATTTGATCATGCGAAAGGCTTAAGGGGAGGTGGGGTTGGCGCTACAGATGCTTGGTGTATACGTTAATAATATGGAATATCCGGTATCTCCGCGCACTTGAGGGCAAAAAAAACGAGGGCACCGAGGCAATCGAAAGAGCCGACAAACAAGGGAGGAACTCTTGATGATACGATAATCTGGTACGCTTTCAGCCGTGTACGGTGGTTACATAGTCGGAGGAGATAGTAATCCACGGTGGATGCCCTGCTCCGACTTTTACCCCCCGGCACGCGAGGAACAAAGCAATAATCGTTATGCAAAGTTGTGCTCACAGAGATATACAACTTGCCGGGGCCACTTGAACGAGCGCTTTGGTCGCCGGGCGTAAGTACACACTTATACGAAGGTTTTAGCTACCTCTCTCTTCTTCTTGTTGCTGATTTTTTCTGACTCTCCTCCTTCGCGAACTACGTATTCTTATCCCAAAGTAAAACCAAGTCCTTTTTCCTTTTTCAACATTTCATTTTTGCGTTTCGCTCACGAGTGCCCAAATCGCTGTTTAAATTTTTCATGCATGCAATCCGGAGTTAGGGCGGTCCTTGCGCTACAGTCGGGTCAATCGAGTACAAGATTTCGAAAATTGCTCGGGAAGGTTTCTAAGGAGATACCCGGGTGGACCGAGGTAGGTTGGATCAAAGACTCAGAAAACAAAAAGTCCGGCAATGAATTTGCAGAAAAGTAAGTCAGCTTACGTTGACAAAACCAAGTGCGTATTTTAATCGCATCGGCGCGAACTGTTTTATGTTTTTGGACATCCGTTGTTACAATTTTTTTTCTTCGTCGAGTCGTAACTCTTCAAACCAGATCTCCCCCGAGTTACCCAAGTTTTTCCGTTGAGACGTGTCCGAGCAACTTTTAGAAATCTCTGATCCCTCGACTCGAGTTTCATAGACTGATAAAAAAGTACGGTTCAATCAACCAAAGATTCGTGCAGGGACGTTCAAATAAATATTTTGCTGCTACAGCTCAAAAACCGGTTAGTTAAACAATTTTTTAAAAATAATCTCACAAAAATATTTGCGAGGCATCGAAATATCTTGTTCGACCAACTAAATGCTTATTTGAAGGTCTCTCCCCGAATCTTTAGTTGATTCGACCACTTTTTCATCGGTGATAGACTGACACAATATTGCCAGTGCTTTCCGATGTACGACCTATTTTTTTACACGCAACAGCTACAGTGTCTATATAATCGCTTCCGGTGTCTCCGCCAACAGACTCTCTCATCCATCATTACACGCTATCGGCCGTCAGGGTCCGCGTCGCCGATACGAGAATTGACGAGGGGCCGGTTCATAGAAAAATTTCTTCTTGTACCGTTATTACCGAAAAGAGTGAAAAGCTCCCGCACTCCCTCTCGGATAACTCGTGTAAGTTTATATCGGGGAAAAGTAAATGGAGGAAACTTTTCGAGAGACCGCCGGTGCTCGCATGAATTCGCCATTGCAGAGACAGCCTCCCCCACCCCTTCCCCCCCTCCCCCCCCCCCCCGCCAGCCTTCGGTATACATCCGAGGGCACGTCTGACTACTGGAGGACCTTAACTACTGGCTCGGGCATCCGGAGCTCAGCAAGCTAATGCTCTGGCTGCTCACCCTCGTTTCTCTACCGGCTTCCGTTTCGGATTTAATGCCGACCGCCGAATGTTCCGGGCCGTGGAATTCGCGAGCGAGAGAGAGAGAGGAGCCGCGCTATACAGAGTTATACGGAAAGTAAACGGGAGAGAGAACGAGCGGGTCGGCCGACTAGAACCAGTTGACCGGTAGGATTTATGTATCAGACGGCACAGGCTACGGAGGCTGGACGCGCCGAATAGAGGGGGGGGGGGGGGGGGGGGCTTAGAAAGATAAATTAGTCGAGGAGTTGTAAAAAAGTCGACACGCGGATGGTTCCCGGATTACACGAATGTACCGGCGAGAAATCGATGATCCTACCCTCTTGCCGAAAACGGACATTATCACCCACTCCGACAGCCACCGAGACCGTTCCACACCCCATTAGTGGCTCGGCGCGTACTATTTTCCACCTTACGCTTATAACTAACGAAACGCGGCCCGAATGATTTGCTCGGAAATTGTCCACGTACCGGGCATCCGAGATTCATACCCATTCTTCGTGAGTTCTATACCTAGAAAAATAATTTATTTGTCGGGCAACCCGCAAATAATAATTTGTATAGTAGTGGTAAATGCGCTTCATTAGCCTCAGTAATACATGTTTCGGTGGTATTGCGTGTATACACGTATGTTTTTTTCCCTCCTCCGGCTAATGGGCTATTGACCGAGGTCCCTCAGCCCGTATGTGTGTATTTATCTATGGAGTACCTCATTCGTATAAATGAACACCTTTTTTTGTGGAAAGGACGATACAATCGATTAAAATATTATAGTAACAGCACGAGCTAGCGGGTTCGTATCCCTGTTTTATTCTATTCTAGTGCGGAGATCATTTCAAGAATAGTTTGTGTTGGGAATTTAAGTTTGGGGACTTTGTCTGCTGGGAGCTTTCTAAATAGCAGGATGATAGATTCGCAATGTTGCTGTGCAAAGTTTGTACTAAAACTTTTTAATCTATCTGTGATTGGCTCTAGTTTCGTGATAAAGTATAACGTTCGGTTTAAGCAGTTGTGCCGAGGGTTATTTAAGTGCCGTAGTTTTGTGAGATGGCGGAGTGAGATTGTTTGGGCGGTTTTTATTATATTGAAAGCTTGATTTTTGCAATTGAGATATATTGGGTGCCCAAAGAATAGAAGCGGTTGACAGTTGCATTCATAGACTTTTGTGTCATGTTTATTTATTTGATTGAAATAAATATTTATTTCCATCAAATAAATCATTATTTGCGAGGTACCCGTCAAATAAATTATTTTTCGGGGTGTACACAGTGCCGAATAAAATATTGCACTTCAGACTGGCGAGGGGAAAAGAATGGAGGTCCAATTTACCTCGCTTAACAATAACAATTTAGACCAACACACCGACTATCACAAATTAATAAAGTGAAGACCATTTATCGGCTACCACATTTATTGATTATTTTTCCTCCGAGCCTCTTGCCGCACAATTAGCTTTCCATCTCGTCAATTAGCCGATAAAATCAGACATAAAAAAAATATAACAATAAATTCTTCTCATGTCGTCAGATAACTTAAATTTACAGATAAATTTTAACGACGTTAAAATTAATTCACCGTTTCCTCTTGCATACCATTACACTACAAATTTGACCTCTCGCCGCATAAATTCTCGAATATCGCAGAATACATCCCTCTCCGTAAACCACGGCGTGATTGGAGCAGGGAATTTTACCAAACGCAAATTAATTATATGGGGATAGTTAAATTTTGCTCATCTTCGGTTTTTAACTATGCTTTCTCGGTGGTTCTTTCTTACGTCTCTCGGGCTCGCAGAAACTCAGAGACGGGGGAAATAATCAATTCAGGCGATGTTTCAATAAATTTGATCAGCCGACCGCACCGATCCAGGACGTCCAACACGAGCCTGTCTCGCTATTTTTCGTCACACCGCAACCTTCCCGCTGAACGTGTTCTTCTCACGATGTCCCCAGAGAGAACAAGTCAGAGTTTTCGGGGGTACCGAGGACCACGTCCTTGTCGTGACGTCACTACTCGTTTCTTATTTCCTTCATGTATCGATCTTCGGTCGATATCCGAGGGGTCTTCAAACTCCGTTTTTTCAGTCGCGCATTTCAATTTTGGTCTTTTAAATGTTACATCCAATTTTTTTTCTAGCCCGTTTTTGTCGAAAAATTATTATATTCAAGTGAAACCGTGACGATACAGAAATAGAAGCGGGGATTTCATGGTTCACTGTGGGTGAGAGAATCGTAACGGACGAGGATAGAAAGGGATGCGGCAAACCGGCTTCTGGAATACCCGGCATTCTTGTGTCGGCTTTTCACCGCTGGTGGGACAGAAATGAAAAAAGTAGGAAAAAAAAAAAAAATGAACGTTTGAGGTTTCGCGAAGAGGCCAAACCACAGGAGACGAGATAGGCAGCGAGAGTCGGCGTCGCGTGTTCTCGGTCCCGCGCGACTGCGTTCTTTCTTTTTTTCCCTTTTTTTTTTCTCTTCTCTTAATAACGTCACGCCTTTCTATGTCCTATCCCGGGACCGGCGCTCGCGGCCTCTTCACACTTTTCACCACTGTTACTCTCGCCGCAGCGAGCAGCGGCCTCTCTCCCCCCTTGTTCTTCTCATTCTCCTAGTAACAATGAATGTCCAGCCACACAGAAGAACGTTGAAACTATAGAAATTCGTGAATATACAGTCTGCTAATTTCTCGTGTATTCATTTTTTTTTTGTTTTCTTCTTTCGTGGCTCGTTTTCTCGCGGAAACGTTGTGTAATAAAACGCATGAGAAAATAGGGACGTGGGTTTTGAAATTTTTTTTTCACGGTTTCGTATAGTATCGACACGAGGGAAGTCTGTTCGCATTATTTAATACAATGGGATATATAGTTATGGAAGCAGCTCGAGCCTGCATCGCTGAGCAGGAAATTTTTTTTCGCCCGACAGAGTAAATCCTCCCTTTTTAAGGGGAGATCGGGGTAATGATGGTCGTCGGGCATAGGAAGTATTTACAGGCCTTGCGAATTAAATCCTTATCACATTAGATTCGCAACACCTTCGAGTGTCTTTTGGTAAATATAGACTGAGAAAAAGAAATTGTTGAATTAACCAATTCGCGCGGTGACAAAAACAAAAATGTCTGATTAAATGGACAAATTTTTAATCGATTGAAGCAAATAATCGTTTAACAAAACAAAGCTTCGAACCTGTGTCACCGCGACTTTTGGTTAAGCCAACAATTTTTTTCTCAGTGCATTCAAGGATGAAAAAGTATTTTTCACTAAAAAAAAATTCAAATTCTCCTTTGGCTGACCCCCATTACCCGGTTCTCGTCCACCCACCATCACCGGGATGTCTCGAGACAAATTAACGCGAGTGTTCGCTCGGCAATAAAGATCCGTCTGTCTGGCCGTCCGTCTTTTCTATATTTCGTCCTCCTCCATTCGACGATGAACCACGAAGGAGTTTGCAATCCTCTGTCCTACCGCGTACGCGATCCCACTGTCGATTATACCTCAACCGGCCTAGCAGCGATTCCCTCACCGGTACAAGACCGAATCCTTACGGTGAAAAATTCAGAGAACGCAACTCTTTTCCCTCCAACTGCGCCCAGTAACCACTCTCCATGAACTGATACACGCGAGTGCAGCATCCACTCAAAGCGAACTATTGAAAATCGATGCTAGACTTCATTGTACCCCCCCCCCCCCCCCCCCCCTCGCCCCACAACCCCGCCACCGAATCCGCGAGTTCAATGGAAACGTCATCGTTCTTCTCTTTCATACGTCCAATTATCGGCTTTCTTCACAGACTCGCGACATTTTATGAATTATGCATTTCACGTCGATGAGAATGATTGAAAGATTTTTATCACTTTTTGCACCCCACCTTCCCAGACCGCGAGACCCAACGAGCTCGTATTAGCGTGTTTCCGTCCGGGTTGTTTTGACCTCACCTATTGCCTATTCGAGGTTCCCGTTCACAACGACAGCGACGGTCGGCACGTGATTCGAGACTGTTCTCGGATATTCCGCGTTCCAGAATTATTTGTCGCTCCGATGAACCAATAAAAAATACGATGTTCGGGTGAGAGAGGGGGAGGGGTTGGAGGGGTTGATCACTGACTCGTCGAGCCATCGGCCCTCGGGTAATTTAACCCGTTAACGAGACTAATGTCCCGATATAGTCCGCGCTGGCGCTGCCTGCAGCGCCGGATACATCAATCAGAATCGATAGGATCCGAATTGCAAAACATCCACGGTCGAGTTTGCTTCGTGCGCCAGAGTTTTTCTTTTTTTTTTTTTTTTCTCATCAGCGACATGCTGAAACAGTCCGCGAGCTAATAACGTGTTTTCATCCGGTTCGTTACATCGCAGCGATAGTGCATACCTCGCCTATCAATGGACCCGAGCGTTTGTCGGCGGATCAAAGTTAATCGTAATCAAGCCAATGTTTTTCACACCGCGAGGCTGAATGAAACGCGCAAATCGTTTCGCCCGGCGATTTGTAAATAGCGGAAAAAACATTTAATAAACGGACGGTAATCGGTGGCGAGGGAGGCACAGCGAGCCCGTTAATTTCGCTTTGCGAAGCTCATTTAGTCACCGGGAAGCTGCGTAAGCCGAGGGTCGACCAAAGCCAGCTGGAGCGTTGTTACAGAGGATGGGCGGTAAAGCGGTTTCGTTAACATTAGAGCGCACCTGCACGGTATGCTCTCGTGGACCGTATCCGCCCCGTGGTAGTAACGCGGTCACGAACTCCCAACTAATCTCGTACGAGAATTAGAGACGCGTTTTCTTTGGCGGGTTGCGCAAGAAACTACGGTACGCCGCCGACTGTGCATGTACATGGGCAGATCGTATTTATCGATTACACCGTCCCTTAAGCCCCTTACGGTAGTCCCCGTACGGTCGGCTCGAAGAGATTGACAAAATTTTAAAAAATTTCACACTGTTCGGAGGAGAATCTACCGTGAATCGACCCAGATCCGCTACAAAGTGTTCCGTGACGTTGACACAAAAAAACGTTTCATCAAATTACGCCATGGATTTATCGTAAATCGACCTTAATTTTCGGTAAATTCTTTATTGTACATTTTATTTATTTTTATACCAAGTAAGAACTCTTCGATCCGCGTGCACCTCAGTGCATACTAATTCTTCCTTTAAAACGTGCAAGAACGTTTTTTTTTTAATACCAGTACTCTATCGGCTTGACTGTACGGTAGGGACTGCATTAATGAGTTTGCGCTATTTAAGCGAATTCTGTTCCTATTCATATCTTTCCGTGCATACAGCTGTGCCGTGAATCCTATTGAAAAAGTGATTACAGTCCAATGACATAAAGGGGAGACAGGTGTACGTGTGTGTGTTTGGAAGAGAGTGAATCGATCGATGGTGCGGCCGGTCTTTACAATCATACGTTCCTTCCAGTCGAACGAAGTTAATTTGCCCACCCGATTCCGTGGGAGAGGAGGGAGTGCATACGCTCTTTTCCAAGCATTTCCGCACACACTCCACATATACCAGCTGCAGCCCATATATAGTGCGACTACATAGATGTTGGCTTCATTGCTTTGGATCCGCTTACTCTTCTCATCGCTACCCCTTGATGGTAGGAAATAGATCGGGCACATAATAAATCCGTTAATTAGCCTTCGTCAAAGAAGAAACCGGCTCTTTATATAGCCTCTCATATACGCGAGTATTCTCCGCGGCAATTAAGTATATGCAAAGATATATAATTAATACGTATATCATGTGAAAAAAATGTTATGTACTGGTACTGGAAGTTTTTATTGAAAAACTGGTATATTAAATTTAATGTACAATTGTGATGAAAAATGAATCTACTTTTGTAGTAAAATGACAGTAAACTGTTGTGATTATTGTTTTTGTAATTGCAAAATAAAGTATGACGTTTATGCGCCGTTTTTCGATAAATGACGCATATATGTTTTCTCCATGTAGGATAAAAAGTTACGAAATAAAATCAGTTTAGAAGCTATTGTATGATCATTTTTGTATGCATTTAGGCGAACATCCATTACCCGATGTGCTGCTTTGTACTGCAGTATGTGATAATTCAAAAATATGTATTGTTTCCAATCGGAACGAGTAACCCGAAATAGTAGCGCTACATTGCATTCGAGCATTTGATGGATCCATGGACTTCGACATTACTTCTCGATTGTTCCACAAATTCCGTTCAATTTTGTACCGAATGGAGCGAAACACTGGTACCGAAATATGTATTAAATTCAAAATTCATTTCTCCATTAATATGTCAATCTCGTCATTCGAGTTCCATTCCTGTCTGTGTCCCGGCAAAGCGACTACTAGGGGGGAGGAGTGCGCGGGGGCAAAACGGAACAGTGGAGCGAAACGGTTTATTTTTGCAAATTCTTGCCTGTACCTGTTAATTACTTGGGATTAAAATTTATCAATTTTCACTGCAATCACCGTCCATTTCGGCCCATTTTTTTCTGCAGAACGAAAACAACGTTGAACAAATTCATTTTGTGCTTAGAAAAAAGTAAAAACATGTCGTGTAAACCGTACCTTTCGGTTTTTTCGGGCTTTTCTTTTTTTATGTATTCCTCCTCGAAATTAAAAATTATTGCGTAAACACGTTTATTACTTTACAGCCTGAAACACTGTAGAGCCTTGGAAATTATGAACGAATCCTGATGTCGACACGAATTTTTTTGGAAATTTAAAAATCGTCCGTGAGCACCGATGCATGCACTCTCGCACTCGGTTTGACGCGCACATGCACTTCTCATTTGCAATTTCCGGTTGCAAACAGTCGGCAACTTTTTGACGCACCGCGCGACGGTCGCTCCGTATGTATGACTATCTTTTTACTCTCTTCATCGTCCGCGACGCGAAATATCTCTCGTTCTCGCTTTCTCCGTGTGTCTCCTATTCTCTTCGACGACTCTCGCATCCGACAGCTGGCGCGCGATATCACACAATTCCGTAACGAGTTTTACCGAGTTTCATTACTCGCCCAGTTTGTTTTTAACAAAAACGATGTATCACCAAGGTTCACAGGTTTTTCGTTCTTCCGCGCGACGTATTTCGCTTTGAAATTTTAAGGATGCATCACACGTACGTTCTCTGCCAAAAGTGAGATTCGGTGAGAATTTGAACACTTCCTAATGGTGTAAATGCCGGAATGTAAGAAAATTCTGAAGAAAATTTATATGAATTCGAAAAAATCAAGGAATTCATTTGAAACGGGAAAATAAAAGATTTTCCGATTGTTTAAAAATTAATTTTTAAAATAATTTGTTAATAACTTATCGTCATTATTATTATGCAAAATGAAAGGTCTTAATATGATCGACACGGCTGATTTTTTTACATTTTTGGTGTATCTTCAAGTTCTGAAATTTTTATCGAACCAAACTTTTCGTTGGGAAAGTGTGTGTTATGCTTGAGCTTGCGAGTAAAAGGACGCAATGCATTTATGATCGGCCGGAAAAATAGACCGCATGTAGGCTCAAAACGACCAGTGACAAGGAAAACAAATCGCGATCTGATTTCTTTTTCGAATGGAGCGCGTCGGAAATCCCTCATGAACGATCAATCACCGGGTGAGTTGAGTGCCAATCTACAATAACAAAAAAAAATCACTCCACGATCAAACTCGCCGACCGTCTCGGTAAAAGCTGATGCGCGCAATCCGGAGATAGCCTGCAGGCGCGCAGAGTGAATTGCCGTTCGTCAGGGGTCTTTCCCTCGCGTCGACGTGGCATCCGCAGTCTCATTTATACGCTTTCGATTGATACTCAATTATATAGCGCCGATCGATGAGCATACAAAAACTCGATTTAGAGGAAGTGAGATACCACGGTCGGTAACAAAAACAGTAGTTATTTTTTTTTAAACATGCACAGCATTTACGTTCGAACGAAAATTTTCGCGGGAACTCAAGTCTACACGTTGAAAAATAGTTCTGTTTCTCTAACAAAATGTAGATCGTTAATAATTTATTGTTGTGGCCGCAAAAATGTTTGGCTGCTACAGCAAAATATTTGTTGCCACAGCAAAATATTTTGTTGTCCCTACGTTAACCAGGTAAATCAGTTATGGTAACAAAATTCTTGTTGTCCCAACAACTTTTTTTTCTCCGTGTAGTAACGTGAAAATTCACGTAAAAATTTGCCTTCAAGGTGAAGGGAAACACGTTCTCTGTCGTTCTCTCTCGCTCCCCCGTAAGACCAATGCCGCTATCTCTCTCACACTCCTGGCTCGGTCACGTGACTTTCACTTCACCTTAAGGTGATGTGAAATACCGCCGCACATCACTTTAACCGTAAACGCTCGGCACCGGAGAGAAAGAAAATTGTTTACAGATTTCGTTACCGACCGAGTACAAATAAATTCGCTGATTCCTGTGCGAAGGTTAACAAGAGTCAAAAATCGATCTGCGCGAAAGCCTTTTCCTCCGTCGGTCGTGAAAAAAAGCCTCGCTAGATCTTCGCGGGACACGAGTTTCGCGGGTTTCCGGGGGCGAGCCCGGGCAGCGTAAAACGGATGCGACGGGAGTTATCGGGCAACTTTATCTCGCGAAACTCGTTTCCATGTACAACCCTCTCCCGTTCTTCGCCCCCTCGGGCCCGCTGATCGCAGTGGCCTCGCTGCCTCTCCACGGACTCGGAGAAAGGATCTCGAAATCTGCGCCCCCGTGGAGACATTTTAGAGCTTAAGGTGGCGGCAAATGTTAGAGGCTGCGGCGATGTTCGGGGGGCGAGAAAGGGAGGGCAACGACGGAAGTTCGCGAAAGGGAGCGCAGGAGAGAAAATACAAACAGACGGTCCGGGCCGAACTGCGCTCTGCGTATCTGTCTCTCGCTCTTTTTTTATTGGTCCCCCTTCGTCGCAAATTGGAAGTAACAAGATGAATGAAGGCGTTGGGGGGGAAGGGGGGGGGGGGGGGGGTGCTAATTGCGATTCCCGTGCTGTTTCGCGAGAGCCGCGCGTGGATACCGTTGGATGTTTCCGGTATCGTCCTGGGCGCGATTCTCCACTCACTGCGACTAGCCCGACACCATCCCCTCGCCCTCCCCCCTGCACCGCCGAACCCGGGGGTTTTTCTGAGAACATACCCCAGCCTCGAGCATCGTCACCGGGGTGTATCGTTCGTTAACGAATTAATCCGGCGACCCTGGAATTGATGACCTGGTAATTCCGTTCGGACACGATTTTTCCTCGACGAGCGTTATTCTTTTTGTAAAATCTGATTGAAAAACGAGACGGTCGTGCCGGGCGCACCGACGAATCTCCGAGGCACGAGAAGAGCTACTCGTTAGTCTGCTGCGGCGGAGACCGATTTACAGGGTTGTGTATAAAATAGACGAGTAAAGCTTCAATTTCAATCAGGGTAATAGAAGTACGAGCATTTGAGCTGTATGAATGCGGCCCTGATTGGGATCGCCGCGTAACGCACTAAGTCAACGTATGCTATTATAAAAATTTACGTGTCGACGGCTAAAAATGAAAAGGACGTAGACTCTGTATTTTAACATAGACTCGATATCATTGCAATCGTCTAGTTTGATAATGCTAATAATAATAATAATATCAATCAATCAAAGCTTGCTTGATTGATATTCTTATTGTAAGAATACAGTATAATATAATATCGCACGCCTAGAACAGCAGTCTGATAATTCGAATGGTAAACCCATAAGAGATGTTACACTGTTGTTTTAGTGGTGCGATATATCAATAATAATAGGAATAATATTGATAATAGTAATAATGATAAGTTTTCTCGGGGAAAAAAATGCTTCTAAAAATATATTACGGCGTTGCGAGGTAGCCGATATTCTTGATGGTAGGATACAAAGACGAATATCTCTGTGGATGGAAAACGGAACTGCCGAGGTTTTCTCGTTTTAAACGGGCGTGCGAACGCGCAAATTGGATTTTTCATTCATCGAGTTAAGATTGCACGAATACGGGGGCGAGGGAGGGGGCGGGGGAAATAGTCACCGACGATATACGTCTATCCCGTCTTCTACCGGGACCCGAAGTAAGTGAGGAGAGGGCGCCCTATTGTGGACCGAATAATGCAACGTCTCGTTTCTTTGCGATCGTCGGGCGTCTCTCTTCGTCTCTGCGCGATTTGCCCGATGCGCGCGATCCTCCACCGAAAGCGATTCGTATTCTCGAACGACCGCGTCGACGTTGAGACGACGACGTTGGCACAATATCATTCCGTACGTTCAAGTACCGCACGAATTTTCTCGGCGACGCCTCGAGCTTCCTAAACTTGCAGTCTCTGTTTGTACAATGCTTCAGGGAATTTCCAGAAACAGCGATTAATAATTTGCACAGCGACGGGGGGTTTTGTATATGCAACGTCTCTTCTAAACAACGCGCTATGTGGGACGCACGCCGGAGTGCCGGCCGGTATAGGCGTCCCGAGATTGGTAACGGTGATTAATCGTCGTGACTACCTCGCAACAGTCGTACGTTTTATTACCCATCTCGCGTACAAGAGGTGACGAGAGCAAGCGAGAGAGCTAAATCACTGGCATCTGGCGCGTTCTCACCAGTGCCCTCGTCCTCACTCCCGCGCTGACTCGAAATTCATGATACAAATTTTATTAATTTTCCATTTAACCCTGCTGACCAATTAAACATTGGTGCAGCATGTATATTCGGGACGACAACAGCCTCGCCACCTCATTATTATTATTATTATTATTATTATTACTATTATTATTATTATTATTATTACTATTATTATTATTATTATTATTACTATTATTATTATTATTATTATTATTGTTGTTATTGTTATTGTTATTATTATTATTATTATTATTATTATTATTATTATTATTATTATTATTGTACGAAACAGGATAATCGTAGAAAAATTTATTTCAATGGTATTGTCACTCACCGACGATGAGCCGAGTCCCGATATGCGTGGCCTACTCTCCGAGGGGAAGAGCAATTTAATCTTCGAACGAGCCGAGAGCAATTCCCGGCGTGCGTCACTTTGAGAAACGGCAATATGCGCACGGGCGTCTATTCCATCGATGTCAGAGGTTTACGCTGCCGCTGCCGCTGCCGCTGCCGCTGCTGCTGCTGCTGCTGGTGTTCCTAGCTTCTCTTTCCTTCTATCAGCAAAATCGCATTCGTACGAACGAAACGAGCTGTTCGATGCTCCTCTCTCGGTAGAGCGCACAGGCAATAAGCTTGCAACAAACCGACACTCCGCGAAACGATCGACAGCGGTCCCGGACCCCCGTGGAAATGTATACGGTACACTGCACGTTAAACAACAATATATTCGCGACTGTACGCTATCTCATCCTCCCCGGCCCGATCCTACCCGTACGCTTCATCTCTCGCTCGCCGCACCATATCGAGCACGGATATCTTATCGTGCCCACGATCTTTATCCTCCCCCCCCCCCTCCCCCCCTCCCCGGCCCCTCTCTCGTTCTTTTCCCGACGACGGGTGCTTTCTCGTTCCCCTTGTATTATCACGAACACACGGCCAGTAAACACACGGAACAACGAGTCTCGCGAATAGGGCAATGCTACACGTACGGAGATCCTTTCGCGTCCATTGACGCAAGCGAATGACCTCTGCGTTCGTACTTCTTTCACATTTTTTTCTCCGTCCGCTTCGTCCATCCGCGTCAACAGCAGTTTTCAGCACGTACCTACCGCGCATCGCTACGAATGGTCCGCCTGCAAATCAGACGCACACTTCCGGCTGGTCGGCACACAGGACACTGTCGAGGCAACGAGTATTGCAATAAATAAATAAATAAACGAACATCCACGGCGTACCGTGACTCTGCTGTCCGAGAACCTTTAACCGCTTTTTCGTACGAACTGGCGCGTACAGCGCGAGTGATGCTGCACAGGGTGGGGGGGGGGGGGGGGGGGGGGAGGATGTCTCCAGTGTGGATCGGCACGCCGACCGTCGTTTTGTTCTAGAAAGTTTGATGGGTGCCAGTACCTCAAATTTCATTTGAATTTTTTTCACAGTGAAGTGTCCGCGCGCGAGTGATAGTACGAAAAACCTAACGCGCATGCTGTCGAGCCTCTTGTGTTTCATCCCGTTCGGTCGGTCGATCTGTAATGCGTGGCCTTCAATGTTATCAAAACAAACGAAAAAGAAAAACGAACGAAAAAGAAAACACAATGAATAACACGGAGATTCGACGGTTGTTTATCGACGGTGAGTCCTCGGGACTTAAGACGCTCGTATGCGCGTCGTGGATGAGCGACATGTACGCGCGCGTGTATGTGTGTTTCAACGGAAAGATATAGGCTTCGTGTGCGTGAACCACTTCGAATGAACATCCACACGGACTGCGGCCGAGGGCGAGGAGATCGTAGTACGCGAACGGGCAATAGGTACGGGCAGCGAGTAAGGTACGGCCGCCCACTGCCAGGAGGGAATCGGGCGGTTCGGGAATCCTCGGCTCGGGCCCGATGTCGCACGAAGCCGAACGAAAGTAAAGCGCGCGGCAGACGGTCTTCGCGCGTCGAGCTATCAGGTTGGCTTCCGCGGCTCGAGTCGGTTGTATTACTCTTCGCCTCGACATCGCCCGGCGTTTTTTCCTCGCACCGCTTTCCGTGTCACGACCCGTAACGCAGTACACACAACAAAATAGTCTTTCGACACACATATAAAAAAAAAGAAAACATCGCAAAGCAGTTCGAAGTTGCAGAAACACATCGTTGCGACTCGTGTTACGAATATATTTGTAACGGTCGTGTGTAAAACGAGCGACGACTTGAGTGCGAGTTCTGTTGAATCTTTTGTTTTTTCAAGTGATATTTTTATTCATCAGTGAATCAGTGCATCTGCGTCGACAAAAAAAAAAAAAAGATGACGACCGCAACTTCCATCGAACGTTCGACAATGACGACGGTCATCCTCTGGTCCTGCATCGGCCTCATCTTCTCCAACTCCGTACAAGGTGCGTCTCCATTATTAATTCCAACGGTCATTCATTGTTATCATGATTATTATACATTTAAAAAAAAGTCAAACTCCGGAGAGCCAATTCGATTTCCCGAGAGAGCGACGTTTGTATAAAACAATTTACATTTACTTCGCGAAAAACGCAACTCGTAAGTTTCGTCGCCGGGAAAGGAGAGAAGAGACCGGCCACGGGAGTACAAGACGCTCGTCGTGCGGTACAGTACGGTTGAAAAGTTTTATTCTCTTAACAGAAGTTTTTTTTTTTGTTCGCGAAACGTAACGAGCGACGGCTAACTACGGGAGTCGAGAGTTTGGCAATTTCGAGTTGCCGCGACACGAGCATTCTTGATTCTCTTTCGAGATGCAAACTCCGTGCGAGCGGGAGCGAGACGGAGAGCTAGCTTTCTTCTTCTCGTTCATGGCGCGGACGTAGGCACAGGTGCGGTGGGGCCACGCTCTGTTTTCATCCATCCTAGCGCGCCTAGAGCACGCCTCTCGTTTTTTTCTTTTTATTTTCGTTACTTTTGTTTTTCGCCTCGGCGTGTATATACCGAGCGTCCGGAAAGTGCGGAGCTCTCGGCTCGGAACGACGCGTATGCGTACTCTGTAACTGTACAGCGTACCGTGCTCGCTGGAACGTGAACACGTTCGAACACGCTCGCGGCACGTACAATACGCGTAACAGCCACGGGCTCTTCTTTCGATTCTCCGTCGATCAAAGCTACTCTCCAGCCCCGGCGGTGCACACGATTCCGTAATCGTAAATAACGAACATTATTCTCTGCCAATCGTTCTCTCTCGACCGGCAGTCACGAAATGAAGTTCCTTAAGGTCGACGGGAATTAATATCACGGTGGGTTCGTACGGCTTAGCGTTCCTCGAGGGTCGTTTAATGGGCCACGCATGCCGGAGGAGGGAAACTCGCGGAGAAAATTATCATTATACATATATATATATATATATATATATATATATGTGTGTGTGTTTTTTTTGTGACAGAGTGTAGGTACTCTTTCAGCGTCGTATTGCAGCCGCGCCGGGTCGAGGCGTTGGCTGACAGAAAAATTGAGCTTAGGAGTGGAATGTAATGAGGCAGTAAAGCCTTCTCTAGCTATAAAAGTGTTGCGAGCGGTAACGGGGCTGCGGCTGAGAGAGGCGGTCCGCTGGTCGATATATATGTAATAAACAAGACCGCCACATGTAGGCAAGGCGCCCTTCCTTCGACCTCTGCCGCGAACGGTCGGAATAATTTTTCTCGGAACAAGATCGTGCGGTATTTTTCTCCGGGGCTGGAGGGAAAACGAAAGAATAAAACGAAAATAAAAATACAAGCTGAAATCGCCAATCAACGTGGCAACGATTCGAGGACGCGGCGCGCTAGGAAAACCGGTCCGGTCTTTACGTTCGCGCTTTGTTGAAGTAGTTGAAAAGTATCTTATCGCGGATACGCGAACTCGCAGCGGGAGAGAGAGAGTCGCTATCGGGCCACCGGATCGGGATTAAGAAGAGATTGCCAAGTTTCGGGGAGGAGTTGCTAGTCCATACTTATCGGCTGTACGGATAAGAACGAGAAAGTCTATCGACAAGTAGTATAGACGCTTCAAGGCGGGGGGTTAACGTTTTATAGATACGCACAGCGGCGCCGGGGCGAATCTTTGAAATAAAATTTTGTGGGAGAAGATTTTTTTTTTTTTTTTCTCAATAATTATCGGTGGAAATGTGACGACGTATCCACCGAGCGGTGCCGGAAGAAGAGGTAATTGGAAAAGTTCCGGAACTTGGTTTTCTCGCGCGCCGAGATCGTCGGGACGAAAACAACGAGTCGAGGAAGCCAATCGCTACGATACACAAAGCGCGGACCGGAGAAGAACGGGAAGACACAGAGAGACCGAGTAAATCGCGCTCGTTCGACACGGCTTATGAACAAACAGCCAATGTTTTTTTTTTTTTTAGTTTTTGTTTTTTCGTCAATCGTCGCTCACTTTCTCACCCGTTTTTTCGCGTTGAATTATTCATCGGTCATTTCTGTAGAATTGCTTTTACAAAAATCACGTCGTGGTCGGTGGTTATTGTGCCGCGTGCGCTCCCGACAACGGCGGCTCGATGTCACGAGTAAATGGAATCTCCTCCGCCCTTTCTCCTCGCGTGCCATCGAATCGACGCTAATAAACGTTGAACGGAGCGATATTGTGAGGGTCGTGCGCGGAGATGTTCGACGAAGTGACGACGTCCTTAACGCGACAACACGCGCCTCTCATTTTTTTCTTCTTCCTCATTCTCATGGTGGTCAGAAAAAAACTGGAAATGCTGAAAACGCCGGGGATTTAAATAAAGTGGTCTCGGATTTTTTTTAACTTCGTCAGGGGAAATGAGTCGCGATACATAATATAATAAATGAAGCTGTTCCCATGTAGAAGCGAAATTCGAAGAACAATTTTATTACATTTTTGTCCGTGGAACAAAAATTTTTTCGCCCACAAACGTCCATTACTATTTTGTTGTTAATTTTATAAAAAATTAAATAACATCAATCCAAGCAACTCACTAAACGATTTTTTGTCAACCAAATAAAAAACGTTGAGCCATTTGATCACCTGCGCACACAATCTTCCAACAGCTTCAACAAATGGGCAGTATAATTAATTAGTAAAGTCTATGTAGTAATTAGTAATTACTACATAGAGAGATATACGCAGCTATTGGACAAAACTACACGATATTGTTAATAAATGCACTTTTACAGTTATCGGTATTTATAAAATGAACAAGAACTTTTTTGTAATATTAACATGAAAAGGATCGTAGAATTTGTGAACTAGAATCGTTTGTACCTATTGTACTGTGCACCGAGAATTTTCAATTAATACAAACGAAGTATCGATAATTGAATTACGATTTAAATCGAAAAAATGTTTCACTCGGAATTTTTGCGATCAAATAGATTGTGAGAGGATGCTTTTTTAATTACAATACCACTCTGGTACCATCGCTTTGACCTTTTCCAGGAAAATACCCTGAAACAAATGGTCATTTTTGTATTGGAAATTCAGCGAAAATTCAATCTTTTCCCACTCCCTTAAGTGGGTCACCGTGTTTCGCCGTTTTTCCCTTCGAACGTTTATCGGTGCGTCGTCGCAACGCTTTTCCGGATGGGTGGCGTAGTGTACGAGATAACAGTTTTCGCCAACTGTATTCCTCGATTTCTTCCAGGGAAGTTGTAGAGCGGAGTTTGCGAAAAAGTTATAATTAAAACGTTACACGACGCACGTTCTCGGCAAGCGGGCGGATGCTCTTCGATCCGCCTGGCGACGAGTCTTCGAGTGTATCTCGTCTAATTTGCTCACTACCACCGACCGGCTGAAAACGGTCCACCGGCCTCTCCTGTATTATCGAAGGAACGTTAAACGACGGATGACTCCGGGACGGTTAATTAATACAATTAAAATACCGGCTGTGTAACGCCGTTAGGCCGAAGGGTCGCGGCTGACTTTTAATGCCCTCCGCAAGAGAGAGTCAATTTCGTTAAAAGTTCGCTCCAAGGTTATACGGACGACGGGCCACGCCGAGGGGTCGGTGTATATACGTCGAGCCAGAAACCCAGGAATACATCCAAGACAGCCAATCTTTCGCAGTTTTATTATTCCGCGGCAATGCCGTGATGAACCGTGGATTGAATTAGTTTTTTTTTTTTTTTTCATCGAAATAAAAATAAAACCGTACCCGACGGTCCGATAATTGAAAATCCAATCGTGTTACATCACACGCTCAATCATCCGACCGAGTTCCCGTAATATAATAAAATCGATTGTTAATATTGATATATTAATATCGATATATTAACATCAGTTATAACAATTACTAATTTGTACGAAACTCGTTGGGCGTTTTCCCGTCGCCCGTTAACTTTTTGAACTTGATACTCACCGACATTTTCTTTCCCCTTTTTTTTATCTCGAAGAACTTGTAACAGTTTTTTATTTGTTTTTTTTTTGTATTAGTCGCTCGGTCCCGACGCGACTCGGAGTCGCGAGGATATTTTTAGCGTTCGAGAATTCCGGGATTCGCGCGGCCTCGCACCCGCCCGCGGAGAAGTCTCGGTCGTCGCAGTCATCGGCTAGTATAACGGGCAATTTAATTTGCCCGATACTATCGACAAAGGTGTTTTCCTTTTTTTTTCTTCTCTCCCCAGTCGGGTCTCGCGTCTACTCTCTGCAGACTTCCGGTGAAACAATCGAGTCAGGCAATCCCCCATTATCAGCTTTATTTTGCTGCCTCCCCTCCCGTTTCGCCCTCCTTCGTTGTTTTCATTCGGCCTTCTGCCTCCGACTTTCCATCGTGTTGCGAAGACCCCTCCCACCTTTCTTAATCTCAAACCTCCCTTAAGTGGCTAAGCAAATTACTTTTCTTCGGTCTTCGGTCGCCGGGCCTCGACGTGTCCACTGGCAAGCGGAGTTCGCAAATGAGCCAATGCTTTCGATATATACATATATATATCTCTCCCTGGAGCTTGCTCGCTATCTCTCCTTCGATCCTTCGGCGCCTCTTCGAGCGCTAAAACACGAACCGGTAATCGGAGGCGAGGCGACCGGCCCGGACTCACTGCGAACCAGATGAGTAATTAGGAGGCGACGCGGACGAGTCTTAATTGACGGTGAATAATTGACTTGCGTTCAATTTAATCGGGGAATCGTCCACGCGCCAAGAAAGCAGCTCGGACGAAAACGGTGGAACCGGAAGTGCCGCGCGGCGGAGGAGAAGCGAGATCGGACGGCGGTTGAGCGGCGTCTCGTTTCGTCCAACGGGACGCCGTTAATTCTTCTTACCTTCCTTACCGAATAGACGATAAGTATTCCGACTAGCGCCGTCGTCGTTACTTCGAGATCGCCAGTAGTTCTTCGAACGAACGATCTCGAACACCGAGAGTAGGACTCGAACCGGGGAGTCCCGAATCGCGAATGGATGTCGGGCCCGAAAACGCCCAACGCCCGATTCCTTATTACAACTTTTGCGCGACAACGCCGTACGTCCAACCCTAATTACAACTTTTCTGCGAAATCTCCGATAAGCCTCTCGTCCGTTGAAAATTAATCGATACATTAGCGATAATCCCTCCTCGGCACGGTAATGACTCTCGGCAGCTCCGGACATCCTCCTCGCAGTCTCGGATGCCTTAACAGCAATTATACGGCAATCGCCGACACCTACCTCGTCACTGTGTCACCAAGCCCTCGACGATTTTTTTTCTATTTTTTGTAATTTCGGAATATTATTTCGCGGCAAGCCGATCGCTCGGGCCGCGGTCAGGGAAAACCGGAAAAAATCAGGGAATTTCGAAATTGGTGAGGGAATAGGTGAATTGTAGCCAAACTTTCTATAAATAAATAAGAAGTACAAAAATGGAAGCCTTGATAAAAAAAAATTGGGAACATTTTGGAAAATGAAAATTCTTATTTTCGCAAATAAAAAGAATTTGTATTCTTTGATTGTTTCATTTTTCTTTCTTCGATTTCTTTTTGTTTCCTCAATTTTTTTATTTTTTTTGAATTAATGGAGAGTGGCTGGACTGAAATTATGAGGATATTTAGTTGACGGCGAATAACTCGGTGTACACAATAGTATAACGCGTGAAACGTCCCAAGGTCACAGTTAAACGAAGATACGGCGACTCATCGACACTTTCAGCGCGTAGCATACTCTTTCGAATACCAATGGCTATCCTCGATTCACACTCACCTTGGATCATACTTGTCGTTTATAGTATTACGCAATCGCTCGAAGAATCTCTGCAAACTGACCGGACGCCGCGGCCTCTAACGCTACAATGTATCATTAAGATAAGAAAAAAGAAACAAGAAAACAAATCTTGAAAAGTCGAGTCTATTGCAATTAAATTGCGGGGAAAAAAATGCGATAAGTGACACATAATGTATAAATTGTTGAGGATGCGGATAAGATGTGTCCGTGGTTTCAGAAAATCCGGTTACGATGTAGGAAGGCGAGAAATGTTTTTTTTTTTCTATATTTAATTACATGAGTAATATGGAACACGTTCGGTCGAGCGTTGCGTTACATCGTCCAAAGATCGGCAATCCGCAACCGTTATGCGCGTCCCGATGCAGAATATGATAATTCTGAGCCCGCGCAAAATGGTCTCTTTGTGAGAGTCGGAGGCGCAGCCGGTTCGTTCGATCGCTACCTCGCGCCATTTTCGTTTCTTCGCGAGACAGGAGCGGGGCAAAACGGACCGGTGTCTCTCGGTCGAGATAGAACTTTCGTCCATCGCTCCCGCTCGGAAAAAAATTAGCAACGATAGTCCATTTTGCCCCCGTGAGTCCATTTTGCCCCCGTGAGTCCATTTTGCCCCCGTGAGTCCATTTTGCCCCCGTAAGTCAATTTTACCCCCGCAATTCTTTTTGTTTCGATGTCAGTCTATTTTTTCCCCCGTGACCCCATTTTGTCGAAAACCGTAAAAACTCGAAAACTTAAAGTCTCGCCCCAGTCCAACGAGACCCCAATTTACCCCGATGTAATTTCGATCACAATGAAAACATCAAATAAAAAAAAAAAAATAACAGCACCTCAAAGATTCGAACAAGTGTCGATCGTAAAAAGGTCAGCCGGCTCGTACAGTTGAATAAGAAATAGCACCGAGTATACATTGCCCGTGTACGCAACGGTGTGTCTGCGGCACGGTCGGATACAGTTGGTCGTCAGTCACACGCTTTTCTCCAGCGATGTTGTACAGTCCTCCGCGGTGTACCGAACGACGCCGCCGCTCGACGTTATAGCCGCATCCAACCTACGTACTGTAGTACTACGCTGACACGGATAGTATCCACTACGTACGGCGGCCTCGTCGTCGAGCTCTCCGAGCTGCACGGCCCGATTCCAAGTAAACTTTCTTGCGTAAGAAGCGGTGTGGCGGTCGGTAGTGGTTCCACCGAGCCCGCGGAGCCGGCTCGATGGTCGGCGCGCTATCGGGCATGTTGGACGCGTTCCTACGGTCGCTATGACGTGGCTGGAACTCGGTGCGCTTACGGGGTTCTCCGTTCCTCACCGGGCAGAGCCTTGAAGAGAAAGGAACCAGAATAGAGGCGCTCGTGCCCCCCCCCCCCCCCCCCCCCGCGCTCTCGGCCAACGGTCAACGACCTCTTCTTTTGTGGTACGACGAGGCAACACGAATTCACCCAAGTTTTCTTCCACTCGTTTCTTCCGTCCCGTCCCGAACGACGAGTGGTCGATCACGAACGATTCCAACAGTGCACCGGTACTCGCTCGATATATTCGTCACACGTTCGTCCGTCACCGGATCATCCCGGCTGCGCGTGTCACCATTGGAGCGAGAAATTTTCTCCGCTTCCGCGCTCAGACATTGTTCGCGATGAGTCCTCACCTGCCGCTCCTCGAGCAGCTAATTAACTCGCTAACTCGGCGCCGTATCTAACAGTCCCACATGACGGAGGTCGGTTGTTCTTGAGGAGGAAGAAAAAAACGAGCAAGAGGGCCTTTCGTTGAAACGTCGACGAGAGCGCAGGTGTTTTCGTGCGTTCTACTTCGACCTCTCGGAGTCTAGTTTTTCCGGGGTCGGTAATTGGGACCTTCGGTCGGGAGGTGATCGAGGGTAGGAAGGGACGGGGCAGGTGGATGGAAGGGTCGGGTTCCCCGCTCGAGGAACCCCGCGGGCCGACGGGCTGCCGGCAATCGGTCGAACGCATCAACTTTTCGAGGCTTCACCCCCTCGATCTTCCCTCGTTTCTTTCTCGGGCGGACGAGAGCCGGTGCACACCTACCGATTCCTCGCGGCGGGAGGGGAAAGGAAACGTACCGGAGCGTTGCCGACTCGGGAGAGAAGGGAAGGAGCGCCCGCGGTCGTAGACCCCGCCGGGCGGGACGATCGACTCCGAGGAGCGTTCCTCTTCTTGCTCCTTCTTCGCTCGCGTTCGACTCTCGGTGTGCACACCGCTTCGGGGTTCCCCGAGCCGCTCGTCCCCCCAACTCGCCACGGATGATAAAGAATCCACGAGATCGTTCGATGCCGGACAAAAGGAATATTCTTCGTCGAGACGACGAGGGATCGAGCCGGTCCTCCATCTCCGGGCATCAACCGAAATGCCACATCACGGAGCGAGCGGTGACGAGGAGGAGCCTGCTCGGTAAACAACCGCGCGACCACTTTGAGTCCTCGCCCCCCGGAGAACGCACACACAAAACCGTGTACCGCAGCGGCGGTGGAAGTTGGCGTAAAGGGCTTTGCCCCGCACTCGAGCAGGTCGAGGAAGCGACCGAGAGTCCTTGGTGGACATTTTTCCATTTCCTCCTCCTCCTCCTCTTCCTTCCGCTTTTCGGTAAACGCCGGGAGCCGACTCTTGCCCCGGGTCGGTGTTTGAGTTCGTTACAGTTTTAGCGTGTCTTCTTTAGCGGGTTTTCGTGACGATCCTCCGGCCCGAACGATAACTTTGTCTCAAAGGGAAGAAAAATTGAATACGGCAGGTCGCGTACCGTGGCCGGTGACTTTTTTCCGCCGGCGACTCGCGCTACCGATCCGCCGGGTCGAATAAAGTCTATCTTTAGCCCTCGGGAGTGGGACCCCTTAAATTCCCGTGCAGGGGCAAATGATAGATCGCTGCCGGGCGCGTTCGTTAAAGTATAACGACTGGGCGCAAAGAGAGTTGCCCTCCGCGGGCTGGATGAGGAGGCGTGGTAACGCGATACGCTTTCGAGCTAATTTGTGCGGCACGGAATTCTCAGGGTCCGACGAATGTATATGGCACGCAACTGGATCGGGCTATCCTCTTCCTTCCTTCTCTCCTATTGCCGGTCATAGTCGAGCCAGCGGACGGGGCAGAAACCTCACCCACCTCCGCCGTATGTACAACAGTTCGACCTAATTACAAGGCTCTCGCGGCGAGCGCACAGGCCTAGCGCGCTGCCCGCTGCAGCGGCTGCACCGACGGCCTGCCGCGAAAAGGCGCACGTGACGTACACTACGAGAGCTCTGTGCACACTCCGCGGCGACATATGTAATAATTGCGTGTTCATGGGCGTCGCGTGTACGCTCTCCCATCGACCGATAGATTTGATACTGTGCGCAACGTGCGGTCCGAGCTTGCAGCCGCCGACAGTGACTACCGTTCGTCTCTTTCCCTTTCGCTACTCGCGACAAACGATCCCACCTGCGGACAATGCGAATTCTACGCGCGAACCGAAACGGGGAACACCCGCAGGGCTGATTTTCAACGAATCGTCGAAATAAAAGGATTTACTCCGATTTCATAGTTTCAGTCCGTCCACAAATGTTTACACTCGGATTTTTTTTTTTTTTTTTTTATTTCATGGGTTTGTTTCAATTGTAAAATAAATTGGGTATTGAAAAGAAAATTCATTAAATCTGTAAAAGATTAATTGGATCGAGGGCACCGGGTAGAACAAATGGGATTGGCGCATCGAGGTCGCGTTGCTCAACACGGTTTTATCTCTTCTATTTTTTCAGTTACCTGGGATTGATAATTGATTTTTGCGATACAATTTTTATGCACTCTTCGCAATTATCGGACCTTGAATAATAGAAGAGGCTAAAGTCGTATAAGCGTATAGAATAATGAAAATGACTTTAAATAATACAAATTGGTGTCTGGTATCGTCCGAATGGGTAATACCGAGCATACCTACATTTCTGTCCTTCAATTTTTGATAATAACTATCCGCGACTAATTTTAATGTATCTGCCAGACATATAAAATATCAACTATTCCGCGCGCATCGACGTTATTTTAAAAAACATTTTTTAATAACGATCACTTGCCGATCATTGTGCAGATTAGAACGCTGATATTGCCAGTCGTCATCCGAACTTTGTGCCTCATCAAGATACATTTTGTTTACCGAAATTTCAATTAACAGCCGAGATATGCAGGTTGTTCTTTTATGTGACCACCCCCCCCCCCCCCCCCCCCCCCCCCCCCACCCCCCCTATATTTGTATGCTCCATGATTCATCGCTGCAGCCGCCGAAAAAGGAAAATGCTTTAAAAAATGTATCACTGGTTAATTTATGCCATGTTGAGCAACCCGTATTTTTTTCTATTATTTTCAGTCACCTCGGATTGATCATCTACCACTAATTTTACATACATACTATAAACATACCACTCGACATACAAAATATCGACAATTCCGGCCGCATCGCCGTTATTTTTCTTCAATGTTTAATACCAGTCACCGATAATTTCATCGATTAAAACAATATTCTTCAGCCAACATCCCAAACTTTGTGGCTTCCCAATATATATATACATATATTCTAATCGAAACTTCACCTCGAAACAGCCGAGACACGAAGGTTTCCCTCTCAAGTGGCCGTCATTCAGCCTCTCCCTCGTCCCCTCAATATTTTCATGCACAATAATCCATCGCTGCAGTCAACAAAGAAAGAAAATGCTTTGAAAATTTGTATTACCGATTAATTCATACAACGAGTGATTTGTGATATTCCCTCTATGGTACGACAGGTTGGGGGGGGAGCGGTTATCCTCTTTCGTGTCACGTTATACGAAGCCCAAAAGAAACGCGTGTGATATTCTAGCCGCCGGTCACGGTCGAGAGTCGAGTCGTTCGCCGCGGTTGGAACCCTAAGCTTGATGTGCGACGCAGGTAGGAGGCAGAGGCTGAGCGAGACCCCCGGATAGAGATAAAAAGGAGAAAATAATGCTAGATTATCGTGTGCTTTGCAGGTGCCGCGTTGTGGCATTGTGTTCCGTGTACACTCCACCTCCTCCGGACTGACTGGTTCTTTTTTACTTTTTTTTTTTTAATTCTTTTCGAAACAGGTTGCCGCTACCTTCGGCAGGCTAGTCGGGACTATTTCGTGACCGCCGTTCCTCTCACCCGGGCCCCCTCCGTCTCTCGAATTATGTTACAAGCCGCCCGGCGCGAAGACGGTGCAGCATACCTTTCTATTCTGATCCGTGACCCGAAACACTCCAGATCATCCGCCGAGACGAGTTTTCTCCCAACGAGACTTTTGACAACCGCGGGCATTAGGGATAATCCCCCCCCCCCCCCCCCGCCACGCCCCTGAAAAAAGAAAAAATCTTGCGTCACAATTTCTATTTTTATGCGAATTTCCAAACGCTTATTTATTATCCGTAGAGCACAGCCGTGCGGGTGTTCGCAAGGTCGAACGAGGCGTGAGCGATACATTTAACGTGTCCGTGAAACGATTTGCGCGTGACCCGTTCAACGTCCGTTAAAGCTCTCCGGCTAAAGCTCGTTCGCTCCTAATCGACGGATATCCGTGGAAGCCTTAATTACACGAAAGCCAGAAGGGGGGGGGAGAGAGGTAAAAAAAAAGAGGAACGAAACGCGGTCGAAAAAGCGGTTTCGCGGATATCGCGAGCGATCTAAAGAGTATACAAGCACGGTCGGGAGAGATGATGGCGAGAGGCACGCTCGGTTCTCCGGGGCTCTCTTGGGCTCGCCTCTCATTCTCGAGCTGTCTCGCGCACCTAGAGGGGTAAAGGTCGGGCTGGAATCCTGCTCGAGACTACGAACACCGAGACTTTCCGCCGCTCCGGGCGGCTGCTGTCTCTCCCCGGGGACGTCTGTCCGGAGTCGTTTGAGAAACTGCGCCTTACGTCCTCTTTTTCCTTTATCCATCCTTCCCGTCTCCGTTACAGATTCATACATGATACAAAAGTTCGACGATGCACCTGCATAAGGGGCGAACTTCTGGTAATGGAGCACCTGTTGAGATTAACGAGCCCCAGTTTCGTTCGTAAATACGAAACGCTGTACGAAACGCTTTTCTAACTAGCGCAGCTTTACCGAGACTTTACTGGCGAGATACTGCTTTTGTTTTCGACTTTACAGCCAACAACAAGATTATTTTGAACGTTTTATAAAGGTGTGTTCATTTACAATGTTAAAAACATTGTAAACTTAATCTATCGGACTGGAACAAAATATGTACTTAACAAAATACACGTGGACAAAATATTGTACTTAACGGTAAACAGTCGAAGACTGCGTCGGTTATTTTATCAACGAAGTAAATACTATACTGTAAAAATAAATGGTAAATTTAATGTCCTGCAACTTGAAATTTGCTTATATTACTTGCATTAATTGAACATTAATTTCTTTGTGAAACAAAAATACCAGATATTAACATCACAAATCTCGGGCCTAAAATATACAAAAAATTTAATTGACAATAAAAATTTTACTGTAATATTGCATCGCACATGAGTTCAAAATTTCAGAAACAAATGTGTTTGTGTTTCAGAAACAGTTTATGTAAAAAAGCCTCCGATACCGTTCAGCAACTTGCAAACAATTTTTTTTTAGATTGTAACTTAGAACAGACAGAAGTAAAGTTAACAGGACATTAGTATTAAGTTTTAAACATGTATTAAAAGCCTCCGGAAGGCAATTCTCATTGTATCAGTGGATGACTTCCACAACTTATACAAAAAACATATCCATCGAATTCGTGCAGCTTTCGTCGTCCAGATTCCATTCGTACAGTGGGAGCGTCACACAGGGCCAGTATTGGCACCGCGCCGGCCAATGTTCGCCCAACATCGGCCAGCACCGGTCCTGCGTGTCATTCCTATCAGAGTCAGACCTCGAGCACCTGCCCGGGTAAAAAATTTCTACCGTCAAATCGGGGCTTAATGGGATCCTCTTTAGGGACCTGACAGGGCCCGATGTAACGCTCAAAAATTGTTACCGGGATGTCTGGGACTCTGGCGTCGCTGCATCGAAGATTTTTCATTCTCATCCTGTGTGGAATGATTGACGGATTCGACGATGCAGGGCTTAGGTGGTTCTGGGCGATAAAGTGGTTTTTCGGGACAGGTCGGATAGTCGCCGGCGCCGCGGGTTCTCCGATGCAGGTCGGAAATGGCAATCGATTTTGAGAAGTGGCACGCGAGTCGGTAGTAGCTCGTCGGCTGGCATCGCGGAAATGCTTCTGAAAAATGAGATAAGCATCTACGGCGGTATATTTGCCTTGCAGATTCTACCTCGCTACTCTCACTGTCGCCTTATCAATTTCTATATTTCACTGGTGCCGGTGATCCTCGCGCACCGGGAGCTTTCGGATCTTCGGGGCCGCTCCGCTTGCTCAAGGCGGTCCTCGCAATAACGGTACGGTCGATCAAACACCAATAATTCAAAATTGCGGCCATTTTTTTTTCCATTAGTCAAGAAAAAGCTACGATGGCTAAACTTTTAATCTTATCGGGAGGTAAAAAGAAGCAAACTACCCGGTGAATTGGTGAAACTCTTTTCAATATACAAAGTGAGCGATGAATCGGCAAGATAAAAAAATAAAAATAAAAAAAAATTCTCTCCCAAAAAATCGCGTAAAAATTTGCTCGCCGATGTGTCAGCCGAAGTGCTGAAGGCGGTCTTTTCATTAACAGTGCAGTCGATCGAGCACCAAGTTTTCAAAACAGCAGCGATTTTTTTTATCTAAAAAGCTGCGATGCTTGGACTCTTAATATTATCGAGAGGTAAACAAAACAGAAGCAAACTGCCCGGCAAATTCGTGAAACTCCTTTCAGTATACAAAATGAGCTCATCAAGATAAAAAAAAAATTAAAAATGACAAAGTAGACTTCCGACAAATCGCGGTATCTTTTTCTGTATCGATTTTCCCTAGTTTTTCAAACGTTATAAGCAGGAGCTTTTGAGTCAGATCCACCTAAGAGTTTCGTCCTTCAAGACCCGCGCAGGAATGTCTTTGAAACCTTCGTCGATCCCCAAGGGCCGACCTTAAAATAATCGATGAATCGCGCCGTGGACGCGTGAATCATCGTACGATCCCTGACACGCACTAACGAGAGTAACACCCTCGAAAGAGGAAGTGGCACAGTTCACGAGAGAGCCAAGTCAGCTGTGGCCGTCGGTGGAATGTGTGTTAGGTTGCTCCACGGGAGTTTATCGCCACCGAGCGTTTCGATGGTAACGCGCCTCGAACTTGGCCACCAACACTCACCCACCCACCGCACGCCGGATATTTTTACCGCAAACATCGTCGATCTTCGATTACACACATACAATAATAAAACCCGCGGCTGAAAATGCTCCCGTTCGATGTGACCATGCCTCCGATCGATTGTCCGCCGATAAGCGTCGTGTGGAGCCTTATCATTCATTGCCGAACGACGATTCGGTCGGATCGGGCGCGCGCGCGCATGCGCGAGGGAGACGCGCGACGGAGGGGATTCCCGGGCTAATCCGAACTCGAATCAGGCAGGCGAACCGCCGGCAGCGGTGATTCGCGTGCCCGCTGGTTCCGATGGATGGAAGTCGTTGGCGTACATCATACAACATAGTGTGACGGCAGCCGAACGACGAGGATTACGGTCACGTCAACCTCCCACGCGAGGCGCGCGGCGCGCTAACTGTAACGTTGCAATGCGATGCGGCGGCTACGGGAGTGCAGCCTGTACACATCATAGGACGGTGGGTTGCGCGGTTGTGCGAATGAGATTACGCACCTCGGTCTCTTTATTCTTCGCGATCGTCTGGGAGTCCGCGTGGCTCACACGAGCCAGTGAGTAGTTTTTTTTTTTTTTTTTTTTTTTTATGTATCAATAGCCGCATCTTCCGAAGAGACAATACGTTTTGTGGGAATCGACGTGCTCGACGGGGTACGCGAGCGGCGGGCGAGCGCCTCCCACGGAGCCTGCCTTGAGAAAATCATTAACTCCCTTCCGATCAGATTACGCGTACGTGTTGTATACATACGTACGATAAATCTTGGGTGTATTAAAAAGCGCCGAGGAAAAATCGACTTGTCCCTCTCACGCGAGCTCGGATACAATATTTTTCCACGACACATATAAATCGATTATGCCGCTGCGCATGGAGCGTGGCATTGACGAAAGTGGAGTCGCGAGCTCGCATCTCCTCGAATCGTGAAATATGCTCCGAATAATTCAAAACAGATTTTTGCCTCCCCGCGCGTATAGTCGCGTACGTGTGCGTGTATGTATGTATACATATGTACGGCGACTGATCGAACTCGCGTACCGTCGGTCTTCCTTCGCCTTCCCGAGAATGCTCCAGAGTCGAGAAGCCCTCCCATCCATAGATCCGTGGAGCAACTTCGAGATAGCCCGGAGCGTCCTATCGCCAGCCACGAAATCGTCCACGATTTTTTTTTTTTTTCTCGCGCGAGCGTTTCCCCTCGTCTCGTCACTCAGACTCCCCTGATTCGAATCTATCGGTCCTCGAGCGGCGCAACTCCGTATCTCGAAAGTTCTTATCGAGTCGTATGCGTGACACACGCGCGTACGCACGTTTATGATTCCTCGGGTTTTCTCAAGGTAAGGGTAAAAAAGGCCGGGAAGAAACGTACTGAGCGAAGAAAGAACGAAGGAAGAAAGAAGCAGGGAATCACTCCGTTATTATCCACCGTGCTCATAGCTCGAGCGAACTAGCACGTATTATTTCACGCAGCTTGGCCATTGTTCGTCGCTCGTTCGCACAGGTTATTTACCTAAGTGCAAGGTATAAAAGTTTCCGCGGGCCGTTAGGCTCCTCTTCACGAGCCTTCGAATGCTCGGCCGAAACCTTTTATTTTTTGCGCCTCCCTTATATATATATTTTTTTTTTATTCCTCGTTCTTTCTGTCTCTCCGCGCTTTTTTTTCATTTCTATCGATTTCCTCCTCTTCCCTGTAAATTTTGGGGCAATGGGGATCACCCAAGGTAGAATTCCAATGTTCGGGTAGAAAATTTACTTTTTTCTGAACTTACTAAAATAACCGCATTCCTTGCGTGCAATAAAGACTGAAAATCACCTATTATTGATCAATGATCGTTATTAAGAGGAGGCTAAACACGCGTGACTGCGAGAGAGACAAAGTTAAAATGTTGAATACATTTTTCTCCGAACCGATTCTATAAAATGGAAAACGAATTGTGGGGCTCATTGCGTTAATCAAAAGTGTAGTGAGCTCCAGAATTCGTTTTTTATTTTATAAAATTATTTAGGAGCAAAACGTGTCCGGAATATTTTGAGGTAACGATAACTCATGTTGAAATGGCCACCCGTAATATATTTTAACGTAACAAATGAATTTCGCTGCCGTTTGCACAGTTCTTAGTATACGTGAACACAATGCGATTGCACCAAAAATTGTAAGATTGTATGTGCAAGGGTCAGTACGAACTCTGAAGTAATGGCCGATAAGCCGGACTAGAACGATTACCAATTACCATGGACATCTGGTTCCTGCTAAAAAAAAAAAGGACAAATCAAAAAAAAAATCTAAACACTTACTCGCCATCGTGGGAACATCAAAGTTATCGAAAGCTCAGCCTCAACATATTTTTTTTAGTCCATGACCGACCAGGTGCAGCGAAGGTGTCTGGGTAGTAACTATTTATGGGAGTATATTCATGTATTCCGTTTGAGCCCAAGTCACCCCCTCTCTCCCCTCTCCTCCCATACCAGTGGAATTTCCAAGCTGGAGAGTGCCCGTTACGTTAACGCAATCGCAACAACCTTGAATCGGTGCATAAAGTTATACTCGTGTATGACGCTGCCGCAGAGGCGAAACCCTCTCGAGCCCCGCTCCGTCGCTTTCCATATTTACGACTCCGGGGCTCCGATATGCGCCGAGTACAATTTTTGTTTCGAGAGCCCCGGCCCTCGAGAAGCTACGCTCTCGCACCCTCTCAAGAGATCTCTCAATGACCGCCGTTGCTCTGTTTAAAAAAAAAAAAAAAACTTTTTCTCCATTCTCGACCTCGCCAACGTCCGTCGAGCTGCTAACTTCTACCTCTCGCTTATATTTTTTTTTAATATTTTTTTATCACATCTAAAAGGAGCTCTCCGCTTCGTCTTTCGACCGGCACAGTTCGTCAAATCGGATAGCAGTTTCGTGTTCCGGTGACGGCGACGGGAACGCCCGGGCGCTGGTACAGCGTCGCTAACAAATTCTCTTTAACCGCTTTTTAACGAGAGCTTTTACAATCGAGCGGCACCGAGAGGGTTTTCCGACCGGAGTCACCCTCCGTATGCACGGACTCTCGTCGGACAGGCGATTTCTCGCCGCTCGTAATTCGCCCGCTCCGCTCTGCTTACAGATCACAACTCACAAATTCCGTGCGCAGCGGCAATGAGAGAAGGAGCATTAACGAGCCGGTCGCGTCGTTGATCCCTTCGTTCACTTAACGGCGACTTCATCAAAGGTTAAAGAGCAAAGGATCTCCGCGCGTTCCTCGCTATCCGGAGAGCCGGCGAAGCGCGAAAGGCGCAAAGCTCCTCCCTCGTCCCTCCGTGCGAATCCGCGGGACTTTAAAGAGAACCGACGCCGAATGCGAGCCGGAATCGTCCCGAAGAGACTCGCGGAGATCAAGTAACGATGAGACTCGTGACACGGTTTTTTTTCTTTTTTTCTCGGTCTTTTTTTTTCATTCTTCTCCTCTCTTCCGATTTCTCGCTGGTCTTTGATACCCGCGCGTTCATCTTAAACGAAATAGACGGGGGGAAAAAAAAAACGTTCGGGCCTACGGGCCGTTGAAAACTCGACGACGAGAACCGTCGCAGCTCCGCGCACCACCGCCTCCGCTTGGAATACCACTTTCCCACTTTCCTCCGACTTTTAATTGGCTCCTTTCGAGACATAACTTTTCGGGCTGGGTTTTCGTATCTCGGGCTCTGCTTCGCCCCGAAACTCGTCACATCGGCCCTCCCTGCCTTCGGTTCTCGAGAGCCTTCTTTTCGACTTTTCGTTACAGTTGTTCGTTCCTTTTTTTTTTTTTTGAGCGCACCCGCCTTAATCACACACTCACAGAATCACATTGTAATTGAGTGGCGGACGAGAAACGCCTGGCTCCGAGATCGTTCAACACAATCGGGTCACGCCGAGCCGCGACGACGGCGTTGCCGTTGCTTCGACAAGAGGCTTACACTCGAGCGGACGATTAGTTTCTCTTGAATAATTGCTTTTCTCATTTATTTTCCTCGGCGGAATAGACCGTAGTGCTTGACGCGAGAAACCGGGCCCGGTCCCGCTCCCGCGGAATCGTCATCGCATGATCGATCGAACCGTTGAAAACCTACGTCGAAAAGAGTTCCGGCATTGTTGAAAAGGAAGAACACGGAGTAGACGCGACCTGCTGCGATTAACTGAAATTTAAGTGAAAAGCGTTGTAGCGTTCACGAACGCGGCGATGAAAGTTTTTCCGGACGCTACGCAATTAGCCTTCGGAAAGTTTTTTTTCAATGCTAATCGCGGAGGAAAATAAAATATATATTTTCTCTCGCATCTGGAGCGGATTTCCGTATTAAGTATCGTAGTTTTCCTTTAAGCACTGCATTTTTTTACGCCTCGCGAACTAAAAATTCGTTAATAATAAAAAAAAACTTATGAACATATTCAAAAAATTCGCCGCATGAAAAAAAAAAAAAAAAAAAAAATGGGTTTTTTTTACATTGACACAGTTTATTTGGTTTAAGTAAAACATTGATTTGATCGAAATAAATGTTTATTTAAATCAAGTAAATATTTTACTTGAATCAAATAAATATTTTACTTGAACCAAATAAACGGTGGCCGCCAAATAAATTATTTTTCTGGGTGCAGCCATTCACCGGGTGGACAAAGAGAGAACGATAGCGTTCCTTTTTATTCCGATAAATATCTATGAATTCCCGTGCAAAAACTCGATGCCTTTCCAGAGCGAAAACCTCGGTAAGTCGTTTCCATCCCAAGCTTGCTCCGTCTGCAATACCCGTTGAACGGAGACAACCCGGACAACCTCTAGCAATTACCCACGGGGATAGCGCATATTACGTACGGAGCTGGTACGAGAAGGAAGAAAATCTCCCCTGTGTGCGCGCGCGTCTACGTGAGAGGTTGTGCTAGCCGGCGTCTTCTCCGGAGGTTGTAATAAAGCCTTCTCTCGCGGCCACGGCTCGTGAATTTCCATCCTGTTCCCCGGCTCGCCATTCTTCTTTAAATCTCTGCGCGCGCCCTTCCACCGGGCCGAGACTATCCTTCTCCACCCTCTCTTCCAGGAGCAATCCATCGTGATCGTAGATCTGCAGCGTAGGCGACCGCGCCGCGCTGTGCGAGACCGGCAGACTTTGCTCGTAATTACCACCGGAGGTCTAGTGCACTCCGGGGAACCCACGATGCTCCGTCCTCTCCTCTGTGGGTGCCACCTCCGGTACTTCACGTACACTAGGCGATGACCCCGGCGCCGCCGATCTCGCCGTTGCACTCCTCCCCGTAACCTCCGCCCAGCTCCGGTTGACCGGTATCAGCGGCCCAACCACTTCCAGACCATTCAGCATCGATGTGGAGGAATAACCGGTGACTACGTAGGAATAACCGGTGACCATGTAGGAATAACCGGTGACCATGGAGAACACGTGCGGAGGGTGAGCCCACACCCGTGCCCAAATCCACTGGAACCGTTGATCTACACAGTGGAAACTCTCTCCGAAGTGTCAGTGGCACGAGGAGGTGAGGCGCTGTGGTGCGAATCCCGGCCAATTACCCCCGGGTACTCGTTGGAGAGGATCGGTGAACCTTGGGATTTGCCGACGCCATCCGAGACCCTCGGCCTTGCGACTGAAGCCAACTACGAACCTCCTTCCGCCACTCCACCTTCAACCGAGGCTCGATATACACTCGCGCTCGGTTCCCCCGGTGTTAGGGTCGACTCTTCTGCTCTCCAACGTCCTGCTCGCTCGTGAGAGTCCCTGTAACGGCGATCACCGACGCTGAGGATTTTGATGGATTTCCATTCCGCTTCGTAATACCGGAGGTGCGACGGACGATCGGGAATCGTGGTCGGTTCCTCTCCGCCGGCTTTAGCGATTTCGCTGCTGAAACTCCCGGCTAGTCAGGGATTTCTTTGTTACCTCCGCTGTGGGCTGGTCCACTCGTCGGGAAAGAGGCTCGGTGAAACTGCGACGATCGTTGGAGGGCAGAATTCTCGCTGGCCTGTCGGCAGTCGGGTCTACGCGCTCGGCTCGCGTCTCGTCTCTTCCTCGAGTATTTTCCCGGTACACGTCCCGGCGAACTGTTAGCCTCCGTCTGAAGAGGCCACGGCGTATACGGCGAGAAGAGGCGGAGAGGCAGCGAAGAACACGCGGGACCAGGGCCGAAGGTACAGCTTCCGGCGATCTTGGTCTGGAGCCGAGGTGCGAGTTCGTCGAAGGTGACTTCTACACCGGTGCAACTCTGCGCTTCGCAACGACGCCCAGCGTGAATACACACACGGTCGATCGAATCGGAACAAACGCATCCGAATCTGAGGAAAAATGATTTCCTCGTTGTTTCGTCATCGGACTATCGCAACGATTATGTGGAAGCATTGGATTCAATTAATGGGAGAACCGACGGGAGCTTCGGACACATGCACTGATGAAAAAGTACAGTTGAATCAACCAAGATTCGGGCAGGGACGTTGAAATAAATATTTCGTTGGTCGTTGGTACATATTTTAATGACAGAAAAATATTTTGGTGAAGTCACCCAACAAATTGTTGAACTAACCAATTTTTTACCTGTACCAACAAATTGTTGAACTAACCAATTTTTTACCTGTACCAACAAAATATTTATTTGAACGTCCCTGCCCAAATCTTAGTTGATTCAACCGTATTTTTTTTTATCAGTGTGGTCAGCATTCTTCGAGCGAGGATGCTGCGCTTTGGACCTCGCCTAGCGTAAATACATACACGGACGATGAAATCGGAACGAAACCATCCGAATCTGAGGAACAATGATTTCCTCGTTATTTAATAATCGGCCACGATTATGGAACCGTTGGATTCAGGTAATAGGAGAACCGACGGTAGTTTCGGGCTCATGGTCAATCGTCGCTCGAGCGACGTAATCGGGAATACATGTGTGCCGTGTATTCGTGTGTACGGCGGAGTCTGAGCGCCGTTCCAGGCGTGGCCCGCCAACTCCAGGACCGTGAATTGTGGGCTCTCGCTTATATATAGAGAAGAACACACAGCGGAGGAGGAGGAGGTGGAGGAAAGAGATGCTTGTGTGAGGCTGGGACCTTAACGCCTGCGTTTGTGTCCTCGCAGCGGTCTCACGTCCGTGTGAATCGTTGGCGGCGAACGAGGCCCGAGCGATCGAGCGAGACCGGTCGAACAGGTTTCCCTCGATCTCTTCTACCGGCTCTCTTCTCCGGCGAGGCGAAAGCCTCCGGAGCGCAGCGTACTACACAGCTCCGCGTTCCGTTAAGTCTCCCTCTCAGCACTCTCTTATTATCTCGCTGAGTCTTCTTTATTCCTTCTCGACGATAAATCGTAGGCAACGCTAGGGCTTATTATTCCTCCGATGCTTCATTGCTACGAGATATACGCCTATCCGTGACTATCTCATCTCGGCAGCGAGATTCGGCCGAACGAGCTGGAAGATCGATGCCCCGCGTCAGTCACGGATCGTATCTTTTTGGTTCTCCGAGTCCGAGTTCTCGTCCGTCGAACCTCAAACTCGTCGATATGTTTGCTCCTCCGGTTCGAGGGTCGATGGACGTTATTTAGGATCGCAGATAACCCTATCTGTCGCGTCGATCGAATGTTCGGATTTCTAGTGTTCGGATGTGTAGGTCGGAGTAAGATGATTGAATGACTCGGGTTCATGTAGAAAATTACAGTGAAACTTCGATTCTTATTCACCATCAGCGAGTTTACCTTCTACCATGGTTTTTAGGTAGGAAAAATCTTCATTGATTACATCTTTTTTGTTCTCCGAGTCGTGGCTCGTCCGTCAAACCCCGAACTCGTCGATATGTTTGCTCTTCTGGTTGGAGGGTTGATGGAAGTTATTTCGGTCGGTGAATAACCCTATTTGTCGCGTCGACCGAAGATTGAAGTGTCGGATATTTAACAAGATGAGTCAATGACTCGTGATCAGATAAAAAACACAGTAAAACTTCGATTATTGTTCACCATTCTCGACTTCACCTTTTAAGACGGACATTTTTTAGGCAGGAAAAAAGCAGGAATTATGAGAACGAAAAACCGTGAAGAAAGATCGAGGAAGAGGAGAGAGAAAAATTCTTTCGGGAGGGGGGAACCGACGAGATCCTGGTAGACTGATACTTCGATGCAAAGTCACCGTTCGAACAGCTCGTTTCCTTCGTGCCTCCTCGGAGCCGAGTAACACCGATGGCTCTTCCGTCTTTCGTTTTTTCCTCCACCGACTCCCCGCGACTTTCCGCTCGTCCCTCCCGCCGTCTCATCGCTCGTCGCCCTCCGCGGCTCCGCATCGGCAAAATACACGAAAGTTATTCGCGTTCCTTCTCCGCGAAACTTTGACCCTGCGAAGAACCGCGGATGCCGGTCACTCTCGCGCCTCTTTCCTCGGCCGTCTCGCTCTTCCTCCTTCGCGTCCCGACGGGACATCGGGAACCTTGCCAAGATTTCTGTTTATAAACGCCGAAAACAATGAAGATTTTCTCCCGACGGTAGTAAAGTTTTCGTTCGGCATTTTCCTCTTTCCCCTCGCGTGCCCGGCGTTCCCCGGAAGTTTGCCCGATGCCGGGAGGGGGGGAAAGGTCTCTCGCGAGAAGGCTGGACGCCCCGGGTATTATGCCTTGACAATTTGCCGTCGCGGTCTCCGACAAAAAGCTTCACCGCCTCGTCGCCGGGAGAAACCTTTGGTCCGCCGAAAGTCAGCCGAGTTACAACGGGTTTTCCCGTCTCCTCCGGCATTGCCGGGTACCTTCTCGTCCGCCCTCCCGACAAGTCATCCGACTTTCGGAGCTCAACGAGACGACCGGAATAATAAAAATGGAACGCGCTCGACCACCCTCCAAGAGAAAAAAATACTTATATATATATAAACCGACAGCGGTTTTCCGTAGTTTCCCCGTGTCCCCGGCAAATGCGGTACAGTGTAGCTAAGTCGGCTACGGACGCACTGGAAGTTAGGTAGCTTAGCTGAGTGCGGGTAGGGAGTGCTAGGGGGGAATCGGGATGGGGTTGCGTAAAAACCCGACAAGGGTATACGGTGGAATTGGAACAACAAATTAAAAAAAAAAAAAAAAAACTTATATATATATATATGTCCACATTCGAGTTTCCTCGAAAAGCTACGTATTTTTATTCGCCAATCAAATACTCGTAGGAGAATTTATTTAGCGCGTGAGCGGAGCATAATAATGTACGGAAAGCCGGGCCGACCCGCTATAAGACCCTAAAAGTTGGAGTCTTGATAAGTGAGGGGAAAATGCAACAAAAAAAATCTGAAAATAACAAAAATTACACGATTAAAGTTTCGCAAAAAAAAAAAAAAAAATTTAGGAAAATGAACAATGTTCTGTATTCAAACAAGGTTCGCAACGGTCCGACAGTCTATTGTCGGTCAGTACTCGTATCGTATGTGCCGAAAAGTGTTCGGAACCCGTCGACGTTCCATTACCAACAGTGTACCTAAACAATTCAGCGCGAAACTCGGCGTAACACGATCCGGAGGAAAAACAGTATAAACGCGGTATACATTCGCGTTACACGTCTAACGATACGTATATCCGCGTGCTCGGTGAAAGTTCCCGACGCGCTGCATCAGTCAGCACTTTTCGCAACTCAGAAAGCGCGCGGGGATTCGCAACGACCATAGTCGGACGGAGAGGAACCCGAAGAGCCGAACGGCAGTGCAACGGAGAAGAGGGCACGGTAGTCGTGGAAAATCACGCTGTTCGCCTCGATGCCGGTTTCCACACAGCGCGAATAATCGCCGCTCGGTAACCACGTATGTGGCCTCAGCTGCGTAGTTCGGCGCATCCAGAATTACACGTTTCACGCTTATCGGCATTGCATTCACCGCGGCAACGTCCTGCTGCAGTGAGGAGCGTGAAATTTTAATGAAACTCGCGGAACGTAAACACTCCTAGCAGAAAAACAAATACTTTTAGAGTGTTACGCAAGGACCTCGTCGGGGTTCAATCAGGCCCAACGTAAAGTTTTCAAATCTCTATCGGCACGAGCATTTGTTCAACAAATCGAGAAGCATATAGGGAAGAGCGGGGCAAAATGGGAGAATGGAATAAAATGCAATTTTCCAACAATGTTTGGTTCGCGAGACGTGGCAGAAAATCCGGATGTATCGACGGGGCAAAATGGAACATCCAAAAACGGATATTTGCTTTTTGCCCCGCTCTTCCCCACGTACATATCGGTAGGGGAGGCCGGGGGTGGGGGGTTGGTGTGAAGGGTTTACAAGAGTGAAAATGATAAAAATTTCATTCGAAATGCAAAAAAGAAAGCTGCCGCTGTTTGGGTGCGGAGAAGAAGTTGCGATACGTGCCTGCGGGAACTCGGCTAAGATCCGCACTCCGTTTGACTCCCGATGCCAAGAACTTGAAATTCCGTGGCTGTCCGTCGGATGCCCGTTGGGCCATCCTACCGAAATTTCTCTCTCCGTCTCCGTTCGCCCGCTCGAGTTCCGCGGGGGCCAGCGAATGCCGTGATCTCGTTTAGAATCCTAGACGGGCGGCGGGAGCCTAATGGCGAATCGATTTCCGGAATCTTCTCCTGGGGCCTGCCTTCTCTCCTCTCGGTCTGTTACATTACCTCGCTTCTCCGGGTGTTCGCTCGACGACGAAGAAAAGGCAACCTCGGACGAGTAACTCAGCCGGGTGGAGGGTAGCTGTTTCTACTGTCCTCCTGTTCTGGACCAGCTTTGGCACACGCCCGATGGGGTGGGTCGGGTCGCAGCGAGAATCTCGGGGATTTGGCGTTCGACCCGAGGGTTTGCACGCCGGAGAATCGAACCTGCCCGCTTTTCTTTGCTCCCTCCGTCCCGCGGAGCTCGTCCTCATAATCTCGACAAAGTGAGCGAGGCCGTGCAAGCTCGACTCGTTCCAGCTCCGCTCCGCGTCGTGGGCTGAATAACAACCCCCTGCCGGAAAAACTAAACCCGCGACGAACGAGAGGCACCGGAAGTCGGGATGCTGCCCGGCAGAGAGTTGTACACATATCGCGCGATGGCGAACGAAGAACGTCCCAAAACGGCCCCCTGTTACCTTCGATCTTTCAAAAGCTGCGGCATCATCTCACTTCGCTGCGCATACACACACATACACACACACATATATATATATAGATTGTTCGCGTTCGTTATGCAAGGAAGCGCCCTCGCTCCACGCCAATCTGAAAAATTCTCTGCTGCAAACCCGGCGCGCAGCGGATGGTAGTGCCGAGATTGCCAGTTCTGAGATTGACGTACTCGGGTAATCCAACCCATCACACTTTTACACTGTGTAGGAAAGAGCGGGGCAAAATGGCACAGTGGGGCAAAACGGGATGATGAGACGAATAATAACGGGATAATGAGGCAATTTTCCAATAACCTTTGGATGGTGGCGATGGTCCGTGGGGCAAAACGGGGCTGAAAATCCGGAAAATCCATTTTTTGGAAAATAGAGTTTTGCCCTCGACGTCCTGTTTTGCCGCACTGTCCCATTTTTCCCCGCTCTCCCCTATCACGTCTCGATGAAGTTGTTTCGCGAAGCTTGTATTTCACAAACTCACCGGGTAATTTGGTTCGTTTTACCTCTCGATGAGAATGAAAGTTTAATTAACGTAGTTTCATGTATAGGTATACATATTTTTTTTTACAGAAAAAAATGGCTGCTATTTGTAAAAGATAAAAATTATCGTAAATTTTTAACGGTAAATTCATAGAGTATTTTTTCATAAACTGAATATCTATAAATTCATTGTTCTCCTTTTTTTATAACCGTAAGAAGTTCTTAAGTTCTGTAGAGTACACCGGAGAATATAATTTACTTTACGGGTGCACCGCGAATAATTATTTATTTAATATAAAGAAATAAACATTGCTTTGAATTAAATACATATTTAATTAGGTGCCGTCCGCCGAATGAATGTTTCGTCCGGGTGTGAATCCCACTTTACAGCGAGAGAGCAAGTGCGCATTGCACTGAGGCAAATCTTTTGCGCTTTGCGATATCTACTGTTCCCAAAATCTGCGGTCGTTGTCTACAGAAATACTCTGTACAAATTTTCGCTTGTTCGTTATATCCGGTCTCGGTGAATAAGTTGCATCCGGTCAAAGAGGCATCCTCCATCTTTCTTTCCCTTCTCCGAAGATAATGATTTATTTAATAAACATAAATATTTAATAACAAGTAAACATTTAATAAAAATAAAAATTTAATAACAAGTAAATATTTAATTTAAAAAAAAAACATAATTGAATGGCGCCCGGCAAATAAGTGTTTCCATCCGGGTGTATATCCGACCTTGGTGCCCCACATAAATGCACGTAATGCAGAACGCAGTGAGCGAGAGAGCGCGTGCGATGCACCGAGACAAATCTTTTCCTCTTCGCGGTACGTAATATTCGCAAAATCCCCGTTCGCCGTCTACATAGCTATACCCTGTGCACCGGGTGCTTTGCGATAGTCGTCGGATTTTCACTTGTTCGTTATATCCGGTCTCGGTAAATAAGTCGCGTCCGGCCAAGGAGGGCATCCTCTATCTTTCTTTCTCCTCTCCGCCGATCGCAACTCAATTTTCCTCCGAGCGGATATATTCCCAGCAGGAAACCAGAGCCACGGATAGCCCGTTCCGAGATTCGATAACGATAGTAGATATCTCGAGATTTCGATGAGAGACGCTAGACAAGTGGACGAGGTCGAGAGCGGTCCGGAGTATTCCGTGACCGGTGAACGGCGAGACGGGTATGAGAGACCTCGTGCGCCGTCCGCGCTCCCCCGTTCGGATTCCTTTTATCCGGGACGTCGTACAGCCGCGGCTCCTATGCGAACGGAGCGGTGGTCGCTGCTCGCCACGAGAAAGTGTCTCCCTACGACCGGCGACTTGTTTTCCTCGCTACCGGCGTAATCTGTAGCCGGTAATTTAGCTCCCGCAGCCGCAGAGATTACTGCGGAAAACTGTACTGTACTATGCGGACTATATATTTTACGGCACGCCACGCCACTTCTTCTTACAGTGTTACACGCTGTAAAAGAGGGAACATAAAAAAAATGTTGATAAAAATTGTCGTAGATGTGTTGCAGTCATAATGCGGTTAACGACGGATGATTACGACCAGTGGCCATCGGTCTGGCGTCAGTTGATTATAAAATGTGTCGCGGATCGAGTTATCTAGCTAACGCTGCCAGTAAAGATTTTTTTATTTTTTTATTTTACAAACAAAGGAAAATCGGTAAGAATTTTCTCGTTCGAGTAAACATGAAGGCATCGAGCTGAAATTTGACACGGGAATGAATCGACTAATATTTGGTATTTAGTTTGGCGAAAGTGGATCTAACCGTTTATTTATGAGATAATGAAATTTTTTTAATTTTTCGGAAACATTTTTTTGTCCGTCTGATACGAGATTCTGAACTAAATATCACGCTAATAGTAAAATCAGTTAGGAGGTTTATAATCAGCGATGATAAATAGTTTAAAGTAGTCTCAAAACAACGCATCATGAACGTCTCCGTTAGCGATTTTTCTGCAGTAAAATTTTCTGTAACATTTGACCGTTACAATTTTACGAGGTGTGGAATTTTTTTTATGTTACGGAAAAATGGTGCACAGTAATTTGCGCACAGTAATATGAGGAAGCAAAAAATCGTTTGGCGAACTTTCTCATAGAGAAAACTATGCGCAATTAGAAAAAAAAATGTATATTAAAAAAAAAATACTTAGTACGGCTATTTAATGCCGTGATATCACTCTGACGAGTGATATCTTTTCGAGGCATATCAATGAACGCTCGGGTATTGTGTAACTGTTCCCCCTCCACTCTCCCTCTAACCTCGGCGGCGGCTTATGTTGCAACTTGCCTTTTGTGAATGTGCAGCGGGTGCACTCCGTTTGCTCGGGTGCGAAAAAATATCGTTCCGAGTCTGTCGAGCTCTCGTCAAACCGACCGGCCAACCAGCGACGTTTCTCAGGCCCAAAGAATAATATTTAACGAAGAGTAAAATTGTCCATTTCTCCAAATGTATAATAAATTATTACATATGCACGGAGATCTAATGAATAATTTTGAAACTTGTGGAGTAAACAGATGGAGCGAGTAGCTTGCGGGTAATCCCTTTGCATCTCAATGTTTTACCCTCGCGGCCATTCACGGCGGAAGATACGTTAAGTGCCCGTATCTCGTTCCTCGGTCGTTTACCCTGCTCGACCTGCATGCGTAATGCCTGCCTTTTTGAGGCGCGGAGCAGTTCCCAGATGTGCGTTTCGCCTCAATTCAACGGGTGTAAAATTAAAATAATCTTTGGACACCTGTTATTATTTTTTGTTAATTTTTTTTATTCAATTAATTTTTTGTCTTTACTATCGAATTTTAATCTATCGTGCGGCGGAGTCCGGTGCGCTCGGTATGGTAAATTCGCGACGTCGGACGACGAGAAAAACATATTTTATTTATTCTCCGTTGTCAGGGACTTGAACGTCTATTTATAACGTCACGTGTTTTGTTTTTTTTTTTTTTTTTGGCCGTGGTGCTGGCAACGTGAACGAGGACGATTAAGGACCCTCGTAAATTCGTCGTCCACGAGAGTGGCGAACGGAGAGAGCGAGAGAGAGAGAGAGAGAGAGAGGGGAGAAAAACGTGGGGTTCGTTGGCGAGTCGGGTTTGCGAGAGACGAGCTCTCGTTGCCGTGCTCCGAACGCGCACGCGAACACAAGTGCCCCTCCCGAAGCTGCTATGCCGTTGCTCTTCGAAACGTCTGTCGGATGATATTCCATGGACGCATCCAAGTGGCGAGACGAGAGCGTGTCAGTAGACTTTCGAAATATATTTTAAGTGCCGCCCAGAATTACGTGTCGCGATACTATTTCAAGTATCGCTAGGCAATTGTTTTTTTATTCGTGGATCTTCCTATTCAGCCCATACGATGATTGAAAAGAATTTTTTAAAGTAAATATTGAATTCTGGAGTATTTTTATTTTTAGATAATCTCTTTGCAAACTGTTTGTTTGCAAATTTGTTATTATCTATGTAATAATAAAGTTCAGGTCAATTGGACACTCACACAGATGCTCACTTAGATGCTCACTCAGATACTCGTTCAGATACTCGCTAAGGCACTCACTCAGATACTCACTCAGATACTGCGAGCCCTCGAAGCGCGGGAGCCAACATAACCGCTAGTTTGACATATATTTACAACCAAATGAGTGCCTCGTATTACCTGCCGAGAGGCGCAATATGAGCCGGATAAACTTTTTTTTTTCAATTAGTCGCGAATCCTCCGCGAAACATCCAACGTGCCCGACAAATTAATTCATCGGAGTAACAGCTGCTCTGGCACTTATCAGGACTCGGCGTTCGTCGATCGAATAATGTCACCCGTAATCCCGCCTAGACGTACATGCGTTACCGAAGTTTAGTAGGAAAAAAGGAAAGGCGACACGAACAAGGCCGAGATCCCGGAGACTCCTCAAGATCGGTTCAAGTAAAACGATCGCCGCAGCAGTTGCAACTTACGGGACGGTTTCTCGGCTCACCGAAAACGACTCGACTCGTAACGCGAGCCTCCTCCGGTGTGAAGCCCGATGGTCATGGCGCAGGCGGCGTCGCGGAGACCAATAACTTCCGGGGCATTGCTTGCCTCCACGCCGGCCTATACCGACCGCCGACTCTCGATCGTTTCACCGAAGCTTTCCGCTCTCTGCTCGATATCCCTGCAATGGCGCGTCCGCGTTGACGTCGTCGTTCGAGAGGGTTTCTCTCGCCTCGTCTCTTCCCTTACGTAGGAGCACCGAAGTTTAACGACCCTCGCCGGTGGGAAAGCCTTCCATTTCGGCTGGACTCGGGTTCCCGTTTACCTCGCCGAACGTCATTTCCGTCATCGGCTTTCTTCGCCGCTCCGAGATGTCCTCTTCGTCCGAGGCAAATCGCTCCTCTCCTCCCTCTCCCCTCCCTCGGAAACGGTCTACTTATTCCCCGACTTCGCCTCTCCCGATCCGACCGTCTTCTTTTCTCTTTCGCCTCCTCTTTATTCAAGCAGTGAAACGAAGATTTACGTCCCGGTTCGGTGCCCGCACACCGGCAAGCAAACACTGATAATGCTCGACCATAAAGAGACAACCAAAGAGACAACTGCCGAGGAAGGGAAGCCGGTCCTGCCGCCGCGGCATATCTGGAGCATGAAACTTGATTACACAGGAACGGGAATGGACGGATGGACCGCAGCAGGCGGCGATGGGAACTTGGCGAGCTAGACCTCTCGAATGTATACTTCCTGGGCAGCCGCGGCTTTACGATTAGAGAGGATAAAGTTACTTTACGATAGCGCCCGATTACTGCATTAAGGCGCCGCTCTCGTATCCGCTCTTGGAACGGTGGAGCGGCTAAACTGGAGCGGAGAAAATATGAGCGGGAGTCACGTTTCGATCGTGTCGGGCCGATTTTAAATCGATTAAACGTCGCGGGACACCTTTTTTTTTTTTAGAAATGCGCGATAAACGTTTCTGGCACGGGAATAATCAATACAGAAGAAAAATAAATATTGATTTCGTAGTAGTAGTAGTGAGTGTGTATTTATGAACACTACCACACGAAGCGTTGACGATCGGTAGAGTTTTTTTTTTTTTTTTACATTTATACATTAATATATTTCTAATAACTAATCTAATTGCATCCACATTTTGTCAACGGGCCATCGACCGAAGTCCTTCAGCCCATTTGATATTATTTCTTTACTTTTAGTTAAAGAAAACGTAATCACACTCGAAGCAGTCCGTGGGAATATAGTCGAAATATCACTAAAGTTTTTGGGACTAATTTGTCGGACATTAATACAATTTTTCTATTCGAACATGAGGTGTGTAAAAAGCTTTAAAAAAAAAGAGGTTCGCGCGTCTAACCTTTTGATGAGCCAACCGCGGGCCCGGACGCGATTGGTTCGTATAGAACCGAGGGGTTCCACTGTACTCATTAATAATTCGAAGAAAAAAAGAAATACACTTGAAAACGCACAAAGTGTGCGTCCGGCACGAAGGAAAAGAGTCGCACCGCGTATTTACTGAAATTACATAGCTCGAGAAGAGGGGTCGAGTGAGGGACGGGGGCAGCTGACGGAGAAAGGGTATCCCGCAAGTGAACAATACGGTTTCTCGTTTCGCGGCGTGGAACAAGAGTGCCACGGCGGTGGACCGCGAGAATAAGTGGCGTATGGAACGGTTCAGGAACCAACAGGAGGAGAGTCAGTGCCGGGTGGTACTCCGGACACAAAAGAGCGCGCAACAGGTCAGCAGCAGCACCACCACCACCAGAACCACCAGCAGTGAGAGCCGGGGCCAGCACACCTCGACGACGACGACGACGACGACGACGATAACGACATCTGGTGCAGTCGCAGCGAGGATCGTGAGAAGTCCGTGGCAAGAAACAAACGTATCGCAACGTCGCTCCCCGTATTGCCCGAGCTGAGGAACGGTCCGGAGCTTTTTCGTCCTCGTCAATCGATCGGTACACCCTCCGTTTTTCATTACGTCTCTCACCGCCCTAAGAAACCCATTGAATTCTTCTCGGTCTCCACTTTCCTCCGTGTTATAAATCCGCATCTCGGATTTTTTCATATAATCCCTTCTAGCCTTTTTTTCGCGGATGTTCGACTTTATTAAATATCGGAAATTCGTTGAAATACCCTCTCCCCCCCCCCCCCCCCCCCCCCCAATCCCCTGCTCGCTGGGGCGCGAGACTTTATCTCTTCCCGTGAATAATAAATATAATAAACGTTACGTAGCCCCGAGGGAAAAGTCTCGGGACGCGAGGGAGAGAAAGAGATTGCATTTGCACAGTCTCGAGTATCCAAGGCCGCACAAGCGCGTTCTCCAGCAGCGCGACCACTTGCTGCTGCTGCTGCATTCCTCTTCGTTCTCCCGGTCCTCGCCGTGCCCTCCGCTATACATTAAGACGGCGGGGTCGCGTAACTATTCCGCGAAATGAAAGAAAAAAAAAAAAAAAAAATACGAAATGAAAATAAAATATGCCGGCGATAAGACGACGATACTGTTACGGGCTTGGCTAGCATAAACACTCGCGCGGGAAGCTGCAGCGGTGTAACGGCCAAAGTCTCGGCGCGTTAGTCATCGAGCCGGGGTTCTCTCGATGGCCGGAGGAAAGAGGCCGTCCTCCTTCCGGGGGCGAAGGAGGCGGCGGAGGGAAGGCGGACGGAGAGAGATCCTCACTGTGGCCCCGTTCCTAAAGTACACGGGAATACGTGAATATAAACTCGGGGAAAACGAGCCACGTACGCGTACGTAAGACTCGCCGGGAGTTATAATGTAACTATGGTACGCAAAGTTTACCGCGCGGCGAGGAGTCTCAACTATAGGTTCGGTATCCTATACCAGTATTCTATTGTGAGCGCTGCTACCCAGTGGCGTAGGACGGTAAATCATCAATAAAAATGTACACGGGTTGCGAATACCTTTGGAGTTTGGAACGAGGAAAAATGAGCGACTTCGAGCGAATCCTGACACAACGAGCTTCGGCCATTATCTTTTATCTCCGGCGGCGAAGAGTTCGCTGAGATTTTATTGAATTACGGGCGATGTGACGAACGATCGATGTGTTAGCCGGTCGGTAACGAAAAGTGCGATTGATTTTTTTCTTCACGGGTAACAGGCATTTCCGGTTAAAAGCGAATTCTTAAATGACACAAAGGACAATTTAGTTCGTATAAACAATTTTGTTGAATAAGTGACGAACTCGTTTCTTCAGGTTTAAATATGCAAACCTGCCCTTTTATTTTCCGTGTCATTAACACGGAATTAAACCGGATGGTACGATCGGAAAATGATAAATTAAAAAAAAAAAATTGTGGACATTTGTCGACAATACATTGTAAAAACTACAAACGCTTTTTACTGTGTGGATGACTTCCACAACGTAAACAATAAACATACCTATCTTACCGACCGAGGTACCTCACGTGCTCTTAAGAGGGGGGGGGGGGGGGAAGGGACGAGTCGGTGAGATTTCGAGCTACGCCAATGAGGTTCGTGGGCCGTGGAGCTGTTACACCTGACAACGGCGGGGGGGAGCAGCTAGCGTGACGGTACCAAGGTTACGCCTCGGTTCAACGCACCTCAACGTCGACGGATACTTGTGAACACTGTCTGGGGTATAGAGAGACCCCGGAGGTCCCGTGATGGGTATAATAATGCCGGCCGGCAGTGGCGATGTGGTCACCGGCTGGAAAAAATGTGCTTCCACTTCCGGAGAGCGTGTACGCCGAGGGAAAGGGTTGAGAGGCTTTGTCCCCGCTCGATGCTGAGAACAGAGTGGCGCATCGAACGGACGACGCGTTGCATCTTATCCCCGTTCGCGTTCGCCGGTGAGGTCAACGGTCACATCGAAAACGGTGAAAACCGGGAAATCGGTACGTGACCTCGAACGAACTTTCGAGAACTTTCGAGGGAGACCTTCGACCTCTCAGCGCGCGGTGGATCCTCGCTTACCGCTGGTACCCGCGACCAGCGGTCGAGTGCCTCATCAGGATTCCTCGCACGCGGCACACTGACGCATTGACCTGCGGGAGAGAAATCGGCGATCAGGGACGCTGCATTCGACGGACGGCAGAAATTTACTGCCGAACAAGCACACGCTGGATCCGTCCCGGTGCCGGATCAGAACCCGAAAAGGGACGACCAGGTCCGCGTCCGCCGGAGCGAAATTTTCAGCGGGTTAAACGGGGGTAAGACGATGGACGAAGGAGAGATCGGCAAAGTTGATTCTTCTCCGCGGTGCATTAGAGCCAGTCGAGGTAACGGTGTCGCGGCAGGTATCATCCAGGCCCGGAAAGCCCCCTCGAGGCGAACCGTTGCCCGGCGAGTCTCGACAAAGAAGTTATGCGCGACGGTGGTCAGTGCGGCCGAGAGAAAAAGGGACGGGCGTACCGACTCGTGGCAGCGGCCTCGGGGGAAAGAGAGACGATGTTCATCGTGGTCCGCGGGACTCGCCGTTCCCCACCGCTCGGGACGAGAGAACGCTCGAACGTGTACAGTCAGCGGCGTATAGCCGGGCTCCGGCGAGACGTGTCCTTCCTCTCGTGCGGTTTGCTCCTCGGTGCGGCAGGGCCGCGGTCACTCTCGTCCGGCCCGACAGTTCCGTAGCGTGCGTGGAATGCCTGTGCCCTCCTCCGCTCGACGTTGGACACAAAAATTTCGGTCGGTCCGACCGGAAAGTCGTCGGAAAGAGGAGAACTCGACGGCTCGTCCGACCGGCAAACTCGCAACGCCGTTCGCGAACCTCGCTCGCCTTCGGGGCTTCTTACCGGCAGCGGGTAAGCTGCGGGCCGCGAACAGGGCCCTCGCGAGATCCACTCGGTCCCTCGCCTGGCTTCATGGAAATTTTCTACCCGATACACGAAAGGGGCCGAGCGGAGAAATAATTAAATAAAATGCCCCTGAAACTGACGGAACGTGAACTACCGCTGGAACGATGCGAGCTATCGATGGCTCACTTTTTCACTCTCCATAAAACGGGTTTTTAATTCTTAAACTCACGGGCATTATGGATTGATGGTAATACGTTCCCCCTCCTGGTCACACTCGCTTCGAGAGCGTGCGCGATGACGAACCGATTAATATTCATATTCGGTGCTACCAGAGTCAACGGTGGAGTGTCCCGCGTGCGTGACTACTACCGGGCAGCCTCTATATGCATAGCTACGCAGGCTTTTTAACTTTTTTTTCTTTTTTTTTTTTTAACTGTTCCATCGCTGTATTTACAAGCGCCCACTACATTATACGTTTCCTCTCGTTGTTCTCTTTAAATATAAAATTAAAAAAAAAAAATTGGCTCTCGACCGTTCGCTCACTCTCCACAGGAGCCGGCGCTACGTTAGGGGCTTTTTTTACCCCCTCGGCGGGACCGCAAAGAGGCACTTTTGCACGAAGGCGCGACTCTGTTTTCACTCGACGTAATCGCCACACGACGGGACAAAGGCACGTGTGTGGGGGGGCCTGGAGAATGCAGTACCTGCGACAATCCCGCGACGACACAATTTCCATTCGTTACATACGTTATAGGAAAGTGCTTTTGTATTACGGCCCGTGCGCCCGAGCAATTAAGTCAGACGTGTGTGTGTTCACCTGTACGCCGCGGTGTGAACGAGCGGGCGGCTGCACTCTTTTCCCGGTTAAGTTCTCTTTCCGCTAATATATTCAGACAAGCCCCGCACATATGAAGCCTCGGAGGCTTCGGAGCACATGTGAAACTCGTATGTGTAGCGAGCGAGGCGAGTGGCGGCCCGTGCAGGTGAAGTTTTCCAACACTCTTCGTTCGCACACTTCATTCTCCTATTCATCCATTCCAACAAGATCACACACTCCAACCCAGCTATTAATCCCTTCCAACAAGATCGCACACTTCAGTCGGATTAATGTTTACTCCGTTTCGAACGCTACCGTGTGTGTCCGAAATTATAGAAAATTCGCATTAATCCACGCAACTTTTTGGCAATATTTGAATCATTGATTGATGCACTTTGGAAACCGGAAGCCACGAGCTAAAGATTCGTTCCGGTCTTTCAATACAATTTTCCTTATCTTGATTATGATATTCCTTTATATTGATTATTTGATTATGTTGTGTTTTGTTAATTGCAGTCTTCGGTAGCAATTCCCACATACGTATGATCTGTTATATTGAGCAATCTGTGCATTGCGAAGTATGTTTCTCACATAGTTATTTGGGCGATGGGTACCCATCTAGCCTGTGTAATTGGGACCGACCCGTTATTAATAAATAAATGAAATTTACAAAAAAGGAATAATTTAAAAAAATCTGTCCAACTGATAATTGCTTGCATCTGGAGATCCACTTAACCGTCCGAGCATTGGTATCTTCGCCTTTTAATGATAACCGGTCAAGCCCCGTACGTGCCGTCGACGAGTTTCAGCCACTCTACCAACGCCTCTCGTTTGCTCCCCTCGAAAAATTAATGAAGCGGTAGGGTCCTCGAGCAACACCCGCGGCTGTATCTAGATCGAGCGTGCTCCCATCGAGGTTGCGCTTAGAATCGTTCGTAACGGCTGTATCACCGGACCGCGGCGATAAGATAAGCGCTCGTGAACCTACTTGCCGGCGATAGAGCAGGTGCGCAGAGCCGCTTCCATTCGGGCTATCGGGTCACCATTCTATTTTCTTCGGCTGCCACTCAGCCAGCCGTGTACTCGCAGTGTGCGACCATTACGGTAATAACAACATGTGCAACTGGAAATATAGTAAAGGTACACGAAGTAGCGAAAGACGTCGTCTAATTACACGAACGTATGAAACTTAACGAGCGGAAGAAGCGCCCGGTGCCGATGGTCGCAGACGCAAGCTGGATTCAAAGTTCGGTTAATGACCCAGATGCGCCACTCTCTGAACGGAGCACAGCCTCTCAACGTAATTCACTCCTTTTTTTTTCGCCGACTCTTTACTGCCATTACCATCAAAGGCCGTACGATTACTTCTAATAGAACTCGGTCAGCACATTATACACACATACATGCATACACACTTACATACACGTAAACGTTGATGCCCCGCCCGGGTGGGAAAAGCTGGGAATTAAAGCGCTCGCGAAGGCATCTCGTCGTCTCCTGGGGAAACTCGAGTCTATAAGTGTTTCATAAGGATTACAACCGGATCATGGAGGGAGGGGAGCGGGATCCTCGGAGTACCGACTTCGCCGGGGGGATGAGTATGAGCCTCTCGAATTACTCGCGTTTCGAGTAAGCCAAAGGTAGTCTCTTCTCCGAAGTACTCGCTACAAGTCTCCGATGCGGAGGGTCTCCGCATCGAGTACCGTACAGTTTCAATCGAGAGTGGAAACTTCCCGTTAAGAAGCAAAAGTTCCTAATGCGATATGGATAATTACACCTGGGATTGGGGGGGGGGGGGGGCATTGAAGTTACTCATCGGCTTGTCGTACTTTCCGCGAGCGTGTTTCTTTCCGTAGTCTTTTGTTCCCTTGTTGGGGAGCGTCAACTCGTACTACAGGGTTCTCGATAAAAATTGCGCTGGACCGGGGAAGGGGGGGGGAGGGGGGGAGGGTAAGGGAACAAGCTCGAGAGCGCCGGGGGTTGAATGGGCGTAGATATCGAGAGCCCCCGAGGTGCTCTCCTCGCGAGGCAGGTTTGCCGATGTTATCCGCAAAGTGAGCGAGGGTGAGAGGACGCCGTGTCGAGGCCGGGGCGAGGAGGGCCCGTAGGAAAGATGCTCATCGTCGTTTTCATTAGTTCTTCGTTCATGGTACACCGAGGCAAAGAAGTGGCCGAGCGAGAAACGCCGCGAAGCGGAGAGCGGAGACACCGTGAATATTAATACTCTTTGCCGGGAAGATCTTATCGGTACGTGAAGGCTCGTCTTTACTTCCGTTCTCCGCTCCCCTCGCTCCCTCCCCCTCCTCCGTTCCTCCTCCGGTGCACCCGGCGATGGCCTCTTCGCCGGAGCGAGGGAGGCGTCGGTTCTCGCCGCTTAGCCTTGCCGAGCTTTTCATCGGGCGCCGTTCTCTTCTGGCTTAAAGTATCATCTTCAATGTGTATAACCCACTGTACCGGCTACGGAAACTCGAGGATCGGTGCGCGGGGGCGGGGGGGAGGGGGGGGGGAAAGGAAGTGCACTTGGCGGTTTTCTTACTGTACGCTTCTACTCCAGCTGAGAGTGGAGGAGGGGGGGGGGGGGGATAGAGCGGCCCATTTAATTTCTCGGTTCAACTGTCTTTAATCGGGGGGGCTTGGGTGGTCGCTCTACTGTACTACTTACTGCAGCCACTATAAAGCGGCATCTGCTTTCCTCCGGTGCCAGTGGCTCGCGCCTCGCGCTCAATGAAACAGTCGTGCGGCCGACATTTCGGGTTCAATGACTCACTCGAACCGTTCCACGAGATCGCATTCCGCGCACCGCCGAGAGTAATCAGCGACGATACGAGGAAACTGACGGTTACATTTATGTTTGCCAAAGATGCAACGATATCGTCGCCGCAATCGGAAGCCAGAGATACGTGATATGCTGCGACACGAAATTGTGGATATCTCGATGGTAGTGCGATAAAATCGTTGTCGCGCTTTCTCGCGGTAAAGTCTCCAGGCAACAATCGCTTTGATGTCCGTCCGGTAAAAGTACAATTGCACTGGCATTGTAGGATCGAAGGCAGTCTTTCGATTGTACGGAATCTACGAGATTGTCATAAATTGATGATCCGACGATCTCCAGTTCTGTGATAGGTTCGAATACTTGCTTCCGGTGGATGACGTCGATTACCGGTCGGTCCAGCGATGCTTTTGCCATGTTACTCTTGCAAATGCATGCGATATTTGTAGATCAATGACTGGTACGGGGGGGGGGGGGGGGGGGGGCAAAACGGAACTTGAATTGACAATCTCAAGTTCTGTGATGGTCCGAATGATTACCGATTGGCTCGACAATTCTTCCGCCATTTTACTCTTGCAACCGCAACCGCATGCGATATTGTTACATCGATGACTGGAATAAGCGGGCAGTGGGTCAAAACGGAACACCCGGGCAAAATGAAATGTTTCGCTTGTTTCGAAAAAGGAAGTCCGTATTTCCCCGGACGACGGATTTGCTCAACTCTTCCCTATTCAGCCATGCCCAGATCGTGATCTGGAATAGTAATAGCAGAGAACTATGACCGAGAGCTGTTGTGCGCACTGTATTCCGAAACTCGCGTACGATCGACTATTTATTTGCAGCGCTTGCGAGCCAATATTAACTATCCCGCGGGAACGTGCATTTGCGAGGAGCCAGACGGAAGAGGGAAGGGCGACGGTAATTTTATTTTCAGCACCGATGTGCTTACGCGTCGCCACAACGCTGCCGCGGCTTCACTCAGATTCCCATTCCTCCCACACGGCTCGGCTACACGCTTGCAAACGGGTTTATTCTCCCTGCCGGCACGATACAGAGTGCAATGCGGTTCAATTAAAAGGATCGGGCGCGCTTTATACGATCCGGAGAGGGTGTGGATTTGTAAGTGATGCGATCTACTCTCCATTACATGTATCGACGTTTATCATGCGCTACCCACACGGATACGATTACCGTGCCGCTGGTATCGGCGGGAATTGCGGCCGATAATATTGTTATTGGGGACGGTGGTGCAAAGGGGACGAGTCGATCATTCAAGCCAGTTTTATCGAATCGCACGATATATTTCAACTTTTTTAAAAAACTAAAATCAATCAGCAAACCTCATTCGACGCGTCAGCAAAATGAACTTTCTTGCAATTTTTGTTGAAATTAATGAATTTGGGTTACAAAATATTCACAACTTGCCGTCTGTATCTTAATCACTTTCTAGATACAGTATGGGTCCATATAATGTGAAGAATATGAATATTTATTTGGATATATCGATTTATCGATACTTCCATATATCCATTGTATGATTCAGATATTAAAAAGAAAAAAAAATGGAAAGATTACATATGTAACTCTCGGTGGTCTGGCGTTACCGGTGCATATATTATGGCTCGATGTGTATCAGATATCTTCATTACGATCGGTCATCGACCGCCAGACATCAGCGAGACTGTAGCGCAACGTGTATCGCTTCGACTCAAAGAGTTAGCGCACACACTCGGTAACGAGATCTCCGTGACGACAGAGAATTTAATACCATGTGTAACACTCCTGTTCCCAAGTATATTTTATGTCTCCGCTTTTTTATTTCACACTCTATCTCTCTCTACCCCTAGCTTCGTCGGCGATACACCGGCGTGCAAAAAATAGAAAGGTCGTACGGTGTCGATACCGTGACAGCATCACCGGAGCTCCTCTCTTTCAGAGTTTCGACGTTATCGCATTGCCGAGAACCGAGAAATTACAGCGAGAGGCGAGAGAGAAAAATAAATTAATCGCCGACGCCGCCAATTCCGTAGCGTGTACATGAACGAAGATTTCCTCAATCGATACCGGAGACCACACATTATACCGCGACTCGTAACATTTATAATCGTACTCCTCGACCCCCCAGACACGAGATCTAATGGACTTTCTATTTTCTCTGTTACAGGTATGTCGATGTCACGCACTCATCGGAGGACCGTATTTAATTAAGACCGTGAGTTGGACGATTCAATGATATTCTAGTCAGTTGCCACATGACTGTGGACAACTTAGAAACCCGGCTACAGGGAATAACATGACTGTTAAGGAGGTTGGAGCGCTTCACACTAGTCAAATGACTGCCACATTTTTTAAGTTGTTTGTACAAACTTTCACGCATCTACTCATTGTAGTGGATGGTTATTTGTGTTAGAACAGATGCCCATCACCTAGAAAAACATTAATTGCAATGGATTTTCAAAAATATTAACTGGTTTGTGCTAATTTTCGAAAAGGTACAATTTCAAATCCATGGCAATTAATGTTTTTTTAGGTTAAGGACATCTTTTCTAATACAAATAACCATTCACTATAATCAATAGATCGAAACGTTAAACCATGTGATTAAACGTTTGTATAAACGACTTTAAAAATGTAGCACCCATTCGACTAGTTTGAAGCGTTCCGGCGTTCTTAAGTTTGCTGTTACCATATTAAAAAATCCCAAACTTTTGTCATACCATTTTCGTGTGACGGAAATGATTTTTTTTTTGCCAAATGAAGGCAGACCTGGATCTAAATAAAAGTAAAAAATGATTATGCAGTTCAGCCATGCAAACGTAACTCCCCCTGTTCTATTTATGTGGCGATCGCAATTTTTTTTTTTATAAACAAAATAATATTTTCTGTAAATTATTATCCGCTCGTACTGTTCTCGGCTGTTGCTAGATAATCATTGGTACAAATCATGGAAAGTAAATAGCAAACTAGGTGTAATCAACGGGACGAAAGAGAAAAGTGACGCGAGGTAGCCGGATTTCCCGTGCGGATCAGCGAGGAGCTCGCTGGCTCTCGAGCGCCGAACATCTCGACGTTAACCCCCATTCTCCCGATAACATATAGTCAAACGTGTAACTTCGAAGTGAGTCTAGCGGGGATATAAGAGTCGGAAGAGTCGAGAGGAAGGGAGGGCTGAGGGAGGTAGGGAGTACCAGACGACACTCTCCAAAGTCTCGAGACGCGTTCTTTTTAGCCCCCCAAGTTTAAATGCTTCTCGCCCGGAGATACTCTCTCGTCGGGCGGTACGTACCCTCCTTTGTTTTTCCCGTTCTCGTTTCGGAACATTCACCCACTCTCCACCCTCCTCGCTCCCACGCTTCGCGCGACGTTCTCGTACGGATAACCGACGGATTCTACTGCTTCAAAAGAGTCGTAAATCCTTTATAGCAGTATTTCATTGCGACAATGAATCATAGCCAACTTTGTGCTATCGGATAATCCTCGTATCTTTGTACTCGGGCGTGTGTCGTTTCCTCCGAGTTCGGATACATACAATTTTATTCATTTTTTTTTTTTTAGATACCCAGAGATATTTCGCGACCAGGCACGGAGCAGATTCTCGATATCAAACGCGGAATATCACTTTCACGTCGGCGCCCGATCGCCACGAGAGGGCCAGTCGCAGCGCCAGCGGTTTGGCCAAGTTCCGTGAGCTTGGCCAAACCGCAAGCCTCTCTGCGGCATAAATGTAATATTGGGGCTTTTAATAACCGCCCCGGTTTATTGACGACGAATCGGAATTCCCTGATCAACATTGCGAAAGAGACTGCTACGCCGCAACAGTAAACCGAAATCCGACCAGCCAAATTTGCGGAACATACGATCGCTTCTCCCCAAGCTGTTATGAAATCATTGGGTCAATATGCATCCTCATAATCGGTCGTATTTATTATAACGCTTTTTAAATTTCTATATTAAATTTCTAAGTAAAATGCTTATTTTGTATACAACTTTCTAACATATTAATTTCAATTTTTTTAGATAAGTAATTTTTTTTAAATCTATTTTTTCATTGACACGATGACCCATTTTTGAAATTGTTACTGAAACTCTTACTTAAAATGCACATTGACGCAATAATTTCCATAATCGCCTGTAGAACTTTTGAGCAAGTGTTACCTCTCCGTAGCCAACAGCATGGTTTTCTGGGAGTGCTCGGCATCGAGGTTCTACCACTTTACCGTATAGGCTCTGAGAGATTCTCCGAGCGATTGGACTAATTGGCCATGTCGGCACGGTTTTACAGACGAGTTTCCAGCACGATTATAGTTATCGCTCCGTCCTTAGTTTCACTTTCCACTTCCGATCTCGACCATTTTTTCTCGATAATTTTTACCGAAAACGTGATTTCATTTCAATTTCGAATCCTCCCTCAACTCCCCCGTACCGAGCTCCAATTACAACGGGTAACGTCTTAAAAAATGTAAAGCACCGAGGGCGCTCCGCGCCATTCATCTCGGGAACGGTAATGCTGCTTCAGCACGGACGAATTACAGTCTGCCCTGCAACCTACGCCCAGCCTCGATATAAATGAGATAGAACGAGATTGCGTGCCAAGGACCTTTTTGCTAACAACGAAAATTACGACAGCGTGAAATTGTAGGCTGCAAGACGCGGGAACAGCAGTCGCAGGTGCAATTGTTCAGTCGGAATAACAGTTCTAGTCAATGACCCGCGAGCGAAGTATCTGGCACGGCCCGGACCGCTCCGATAAGCGACCGAGCACAGCCAAGGGAATGTTTTTGTTAATTGCAAAAACAATACGGAGGCAAAGTGTCGAGAACATTTTCAATCGGTCTCGTTATTCGTGTACTCTCGTTAGTGGGCCATTTAAAAAATCGCGTAGCACGCACGCGAACGGACAAATAACTTTTAAAAAAATTGCATACCGGTACGAGTTTACGGATTGCAGAGAGTCACGGTAAAAAGAACGGTCACAAGTGCGACATTTGAGTTAAAGAGTTTCTGGCGCACTTGCGCAGTTAAGGAGAGCGAAGCGTGACGACAACCGCGAGAGCCGCTAAACAGCCTCGTAGAAAAATCCAACGAAACTTTCCTCCATCACGCTACCTAGACTTTATTTTTTTTACATGTATTTTGTTTTTTATACTCTTTTTTTCGGAAACTCGCGCTTCGCTAGCTGGCGCGCAGAGTGGGCCGATCGATGAGAATTTTCCGACTAAATATTCTATAGGATTTCCCGGCGGGTTCGCCTCGTAAATTGCAGGTGATTCCATTAGTCGAAAGCGCGCGGGAACGCGTTATATTCGCGGCAGTGGTCAAGCCTACCCGCCCAGGGATCCGGGTGATTATCTGGAGTGGAGATACGGGAGAGGGAAGAGCATAAAGCGAGCCACGGCTAACCCGTTCCACGACGATATATTCGGTCCGAGCGATATGAGAATGAGAGACGCGAGTGGCCACCGCCGCGTACCTGTTTTCCCCCGTAAATTATATTTACCTTTGTGCGGCTGCCGGGTTTATATTATACATTTTCCCCGAGATGAGTGCAACCCCGATGTACAACACGGCGGGCTCTCCGAGCACATCGAAATTCATCATAATTTCGACCAGCCGAAAATTAGTCTGCCCGCAAACGTTATGATATCGCGGGTAACTACATCGCTCGGGGGCCGCGCGGATGGCGCAGCATTTTGCAATTGTGATTTATACATCTCGCGCCGTTCTCTTCGTGTAGGCGATATGTACAGAGAATACCTCAACTTCTCAGTTACAGAGTCAAGTTTCGATCAAAAAGTCTTTAACGGATGCAAACGTTGGAATGCCGATTAGCGAATACCAGCAGCTTACGCTGTATAATGTGATTGAAATTCGAACTGCGCATGCGCGTCTCTGTCATTTCACCACAGGTTCACGACTGGTATGCAACAGGCCACTTCCGGCAAGACTGCCATGTAAAGTGCCGCGATTCATGCGAGCGTCACGAAAAAACGATTTCGCATATACATCTTTAAAAAAAAGTAACAACAAAATCACTTGGCCGAAAAAAGTAAATGTGATCTTGACGTTACCGGTCAACAACTTGAAACCAGCCCAACCGGTATTGCCTACTGGCCGATATCGGCCCACTTTCCCCCCACCTTATTCGCGTCAATCGTCACAAGTGCCGTTTCCGAATGCGTCGTACTCGGAAGTACGAATCAAGGGGGTTCGATAATTTCTCGCGCACGAGGAGACGCGGACGAGCGTTGGCTCGAACCGATTTTGTGGATTATCGCGTTATCTTCGGAGCGGCTCGGAGTCACGTCTCGTACGTAACGCTGTAGTTACGTTCACTGTTGCGGACGAACGGGCGCGTGATCGTTAAATCGATTTGGTTTCACGCGCGCGGATACCGCGTTCGAAGAGCGACGGCAACGATCGTGCAGGTACGATCATCGGGGTGCCGGTTGAACGCGGCACGCACCGAGACCGCCGCGCCAGTGAGGCCAGATGCACAGACAGGGTTCCGAATGTTTGGTTGAATAGTCGATTAAATCATGCTGTCGTACCACTTGGCCGTGCCGCTGCTGAGCTCTCTCCCGCCCTCGTCGTTCCCTCCCGCCGTTATCCGCGCTGCGTACGCGAATCCGCCGAGAGTCGATTGTGTCGATCGCTCGGGGGGCATCGACAACTCGCTCACGTATTGATTTAAGTAATTGGAATTTAGCCTTCATCGGCGCCCGACACTTTGAGCGAACGCGTGCAGCTCGACGCGCGAGTTGCATCGCGCACCAAGGAGGGACCGTGGCGCAGGAACTGAAAGACGACTCATTACCGTAACAGCCGCATACGGAGAGAACGGGGAATCCCCCCAAATTTTTCGAGGCGATCCTCACGCCCATGCCAAAGCCCGAAGCTCACGTCAACGTGCCACGGTTCGTGCGCTCGATCAGGCATAAAATTCGTTTCTTCCAGGCTAATAAATAACGCCCCATCATAGTTATCTGTCGCGCCAGCAGATTGCTCCTGGCAATCGAATGTTTTCATCGAACGGGACGAACGATCGGGCGCGATCCGCCGCTCCCGGTGCCATCTCGACGACACGATAAAGTAAAATATAGTAATGAGGCGCCACAGCGTTCCGAGTATTGGTGTATAAGGGGGGTGACACGTGTGCGCGCGAAACGGCACGCATTCAAGACACACGCACTGTGCCGTCGGTCCTGGCACGTATATCGCATCACGCTCCATTTCATTCTCACCGCCTCCATTCCCGCGGCAATAACGCGTTCAATGGGCCACGGCGTTAAGTTTAACGTATAGCGAAGGCCACCAAACAGGAAGTGTATCTGGCGTAAAATGCAGTATGTTTCCCCTCGCCTGTTCTCCGTCGACGTTTGCTTTTTCGCCGCGATCTTCGCCCTCTCATTGCCGAAGAACCAATCCACTTCGCTCGACGATTTGGGCGGACATTTTTTTTTTTTTCGTACCCGATCACCCAAAATGCCCAGCGAGATCCGTTCGTGGATGCCGAAGGGTATGTTGGATGAAGAAATTTGTTGTTTCTCACTCGGGCGCGTCGGCGTGTGACGGGAAAATTTACCTCCCCCCACCCGCTCGTTCCTCATCGCAGCTATTAAGTATAAGGCTGAGCCACGCACGTTCACCGGCCCCGATATTCCGAGCGGGCCCGTCGGCGACGCCATCACCGACAAGCTTATTTATCGACGACACGAACCCGACGCTCTCTGCAACGAAGTGCAGGAATTAATCAACGACGCGCAGCAGCAGTCAGTACTATCCAGCGGCTGGATTCCATCCGCGCGACCTACTGCACCTCCTATATCATATAGCCGAGTAACTAATAGGCTCGTCGGTGTTGGTGCGTTACGCGCATTGAACACGCTCGAACCGCTACACCCTGTCATTCCGCTTTTTCACCGTCGATATTCTTTTTTCTTTTTTTTTCAATACAAGTTGATGAAATTTTCAGACCGTCGCTCCTCGTTCGGACACTGACAGTGGGGGGCATGAAAAATAATAAAAAAAAATTGCCCCCTGTCGTCGGTGCGGAAGGAATATATTGTTTCGCACTCGTTAAAAATCGGCGCGTTATTGGCGCTGGAATGAATGAACGTGTTTTATTGACACTGGGACCGTAGATCCTTCGGACAGGGCGCTAGAGAGCGATCTCGACAATTATCATCTCGAGTACCATTTTCGATGCGGGTCATACACAATGGAATCGTACATTTGAAATCGTGTTTCGGAACGATATACAGGGTGAGTGTCGATCGATGTATTATCCCGGAAGACTCGTTAAAAAATGGCACGTTATTGGCCCTAGAATGAACGAATGAATGAATCGATGTGTTTTATTGACACTAGGATCGAAGATCCTTCAGAGAGGGCGCCAGAGAGCGTTCTCGACAATTATCATTACAAGCACCATTTTCGGTGTGGGCCATACATAACGGAATCGTATATTTGAAATCGTGTTTCGGAACGATGTAAAAGGTAATAAGCATCGACCGTCAAAATCGGCACGTTATTGGCGCCAGAATGAATGAATCAATGTGTTTTATTGACACTAGGATCGAAGATCCTTTAGAGAGGTCGCTGGAGAGCGCTTTCGGCAATTATCATTTCAAGCACCGTTTTCGATGCTGGCCATGTACAACGGAATCGTATATTTGAAGTCGTGTTTTAGAACGATATAAAGGATAAGCACCGACCGACATATTATCTCGCAAAATTCGTGCCGAACGTAAGGGAGCGGGGATGTGGTAATTTGATTTTGTGTCGACGATCGAGAAGAGATCGACGGTGGGTAGGAGGTACTCGATCGCCATTCCTGCTGCCGCCCTCTTCACCCCGGGCGCACATATAAATTCGAGCGTACACAGCTCTCTGTCCGGTTTCGAGGGTTATCCACTCGAATCCGATTTGTTACCGGCTTTTAATCGCGCTTCGATGTATCGCTACGCTACGCCCCTCGATACACGGATTTCGTTATGATCCGCCAGAGTCGACCGTGATTGTGCTGCCAGTAACCACCAGTTCGTCATTCACGGTAACAAATGACTTCAAAATCCCTATAGAAATGTACTATGTAAAAAAAAAAAAGAATTGTAGCATGAAAACTGCGTGAATCACTGAAGAATTGTGTGAAAAAAAAAATCTCTTTTGAATCCCGAAAAACCATGGTGGAAATGATACAGAGGACCGGCGCTGGCCGACGCTGTGCCAATACTGGACTCTCTCGTTGGGGGACTTTGCAACGCTTTTTGAGGATGCTGTTAACTTAGAACTTTCTTAAACATGGTCTCATATACAAAAAAAAAAACATGCTCCGAAGCATAAAAAATGATAGGCTGCAGCTGCCGTTTCAATGCCAACGTAAACTGCATTGGATAAAATACAAGCGATGGTATAGCTTCGCAGACCGTGACCAGTTCTTGGCTGGTGCGCGTACCCTTCGTGCCTCGTTGGGTATATAAATGGCGCATAAGTAACGACGTTGCACATACGGAGAAAGGGCACGTTACGATGTGTATACCTTCGAGTATCGCGGTATGAATGTTCTTAGCACCGAAACCGGTGGAACGTTCCGTGCACGAGGGGATCATCGAAGAGAGCGCGTATCCCGTCGCGACGCCTCGTTCGTACGGCACGAAATTTGCATTAATATTGCATCGCGCCTCGGTACATTGGCCTCACGGCTGTACGGTACCCGATGGAGGTCGAGCACGGATATCGCATACAAATTCGCGAAAATTTTCGGTCCGTTGCTCGAGCCCGACCCTCGACGACAAAACAGACGAGCGGTAGCCCGTCGCGGTAAAGTGGAGGTGGTTCTTCACATGCACTCGACTGGCTGTACGCCGTCTTCCGGTATTTCTGCATGAGATAATCTCTCGACACCCTCGCTCGGGCACCGGCGCGACGGCGGAGATTCTCCTTAACAAAATTCTCCTGCGCTCGCACCGAGATTCTCGAACTATTCTGTCCCTTCCCCCCACGGCCCCCGCAGGGTCGTTAAATAAATTCTTTTGAGCGCAGAATGTTCGAGAAGCGAGCGTGACTCATTTCCCCGTCGCGGCGCACGCTCGTCCACAAAATTTCTCTTTCCGCGACACTTTTGCTCCCGGAGGATCGTTAAATAAATTCTCCATTCCTTCACCGCCCCCCGCGACCGCGACGGTTAGAGAATATATTCCGAGTCCCGTCTCCCGAAGTTCGCGATCGTTCCTCTCGACCGGGATCGCGCGATGGAGTTCACCGATGAGAAAACGACTCTCGTCGCATCGGACGAACGAGATCGATGTTGATCCTGGTGCTCGCATCCGGAGGGACGATCGTCCGTGCGAGCCTCGCCCCCCGATATCCGACGAAATCACGCGGTGGGTCCCTTTACGAGCGGACGCGAGCGCGTCCCGCGGCCATTCGTACGGACAGCGAGGCGGAGCGCCCGGTCCGGCTTTCCGGGCGCCATAAATTATACGAATAATTCGCACGTAGTAAAATTGTACGGTGGCCCAGGCAGCGGTGGCGAAACCCCCGGAAAGTAGGCGGTGGCGATGATACGGCGCAGCGAGGTTTAACGTCGCGTCGATAACCGACGGTAAGCACCGAGAGCGGCATTGTCGTTTGGGAGCGTTAAACCTTAATTTCATTAATATTTCCCGCGGACACGGGCCGAGTTAACGCGTCGTGCGGGGGAGCGGAGAAACCCGTCGGGCGGTTATACGCGAACAAGGTGAGGGATAAGAGGAGGGTTTGAAATAAACGCTTGCCCTCGTATCATCCCTCCTCGTACACCGTCGAAAGCCGGCGAGTGAGGGAAAAGAGCCTCTCTTACCCTCTAGTTACTCGCGTGTTCGTTCTTTTTTTCCCTTCTCTTTTCCTTCCACCCTTCGACGACGACGACGACGTACTCGCAACGCCTACCGGCATCGCTTATACGCCGCGCGGGCCTGAAACTTTTCCAACGGCAGCTTTTCGCGAAAATTGCTCTCCCCCAACCTTACACATGCATATTTCATACGGAACAGTGTAAGCCGCCCGGCAAGGGACGCGTTTCTTCTTTCACCCTCTCTGTTCCATATTCCTTACGGTACGCTATACACGGTATCGTGTACCATAACGCGGCGGTGTACCTCGCTCCGGCGCCCTCCCCTCACCGTTCTCCGACGAGGACCTGCAGGAAAGGTGGCCGAACTTGGCTGAACTTCGTCCGCTATTCAGCGGCGACGGCCAGGATGGGGCACCTCTCTTCCTCCATCCTTCCGCCACCGCCGCCGTTTGCCGTCTAACATTCGGACTCTCCGGCGTTTCTCCCTCGGTCGGGTTTCCACGACTCCGAGGCCTCGTGCACCGCGAGCGTCGGCCGTACCGCATGCCGCGGCCTCGCGCGGCTGCGGCTCCGTGCGTTTTAACTTTTGACCCCGGAGCGGGACGCGTCGAGATGAACGGCCCCGCGAGATCGCGAGACTCGGGTACGCTGAACTCGAGAGAAATCATCCTCGGACTCCCGGCCATGCTGTACAACCATGCGTTACTGCACGCCGCTGCGAAGACGCACGACGCCGCCATCGTTCACCATCCGACGGTTTTTCCCTGTGGGTCAAGGAACCTCTTTCTTCCGAGGCATTCCGACCTGCGACCATTGTCCGGTGATGCAACAACCGACGTTCGAGCAACTGCCAACGATCAAGAAGCTCGTCGCGTTTCGACGTCGGTCATTGGCGTCCCGTTACGAGACTCCGGCTTCGGGAATTGCCGTACGACTGTGAGACTCGGAGAGGCCTCGAGCGGTGGCTACGGAGAATGAGGCGGAACACCGGTATCGAGGCATGACCGGCATATCGTCGTCGTCTACGGGACTCGTTCGTTTGTAAGTTTCACGGGCTGCTCGTGCCGGTAGCTTCTCTCGTCCGTAGTCGTTTCCTTTCACGAATACATTATCGGCAGATTCAAGACCAGATACACTCAAAAGAATCGTAACGAGACCCGAAGAAAGACTCGGGCCTCGATTCAAAGAAACTGCCTGTCGAATTTTATCGAGAGATTGTTCGTCGATTCGGAGAACACCGGACAACGAGAAAACACTCAGAGTCACGTGATCTCCGTGAAACGCCTAACTTCCGTCTTTTGCCCTTTGGGCAGGCGATTCGGTGAACACCGGATAACAAGAAATTACGCAAATTCACGTGATCGCCATGAAACGCGTGACTCCCTTCTCGTGCCCTTTGGGCAGTCGGAAGTTAAGGAAAGTCACTCACCGCAAGAAGACATCGGAGGATGCTCTTGCGGCCTTTTGAATCGAGTGATTTTGTTTAACGCGAGGAGATCCGTTAGCGTTCTCATGGGTCAAATGGATTTTCGCGATAGTCGATCGATACCGTAGAAGATCGAGGCGCCGCGGTGGTAGCCTGGGAGGTATCCCTACGGTGTGAACGCATCCATCATCCCGGCGGAGTATTGCCCCAGCTGGTACCAGAAGGACGGTAACGTCACCGACGACGAAGTCTTCGTCCCTTCGCGATACATCATCGGCCACCGTTTCACCTGCGACGCTCTCAACCTCCTCATTCGCACCGTGCCATCGCTCCCTCCCTTTGACCCGCGCAGCAAAGGTTAACGTACCGTGGATCCGTCGCACAGGTTTGACTTCACTTCGGCAATGTGATCACGAGCAGTCGAAGGAACCCCAGTTCCTCCTCCGACCTCGGATAGCGTTAACGAGGACCCGGTACACGAAGCTTCCTCGGCCGAAGAGCTGTTACATGTTACAACCAACGATCTCGCTAACCGACCCGAACTACGGCACTTACCGTGACCCAGATTTGCTCATAATGTCGATCACGGTAGATTCCATCGAAGACCATCTCGTCAAAGTTGTCGATCCATCGTCGCCGATACTCAATCACGTTGCGACCGCGCCGTTCGATCGTTACGCCGTTGCCCTCACAATTTAGTTCTTTCGTCAGCATTAAGAAGACACGACAAGTCTCGTCAAATGTCCGGAAATGGGTCGACCGACGCGGTGTTCGTAGCTTCGAAGCGAAACTCTTGGAACGCGATTGGATCTCATTCCGGTGAAGCAAGCGCCAACGAAGTGAGAACCGTCGATCGACGGAACAGTCTCTTTGCTCGTGGACTCGTAGCACAAGCGTCGACTCTTTGCCTCCTCCCGAATATCCCCTGGCGCAAGAGCGACCGAGAATTTCGCGGTAAAAAGCCAGCGAGTATAATTAGCGGTGCGTCGAGGATTTCTAGCCTGCCCGCGGTGTTTAGCCGGTCTCCTCGTAAGCGACTATTCAACGCGTTCCTCACCGAGATTTTATCCGGTTAAACTCTCCCTCCCCCCGTCCCGACGTGTGCTCACCGACGGCTACAACTCTCGGTATACGCGGGATAATTGCACGGGTTTTCTTTGCCCTCCGGTGCGGCTCGGCTCGCGACTACTCCCCGCCTGTACAGCTCTCCCTCGCTCCGTGCCCTACAGTCCCTGCTATTGCAGAATTTGCGCCCTGCAGTCGCCGCTACCACGGCCGATGCCACCAGCAGCAAGAAGACCCGCGGTCGCTGATTAAATTCATCGCCGCGCACCGGGACGATCGCATGCGCGCTCTCGCTCCGGTCGCGGGCTCCCCTATCGCGTACGATCCGCACCCGACTGTACCTCCGCCTTATCGTCGCACACGCGGAGCGAACACACGTGCAGCGCGTCGGTGTGCGAGGCACATTGTGCGACGTACGTATTCGACTGAAACACATGTATTCCCAATTTACCGGGTGAAGCGCGGGCGGAGACATTTTTTTGTTATCAGCGAAAAAGCGCTCGTCGAGCGAACGAAGGAGGTATGGAAGAGACGGGGAGGAGGATGAGGAGGGGGGGGGGGGAGAACTAGACGCGGCCGAATCACCAGCCGTGGTTTTGCCCGGTTGACGCGGCAACGAGGACGGCGCCCCATGGTCCCGTTTTCGGGGCCGTGACAGTAGCGGCGAACCGGACGATCGTACACGCCGATCAACGCTTCATTAAATCGCGGTTAAGCTCCCTCACTTTCTCCCGATTTCGTGTCCCTCGTTATTTTATCCGTTCCACTGTTTCCCGGCTCCGGTCATCCTTATTCCATTAAACGCCTCTCTCGGTAGTCGCCGAGTTCGTACGACGGACACGTATCGAGCGTGCGATAATGTAACTTCCCGGTAAGGGTCCCTTTTATTTTTTTGGCAAAATTTTAATTTCGCTCTTTCCGCTCGAGAGATAAAGAGATAGAGCGCAGCGAACCAGACGAAACGCGGCGTACATTTCTCCGGAATTCGCTGGATAGCAGACACGAGACGAGGGCAAAGCCCCGAGGGAGGCTGGAGTAGGAGATGGAGGTGCATCCTCGAGGCGTCGCGAGGCCTTCGCCGCCGTCGTACATTAGCAGATACTCTCGCCCTGCGTCGGACGCCGTTTCGTTGCTCGATCCTCGGCCGGGTCGTCTCGGCCACCCTCGGACCACGGGGAGTCGTCCTCGACGCCTCGCGCGACCGCACCATTTCAATAATCCGAGGGAAGCTCCCTCGCCGTCTCCTGTCCCGCAAATTTGATGGCAATACGGAAACCGATTTTCCCATTGTAGCGGAGTCTCGTCGGAGATTGTACGCGCATCGGTGTTTGCACTGAAAACGAGCAGAAGTTTCGAGTTTGTTTTACGAAATCTAGGGAAGAGCAGGTTCGCCGCAGGTACCGTTTTATCGAGGCCCCGTGAAACAGAGAGGCTATCCACGGTGCTCCGAAATCGCGACTGACGTGGTTGAAATCACGGTTGGTTGGCCGGAGCGAGAGCGGTACGCGGAGGAGAGGGAGAGCTGTACACGGGTAAGCGATGCAGAAACGTACTGTAGCCGCGAGCTAATACTCCCGACGCGAGTCGACCGGCTGCAACTATTTCTACCGCTTCTCTGTGAGCCAGCCACGAGCGTACAGACCTACGCGCGGCTGTCAGCGGCTGTATCCAGTTACGAGCGGGAGCGGACGAACGGCGAGCGAAGAGGAGAGACCGCGAGTACAACGGGAGATAAACGCGAGAGGAAGCGAGTACCGGAAGAAGGGACTGCGGCGTGCTGCTGCTGCTGCTGCTGCTGACGAGCCCGTCGTTGTGTTTAGAGTTTCGGATATAATACACGAACGGAGAGAACCTCGCACAGCGATGTGTTGCCGAGACGGCGAGACGCGAGATGAGCCTAATGGATGTCCGCGTAGATACTGATAGTGCGAGACGATTGTTCGTAATGCGTACTGTCAGCCGGTGGTTGACATCTCGTCATCGTGTCATCGCTGCAGACGCTGTCGCATGGACTGGTAGCGGTTTGGGAACTTTACACGAGGTCCTGATAGTTAAGCAATCGGGGCCTGGTCAGACCCCGATGTAACGCCTAAAAATCCCTGGCAGGTTACACGTGTAACACGTGTTACACGTGTATCGCTGTTGTCGCAATTAGTATTAAAATCCGGAGTTTCTCCCGCTGCTTCATCACCGAGATAACCACAGGACAACAGAGATCTCCTTCGAGTGGTTGGACCAACTTTCTCGAATGACGCCGAGAAACCGGAGTCGCTTTAGTTTGATACAAAAAAAAGCGACGGAGCGGAGATCTGAAGTACTCTCGTCTGAAGTGTCTGTTGAGGATGAAACTCACGGTGGTTCGGCTATCGACTCTCTTATAGCTTATAATACAATCATCCTTCCGTAATGGGCGTACGGTCGAGCGAGCTGAAAAGACACCTTCCAGAGTTCTCTGAAAGTCGCGCAGCCGAGACGCAGGCCGGTTAATGGTATGTGTCCGCTTCTCTTCTCCGCCGGAAGATATAACTCTGGGAAAGCGTTACAGTCAGGCACGAGTGATTTCTCTCAAAAACTCTTCAACGGCTTTCAAACCGCTGAAACTTCCATGGAACATTGCTTGGGCTACATCGGAGGTCTCGGCGGAGAAGCAACTTTCATTGAGAAGTCATGGCACCGGTCGGTAGTTTCCCGTTCAATTGGATTAAGATTATTTTTAGATACACCGACCGCACGACGAATATGTTGGAGTCTTAACGAGAGGATGACGCGATGGTCGTAGAATCGACACTACGGTACGCAATGCGTGGAAGAATGGTGATCCGTGATAGTCGAGCAAGAGATAGCAACGACGATATTCAGGGACGGGGAAGTGCATTAAGCCACGCATTAACGACGTGATGGATGGCTGTATGTCTACTGTGATACAGCATTACGATAGTACTTTAGGTGCCGCTGTGCAGGGCTCGCTCGTCATCTCGAACGTGTAATGCAGCGTGAAGCGCATATACGGAACGTAGCCCTGCGGTCTCCGCATGCAGTCTTCATGAGCATCAAGTATCTCGCTGCGACCATGCTGGGCGAGTCTGTACTCTCTCGTCCGTCAGGCACTGCGATGACCCGAGTGTAGGCCAAAGAGGATTAGAGCCTCGTAGGATACAAAATAAGAGAGGAGAACCGAGATAACCGAAGTAGGTGCATCTCCGCAAGGTTGCTGACCGGATGAGCTGATAAAGGCAATGGCACCGAGGGAATGCCTATTCGACAAGGCGTATACGACCAAAGTCAGCTCACGTACTCACGACTGTTTCTCATCCTCGAGCACATCCTGCACTTTTAGTTTCGCTTCGTCCCAATCTCTTCTCCATCCTCGAGCCCGATCGTCGACTACCTTCACTCGCTGTTTGCACTGTTTGCGTCCGGCCTGCTCGAGAACCTCGACACATGACATTCACCTGCTGATAGTTGGCGGTTACGGGATATTCTGGTAATATCTTCAACAGCAAAAATTACAATATTGTACTGACTACATATGTCATCGTTCTTGAATTAACGATAAGTTTTTTTCAGTTCATATTTGCGAGGATGTCGCTGCAATTTCCATATACCTGAAAGTTCTCTTTTTACCAGATTTTTACGAGATTTTCTCTGAGTGCATCGTTGGCGCATATACGTAGACTTTGTTTCAATCCCGATATTATTCATTGGGCCTCCGCAAAACGTACCAACGAAACATCGGATAGAGAACTCCAATCGAGATGAGTGATGAAAAAAGCTGTCCGCTTGGGGGCTAACCGCCCACTCTAGCGAACCAGTGGCGTTCTGCGAAGGAACAAAAAAAAAAGAGATAAACTCGGCCAGGGTAAAAGTGGTGAATATGGTCCACCTCGATTAACACGTGAACCAATGATACATGGACCGGGCCATATTCCCCGCTTTCGCCCTATACCCATCAGTTATATTCTGTGTAATCTGATATGGTATTCCGGTGCATTTGTTCGCGACAGGTCGTTGAAAATCGGCTAAGTGAGGAAAGTGGCGGGGCAGCGAGGGCGGTATCCACCCGGACACTCAGCGTTATTGGCGAATCGAGAGATGACTCGAAAGAGAAAGCCGTGCTTGATTGCGGACGGGGATGCGGTGAACTGGCGTATCCGCGTATCGCTCCGAGCGCTTTTAGGTTGGGGCCGGAGATCATTCGGGTATCCGAGTTTCACTAGGGGTGGCCGCCGCTCCAGCGTGAGTGCGCTAACTACCACGATTCTCCGCTAGCAAAGAGTTTGATTCCACGATAGCTGGAGGCCTCGTGTTCTCTCTGTCCCGATATTGGACGGGCTTCGCTGTAACTCTGTTATTGCCCACTCGTGGGAAAAGTTGAATCCAGTTGTTGGCCGCTGCCTCCGTGTCGTTCCATCCAACGGGTTTCGCTACCCAGACTGCCAGTGACTAATACCCCATTTGATATGCCCACTGTTTGTCCTATGCTCGACGGTATTTAGCGGGTGCGCATTGAGCTACGAACACACGAGCGTCGCGAGTACCCGCGCATTGAATCGCGATATCAATATGGGCCAGGCAAACAATGATTTCGTATCAGCGCGACGCTCGCGTGGAACGCTCCGTAGAATCTCTCTCCGGCAAAACTCGGTATCGGGGAATTAGAGTCCCTATTATTCTTGGGTTCGCGTTCCGCGGTGCATTATTGGAACGCATCGACGAGGCAGGCCTACAGGCCACTCCAGACTTATCGAGTACCTATACAAAGCGCGTCATCGCATGCCTGTCGGTACGTATACGAGCCGCGTACGAAAGTCGAGTTTAAGCCGAGTCTGACAGACCCGAAGAAGGGAACCGACTCCGGCGCAAGAGAATTTTATATACATAATGAGCGGGAATCACGTATATCCTTTACGTGGCATGTACCAGTTAGCTGCGCACACACACACAGCATCCCGTTTCTCGTTTACGGGCAGTCTACTGTTCCCTTATTCGCCGAAGCTTTATCGCTGCCGCGACGTTGGGACCTGCTAATGCGAAAAGTTTAGTCGTTGGCACGTCCCTGCTTTGACGCACTCGAAGCTCGGGTCGGATGTGCTTTTCGACTTGACGCAACGGGGTTATATACGATGTTACTGTGTCGTTAAACGGCGTTTCGATACTTTTTCGTTCGTGACACTGCCGGAGGTGTGCTGCGGCGTTGCGTACACGTGACAGCCTGGCACTCCTGCATGTGCACGCACAGATTGTCTTTCGAGGGTATTAAGCACCGTCAATGCCCACGAAAATTTTGATCGTCGAGTATTCACACCTGCTTCTCCCTTGGCCCGGGTCTGACCGGTAGCTTAACTACGCCTCGTGTCGCGTACTCGATTTCGACTCATCAGACCACTCGCACGGTACGCTTTGCGTGATGACGAAGCCGGACCGCTGTGCATATCAGACCCGCTCGGCGTAGACTTTGGGTTGGTCATTGATATCGAGGTAACTACACCCGTCCGTACCTACTTGTATCGAACACTCCACGAAGCGGGGTCACGGCTCGAGGTGGATAGACTGCGCAGCAATATGGAGATACGCGCGAAGGGGGAGCAGATGCACATTGACCTGTTCCGTGGCTGAGTGCAAACGGGGAGCAACCCGGCATACGTAGCTCACGATTATAATGAAGTATGCATGAGCCACTCGTATTCCCATTTATGTAAAGTGTATTGGGTCCTACGTTGACCGTACGCTGTGGCACACCCGCGTATGTAGGTGAACGGAGGAGGGACGTACACACAAGTGCACATCGGGCGTCCATCGACTTTACTCTAGCTTCGTATTCGCGGATTCACCCGCGAAATCGAGCGATAATCGATGCAATTTCCGGTGCATCGGTTTATCGAATAAAATCACTAAACGATTACCCACCCCGGAACGGTATTACATATGGTAATCGACGACCGGATCGTGAATAAGTTAATGGAAAAGGTATAATGACGAAACTCGTTGAAACCGCAGGAACGCCGAGTGGATTGGACGTGGAAAATCGGGGTGATCGATCGCGGAGGGTCGTGCACACCCCGGTGGTTCCGTTTCTCGGTGCAATATACTCCTCATCTCGACGTTACTGCGGTTCTTCGACGCGGAAAGGGAGCGAGACCTAGAATTCACAGTACCGCAGAGCACAGCGGCTACACCTACTCGAAGAAGGCTGGCCTGGCTGTCGTCGAGGTAAAGACTGAGAAAAGCCCTCTCCCTCCCTCCTTCGGGCTCCCGGCGGCCGCGACGGAGACAGTGGAAGGGAGAGAAACAGGAAGCTGGAGCGAGCGGAGAAGCCGAACGGTTGGCGGTTGATTTGCTTGGTTTCGTCCGGACAATGCGGAGACGATGGGCTTTGTCTCGAGGTAACACCGTTCAAAGGCTGCCTCGCTCCTCCTCCCACGTCTCCTCCTCGCTGCTTTCTTCCTTTCACCGTTGCTCCCTCTTGTCCTTCCTTCGCGCTGAGGCACCGGAGTTCCTCTCGCTATACGTTGGATACTGTCGCGTTTCTCTTGCCCCGCTTCTAGTCACCTTGCCGCGCGGTCTATGGTTGCCGAAGAGAAGCGGTACACGAGGGTCGACGCAGTTTCAGCACGCGCACACTTGTTCACCTCGGCGTTGGTCCCAGGCCCGATACGGGCGAGTCGATGGAGAAACGGGCGAGCTTCTCCAACGGTGAGAAGATCTTCCCGTCCGGCCGAGCTTCAACCGAAAGCACCGAGATAACCCGTATATAGACCGATAACACCGGATGGGGTGTACCGGGATCGGTGTGCGCGCCCGAGTTATCCCAAGAAGCACCTGCAGCCACCCCCCCGACTCTCGTCCCGTTTCTAGCTCGAATGTTGCAACCCTCCGCGTCCAACGTCTCACCCGGAGCGACCGTTTACTCGATCACACGATTCGATACGGGTAAGCGAGGTGAAATAGACGTCGGGACAATCGCCCCCCGTAACGTACCATCCAACCTTTTCCTTTCTCCACGAGCCTCGAACATACGAGATCGATTCGAATCGCCCGTGAATTCTTATTGTCTACCATCACCTCTCGTTGAACCCCCTGTGGGTCACACTGATTTATATAAGATTCCATAAGGTTTTTGTTTATTTTTTTCTCTTTCGTCAGTCTTCGTCTATCGTCTTCATAGTCTATCGACGATCGATTATCGACGATCGTGGAAAGTATCGTTCGTGGGATCGATTTCGAGAGCTCAGAGCTAAGACCTGAAAACAAGGTCGGCGTTGAATCCGGCCTGGCTCCGAGAGGCAGCAACGCGCTCCGAGTCGGCGGTATCGACCTGATGCTGTTTCTGGCGACTCTTGTTATCGCTCTGAAAAATGCATGCGTTTCAGGGAGATCGAGTCTGCGACTGATGGAGTAGGTACGTCGAGAATGTGAAGTGAATCCAGGCTTGTCACACTCTCTTTCTCACCGCCGAGGGATTCACCGTTTCCATGTCAGTCTCGGTGGCGCGCGGTAACCGTAACACGTTTCCGTGCCGATTCCCCGTCGCTGCTTCCGACGCGCACCCCACTGCGGCGAAACGGATGGAAGATGCTCGACGATGGAAAGTGAAGGGGACGACGCATCGCCGGAGAGGCGCCCGCGATGTCCCGACACTCGGAGTACCTCGGTATCGCGTTACCTACCGCGTAATCTTGAGCCTCGCGGGCCAGACCCCGCGTTCGCCAACTCTTCGCCGCTCAGCCGAACGACGAAGCACCCCAACACACCCTCGGCTCAAACACATCGGCGGCGGTTCGCTCTTGTTTCACAGCGTCACTAAAATCGTGGCCCTGCGAAACTCACACTGAGAAAAAAAAATTGGTTGAATTAACCCATAACATGAACGCATGTCACCGCGATTTTTGGTTAATTCAACCCATTTTTTTTTTCTCAGTGTACACAGTAAAACATAATTTCATGAAATCGGAATACGAAGTTAAGTAAAAATAATTTTGTTCGACTAATTACAAACTCGTTTGTTTAGGTTTGAATATACAAACCTGTCCTTTTATTTTCCGCGTCATTGACGATTGGAGGTTGTACTCTTTTGTTTGCAAAACTAGAGCCGGATGGTGCGATCGAAAAATCAACAAACAAAAAGTTGTTGACGTTCGCGGACAAGAAGTTGTAAAAAGTACGAACTTTCTTCTACTGTGTATCTTACTATCTCGGCTGCACGATGAAGTTTCGATTTGCAAAAAAAAAAAAAAAAGGGTTGTAATGCGGAAAAGAATTCGCTGCCTTATAGTATGGCGATTCTTGCGTGAAAAAAGGTCGAATCTATGAATGGGGGTAAAAACTTTGTTTTACTGCTCGATCAAGGAACTTAGTCTTCGAGAGTCGAATCAATCGTTACCGTGGACGAATTAACGCACGACGAGGATCGCTCGAATACCCCGTGCCTACATCCGTGGCTCGATCGTCGGGTGAGACGTGAATGGACGAAGATGGTTCGTGAATTCCATCGAGCCGGGGAAAAGGGCGAAGGAAATTCGATAGAAAGTCGCCAGGCAAAAGTCGCCTTTAACTGCTTCGTTGAACTTTGCGATGAAACTTTTGTGTCGGCTGATGCTGCTCATTCGTTGCCGTTGATTCCCTGCTCGCCGGTTACCGACGCTGCACCCGGGCGCCCGCGCTCTCGTTGTCACCTCGGTATTTAACGCGATTAGGAGTATTAGAGGGATCGCGTCGAGAATCTAACTAGCGGATCAACGGTCGGTTGCAGTTCGACGCCCGAGTCGTTCTCGGCACGGTTAAACTACGAGCTTCGTATAACAGTCGACCGGCACGTATCTTCTTCGAAAAAGCTTCTCCGCACGGAAAAACAATTATCTCTTATCTAATCGCGAGTCAGCTCTTGCCGCGCGGATCGAGAAGTCCCGATTCCTCGCGAACTCTGTCCGCAAAGTTTTTAATTCACGCTACATGACTCAGGGTCTAATTTTAAGACGTTAGTTCGAACATGAGATCGAACTTAAGATCGAAGTTTAGACCGAACTTCATTGCATGCTCAAGATCTGTCTCAATTTCGAACTGATGACCGCACCTCAGGTCGAACTTGATTTAGTTTTTAAATTTGATCATGTGTTTGAACTTCAGATCGAACACGAACTACAATCGAATTTGACTTCAGACTTAAGTTCGAACTTAAGCACGAAATCAAGTTGTAACTTAAGATAGATGTTAATCACGCAATGAAGTTTGGGCCATACTTCGATCTTAGGACGAATCTCAAGTTCAATCTATCGTCTTAAAATTTGACTTTCGGAGAACTTGACTCATGAGAACGTCACTTCCAACAAAAACATTGTTGTCATGCGCAAGAGGCTGACGAACTTTTGGGCAGAGGAAAAACACTTGCAAACTCGGTCGATTGACATGTCCGGCGGAAGGGGAGAACGAACCAATCATGGCAGTGGGGGAATAAGTTTTGCCATCTATTCGAATCGTCAATCGGAAGCACCACCGGCCTTTGACGTTCGGCGTCACTTTTTTCATACGATACCTTGGAGCATACTCTATGTCTATACTATCGAATATCTAACATGATAAATGTACAGATGGTGAGTCGGGGGATCTCGTGTCTCCGATGCGGCCAATCACTCCCCTCGCCCCCCGCGCCGCCATTATATCGTTTCACGCTCGAGCGTCCAACCTGAATACGTACGCACGTCATTTATTTCCTCTCCCGATATATATTTTTTCCCCCCCGCTTCGTTATCGTGCCCCGGACGGCTGACACACTCCGGGCTCGTTGCACAGCAGTTATCGTGTGTGTGTGTGTGTGTTCGAATCTCCCTCCGTCTGTCAGGGGCTTCGATACGAATCGCCAATTTCACCAGTACATATTTCCCTCCGGCGATAGATTCTTGTGAGATAATAAATAAATCGATCCTCGCCTCGCGGATACAACATATAACGAAAGCACATCTCTGACGGTGCGGAATCGACACTCGGCTCTTCGACGCATCCTTAGGCTTTGATTGCTTCCGCGGTACGCGTCGGCGTTGCTCTCGCGACTCATCGGGTCCGATGAATCACCTCCCATGTTTTTACACACCCGACCGACACGACCGCGGTACAAAAACGAGCGTGGTGAACGCTCGCCGCGCATCGTTATCGGGCCAATTATCTCCCTTCTCATTTTCGCGATACCCCGACGATAAATCCAACAAACCCGCTGACCGACTGTTATTAGGCGGGCGATCCGCGGCGACTTATCCGTAAAAACGTTAGAACAATCGATCGCCGTTTTCGATCGAGAATCGATTACGGCCGGTAACACTTTAGCCCTGGCCTAGTGAGAATTCGCTTCCTTCCAAGTCGCTGGGCGCATCGATGAAACGGCGATAGCCGGCGCAACGTCGTACCCCGCATCGCCGAGACGACGGCAACGACTTTTCAACACCGCAGACGCTGCGGAGCAGTCGAGCCGTATTAAATCGAACGGTTTATCGGCCCGATAGCTCGGGGGGCTTTTCATCGTCCCGCTCGCTTCGGATCTCCGGGAAGAGTCGGGGACGCGGGAGGCGCCCGGAGATGGCCGATATTTGGCGCTGGAATTTCATGCGACACGCTCAACCTCCGGCGACGCCGGACGGAGCTCGAATCGGCTCGGGTTCGCGACGAACACGAGCTTCGGGCTCCGATGTATTATTCCCTCGTGCCTCCTTTACGCTACACCCCTCAAAGCCACCGCGCGCCTTACGGCGCACCGGCTTCGGAATCTGGAAATGTTCATAATGACGGAACCAAACATCTCGCCATTTCAATTATGAGGGAATTGAACGTGCATCAGAAGCGAGAGACTTTCATTAAGGTGGTCCTTGCGAATGGTGTTCACTTCGAATAAGTTTCAGAGATATGAGCGAGAATTCCAAACACTCCTCGATGGTATTTAAATCTGAAAAAATCAAGCATATTGAAGGTGCTGAGAAGGTTCATTTTGCATAATAATAATTCCGAAATGTTATTAACAAATCGATAAAAAATAGAATTGTTCAACAAATTTCCCGAAAACCTAACTTTTTTCAATAGTGATAATGATTCGTTCATTTTTCTGAATACGTATGAATTTTCTCAGATTTTTTAATTCACTTTGAATTTCGTGAGTTTCTACACTTTTAACCATATAAAAAGAAAAACATTCAAAGTGAATTTCAATAATAATGAAATAATTTTTTAATTATTATCATGCAAAATTAATCTTTTCAGCACCTTTAATATGCTTGATTTTTTTCAGATTTTCATACCATCCGGAAGTGATTGCAATTCCCTCTCATTTCTCCGAAAGTTATGCGAAGTGAACACAATTCGCAAGGACTACCTTGAGAAACTATCCATCGATTGGTCCGCACCGACCGGCATTCAGGTCGTTCTTTCGTAAAAGCTTCCGATTTTTCTTATAAAAATAATGAGTATTATTCGTCGAACACGCGACGGGGGAACCTCATTTTTCTGCACTTTCATCGCAATTGCACTAATGTCGGATAATTTGCGAATGGAGAAAGCGCCCGCTCCGGTTTATATATTTTCACGTAATTTTTTTTCGCTACTCTTCGTTATTATTTTCATTATTATTATCATTATCATTATCATTGAAATTCTATAGCACAGGTCTGGGAACGAAAGCGTCGGGACATGCAGCGCGGGATCGAGAGGCTTCGACCCCTGAACCATCTATTGAGCTTAAAACTGTTTAATGGCGGGAGGCTGTTCCGTAAATTGCGATGGTCGAGAGTCCAGGAGTACACCGATAACCCTGTGCTTGCTCCCGAGCACTCTGTCTCTTCGCCAAAAGCTCCTGTATTTATCTGGCCGGAACTTTAATTAACGGCCGCACCTGGCTTGTTGCTGCGACGATATTGGAACGAACCGGAGGGGAAAAAAACCGATCTACTTTTTTCCCCCTCCGTGCAGAACAAATTTTATAATGGAAAGCGACATTTATAAGCTATGGAATATTAGCGTTGTTTTTATTTTCCAATTTTTATTCAAGCCTCCGCTCGGGCGCTTGCGATAGTCGCGCGAAGTTATTATGGCACAGTCGCCGTGACTGAAATCGGTTCTGGAAGCTCCGTGTTAATGGGCAAGCACCGCCGGCAAATTGAATCTGCAATCCCGCAATGCTCGCTGCCGAGCGTATAATCCGCAAGCTAGTTCACTTCGTAATCTCGATTTCCTCATAATCTCTTGATATAGTACATGTCAGACTATGTGATTATGGCTTTCAGCGCGTTGTGCGGTAGGTCCGGAGACAAAAAGGGAGCTGACGCCGGTACAAGATGGCCGCTGTCAGGTAAAACCTCGAATACCCGGAAAAATGGCAGGACATTTTTAAAGCGCCAAGAAAATCAGAGAACTATATATTTGTCAGGAATGAGTGGTAAATTAAAATCTTGAAATTTCATCAAGAAGTTTTTATGCTTATAATTGAGTTTTATCAATTGATTGAAAAGGACTTAAAAAAATCCATTCATAATTATCATGAAAGTATAACTATAGATATATTTTTCAATCTTATGATTCGTTATTATTCGGAACGTATTTGAAATACTTTTTTGTAGTTACAGACGTTGGTTTTCACGGTAAAATTTAAAAAATATAACAGAATGAAGAATGTATCGCGAAGTAGAAAAATGTGCTGGTCCGAAAAAGTAATGTCTCGAGATAGCCGGATCTTTCCTACGAAGAGAGTCCGGCCTTCGCTGGTTCATCGGTATCTTTCTTGTTCGCGTTTTTTTACATTTCGTGACAATTCGGTCGGACGTCGCGCACAACTGAGTCGTAAACATATTTCCGCCTAATCACGTAGACCAGCCGCGCGCGTTGCAGTGGCCAGGAAGAGATTATTCAATTTTACCGCCGTCGACGGGCGGTGTGCACTTCGTTTTTAAAGTCCATAAATAATTTGAACGCCTGCGCATGCGTGCGTGCGCTAGCCTCGGAAACCATCATGGTAGGGCTTAATTGCCGCTGGAATTAGATCACCAGGGCGTCGTTCAATTGAGCCATCGTGGACGGAAAGGGCAACGCGATTTATTCCATTTTTTTTAGGTTCCCTTTTTGTTCATAGCGATTTTATGTAACCGGTGCCCAAAGTGCACTACTCGAGTGAGAATTGTCTACTTTTCCTAAGCGATAACTCACTTTCTCCCCGGTCTTTCTGCCGGTCGTCTAATCACCGAGACGTGAGACTCGGTGCAGAAGAAGGTCGCCCACAAGCCCTCGACCCTCGTTGGCATTAATATAAATTTCAATAACGGTCACTCGCCGCCACATGTGTTCGTGCGCTTGTTCGCCCGGACGTGGGTCGAGCCTCGCTCGGGCATGCATAACACATGTGCACGCGCTTATAATGCTCTCGTCTCACTCCGGCGCATCTTGCCGGCATTGCTAATTCCTCGCGCCGCGTGACGGACCGCGGTTAGAGAGAGCCTCTTAGAATTTATTCCACGAGACGATGACGACAACCCACGCAATCTATCCTTGCGCTTGTTAATTATCCTCTTTTAAGATGAAGTAAGTGAGAGTACGAGACAGCCGATCCGATAGTAGTCACGGAAAACGGTACATTTAACGTTAAACACTTGAACAGTCAAACGGAATAATCTTTCAAGGAAGAGAATGAGCCGGAATACATCAAACGCGAGCAAAAATTACGGATTATTCTTTGAACGAATATGTACCTTTTTAAATTTTAGATTATGCCTTTTTTAATTTAGTTTATGCTAATTTAAATAAAATTAGCATAAACTAGTTAATATTCCTGCAAATCAAATATTCTTGCTACCTTTGTATTACTATGGTACTTAGGAGATTTGTCCGAGTACTAAATAAATTCTATCTATGTCTATTTACGTTTACATCACAATGATCAGCAAAAACAAACTTTCTTATCCATTAAAAAATAAAAATCATTTTCGTTGCGGTTTTCCTGGAAAAGCCGTGCACACCGCAAACTCTTTGAGGTGAAGTATGCTCATGAGGGAGAAACTACAAAGCACCCGTCGAGTTACAGCTGTATAGAGCCCGAAGGGGAGAGAACCTTACGCAAGACGTCGATACCACGCACACAATGTGACTGTATCACAGCGCGGTCTTGCTATAACGTCAGATGAAACGATTTGGAACGTACCCGCAGTAAAAACGATCTTACCAATGCTTCCTCGCTCGGAAAATTGAATATTGTCGGACTAACTGCCTCGAGGCCTCCCGCAGGATCGTGAAACGTTTCGTAGAAAAAACACAATCTACAAAAAAATACATATATATATATATATAGACCGCAAACTAAAGTATTCCGACAAAACATGTCTTGCGTAACTAATAAAAAATAGAGGTCGAGTACTCGCGTGCGTACTTTCTTCGTCGGTAAAGAGAAGAAAAAAGTGTTGCACCAGCATAAAAGTATTCTTCGATAGAGAATTTCTCGTTAAATGTATGACGTTGCCCGGGACATATATCGTAATAATTCGAAGGCGAGCACCGATATCTTCCTGTTGGGTAAAAATCGTTTCCGCACGGAGGCAAAAGCGCGTTACCCTGGCGACTACAAATATGTGACTCAGGTGTTACGTTGTCGCTCGCACTATACCTTTGTATACCGGTAAAGTGTTGATGCGAAAAAGGCAAGAGGGTTCAGCAAACAGTGTAGGTAGCTCGAGCCGATCCATGGATTCGGCTGGGCTCCTGTAAACCGGAACAAACGATAACTGTTCGGGAAAAGGTAATGCCGGTTGGTAAAGCATTCATGAACGGCCTTTGGGATCTTGCGAGAAACGGGCATTACGCTTATCCCCGTCGGTTCGCCGTGCGGCTTTTCTTCACATCCGCGGATTCTTCTACCCGCCAGAAACACTCGCTCTTCGATGCCCTATAAAGGTGCGTCGTTGCTAGCCTCGCGCGCCGCAAGTTCGACTTTTCTCGGGACTCCTGATTCACGATAGACGTTCTATCGTTATGCATGTCCTTCGCGCTAAAAAAAAGGGTGTTCGCAGGGTCTACCTCTTCAACCCAACCGCTGTCGTACGGTGTGAGGTGTGACGGAAATATCTTTCGTAGTTGCTTTGTACCTCGCCGTGAGGCTCTACCTTTTGACGATCCTAGTTTGGTAGCTTGGCTAAAAATCTGTGAATTTGTTAGGTGATTTACCGCTTCTGCGATACGAAGCTCACACGAACAGGCAAACTCGGCTATTCCAACGCAGCCTTCCAACGCGGTCGTACACCCTTTTTACACCGATTCTCCTATCTTCTCCGCAGCCATTTCCACTCAATCGAGGTTGCCCGACGACGCTTGTAAATTCCGTCCCATTAACGATTCCGCACTGTGCTCCGGTGGCTGCGTTTACGAAGACGGAACTCGTCGTCACCGCCATCTCCGATGAACGAAATCTTTTCTTTCTTTCTTTATTTTTCTCATCATAATTCTTTGATGAAGTAATTGAGCGTGATGCTCACGAATGATTTCTCATGAAACATTATGTTGGTAATTTGAAACGGTTTCCAATGATTTCCAGCGTTTTTTTTTTGCACGGCAGAGATAGTTTTTACCGAGCTTCGTCTGTGGAGAGACGAAGGTCCAGTTTCGTCACGCCTCTTATGTCCTCAATGGATTTAAACCAACGAACCGAACGTTTCCCTCACAGCAAGGAAAGCAAGGAAACAGGTTGCTCCCTTCGAGGTTCTCACGTCTCCCATCTTCCCTCCGATACCCCCTTAAATTTGTAATTCCCTTACGACCGAAGCCAATGTGTGCGCCAATTATATAGGTATAGAACTACCTTCATTTATTGTTTGAGGGGTCAGAATGACTTGGCTCGAAAACGGTGAACAGAAACTAGATATTGTTTTTATATTTGTGGCTTTTTAGAGATACAAAAGTTGGATCACAACCATGTGTGTGCGAGGTACGGAAAGTAAATGAGTGACCACAGCTGTAGCAGAAAAGGCCACTATAATTATATCAACCACTATATTAATCGCTCGACGGATCAGAATAACTTGGCTCGAAAACGGTGGGAAGAAACTAGATATTTTATTTATATTTTTGGCCGTTTAGAGATACAAAAGTTGGATTACAACCATGTGTGTTCAAGGTACCGAAAACAAGTAAATAAGTGATCACAGCTGTGGTGGGAACGCTATTTCCTCCATCACATTGGTCTGTTCCACTTCGCTGCCTTGCTTGCTAGCGCTCGACGCGCCCCGCATTGACGGAGGTTGTATTAGTGGCGCAGTACTGCCACATTCACCACCCTTCGCCCGAGTACGAGCCGATAAGTCACAAAACAAATGACCAAACCCACCTCAAATTTGTCAGAAGTCAATCTCCATGACTAAGTGTCGAATTTTAAGACGGTAGTTTGGACTTAAGATCGCTTTTGAGAAAGTACTTAAGACTGAATTTCATTCCGTCTTTAAGATCTATCTTAACTTCGAACTTCGATTTCGTGCTTAAGTTTGGTCTTAAGTTCGAAGTTGATTTCGTGCTTAAGTTTGGTCTTAAGTTCGAAGTTGATTTCGTGCTGAAGTTCGAACTTAGTCTGAACTCAAATTAGAGTGTAGGTGGAGTTCCATATTAGGTTCGAACTCAAGTTCCAATGTAAGACAGATCTTAAGCACGCATTGAAGTTCCGGCCGAACTTCGATCTTAAGTTGAAACAAACGTCTTAAAATTCGACCCTAAGCTATCAAGGAAGGATTGGTCCAGCGCGAGAGCCAGCGCTTTCGTGTCCTCGTCCCGAATGCCTCCGGTCGCGTTATCGTCCCCGAGAAATATCTGATCCAACAATCAGCAAGAGTGGTCCATACCGTTGGGTTCGGTGGCTCATATCCGAAATTCAACATTGGCCCGAGGCACTCTTTGCTCTGTTTCCGTGCCGTCCAACGGTCATGCATCCTACTCACGGTAGATTCGGTTTCGTTCCTCCGGGGTTGGCCTGGTCCTCCCGAGGCCCCGTACACTCGGATAGACGGTGCCATCCATGTTCGAATAATTGGCGGGACTCTCGCCGTGTGTGCCAAACACAAACGGGTGCCGCCTGTTTGGCTGAATTAACACTGGCCCGTACACCGCGATCGTTCCGGTGACCGAGCGCGGCACCAGTGCGACACCGGGAATCCGAGACTTCGGCGGGACAAGAGACGGAGAATCGGGCCAAGCTAGATGGCGGCCGGAGGATGCAGCGACTGTCATTGTATCCGAATGCGGCTTCCTTGCATATCACGTTCCATGCCGTTCAGGCACGTGTACCGCCGCTGCTGCCGCTGCTGGTTAATACTATAGTGCCTATCGTTGCCTCTCGGAGGCATTAGTACCTGTTTCGTGTCTGGTTTCGAAGTACCGGACGGTACGTCTATATATACGTATATACACACGTATATATAAATATATATATATATGCGTGTGTGTATCGCCGTGTACGGACAATTGTCGAACTGTACAAGAGGTGCGCGCGAGATACGTGAGCGGATTAAGGGATATCGTTGTGACAATTGAATTGATTCAGGAATCTCCGGGACAGCTTGTATTCTTTGTTTATCTCTCAATAACAGAGACCACTCGGGCGTGGTAGCTCATCCCATTTATTGCTCCAATTTCGATGTCGGTATTTTTTTTCTTTTTTTTTTTTTCGCTCTCCATCGCGCGCGTATCCGGCACACTGGAAGTGGCTCCTGTTTGCCAGAGAATACTTCCGGCGCGATTTACTCGAGTCAAACTCAGCTCCATCCGCGACCACTTAATTAGCAGACGAATTAGAGAGACCGAGTCCAACGTTACGTGCGCGAGCGTTCGTGGCGAGGACCTTTGATCTCAAATTCTATCTCGCAGTACGAGCCGGCCCGCTCCCGGACGACGACGATGACGACGAGCGAATGGCTCTCTCTTGATCCCTCGCTTCCTCTGTACGAGATCGAGCCTCTCCTCTCCGAGCATCGTATCCCGTACGTACGACTCACTGTAAACGCGGAGTTCTTCGGACTCTTCTTTCTCGATCTCGTTTCGTTGGCAATCGCAAAATAAAAAGGCACCTCCCGGTTTACCGAGGACGAGAGACCAGCGGGCATTGCTGGCCTCTCTTCTCGTCGAGTCCTCTCACTCGCCAACCACTCGAAACATCGCGGGAAATTACCTTTATCGTTCGGAGTTTTCCCCACGGAGACCCTACGGATCCCCTTCGTCATCTTAGTTTCCGACGATTAATTAAACTCGGAAATTCCTCGTCTGCGGCAATAATTCCCCTCTCGACTATTCGATTATCCTTCGCGAGGTTTCGTTCTTTGTCGTCGCTGCCCATTTGTACTTCATATTACTCGCGGTTTCGTACCGCGGTTTCACATGATAACGACACAATTTTTGGGATCCAGGGGCTCAGCCGGATCTTTATGGTATCCAACTCTGCGCCATTCTCGCGGTTGTACTGTGATATAAATATAATTCCCATTGGCTCTCCCCATCGAGATCGAGAAATCGGTAGATATCTCGGCAGCTTTGGCGAGAGCTCGCTCGATTTCGACGTTATTCGACGCGAATACGACTCTGGCCCGGTCGAGAGCGGCGGAAAACCACGGCGAAAAAATTTGAGAGATATTCATGCCGGACGCCGAGCTTTCCGTGGATATCCCGAAATAGCTTGATCGCCATCCAATTTGAAACGAAACGCTCGTATCGTTACAATTGCATCCTGATCCTAGGGGAATTTACGAGAGTCTGCTTTCGGGTCGCCTAGCTGCGATTCACAAAATGAGCACGGCAGCTTCTGGCTTCACAATTTATTTTTATTTTTTTCTTTACACGCGCTGGTTGCAATATTCTCGTGACAAAGGTTCGCGTTAGTTTTGTTCTCCCGGTCTCGTAGAGCTACTAGTATTTTCATCATTGAATGTGCCGGATTCGGGTCCAACTGAATTTAAACTTCACCCTTTCGTATCTCATTCTCCGTTCCGCGAGTAACGCGATTGGCCGTATATTTAATAATAGTACGGTTGTGTAACAAGGCAGCTCGCATACGGAGAAACCTGAACGGAGGGTTTTGTGAATCGGCTCCGTCTCTTTCCTCGAAATTCGTGAATGCACCGCTTTCGGGGTACCCGGAGAGCACCCTTTTTTTAACGCATTTACCCGGTACGGTACGGGCGGCGATTCCGGTACAATGTGAATATTACCGTTGAATATGCATGCCCATGAATGAACGTGTGTGGCGAGCTCATTACGCGGAAAACCTGCGAGAATTGCGAAACCCTCGACGTTTACTCGGCGCAACAAAGCCTGCAAGAGTCACAGACGTTAACCGGGAAGTTTCCTTCGGTAAATAAGGAGAAACGTGCGTACTCAATCGACACAATTGAGCCCCGGCACGCGGCGTCTGCCGTGAATTCACCGAGACCAGGAGTAGGCCACGAGCACGAAAGGTAGGAATATGTAAAGGCTGTCGGTCGGCGTTGCGGGGTGGATACGGGTAACGAAACTAGCGTCTCACTTGAAATTTGGCTTCTGTCAGAAATATTCTGATGGAATATATGTTTGGCCGAACTAAGAGTCATGGCACAGTGTAGACTAGCAGTGAAATTTGCATGCACGTTCAAAATAAAGAATTTCGTCTACGCGTCGTTGTAGATTGTCCATTGTGTGACTCGCATATACTGAGGTCTTGATCCAGAATGCGCATCGGTCGCCCGATCGATGAAGACGCAGTCCTCCGAGTCACATCAGCTCGCCTTTGGATAGAATAAGGCTCCTTCCCTCGATCAGGAACCTTTGTTAGCCTCTCGTGCGACTATCGCAGAGTTTGTTGTGTTAAATCGCTTTCACTTTTTGCTCAGCACTTTATCGCTCGGTGAGAGACGAATTCAGGCTTATCACTTTTCGGTATGATCGCACGAAGGTCAATTTTGCCCCATATTCTTTATTTCGTCCAGCCGCGCCGTATACGCGTTGGAGTTTTATTTCGGTGTTAAAAATAAAAGTTAGAATACGGTGTCGTAAATCGATAAAACACCCCGCTTCGGATAGGCGGTCCGTTTTCCCATTCCGTCTCCGACTGTGTTAATTCGAAGCGTCTCTAATCCGTCCAATCTTGCATCGGAAAGCGATTCGCCCTCCGTGCCGGCGTAACTATTACGGTCCTAGCGGGATAACACATGCTCGTGGAAAAATGGCCGCGTGACCGATTGTACTGCGGAGATAAGGACGGAACTTGGTATGGAAGTGGGACGTGACGGTCGGCGCGCGGTGCGTGAGCTTGATAAGGAAAAGGCTGCGTGCGACGACGTTGTAAATCAAAACGAGCCCGTTCCCCGTTCGCCATACAGCCGAGCGTGTTGCAATCCCCGTAGTTAGCTTTTTCAATGACGCTGTGCGTCACGCGCGATTCACGAGCCTCTTCGAACAAAAACAGCTCCTAAAAAAGAAACGATCGACACTGCCGGGAGCCGATTCCCCGATGAACTCAAATGCCGCGAGGTCTCCCTTCGCTGGCCGACATCTCGCCAATCATCGCTCCATCGCCTTTCCACTACAAAAACGCCCACTCCCCAATGTTATTTTCGCTGTCCTCGTTGACTCGGCGGCATCAGCAGCCACCCCTGCCTTCTGTTTAAAAACTCTTCAGATACAACACCCCCCTCGTTCGCCATATTCGCCGAGAGGACTGCTGTCACAGTTTTCGAGATAACGATTTAAAAAAAAAAGAAAACAAAATTCCGCGACGAACGAAGTGGGAGCCGAGTGGGTCCACAACTTCTTCGAGAGTCGTTAATGACGTTTGAGAAGAATGAAAAAAAAGGGTGCCCACCATTATTCCAAACGAACTCGTTTTCGGCGCCTCGTCACAGTACGCTCTCGATCGATTCGCATTCCGCAGCGTCTCTCGGAGGAGGAGAAGAGTCTCTCGGTGACTCACCACTCGGCGACCCCCTGCGAGATCATCAATGGGAAAACTTTAAACTCTCCGAGTGTGCAACCCCCTCGACGAACGGCGTTTGCCGTGGCTCCGTCGCAGTAAGAGGGTCTCGCGACACAGTTTGCATAACACGTCACACTCGTGGAATACGCGAGGAAAGTGGGATTTATTGAGACGCGCCAGCGAAAAGTAAGGGAAAGACTGATGACGAGTGTCTGAAAATACCCTCGGGCTCTCGACATAATACCCTCGCTCCTCGAGACACTCTCCTCGTTACCTCGAAACTATATTCTCCGTGCGCAGGCCTCGCTATATTAAACCCCTCCCATCCCTCCTCTTCCCGTCCCTATCGCGAAGGGAGCGAGGCATTACTCTCCGAGGCGTGTCGCTGAATTTGCTCCACATCAAAGCAGCGAGCAACCTCACCGCCTCCGGTAATTCCATTCGGTTGAGTCGCACGCGTCTTCCTGCATAAGCCCGACCGATGTCTCATCGTTTCACGGACCTCGTCATTCGAGCGAATGCAATAAAAAATACGAGCCCGCAGCACGGAGCGGCGACGTCGATAGACGATCTTTGGACGGATCGACCGCAGTGTCTGACGCAGGGGGGAAAAGAGAGTTTTCACTTCCTCGATCAAGGAGGACGAGACTGAAGCGCCTGTTTCGACGGACATTCGACCGGACCGCCGCTCTCCCGAGGTCTTCTTCCACCCTCTCTTCGGGTCCCGAACGACCCGGCCGACTCATCGCACCCTCGTCGCTTTCTTCTATTTTGTGCAACATCATCGCCACCTCACCGCGGCCACCTCGCAGAGCTTCGTTTCGAACCACAACCGAGCATAATTTCTTAAAAATCCGTTCGCCGCATCTGAAAACGTGGGAAACCGCAGCGGGTGAATCCCGAACGCGGAGAGAGCTCAGCGGATATCCTTCCGTCTTTGATACACCATGTACCGCGGTGCGCAGGGAGGTGAGGCTGAGAGTATAACGTTCTGGAGGCACAAGGCCCTCGGGGATCCTCGTAAATACACAAATTAGATTTGTTTGCGATATTACCACGGGCGCTTCCGAGACTTTCCCGTCGTTGCGGGTCCTACCTCGAGAGGACGTCGAGAGATGTTGAAGAGAGGGGGGGGGGGGGGGTTGGACGGCGGTGTCTGGAATAAGGTGCTTGGAAGGAAGTAGGGCGGAAGCGGGATGGAAGGAAATAACCGGTGTCTGCAAGTTCGCGCTAGAGGGAGACGGCGGATGAGGGAGGAGGCGCTGCGGGATTCGCCTCGAGACTATCCCGACGACCACTGGAGGCTGCGGTGTGCACAACTCCGCGGGAAGAAGGCCAAAGAGCGTAAGAACGGGAGGAAGAGGCAAGAGGATCTTCTTTGCCGTCTCGTTCTTCCTGTCTGTGCCGACGCTTCGCAGCTTGCGGTCTCGCTATCCGTTTCAACGGCAACGTCGCGAGGAGGGGGAAGGCAGAGTTTACAAGGACCGCGAACGACAACGATGCCAACGCCCGGCAGCCACCACTCCGGTTATTGTCTCCGCGAGAAGTTATGAAAATTACGTGCTGCCGATGCTAGCGTTCGCGGTGAGTGTGTGAGATCCACGAGCACAAAGTTTTTGTGTTGGTACACATCTCGCTCCCCCCCCCCCCCCCCCCCCCCCCCCGCCTGTTCCCATTCAAAACAGGGCTTTCCAAGGTCTCGCTCTCTCTTGTTTCTTCCACCTTCGATTCATCGTTCCGGCTCTAGGAATTGGCCACTTATCCCCCCCCTATCCCTCCTCCACTTGGTAATCCTCGAAAGCCCGATATTGTGCCACAATAACGCTGATTCATGGACCAACGTCTTCAGAGATTTTCCTCGATCGCCAGTATCCTTTGACGCTGAATCACAAAAACATCGGAACAAAGAGTCAGTGAAATTCTTTCCTTCTGTCCCCTCTGTGCACCACTCCGTGAATTGCTTCCGCGGCCCTCTGAATAAAAATCCAGCAATGTCGAATATCGGTCGACATTCGGCGCGGAGCGAAAATTGCGCCAATGTAGAAGCGACACGGGGAACGCTTTTTTGTTGTTGTTTTTTTTTTTTTTTTTTTTTTTTTTCATGGAAAAATATAATCTCAGCGCTGGTAACGACGAAGCAGCAGCAGCGGGTCGCATCGACGACGCGTATGTTAGGATAGGTTTCAACGGTGCATCGTGCAGAGGGACAGAGAAAGAGAGGGCGCGGAGCGCAAAGGCATCCGCAATGGCGTTGTAAGCGCGCTGGCGCTTTGAGTGCAAAATTGAAGCGTGCAATATTGAGCAGCGACGATTACCACACCGTTCGTTACGGTTCCGTCATCCCTCGCCGGTTATATGTCGCGTCGCGCACGTGAGGTCGTTGCAGTGCGGGCACATACGAAGCGTGGCTTCGATGCCGAAGCCGAAAATTCGTCGTGGGCTTTGCGCTTCCATCAATCGGGTAATTGATACGTTGCGTCATGAAAAGGTCCGTGCACTTGGAGCCGGTGTCGCAATGTGCGCTCCGTACACGAGCATTCGGTGCCGCGCTGCATAATCTCGTCGTAATATCGGGGAACGATGTTAATCAACATACGCAGATCAAACGGAAGGCTCTCTAATTATCGATGGGAATAATATTGTTTCATTCGATACACTATAAAAACAATTGAGCTGCGTTGAACTCGCACGTATTCCAAGTTTCACTAGTTAATGGACTATTTCGATTTGCCGATCAACGAGATCATCGTCATACAATATGCATTGTGTCGGTGTGTGCACAGGGACAAAATGTGTATATGGATAGGTGCAGCGCGAGGAAACCGCGAGTCGCAACCACCTCGAGTCCCCACGGGAGCTGAGGGCCCCGCTTGCGGCCTGGCGCGTTCCGATACCCTGGGGGACGAGTCGATGGCAATATTTGCGAATAAATATTTGACGGGGACAATTTTGTAATGCAATGCGCGGTTCGGAGTGGCTTTATTCGCTGAAATCGTCCGCACCAGCACCCACGGCGACGCTGTACGTTCCATCAATGTCTGTGTAACGCACAGCTCCGGGCTGTGAGACTTTTGATACAGACCTATGCGTCCCAAGCGTGCGGTAGATGGGGTGCATATTCGAGGAAGGCTGCTGCAACTCATGAACGCATCGAGGTATTTCGCTTACTTGATATTGGTTTCCTTAACTCGGTACATGACATAGTAGTGTTGTACATAGTACATAGTAGTAGTGTATAGTATCATCGTACTATTACAATTGTACATAATACAATTGTTTACAGTACGATTGTACAATTTTACATAATAAAATTGTTTATAGTACGATTGTACAATTTTACATAATACAATTGTACAATCGTACGATTGCACAATTTTACATAATACAATTGTTTATAGTACGATTGTACAATTGTGCGATATTGTACATATCGTACATATATACATCATACATATTGTACATATTGTACATATTGTACATATATAGTATTGTACGAGCCGGATAGGCATTCTTCGTTAACCGAAGTCTCCACTTATATTTCGCTGAAAATTGTTTACACCGTCGAGATGCGTCGCATAGTTAAATCATTGCCAAATACGGGCAACTTTTTCGGTTAGCTGCAGACTATCCATCGATATTCTAGCGAAGCCCCGACTATTCCGCAGGCCAAGTCCCTTGACTCTGTTCGCCCTCTCGGCTGTGCAGACGCGAAATTCCGCGATCTCGGCCGTCCCGAACTGCACGAATCTCACTCGACGCTCAATCTTGAATGACGTTCCGCTCCATTTATTGGCCCCGTGGCAACGTGGACGGCTGCCAAGATCGAGTTAGCTTTTTGCTAGTGCAAACGCGGCATGGTACACACCGTGTATACCATATCGGCCGGTACAGAAACGTACCGGAAATTGACCGGTCGAAGGGAGGTCACTGGACAATCTTCTCCGGTATTCCCGCTACACACCCTTTACCTTCGTCACATTCGCCGACCCAACCGCGGCAGTTGAAAAACTGCTGTGCCAAAAAAAAAAAAAAAAAAAAAACGATTGACAAAAAAAGAAGCATGCAACTGGAAAAATATCACACGATTAACTTTTCGTCTGGATTTTAAGAGCCACCCCGAGAGTCTAGGGATTTTCTCGGATCTCGAGAAAAAAAAAGATGTATAAAGCCCGCGCAAAGGGCAAACGCAAGATTAATCGAATGTCTGGGATTAGACGCTCAAGTTTCGTTTTACCGGGCGTCGCGACGCCGTTCGATGTTCATTCGTTCTTTCGCCCTCTTTCCCGTGTACTTCTTAACCCCGTCCCGTCCAAAGTCTCGGGAGAGAGAGCGAGATCTGGGCTATATTCGGAAGGAGCCTTTCGCTCGCGAAATTGTCTCGACGAAGAGCCCGCCGGCTCCACCGAACTTGTTTACCCGTTACTTTATACCTCCGTTTTACGAACCTCTCGGTTCTATATCCTCGATCCTCTCGAGCTCGCCTCTCTTTACGAGTAGACAAACTCACTGATAGATATTTACGAGGGTCTCAGATGAATGCTCGGCGCATCTCGATCCAGCCTGATTAACTGCGAGAGCCGTCGAACGGAAACCCACGCGCCGGGATAATACAAGATATCGGTCTATATTCCGGCCACAAAGTATCAACTTCGCGAAAACGGTCTCAGCTACAAACTCCTTGGAGCGTTTCCTTCGAGCCATGGAAATTCGATTAATGGACCGTGGATCGTTTGATTCATCGCAGATTATTTATATTTGCAATTCGTACGAAGGATAATCACCAATCGCTTCTATCGTGGATTTAATGGGTGGAATTAAATGGTTCTCCACATAGCGATTCCAACGAGAAAAAAGTGTATCCGTTCGGGTATCCAACCAAATTTATTTTCTCTGCTCACTCTGTCTCGTTGGGCGTTCCGCTGCAATATCCCGAGGGAAACTCCTAACGATATATTTTTTTTCGTCGGAGGGAGCCTATGTTATCGCGACCGAGCGCCCCGAGCTAAAGTACACAACAAAATCGATTCTGCGCCACCCCGTCAATTCCTGTGAATGAAAAAAGTACATAATTGAATATTCGTGCAGCAAAATTATGCATTCTTCGTTTCGGTGATTTGAAATACTAGCAGGTCTCCAATATTGATAAGGTACACATAGAAAAAAAATAAAAAATACTGCAATGATATTCGCACCCCGGCAATGGCAATTTCGGCCGACGCATAATGTCAGAAGCTCGGTCCAGCAGTAAAGTCCCATGAGTCAGGCTATTTGCCGAGCTGGGATGGGCGGTTCCGGCATACCCGGCTACAATATCTGGGGAGTCACCCTCGTTGCACTTAATTCACAAATGGTATCGAAATGGGAAAAGAAATAACAAGTTGCTCATTGACCCAAAAGACCTCCGAGTTTTATGACCAAGTGCTTCAGTTTCCCAAAAACGAAACGCGCGCGGACGCGGGATTGTCCCCTATCGCGAAATACAATTACAGATTGTCACGAAAATATTGCACGAAACCGATCCTGCCTCAGACTCCGGCGCACGCATAGCCGTCGTCAATTTATTATAGTCCCGATCGTCCGTGTTTCGGAAAACCGCAGCATCAATCAAACTCGCCGAATATCCCGCGCATCGTATCGCGGTCAACGGAGGATCGGCGGGCGAGCGATGTCCCCCGGGGCTGGACACGTCGCGGTCGATTTATATTATCGAGGGTCCCGGCGACTGGCCGCCGGCTCTCTCTATAAAACTTTTAGATTGCTCAACCAACTTAATCGCGCAACACCCCCCTCGGCGCCGCCGCGCGAAGGGTAGCCGAGCAGGAATGCTTTCAAGATTGTCCTTCTCCGACACGCATATAGACAAATACATACACGAGCGCCCGGGGGAACGGGAGAGCCCGAGCAAATTGCAGCTCCCCGAATTCGAGGGACTCTCTCCCGTGACCTCCCCTCCCGTGTTTCGCTGTGCAGCAATTATTCCCGGCCTAATTACCATACCAAATATGAATTGAAACTGTTCTCACTCGGCGTATCGCTTTGCGTCCCGGCGCCGAGTCGCTCTCCGTCCCCGGTCCTTCTATTGGGGTCGCTTATTAGCTCGGTTAGGGGATGTAACACCCGGGGGGGTGCGGCGGAGCCACAGTGACATCTGACGCCTTTGCAGGGCTCGTCGCGTTGCTCCACCTCCGTTTCTCTCTCACCCTTCCGTTCCCCTGTTGCACATCGCGCTCCTCCATTCCAGGGCCATGCACTTTTAGCTCTCGCCCGGCAGTTGGATTCCCATTGCGCGAAACCTCTTCGCTCTTCGGCGCACCCCCTGCAGAAAAGAATCGCAAATAAGGGGCCGCGTCGCCCGAGCGGACTCGGACGGAAGGGCCCGGGATTCGATTACGGATCGCAGATTGGGAGCTCCGCCGAGGGTCGCCGGCGAACGGATTGCGCCGCGGTGATTGTGCGACTCGTCTAATGCCCGAACGCCCCTCATTCGCGTCTTTTTTACTTCTCGTCCGAGCACCACCGCGCCCTGTGTGTGCACGGTTCACGTTACGCGTTACACGATAAATCAACAGCGATAATTCAGCTCGTCGATCCTTCGGAGGGCTCGAGAAATTTCCTTCGCGTCCCGCTCCGACGTCGAATCGTTCGTTTGCTTCTGTATCCGTCCGCTCGCATCGAATTACGTCGACGCGTAATGGTGACGGTTTCTCGGAAGTGGGGTGGAAAGTTGCGAACGGCAGTTCACCGAGTGTTCGATGGATTCTTTGTCGTCCCGTCGGGACATGCGCGCGGGGAACGAGACACGCTTTGTACGCGATCCGCAGGGGGTGGGCCGACTGCTTCTCGTACGTGCCGCCGGAGACGCGATGCGTCTTCCGGAAGCGTCGGAAGTCTCGATATCCGCGATTCTGTACCCTCGACGGAACTATTAGCATAAAAATCTACTAATCCGGGAACCATTGCGCATATTCGGTGGTCTCTCCTCGGATGCCCTTCCCAGCCCGCCGCTGTGTTCCCGGGCAACTTCCCGACGCGAGCCGCGACGATTTATCGGTCGTGACGTCAGCCGGAGGAAATAAAGAGAGCGGGAGAGAACCTCTCGACATAGCTGTTACACCGCGAGGGATGAGGAACGAGGCGCGGCATCGGCAAAGTAATGACCGTACCAACGGAGGGCGGTGATAAGAGAAGAGTGAAAGAAGAGCCCGCGACGATGGATGGGCCACAATTCCGAGCGCGATACTTCGCGTACAGATCGTAAATAGTCCATTCGAATTCGTAGATGCACTGGATAAGGGAGCCCCGGTGGGGAGGATGGGAGATCCTACCGGGGCAGGGTATAAAAGTCGAGGACCCAACCCCCTCGACGGCACGGCCGACCGACGCGTACGCGAAGGGCGGCCAGCGACGCCGGGGTGCTTTCGGACCGAGTGCGTGGCGAATGCCTCGTGCGTACGACAATTTTATTATCCGACGGGCCTCTGGGCGTACCGGAGCACGCCGGTTCCCTCAACGGATTCTCGTGTACACGACGCGACACTGCACGCCGTATAGATCGGGTACACCGATAAGAAATCTTCCTCGATATACTGCCGGAGAGACGAGCACACGCGTGCCCTCCGCATCATTTTATAGCAATATTTTTCGTTATCCGTTCAAATCCGACATTGAGTTTCTGGATTCGTTGCGACGGTGCGGAAGTTGCGAGCGAACGAGCCGGTGGGGTTGGGGGGAGGGGGGGGGGGAGAGGAAAACGTGCGATTTTCTCTCTGGGGGGTCGCAAATAACTTTCCGCGAAACGAGAGTATTAGTCGCTTCGGCTTCATCGCTCCCTCTCTGTATCCCGTGTGCACCACAATGTTCAGCCGCTACTCTGTTTTACTTTTTATCTTACTCGTTCGTTTCTTTTTTTTTTTTTTTCACGGTAGCAACGAACTAATTTTCCATTCAGTATTTAATGGGTACCGGATGACGAATACTATAACGCGTTAGTCGAGGGGGGGGGGGGGGGGGGAGAAAAAAATTATACGTTTCATTTGGCTGCGAAGTCGATGTTTCATCCGAAATCCCTCGTTTGCATGCGATATATAGGCTATCGGGAATTATAAAGCTCTCGCCAGAGCTTTGCATCAGCCAGCGAGCTTTTTTTTTTACGGGCCAGCTCATCGGAACACCGTACGATGCTTCCGTAATTTTCTTTTTTCAGCCATCCGAAGTATCGGCTTATTGTTCATGCTTAAAACTATACTGCGTCGAGAGATAAATATTTTTTTCGAGGAATAAAACTGGGACTAAATCACCATTCGCATGTTATTGGGAGAAAAAAAATGTACACTCTCATGAATTAACAACGTAGTTTTTCGCGTCCAACATATACACTGAGAGAAGGATCGCATAGAAATTACCATAAATCTGGCAAACACCGACAGAACTTTTAGGTACGTGGAAAACTACCTGGCGAATATCCTTATTAAACGTAATACGTTCTGTCAGAAAAAACTTGCATAAAAAATTTATTTCGACGAAATTCTCAGTGTTTATTCACGGAATTCTCAGTATATTCATTTAATTCCGTTTCATCGACGTTAAAATTAAATAGCTAAGTTTGTACAAGCAACCAGATACATCAAATTTTTCCAACATGCCTGTTGTAAAAAATTACCATACGGGTTCGTTAAAAACTGCTATCGGCCCTACATCGCCAGTGTGCCCTGCTTCCCGGTAAAAATTTACCACATGACTCGGTAGTTTTTCTCTCAGTGTAAGCATAGAAAAAATCGATGTTTATTCCTTCGCGAGAGTTCAATCCTTTCGATGAGTCTCGAAAGGATTCGAGTGTGAACCCCATTATCCCCTCCTCCCCTAGTTCCCTGAACCCAGAAGCGTGAGAGATTTGCAGGAATGAATAGTACAAACTTGTAACGCGGTAGGGTACAGGGAGACAGATAGATGTACGGACAGACAGACAGACGGGCAGACGGATGGACGGACGGACAGAGCACTGGGCCATCGCAGTGTCTACGCCACGGCGATTTATGCCGCTCGAACGAATCGTTCGAACGGGGAACGAGAGAGGGGTACAGCAGCGCGCACGGTGGAGGAAGCGAGTTAGCCATACGTATGGCGAGCGGATAACTGGATTGAAATCACGACAGATCAAAAGACTTTCCCGGTGGGAGATCGTAATACCGCCGATGTGCGTTACGCGGGCCAGGATTCCAGGCACGATACAGGAACGGAACACGGCTGGGACACGGGGATGCCGGCAAAGGGGTTGTGGCTACGATACGGATAGACAGATCGAGACGGATCGAGAGCACGGCGCGCGGTGGTGAGAGAGAGCGAGGAGCCAATCAGGCAGCGAAGAGATAACCGGATTCGCGACTGAGGCACACGGGGACTATCTCGAGCCATCATCACGGACAGCGGCGTAATGCATGTACGCGCGGTACCAGTTGCGCGCGTCACATCGAGAGAACTCTGTCTCGCGCCGTCTGTGCCGGCCTGCATCAAACGCGGAATCCCCCTCGTCTTTCCTACTTCGTTAAACCGGATTATTAAACAGATTATCCGAGTGCGGCGCTCTAACGAGAACAACAGAATTCGCGATTATTAACGGATACATCTGGATGCCTATATTTTTTTCCAAGACGGCCGTCACGCTGGCAAAGTTGGCTCACGGACCGGTCGAGGGAAAGCTAAACACGCACGACTGCGAGAGAGACGGAGAAAAAAATTTTGATCGATTTTTCTCTGAAACAATTCTATGAAATGAAAAAACGTTTCGGAGAAAAATTTAATTCTAAATGTTTTCAGGTTGTGTTGATCCTTAGCCCCGTCTCAAGGTGATGGGAAATACCAACCGGTAACCAAAACTGTGCTGCATGCCGTTTATACAAACTGTAACCCATCTATTGATTATCGTAGATGGTTATTTGTATTACAGCAGATGTCCTTAACCTAGAAAACCATCAATCGCAATGGATCGGCAAAAATATTAAATGGTTTGTGCTAATTTTCGAAAACGTACTTACTCATTCAGTTTTTTCAAAGAATTATCAATACGTGAGTATAAGTTTGTGTAAACGACTTTGAAATGTAGCACTCGGTTGACTATTGTGAAGCGCTCCAACCTCCTTAAAATGTTCCTAGTATTCGCGGTTGCAGAAGCGAGACAGAGGGAGATTCCATCCGAGTTTGCGGGAGGTTTTGATTTTTCAATCAGCCATAACTCTTGGTGACCCGGTTCCATTGCCATCCCCCTCGTTCACTGGCTCGATCGGGCGAGTAGTTCGCTCGGCATCGACTTCGGTCCATGGAGAAAAACTGGCTCTTCCACCACCGCTTTTCCTCTCGCGCCTGCACCTGCAAATTGCACGAAATGCAAGTGGGTAACATAGGTAGAAAGTGTAGGGGGACAAGGGAGAGGGAGGAAGCGGTGTGGAGAGCGCGGAGTGGGGTGCTGTGGTGGCCGACGGCGATCGAGATAAGGGCGAGAGAAAAGAGGGGCAAAGAATGAGCAAGATAAACAGAGGACAAAAAAGGGGGTACGTGAAAGAAACGGGTAAAGGGACAGCACGAAGATTCGCGAGGGGGATAAGTACGACCGGTTCCTCGATGCCCGATCTGCAAACTCATCTTTTTTTTAAATCTTTTTTTTGGCCAGCGCGAAAAACGGTTCCTGCTTCTCTGTTCTGCTCCGGGCGCGCCGTTCCATCTCTCCGCAAACCATTTTCGACATATGCAAAGGGCGTGAGCGCTCCATACATCGAATTTTCACGAGACAACTCGATTCCGTTAACGAAAGGAGTCCCGCTGCGATAGCTGCCGGCGCGTCGAATCGAAATTCCCTCCCGTAAGATAAACACATAGTAGTTGTAGTTACTATCAAGATTCAATAGGAGTGTGTTGCATTCTCGCTCGAGAAAAGGAGAAGCGAAATAACAAAAAAAAAAAAAAACATACACGGAGACACGGACACACAATCTGGCCGTTTTCGCGGGCGTGTCCGATTGCCTCGGGGATGAACATGAATCGATTCAACGAACCGAGATAAAAAGAAGGGTCACGGCATTCTATTACTTTTCCCCTTGGTCCGTTGACTCGACACCTGGATCTCTCGATGCACGGGCGATCCTCGCGTCGAACGAAAGGGTCCACGCGTCCCTTTTCGCAAAGTATTATGAATAGATAGAAATTTTATTGGTACTGGGATAAATCCCGTAAGTACCATTGCAATTCGGAAGGTTACAGGGAGGTATAGATTTTTAAGGCAGTAGTACAGAGTATGCGTCGTATGACAGTTTCAAGTGCAAGTTTGTGATAAGAAGGGGATAAAAGACAGACAGGAAACCCGCAAGAATATGGAGCAAGCGAAGCTAGTAAACTACAGAACGATGTAAGAGGGATGTAAGTGCTATGAACAATAGACATAAAACTTTACCATAAACTGTCACTATAATATTATGCTAGCAACGTGTGTAAGCATGGATCTCGTACAGAGATCGGTGATCGATCGTACCGAAATCGATCTCCTTCAAAGATTGCCACAAAGTACGATGTACGACACGATTTTTTACATTGTCGTTCGGTAGATCGACGAGTGAAAAAAAAAACTTCCACCTGCCGGTTAATACTGTTGTAAACGAGCCGTGTGTCGTAAATTGGGTCGTTTCCCGTTGAAAATGCAAAGGAAAACGAGGTAAAACACGCGACAGTGGGTGGGTACCGAGAGAACACGTAATCGCGAGTCGGGTCGAGCGCGCCTTCTACCAAGAGTTACGTATGGTTATTATACTACGTTATAGATCTTCGCATGCCACTATGTGTGCCAGGCGGATGGGTACATATAGCAATGCGTGTATTTACATACGCGCTGCCAGCCAGCTGCGTTTCCTGCCTCGGATCCGACGCTTGTGTGTGCTCAGCGAGGCTGACGCGCGATTACGTAACGCAATTAATTTCCTAGCGGCAGGCACTCCGTCTCTCTCTCTCACCCCCTCTCTCTCTCTCTCTCAACGCTTTTCTCCCTCCCTTAATCTCTTTCGCACTGTTACACGTGTTCGGTTTCTACGCTTTGTGACTGGACAATTCGCGCGTTGCGAAGCTCGCGTTTCCGCCGCGACTCCCTTGCCTTCCCTTTTTTTTGTACCAATAACGTCGGGACATTCCAGGCGGTTCTGCGGAGAGATTGGAAAAATCGACAGCGAAGAGGGGTGGAGAACGGAAGTGCGGAAGAACGGCGCGTTGAGGACAGCGACGGAGAAGAAAAAAAGAGAAATGCGCTCGTGGCCGCAGTAAGAGATAGGAATAATGGTGAAATCACGAGAGAGGATAAAATAGTGCCGAGGTTTGAGTCGTTTCGCACCTATACACAGGGCTAGCCTCAGTGGTCGGGAATTAAATTCTAATTCGACGTCGGACGCCTTGAGGCGCTTTCAACGTTGAGAACCGTGCGCGAGATCCACAGCCCGAGCGTTGGCTGACGGAAAAAGAGACGAGTTCTCTCCATCTCGCGTTCTTCCTTGCCTCCCGACCATTAATCTCTCTTAGTCGGAGCGTGGTCGGTAGCGCGAGAGCTAGACTACCGGCAGGCTTCCGGCAAAAACGGCGAACGAGCTGCCCGCGAGGGGTCCTAGGTAGCAAAATTGACAAAGAACTCCACTGCGAGACCTTGCAGCATCCCTTCCAGGCCTGCCAGCGTACGTCGCTGCTGGACCCTTTCACCGTACTGCCTCTTATACATTCGTCTCTTCCCCCTCCTCTCGCCGAGATGAAAGATGAGCTCGCCCGGAATTGAGATACCAACGGAATCAACTTCTCGACCACTCACCAATCGCTATCTCAATCTGCCGACATTCATGATACTCCTTGCGACTCTCACTTCTTTTTGCTTTCTCATCACATACGAAGTATGCATGGAGAGATAGTGGTGCAATCAGAAACAAATTGAATTGGCAAATTATTGTCTGCAGACATGTCTCACATGTCCCAGAATACAAAAATAGCATTTCTCATTTTTTTATTTTACTTCACCTTAAGTGTAAAAAAAATTATGAACAAATCGTAAAGCGGCAAAATTATGAACAAATGGCAAAACAGTAAAATTATGAACGAATACCAACAAAAATGTAAATGACAATAAAAATGTTGTAGATTTTTACAGGTTATTGCCATATAAAACAAATTTAACTGTCGGATTATTGTCTAGAGATATTTTTCACATGTCTTAGAATACAAAAAAAAAACGCGTTTTCCCATTTCTGTCTGGCACTTCATCTTAAATGTGAAAAAAAACTACCGACAAACGGTAAAATGGCAAAGTTATAAAAATTTGCAAAAAAAAAAAAACGCAAAGTAACAATAAAATGTTGGTGCGATTCAAGGGTTATCTCGTTGAGAGCGAAAGTAAACTGTGCAGGCGTCAAAGTTGCGCCGCTTGGCCGGTCGAGTCGATAATTCGATCGACCTCGCGACGACAAATCAATCGATCGGTCTATTCACCGACCATCATCGTCAACCGTGAACAGTGCAGCGCCGCGATTCCAACCGAAGATTCCAGCGCACCGTCACAAACGCGTCGCGTCGCTCGTGAGTCAGAACTCATTATCGGTGACTCACCGCTCGACCGACACACCATCCAGATTATTGTGCATTGCCAACAGATACGCCGTAGGTTACTCTCTTCGAACGCACAAACGTGATCAACCGCCGACAGCCTCGCGGATTATCATTGCACGCCTCGATTGCCAAGCGACCGCTTCGTGTCTTATCGCATTTGTCATTCTCAACGAATATCCTTATGCACTTCCGCCAGTGACATCAGATTCAATTACGTGACACTTCGAACGAAATTCACGACCGTTATATACGCGAGAATCTTAAGACTGTTGAATCACTAATTTCGATGAGTCGTCCGGATGTTCACATTTCCTTATTCATAGAACTCGACGACCATGCATCACGGTTTCTAACGATTGCGTTCTTATTATCTGTTTCAGGTAAGAATTTGATGACCAATTGGGGGTCGTTTGGTCGCAGACCGAGGGCTTTGAATTATTGCAGCACAGCTACCCTCGCAGCAGCCCCATAATACGTACGTAACATTAGAAATGGAAAGAAATGGTACACGTGACGCGAAAGAGCGCGTGTCCGACCTGGTGGGGCGACGCGAGTGAATCGCGAAACTGGACCTCCGGGCGATGGGTGCAACGGGGGATGCGCTTGGGTGTGTCCTGTTCGCGAGCGGAGGGTTCGCACAACACAAACGGACGAGCGGACGTGGGGTGTACAAACCGTAAATCGTGCCACGATAAAACGGCCACGGCGAGGCTCGTTTCGTGGCCTAGTATCGCCGGGGACTATTGTGTTCCCTGGGCAAAATGAGCTTCCCTCTTGATTTACGATTATATCCCTCGATGCCGCTGCTGTGCTCATAGTCGCAACCATTGCCCCCTGAACGCCCTGGCCCACGGAAGATGGTCCGGTATTAGTAGTCGCAGTGGCATCGCAACTATTACACGCGATGCACCGTCGCTTTTCCGCTCGCGGGTCGCGTCCCTTGACGCGACGACGCCGGGGGTATTTATTTTCTGAATACCACGCTTCAGCCGGTTTGATTAATCTGCGACGCTCGGGGTCATCAGCTTCCTCGGAGCTAAACGAGTCAACACTCAACTAAAACATTCATGACTCAAGTAAATTTCGCTTGCGTGCTGCCAAAGAAAAAAATTGGTATTTCAATTCTACTTTCAATTCGATAATGTGTCCCCTTGACATCGTTGTTTAAATATCATATGGGATCGTAAGAATTAAAAGTAGTAGTGAAATAACAAAAATTCTTTGGCACGAATGAAATTAAGACCGGTAATTCAATTATAAATCGGGTATTGCCGCGCAGTGACGGAAACTGCTGACACCTCTACCTTAAGATGCCAGGGTAAATTATTTCCAGACACCGTCGTCAACCGCACGTCTCAGGACAACCGAGTTGTCAGGAGCACTCGAATGCCGGAACGGTCGCGATGGCAGGTTTCCTTGCCCGACGGTCCGGACAGGAATCCGATTGTCGTCTCAGTACCCATCAAATTGACATCACCTACCCACATCGCGACACGCTGGATGCTAAATAATCGTCTATATTGTTATTCTTTGAAATTGAAATTGGCGATCGGTGAAAAAACGGTACAAGAGAACCTCGATTATCCGAATCAATTACATTATTTTCTATTGCCTTTTCTTGAAAGACAAACGATATAGTGCCCGGAAATTGGTACAAGCATTTATACAAGATACATTTAGATACTACATGAGTGACCCAATAGTCGGACAGTTCGAGGAAGTTAGGTTGGTCAGCGTTCTACGTAGCTTATCTTCAGTAGTCTTTCGCATAAATATAATTTGTTCATTAATGTAATTGATAAGTGGCAAAGAAATTCTTTCAGTTAACGTAACTAATTGTAGCATTGGTATCTTTACTTTATGGACACCCGATAGAAGCTTGATCGCGCTTGCAACAAAGTTGCACTCGATGATCGAATGACATCACAATGTTGCGCTATGGTTTGGACAATAGTAATTCGGATACAGCAAGTGGCAGTTCGGATAATCGGGGGTTCATATAACAGAGGTTTGGATAATCGAGATTCTGTATTGTTCCTTTGATGAAATTAAACCTTGCAATTGAGTCATGCGTTGCGTTGATTCTTGCTCACTCTTCCTCCCAATTTATTCCTGATATCTGGGGCGTCGTCCCGTATAGCAGGTGCGTCGTCGTAAACTGTCGTGACCCGATGGCGACAGCCCTGCCGACGCATTGGACTGCCGCCTCGTGGATTCAAGATCATCCATAACTGCTGTAAGAACCGATTCATTTTAAAAGCCGTAACCCACCGGGTATCCACGGAACGCTCCTTCCTTATTCAACCGGAAGGTCCTAACCCTCGCGCTTCGACATGGGGTTTTCCGCCCTTCTGTTTCCTGACGGTCAATGTATAGGTGGGGTGGCGAGTAGTTCGGCCGGAACAGCATGGGAGCTACTGTACGAAGAGACAAAGTAAAAATAGGAGGGAGCGACCAGCCAGAGGCGTTAGCCCGGCACGGTTACGTCGGATACGTCGCCATCCCAGAATCGCTTTAATAGAGAGCTCTCAAAATGTCGTAAAATCCCGACACCAAAATCCACCCTTGGCTCCCCGACGGTCTTCTCTCTTCCTTCTCTTCCGACCCTCATTCTCCTCTCGCTGGCCTTACACGCTTCCAAGAAACCCTCGGAATTTCCTCGGCCACGTTATCGTTGCGATGGGGACCCTCTCGGCCGTTCGAGCGATATGAAAAGCTCCAACCCGGACGGGGATCGAAAAAATGAATTCCGGTTCAATCAGGTCCTTTCGGTACGCGCTCAAACGGGTGTCTTTTTGTCATGAATTTTACATCTTCTCCGACGAACATTCTCAGATGTTGACTGGGTTTTCGGTAACACTTACCATCTTTGCCAAGTAACAAGTCCATACAATAACGAATCGGAACCTCTGCCCAAACTCCAGTGTAGTGACGATATAAGATGTTGTTCCAACAGTTAGAGTCGTGAATTTCTTCCAAATCGGGCACAGTTGTTATATTCCGAATCCGTTAGTATTCGTGATTCGGTGCAGTTGTATATTACGGAGATTTAAACATCCCTCGCTATTATCATCGTAAAACGAAAATGAAAATATTAACTTGGGGCTGAAATTCAATGTCCCGCCGACGGCGCGTAATCGAGTATTTAACGACGATATTAAATAGACGCGAAAGCGTCGAAATGGATTTTCATCACGACGTACAACGCGTCCTCGTGTATTCCGCTATGGACGCTAATTATAGAAAATTTGATTTATCACTCATCGTCAAAGCCCGAGACAGACAGAGCGACGAAACAAACATTCTTTTTCCCCGTTAATGCGTATAACGAAGAATAATGAAGAAATAATGGAAAAAGTCCGATGCGTAGCAGACGAGACAGGCGGACGGAAATGCGGGCGTCGCGGGAAAAGTGTACCCAAATGAAAAAGCTTCAATTTGTCGAATTCGATATCTATGCCACCCACACGTGCCTTTTTGTCCATTCACACTCTCACTCGCCTTCTCCCTCGTTCTCTTTTATGCCGCTTTCCGTTCTCGCTCGCTCTCCGTTTCACCGTTATCGCGATTCATGAATCGCGAGAGACCAACTCGGCTTCCAATCAATGCGGCACGTTCTCGTCGATATATTTCACTCGGAGAGAGTTGCACTCGGTCCTCCCTGCGTACGGCCGCGCGCAGTCCCACACCAACGGCAATATGGCACCGTTGCTGACTGATGGTGTCGCTACGTCGGGAACGGGCCATTCCGAGGATTATTATAATACGCCGTTCCTTTGTGTAATCGTCGACGCGATCTTTTGCGGGGCCATTCTTCCGGCCCGGGTTTCTCTCGTCTTCCGATAGTTTCCCGTCGTGCCCGACGTTATCGAACGTTTCGCCGGAGCCACGGCGCTCACTACGATTCCCTCCGGTTTTCCACTCATTGTACCCTTCGGCTGAAAGCCTCCCGGAAGCTGACCACACCCTGCTGCGGTCGCATAAAAAACCTTTGAGAAATTACGATGGCTGCAGGAATGAAGATCAAATGAGCGACGCGCTCGTTCTTTCGGACAACGCGGAAAATGCCTGCCGTGGACATTTTGCAATTTTTACCTTTGCCACTGTCACGAACCTTTTTTCGTATTCGTGTTCATTATCCTTCCGACATATAGATATGTGTATGTATATATATATAGATATGTATGCATATAAAAACTACACGTTTGAAACTTGGAGCAGCCACACACAGCACGCTCCAGAAACGTTGTGCACTATCGTTATAGCATATTCCGTGCATTGAGCGTGGCTCGAGGCTTTCGCAGCACTTGTTCCTATTCTCCGGGCTCTTCGTCACCGAGTTCCCGCTTCGCTGTGCTCCTGTTGCTCCGGCACATGCGAGAGAACAAAGTGAGATTAAGGCCGATAAGTCGACCCGCGAAGAGTCACGACTGCCTTCCCGCAAGCACGAACGCTTACATCCCACTCGCGCAATAAACCATACCGTCGCGACTATTCAATTTTCCACTGCCACGGCATTCGGCATGCAACGTTTTAAAAATAAAATTTCACGCGCGTAAATTTTTTTTCTCTCTTTTCTTCTTTTCCCCGTTGTTCTGCGAAAGCTCACCTTTGACTGGGTCTCGAGGGAACTGTTTTTGTCTCCTCGTGTCGCAGAGTGAAATTACACGGTCGGAGCCGATGGGAGAATCGGACGGTATGAAAAAGAAAGAAAGAAGGAACGGCGAGCGATTCTGTTCGTTGTCACTGTTTTACCGTGTGATCGAATCTCCGGCAACGTTTATAAACACACGTGCTTCTTCGGCACCGGGGAGTGAAGTGCCGCCGGTACTTTGGTTTATTACAAAGCAAAGCGCACAGAGTAGTGTACGGCCGCGGTGTCGAGTTGTCGCTTCGAAAAACGAGCCGTCGAGTGTGCGTTTTACACAGCGCGTGACGCAAGAGCTCTGCGCAACAGTTTGCCGTGGTACTGCAAGCAACGCACTCAGCGAAGGTTTTGCCGCGCAAAATAAAAAATTAAAAAATATAAAAGGTTACGGGAAACGTCAAATGTACACCGCGAAACAGGCATGCGCGGCTCAGAGCACGGTAAAGGGTAAAACCGTGAAAACCGTAAGGTCACTGGAAGTTCCATTTCCAGTGATAGTGCCAGTGACAGTCGGTTGGCTATTTGGATAGCCTGAACCGGACGAGGGTTGAAGAAAAAATAACAAATAATTGAAATAAAAAAAACCTAGCTGAAAAGTTCTTGATGCGCAAAGAGCGTATGAAAATGTTTACAGCTAGGAAAAAGTCTGCGACGCACAACAAAATTTCATTGCTAATTTTGGTTTTTTTAAATTCGCCACATTGCTTTTCCACTTTACGCGCCACTGTCGTCAGTTCGGCTCCGCTGCGCGACAGTGCGCCAGTCATCCGCAAATGATATTCCGAGCGTCCGGCTGGTTTATGCGCCATGTGCAATATATCCGTGTCGCTCGTGCGAACGCAGTCATATCACACTACATGCAGACGAATGGTGGCTACACGCGTATTTCTCGAGTGCACTGTACGGTAACCGTAACGTAACGCGTGAAATGGCAGTAGCCACGGCAGCGTACGTAAGGTACACGCGTGACAAACGCGTATTACACTCCTCTGCGTAACCGCCACGTTATATCTTCGTGGGGTTTAGTACGTGGGTGTAAAACCATTTACGATCCGTCTACATACTTGTCGGTGCTTCCGCGTATTTCCGTGAATCCACAAGCTCGAAGGATTCGTCTCCTCATCTCGCGGTATCTTTCTTCAGAGTAAGTTCTAAAAAAGAATATAAATATATATATATCAGAGCTGGACAATGTACCAAAAAATACTTCAAGTAACAAAGTACAAAGTATCACAAGTACTTGAAGTATCAAACACTTCTTGCACTTGAAATATTTCTCATGTAATTTTCGCAATTATGTTCGTGGCGTTAAGCGTTACGTAGCCTTTAAACAAGAGGTGCAATGGAATTTGCACATGGCTTCCTCATTTATTAAAATTTTGCGCATAGCTTTCTCTATGAGAAACTTCCTTGATCGATTTTAACCTTTTCGTAGAGGAAGCTATGCGTAAAATTGCAATAAATGAGAAAACCAATAAATGAGAAAAACAGACACAGGATGTCATGTCACTCATCGAATATCCATAATGCGAGAGTGTATTCAAAAAGTTCTCGCACTTGGTACTTGAAATCGGAAAAAAGTACTTCAAGTACTGTCCAGCTCTAATGTGTGTATATATATATATATATATACATCCCGGCATAGTAGAGACAGGGCGACAGCGGCGCTAAATAAGCGTAGGTAGCGAATTCTCATTCCCTCGCCTAGCTGCTCGCTTCCATAAAAATGTAAAACGGCGTTATTTATACGATACACGCGCGCGCGCGCGGGAAAACACCGCACACGCATCGCGCGCACCTCGAGCTCGCGCGTTTAAACTGCGGGACCTGTACCGCCCGGGAGAGGGTCGGGGGAGGGGGGGGGGGGGAGAGGGCACCAAGCCCTTGACAACCTCTATTCCTCGTATATCCACTTTCCCCTCCACAAGAGTTTTCTGGCTATTGTGACGATATCTACACTTCCGGTTTAGCGTACCGGGGGTTCATTGTTGTTAGCCGGAAAGTGGTGGTTGAGGAGGGGGGGAGGGGAGGGGGGGGGGGCAGAGGGTCGCAGGGAGAGAATGTCGACGTGTAACGCTTTCCCGCGTTGGGGACTCCGGGCTTACACGGGTTCGCTGGACGCAGTCGTACGCGGTTATATTGAAGAAAAATAAAATAAAAATAGGGTAAATGCGTACACGCATTACACTGCATACAACCGCACAGCTTGAAGTACGATGGCGACCCTCTCTACACCGGCGTATAAGCAATGCTGGTACCCGTGCTGAGGACTGGAGTAGGATATTTACAGGAAGTTACAGGATGTCTCGCCAGCCTAATCCACTGCTCTCCGACTGGCGCCAGAATCGGCCTGGTTTACGCACCGAGTATGTACGTGTATACACATTGTATACGCACAATTACCTCCAGCCTCGTGAGTCATATTATGAGCTTGTAATCCTGGCATATTCGTATAGAACGGATACTCGAGGTCGACGGACCGGACGTTAATGGACGACCGCTCATGGCGCAGCCGACGAGTCGGTGTGCCACGCTCAGCCGGTAACAGCGCCGGCATCGCCCGGAAACAGCGAAACAATAATTTTTGCGCTGGTAATGGCTGCCGGACAAGGTCGCGATTTATAGGCCTGTGCGCTTGCCCGACAGAAAGAGAGAGAAAGAGATGCGGAGAGAGTCACAGAGTCCTGGCACCGAAATGATACTACGGAATTGCGACGACGAATTCCGCACCTTCCTCGATGAATTTTTCCCCGCCCAACTCGGTCCAATCCCTCGGTCCATCGCCGTCCTTTAGTTTCGCCCCCTCACGCGCCGGAGGATCGGCGAAGGACGACATTGTTTTTTATTCTCCGCCCTACGCTCTCGTTACCCCGCTCGAATTACGGTGACCCAGTCGGGACGACCTGGGTAAGTCGAATAAATCGCGACTGCCTTGCCGCGGTGATAACTCAGTTCTTCGGACTTTTATTCAATCTCCCCGGTTGGCCGTCCCGTTCGCTGGGCTGTATTTTCGTGTTTGGACGTCTCCGCCATTAGGTAGAATTTCATTTCGTCGCAATTTAACGTTACGTGTCGCGGTAGTTATTTGGCCCGCGGGGGATGAACGGCATCGACGTGACGTTGAACTCCGTACCGCAGAACTGCACGGGTGTCGACGTATCAGTTCCAGGTGGCCGCACGCGTTCGCTCGGCCGTTGCACCCACAGCGACACAGTAAATGCGCGAAACGACCGTACGATTGTAAGGCGACGACGACGAGGTCAGAAACCCCAGACACTCCGGGCTGAGAGCTACGGAGACGGTAAACGAAATACCGTTCGCCACTGACGTGCAATGAAGTAATTTACCGGAGCGAGCCAGGCTTGTCGGCTGAAGGTAATCGTTGGAAAAACCTTCGTCCATCGTTGTTTGCGAAATTGTCGAGGATCTCTTGTTTAGCGTCACGCAATAGGGGGGTGAGATTCGTTACGGCAGCCGGAAAATTCGATACGCTTCGTCCCTCGCAATTTTGAATTTTCAGCGGTGGAGAAGCCAACGGTGTGATCTCCGAGGCCCCCTGCGGGGAGTGGAACTCTGGAGGATAACAGCTCGAGGGTGGAAGGGTCGCGGTGGGTGGCAAAGGGTACGCGCTTGCGGCGCGGCTGCGGGGGTGGAGCCGGAAGTCGCTCGAGAGCTTTACGAGGGCCGATGGTACTCTATATATATACACACGCTGTAGTACACACGCGCGTTGTCACGCGTCCTCAAACTTAATGCCCTCGACAAAACATAAACTATGCGCCAGCGCGCACCCTCTCACGTGCATGGAGAACTCCCGATTCACCCATCGTTCGTTCTTTGTTGCCCGGGCTCTCTCGCTATCTCGCTCGGGATTTAGTTAATCGGCGCGTATGCGTACAAGCGTCAGGAACTGCCGGCCGCCACTGCCGAGCTTTCGACATAGGTGTACCAACTTGTACAGGCATTTGTAACGCGGATGCACCGATGGTTTCGCCGCCGATGCGTGCCAGTTCTAATGTTACTCGCGTTTGTCCGCGTCCCCGACGAATTACCGTAAGCAAAGAGGCTCCGGCCGCAATTATGCGACCTGGCATTCGCCCGAATTCGCGACTGACCGCACGCGCGAATTGCGTCGACCGCGCTTCAATTCGTGGACTCGCGAAGCGGCAGTAGCCATGAGCACAGTCCCGAATTAATGGCATTCTGCGAGATTCTCATTCGATCCCGTGACCAGCTTACGCTTTCGTAGGGACCATTTTTTTTCTTGTCTTGTGAATACGTCTTTAGAGATACATTCTGATCGTCAACGAGCGTTAGGGTCGAAGTCTTCCCGGGCAAGATATCGAGCGAGATATTCAGTAAGATATTGAGGAAGTTTGTGATTTTTAAAACAACTTATTGTCCGCAAACGGCCACAACCTTTTATTTGTTAATTTTTCGATCGCACCATCCAGCTCTAGTTTTACAAACGAAAGTACAAACTATAACTGTGAAAAGCCGATTTTACGAAATTATTTTTTTACTATGTATTGCGCAAGTTATTCATTAAGATATTGAGGAAGGTATCGAGGAAGTAAGATGTCGGGCAAGATATTCTTCCATCCCAGATGGGATATGTTCCATGTAGTGATTCTAAAATAATACTCCTACCGCAGCCACTTTGTACCGCATGGGCGAGGGTTGCTGGCGATTTGTAAGGACGCTTGTGAATCGTATGCAAATTATCATGCTCCCGTGTAATCACCGTGGCGGGCAATAAAATCTCGTGTCTCACTCTCATTCAATTCAAGTTACCCTACCGCGAAGGGCGATAAAAACGCTTAAAAATGAGAGTAACAAATGGATATGCCTATACGCGACCGATAATATGTAAATTTTTCGTACATTATGCTACGCGCATAGTTTCCGCGTTATAAAATATTATATGTACACGCTAAAATTGATTGCGGTGCGTGACGACGGTAAACCGCGAATATCATTCTGTCGTTTTTATTCTCCGCATATATCGTACGCAAGAAATATTATTGGATCGATGAGCCATGGAGAAATAATTCACAACTACAGTAATATACATGCTTTGCCGCGTCTCCCTCGTGGGTTTAAACAACCTCATAAATCTACGAGAGAGCTCCATGAAATTCTAGATGCTCTCTTTCTTCTCTCTTTTACTCTCGGTTCGAGCTCGGTCCGTGTATATATTCATAATATCGTATACGTATACGAGCCGGAGGGTGCTTCGCGCGCACGAACACGCGAAACGCGTGCGGATTTCATGCAAATTTCACCTTTTCCACCTAATAAAATTCGACTTCGGGCCGCTGCTTCTGTTGGGTTGAAGTCGCGCAAGAAACGGCGCTTATGAACCCACACTGCTTGCTTACGTTTTTTCTTTCTTTTTTTTGTTCGTCTTTCACTTCTCTTTTCCTAGCGCGGCTCTCGTGCCTCACGGTGTTGAGCCCGAGAAGCTCCGAGTAGCGGCAGCTGCGTAAACAGATTTTACTTAGGATATAATGCGCCCGAACGGGGAATGCTCGAAGCGGCCGTTCTCGTTGAATAAAAATTTCTTGAACTCTTGGAATGGCTCATTCCCTATTCCAGGCAATAAAATGGAGCAAGGCAGAAATGGGCGTCGGCTTTCTATCTCGGTATCACAAAATTGGATACCCGCTTTTGCCATTCCGCCAATGTTATCTTGTCATTTCTGTATGTGTATTCCTATCGAAGAGTCAATAGAATGGCATTCTCGTAGTGGGAGTGTTACACTTAATTCCCTAATTATTATTAAAATTTACAGAAGAAGAGTGTAACCACGTGAACATACTATAATAATAAATACCTTTGTTAATAATTATTATATACTATAATAATAAATAAATCAATAAAAATTAGAGTCCTCCCTTAGGTGATCCACATTGCCCCAGTCACCCCTACACTGTTATTGGCACCCAAAGCCACACGTGCTACCTGCGAAATACGAAGCTTATTATAAGAGCCGAAAAAAATAATAGCAATGAAACTATGGAATGACAACGGCCGCCTGGAGAGATACGCTTTTAACCGAAAGCTCCTTCTTAAAATTGGCTTCGATTGGATAACGTCGAACAGTTTGTACAGCAGAGTCTTGTGGGCAAGCCAGATCGGGATAATTTCCCTGGAGAGTCTGTTCGCTCGAGCCCTCGTGCACCTGCTGCAACGTGCACTATATACACGCCTATATATACATATACGTATATATATACGCACATCGACATATCTCGTAAAAAGATTATAGAGATGAGACCTATACGATTCCGTTCGACACCCGACCATATCGCTTCCCATCTCCATGACCATTTATCGTATTACAATTTATTCCGACGAATTATTCGCCGACAGTTTTCACCTCACCGTTTACTAAATTCGGTACGGGACTTCGACAATCTAGAATAACGGTCCGGGATAATGATATTCCGATAATTAATGTCACTAATTTTCTAGCTATTTCAAATGCATACCCAAAGCCCCACATTGACCGTCGTTCCCCGCCGAAGCGGCTGGTATAACGAAATTTCTACAGCGGAGCTAATTTAAATAGGATAAATTTGGAGGTTTACACTAGCCGTGCAGCTGTTTCGCAGACATGCGGTGCTCTTTTGTTGGACCACTCGGTACGTGCGATAACCGCACGCGTTCACTCAATGTATACAATTCCCGATGGCTGATAATATCAAAATATTCGCATCGTTAATCGCGCGGGCGATTCGCATCCACCTACAAATTCGTTGAACGCAACCTCGATACAACTGTGCGGAGCTGTTCGTCGATGGCGCGTCGGACTCACGTTAATCCTTTCGTCGCCCACGACATCGCTGTGCACACACACGCGCCAACACCCTCGAGCTGGATGCATACGCTGAGCCACCGGGGTTATTAAGGCTATTAAAATTTGTTTCGTCGCGCTCGTGACTCGAAAATTACGCGAGGTTTGCGGGGCTGCGTTGCACCGCTTTGGTTCTCTCCGCTACACGCTGTTTTGCTTCCGGAAAGTTGTGTGCCGTACGCCGCGCACATCACTTTACTACGCCACTACACGAGGGCCATAAATTCAAGCCAATAGTATAATTGCACGTTCGAATTAAAAACGTTCCGAAGACACGCGACCACCGTCCACATGAATCACTGGGCCTCCCCGTCGTTGCCACTCTAACACGCTCTAATGTTATACTCGGCCTCCTTGATACGTAATGAACCTGTAAAAGTCACCAATCCAGCGCCCAATGAATTATCGTGGCTCTTGTAATTTTTATTATCAAACTTTATTACCGTCTGTGTATCCGCGAGGGATAAATGGGGCTTCGGCTATTCTCGTTAACCAACCCACTTGCTCATCGGACCTTTGACGATCCGACTTTCATCAGGTCTCTGCATGATAGCTAAGTTCCAACCTACCGCGACCCGCGACTACGAAAACAAGAATTCGGATGCGGCTTCCCCGATAGTTTTGATATATTCGACCACTCTCCAAGACCCGATATAGACACCATTCTCACTTTGCCAGACGGCGGACGAATCCCTCATTCCATTTTCCAACTTGAAAACATCGTACCAGCAGTCGAACTCCCTTGTCTCCGCCAACCGGAAACATTTCTATCCAAATATTTGGAACGTTCGCAACGCTACCGGTCCTGTCGAATCTACTTACCGTCGTGTCCTCCGGCCGCGCTGTTTTAGAAAAATTGTTTGTTTTCACTCCACCGGTCTCCTCAATAACGCGACACTGAATTTTCGACATTGGTTCCCGACGGAGTTCAATAGGATCGCGCGGGGATATCTTGCGCAATCGGGGCAAACGTGTTTCGGTTCCCTCGCTGGGAGAAGGAGGGGCGATCACCGATCGTATTATAAACGCAACCTGGAGGGCTCTCGATCGCGGTTGCACATCGTGCGGAGTATCGAAAATCGAGCAACGAATCGATCCGTCGAAGGCCGGCCGGCCACCGGGTATCGCTCTGCAATCCTGGCGAATGTGTATGAGCTAATGTAATTAATAACGGTAGTTTGTTCGACCAGGAAGCGAGCTCGTCAGCGGAGAGTCGATCGTCCAGTACTTGTATCGATGCGTCCAGCTGCGGCAGCCGTTCACCGGACCGGCACATCGTTACGTTGCAATAATTGAAACGCCCGCTTTACCCGAAGTTGTGGGCATTGGCATTCGTCGCGGAACGCATCACCATTTTCGTCATCACCGGGGGTGACGGATTCTCGTCGAACAGGTGCAATCGCTGCGCAGACAAATTCGTCAGTTCCTTCACCCTCTTCATTAAATTTTGCAACGACTTTGAGATCTATCAAACGATGGATAAACACCGGGGACTTTCATGCATCGGTGCCAGCGTTGCTACACTGCAGCCTTTGAGAGACTACCGGGAAACGTTGTTGGAGCAATTATCGAGTTCATTAAACTCACGGCTTTCGGGGAAGGGCAACGTGCAGGTACGAACCTCTATCTTTATACCGTGTATCCGAGACGCACAATACGGTTGTGACTACGTCTGAAACAACTGAAGCGGAACAACTGAACGGCAAGGAGCGCGTACTCGCTCGAGTGACTTTGTGACGCAGAAAAGTCTCACGGTCTATGCCTTTGGGAGGTTGACGTTCAACTTGCTCGGAGAAGTGAATCTTCGTCGCGGTACTTTCACCAACTCCGCACGAAGAGCCGTGCATAGAAATCGAGCAACGAGAGGGGGACCAGAGGTGGAAAGACAAACGCAGAGACGGAGAATTTCACCGTGAAGTATGATTCGTTCGTGATCTCAGACTGTCTCATTCCCGATTAGGAGTGATATAAGTGGCGCAGGAGGAGAACGTCTGCAATGAGCAACCGAATCCGCCACCCCCGCCACGATAATTCTACAGGGGTACGGAAGCAAACCCGCGGGCTTCGACCGTGGTATTAAGAAAGGCGAATATTCCAGGTAGCGCTGCTACGCGTGGCGAGAAACGCGGCGGTAGATAGCGAACGGAACCGCGATCCGTGCTCCGGCTCCAATCGGGCCTCCAGCGACTTTCCGAGAGTCTGGAGAGTTTACTTATTCCCGATGAACAAACGATCTCGAGAAATAGGAATGGGTAAGGGGGGCTCACGAACGAGCGATGGATGAGTTCGGGGGTTGCACGGGAGAAGAAGAGCAGAGAGAGACTCGCGCCGCCGGAAGACGAAGACTCTGCCCCGCTACTGGCTTCCGGATAAACGTCCGCCTTTTACCCGTGCGCCGGAGGCAAACGACGAGGGGGAGGAAGCGCGCGACTGCTCCAGTTTTGCCAGAGTACGAGGCACGTATAGGGTACACATCTGCCACGAAGGTAGATAAATGCGTGGTGGCAGCGGAGCCAAAGTTGGCTCCACTAAATCCAAAGACGTGGCTGCGAGCTTCTTCTCGCATTCAACGGGGCGAGAATCAGCGGGGTGAAATCGGGCGGGACGGGGTCGAATGCGCCCCGGATAACGCCGCGGACCGCCGTTGGATCCTAATTGTCAGGAAACGGCGGGGCCATCGTATTCACCGAGAGCTTGCAGCTCGAACGAACGGTGGAAGATCTCTTGTGTGAAAATCTAGCCACAGAGACCGACATACCCTGGCGGCCGTATTTCCTCTCCTTTCTCGAAGACTCGACCGGGCTCCCTCTTGTTCCTGCAAGGAATGATCCTTCGGCCGAGCCGGAGAGCTTCAAACTTTATGCACGGATCGAGGCTTCCACCGAAAATTGCCCGCGTCCCATCGGCGTTCTAGGCTCTCGAAATCCTTTTGTCTCGTTCGCTAGTCATTACTGCACTTTCTCTACAATGAGAGAAGGATCTCGTAAAAACTACCGATCATCTGAGAAAAATTACCGCAGCACACAGTAGTAGCGCACTAGATCGCCTATGGCGGAAAGTATTAGATTTTCCAAGAATTTTTACCATAATACCTACGAAAAATTCTATTAATTGTGGTACTTTCTACGATAGGTGGCGCCCTTGTTCTCTACGATAATATCTCTCAAGTGATATAGTTATATTTACTAGATCCTTCTCTCAGCGTACTATCGGTAGTTTGGTCGTTCTTATTTTATATTATTTTTTTTACTAAATCTACAAGTGCAGTCTTCCACGAACTCATCGAGAGACCAACTATCTTGATCCTCGATGTCTTCGGATTCTTAGTAGCTCTGTTCCGAGCTTTGAACGACAAGAAGCCGGAATACTTTACGCGCGGCGTGCGAGGCGCATCTGCAACGCAGCCTGTCCAAATTCACATACGGAAATCGGATTTTCACACCACGTACGACAAGAACCGGGGCCGAAGGTCTCGAGCTCCAGATAAACTTGAGAGTACGCGGGCGAGAGGTGCGAGCGAGGGAGGATTATCGAGTGAGTCACGTCGTGCATGCGGCGCTAATGGTATGCTAATATGGTGCTAATTTCGAAGGGAAACAGCTAATAATTCAGCGTGGCCAACGGAGGGGAACACCCATGGAGAGATTCTCCATCATCGGTTCGCATTGCCCCACGTTGACCGGATTTACAGTGCGCCGGTTTGACCCGACCGCCGCTCACATCTCTCTTGGTTGCTGGCTGTCCGCTTCTCCTGCCTCCGCTATTTGTCCGACGATTCTCCAAATTCGGTGTATGAATATTGATTCAATTGGGTCTTCGCCATCACTTGGAATTGCCAATCGCGGGCCGCGGTGATCGGTGGACGAGTCTTCCACCGACCGAACCGATTGCTCCTCTCATCGGTAGATCGCAAAGACGCCACGACTTTGATAAAACGACAGGGCCACTGATGTTGGAGGTGCCGAGTGAACGCCTGCATCGATAAGTGAATTTTCACACGTGGCTCATAACGCGCCATAAAACACGATGGCCACGTGCGGTACACGTAAAACGGGTCGAATCTCCCCTTCCCGCACGCTGCAGTTACAAGTTGGACGGTATTGATTACGCTTGCCGGAGGATTTTAACGCCTCTCGGTAGAAGGAAGTGAAACCCCCCGGGGATGAGATGGCTCCGGCGAGGGAGTGCGGGAGGAGCGCGGGAACCCTCCGAAACGGAAGGGTAAGAGCTGGCGGATGGCCAGCGACCGGATTTCGAGATGCAGTGCACATGTTTCTGCAACCCGTACGCGGCGAGAGATTTGCATACCGAGTGCCGTAAAGTGTGAAACTATCGGTCCTGGAAGAGAACGCGTGATACTGGATTGGAGATTACGCTTCGCGGGGGCGTCCGGGGAGCTTAGTTAGATCGAAAATCGAAGTCTCCCAGCATTTGCCCACTCGGGCTCTCGCGAGTCCTGCGAATCACCTACGACAACGTGTTGGAGAACGTTGTTCACTTTGGAAAGGGGTAATTGTCGTGAAAATAAAACTTTCGATATTGCCAAGGGCTGCCCGACTCTCTTATAACTTCGATCCGTGACTCGTGAATCGATTAGTCGGCTAATGACCAGTATGCGATGCTTGGCGTGTGCTCAATCTTGGCGAACTGACGGAGTTACAGCAGTTCAACGCCGCTCGCAGCCACTCAGGCACAAACATTGATCGTCGCCGTTACAACGAGTATCACGCCAACGTGACGCTTGATCGGTGCGACCTGAATTTCAGCTAGTCGCGGAGGAGATGGAACACGTGACCGAGACACCCTTTAATTAATACGAGCAGCTTGGAAAGCCACACGGAACTCTGCGATACAAATCGCGGACTATATTCGGCAGCAGGTGTGTGCGTAGCTCGGCTCTCGTCTTTTCATCCCTGAGGAGAGGTTGTGCCCGAGAAGAACTTCGTGTCTCGGGCTTAAGCGACGGCTAAACCTGGTATTATCATGCCTTGTGTCCTTCATTGGTTTCCGTCCGTCCGCTTGACAAACACAGAGTAGAAACGGGAATATCATTGAAATATCCCGTAGTGGACATTTTTGAGGGTTAAATCGGGTACTTGTCAGGGCCTCATTAGGCTTTGTCAGAACCTTATCAAGACGTTGATGTATCGCTCGACGATTTCTATCAGTAATCGGAGCCCACGCAAACGAATGCACTGAATGGATACGCTTTGACTTCTCGAATTTTTTCCTAGAGTCATTTGCTCCATTCGGAGCTTTGGGAATGTGATTTATGGATCACAAGAGAATTTTCGCGGGTAGCCTTATCGCCGTTTCCTTTCTTGTAATTTGACTCGGTCAAGGATTTCACGGATCGATGATATTTCTTCTCGCCCCGTATTTCTTCTCTATCTCTATCGAGATAGTAGCATGTTTTCATGGGACGTTTCTGCTGGCGTAACGTCCAGCCCGGTCAGCTGCGGCTTGGACTGCGAACACGATAACCGAGCCATGACTCGTCGATTTATGCCAGCCCGCCGTTTTCGTAAGAAAAAGTCGATTTTCCGAGATCGAGAATGGCGAAACTCTCGAACTGTTTCTACAGCCAACCCTGCCAAGGAATGAGGTTCTCTTTCGGATCCTGGATGATTCGTTCCCGTGACACTGCAGCTTCGTCATAATAAACGAACGGTAAAAGGTGCGAGCATAAGGCGTTGATGGAATTGAATAATAAATATCACGAGCATAAAACGCAGGGAAGTAAGAGGCGGGAATAACGGGGTTGACGATGGTGGCCGACATAGGGAAGTACAACCGCAGCGAAGTGGTAGTTGAGTTGTTGTTTGGGATACGAGGGGGAGTGCCGCATGGTGGAACGGTGCTGGTTGCACGCACAAGCAGTCCCGAGGGAAGGAAGCCCCGTTATGCCGCACCGCGCACCGCACATACTCCCTTCCCCCCTTTGTAGTATTATGTTAGTGCAATAGCACGCGATTCTAATTATAAAATGTGTAGCAATTATTTAACGCGGGCCATTTGGGAGAGTCGGGCTGCACGTCCCTTTCCCCACTTGTGCACACACACACGAATGCATTCGCGCATCAACTCTGACTACTACCTGAACTTACACACGATATATCTGTATATACAGAATGCGTGTACATACGTAATGAATCGTTGTGTGCCCAGGTCTCCGCAATTTCCTAATGGCCGGTGCGAGATAGAAATTAGAGCACTTTAGCGTCCCTCCAGTGCCCTCGTACGCGATAATAAACCGCGAGATACAGTTTGGTTTTTTCTGCCACTTATGAATACCTACGAATCTTCGAAACTCCACATTTTTTATTGTAATTCATTATCGATAAATGATATTATATATTTATTTTGAAAGGACTCGACGAACGGTCGGGAAAAGAGCGATAATTACATCAACCGTTGGAGTTAATTAATCGGAGTTAATTAATAATAAATAATATATATTTATTTTGAAAGGACTCGACGAACGATTCGGAGAAGGTCGAAAATTACATTAACCATTGGAGTTAATGAATCGTTTGATTTTTATTTACTTGTTTACCGAGAGTACATACCGCATCGACGTTGTTACGTGCCCGAGCGCGCGCTGGCTTTTTAACTGGGTGGCGGAAATAGACTGGGGGGATGTATATACGCTGACGGGCGAGACCCCGGGAAACTTCCGAGGATCGGTAGGAACTCTGACGGTCGAGAGGGAGAGACTGCTACGACAACTACCCGAGGCGATGTCGGTGACGCAGACGCCAGTCGACAATTTGCTTGATTAATTGAAGGCTCCGGGTATCGTGAACGTCGCCGCAGCCGCTGCCGTTCAAGGGGAGTTCGATCGCTCTCTGCGACTTCTCGGCGACCCTGTCGTCTTGGAAGGGTAAACCGTTCGAACCTCTCGATACCAGAATACCTCGTCGAATATTCATAGAAACAAGAAAGACGCCGGCCTCCTTCCCCCAACATATGTTCCGGATCTCACGCCTCTCAACGATAATTATTTTCAATGAAGTTATATGCCTTGTCTATCGGTAGAATCGATTGGCAACAAGGATAATCCATCGGATCGTAGGATATCGTGCCAAAAAGATATCAGACTTTGCCGCGAGCTCACCGACTCTTTCTGCCGAAAGAGTGTAGTGCTTGCTCATTGGGGGGGGTACTTAGAGTGATAACGAGGAAGGTGCGTGGCTCCCGAATCGCCGGAATCGTTAACAGGCCAACGAACTCCGCGCATCTCCGTAAGCCCGACGTGGAGAGTTGATTTCAAATGGGATTGTACTCGTGGAAGTGTGTCGAGAGAAGCCCTGCGGGAACCGCTCACCGGTTACGTAGCCGTACCTAATGGACTAATGCAGGAAAGCCCGGACCGACCGGACCGGTGACCCCGATTTCATCGTGTCGTCTTATACCTGCCGATTCGGACGTATCAGGAGCAATTATTTATTCAACGCCGATAAGTTCCGTTATTCAGGCCAGCGCCGGTTGCTTTGATTTCAGCTTGAAAGCGTGCACCACATCGTGGCTAAACATTGACAAAATCGATCGCGGCGATTCGTACATCGTGCGGTGCTTCGACCCCGACTCCTCCGACGTGAAGTGTTGGCCTTCCAGCTGCTCTGGAAACAGCGTAGCCATTTCGTGCCCGCACGCGTTACTCTTAATGACCGCAGGATCGCGAAGCCGGTGTTAAGTTCGCAGTAACGGTTCGCGCCGTTACCGTTGCGGTTCGTTGTGTATCATCATCGTGGAACGCACTCTCTCTCCCTTTCATCCGTTACATCGTCGCCGAGCGAAAGGGAGTTTAAGTGTATTGTCTACGTTTCCCGGCGCTCACAAGCGAACGCGAGGTTCTCACGACTTTCCTCGGTAAGATCGCATACGCGTTGTCGCGACATTCCGATTTCCGTTTCCACGAATTCATTCAACTTTATTGTTAAGAGGCCGGAGACGACTCTTTGTTACTTGTACGGAGCTTTTTTTCCAGCTACCGCCATCAACATTGATGGGAAGCATTATTGCTCGTAGGTCACGTTGTAAAACTACCATTGGTCGCGCATGTCCTTCGAGAGGTACACTGAGAGAAGGATCTGGTAAAAATGACTATATCGCTTGAGAAACATTACCTTACCTATGGTAGGAAATACCGGATTTATAAGAATTTTTCTTAGATATTATGGTAAAAATTCTTAGATGATCTGAGACTTTCTAACATAACTGGCACCCTGGCGTCCCATGGTAATTTTTGTTAGAAAATCGGTAATTTTTACTAGATCCTTCCCTCAGTGTATACATTTCGATTAGCCGTGGCGAATACCTGGGGGTTTATTGGCCGGTTAATCTGGTGTTATTCTTGTTGCTTGTACGGAGCTTTTTTCCAGATACGACCAACAACGTTGATGGGAAGCATTATTGCTCATAGAGCACGTTGTAAAACTACCATCGGTCGCGCACGTCCTTCGAGAGCTATACATTTCTATTAGCCGTGGCGAATACCTGGGGGTTTATTGGCTGGTTAATCTGGTAGGATTCCCTCCGATAGCGCGTAACGATGCACGCGGAGCTTTATACGCTGTCAACCGTATCGTATATACGCATGAGATTTGCATGTCAGAGGCGCGGGCAGTCTATTGTTCGAAGCGGAGTGATTGTGATCGTACGACTGACACTGTAATCAGAGGAATGCCCCGATGTGGAACCGTGCAGTGATATCCTATTCAGCGGCTGGTGCAGCGCCGTCATCGGCTCTCTCTGCTGGCGGATAGGTGCCTACGCCTACAGCTGCGTCATAGGTCGCGAGAGGGACGTAATTTTGTCGGGCCGTCGATGCGTATACCCATCACGAGTTTACGAGGAGGAGTTGATTGCTAAACGCGTAAAGCCCGAATTAACCGCGGCGTAAAGTCACGGCCGAAGGGGAACGTGTCGTTTGTCGAGACGCCGCGTTCCGTAGCACCCCGGAATTGCGTATATTCCCTATACTTGACATGCGCTCTCCGCTCTTCGCTTGGCACCGTTCAATGCCTAAACGCGGCCGTAACAAACACGCCATAGCAGCTGTGACTGAGGTAATGGTACCAATGTTCCGGCAGCCATTCAATTGGTCAAGCACCATTTTTTTGTCACAACAATTGAAATGTCAAGCTGATAGTTCATAATTTCCTATACTCATCTACTAATTACAAAAACATAATCTTTTTTTTAATTACGGAAGAAAACTTTCAAAAGGTCTCAAAGTAGACCCATCTTGGGTTACGTTTTGCCAAAGCGTTGCCTATTGATAGTAAAATTGCCAATAATCGCATTTGGGCGCACGCGTCGTGCCCACACGATAGAAGATGCGGGAAATTTTGCCGCTCCGTCTGAGAGGAATGAGGAAAGATAGGCAGATGAACATGAAAAAATAAATAAAAAATAACGGAGAGAATAGATAATTTCGGTCTATCAGTTCTCGTTCTCATCCTCCGTCTATTCTCCGTTACTCGAGGCGCTCTGGTTTTCGCATTTTTCTCAAAAGCTGCTTGTGGCTCTTCAATCTACTCGGGCTCTTCCTTTCTCGTTCACCGGTGCCAAGGCACAGGCTATTGACTTTAAATAAGTTTACATAATCTGTATTCGATAATGCGAGCGAGCACGATGAGCATTGGAGAAGAGGTTAATGCAGACGCCCCCGAGGTCGTACAACTTTAAAGAGGCCGTAACATTCTCGCTGCAAAACTGTCTTGTAGCCGAAAGAAACGCGGAGTGAAAGAGAGCCGTGGAAAGAAAATGAAGCGTCAAAAGATAAGGGGCGGGAGGTTAAAATGAGGTCGATCGTTGGGAAGTCGTTCGATGCGGTACGAAATTAATCTGTCAATAATTGAACCGAATCTCCTGACAGATTCAAGACGGATCTTCGTTACACTAGAAGCAACAACAAAGGAATATTTTCAATTTACCGCGAAGAAGATATTGCTTTCTAGCGACTACCGCCAGGGCCGTGCACTCGACAATTATATCTTCGACGTGTATCTCCGCTATCTCCGCGCCGTGAATTACATCGACTCGAGGTATATCACAGAGGATATCGAACAGCGCACTGTACGGAGTGTACTCGGTATCGGAAATAAAATCGTTTCCCCACGGAGGGAAAAATAAGGTAAAAGGGCCTTTTCCTCCAGACGCTTCTCTCGTTCATGTTCTCTTTTCATAAGGAAGTAACTGGCCGGCGGGTATCTCCTTGAAAAATGTTCGCTCGCTCTTGGGCGCCGACGATGGCTCCGAACCCTTCATCTCTCCATTTCACACCTCTCGCCGTCAGCCTGTCTCTTGTCCATTCCGGCGCGCGGGAGTTCGGTTCCCAGGAGCTCCCTGCGAGACGGAAAGAGACAGAGAGGCTTGTAGTAGACAAGAGTGCCGAGGAGCAAACACCCCGAGCTAGCGGAACACTGAAGAGGCGAGAAACTCATTTCCTCGGCGTGAAATCGAGCGACGAGCTTGACCCCAAAAACTCAATAGGTTTTCCGTAAGAGGAGTCGGGTGTTTGCCCGCTCGCCTCGTGGCGGAACAGGCAAGCGGCATTTATTCAGACTAAACACGCCCAACGATAAGACCCACGCACGCCGGCCTCGCGAAACCCCGTTCGAAACGTGAAAGTGAATAAGGACATTGTACATTGGATGCGACCTCTATTCAGCCTCCGAATCATCTCCCTCTGTCTCAGCTACAATAATTCCTACGTACCGAAACCAATTTGGTTAGCGAAGCGTTCACTGTCTGGAAGTTTACTTAGGTCACAGTAGCGATGCGCGTCTCGAATCGGTATATCCGGGCTTCTCGTAGGTATAACACCGAGAAGTATCGACGCTTCTCCGCTTCTCCCTGCCCACGAGCCGACATCTATTTGGTATTCACGCCTCGACGACTCGAGCTTTGTTCAACCTTGAAAGGCGTGCGCCCGTTCGACGCAGCGGAGGAGAATTTTGATCGAGGAAGCCGTACCACCCGTTTACCGCCCTATTGATCGGGTATTCTCTCTCCCTTGCCCACTCAAGATTATCCACGCTCTTCATACTTCTGTGACGTTTATATCAATTTTTCCTCCGGATAACCATTACCTCTCGCCCACTCCCTCACGAGGGTCTTGCGAAAAAGTATAGTCTTCCCGGACTTTCCGCCTCCCTACCGGTTTCCCCGCCAGAGACGTCTTTAACTGCACATCGAATCCCGGAGCAACTCTGTAGGGTTGTCATAAAGCCGGTATCGTCGGGGGATGAATGTCTCTCGGCACTGGTTTCTTGTTTAAAAATAACTTCCGCACGAAAGCATGTAGCTCACTCGAGCCTCTGCGTTTCGCTCCTCTCCGCGTTTCGCTCTGATCCTTGTGCAGTCCGTAATCCTTGGTGGGCTACGAACGAGAGAAACGTATTCCCAATCCGCACAGCTTGAAAACTCGATTTTCAACCGTTCCAGTTTTTTGCTTCTTTTCCACCGGTTCATCTCTAGTTCCTCCATCGCGCGCTCTCGTATTCGAGGTACCCTGACCGTATCTTTTGACATTAGGACTTTTGCTTCGCTTGGGCCCCGTTTTTCTCTTTGCTTCCTTTTTGCCTCTGATCACGTTCCAGCGAAGTTGGGGAAGAGGAAAGGTCCGGTCAAAGCAGATATCACCGAAGGCTCTCCGGTAGCTTCGTACTATTTGCGAATTGGCAAATCAAACGTTGATCATGTTGCTTTCGAGCCGTTCGTCCGTCGCTCGTGTCACGCACCGAGTCTGTCGCACGATGAGCTGATGCACGACCCGGCCTCGGTTGAATCTTCCGTCGATTCGAATCGCGTTACACCGCGAGGCGGACCGGAGCCCCGCAGAAATCTTGGATGAAAAAGCGAGGCGAGCACGAGCACGACTGGCTCTCCGTTTCTCATTTCCAGCCAACGCGGCCGAATCCTGAAGAAATATCAGAATTTTCGGTACGGTTCTGAGCTCGGCTCGGCGAAGCCAAGCCACACTCGCAAGGAAAAACGGTGATGGGTTGAGAAGAGAAACTCTTCGGGATCGGCGTATCCGCTATGTGCACGACCTACGCAAGCTCACCGGACGAGCGTGTATTGCGTATACGTGCAAAGAGCTGGGTGTGCAAGTTGGGTCGGAGCTGGCCGGTAGACGGCGCTGATAGAATAAATGTACACGGCAATACACGCTCAAATGGAAGCTCTGTGTAAGTCACGCGCATAGCGAACACCCAAGAATCAAAACGTTCTCTCGATTCCGATCACGAGCTCGTCTGGCTCACTCTGCCCCCCCCCCCCCCCCCCCCCCCCCCCCCCCTCCCCTCCCCTATGGAGCGCAACGGATCTCTTCTTACCTCTGCATCCATTCCAGTGAGAAGATGAGAAGAATTTCAGACCACACGCTCTCCAGTGATGTGGGCAGAGGATGCGCGAAAGTGGTCTGCTTATACATAGAAACCGGCGGTACATCTTTTGCCACGTATCTAATACTTTAAAGGTTGAATTCCCTCGCATGCAAATCGCCGAGGAAACATATTTTTCCCGATCGAACATTGCGGAGTCGCTACGGTGCTGGGGGATTTTGTTTGTGTTTTTTTTTTTTTTCATCGAAAACACTATAACTGCTCTCGTTTCACTTTTGTCTCTGAATCTTTGAAGATCGGTTTTAGTGATAGAGGGAGAGAAACATTTATTAGGCGCCTTGAGTCATGTCCCCAAAATCATAGATACAAATATCAAGTAACATTGAAACTAGCGAAAAATGGCACATATTGATACATAGAAAAATTCACTTAAACAGTCTAAAAATAAATTTAATAATAGTAATAATACATAATCCTAATAAAAAGATCTTAGTCACGAGAATGCATGTAAATATTGCCAAGGCGAACTTATACTGCGACTGAAGTACACATTGAGACTTACGCAGGAGACAGACGATCGTATATTGCAGTACGTTTCAAGACTAGGCCTCAGAGAGAGGGAGAGAGTGGCAGAGGTGACAACGCAAGCTGAGATTATACTCGATAATAATATTATGAGATTATAATAAAAATAATAATGATAAGCAAGGCATACAAGTAAATATGAATCGAAGGATTAGTGAACGTAAAGTTGTGGTTTTGGACGTGGTGGACACAGGCGGAACTACGTATTCCCCGAAGAAGTCGTGATCAAGCGGTCTCCTAATTTTTCATTGAAGGTAGTTAGCGTGCGGTTTTACTGTTCACCCATGTACTTTATTGTTCCGTGGATTACTGTTACCGGCAATAAATACAGTAATCTGCATCGAGACGGTCGTTCCCCGGGTATTCGGATTACCGGTCGTAATACTCGGCGTCGATGAGTATTGTCATTGGTGGGCGTTATTGACTTATCGACCCGTTAGGAGGAGATGAAGGTGCGGCGAGAGGGACGCGTGCAGGTTCGCGGTTACGTCTGTTGTTTCGGGTAACGAGGGTCCCTCTCCGCTCTGAACCGGCGATAGAATACCTTCTATGTTGTGCAGGTGCGCGGCGCACTACACTCTGAGCCCTGCAGACGTATAGCGGGTGCGTCTATAGTATTGTGCTATAGAATGTATGGCCCTTGGGCTCGAGGGGCGTAACGGGCCTCGTTACCCGCCACGACACAGAGCCGCCGACGCCGCTGCTGTTGCTGCACGAATATCTTCTGCACACGCGACCAACCAATCCTGCGATCCTGAACAATTCGGAGCAACCATCTAGCAGATCGGAGGAGGCATCGAGTGAAGCTATTCTCCTCTCTGCTCCGGAGATTCGGTACGAATAAAACCGACAATGGTGCAGTCGCCGATGTACGGGGAGACGAAGCCCGCAATTGCAGTGATCCGTTTGTTCAGATTTAGTTGTATTGTTGGAAGTCAGACGCACGGTCCTCTGTGCCAACTCCACTCGCAGCGAAAAAAACCAAGACCACGTTTTTTTTCCAATATTCAATCGACCTGCGTCCAAGAGTGTCCTGATGCGCCGAATTGCAAAGAACAACCAATGATCGTTGAACGGCCGAAGGTGGAGAGGCGGGCTGTAGGAGAGGAGTGTAGTTCCATGCGATGGGAAGATACCCACCGAGCACGCGGGCACTTGCCGTTCCCGAGAGCGTGAGATATCCAAGGCAACAGGAAGAACCGAGCTAGCCGCATCGTTCTTCGGATTCCGACGAACCGTACCTCGACAGAGTGGAGCCGGGGCGAGACATCTCTTCGGTTTCTCGGAACACAATCTCCCCCCCCCCCCCCCGTATAGTATCACCAATGCCACGATGGAATCTCGAAGTCTTTCCATCTGTATATCCCATTCGCTTCCGGGAGTGTAATACGAACGGAACGTACAGGCTGCAACGCAGGATTCTTATCGTCACTGTCGAGATGGATTTATATTCGTACGCGCGTGTCAATGAATACTTGACTTATCAGCCGAGTGAGAACAGGCTGTCTCCGGGTCACTATAAATAACGGAGCGAGAGAGAAGGGCGAACATCCACAGGATGTCCTCGTGCTCGCAAGTGAATGGACCAATTGACTGAGGCATGTAGCAATGCGAAGCGAACGACCAAGTCGCTTGTCTTCGAAACGCCCCCGTTACGCAACAAGGAAGACCAATTAGCTACTGTTGCGGCAGTGGCGTCGTCATTGCCAGAACGTAACAACACACTCCCGGTATATTGCGGCCAAGTGTGCAATGGGTCCTACCGTGTCGCGGGGTCACGGTCAATCTCCTTACGACATACCACTGTCGATACGGTATGTCAGCGAAGTGCCTCGCCGAGCCATGAATTATTGTCGATCAAAGGAATAACCAATGTCCCTCGTCAAAGTCTCGGTATCAATATCGATGAGGTTCGTTGCAATGTGGGAACGACGTTTATTGAATTGACGTGACGTTTCGCCTTCCTCCTCCCTCCCCATTCATAAATACATAAGTTTCTGGCAGACGGCGGATTCTAAATTTCAATGATGATTCAACCTAGACAGCAGACAGTTCGCGTCTCTTCGGGTCAACATGATTGTCTTCGTCGGCGGTGCCATCTTAAGGTTGTCAACAATTATCTAATGGTCTTCGCCGGTTCCTTCGGCTGAGCCAGGAACCGTCTATACCGTACGGTAAACTCGATAATAACCCTCCGGTACCGACCTTCTGACGACGGTCGAAGTTCTGACTCGTGCTGTCCCCATTGGGAAATTTGCATTCAAATTGCAATTTATCGAGACAAACAACAAGACGACGTAACCTAGGTGCTCTTTGGTGGGCATTGCAGGTACAATGTCGGAAATGTTCATACAACTACTCAGGGAATCGTTGTTTTAAGGACAACGATCTTTTGCGAGCGCGACATCGTTATCTTCTTTAATTTCGTTTGGCGCGAATCGAAATCCAAGGGCTGTGTGGTAAACAGCTTGATTGATGATTAGAACAATGAAAACTTACGCGAAACGACACTCGTAAAGTAGAAACGGATGGATCATCTCACAGTGAGAGAGATGTACGAGCGTAGCTGCAACGATTTCAATTTTTCAAAAAACAGAGAAGAGTACTACCTAATTTGATATGCAGCGTGGAAATGCAGACAGGAGTGCGGCGATTAAATATTTAGAGGAGATCTCTCGCGTTGAGTGAACGAATCGTTGCACATTGCGCCGAGATACTTCCCGGGGCTTGGCAGTAGAACAGGAGATGGATCGGGGAGCTTTCTTCGCTTCGGAGCTCTAAGAGCACTCTCGACCTCCGCCGACCCGCTTCTCCAGGCATTCCCGCCTCGCTCGGGTATAAATAGTACGAAACTGCGAGAAGATTTCTTTCATATACACTTTCCTCGTTGAATTAGAGCTGCCGCGAGAAGCAAAGCGACGGGCGGTACGGAAAAAATCGCGAGACCCCTGCGTTTCACCCGACATATCAGTATTCTTTACCTTTTGTTTCTCGCATTGCGAACAAGATTCGTGGCGCGAGTTTTGGCTCGCCCGGTAATTCGTCAGCTCGAATAGCCCTTCGTCCGGACGTTTCCGTGTCGCGAAACAAATGGGAGCTAGACGTCTCCTAACTTTGTACAATTAATGATTTTTTTTACGACCCGGCCGACAGAAGCGAGCGCATCCGGCAGTTTAAAACTGGTGCGCAGCTTGTATTAATGCCTCCGCATTGCGGCTCATTTTTAACACCCGACTGAATAGTAGAAGTGTTACGCCTCTGACATTGAAGCAAGCTTATCGGGTTTCTTGTTAAAAAAACCGTTGAAAAGAGCCAACATATCATACAAATGGAATGTCTGGAATTTCTCGCTAAGAATTCCAGCGCGTGTTGTTAAGGCGAAAAAGCCAGTCGTCCAGTAATCGGGTAAAATGGGGTAATGAGGATCGGGCAAGGAAGAACTCTAATATCTGAGTGAAAAATACGTTTTCCTCAATAAGCCAAATATGAAATTGTGCCTTGGAATTTCTACCTCAAGACACTTGAAGATCTCGATTCCTTCGTTACTGAGTCAATGACAAATCCTATTTCGATGGTCATTTGGGAATCGAAGGTACCAAGAATGACCCCTTTTACCCAATGATCGCCGTTGCCCCGTTCTCGCCTAGCAGCGGTAGCTCCGAAACGTGGGTTGAAAAGAACACAATAAACGAATGTGGCAACCGTGTGCACGCTGCACATGCGATGTACGTGGTCGGTACGTACGATGTCCACCAGGAAAGGGCACAACGTCTGAGGCTGGCTAATATTGGAAAAAGGGTGTTCAACCATCGCCTGTAATAAGGTTGTCGAGTGGATGGAGCGGCGCGGCGCCGGCGTCGTTGAGATCGGGACAGCTTTCTGATGCAGTTGCATTGTCCGAGGCTTCGATAGTTCACGTGAACTTTGCGCCCATTGTCATAGCAAAAGGTTAACAAGGAGCTGTCAGCCACCATCCATACCGGTTTTCCTGACATTTTATTTTTGTCGCATTACGTGACACTACTGAAAACTATATTCGTCGTGGCGCAATAATTCAATGTAATATTAAATTTATGTGACGCTGGTTGTTAAGAATGTACGAGCACCAGGCTCGTCATTCCTGGCATTACGTAGAACAATTATTGTTTTTATGTTGTAGTTATAGTGCATCGATGCAATAACCTTTGTTGAAAGTCGCTCACATTACGAACCTGTATTCGTGTCGTATTTTTTTCTCTTGTGTACAGTTGCTTGGTGTGTCGATTTTGCAGTTGATCAGTGTAAACATTTCGGTGCACAGGTTTTTTGGTGTACATCTGCCTACGTGTACAGTCGTTTGGTGCATACTTTTTGTGTAAACCTGTTTTCGTGTAGACTTGGCAGGTGCACAGCTGGTCTCCGCCGATTTATTTTCTTTTGCTTCATGCTTTTGATTTATGCTCGCCTTTTTGGTTACTTTCAGCGTACTTTAGGTGTATCTGTATATTTAGTTCTGCTTAAGTTTATTGTGCTGCTGCTGCGTGCATTTGGACTGTACGTTGTTCTTAGGGGCTTTGCCCTAGGGCACGAAATAAACGACCCTTCCTCTTTCTCTCCGTCCCTCCTTTCGTAGCGCTCCTACATCGTTAAGGTCGATCTCGGACTGTCTGCCGACTTACCTTTTACCCGGTAAAATAGAATGGAATGCCCGACGGGAAAGCAATTTAATAATTCGTAAAGTGTCAGCCGTACTCACCGTCGTCCCTTGCGGCGCGCGGGTTCAAGTTTATGCAAATGTGGCAAACGCTTGTGCACCTTTACCTTTGAACCATTCACGAATGCTGTCGCTCACTCCCTTGACAAATAACGCGTGAGGGACACATTCTCGGTATACCGGCGCGTGCGAGGACTCCGCTGCTCGAGCGTCAACACGCATGGCCCCTTGTCGCAACCCTTTCCCAGTCTCTCGCCCTCGTGACCACCGATTAGCTACGTGTCAACCTAATAAATGTACGCTCCCAACGGTATGCGCACATGTGCGCCGCACAGTCGCAGAAATACCGGAGACCGAGATATCAGAAACACGCGAACCGATTGTAATCTAGGTCAAAACCACCCACCTCTTTTTCTGCATTCTTAGTCATTTTCAACAGCAGATACTGCACGAATTCTTGGCATAGTGTGTCTCTGTGAGGTATTTCATTATTCCTTTATGAGATATGAAATTTATTTCGTGCTCAATATAACACAATTGTTGCTTACCTCATGCTAATTTTATTGTCTTTCCTCCGAGACGTTAAATGTATATTGGACGTCGGATCAACGTGGCTATTATTTCTAATCCGATCCGATCGAGTTCAGTGGCTTTAGTCGTAGTAAACGAATCCTCGAATTCCCATTCGGCGGTCGGTTGACATAAAGCCGGAGAGTGCAGCCGACCAAGCGTGCGCCGACGATTCAGGTCCGACTGATCGATCTAGACTGTTACTACTGGTAGATTAGCTGCAGCTGTGGCTCTCGCAAGGACGTGCTCGTGCGACGAAATTCGATATTCATGTGAAGATATCTCTACAAAATTTGCAAATGTAGTATACGTGATAATTGATATCGAATTCGTGTTCTGCCCTAAACAAATGCATCGACTTATGTATTTGTGTAATGTTTAGATTACTTCCGATTCGAAAATCTGTTTTCCACCGGATGCGACGTTGCACAGGAAAACGTCATATCCGGTTTGAAAGTGTCATTTTTCGACCGGAAACAAAGTATTTCCGGTATGACGTCACTTCAGGTGGAAAACGGAGATTTTCAAATTGGAACGGCCAACTCTACCTTTGTTTGTTTTTTTCGACATTATCATGACTCAAGCGGTAGCGAAACTTGCGTTTAGGATGCTATCATATTGGATCGTGATGCCGACCAATCATTCCGCGGTTAGTGAACAATGCTCCTTCTAATTAGTAAATCAACTTTTACGCGTAGTTAACGATATCAGTTATATAATCGCACACGTACGACCTTGTGAGAAAAATACTAACCCGAATGGGGCAACTCTACGGGATCAGCAAATTCCGAGCAGTCCGTGTTTGCTGCCCGGATTATCAGAAGCAGAAACAGCGCATTGCCGAAAGGAGAAACGGAGAGTCCGCCGGTGGTTGACCATTGCACTCACCGTCGTCGACCGCAAAGCACATTTAACTCCCCACCGAGCGGAGGTTGTATAACCGATGCTGTTGCTGATCGTAGGCCACCTCGAAAACCTCTAGCGCAACCCTCTCTTCCAGCAGTAATCGACGTTCTATTATCTTCACTTCCGTTATCATTAGGAATGAGTTTGCTATCTGATGCGGATAAACCGTACACAGCAACCCTATCGGTATGGTAACCGTATCGGGTCATCTCACACAACAGAGCAAGCCTTCTCTGAGTCGGGTCGGACACTCCAATTTCGTATATTTCAGCGTATGAACTGAGGTAAAGAAAAATGTTATCACTCCGTAGATATTCTTAACCGTCGAGTTTCTGGGGGTCTCTTTGCTCTCGCATTTAACCAACCTTCCGTTTATACCTCCATTCCCCGAACTCGTTAAGATCCCATTCCCCGGAGACAACGAGATGACAATTGTCTTCATAAACGTTTCTCTAAATTCGTTGAGAGCTTTCAGGCTTCCAACGGCTTTCTCTTTATCGTCGGAATGAATAAAAAAATATATATATATACACATATATATATATATTAATATCTTTATCGTATTATCCTTATCCGAGACCCGCTGCGGCTCCCTCATTTTCTCACACACAACTCCAACAGCACTGAAAAGCCCGTGGATGCGCCTTTGTATGTGTGTTGGGAGTAATTTTATAGAAAGAGAACATTCGAGTGAAGTGCACAACGCCACGATAGCGAGCAGTTTGGCAAACGGCCTCGGGCAATTGATTTATTTGTTTTTTGTTACGCTTCTCGATCTAAAGAGATTTCTTATTTTGTTTGTTTCAGGTAAATATCTTGCGGCTTTCATTACATCGCTTTCTCTCGTCTTGTCGGTTCGTTGGCTCGGAGAGATAGAGACCGACACACGACGAAGTATCAATCGGTAAGTCCTCCTTGATCGATTATTCGTGGCATCGAATGACGATGTGAAAGCAAGCGAATGAACAAAGGTTGTTCGTCGTCATTGAATAATAACCCTTCGTCCCATTTGGGAAGATAATTATGCTGTTCATTGATCCTCCGAGACGTCTTGTAACGGGACTATTCGTCGGATTATCCCTTTGGTGTTATATCGTGCCAAGCACCTCCGGTTTAGCAGCCCCGATACAGCTGCTCCAGCTCGGTGTAATCTATCCAGCCTCTTACAGTTGCTACGTGATTACCGAACGCTTGCAAAGCTAATGATCCTCATTACGTGAACGGGTAGATAATCCATCGATAATTCCGCGATTCCGAAAACACTGTGCAGGGGCGATCGGAGCGAAATGGATCAGCTAAGGGATTCGGGTCGTTTGAAATTGGCGTTATTAAAATTTCATTGTATTCCGGAACAATTCGATTCTGCCTCGCGTATCCACTTTGGCCCACGAAACTACACGTACTCGAACGTCGCACCGAACAGTATCGTAGACGCCTGTTGAATGGAGCACAAAAGCCGGTATAATGTATCGGAATATGGTTTTCCTCGATATATAAAAGAGTAACGACCACTACAAGGAAATGGCGATTGTGAGCGTTTGTCGGGACATAAAGAGATTCACATGGTTTCACCTCGCCTTGGGAACTTCCGAGGTGGTTAGATGAGGAAGAGTGGACGGAGGGAAAACTTTGATGTCCTCAAATATAAAACGACGTTCCTGTGAACGATAAAGAGGTATTCTTTATCGAGTCCTAAATTCGTATAAACAGCATTAGACATTCTACGGTAAAACATCGTTGGCTCTGCACGAATATCCGTCGACCGATGATCCATTGCAAATTTCAATTAATTTCCATCAGCGGTTCTAACTTATAAATGATAGACGCAGAGCATAAATGTGATTACGGAGTAACACAGTGTGTCCCGTATGATTGTAACGTTACGTGTGCCGCTTGCCTGTGACGTGATCGCGTTGCATGGCGTGTTGTATCGAACACACACGTACATGCAGGCGGAGGAGCGAGTTTCACGATCAATCTTCGTCGCGAACGGGAACCGAGCGAAAACTCTCTCTCTCCCTCCCTCCGACGCTCCATATCTGGCCTGGACGAGCTGTTCTCTCGAGCTTGCTGTTCACTTGCGGCGACGCAAGCTGTGGCGAACAAGCCTCGATTAATTCAGCGATCGCATCGATTCCGCATGCACGGTATAAGGGAACGGCGGTGCCGGAGCGGGGCTGCCGAGGTAAAGGCGTCAGAGGTCGTTGGTTCCCGTCGCTCGATCCCTTTTTGCCTCGATTCATTCAATTTTTTTTTTCATCATGCTCAACGCGATCGCGTGAAGTTCTCGAGGCCCGAAAACCCGCGAGAGCGATGCACGGCGCCAAAGTTAATGGAATGACAATCGATCCCTCCGCATCTCCAATGGTTGTATCCTTGCCATAACAGAGGCTTCAATTTTTTTTTTTCCGAAGGGGTTTCACGGTCTGCAACTTCGCAGGGTCAAAGTGGATCGAAAGTTTGAAACCCAGGATAAATTCTCCGAGATTAATGGCGAAGTCGAGGAATCAATGTATTCAATTTTTTTTTTATCATGCTCAACGCGATCGGTTGAAGTTCTCGAGGCCCGAAAACCCGCGAGAGCGATGCACGGTTCAAAAGTTAATGGAATGACAATCGATTCCTCTGCATCTCCAATGGTTGTATCCTTGCCATAACAGAGGCTTCGATTTTATTCTATTTTTCTGAAGGGGTTTCACGGTCTGCAACTTCGCAGGGTCAAAGTGGATCGAAAGTTTGAAACCCAGTATAAATTCTCCGAGATTAATGGCGAAGTCGAGGAATTTGTCCCTCTCGCTCTCACCCCGGGAATCGATAAATTCCCGAAACGTAGCCGGCCCGCTGGCTCGCCCCGTGCGGACTTCCGCTGCGGAACGTAGAGCCGAAGCGCGGAGGGATACGGATACAGTGCGGAGATAGAACCCAGAGGCACAGAGATTTGGGTGTATCCACGTGAAATTTGTAATCGCAACCACTTCGAAAGTCCGTTTCTGGGTCTGGTCCTCGTGCAATTTGGCCGTCACGCTGGTGAATATTATCTATGGGCATTGCGCCGACGACCCCTGGCTGCTGCCGCGCTCGCAGCGGCTATGACGCTGTAACGTTTCGTACACTATCGCAGCTACTCGCCGAAGCCAGATACCGCTGGAACGCCGGAGCGAAGGCAGTATAACCGCAATTGGTTTAATTCTGTGCCCTGCTTCCTGAAACACCGGATGCGCGGGCTCGGATGGAAAGCCTCGCCGAGTATATCACAAGAACAAGGTGAACGACGAGAAAAAAAAAAAAAAAAAAAAAACCACGCCGTGCCCAACTTTTATCAAGAAGCCTCGATATGCAAGATTGCGGTACACCGAGCTTGGCCTCTGTACACTTGACGAGTTCCCCGGTAGACGAGGCAGCAAAAAAATATGTACATATTTCCGAACTGTTTTCAACCGCCCTCTCGACCCGGGGGCATTCTCGTCGCGAACGAGCAATACCGGAACAAAAGTGTAAAGAAGAAGGAGAGAGGAAAAAAAAATATAAGGGGCCGAAGAGAGCCAAGGTAAATGAATGCGAGATGCTGCGCGGGGAACACTCAGCGGGAAGATTCCCCCCAGCAGCCGGCGGAGTAGACGCGAATGTTTTTCAACCGAGGGAGACGCGAGCATGCCCCCGTCCCCGATCTCGCTCTTTCGCTATAAACAAGTAGGTCGCGAAAGAATTCTCCCTTTCCCCGAAAAGCTCAAGAGCTTTCGAGCGGAGCTCGAGGTACGAAGAAACCCACATCCTGTCTGCGGCATCGCGGGTACCGCTGTAGCCGCCGCTGCGGCAAGTCCTCGACGAAGGTATTGCACTCCTCTCGCTCTCGTAGTCGGAAAAGTAGCGGTGTACCGATGACGGAGAGGGACGAGGGGAGGAGGCGCGGAGAGGCGCGGAGTCGTCGAAAGAGTCGGAACGAGCCGGGCGCCGAGCGGATGAAGAAGAGGATGCCGAAGAACGAGTGGAGCGACACGGGGGGAGGGGGACGAACGACGCGGGAGAGAGCGAAGGAGGTGAAGACGCCAGGGGGGAAATGGAATAAGTTTGGTTATTAAATAGTTGTTGCTCCGACTCCCTCGCTCTCTTTCCGCAGTTTCAGCGCGCCACCCGATGGCGACCGGGGCTTTCGCGGGAGGCGCGCTGTGGTAGGCGGAAAGAATAGGAGTCGCTGTATAGCCCGCAGAGAAAGTAACGGTAAGGGCTACTCTGGAGGGAACACGGCGAGGCTGTGGCAACAGAGTACTCGGCTCTTGAAAGCATCGAATCCGGTGCATCCGGCAGACTCAGCAATTTACAATAAACAAAAGCGCGACGTCGGAGCGGTGGACTGAGCGAGCTGCGCTCACACGGGCTTTGGCTCTTCTCGATATTCCTCGAGGACTCGAAGAACACAGCTACGCAGATGGGGCTGTCAGGTGGGAACTGGCGGACGGTCGCGGTCCGACACCGGCTCGAGACTGGCCAGACTCCCGGTCTCAGGCGCAGTCCCGCGCCGGTGCTGGCACGTCACCGCCCGCCGAGTTCATTGATATTCCGTGATATCGAACTCTGGGTGGCCGTTCGGTATCGCGCGGTAGCTCGAACATCAAGCTGGAAGCTCGACTCTTCGTCGTGTCCTCGTCCGCTTCGAGCCATCCGGAGACTCGAGGATCGTACTCGTTATTAGTTTTCTCGAGGATGCAATTAAGTAGCTATCCTGCCGTCCGCCAATTTTTCAATTGAATATTCCCGTAGGATCGAACAGCGGATATCGGCAACGGCCGAATCTTCATATCCAGCGAAGCGGTTCCATTATTCCCTGTTGCGCTTGCAACTGAGATATATTGACTCGATAGCGATCCTCCTTGTTGCGGATTAAATAACTCCTTTTCTGATTCGTTGTTTCCCGGCCCGTCGATCGCTGCAATCGGGACGACTCCGAAGAAACGGTGAACATCGCCGGATTAAAAGCGGGGTGGAGGAGGGGAATGTACACTCCAATATACCTAACTGCATTTCCTCCCGTCTTGCTCCGGGTCTCCGGCCAACCCGGTAAACACTGAAATATACGTAGCCGTTGTAAACATGAAATATGTTAACCATTCGTTTTATCCGTGCGACGGAATAAAACGTTGGGGCGGGAGCTTCCCGCTTTATAGACACGCTGCGAATGCGACCGTGGCAAATGTCGCGTAATGTTCGCTCTTCGGTGATACGAGAGGCCATAAGGCCTCGGACCGCGAGTTACGACTCGGTCCATCGGGTACCGAACGTCGAACGAAAATCATTCGCCATCCGGGATCGACGGGATCATCAAAGTTTTATACCCAACAAAACGTCGCTTATCCTCGAATCGACTATCTTTCGAGAGTATTCTCGTTTCGGGAAAAATTTTCAGAGGATGCCCGGCGAGGAATATATTTACTTCCTCACTCGGAGGGAAGCGGACCGGTAGACAACGAGAAATGTGACAGAGAAATATGGCGAGTTATAGTACGTTATAGTTGGATTCTCTTCGAGTCTCGCTGTGTTGAGCTCTCTTCTCTCTGCCGTGCGTTCCCCCCTCCCGCCGACGTGGACAACAGCGAGTGAGAAAGAGAGAAAAAGCGAACGATACGATAAAAGGGGGACACTCGTCGGCTCGCTTGCAAGCTCGGCTTCGCAGTGTTGTCTGGCTATGCTGGTACGGTGATAAACGGTGCCCCGATAAAACGTGGCAGAAGCTGCTGGGCGAGCGGGCACAGGGCGCGCGGGCTCCGCGGCTCCCTCTCCGTAAGAGCATAGTGTATAACCGGGGGGGGGGGGGGAACTCGGGGATTTTGAGAGATGGCCTTTGTGTCCTGGCTCCTGTTCCACTGCTTCCGCACTCTCCGCATTCTGCTCCTGCGCCGGTTGACCCGCTTTTCGTTTTGTCGCCGGCTCACCCGGTCCAGTTTTCCCGAGGATATACTCATCCGCTTAAACTCCATGACGTTTGTTGCTGCTATCCACTGCCGCCGAATTATTAGACGCTGGATATTATTTCGTGTTCCATAAATCCCCCTTGTTTTTTCTACCCTGGAGAGCCTTTTGTCGATCGATGATGAATCGCGGAGGAATCGACGCGGATTTGGTCCCACTCTGAAAGCAGTTTTTGGATCGAATTTTGAGACGTTAGTTTGAACTTAAGATCGCGCTGGAGATCGAACCTCAGTTCGAACTCGATCTCGGGCTTAAGTTCGATGTTAAGTTCGAACTCAAATGTCTTAAGATCGAACCTTAACGCGTTTTCGGCGTAGATCTAGGGTAAACCGGCCAATGAATGGACAGTTAGTTAAGCGGACGAAAAAGCCAATGAATAGACTTTTTATGCACGTGCTCTTGTGGAAAGTGTCCATTCATTGGCTCGTTTACCCTATATCTGTATCTCAAATGTCGATAAATTTGATGACACTATCCCATCATGAACAGGTGATCTAGCAAAAGAATTTCTCGAATTCATTTTTATGTAATGACTGCTGGAGAACGATTATTCTCCAGCCAGTAGCTGACATGATCAGTGATTGCGAGGATGGCTGAAAAATGGTACGTGGAGGGCAATAAGATTTTTGTGGATATCTCATCCTTCTTATTACTCTAAACATAAGATCGATCTTAAAATCGAATTTACGATCGATTTTGCGTTGAGACTTAAGACCAAACTCAAGCACTAAATAAAGTTCAAACTTGAGATAGCTCTCGAGCACGCAATGAAGTCCGGCCGAAACTTCGATCGTAAGTGCGACCTCGAGAACGATCTAATGTTCAAACTAACGTTTTATAATTAGACCCGTAGGGCGTTTACACCAGTATCGGAGCGGGGCCGATTACGCCCTGGCAAGGCCGACGTGTAACGCTCGAAAATGTCTGCCAGGCTAATGGAGGGGAGCCTCGCAAGAAAACAACGTCGAGCCGTGTAGACTCGGTTAGCGACCATCTTGTCCCCGTTCATTGATTGTGAACCAGCGCATGGAAGGCAGGGGGTTAAGGGGGCTCGGGAGAATAATGAGGTGAATGCGAGAATGAGGGAGAGGCGGTGGGCGGAGGGGGCAAGGGACTCAGGGAAGTTGCCACATGGCGGAAATTAGACCGCAAACTTCGTGGGAGTTTATGACGTTGGCGTGATCGTTTTGTTTACACTAAGGCACGGGTTGTACGCCTATCAGCGAATCGTACACGGGTCGGTTGGTCGTGCACCATAGACTCACCCTTCGCGTGCTACCTATAATTACAAATCAATTATTCGCCCAATTCCAGTGTATTATTTGCACGTACGCTCTCGTTGCAATCGTGCTCTTACGATCCGCAACAGTCGGACAACGGAGCGTGGTCACGACCGACGGATGCCCAAGGGTCGTCACGAAAGTTGTACAGTTTCGTGAAAGCGTCAATGCCGCGGTGAGCGATGAAATATAATCGGCTCAACGGACACTGTTTCGTGAAAAATTTTCTCAATGTCCCTATTTCGCCCACGCGTTCGAACGAAACGGTTCCGAGGCCGTAAGAAAATTTGAGAACGACGCGAGAAGAGAAAAAGGGTTCCTCCGCTTCGGCCGCTCACTTCTGCGGAATCCAATTTTGCGGTGCGGCATCGCGGGCAATTTCCGATTCGCGGGAGTGCGCGCCGTCCGCGCAGGAGAATAAAAGAGCAGAGAGTCGGAGGAAAGGGATTGACGACTTACGGAAGCACGTCCAGCGGCGCGGTAGCGCCCGAAGCGAGAGAAAAGAAACGGTCTCCTCCTTCCGCGGAATTTGAGAGGGAAGAGCCGGGGCGGTACGACGACGGCGGTCTCGTACGGAACCGGAGCATCGTCCCTCATCCCTTTGCCCGCGAATCTTCTCCCTCGGTTATATGAAAGAAAACGCGAACCGGAGATATTCCTCGCGCTGTTCGCTGAATCGCTTTTCCCTCGGGGAATACACAGATCTTTGCACCGCGATAGCGATGCCGAGGGTTTCGCGGAACGACGAGTTAACCGATACAACCGGGAGGGGGGGGAGGGGGAGGGGGCGGAACAGTGAAGCGTTCTTCCTGCGCTGCAAGAGATCCGGGGGATGAATAGGGGAAGCGGGACGAAGTCTCCCAGTCTCGCTCTCCTCGGATTCTTCAACGTTAATCCTCTCGATTCGGCTTATTACCGGCGCAAGACGCCAGTCGGAAACCTTCCAGTGGCTCCTCTCCGGACGGTGGAGAAAGATCTTTTGTCAACTACCGAGCTTTACAAGCCGGAGGAAGTTCGCTTCCAAGAAATAAAGAGAGATACTGGTAGGAGAGGTTCCCACCGTCACCGGCTGTCGCTGCATCGCCGGAGACCTTCGACTTTCCTCGTTCCTCCGCCTCGGCGAATGGACGGTTTGCGATCCGGAGCCTCGGAAAATCCTTTCTCTTAAATTACATTCCCTTAAACCTGTATCGGATTCTCTGTGTCTTCTCGTCGAGAGATCCGAGGCTGCGGGTCCTCTTGGTTATTCGCTTACCGCCGCGAACCAATTCAATTGCGATACCTTGTGATAGGGAAAACAAAAATACACTCTTCCCTCGATTTCTACGGTCATATGTTGGCTCCCGAAGCACTTTGGTCTTATCCGCAAGTTGTCGAAATCACCTGCGAAAACTTGGGCAGAGGCGAGCGTGCACTCACGATCTATACTTTATCGCGTGCCTCATCTCCCAGCTGCTCGCAAAGGGCGAGCCCTAGTTTTTGCGCGAATTATTCATGTTACGGGCAACCGTCGCGGCGCGAGTTTCTGCCCGGCGTGCGGAACTGCTGCAAGTGCTGTTTGCAAGATCGAGCATGGTCGTTGTTCGTCAACTATAACGGGGTCAGTTTCAGTTTTAGCTCTTTTGTCGTCGGTCAATAAACTTATATTTTGCCTTGATAGGCATAATCAATCAATCAATTAATCGCTAAAAACAATCGGCAGAATAAAACGGAGAAATTGATGTTTCTCCCTTCTATTCTGCTGATCGTTGCTTAATTCATTTTCTCCTGGATCCTCCGATCGAAAGCTTGTACGCCAAGTATCCTTGTCGATTAAAGTTAGTTGAATTAGAAAATATAATTTATTAGTTTCGCGGAAGCTAATAAATTATACGCGGGAAACTAATAAATAAACGCGGCTTTGCCCGCAGCGACGAGCTTTACCCAAAATCGAACAAAACTTTTCTCTCTCAATTCCACGGTAATGTCGACGATTTTAACGCGCGGAAACGCGTAACGCGTCATCGCGTGCACAACCGCTGGAATGACGTGTGCCGTGTGACGCGGCACCGGGCAACGCCTGCACCTACGACAACGAATTACATAAATTATTTCCTGTAATTTCCAATTGTCGGCGGTATCGTAATTCATTTTTGATGAACAGCCGGTGCGGTAGGCCGGGTCAACGGGTGCCATTAACGCGCATAAATAATTTTTGGAAGGCTTGTCATGCGTGTCGTTGCGTCATGGCGCGCGCGCTGGCTTGAAACTCCGCGAGTCCAATATTGCGAAATATCTGTGAGTGTCGCAATACCAACTAATCATTGCGTTGCAATTAACGGTTGCTTTTATTGATCACATGTATTAAAGGGCGTGTCGATGAATACAGAGATTGAAAAGGGTACTTTAAAGGGCGACCGTTAAATGCTAGCTAATCCGTCGGTGTTGCGCACTTTTGCTGTATCGTTTTATCCGGTCCGGGAGAGTAACGATCAGGAATTGGAACAGTGGCCGCGGATTGCGAGAGGGAGACCCTTGACAAATAAATTATTCGAATACAATACACAGTAGATTGCCGCGAGGGAATTCCCCTGCACACCCCCTTCCCCCCCCCTCCCCCATCGCTGCCGTTGTGCTTGCTCTAGATTTTATGGGCCATGCAAATATGTCGCGGTTAATTTGTAACGGCGAGAGCAGCACGCAGCGCTCGTAGAACTCGTCATTCTGACCGCATACCCCCGTTCAACGGCCATTGTGGCTGCCGCTTTCTCTCCTCGTTCCAATCAATGTCCACCCATACAATTACTTCATGTCATTTTTAATACCCGCGTTTGTTGCCGCGAAACATGGAAAATTTATATTGTACGAAGTATAATTGAATCCATTTCGAAAAATATAATATTATAATGATGAACGAGTACCAGTAAAATGTTTCATGCGGCGAGACCCGATTTTCCAAAATGTATTCTAATGCGTGTCTACGCGCATGAATAGAACAGGAGTTTAATTTGTATCGCTTAAAAATCATTGTAATTTTTATTACCGTTCAGTTTGGATGATAAGAATTTTTTTGTTGTTGAAAACAAATTCTGATGATCTAAACTGAACTGTTCGGTGTTCCAAAACAGTGTTTTTCATCCTAATGATCTACCGCGATAAAAAAAAAATTCAAAACTTTCCAAAACGGTTTCCCGTGTCGCAAGGTAGTTCCATCACCCCCGCAAGACACCCTTAGACGAGGCTTTTTTTCAACCCCAATAACAAGCCATTATTAATGAACTTACACTAATGAGCGTGCGCTATATGCATGCTGAGTGAAATGTGTATTATAACAGGTAGTGTATAAGGTACGATGGGACGATGTAGATGCAACCGTGGATACGGGTGTACACCCACCGATGATGGAGCGTTTGGCCTAGGTGCACGACGTAACTATCTGACAGTCATATCTTTATTGTCTACATAGGGTGCAGAGTTACACAGGGGGGAGATCTACGTCTCGTTTCTCACGAGGGAACCGCGCGAGCGGAGACGCGAGTGTACACGGCGATGTCGGGTGGCAGAGTGTACGGGGATACTTGGATTCGTGTCACGCGGCATGGCACGCAACGTATGGGACAAAACACGCCCCACCCGATCGCATGCCGCGGAACGTGCGGCGGCCAGCCTGCATACCCATTGCTGCTGACCTAGCCCGAAAACGTCCTTGTTCGTTGGAGTACGAGGACAGGAAGCGACTCCCGGAAAATTTCGTCACCGTCGTACACAATTCTGCGTTTCCGCTCGATGAAACGAGCGTTCCTTTCTCACGGACACGCGTAAATCTTCGCTTTTTTTCCCCGACACTTGATTGGGCCCCTTCCGTTCTTCCTGTTTCGCAAAAACATCCTACGATTGTTGCACGTCACAATGCGGAGCCCGTGGGGTCTTAAACTTTTTCGTTGCGACAACCGTCGCACGTTGCGGTAGACAGGCTGAGGGACTGCACGAATACGAAGTAAAAAAAATGTCTCGCGTGCGAGGCTCTCCAATTATGAACCGCTACTTGGCAAGCGCGCCAAAAGCATCGGGTTAAAGGCGAGGTACCGACGAGGGTCATGTAAATTGGAACGCATCCCTGGGGTATTTCGTTTTTTAAAGAGACTCGTTTCGCCTCTTCCCCTGCCTCTCTCTATATCTTTCTCGTGAACAGCGTCGTTTCTCTGCTTGCTCTTTTTTTTTTTTTTATTTTTTTATTTTATTGAACGACCCAGCGGCCGTCGAGTCCTGGCGCTACGTCGATACTCGTCGACGAATTAAAAGTGCAATGCCGGCCTCGATAAAGTTTTGTCCGCCCCTCTTCACCTCCACTCCTGAACCAATTTCTCGTTAGCCTCGAATCGCCCGGGGCCCAATTCCGCACTCCGGGAGACAAAATAAAAAAAGGCGATCGCTGACTCCATAGATTACTGACCTGGAACAAACTCCGTTATACAATCCTCGCTGCATTATATACGTATACACGTGGAGTATGGTTTCCTTCTTCTTTTTTTTTCTTTTTCAACTTCATTCATTTGCTTTTTAATTAGTTCCTGACTGTGTTGTATTCGTCAGGGGAGACTCGCGTATGTATTATAATCTGGGAGTGGAATATAATGTACCCTGCGGACGATACTGATCCACGAATAAAAATATGCATGGGGAGAGGCGCGGGAGGGTTGATCGATATCGCAAACACTTTTTAGTTTATATTCCTCCCCTATTCTGGCAACATACATTTCGGCTAATAATTTGAATTAACCCACTTCCATGGTGCTCGCTTCGCCGTCAGTGATTCAGTCTAGCGTCGCGGCAAAGTATATAACAAATACCGAATTGGAAGTTTTCATGCAAAAACTGATATATCAAATTTAAAGTACAGTTGTCATGAAAAATGAATAGATTTTCAGAGTGAAATTAAAGTGAATGATTGAAATTCAAGTACTCTTATAGTAAAATTAAAGTAAATTATTCAAAGTAAAATGTTTCTAAAGTTTCTAATATATTGCACATTAATTTCTGCATCAAGATTGTACATGAAATTTAATTTACCGGTTGATGCATAACAGCTTCCAAAACTAGTACATTAAATTTCATGCGAATTTCGTTTACAGTGTAAATCGGGAATGGATCGTTGAACAGTTGCACGATCGGCGCTGTTTTTTTATCCGACAAAAGTTGACAAGCTTTTGCGTGACACGTGAGCTTAATCATTTCATGTGATATAGATTTTACGAGGTAGGAGTGCATTGTAATAAAGCCGCCGGCAAGTAAAGCTCATTGTAGCACAAAAAAACTGATGTTAATTTTAACAAATGTCGCACAAGCCTAACTCTAATCGGGACACGCATCTAATTACGAAGTTACGGAATTTACATAATGGAACTCGATACCCGAGAGCTAACCGGCGGGTTAATTATTCAAAAGTAATGCCATGAGAGAGTGCTTATAGCTAGACTGTACGCTTTCCACGAACGTTTTTCAACGAACCCGATCATTTTTCCTACATTATCGCGGCATCGAGTGAGCGGGGCGACCGGGTAATGTAGATAATTGGATAATGGGTGATTCACGAATGACATCGAAATGGGACTTCTCTTGCCTTCTCACCGCCATCGCGACTAAGTAATTTAGCTTTGATTCGTGTTTTTATCTTCCTTCATTCAGACTTTAGAAGCAATTCCAATCTTTAGTCAGCTTTTGCTAAGTGATTTGTGGAATCTCTCGTAACTTCAGATATAAGCAACAATGGTCGTCCCCATTCTACCTCGACCGGTCCTCTTCAGGTCGCGAAAAAAATTTCATTATTATACAATTACTTTATACTAATCAAATTTTATTTTATTAAAATACAATACCTCGATGTTTGAATCGTTTTTCGCCAGCTTGAGACGTTTCTACCCTACCTCGACCGGTCCTCTTCAGGTCGCGAAAAAAATTTCATTAGTATACAATTACTTTATACTAATAAAATTTTATTTTATTAAAATACGATACCTCGATGTTTGAATAGCTTTTCGCCAGCTTGAGACGACGATCTGCGCAAAGCCCTTGGCGTCTGCTCATAAAGCAGAAAACGAATGAGTTTCCATTGAATCCCATCAACACCAGCCTTTTCTGTAAACACAAGTGGGTGCACGTTATTCATACACGAGAAATGTCTAACGTGGTAAGCTTTCGATTGATCTCTCGAAATAGGTATCTTAAAGCCCCTTTGGACAGGTGAACATGCGTTCAACGAACAATAACAAAGGTTGGCGGACTCTGCAACAGCCGGATAAGAATTTCATATCGTGCGACACGTTTCCTTTCATGTCGAGAAACCCGCTGGAACGTCATCGTCGAACGCTTTGCTGGAGCGTTTGTGAACGAACACGATAATATTTCCTACATTATTGCGACATCGAGTGAGCGGGGGCGAGCGGGGTAATGTAGATCGTTGAATAATGGGTGATTCACGAATTATATCGAAATGGGACTTCTCTTATCTTGTCGCCACCATTGCGAATAAGTAATTGAGAATCGACTCGTGTTTTTACCTACTTTATCCGGACTCTAGAAGCAATTACGATCTTTAGGCAGCTTTTGCCAAGTGATTTATGGAATCTCTCGTAATTTCGGATGTAAACAATAATGGTCGTTCCCATCCTACCTCGAACGGTCCTCTTCAGGCTGGGAAAAAAATTTCATCGGTACAGAATACAATACCTGCATATTTGCACGGTGTTTCGCGATCTCGAGACCGCGATTTGCCCAAAGCCTCTGACGTCTGATCACAAAGCAGCAAACGAATAAGTTCTCATTTGATCCCATCAAGAACGGCCTTTTCTATAAACACAAGTGGTTGCACGTTATTCATACACGAGAGATGTATAACGTGGTAAGCTTTCGACTGTCAGATCTCTCGAAACAAGTATCTTAAAACCCCTTTGGACAGGTGAACGTGTGTTCGACGAACAATAATAAAGGTTGACGGACTCTGTAACAGCCGGACAAGAAATTCATATCGCGCGACACGTTTCCTTTCATGTTGATATAGCTCGCCGGAACGTCATCGTTGAACGCTCGAATTAAAGAGTGGTGAAAGGGAGCGGCGTTAAGTCCGAAGAAGGTGGCTCGCACGTGAAGGGTTCTCCATGTTTGTTGAGGCTGTCCGTTATTACTCCTTCAAATTCGAATGGACGTAATTCAGCTCGACACGTGGCCGAACGTACGGTGCGGAGAGATTAGGACCGGCTGGGCTGGAATAATAGCCTGGGCGAATACGTGCGCACCATGGGGAATACACGGGACATGGGGTGCCGGATCTTTTGAGCGGCCAAGCCGCTCAAACGGTCGAAGAGAAGGTGCTCCTCAAGTTCGTTGCAGGTGAGCGTGAGAATTAATTGGCCAGGGAGTCCTCGAGTGTTTTGCCAAGACGAGAGAGCCTCTCGTCGTCATCCGTTCGCCTTATTGTTTCGCGTACCTTACTGTTCCGCGATACTCTTTCGTACCGATACGATCTGAAGTGCAAGAAGCTCCGACAATGTGCGAATTGAACAAAACCTCTCGAATTCTATAAGCTCGTATTTATTAAGCCGAGAACCATCGCGCATTGTGCCAGACCGGAGAAGGTCTTGCATTTTTTTTAATCGTTAACATTTTTTTTTCTGAAGAGCAGATTAAATTTCTATAATATTTTTTGGCAGTAGTTTGCAATGACGATGACATCGGGTTTCCCAGGCCCATGTGTGGTGTTTTCCACGGTCAATGCATCGAGTTGATTGCAGTACTCAATGGATACCGTGAACCAACCTGTCAGCTGAAAACGTACCAGTGTTCGTTGAGAGCACAAAATGACATAAAGTTCCAAAAGATAAAAAAAAAGACAAAAATTAATTAATGCTCATTAGCTGAGCGTGATCAGGTGGGAGGGCGTTGCAGCTTCCAATTTTATCGGAAATTGAAGTTTCTCCGTACCCGGTCTGCAGCAGCGGCAGCAGCAGCAGCAACACCCGTCGGCTTACCCGGATGAGTTCCAATATTAATTAAGGTTCGTGCAAAAAGAGCAAATGACGCCCTCCTGCCCCGATCGCTCTCTACGTTCTACGTGCCGGAAAAATGTTCGCCCTCCTCGGCGAACTAGACAGTGTAGAAGCGAAAGAAAAAAAAACAAAAAAAATTCCGATCACACGCTGGAAGTTCGTACACTCAAGTCTGCTAACGAAACAAAAGTCCAATTAAAGTGGAGCTTTAAGAACGGATTATAAATAAATAAAAAACCCGCTAGCTCAACAGCGACAGGTATCCAGAGTTTGGAACCTAATTACGTGTATGTCCTTTTGCGAAAAAGCCAATGCGGATATGAACTTTTCTTTATTTTGTTTTTGGGCAAGCAAGGAATTACTCGTGAGATCGAGTTAAAACGAGAGCAAAGAAAAAAAACCACTATACACAAAGTGGAAGAGCTAAAACTTCTGAAATCCTCATGGTCGTAGGAGTCTCCTGCGTGCCGAACGTAATTCGTTCCTAGGCTCTAGTTCTTTCGCCGGAGGTACGTGAACCGTGATAATTAAAAATATAACTTTCCCACTGGGAGAGCCCGTCGTTGGACGCTGCCGTGAAACGGGAACTTTTGACTCTTGTATCGTCCTAACCCAACGTCGTCGTAGCACCCCCCCCCCCCCCCCCCTGTGTGAGTTAGTTTTCTACCCTTCGCGGTTTTGATTGTTTTTTTTTTTTTTTTTCATTTTCCATTTACTCTTATTGGCCACGCTCGTCCGCAGATTACTTTGCCGAGAGACCGCTTTCAGTTGCTTGGCCGCACTCGCCACTGCCTCTGGTCAACAATTTATATTCATGAGGATTATTTCTACGTGGATATTTTTCATGCATTTTTCATAATTTGTCCCGCCACTTCCTTTTGTTTTATTATCTTCCGCGGTCTTTTTCTGCTCGTCCCCAACCGCTCCGCCCCGCGCTACTCGCGAGCATCCTGATATTGTTCTCCGAAGATTAATCCGGAAATACGAACTGCACGAATACGGTTCGATATCGTGGGCTTTCGGGATTTGTTTAGGGCGCTTTTTCCGTCGATCCGGGAATGGACGGTCCGACGGCAATTTATCGACAAGAAAGCGCAATGCCGGAATGTTCGGACGGCTGGACGCAAATATTATATAGGGAAGGGACGGGCGAGGGAGACGCGGATTAAAGTTTGGGCAAACGTGAGCTCTTCTCTCGCCGGAGAGCGAAGACAGATACTCGGGCAAAGGGAGAAACTTGGTTAGTTATCGGTGACGGGTGAACCGCGTTGTCTCGACGAAAATCGTTAACTCGGACGAAGTTACAGTAGCGTTCCGAGGGTCGCGGCGGCTGCGACGCCTCCATCGCTTCTCCGGGTTGCGGGCACGCTCCGGAGGATCCTCTCGCTTCCTCCCGATGAGTTTGTCGAGCAACCGACGACTTTCGCGCGAATCGTGCGCGGATGGAAAACCGACGCGGATGTGGCGCGCGGTCGGAATCCCGTTGGTTGCCCGAGGCGGCGGACCGGCACCGGAGTCACATAAAGCTGTCGATTAATTTGAAGGAAAACTCGATTCCGCGGGAGCTTCCCGATGGCGGTGCCGAGTCGAACGTCGTCGGGGTTTCGTGTGAATAGGCTCTACCGCGCACCCTCAAATGGAATTCTCCAAAAGCTGTCGGGGTATGCGATTGTCGTGCCGGAACAGCGAGCTCTCTCCTCGCTTCGAAAGTGCATCGAGAACGAGAAGGGTAGCTCTTGAAAACGAGGAAAAGTCCAATGAAAAGCGGAATTCCAGATTCGAATCAGACTTTAAAGTTTTTTTTTTTTTTTTTTTCCTTCGACAGTCTCGTACGAGCATCGTTCGAATATTGCGACTTCATGGCATTGAAGAATATTCATCGCTTTCGGAAGCGTAGAAAAATTTGCGAATCGTTTTTTTTTTCTTTTTTTTGTAGAGTTTCACCTCATCCGGTGGAAAAGACGCTTGCCGACAGAAAATCAGATTTTTTACACGGAATTAACGGCAATCCAACGACCGTAAATCTTTCGAAAAAGCGTCAGCGAAGAATCCTGTATGCCGGCTCCGTACGCGTACTTCACATTCTCCTCTCCCGTCTTCAACTTCCTTTCCTTCCAACGGTCACGTAAAGGTCCTTGCAGGCCAGTAGAATCGCTCGTAACGCGACCATCCATCGACGTTGACGAGCTCGTTAATTTACAGCGACGCTCCGTTCGGATGTTACGCATCATCCTCCATATTCCCACCGTGTTTCACTGCGTTTGAAAATCACGCGGATCCAATTAAGCTCGTGTCACCGCGGCTCGCGGTTCCCGTTTCTTCTTCTCTCTTCCTTTCTTACAATCGCGACGTGCATAACGCTTTTCGCGGATTGCTTCGTCGCACCGCTCTGTCCTCGACAGCGAATTTGTTCGAGGGAAAGATAAGTACCTCGGTTAAGCCGACAAACAATTCCGCACGGTGGTAGACGATCTTGGCGACCGGTATGCATCGCCGGAACGTAACGTACACCGGGAGAACTTGACTCTCGGACGAAAATTGCTTTTCCGAGACGATATTTCTCGAGCGATAGTCGTCTCCTGTATCGGGATCGATCGATTAAGCACTGATTAGATTTCCAACCGAGCGAGGGCTTCTCGATTCCAGCAGTGACGTCGGTAATGGTCGCAGGAATTGCGTTTGTACCATCGACCACCGTACGGTCGTACAAACGCGGTCGTAGGACTGTCGAGTTTCATCAATTCTCATTGTCACGGTTTCTCATTGTGAGAGTGTGTGGGGGGGGGGGGGGGGGGGGGGGAGAGGTAAAGCACGCACCACACGCTCGCCCCGTGGATGCAGCTGCACACTGAATTCACTCTATTGCATCGGGAGGGATTCGATTCTCAATCACGATTGTACCTGCCGTGACTCTCGGTATTTGCTCTTCCAGCATTGCTTTACGTTTCACTCGAGAGTGACGCGCAGCCCCTTCCGCCGTGATGTCTTCTCCTCTCTGTAGCGCTCTATTATCTTATACGCGCATTTCTCTCAGTGTCGCCTGCTCCGTTCTCACCTCAGCGCATCCTCCGCTCCGAACATCGTACGCCCACGATTTTCCACGCTCAGAATCTTTTTCGGAAGCAGCTCCGGAGCTTCCATCGTGGCGTAGATATCTCGCGTCTCGAGCCATTGGCTCATCGAGCCTTCTGCCCGCGCATAAATCTCACTTTAGACCCGACGCCGACGCCTCTCGACCCGCTGGATCATCCCGAGCCGAGAAAGCTCTTCGGCGGATATAGCATTTCGGGCGCACGCTCGAGGGATCCTGCGCGACTTTTATTTCGAAACTCTGGATACGAAGTCTGAAGGTTATTCAGTTTTGCTGCATCGTACGGGATGCTGTTTTTTCGGAAAACGTTATTTTTTTTTCTGGGATTTTATTGCCAGAGAACTTGATATAGTCCACGTCAAGAAATGTATTTTTTTTTAGCTGGCGAGCAGATGTTTGTATGAACTCCGTGCGGAAATTGTCACTTTTCCGCCCGCTTCGCGTGCGTAAAACCGCAATTTTCGCACCTCGCGATGAAAAATTTCGTACATCCCTCGTGTGAAACACTTTTCTAATTCGTGTGATTACAGCCCTCGCCTTCGGCTCGTGCCGCAAACTCACACTCGTTGGAAAAACGTTTTTCGCCCTCACGGAGTAACGTACTATTTTCCCGACTACTCTAAAACGAGCCTATTCTATATTATTCTATATTATTCAATATACTATTTTCGCTAGCGAATATAATTGTCTTCAATGACATTTCCGATCACTGGAGAATCGGAGTCGACTCGGATCACCGGGTTGATTATTATTGGATAACGGAGGATAATCGTGGGACACGAAGCTTAGGAACAAATTAGAAGTTGCTCGCTTTTATCTCTCGCTCCTGTAACGGAGGATGCCCAGATATATCTCTCCTCGGGAGCAATCACTCTGTATCCGAAGATACAGTACCTTTCTCACCCCAGCCCTCCCCCCTTTCACAGTCTCGAAGCTAACAGTCAGCCCGCCGTACTCTCAATACCACATTGAACTGGTCGTAAGATTAAATTGAATCTGTAGGAAACTCAGTCGGGGCGATCAACTGGAGCAGCTGGTAGACCGTTGAGCGGAGCTCCCTCACCGCTAGAGACCGATATTACTATACGCTTCATTGATATATCGCTGCTGGAACTGGTAGAAGCCTTGCCCGGCCAGAAACTGTTCGCCGCATAGTTGGCCATTAGTATTAAAAGCGGCACTTTGACTGCACTTCGGTGGAATGCCTCTGCGCCCTTCGAACTGAGAGTAAAGTGGATCCATGCGGTTTATCGACTCTCATCGTCGCTCGTCAGTCACAATTACATCAATAAACCAGGAAATAATTTCAATTGTATTTCGCATCGAGCGCCGATAGATATCACATTCGCTTCGATAGAATATGAAATCTCGCGATACTCCATCGATGAGAATTATCGCGGCTACCATGATTAATATCCGTCGGCAATCATCGAAATTAACGCCTTCGAAATTTCATTGTCCGGGAACGAGGAACCACTCTCTTCGATATATCACGCACACATTCGGTCGTCGAAACAGAGTGAAGTAATTTGTCGGAGGAGCTAACCGCTCAAGCAACACGCCTCCAAACTCAACGCGCACGGTAGGCGCTCGTTGCGTTTCTCGTCTATTTAGCATAGAATATGCGTGCGCACGTTGAAAGTTTAGCAGACGAGACGGGACAGGGATTAGGACGCGTATACACAGTGACGAGTATAGTAATCGCATTATACTACAACCTAACGTTGGTAAAGAATCCATTAGCGTCGTAGCGCGGAGTGCAAGTGCGAAATTTGTAATTCAATTCGGATAGCTAAGGGTTGATTTGCATTTAGGCAGGTTCTACACTTGGCGAAGCGCAACGATTGCGCGCGGCGTTTCGTTTGTCCGGGTACAATGATGGGTCGTGAGTCGAATCGCACGATGGACACAGTGCGAGGATATACACTCGTCCGTTAATTAATCATCGCACGCGCATAATTGTCACGTCACTCACGTTTTGAAGTTAAATATTTCATGCGGCGAGGAGCCGTGGCTGTTCGATCATCGCGGAATCATCCGGGTAGATCTGGCATAGCTCCGAGCCGCACTCCACAGAGGCAAATGTACGTCTTATAACTGGTTCACGTGGTGCATCTCGCTGTGGACATGTGGATACGACGGAATCGGTCCGGTTGCGTAACCGGAGAGAGAGTAGTTTAATGTACGGGAGGGGCCGCTGACAGTGGAGAGCTGCGCTGAAGGATGGATGAGCTCGACTGATAATGGATGCACACGCACGGCATCACGCATGGTCTTTGCCCTCCGATTGTCCCTTTGTACGTGAGACGTAGGTACGCACGTTCAGCACCGGGACTTTCAGCGGTAGGGACCGGGGGGGGGGGGGGGGGGGGGGGTGATTCCGCAGGCCCCGGTCCCGCTGGAATGGTCGTGGTGCGGATGATGTACACCGTTCGTCGGCAAAGCCGGGCCGGACCCACCAACGTGCCTCGTAGTTCAATGTATACCTACCACGGCAATGTACTTGGGTGTATGCACGTATGCAATCGCTAGAAGGCACAGCGGATTGGTTGGTTGGCGGGCGCTTGATATAGGGTCGGTAATTATGCTACTCCCAATAGCCAAAGTACACGAGGTACGCACAAGAAACGTGTGATGACCGTGGAAATTCCAGTCGCTTTTGTTGATAGCTCGATGCGACTGCCAACACTGAAGTGTCACAAAGAGCGGCATTGCGCGACCAATACGCTTCATCACCCTGAAGATATCTCCGTGGCTCTAAATTTCGTCGAGGTACAACGGCTGTATATCGCATCGCGTATACTTCGCTCGGGAATGTTCACTTAGGGTCGAATTTTGAGACGTTGGTTTGAACTCAAGATCGCTCTTGAGATCGATCATTGCGTGCTTAAGATCTATCTTAAATTCGAACTTAATTCTGAACTCAAATTCGATCGAGAGTTCCAACTAATAAGAAGCGATAAGAACATATCAAGAAAGAATGTTTTTATCGTCCTCCACTTATCGTTTTTCACCTTAGGATCAGAATTTGAATTTCTTCTTCCTAAAGCAGTGCATTGACAGGTACTTGCCGTAGATGAGATTTGATGTCATTCAGATATCTTCAAGGTCGTTACGCTCTTATCTTTATACATAGTGGCGACTCAAATCCATTCGTGGGACCAGTCGGAACAGTGAAACTCGGCCCTCCGGCAAATTGGGTAAAAACCTTTATCGGTCAAGTTTGCGTAAAACCAGACGTTGCCCTTCACACATTTATTTCCCGGTTAAGCCTGGCATTCGACGAACGCGAGAGATTGTATGAATATGGAGTTTGCAATTCATTTTCTTTTTTTATCCTTGTACCCTTTGCTCCAAGCACGAGCGGGTCATTGTGCGTATTATACCGGTGGGCTTGCAGCACAGGCGAGCGCTCCGGCGAGAGACTGACGGACGAGCCGTGTTTCCCGAGGCGGAATAACGGACGTATGCTAGATTATATGAATAAACATTACTCAACGGAGCGCAGAAATTTTATTGTTCGGTGCAAACTCACTTTAAAACGGCGGTCTTGGCCAGCGAATCCTGCCATGCACCGACATCCTTTTTATTTTATTCTCACCAATCCTCGAACAGTGATTTATGTTTTATCGCTTAACGACACACTTAATTGCGGATCGTCTTCCATATTGGATGCAATCGAGAATGCACCCGTGTGCCTCAGCCGTGACACTGTAATGATAATGATGAGGGTAAAGACGGGACTCGGGCCGAAAGGGCGGGGCCTCAACTTTCTCACGATCTGACGAACCGTGACGAATTATTATGGTCGATGTGTACTGCTGCTGTTTCCCTAGTGGGAATGTCACACAGGACCAGCACGGGCACGACGCCGGCCAGTACTGGCTCAGTGTGTTCCTCTTTCTCGAAACAGGTAGTCTACTATTGTATCCCGAATTATCTTCATCATTGAAATTGAATAAATTCACAAAGGAAATTGGGAAGTACTTTCCAGCAGATACACCGAGTCGCGAAGCCGATACGTGTAGGAATTTACAGAGTATCGGCATAGGTCAATATTGCAGAGAAAGAATCGACGACGCTCGATTCATGATGCCCAAAAATAGGTGGGCGTAGAACAAAATCGCAGACGCATCAATTTGCATCTCGCCAAACGCGATCGGAAAATTGTCTGAACTCGACGAGAGAACAGAGAGGTTGGTCTCAGATTTAGGCTCATGTTTAGAGAATTCGCTAATTGTAATCAGAAATATTTATAACGACAAATTCATTCAGTTTCATTGAACAAACTTGTTATCTAGTTTGTATGTCACAAACTTGTGTTTTACTCTGAATTCGGCAACGATGCTGAATACATTACAAAATTATATTTTTTGACGCGTACAAAACTACAAACAATTTTGAAACAACCCGCAGTTGTACATACTGCTTATTTAAAAAAAATTAAATTTAATGTTACATTCCAATTTGACTCGTGCACCTTTGGGCAGATGCTTATTTCCAGCAGCTGCTGGCACGCTGTCCACAAGATTTTCATTCCTATTTATCCTCAACGACATTACCGGAACGAGGCTCCGCAGGTGCTCGTCGCAAGTGGCGGACAAACTGGATTATCTCCTATTTCTCGAGATTGCGTAACGCTGTGGAAAATTAACTTATTTTTCCATAACCTTTTTATCGAACTGATAGAGAGCGAGAAGGAGTGGAGCAAAGAGAGTTCCCAGTCTCTCGCACTTTGTTGAGTAATTTCATTTGCGAACCGGAGCGGTCGACCTGGCCGGGTTCGTAATGCTTCGAGCACGGCGCACGATGAAACAAGAACGAAAGGGTGGAGGATGAGGAAAAATACAGATGGCGGTCAATAATTCATGACGATTTGTGGTAATTCTTTAAATATACCAGCGTAACGACAACTTCCGATTCTCTTTGATCTTCGCAAATTATTTAATGAATCTACCGAGAGAATTTCGTAAATAACTGCATAGAAAATGATAAACGAATGTACGCCAGTCACGAATAATTCAGCACTAATAGAGTTGAAAATTCGCTTTTTCAAGCTTGTGCTTGAAAAAGAGAACAAAAAAAGGGAATGAAAATAAGGTGGGGGCGATAAGAGAAAAGCCGAAGAAAGATAAACAAGATGACGCAGGACAGAGCGTCTGCTGTTGCAGGCCCCTGACGCACTTCACTTCCATCCCAGCCGAAACGTAATTTAAAAGTTGGCCACCCTCCCCGTTCTCTTCCACGGGAACGAGAGGTGAGAAAACGTACTGCCGTTGTCGGTGCTTCCGCTGTTAATGAAACTTTCTTCGCGTTAGACTCACAATTTCCGAGTGGGCGGATGTCCAGGAAAGCTTTCCTGACAGAATCCTGTCAGGCCTTTTCCGACCTGATCCGGTCCCGACCCAACGCTCTAAAACACCTGTCACGAGCGAGATCAACGGACGGATTTCGCTCGATAGTTATTGTTCCTCTCCATCTATCGATCCTTCGATAAAACTGACAAGGTCGGAATCGATACGTCGCTGCTGTTTGCGAAAACGTTTTTGATATCCTCTATAAACAGAATTGAGCGGGCGGTCGTTGGTCCTCGTACCGCTCGCATCATCTGGAAATAGAAAAGCGAAAGAGGAAAAAAGGAAAAACGCTGCTTCCGGTTTGTGTTTGTCACGGGAGAGAGAGGACGGCTGCACCCGGGAAATACGTAGAAAATTGTTTTACAGTTGACGCGACAGAGCTGAGCTGGCCCGGATAGACGGTAAAAAGCTTGGCGTTTGTACGCGGCTGCGAGGTCTCGCTATTTTCGTGTTTTCACGTCGATGCTGGATGCGCGGGTACGTGTTTGTCTATCTTCCCTATTTATGAAAGAGGAGCGGGAGCGGGGAGGAGAATGAAGAGGAAGAGGAGACGCGAAAATTTCAATCCTTCGCGTGCTCGATAAAAGAGCGGCGGGGCGGGTGTGGGGTTGGAGTTTCCACCGGGGCATCTGAATTGCCTGGCGTGCATGCGTTACCGGGGACGGAGTGCAAATAAGCGAAAAATGACTGCCACCCGGCACCTGGTTATATTGGCGTGAAGTTGGAAAGCTCTCGAAATTCCAACGTTCGCGGACTGCTATTCTCGACGTCCGAGTTGTCTGCGCTAGTCACGAAGATTCGACTAGGAATAGCTGCGGTGATAAGGGAGAGGGCTATATTTTCGGATAACGACTCACTGAACCATCGCAACGGCCAACGCCATTTATCGAGGATGACTGTTATATCCATTTAGTTTTGTCTCGAGCCTTTCCGCAGAGCGAAATGCCGCAGTTCACCGGAGTGACGTCAACGTTGAACTCCGAAGACGGTGTCAATCCACATATTTATGTGAGCTTAGCAAACCTTTTTTCCCTCGGCCATCCCGCCTCGCCGCGATTCTGGCTCATCTTTTTCATCCTCCGTTGGTGTATTTATTAATACGCTCGGCAACTTATTCAAGAGGCAGGGAGAGTTTGAGGGTGGGGAAAAGAAAACTCGTTAAAGTAGTTTCTCGCTCGAGGCTGAGGATCGAGTACGCTAAGCAGCGGCAGGACGCTCGACGTTTATTGCGCCACTCCTCTCTCCCACTCGACGTCGGAGAATAAATATCGGTAGCGGTGATAGCGCGAAGCCAGAGGGGAGAGAGAGAGGGCGCGGAGATGGAGGAAAGCAGCTTAAAGCACTCGCGAGAAATTGCATGCGAGAAGTGTCTGAGAGTAGCGACGGCGAGTATGGGTGTCAACACTCGCGCAACTTCTCGGGGATCTTCGGGTCGGGACCCGGATCTCTCTGCCTATCTCTTTCCTGTGTATGTATGTGTGTAACTCTCGAATCCTCGGTATAACTCGACGACGGGAGACAGCAACACCGTCGCGCGGATAGTCTGCGCATTGGGAGATTCGGACGCTTTGGGAAGAGCGGTTAATGACGACCGAAAGGATTTAAAAAAATTCAACACTTGTGTAAAGATCACGCTCTACCCGTTGCGGTGGTAAAACAGACCCATCGAATCCAATTTTATCGCTTTAGCTGGTCGAGTAAGGTACTTGTTGTATAGTTGAAATAATAGACTTGAAAAGTATTCTGCTCTAGGTGATCGGATTTCAATCACTGTGCAATGACCAGGGCAAACCTGCCAATGAATGGACAGGGTCGATAAATGGACACTTTCCGTAAGAGCACGTGCTTAAAAAAGTGTATTCATTGGCTTTTTCGTCTGCTTAACTGTCCATCCATTGGCCGGCTTACTCCATGTCGTCGGAAAGAGCTCTCTACCGTTACGGAGATAAGACAGAACCATCGATTCTAATTTCATCGCTTTACCCGGTGCAAAAAATTTCTTGTGCCAAACTTTCAGAGGTGATTTTTTTTTTCTTCGATAACATCTCGGCTTAAAAATATATTAACGATATTTCCCTCGAAACTTCGCTTTACACCTGGGCTATTCTGCCCTAGGTGACCGAACTTCAATCACTGTAGCGTGTCGCAGGAAAAAGCTCTTTCCCGTTCTACTTCGAAAAGCGACTCGCCATGTTGCCGAAATATATAACTGGTATAATGAAAACATTAATCATAACAGAGAGGTGGTCGCTGGGTTGGCACACCGTTGTACGTTAAGAAAACGTTAATATCACCGTGAAACCGGCGAGGTCGTTCTTGGTCCCCGTATCTCCTGGCCTTTTGTTAAGTGTATGTACGATATATTTCGAGATTAAAGGGAAGACAACGGGCGAGCGGGTTGGGAGCGAGTAACCGCAAGGTGGTCGCCGCCTTTGCTAATTCTTACCGAGATTCATAGGCTAAAATTTGTACGTGGCGAGACCGTTTCTAACGGGTCGGGCTCCGATGCTCAGTACCTCGCCCCGTTCGATATCCAAGGAATCCCCCCGTGACGCTCTCTCGGCCACCCTCCCGCTATTCCACAGTTATGAATGCCAGCACTAAATTCATTTTAATCGCCGAGAGATTACGGCAAGTAATAACCGCTAAAGGCTGTCTCACTTGTCTGGACGCTTTTACCGGCTACCTACGCCGACCACCGAGCGGCCCGTGGCTACGGTGTATGCGGTAATAACCATGTCAAAAACGATTAAAATAATTGAGGTATCTTTGTTATGAAAAAAAAAAAAAAAAAAAAAAGAAAGACACATTTTTATTCCGCATCCAATTTGGAATGAAAGACTCGGACTGACATTTCCGATGCGGACCACATTAGATATCGCGTGGACAATGAGGCCCCATAGAAAGGAAGATAAATAAAATAACCAGTCGACGCGCCACGCGCACAGGCGACTGAAAAAAATGTGAAAAGAAATGAATATAATGGAACAGGCAAACGACGACGGGAGAGAGTTTCAATAGCCGGTCGTTCCTTACGCAAGAGCATCGGTCATTATTTCACCGTAGTTATGACTTTTTCCAGCTAACGAATGAAAAAAAAGAGAGAGGCACCGATGCCGGGTGGTGTGATTTTTCTGCCGCCTTCACCATCCAGCGCTGCGTCTTCAAAGGTGTTCATTGTAAGTTTCAACAAAGAGTCGCCACTCGTTAGCGTGACCGTAGCTCTCTCGTCGAGTTTTCATCCGGAGTGTCTCTCGCCGGCACTTGGCAATCCTCCGAATAACAATAAAGATTGTCTCAATATTAAATTCGGCCAGTCTCGAGCCCTGCAGCCCTTCGACGGCTTTTATCCTTGTGTCTATGGTCATAAAAAAAAAAAAAAAAAAATGGCGATTTAATGAATTTCTTAACGAACAAAGTTTCGTTATAGTCGGGGCCCGACAAAGGGAAGAGGACAGGATTGAGGCGAAAGGGGGGAAACAACAGGGGAAGGATGTGCTTCGTCGCCGGAGAGAAAGCTAGTCAAGGCGTTGTTTTAAACTTTACTTAGAACACCAGGTAATCGGACTATCGCGAAACCGCAAGCAGCTCGGTAGGGAAAATAGCACGGCGGTAGTCTCTCCTCTCCGGCGATCGTCCGGCTCTCCTCCTTCGCGGCGATGCGACTGTAGCGGGTCTTGTTCGAGACACGCCACGGCATCCGTCGCGTGTCTCGCGATCCGAATCCGAAATAAGAGACGAACACTGGAGTGCAAGGGAGAATCTCTCATCGTTTCGACGTCGAAGTATTGTCCGAAGGTGATTCGTCTGCGAATCGCGCCCGGAGTGCATTTTCCTCTCGGCGGGACAATAATTAACCGGTATTCTCCGTCGAGAGTGAGAGGGGGTGTCCACCCTCGCCCGATTTCCGCGGTATGGAGCAGGTAACTATACGTAAGACGCACCCGCGCACCCCATTGTAAACGGCGCCTCCACTGTTTTCAGTACGATTGTTCCAGAAGCTTATTGTTTAAAGTTGGCTATTGTCATTATTATTATTTCGTCGTGCATTATACCCGAGGAAGATTTGTGAGTTTGGGTGAATTCCGGGTACGCCGGGGAAAACCGGCCGACCAACCAGTCGTCGAGTACCATTCGCCGATGTGTGCGTCGGGTATCGCCGTACCTAACATGCGCTCGCTCAGCGAAAGACTGATGAAGGACCACACGCACACACGCACGGAAATACCAAAGTTCCGGAAACTTTGTGGCACATCCGCAATATCTATAGCCTAATTGATGTTCCCTTGCTACACTCAAAGCCAATCGATATCTCGATCGCTGTTGCATAGAAATCGAAAAGCTGCAGATTTAAAAAAATAAATAAACAAAAACAAAGGTTGCTAGAGGAATATAAAAATTTTGCAAAAAATGAAACGCCGACCGAAAGGGTGTTAATCCGGAAAGGGCGTTGAAGCTTTGATGGATCGTTATTCGCTATGTGCACGACCCACACAAGCTCACCGGACGAGTGTGTATTGCGTATATGTGCAAAGAGCTGGGTGTGCAAGTTGGGTCGGAGCTGGCCGGTAGACGGCGCTGATAGAATGCATGTACACGGCAATACACGCTCAACTGGAAGCTCTGTGTGAGTCACGCGCATAGCGAATATGACATCGGGGTTTTGGACAGCGGTTCGAGGTGTGAAGTTGGTGCTGCGCATACCCTGCGTACTCGCTTCGGAAAGCGAATGCATCCGGAGTCTCGCCTTGAAGACACCATTTACGACTTTAATCCGTACTCCGGAGGCGCGAGGTCTCGTGCAACCGGTACTTATCGCGAATGTCTGCACACAACAGGAGGTGGAATATCGGGAAACCCATTTGCGTATGCGCGTGGGCAGTGAGTATGCATACGCTGGTGATTAGCGGATAGGAACCCGGCGATTTTCGTAGGTCGGGCCCCTCTCAACGGCTTACGGCCCAATAACCATTCAGCGGACGCTCCTCTACTCCAAAGCTACCCCAACAATAGACCCCCGTCAATTAATTATCGATAAACCGGCATTGAACGGATCTAAAGTGACTTCTTCCACTCGACTGCGAAACAGCGTTCACTTTTTGTTTCACGCACATAGCGTTTTCGGTAGATTAATCGTTGTTTGACTAATTCATCGTTTCTACCAAACGTGAGTAGCAAGATAGCTGATTGGCAGATCACTGGCGGTTTTTTTTTTCACTGTTTCTTTTATTTTTTGTTTCTTCGCCGATAGAGGAAGATTTTTTCGACGCGATAATAGAAATAGGAATGGCATGGAATAGTCTGCACGGTGATATATAGAAAGCAATCGATCAGGAAGAAGAGAGGTGGTCCGAGCAAGAATTTCTCCGCTGTCTGCCTCTGTCTATCCCGATTCGATTAAGCGGCCGGGACGAGCCGCAAAAATGGTATTTTTTCAAAAAAATTTTTTAGAATTTTTTCTTTTCTGAAATCGGTTGGTAAATATGCCACTTGAAAAGAATGGCGAAGGTTTTAGTTCGATATCTTGAAATTTTTTGAAAAAAAGTGCCGTTTCGCAAAATTTAACATAGGATTCCCTATGCTGGAAATGGTGAATTTTTCAAATTTCGAAAAGAATACAAGTTGCATGTGTTTTGAGCCGGAATGGGCCACTTAAAGCCAATGGAGTTGGTAAAAAATCGATACCTCGAAAAAAAATATTTGGCATTTTGAAAGTGGAAAAATGAGAAGGGGTAACCCCTACAATTTTTCGACAAAAATAGTATTTCTTCAAAAAAATTTTTTAGAATTTTTTCTTTACTGAAATCGGTTGGTAAATATGCCACTTGAAAACAATGGCGAAGGTTTTAATTCGATATCTCGAAATTTTGAAAATGGAAAAATGATAAGGGGTGACCCTTACAATTTTTCGACAAAAATGGTATTTTTTCAAAAAAATTTTTTAGAATTTTTTCTTTACTGAAATCGGTTGGTAAATATGCCACTTGAAAAAAAGAGTCTGAGCGATCAGGGATGGAAGCGTGTTGGCAGGTTTGGGGCAGCATGAGAGAAGGGAAACGAGAACGAGAACGGAAGAGACGGACAAAAACGGCGATTATGGAGGTGCTGACAGAGCTTGAACTCGACGGGTGGTGGTGAGTCCGCACCCAGCGGCAATGCTGACCGCACACAGTGCAGACGACTTGCTTGCTTGCTCCCTTTCTCTCTCTCCCTTCCTAAAACACGCCTCCTCGACTTCACCCCCGTAAAAAACAATCGACGATCGCTTCTTCGTTCAACGGGGAAATTCATTTAACACACGAGCATCATTAGCACGCTTCCGACGCTCCGCAATGTTTTGTCAATGGCGTTAACACCGATAATAATACTTCTTCCGGTTTAAAAATCTCAGTTTTAGACCGGAAATGGCGTCATGGGGGAGGAAACGTAACTTCCGATGTGAAAATTTCATTTTTTGGGTGAAAGTGACGTCATACCGGAAATACGTCACTTCCGGTCGCAAAATGACATTTTCAAATTGAAAGTTGACGTATTTCCGGTGCGACGTCGTTCCCGATTGAAAAATACGATTTTTGAACCGAAAGTAACGTTATCCGCTATGACGTCATTGAGACGTCACACGACAGTCGATACTCTACCAACGAAACATAGCTCGTGGCGAATGTGCTTTCAATTTTTTGTATCCATAGATGAATAAATTATCGGATTGCAACAGTCGCCGAATATCGTATGCATACGCTATCTCGAGCGCGCGAACGTGAGATTCGTGAGTTTGCGGGTAGAGGAGTAAAGTACTGCCGGTGCATGAAGCGAGAATGGCGACAGGAAATGACAGATGCCGAAACCACTGATGTAAATCGCAGCGCCTATGCATACCTATAGTGCCCGACACGTCGAGTAGATTTGTGAGTACCGGTACGAAACGTACGCGTCGGCTGCAGTAGGTGCGCCCTCGGTGCATTGCGTTCCGTGTTCTCGAACGAAGCCAGAAACCGATCGGAGGGAGACGGAGGATTGGTGAGCGAGTAGGAGAGGCCAGTACCCCAACGACAGACTCGTTGAGGAGAAGCTTTAAAAGGTATACCAACGGCGGCTCTGCCGAGACGCCCGCGCGGGCGTAGTAATTGGATTTCAGTTACCTGCTCCGCGTCCCACTTCGACCGTCCTACCGAGCATCGTAATATTGTCTCTCTCTCGGTATAATGAAATCACGGGCGGAGCAGCTCCTTACGTCGTTGCTTTCTCTCCCTCCTCTCTCTCTCTCTCTCTCTCTGCTCTCTCTCTGTTCAGCTCGTTCTTGCCGCCGATCGATCATGACTTTAGCTCGCTGTGTGAGTCGCGTGTATCTCTCACGACCGTACCCCGCTCTTCGTTCAGGATTGATAAAATTTTTCCCCGAGGAATCATCCCAAGCCCCGCGGAGACTACTCTCTACAAAAACACTACACAGACAACGATAAGACGATTGAATTAAATTCTCAAACTTGTAAGAACGTTAAGCACTCATAATTGTTATTTTTGTCGCCCCATGTCTTTCGTTTGCTGATATATATATATATATATATAATATGTTATCTTGGATTAAAGGGGATCAATATGATATCCCGCCCCAATTATGTCTCAAATAAATTATTTATGTACTGGGCCACATTCGGGGGATTTACCAATATTACATATTTATGGGTCGAATTTAACGAAGCCAATCGGCAATCGAACATCGGATCCGCGATGACACATACGACCATAAATAACACCGAGGAGAACGCGTTGAGAATGTAGAGGAGGATCGTGTGGGTGTCTGCGCTCCGCCGGAATAGCCGGTAAACATCGGTTGTTAGCGAGGCGACGCTCGGGCTCGGCTTTCAAACAATTTACAACAGCGAAAACACGGTTCGCGGCTGCCAACAGCCACCCCATGAGCTCATCGTTACCCGATATTCGAAATTGCCAAATTCTGTCGTCATACCTTCATTTTAATTTTTTCGATCCAGCAGTCCCGCACACACGTGTCCATGTAGAGTGTGTTTTTCTCATTCGGAGGTTGAGATCAATTCCAGATCTGGCATGGGATACAGAAATTCCGTGGGGCGCAACTGTGCCGATCGATTAATCGGTTTCTTTATCCTCGCACCCTTGTTCCGTCGACCCCGTCGTGGGCTTGACGTCAGAGGTATCCTAACGCCCTCGAGAACCCTCGTTATGTTGGCGTGATGAAGAGCTTTGCCGAGAAAAAAGAGGGCTCGGATAGGGTCACCGGAGCCGAGGGCGTACTTACCACCCTAGCCTCTCGCATTCGTTAAAAAGAAGAATAATATCTATGCAAATCACCGCGCGAGCTGCAACGCGGAGCGGAATTTGTTACACATAGCCAATCATTGATAACCAAACGCTCGGAACATAGTTGGCGCATGCCAACCACCGAAACTGGAAACTTCCCGTGAAGAAATTTGTTAGTGAGTCCAAGCTTACGATCGGATTTCGATCAGGATTCGTTAGGGATTCCCCAAAAAGAGCGTTTTTCTAAGAATCCAGCTGGATCCTAATGTGGAAGTTGAAATCGGTCATCAGTGCCGCCACCGCTCTTGGGAGGAAACCCTAAGCAGGGCGTCCTTATCAGAATTCAGATGGATCCCTACCCACATATCTGCACGGATTAATTTCTCGGCTGTAAAATGAGGTTCGACAAACAATCCTGAATAGGTATACACTTTAGGAAGTTTACCAGCAATTACTGGCAATTGCCCCAAGCCCCGTAGTCCGGCCAGTACCGCGCCATTGTTAGAATGTAACCGCCGGCCAGATCAAAAGCCCAGCTCGGATGTTGTTAGAATATCGGAGAACTCGATGGCTTTCTCACACTTGCACAACGTTGTACGTTGTCGGTTAATCTTCAACTTCCTGGATAATTCGTTGAACCAGAGGCTTTCGTACGGGCGAGTTGTTGATGAGGCAGTGGGCAATCTCCGTGCGTTGAGTAAAATGCTCGAGTAGCGGCCTCTCCGGAGGTCAGAGAAAAAGTACTACGGGTAAGGTATTAGAATAGACAGGCGTAATTAAAACAGGACGTAATTGAAGCGTACACCCGAAACTTCCACTAATGGGGCGCTATCAGTACGGTAACGGTTGTTCTAACGAGTATCGTGGAAAGCTTGCCGAACACGCTGTTCTAATTATCTCGATTTTGCTGCCTCGCTACTTGGGCGTCGGTGGTGGTGCATGTAGGTAGCTCCGGTCGGGGCAACGTGGATGCCGACGGTAGACGAAACGCGTGTGGTAAAAAGGACTCCTCGAAGGTGGTAGTTGCATGAGCGCCTCGCCGACCCCCTTGTGCAACCACTCCAGACGCAATTAGGGAGAGAGGCGAAACTCTTCCTTTCTCCCTTATCTCTCGCTCATAATGAGATTGAAAAAAGAAAAAGTATGCAATAAGTACGCGAGGAAGGACGGGACGAAACGCTCCTCTTTCTTTCCGTCTTCTTCGTCGTCGCAATCGTCGTCGGGGCAAACAGTTCCAATTTTAGCCGCGAGTCAGCCCATCGCGGGCAATCAGCAGACACGTACGAACGTTATTTACCATACGGTTAGATGTACCTCGTAACTCGGAAACTCGAAGCGATCACATTCGTACCCCGAAGAGAGATGGAGCAACCCTATCGCAATTACGTCAGGTGGAAATTGGGAAACTCTGGGTATATGGTTATCATTAATTACCCGATACAAGACACAGCGCTTGACACGGGTTGCCTCACGGGACAGCATCTCCCGTTGTTACCTATTCCCCCGTGGGACTAGTTCCTCCGGACGTTGATCGATTTGCCGGATAACACGGGGAGAGGAATTCCCTCCGCGAAATTAACGTGAGGATAGTTCACCGAGGACTACCCGCGCTCCCGAGGAGCTCCCCACCGGGCGCCGTGAGAACGTTTAATCCCCGAAATACTGGATCATCCAAGAATTTGAGAGCACCCGAAACTTTGAGCAGGTAGAGAGAACCACGATTCACGACATCCGCGGGGCATTATGGTCTAAAATAAATGATAATTCCGCGATGCACCAGAAAGCACTTGTGGCACTTCAAAGAACCATCACCAGCAGCGACACTGTAGTGGATAGACCTGATGGGTGCAAACTAAGCGACAAAAGGGATACGGCCTATTGGATCGATAATTTTGTTGACGATAGAGTCAGCCTGTCTGAAGTCCAGGCACATGTTACACGGTAGATTATTTAATTGCCTTTCGATGTAGTGTATCGCGCAGCACGGAGCCTCCAAAAAAGCTTGCACCACGCAGAGAGAAGAAGGTAGTCTGGTTCTCGCACTGATTCACCGTCGGGGTAGGTGAAATGAATGTCAAAAGTCCGGCGAGATTGCGTCAAAAGGTTTTCCACGGGAGTGAGGCCTGTCCGGGGAGTTGTGAAGCCCGTGCATCAAATTCCGCTCGTCGCTCCAGCTATATATACGGTCCAAGCTCAACGGATTATCTTTTCAATTAAAATAACGTCAAGGGCCTTCAGCTTTTTTTTCTGTGTCGATGGCTGCGCTTTCGCGTTCAACCCCGCGCCCGGTGGTCGAAATATGTCTGTGACTTGGCTCCAGTTGATGCGTAGCGTGACTTTGAATGTAGGGGTAAGTTTTTTTTTTAGCCTCAAGGCATACACACGTGGGTCTTTTGCGGCCACTTTAATCGCGAAGAGTGACGATTTAGATTGTCGTCGTGAAAAGTGGAAGCAGTTGCTGGTGGCTTGCCTCGCGGAGGATGCATTATTTGCGTTGTCAACGTTCGAACACTTTCCACTTTCGACAAACTAGCTCGCCTAATCCGCCGGATTGCAAGTTTCTATGTATATGCACCTGGGTAGCATGCGAGTAACTGCACTGGCTGGCTCGCGTGCCAGCTATCCGATAACGAGGAAAGCACGAGAAACGGACGATGGGTCGGTTGATTGCACGTTAGCCTCTTACCGTGCCAGCAGTCGGCGACGAATTCTTAGTTTCCTGCGATGTATTGCCAAGACCCAATCGTTACTCACGAAGCGATTAATTAATTACCGATCTATCGAAAGCAAAGTTTTTCTAATGAGCCAAACATACAAGGACAACCCGTGAACCACATGTAATCTGCAAAAGGTTGTGAAACATGTCTTATGTTTGTCGAGCAGTCGATGTGAATAACTGAGAATGGGAGAAACGAACAGATTGGAGGAATCTCAGAAATCTAGCGTGTGTGTAATCTGTAACCAGAGTATCCGCATGTGCCCATTGAATTATGCGCTGATAATTGCGCTACGTGCATTGCCGAACCGACGCGGAGACACCGCCTGCCTGTGTGGCGCAAATATCAGTGCACGTTCGTCAAAGCCACGAGTCTCCCGATACCCTAGCATTGGTATCGTGTTCATCGTTGCGCTTGTAGCAGTATCTTGCATCAGTATTACGCACATATGGATAACCGTGCATGATCCGATTTATAATAAGCATTTCGCTTCGGAGCATATCTGGGAAGCATCTGTAGTACCGTCGGCATTACCAGTATGTTGTGGTAGTACCAAAGTGCCGTACACGGCGGCATGTAGGTGAGCGTTACGGCACCGATGCTCCAAACAAAGGATTAATCCGTTCACCAACGAGGATTAATCCTGTAGTCTGTCAGTCGATGAGTTCTAATCCGCAGTACCGGTAATGCGGTATAACATGCTTTCATGCACTGACGCACAAGAGACGATAGTCCAGGCCGCTCACGGCGGGACAGACAAACCTCTCGGGAGAGATTGTCGGTGCTGTGGCCAATTGGAATGATCCGACGATGGAACAGGATAGCTTCTACAGAAATGCTCTTCTTGCTGAGCCAACAGGGCAACGATGCTGAATTGCGTCATCAATATTTTTTTGGATAAAGTAAGCGGCCCAGTTTTCGACATCTTTGGAGCAGTGAACGCGGTTTTCCATTATTTATACAGAGGTTGTTTCTCCAGTTCGAAAAAAACCGTTTTAGTGTATGCGCCGAAGCCTTCTGAATGCGCTTCAGCCATTATTGAAGTTTATTCAGTCGAATATAATTATTCAATTAAAGCTTTTATAGTGACTTTCCATACTACTGGGGTTTCCGTGACTTTTTACGGCTCATGCTGAAGTTTACGTCACCTTGGTTTTTCCCAAGAGCTTGGCCCAGTTTTCGTCACTTATGTAGTTTTTATCATCGTCATGTACGCAGTTTCCGTCAGTCGTGACGCATAATGTCGGATCGCCGATGGCCAAGTTTTTAACTGCTACATTTATTATTAGTATAAATTGCGACCGGTGACGGTAACTGGGACCGTGATCGAAACTGATTTACCTCACATTACTCGATTAAATCTTAATTTTTAGTGAATTGATACTCGATCTAGCTCAACCTTCGTTCAATTCCCAGCCACCGAGTGTTGTTTCAAAGTTACCCAATAACCGATATAAGATACGTCACTCGTAGCAGGAATCTAGAAGGATTCGTGCAGTGCCTCTCAGCGGCTCCTCGTAAATTACTCATGCAGCCAATATCGCGTGGCGTCAACGGATTTGGAATTATCACATGCAATATATATATATATATATATATATATATAACCGGTAGGCTTCGAAGGCACACCGTTGATGGGCTATATAATGCTATATTGAGTCTTAGATGATAGGTGAGATGGAACGTCTGCTGGTACTGGCAAGTCGAGAATGGATGCAACGGGGACGACGTCACGGTCAGGCTCTCTGCCACCGCCGAGTTTATGACTTAGGCAGGTGAGCCGAGTGCGCGGCACTCGCCTGACGATAATGGGTCAGCGCCCTGTATCTTCCCTCCTATAATTTTCGATATAACATTTAGTTGGTACTCAAGGTTCAACGCGCGGATCTTCGCCGACGTCGCCAAGATTCTCTCGAGCGTAAGTCTTCGACTGCCACGCTTCGATGCGCTTCGGGATGGAAAAATCGTTGCGGAGAGCAGTAACGGTTACGTTAAGTTCGATCGAAATATTACATAGCAGATATGATGGCCCCGGGGTTTCAACACTGAGCAATCAAGACACTATCGATCGCTGACGTATCCGGAGCATGCAAACGCGATGGCCGGTTGACACGAGTCCCGTAATCGCAAAAACGTCGTGAGTTATCCGTGCAGAGGACGACACGAGAACGAGAACGGCCGATGGCTGGCCCCGTGTGCACTGGCTGGTTCAGCGGACGGCGCGTGCATCCGACGAGTTCGTCCGGAACGTGCTCACCGGACCCGCAAACTGTTTCCCATTGGAATGACCGCGAGTGTGCGGCCGCACGGGGAGGGGGGGGGGGGGAGGGGGGGAGCGATGGGACAGGAGAGAACAGGAGGTGATATCGCACAAATCGCGAGGCGTGCACGTTGGCGCGAATGGTACATACCTACGGTACCGAAATCTCCGCACCGACGTTCACTCTTCATGCAAGCAAACATTGTTCGGGAGAAACCTTCTTTCGGCACGACCATCACGACCGGATGTTCGCCTACCACCAATACCGCGATTACTCATTCTACAAAAGAAGTGACGTCATACGGAATAAGGTCACTTCCGGTCGAAAACTAAGATTTTAAAACCGGAAGCGACTGCGAGCTTCAGCAACTGTAGTATTGAAACTCGCCCATGGTTTTTCTGAGGCCTCTTTCACTTTTTTGGCAAAAATCACCATTGGCTCAATTCAGGTTCGAGCAAATAATACCCTGCCGACGAAACGCGCCAGTTTTCATCTTCTCATTCGAGTTCAGGGTAAAACAGACGACCGCTTATCGCGATTACGATCGATTATCGCCCATGCAGTTTCGCTCTTCCGTAGTGCTGCAGTTTTATCCATTTTACCCCAGAGGTATTCCGATATCGTTCGCTTTCACGAGACACATTATTATAGGGAAACGGTAAAAGCGTCGTGCGTCCCATGTAACCCTCATATTCGTTCGATATCGTGTATTTTATAGGAGAGACCGGGGGAAAATGGCACAGCGGGACAGTGAGGGCAAAACTCAATTTTCCAATAATCTTTGGATGCCACATTTTGTCCCAACGATACATTCGGATTTTCAAACCCGTTTTGCGCCACGTACCATCATCGCCACCATCCAAAAGTTATTGGAAAATTGCGTTTTCTCTCATTATCCCGTTTTGCCCCGCTGTGCCATTTTGCCCCGCTTTCCCTTACCTTCCGACTCTCGTTCTCTACGAATCTTGGTGATCAATTCACTTTATACTCCTCCCCGAACGACGGTGCGTTGAGCTCGAGTCTTCGTTCCTTGCCTCCAGTGGTTTTCGAATTGTCGTGATGGAGCGCGTTGTTCGGTCGCACAGGATACCGGCAGAGATAACATAAGAATCGAACGACAAACCAATATCAATGCCCTGTCCGTCAATTCGATTGAAATATCCCCATTCCGGTGTATTTTATTCTGTTACGAATTCCGAGCTCAGAGAGCTACCAAATAGCAGTTCGACGTCTAGGCAGCGTGCACGGAACGAAAGCCGCATGAGCGCGGTCCCAGACTCCTCCACGTCGGGTACTGAGATTTGCGCTCGGTCGAATGATAGTGACAGGCCAGTCGAGTGCTGTGCACCGCTAGTGCATCCTTCGAGATCCCTCGTCGGTTGATCCTTTGAGATTTCCCGAGAAACGTAAGCCTTCTCCGAGACCGACCGCTGACGTCCTTGCCTCCGTTTCGCGCAGACCTTTGCTAACAATGCGGCAGTATTGAATCGTAATCAGTAAATTGACACAACTGCGAGGCCTAAAGCAACGTAGAAAGAAGGATTTAAAAAAAAAAAAAAACATCGGTGAATGTTCCGTTGGGACACTTATCGGTCAATGTATTCCTTCAGCCACGACGATCGCGCGAACAAAGTACAAAAAAAAAGAAAATATCTCCATCTCGTTCGTTGAACTTACGCGGTTTGAGCGTCCTTTGATCTTGCACGTAGCCACGAGTTTAAAAGTGTACGCAGGTACTGTGCAGTAAATGCAGAGAGATGAAAAACACTTTCCCGATTCACCTATAGATTGCGGGAGACATCACAGAGGGACAAGCAGAAAGGGGATAGAGAAAGATTAACGTCCCGGAAATATTTTGCGAAGTGTACCGCGAGAGCGCGAAACTCGAGAAAGCTGCAACTAGTCAGGGAAAAGAACGAGGAGTTGGGTCGAACGAGCGGTGAAAACTTTTACGGGAAGCTCTCATCGGCAGCTCCTCCTCATCCCCTCATCAGTAACGCGACGACGGTTTTCTTCCTCTTGCACTCTTTCATCCCGGGAAGCGAGAGAGCGTGTATACCGATATTGGAATACTTCGTAATTTCCACCTTTCGGGCTTAAAGAGAACTGCGGCCGTAGATTGCGAGCCATCGCCGTCATGGGTCCAGGGGCACGTAGCCAGTATATCGTCGGACAGATAGCCAGGCTCCGCTGCCGTTTCTCTAACGTGATTAAGCTAAAAGCCTTTCCAGACGAAGGATCAGTGGTTCGTCCCTCGCATGGAGAACGTTTCACTTCTAATACCTCAGTAGTACACTCCATGCTTGTAGATCTATCGCCGAGGCGGAAGCTGCGAAACTTTGCATTTCCGTACTCCCTTCCTCATAAATATATTCGACTGTCCGGCACTCTTGCAGAAAGATGTGGGAATAAAAAGCAACTGCTTAAGTTTGAACCCTTAAATCGTAGCTTCTGCGGCACTTCAACCGCAGAGGAAACTGTGCAGCTTTTTGAGACCACAATACGACCACCGGGGCATTGTATTGTGGTCTTGCTGTCATTTCAAAATGTTCGGTCAAGCCAGTCCTGGCAAACTTTAATGTGTGTAACGTATTATGAAATAGCCATATCTGCCCCCCCTAAGGTCGAATTTTGAGACGTTAGTTTGAAGTTTAGATCGCTCTTGACATCGAAGTTTGGCCCGAACTTCATTGCGTACTTAAGATGAAACCTCAGTTCGGACTTGATCTCGTGCTTAAGATCGATCTTAAGCTTGAACTTATAATTGAATTTGAGTTTAGTAAACTTAAGTTCGATCTTAAGTTAAAACGTAAGATAGATCTTAAGCACGCAATGAAGTTCGAGCCAAACTTCGATCTTAACTTCGGGCCAAACGTCTATCTTAAGTTCGGGCCAAACTTCGATCTCAATAGCGATCTTAAGTTCAAACTAACGTCTTAAAATTCGGCCCCTAGATTCGTAGATCCATCGTTGATTTTAGAAAAAAATCTGGCATCTCGGTCGGCGTGCAAGGGAGGGCGCATATTATAATATCACCGTTCTATGATATTCCCGTACGACGAACTTAAACTCGTATCACCGGAAACGGAAACCCATACCTACTTCTGTATGCATGGGGAAGGGTTAAGCCCGGTAGCAAGCGAACGAGAGAACTTGGTCGAGCATCGCGCATCGATCATCATCCATTCAGAGAGAAAAGGAAGCTGCCCCGTGTGCCGGAGCCAAGTTTCGTCGAGAACTAACCCCCCCACTGGATCCACCCTATTTCGTTATTCGTCCTCGTCTTTGTCCCTGGCTCCTCTCGTATCCTCTCGGAGCCTCTCGGAGCCTGGCTTCCTCCTTCCGATCTTCCCTCCCAAGGGAAAAACGTGCGCACCCAGAAATCTGGAAATCCGGATGCCCCATTCTTCCTCGCTTCTTTTCTTGTACCCAATCCAGAATGACCTGCACAATATTTTCTTCGGACGAGAAGCGCCAAGAACGCGTCCCGCAGAAGCAATTTTCTCTCGGGAGAGATTTCATCCCTTGTTTCCATCATGTTACACCTGAGACTCCGATTTCTCTATGGTAAACGACATCATAATATTTATATTCAATTTCTCAGCATCGGTTGCTACGTCTTTAAAACGTTTTATCTCATATTTTTATTATCGTTGTTCCGTTGAAAAAAAAAAATCTCCAGGTCACCATGGAAACAGGTACATGTGTCCGGGTCTCCTAGAGCCCCTAGATCTTTACTCCCGTGTGCTATATGAGATTCGGGTTTTTCGAAATGCACTCCCATGAGTGAATTTGGATCAGGATTTTTCTTATTTCACTCCCATGCGCTATGAACGCCGAAATCTCGAGAATATAGTATATGGGACTGATTTATTATTTTCGAATTTCACTCCCATCCGCTATGAACGCTAAAATCTCGGGCATATAGCATATAGGAATTATTTATGATTTTCGAAATCTTCTCCCCTGTGCCATGGGATTTGGATTTTTCGAAATTCACTCCTATACGCTATGAACGCTGAAATTTCGAGTATATTTTATATCCAAAACAAAGTTTTAAATACCAATCAGAACGTTCCAACCTTTCCTGGCAAAAATACAGACAATGCTTCCTCATAAAAGAAGCTTCGCGAATAAAGGAACTTTATGAGAAAGCGACGTGAAAATTTCAATCTTCAACTTTTTTACATTTTGATACACATATATTTTTTTTATTGTTCGGATAAACATCTTTTTTGGTAGATTTTTTAATTTTTAAGAGGTTTTTTTTTCATAAACATATTCTCTGAACGTTTTAAGTACCCGGCGTACCATTTTTACTTTTTTGAAAAAAAGTATTTTGTGTTTGTATACTTTACACGAAAACCCGCGCTAAAAGCGAAAAGCAAAATGTTATCATTACCACCCTCATGCGTTCAACGGTTACCATGTTTGCATTATAAATTCTAACATTGTACAATGTACACTCGACTGCGAACTCTATTGTCTTTGGCATGTAGATAAAATCCGATTAAGCCATTTAGCCAGTACACGCTTCGTTTCGGCCTTACTCGCATCCGTGGCCCGTTTATCAAATTACGCGAACTCGGATTAGACGGATTAAGAACCTCGCGCGGCCAGTTTACCTATCAGCTTCGTCGTAGGATTACACGAGTATCTCACATGCCTCTCGCGGTGAGCCAACTTCGTGTCTGCATACGTTAAAGAGCTTACTTGCATTTAGCGCGTACACGAAATAAGAACTTTCTGTTAACGGTATTCCCAACACTTCGAACAGGGTACGATAATAACAATTATATCATCTCAAAGCAAGAGTTAACTGCTTGCATAAAATAAAAAATTATTAAAGTAAAATGGATTTTCCCGCAGTTGCAGTGAAAAAAAAAAATTGAATCCGGGAAAATTCACGACTCACTGTGTTTAACTCCAGATCTACTTGAAATGTGGTTTTTTAAAATATTGTTGAATGTTGACAAAATGGTCTGCTTGAGCTAAGCGGGGTTTGGGACCGACTTCAAAATTGACATTGTCGAAATTTCATTATTGCTTGGAACAAATCAATTTTTCCCCGGGTGTCAACTTTGTCTCGCGCCCCTCTGTGTGGATAAGAACGAGGATACAAAGAACAGATAGACACGAATGGTATCTAGCCTCGAGCGGTAGACCCAGAAGGGTGTAATTCGTTAAAGGAAAAGTGAGCAAAAAATTTAAAAAAACATAAAAAGAAAAAAAAGCTGCTCGAGAGAGTGTCGGAGATGTGGTCGAGAGCGAGCTCAGGTGTTACCGTGGATAAATCGACTTTCTCGGGATTTAGAAAAAGATCTTCTTGCCTGAGAGCTTTGCGCGGACGTGAGCCGTGTGCGTTTAACGAATAAAGTTACCGGATCGTGAGAATACCTCGCATTGAAATGGCTACATGTAAAATATGTGAACGTGACAAAGTGTGTGCGAAGTATCTCGATCGCTCATGACCATCCGTAGTAGCAGTTGTGCATGTCGTGGCCGACTACGAAGTGGAAGAAAAAAAAAAATCCCACATGAAGAACGATGACAAAGAGGAAATATCCGGAGAACCAGGTGTAACATTGCGCGAACCGGGAATAAATAGGTCGGAAAAAAAATGTTTATCGACGCGCTCACCCGGGTAAACTCGGATTTACCGCCGGACCATCCCTCTCCCAGTTCGGCCCGAGTGAGGGTGCATTCGTGAGGGTCGAAGATCCCTGGAAGTCGAGCCGGCCTCATAGTCGTAGCTACTTCGCTTCTTGAAGTTTTCTCAGCCATAGGTACCCAATTAAACTCCCGAAGAACCTCGAAGAAAAGCTCTTGTAAGATCCGATCTCGAAAGAGTCGCGGAATCGCGGGTCCATTCGCTATTAACATCATTCGTTCCGACGGATTGTTGAAATTAGCGAGTCACGAGGCACAAAGTTGAATTTGAGAGAAAGAGGGATATGCAAAAGAGGGCTCCCGATTTATTTATCGTTCGGAGGGCCTTGGTTCTCCTCCCTCGATTTGTCGAAGCTTCGCCCTCTTTCCTTTTCCCCATTTTTTTTTTTTTTTTCTTCAGATCGGCACTGAATCAACTATCTTTCAACGTTTCTTCTTTCGCTCTTGCTCGAGTATTCTCTGGATGCTTTGCGCGAATCTCAGGCTCCATCTCGGAGCGCTCGAAGTTTCGCGTTACACCTTGGCGAGGGATTCCCGCGCCGGTGTGCTGCACCTTAAGATCGAAGCGCATCCTTTACTTCTCTTTCCTCCGAGGCCCTACGGCATGGAGAAATTTATTTTCACCCGCCTCCGGCTCGCATAATAAATTGTCCCCCCGCTCCCCCACCCTCCGTCTTCTCTCCGCTTCACCTTCCTGCTCTCCTACCTCACCGAGGATCGTAGCCAGAACGTCTATTTTCGCTAAGGTAAAGCCCCTCGGGGTGGCCCGATCCACTTAAGGTATCTCTCTCGCGATACATAAGGATTTATGCAAAATTTTTCGGTCTCCCTCCCGGTATACTCCAGACGACGCAAGCGTCTTCTCTCTTTTCTCTTCACTTTTCCGTCGCAATCGTCGTTCCGAGATCCTCGGGATATGCATGACCCTCTAGCAACGGGGGGAGAAATGGTATATCCGCGTGCGAAAGGTGAATTTCTCGAAAAGCACGGAGAATTTAGCCCGTAGTATGTACGTACTGTATATACACACGTACATATATTATATGTCTATATATATGTACACACACACACACACACACACACACACACACACACACACATATATATATATAACGATTGTGTGTGGGTATGTGTGTCTCTTTTGCTCGGAAAAAGAAAGGGGGCCAAGAGCCCCGGGAAATAATGGAGGAAAGTGATTTCCGGAAAGTTAAAAGCCGCGGATCAAGGATCGGCCGGGACTACCTCACGCGGATCCTCCTTCACGTCTTCACCGTTCTCATGGTGCTTTCGTCCCTCGCTTCTTTTCACCCTCTTCACCCTATTTCATTCCCGTTCTTCAGTTTCCCGTTTTCGCATCCTCGGCGAGCACTCACGAGTCTCGCTCCACTATCCGAACCACCGACTTCGGAGCGTAGACTCGAACGAGCAGGATGTGAGGAGAAGGACTCGCGGATATCGCGAGACCGGAGCTTGTATTGTTGTGCGGGATAGACTGGCGCAAGATACTCGTTATATCTCGATGATCTCGTCTCCATATCGAGTCGTGAACCCCTCTCGCCGATACTCTTCACTGCTCTCCTTTGTATACGACAAACGATGTTGTTATACGGCTTGAGAGAGTGGGGCAAAATGGACTGCGGGATACAATGAGATCTTGAAATCCTCAATTTCGAACGTTCTGTTGTTGACCCACATTATTCCGGATGTTTTTAGAGTTTATTTTTTATTTCTAAAAAATAAATGGAATGGGGCTCAAGGACTTCGGGCGATGACCCATTGACAATGTCTATGTGAATGGCGCAGATACTAAATACACAGTAAAAAAGTTTGCACTTTTACAATTTGACCACAATTTTTTATTTGTTAATTTTCCGATCGCACCATTCGACTCTGGTTTCGCAAACAAAAGTACAAACTAAAATTGTTAATGACACGCTAAATAGAAGGACGAATTTTTATATCCGAACGTGAAAAACGAGTTTCTCACTTATTGAAAAAAAAATATTGTAACGAAACTCCGTATTCCGAATTTACGGAAGTATTTTTTACACGATATTGTCAATAAATGCACTTTTATTACTACTGCTAATTAAAATACAGCTGGTGAGTCGTACATATTGGGAAGTCGTGTGTCGACGAGTGCATGTTAATAACGCTTTCAAAAAAGTTGACATATATCGTGTAAATCGAGAAAACTTCCTGAATTGCTTATCTGGCCTTCGTCGCCCGCTTTGTCTCCCCTATAGACGCTGCGACAGAAAGTCATGTAAAAGTTTAATAAAGATTTTTCCGAACGCGTGTATACCCACTCGTTTTCAAACTATACAGAAAGGAACTCTCACCCTCATTGATCTCTAAAGTTTGATTGAAAAGAAGCCATTTGACTTTTGTTCCGGACTATTGGCATTGGTATCGCGGGGCGGGAAGGTGGGAGGGGTTCCCCCTCTTTATTTCTGTATTATCGAGATCACAGAAAGGGGTTTCGTCCACCGTCGGGAAAATTTTCTTCTCCCCCGCGTTCCGGCGATATCGTTGGCTTACGGAAAACTTTCCAGTTCGACTGTTTCGAAATTCATTTTTCGCCGGGTATCTCGGTGTGTCTGACAAAGTCCGCCGCGTCTCGGGGACCTTTCGTGATAACAATAAAAAAAAAAAGAAAAATGAACAGATAAACAAATAGGAAGAATCCGGACTTCCGACAATATCGGGTATGGAAAAAATTTGCCGAACCTGCAGATCCATCGTGCATTCATTCGATACCGGATACGGTGAGGATATCGGATAGGGATGTATAAGCCCGCGGGGCGCCGGCAGGATTACAGATATGGACCGGAGAATGCCGAGAATGCGGTGGTCTTGTGTTCGCCACGGTACGCGCCGCTCGGTACAGTAGTATTTTTATATTACACTGTTGGAAACCAGATTGAATAACGGATGCGGAATTACTTCGTGATTTCGCTCGGTGCGGCGTCCGGGAGTCCGATGCACGCTCCCGATCACAGCCATTAGGGACGGAAGGTGGGACGGTTCGAGAGCCCGAGCGCGGACGATGAACCGCTATGAACGTGAGAGAAAAAGAGAAACGCACAGTGGCAAATACCTCGAGCACAGCGGAGGGTAATTGAGCGTTGTGTGCGACGCTCGCGCTGTTTCGGTTTCTACCAAACTAACACGCGGCGAATCATGCACAAAAAGCTCTCGGTTATCGCGTGTACCCTCGCGTTCGTGTGTTTAACGCGAAGTACCGTAGCACTTGCTTGTTTGCATAAAAAGTGAAATTCGACCAAATTGCCATTGGCTGAGAAAATTGTTTTGGTAAACGCCGTGTTGCTCCGGTGCTCTATTGCTTCTGGCTCGCTGTTCGGAGCTACACAGAGGCGGGGACCGAGCCGGTTCGTTGGACGGCAGTCGATGCTCTGCTAATACTGACAAGCAATTTTCCCTTTTCGGAAACGAGAGCGAAACGCCAGTCCGATGATTGGACCTATTGTCGAAAATCGCAATTGCGCCTCCCCCGCTCCCATCCCGCTCCCCTAGTATTCGGTGGCTATTCTCCGGTCCGCGTCATCCTGTAACAACAAACTTCTGCCCCGCTGTGCACTAGGTACAAAACGATGCGTAACGAGAATAAAAATAACCGGTACCAAAATAATGTTCCGACTGCTGACAATACAAATGGGGGAGATATAGAGGCGAAACAGGGGAAGCTGTACACTGCAAATACGGGGCAAAATGGGGTACAGCGATTTCATAAGAACACAAATTGTTGGGTGGACTGGAGAGACGGGGGCAAAGTGAGGGATGTGGGAACGAGGCGTGTACGGGGCATAATGGGGTACCTCCTTAGTCGGGGCAAATTTTAAAATGTTGTGTACAAATTACATGGAACAGAGCATATATGCTTTGTTCCATGAAATTCCATGAACATACGCATATTTCATTTCCAAACTACGCGTCACTTTCGACGCTGCCAATAATTCGTTGCCGACCGCCGGAAGAAAACAAATTGTTGGTCCACTGGAGAGATTGGGATAAAGTGAGGGACACGATACGCGTTGCAGGACATAATATTTTACCTCCTTAATCAGGGTATATTGAAAAAATGGCGGTGTAAAAATGTAATGAAACAAAGCATACGCATATTGCATCTTCGAACTGTGCGTTACTTTCGGCGGTGCCGATGATTCAACGCCGATCGCCAGTACAATTAATTAAAGTAGCAACGGCTGCGCCGACATTCTCAACAGCGACGACATAGGAAGCTTGGTATAATCGCAGGTAATTCGTGAATCGATCGAGGCGTACAAAAAAAAACTCGGTCATACCCGCTCCACGACCCGCCGTTGCGCGAAGCCACGTTCGCAGGGTCGAAGGAGAAAATAAAAAGACCAAAAAATAAAATAAGAAAAAAAAATACGAAATTACGTATCGTCAGGGAGTTCGCGGTCAGCCTTTCTTTTTCATCCACTATCCGCCTCCGAGTTCTTCACGGACCGAGGCAGGAATACTAGCTCACCCACACTTGCAGGTCGTCCGCAGAGCAAGCACGAAGTTCCATTAGTCGCTCGTTAAATGAGCCTCGCTTTTCTTTCCCGCGCGTTGTTGCAAGTACGTACTGCGGTATGTAATATATCCCGAGAATTTATTCGCAGCCGCGTGCGGGGCTCCCTTTACCGCGTACCTGCACGCTGATGCAAAGAAGAGCGGGCAACGAGGATCACCCGAGGGGGAATTCGAATGTTCGAGCGAAGAATAAACTTTTCGCCAGTTTGGGGACGTAACAGTTTTCAGTATCCAATGATCGCCATTACCCCGATCTCCCGTACTCGAGCTCGCGCGAAGAATCAATGCCGCGAAATCGTAAGGTTTAGCCTGCAGGGTAGTGGAGACATTATAACGGGAGACAGGACCAGCCCTACGAGGGGGCGAGGGCGATACCGTGTGTCGTAATTGTTTTACAGTAATGAATATTGCATTTTTCGTTGCGAGGAACGCGAGCTGCAGTCGTAAAACATTTAACGGCCGACGACGTACGAAATCACATTTTTCCAGGTCAGCCGACCGCGATCCCGAAAACTCGGAATGGGCTGAAACTACCCCCGAACACCCGCGTTCTTCGCACACACATACACACACACACATGCAGTCACATTCTAGATCTACACACACCATCTCTCAACAGCCGTCTCGAGAACACGGAAATTGGATTTCTGAAAATACGTCAGATTGTATATCTTACACTTTGCGTTTCGTTTGCGCGGTAGCGGGGAAAACTCGTGATGTAAAAGTACCCGCAACAGTAGACGGTGCGATAAGTTTTCCGCGTATTGACCGTCCCGATCTTATCACACACCGGCCGTAACTTAGCCAACTTGGCTTAAGCGTTTCGCCCCGTACTTTCCGCAACTTCTGACGATAAGTTTTATTCTTTTAATCTGTTTCAGGTAAGTCGTGGCGCAAAGATGGAAGATCCTGGACTGTGTTGCGAGGAGAAACATTGAGACGTCGGATGGAAAAAAAAAAAAAAAAAGTGGAAAAAGATGCAAATATCCGCGTGCACTCATGAGATACTACGTAGCTGTGGCGGCCCGAGTCGATAATTCCCTCGGGACCGTAAGTACACGTCGGTACTACTTCTGCGTACCGGGCCTGCAATTACAGTCGCCGATGGCCCCACTTTACCCCGCGAGACTGCCCGTGCACACTGCAGTAAAACAGCGAGGACGTCGCTCGATCCACGTACGGAAAGAAAAAACGTCACGCGTACTTGTGGTCTGCACGTTAGATTCGAAGGGTCGGAGAGATAAGTGGATCATTGGAGGGGGGGGGGGAGGGAGAGAAAAAGGAAAAGTTCCCGGAATAATGATAGCTGGTCGAGTATAGTCGAGGGTGTCCCGGCTCCCCTCGAAGCGGATCCCTCTCGAAGGGTTCGCGACGAACATGTACAACTCTCGGTGAGAACGATCGAGCCGATCGGACTGTATCAAATTTCCATCGGTATAATCCAATATCCTTTCGTAAACTCCCTCTCTCTGTGCGATATATTAATCGCTTCTGTCCACAGGATCGGTGCCAGTCGACGACAGAATAAAAACGGTCGACGATTGTACGAACCGATCGAGTCGCCTCGATCTCCCTCGCGCCCCGTTCGACGGCCGATTTCCAAACTGATTTTCGCCCATCGATCGCCGCGTCGAAAAGTGTAGGCCGGGAATACACGGTCCGGACCAGTTCCGTGTTATTTTTTTTTTTTTTTTTTTTCGGGCACGCCGCACGTCGTAAATCCGCGTCGAGGACGGTTTTCGCGGGAATAGAGAGAGTCGGGCGAGCGGTCGCCAGTCTCTTCCGGGGCTTGGTGGTCCAGCGCCACTCGTCGCACACCCGGTAGCACGTGTATGCGGTAAAGCCGTTACTCTTTTACGATACAATAAAGAAAAAAAAGAAAAAAATAACAGCCCCACGTTGAGAGCAGCGGGAGAGAAGAGGGCAGAAAATTACTAGTCCACTCACGTCGTCCCGGCAAGAAACACGATGTACATATCGTATCGTCGTCGTGTTACGCTTTATAAATAGGTTAGGCATTTAACATGGGATATGCATATATATATATATGTATGTATATTTCGTTTTTGTTTACCATCTATTTTAATTGTGCCGAGCACTCCCTCGTTATTTTACTTGTCGCGCCTTGTATTTAGTTTGTTAAATTTGTCGAGCACGGAAAACGGAGTGGTATTGGGTTTTGAGCGCCCATATATGCACCGAAGAGTAAACACCAGGGTACCAGAGAGCCGACATGTGCTATGGATATTTTCGTGCTCATACGTTCGCGGAAGAATACCCTTGCCGGATCAATTTCCGAGCGCATATAGCGGTAAAAGGGAGAGCCCGTTGAACCGCGGGCGATCCCCGCTCGCCGGTCGTTCAGGGGTTGCCAGTCCTGTCCCCGAGTTAGCCCCGCGCGAAACGTATAACCTTTGCCTTTGTATATCAAACTAATATTGACGCAGTGACCGGGGCGAGCTATCCGACGAGATCCAATAGTCTGGTGCGGCCGAGAAAGCGAGCCTCGAGGATCGTTGGGGAGAATACGGGCGGAGAGAAGGGCAAAGACGACAACGACGATGGAGACGTTTTCCCATCACTATCTCGACCAGCTCATGCAAACTCTCCCTGTGGCCAATGACCCACGGTAAATTTACCTACGATCACCTTTGCCGCTCAAACGCCGAAACGGAACGAAAAGGAAGAGAGGGCTCTCTTCCGAATGGATAAGATCCTTGAAAAAACGCACGAAGGAAGAATACCTTCTTTCACGCGACAGCGCGATGGAAAAATCCGAAACCATCTTTACATGGGATAAGAGGGTCGGTTTTCGAGACCAACTAATAGTATTTTGTAATACGAGGGCGGTGAATCGAACTTTATACGTATACGCTGTGTAGTGAGTCACACGAGTGCTTTCTGTGGTATGAGCCCAACTCACTTCACAGTCTGCTTACGATGTTTTCGTGTGCGCGGCACTGGCATCGCATAATATTTTTTGTAACGAACGCAGGAGAAGTGTTACTCCGTGCCTGCTGATTGTGGCGCCATACAGCCAGCGTGCGTAAAGTACGAGGAGCGTGCGTGAAGTACGAGAAGCGTGCGAAAAGTAAAATCGGCCGCATGCGAATGCGCCCGGTATTTATACATGACCATGTAAATTTCTGCATCTTCAAAAATTAACTTTGGCAACTTGTAGCGCCTAAATTATCGCCTTGGAAGAAAAATCTGTAATGACTTTTTTGTGCCTTTCTTGATTCTCTACCAACGCATTTTCTCGAATTTTTTTTTTTAATAATTTTTAAGCCAGTTTTTATAAATGTAATATTTTGGCCCGCTGCCACGGTTTCAATAATGAACTAAAAAAAATCTTTATACCCTTACAATTTTTCGACAAAAATAGCGGATTTTGAAAAAATGCGTTGGTGTAGAATTGAACGTAGAAAAAAAGTCCCAAAGATTTTTTTTTAGATCATTATTTAAACCGTGGCAGCGTGCCAAAATATTAAATTTATAAAAACTAGCTCAAATATTAATTTTAAAAAAATCCGAGAAAATGCGTTGGTAGAGAATCAACAAAGGAACCAAAAATTCCTAACAGATTTTTTTCCCAAGCAGATAATTTAGGCGCTACAACTTGCCAAAGTTAATTTTTGAAGATGCAGAAATTTTTATGGTCATTATTTATACAGTACACTTAGCTATAAAGCGCAACTTACGCCACTCTCGGCAGGCACGAAAAATCGCACTTTTCATGCATGAGTTGCAGAAAACGTGTTAATTAGTCACCATTTGCCGCGAAATCACCGAACAACTATTTAAAATCAGCCTGACCGATATAGCTTCGCCATCCCCTGGAGAATCCGCTAAATAGGGCCTACGAATGTAGAAGTCGTGTTGTATGTGTAGCGTACTTAGAGGAAAGTGCACGAGCCCGCGAGAGACTGGCGGGGTAGTAGACAATGACGTATCGTCCTATTTAACATTTAACAAAGCTCATTGCGGAAGCAATCAAAACTTAGGCCGAGCTGCGGGGGTCCGCGCCGAAGTCGGTTGGTTTACCGGCGGAATACTGAACGTGCCTGCTCTTATCCGTTCTCTCTCTTCTCCTCTTCCCGTCCGTCCCCCTCGCCTCCCTACCCTACTACTCCACTAACGAAGAAATAAGTCGATTAATTGTTTCGAGCCGGCGAGCTGATTGGCTCCTGTCGCTGCTGCTCCTTCTGGTATGAGAGCCGGGTTGCAGATAGATAGAGTCCAATGCCACCAGGCAATTAGAACTCAACGTCGGCGGATACACAATTCCGATACAATGAGAGAACCGAGCGATTTTACAGACACGAGCAAAGGATCCTTGTTGCACTGTGAAGGTGGTCTACGTGTTGGATCCGCAGCAGCTATCCAGCCGGATATTTTTGAACCGTTGAGATAACCCGATTAGGTCCGTATTCAACGATTATTTAAATTCTACCTGGCCAATTTGTCAATAGAAATGTCTGCATTTGTTCGGTCTAACATTGTCGGATCGCGAAGCGCACTATCTCGTGCATCACTTTCGACGAGTCTGCTTGTCTCGCGAAGCTGGAGCATCCAATTAAGGAAAATAACAACGTTTCCCCGTCGCCAGGGAGAACATGAGGCGGCTTGAAAGAGCTCCGATACTACCTCTTGTTGAGGTTCTGGTTACTGTACTTTGCTCTTTTTTCGAACTACTCCGTCCTTCCGAACTGTTTCCGTCCTTTTGAGCACGATGTTGAAAGAGGATTCAATTACACAATGAGACCATGGAATATTTGGTAGTGGCGTAGTGACTGAGGGCGCTGCGGCTCTCTCGTGTCACACCAGCGACGAATGGTACCATTTTCTTCTTCCTTTCCAATCGATTTTCCACAAATCAGGGACGTTCGCTGGTGGCACGGAGGAAACGGGGGTTGGACGGCGGCTGGCGAACGAATCGTTCATCGATGGTTTGGTGGGGACCGGAAGAACCGGGCAGAGCTCGGAGTTTTCGGAGCGCTTGTCCACATCCAGATTTGTTCAGAAACTGGGACGAAACGTGGTAGGACGACATTCCTTCGCGGGAATCCGAGGAGCTCTGGCGATATTTGCGAGCTCACGAGAAGTCCAGAGCCCAGAGCCTGGGTTAACCGTTTACCGTGATACCTCGCTACCCTTGAAGTCGATATAGAGGAGGGTCGTGGAACACGGAGTTGGACGCCGACGGTACATGTGACACAAAAAGAACAGAAGAACCCGAGTCGATGCGGACGTTCTTGATTCGTCCACTTGGCTCGTGGCCAGTTGTAAATGTGAACTTAGTGAGGCATCAACCCTTTCCCGGTAGTCGCGGCCGCCATCGGACTATTGCGTGGCATAAGGTAACTCTCTTATACAATCGGTCCGAACCTCGGGGGCTCACGAAAAAGATAGTTACGTTTGCCAAACGTCAATACGCGGATGATGTCGCGTACAACTGGATTCATCGATCTGACTTAGGCGATTCTTTTACCCGCTTTGAGAATAATTCCGCGGACAAATGCTGCTCTAAAAGAGCTCTGCGGAAATAAACTCACGGATTATTGTGAAACTTAAATTATGTTTCCTTGAAGACCAAACGCCGAGAGCGGCTTTCAGCAACCTCCAATCGTGGCTGCCCACTACAGATGTGTCTACTTTCAGCGTTGCTTGATTCACGTCATTTTACCCACAGATCTATCTACGCGCGTAGCTACAAGGGCCGGCGTGCGGTCAAAGTACACGCTTGGGAAATTAGAAACGTTATTGATTATTTTTTTGCTCCCTTGTTTCCCCCGGCTCTCTCATCCGTTTCGCGAACGGGGCTCATAGATCTCGAAGAAAATCGCAATTTCCAGGCTCGCATATTGTACCTCGATAAATACTGTGCGGTGAACACCCCGGCCGGAAACGAGTACAGTTGAATCTTTCATATGTTACATTCACGTTGGTTACGAAGGCACCGAGTGGGGACAATCTGAGCGCCTGAATAAAATACCACAGTCGGTAACCAAGACTGCAATTCATTTTTTTCTGAGGTGTCTACCATCTACGAGCAAAAATAAATTCTTGCGTGAAATTAAAATAAAAAAAATGTCTTTTAATAATAAATGGTCGGCGGTGTAAAAAAATATTGATTGCCATTTTCGTCACCGACCGGGTTCGGGTTGAGTGGGCCGGAAGAGGTGTCGCATCGCTCCACACCTAGAAAAATGATTGTTTTGACGACGACCCGGAAATAAATATTTATTTGGTTTAAACAAATATTTTGATTGATTAAAATAAATATTTTTTTCAATTAAACAGATATTTATCCAAATCAAATAAACATTTATTTATTTAATAATGAATCATTCTTCTGGGTGCAAGTAACATGCCAGAGATTCCACTGTACAATACTTTGTGACTGTGAACAGAAACGATAATATAAAACACTGCTGGTACACAAGCCGGATTGTGCTCGGAATCGTTAGATTTTCGTCTGGTGCGGCTACCGTCGCCAGCTGGTCAAAAACTAATAACGTGTGAAATTGGGCTTTTATGGTATCCACTGTGACTCGTTTTTCCTTTATTGCCGACTATAAATAATATTCTATTTTGTGTCTCCTTCGATGAGAATTACGAGCATCTCCCTACCGCTCATAAACCGGGAACAATATGTAAAACGCTGTCAACTTCGTACCCGCGCAATGTAACGGACATTAGCATGTAAAAACATAAAAGACGCGGATAGTCGTTAAACGTGCGTGGACGTCAAAGTGTGTATCGCGGGCAGCGGCTTTCGAGAACAGGGGATGACTTCGAGCTTCAACCTCACACTCTCCGACCTTTTACCACAACCCCGACGTTCTGTCCCGCGAGCAGTTAAGTTGACGGGTGCTAAAGTTAATCGCTACTTGGCCTACCGCAGTCCCCGTCGCCCCTTCAGGTTTATTCCATACCCACGCCCGCTCTTCGTATTCCTCTTCCCGCTGACTAGTCACTTACACCGAAATATATCCGTATTAAGATTTTGGCAATCTAATATTTCTGGTTTTTTCGATACCAGTATAGTTATCATAAAAATTGTATATTTTTATACCATTTTTTTATCAGAGTTTCAACCTATGTCAACTGACGCCAATATTCAACTATTCACCAGTCACTTTTACCGAAATAAATCCGTTGTAAGATTTCAGCAATGTAACATTTTTTATCTGGTATTTCTTGTACCAGTATATTTTTTTATGAAAATTCTATACTTCTATACAATTTTTTTTAACAGACTTTTAACTCGTGGCTTTTTTTTATTACATTCTCAATTACTGCGACGATTTGAGTACGAGCTTACATCGAGTTAAGCCTTTGTACCCACAAAAAATAATTTATTTGACACCCATCAAATGACCACGCATTTAATTCCAACAAATTTATTGACTGTCGAATAAAATACTTTTTTTTTATTTCTGGGTGCATTGTTTTAATTTTTATCATCGTACCGAGCGTATGTGCCACGTACCGAAGCTGGTATCGAAGCATTCCATGATTATAATTCATTCATTCAGGTGTACGGGAGTATAAGCTCTAGCCGTGTTATTTATGGGATGCCTATCGGCGGTTTAACCGCCAGAGGAAGCTCGCACCTACGTGGCAAAATGTTATCTATGTACTGAACTGCGTAGTATATCGATAGACATTAACGCCGCTTCCCGATTGCTATCCCCCCCCTCCGCATCGCAATGACCTACATGCGAAGTTTCCCTCCCGATTAAACCACACTATACGGAGGTAAAATATTTTCTGAGATCCCGATGATCGTGGCGCGATAACTAATGGGACTGTAAAAGTCTCGGAGCGTTCTTTAATTTCCATTTCTTTAGTGCCATTGCATGTACGCACTATCGAACGGCATCCGTCGGGGCGCGGGAGTAATATGTCCATTTCAGAGCCCACTTACATAGCCTATAAAGGCTACATAGCCTATATAGCCTAGGATCGATAAAGGGACGGAATTGAGAGTATGGCTTGACGGAGGGAACGTCACAGATATAAGATCGCTTTGAGAGCTCGCGTCTAATAAAGAGAAGCGGAGTTGACGTATAAATCGAGTTACGGAGAGTCGAGCGTTCGATTCGCCGCAGAAACCTCTATGTCCTATTCCCTTGCCTCTATACCTGGACGGCCTGAGAGACTAGCGGAAACACGAGCATCGCCGTACACTCTTTCAGCTTTGACGGAAATATAGTACAGTGGCGAGTGGGGCCAAGTGAGCACTCGGGGCAAAATGGACTCTTTCCGAAATACTGGAGAATTTTTCAAACTTTTGAACCATCCGAACCATCGCTTCGCCGAAGCGTTCCATTTTTAACCCCATATTATTTTGTTAGATATTGATCATTCATATTTTATCTAGAAAGAAACAAAAATATGACCGGTAAATCGTGGTTTTCAACGGTTTTGTTGATTTTCACTTCCATTGCAGGAAGTCCATTATACGAGTGTAGCACATTATTGAAAAATAGTAAACATTTTATGTAACGCCGAAAAAATCTCCCTGAATCGCTTATAGCTGGTCCACTTTGCCCCACTCTCCCCTATCGTCGTACTTCGCCGGATGTACGTACAGTCGCGACACGGGTTGGAGGGAGTGAAAACCCCAGGGAGAAGGACCTTCGAAGCCCGTGTGGATGGCAAAAATATGAGTCGAAGAGTTGTTCGTTCATTCGTTTTCGCACTCATTTATCCTTCTCCGCGGTGGATGCTACGAGTATCGAACGCGCACCGGAGTCCCTCTTGTCTCGTTTTGACGTGAGGAAGACGCAGCGATGTCGGTTCCCTCCCTTTAGCAGGCAATACAAAAAAAAGAACAAAAACAAGAGAGAAAAAAGAAAAAAAGAAGAAGAAGAAGGTGCAGTGGTGGTGTAGTAAGGTGCACTATACGAGAGCAACTGAAACTCTGAGGGATGGATAGCAGCGTGGATACAGAGGCGGAGGTTTCGTGGTCCACCTCTATCTCTCATCTTCCATTTTGTGCTTTCACCGAGGAAAAATTATTGTTAGATCTCGTCGTCGAGGATGCACCGTGTATATACCAGAGACTAAGTATAAGAAGCACCCGGTGAAAGCTTCACAGGCATGAGAACGCAATATCGAGAGTGACGGTCATTCAGGCCGGAGTAATGACGCGAACCGTAATCTCGATCACAAAACTTTTTCATCATCAAAAGATGGACTACAGCATCGGTCGAGCGGAGCTCGGTATCGGCGAAAGACAAAACAAGATTCTGCATAAACACTTTTAGAAATCTTTGGGTCGAATTTTAAGCCGTTAGTTTGAACTTAACATCGAACGTCAGTTTGAACTTGATTTCGTGCTAAAGTTTAGTCTCAAGTTCGAATCTAAGTCTAAACGTGAATTAGATCGTAAGTTCGAACTTTGGATCAAACTTAAGCACAAGATCAACTAAGATTTGATCTCAATTTCGAGCTTAAGATCGACCTTAAGCACGCTATGAAGTTCTTGCGAAGCATCAATCTTCGATCTCAAGGGACGAACTTCGATCTCACGAGCAATCTTAAGTTCAAACTAGCGTTTTAAAATTCGACCCTTAGAGCGTTACATGAAGCCTTGGCAGTCCCAACCAAGGCCCCTATGTGACACTCTAAAATTTCTACCGCAGTGAACAGTCGAACAGTTGAAACGATTCTAGGATCGATGGAAGTCCGGTAGGTACGTCGCAGATTCTAGATCTGCGGCTATTCGGTGGGCCAGGGGGGAAATACGTGCGCTCGCGAGGTTTAATGGCGAATTTTTTTTTTCGAGAAAAAGCTCGCGAGCTTCCAGCACCGGTAGGAAAAGAGAAGCGAGACAGCTCCGGAAAGGTTACCGGTCATAAAATTTTAAAGCGACTTGTTCGAGAGTATGTCGGAGGAGGGAAGTGGCCTGCCGCTGGGCCGTAGAATACCCTGCGCTGGAATTCCGTGTGTACGGTTTACCGTCGCGCACGGTGTGAGACCGGCCTCCCAGCCAAGCGCCATGCACCGTCCCCGACCTACCCCAACACACCACTACCTTCGTTCCTCGTACACCATTACGGTCGCTATTCTCGACCCTCGTGTCGACGAATCCCTAATGGCTGGTCGAGCTTTTATTTAACCTATTCCCTGGCTCTCAACGCCAGGCCTTCATACACTCCATACACCGTCCCCAATTGATTTTTCTCGTAGCAGGAAAAGCGGAACGGGAATGACTATTATCCTCGTACGCGAACCCGCTCGGCCGTGAATCACTCATTGGAAATTCGAGCATTAATTCAGCACTTAGAAAATCGATACTTCTTTTCAATTTTTTTTTTTCTTTCTGAAAAATTTATTTTAATCGTGTATCGTGTGAAACCGTAGTGCGATCGTACCGAGGAAATCAGTGAGAGCAAGGGAGTCCGTTGAGGGAGGCACGAACTGGCTCGGACTGCAAGATTCTGTCCCGACCGCATCGACGGAAGTGCATTCTCCAGCGGCCATTATCGATGCACGGTGCCCGGAGTGTGGCCGGAATCGTAATTTGTAAACTAGTTGCTCGGCTTCGAGTGCCCTCTCCTCCCTCGGGGGACTAGTTGTCCTACTGTTTCTACCCCTCCGCCAGTAAGGGGGTCGAGGGTTTGCCCATAGTTGTGTGTAAGTTAGCCGGACGAGGCGTTCTCGTAATAAATTTTGTACAAATGCGAGAGTCCCGGACCCGCTTTAATTGGCGCGATCGTCGAGGTGAAATTCGGTGGGAGGCGGAGGGAGCGGGGGGGAAGCTCGAAGAGCGCCAAGGGTTGGTTTCGTATTCCGTGTAACGCGATGCTGGGTAAATAAATCCTGGAAGAGGTGTTTCCCTCGAACGCTCATTCCGACTCGTAAATATCTCTCCGACATGGAGAGATACATCTCTGGATCCATATGTACCTAGACTTAAAGTGTATCTAACTATAGCCAAAAACGAACTGAGCCGAACCTTCCTGAAGGTACGGCCGAGTTTGTTTTTACCCTGCTTTTACCCTAAGGGCAGAGAGTTGCCGAAGGTGAGGCTAAGTTTTGACTTGGCCGTACCTTCGGCAAGTCTCTGCCCTTTGGGTAAAAGCAGTGAATCTAGACCGACACGGTAAAATCGACCATTGCGCGTTGGCGCAAATCCAGATTAATAGATAGCTTTCTCTATGAGGAAGCAAAACATCTAAAAAGCGAGGTATTCAAGCCAAATCCTGTGGTTTATAATACCAAGCATGCGAAAAACGAGTAAAATGGACCACCGCGGGACGTATGTGAAAAAAAAAAATCCTATAAATATTTCATCGACCAAGCCTTTGTAAACTTGTTTGAACTAATTCCGGCTCGTTAGTATCTCTCCAGCGTAGACGGATACATTTCTGGATCCGTACGTACCTAGACGTGGAGTTTGTGTAACTATAGTCAAAAACTAACTTAACCGTACCTTCAGGGCATTACCTTCAGCAAGCCTCTTCACGAAGGGTAAAGGCGGTGAATATAAACCGTGTTGACACGAATGCAGATTGAAATATAGCTTCCTGTACAAATCCAGCTGGGATAGGAAGCAAAAGATCTAAAAAGTGAGATATTTTTAAACAAATCCTGATGGTCCATATTACCAGGCATGCGAAAAAATGAGTAAAATGGGCGACCGCAGCACATTCGTGAACGAAAAAAAAATCCTAAAAATTATTTTATCTGCCTGAACTTTACAAACTTTTTTAATGGCCCATATTCATTTTGCCCGGGTCTCCGGAAGCGTCGATGGCGGACTGCATGGAGTACGAGCGCATGCAGAAGCCGAGACAGTCCGCAGCGTCCATACACAATTTAGTAATGGCGTCGGGAATTAGAATTTTCCCTTTGGCGAATGCTCAGCTCCGATTTGCGTTTATGAATGGCAAAGGGCCCCAAAACATTTGGAAATTCTACTTGGTGCGTCATCGTTGCATCGGGTATTCATGCCGGGTGAAGCGTCACACATACGTTTGTACGTTACATGTTAACAGGACGGTCGTGCAATTGAATCTCGGGTGAAAGCCGGCATGGACTCCACCCTCCGTCCACACTTTGCTCTGCGAGAGATTATAATGAGAGAGAGAGGTGGCCACACAAGATACGAGATTCCGGTGGCGCCGTCGTCATACGGCTGACGGACACGAGCGGGCCAAAGGTACGGTTTGTGAACCGGCTACTCTGGAGAACTGAACATTAGGTAATTGACCGGAGTTTCTATGCAATATCAACAGACCATTAGCGAGAGTAACCCGGCCATCCGGTCCCAATTTCACAAGGATCAAACGCTTATGTCGGTGCATTAACACTCGGGGTGCGTTCACGAGGCAGGAACACGGGGCTGAAAGCTACATCGCTTTCACGGTGACGTTCCAAAGCAATTCGATGAAGACGCATTTTTTTTTCCTCCTATTACATTGCTTTACGGTTAATGAGAGCGTCTATATAGCGATGAAGAACTTGATCTGTCGGAGCCTTCACTAGGTCACCTCCCTGCAATCAACTACCTTCGTTACCTAACGTTCATCGTACTTGCAACACGGGATCAGCGGGGTCTCTGAAGTTCACCTAATCTCGTCGACCCTCGAGAGATTAAAGCGATGTTCTGGTGGAATATTTGCTTTGCTTCGCCCATTATTTTGTGCATTGGCGAACCGACGAGGAGCAAAGGTGACTTCAAAGGGATGGCTTTGTGACACTGTACTGGAACTCGTCGCAGAAATATTTTCTGATGCTCTGTCTGAACGTTTGCATCTAGATTTATTTCATACGTGAAAAGAAGGATTGCGGGAATGCCGGCGAAAACGGAAATGGTCTTTCCAACGGTAGGAAAAAAACAAAGAAATAAAAAATACATCAACGAAGAGAGTCGCATTCGCAGAAAAGGGCAGAGCAAAGGTATCGAACGAGAGGGAAGGCAGATGGTGTTGCCAACCGAGAGAGTATCGAATACGATTGAAGTTGGTATCCGGGTTCCGTCGAGCGAATGACACGTCATATCAGTCGGTACGTTATATCATCTGTACGAGAAAGTATAACTGAAGTTACCGGGGGCCGTTCCAGTCACGTGTATCGAGTTCGTAGTCGCGGTGCAGTGACGGAGCGTATTATATATTGCTGCTACGAGAACTTGGTACGCAGTGGAGAACGCTATTGTAAGTTGACAGAAAGTGAACCATACTTTTCCCATACCTCATGTGTCCGCCCGCCTCGTCGCTCATGCGTTGTGTCACGAAAATAATCATATTATGAGAATGTTCTCGTTCAATTTTTGATGCCACGCTGTGCGGAGGAGACGGCGCCAAGACGGGCAAGGGGTGGTAAGACGGGCGACCCGGCTAAAATAACATGGTGTCTGTACGAACGAGTCGCGGGCAAGAGTGTGCATAGCTGAAGAGTCGTCCGAAGAGAAAAAAAAAAAGAAAGAAAAAAAAAAAGGAACGCCTCGCTCGTACGACGCTGTCGTCACGAGCTCCGAATCCGTCGTCAACGTCATCGACGAATAAAAGCAAAGTTCGAACGCGGTGATAAATGTGCGCGGCGTGTCAGCGATCGGCCGCTGTCGCAGTCCTCGACCCTTCCACGGGGAAAACCCCCTCCTCAATCGCTATCATAGCGTCGTTCATTTTCGCAACGGGGACAACGACGACGTTCCAAGATTTCCTCGTCAACTGGTAATCGCCGACGCGGGCGCCTCGTAACGGACACGGTAATTCGGCGAGGAGAATAAAAGCAGAGAGCGAGTCGCCGCTCGTTCGGGACGATGGTAACAGGAGGCGAACGGAGGGGCGCGTTCGTGTCGCCGACATAAACCCCACGGCGAACCGACCAACATCGCAGGGCCTTTTGTCACTCCTCGGGAAAAACGTAGGAGAGCTAAGACTCTTCCGTGTATTTTTTCAAAAAAATTTTTTACCCTTACAATTTTTCGACAAAAATGGTATTTTTTCAAAAAATTTTTTTAGAATTTTTTCTTTGCTGAAATCGGTTGGTAAATATGCCACTTGAAAATAATGGCGAAGGTTTTAATTCGATATCTCGAAATTTTTTGAAAAAAAGTGCCGTTTCGCAAAATTTAACATAGGATTCCCTATGCTGGAAATGGTGAATTTTTCAAATTTCGAAAAAAATACAAGTTGCATGTGTTTTGAGCCGTGTGTTTTGAAGACTCTTCCGTGTAATGAAGCAAGAAGTAACACGTATCTTTCCGGGGTTGAGCAGTGGCCTAGTGGATTAAACCCAGGCTCACAGGCATTGGGTCGAAGATCGATTCCTATCCAAGCACCAATGAATTTTGCTCCGTGCGTGTCCGCGATTCCCAAGCGGCTCTCGGATTCCACTTAAATCGGTGGATCCGACCGGGTATTTTTAATTCTTAGGGTTGGTGCCCGATCGATTGATGAATTGGTGATACCAATTAATTCACCGCGAATAATCGAAAAGTATATCGCTACAAGGAGCGGTTGGCTCGAGCGCCACCAGTCTTTTCAAAGGGTCGATCAAATTGATAAGAAGAAGGGAGGGAGGAAGTAGAAGAAGAAGCGGTATATACGCCTCTGCGTGTATTAAAGCCCCTCTGGACTCCCCGCGTTCCCCGAATACCTCCCTCTAAGAGCGTAATTTACTTTACGTCCGTGCTAATTGATTTCGGTTGTTTACGGGCAGCTTTATAGCCAGGGGCCGCGAGTTCGCGAGCTTTTCCTTCCTCTCTTCTCTCTTCCAACGACAGAACCGTTTAAGAATTTAAGAGCCTCGCGAAGGCTCCCTAGGTGCTCCAGGGAGGGGCCGGAAAGAAGATTCACCGGAAACGAGTCCGCGCTGGAAGACGAGGCTCCTTCTCCGCCCTGGCGATGCTACTCTTCGATTTGCTCCGAGCCGAAAGCCGTAAAAGAGCTCCCTGCGAGGAATCCGCTGGACAAGGGAGCGTGAATAAAACCATTTTCACCCGAAGCCATAGTTTTTTCGTGAACTGTTTTATCATTGCGCACTGGTACGTTCCTGTTTTCATCTGAAATAAAATGTGCTGGCTCGGAGATGCGACTGTTTGGACTTGCTGTGATGTCCTTTGAGACCAACAAAACGATACCGGTAAAGGTGAACTCAAAGCCGGTTTGCTACTCGACCGTTACATCACGACACGAGCCAACGAAAGTCGCAAACACTGTTAAAAATGTCATGAAATTTACAACACGTTTAACATACAAAGTTATATGAAGTATACAACCTCGGTATATGAAATTAGAATTCATATAAATTGTATTTGAATTTTAATAATTTAATCTTTAATGCAAGACCTGTATATTAAAATTACCGGTGATGGCATTGAAAATTAGGACATCCGTATATCAAAATTATGTAATTATTACAAATATTACACAAATAATATTGTTTTTAATATACCGTTAACACAATATTCTTACATACGTATCAATGAAATTTAATATACTGTATATGCATAAAAGTTCAAATACATTTATGAATTTTGAAACTGAATTTTTTTGCAGTGAAGCTAAGTCAGAGATTTTCGTTTGAGAATTACCAAAACTTCCGTGACCCTCATCGTCCAGTATTTCCGGCTGTAGCACCGGCAAGTGCACAAGCATCGCTGCGGAGGTTCGAGAACATTGGGGATTCGGTGACGATTGGTAATGTCGCGTCAATTGTTTGTTCGACAATAGTCGCCACGAATTAATCATTCCAGGCGGAGCGGGCAACTTTGTCATTGTGGTACCGATCCGCTCTTTCGATCCTCTCAGTTACCACGACGTTCTCGCTAATCCCGGCGGCGACGGCTCGCCTCTCGCCCCGCCATCCTCGGCTCCGGTTCTCTCCCGTCGACAGGACGACGTCGCGTAACTTGGCAAGCTCGCGCGCGGCCTCGACGCCGGGAGCCGAGATGGGTCTCGGGGTACTTAACTGCAACTCCCCCAGTTTCGGTGGCATTTGCATCCGTTCGTCAGAGCTCGGGAGTTGCGGCAATGCAGTCCCGGGCACACACCGAGGCAACGGGCTGAAGTCGAACACCGTCTCGTTTCCCCCCTCGCATCCACTCCGGCTTTGTGAACTGCCCAAACTTTCCTGTGCGAGAGACCTGAGGAAATTCGCCGAGAGAATTTCTGTCGGCAAAATGCAACTCTGACTTTTCTCTTCGAATCTCGCGCCCGCCCTCCGTTTCTCGGTCATTGCAGCACTTTGACGATGTACGGTGTATAGCGCACCGCCGAAAAACTTTTAAGTGCGCGAGGCATTAGAATGAAAGCTCTCGGGGCCGGCGTACGTGCATCGTGATTCGACGGATTTGTTATCGGGTAATTGCGGGAATGACGAAAAATAAGCGAGGAAAAGTTTCGGGGCGGGCGCGGGAGAGACGGGCTGCTGGTTCACGGAAGGGCGGAGAGTAGCCATCGGGAACACCTGTGATAGTCGCGCGCCGGCGGTGCAGAAGCGTGTAGGTCAGCCGGTTACACGCGACAGGCGTGCCAACCTCGAGGATTAATATTTTTCATTCGATAATCCACCAAACGAATCGGCAATATCGTACGATAGTGCCCGCGTCTCCGACCCCCCCCCCCCCCCCCCCTCCCGCCCTCCCTGCGGGGTGGGTGTCGTCGCCCTGCGCTCTACCGCTGAAATGGGATCGCGCCACGGCCGTTGCTCGCACGTTGTACGTAAAAATGCTCGGCCAACGTTTTATCGAATGGTACAATAAAATAGTGCGGGGGGGGGGGGGGGGGGGGGCATATTGCACTCTCGGACACTCGGTAGTTCGCCTCCGGTATCGGTGCTCGCACTTTTCTCGAGAAAATTTACGAGCCGAACTACCACGCGATTATTGTAATTGTACCGGCGAACCATGTTTTTTTTTTTTTTTTTTCTTCTCTTTTCTCTTTTGCCGGCAATTTATCCAACGTAGAACGCAACAAAGGAAAACGAACGGGAAAAGAGACGTGCGCCGGGTTTGACGGAACAATGAGGAACGCATCAGGCAGATGACGAGAGAAATAGTAGGTCGTAAGGGGTAGTTGGGCAACCCCGACAGGCCGAGTAGAAAAAAAGCCGGCCCCCGTTTCTTCAGCAAGTCGGTAGCGGACGTTTCACGACTGAAAAAATATTAAGAGCACGGAGAGGAACAAAAAAAAAAAAAAGGGTAGAAGAATACTCTCGACAGGAACGAGGATATGGGCTGAGGGAGCAACGGGAAGAAAAAGGGAACGGCGAGGAGGACATGAGAGAAAAAGGCGCGGGCGAAGAAGACTGCGCGACGGGACGGGACGAAAGGGGGGTTTTTCGATGAAATTTACTGCGCGTCGGAAGTATTCTAAGAGGGTTTCTTCCACGCGGCTGCATGGCGGAAAGTGGAAACGGGCGGCTAGGTGGTTTATTTGAATGCCTGCTTCAGCATCTCCTGTACCGGTCCAGAGCTCTTCCATACTTCGCTACCTCGGTTCGATGTAAACCGAGAAACAATGGAATGTAAAGCCCGCGTTTTATGCACCAGCGGTTCGTCCGTGTCCTTGACGAGTCGTCCTGTACATTTGACGATCCATATTCCATTGATAGTTGTGCAAAGTCACTCCGTTCGGGCGTGGTGAGCTAAAACGTGGTATCCGGCTAAAAACTCGCGCAATCGTTTACCTTCGATGTTTCGAAGGGGAGCCTCGGGCGGAAGTAGGGAAACTCTGTAGTCGAACCAGTAATGGTTTTCCGGGACGCTAATGCTCGGAGTACCGGCGCCTGATAGAAACTGCGTTTTCCCTTATGCTTATCGGACATTTCGCATTCCGTGTGTGTCCTTGGAAGCTCCGCCCGGAAACGAAAATAACTTCTCCGCTGTGGTGAGCCAGGCTGTCATTTGAATTCGCAACATATAACATTAGCGGGAGCGGGTCCAAAGGCTCGAGAGTACACTGAGAGAAGGATCTAGTAAGAATGACTATATCGCTTGGGAGATATTACTATAGCACATAGTAGCACATACAGAACTAGGGCGCCACCTATGGTAGGAAGTACCGGATTTATAAGAATTTTTCTTAGATATTATGGTAAAAATTCTTGGATAATCTGAGACTTTCTGCGCTAGCTGGCGCCCTGGCGCTCTATTACTATATGCTATGGTAATTTTTTTTAGACGATCGGTAATTTTTACGAGATCCTTCTCTCAGTGTACTTCGATCAAGGCGGACTGACGGACTCTCCGTACGGAACTCCTTTTTGATACTTTGTGCGATCGAACTTCCATGACGGATCTTTAGGGTCGTCGGTGTCCTTGGGTAGTCGCCCTGTACTTTGACAATCCATACACCATTGATAGTGTGCAAAGTTATTCCGTTCGGGCCTGGTGAAGGAAAACGTGGCATTCGGCTAAAAACTCGCGCAATCGGGCACCGTCGATGGGGCGCCTCGGGTTGCAGTGGGGAAACTCTGCACTCGATCCGGTAATGGTTTTCCGGGACTCTAATGGTCGGAGTACGGGAGCCTCATAGAAACTGCGTTTTCCTTTATACTTATCGGATATTTCGTATTCCGTGTGTGCTCTTAGAAGCTCCGCCCGGAAACGAAAATAACTTCTCCGCTGTGGAGAGCCAGGCTGTCATTTGAATTCGCAACACATAACATTAGCAGGTCCGGAGGCTCGAGAGTAATCTGATTAAGGCGGGCCAACGGATATTCCGTGCGGGTATCCGTTTTTAGACTTTTTGCGCTCGAACTTCCATGACCGATTTTTGTTGTAAAAACATTCACCCAACGCGCCGCCGTCGACGGGGCTCGTCGTGCCAAATAATTTGTTTTCGACTATTCAATCTGGACTGCTGGCGAGTATTAGTTTTCAGAGAGTCAATGAACTCTGCGGCACCAACTATGTTTCAACTATTCGACGAGGTCCGACGACGGGACAAACACAAGGAATTTAAATTCGCTTCATCAGTGAGAAGATGGAGTAGCAATCAGAGCAACGATGTATGAATTTCATTATTTAATTTCGATATGCGGAGATACTTTTCAACATTGATTTAGTTTGGACGCGGAAGCTCATTGCAGCCAGTATCGTTACTCTTCTCAGATTCGACAATAGCGAAGTGGCGATAAAACGAACAGTCAGATTAGCGTCTGTTACCGTGTCGTTAAATTAAGGTAACAATCAAGCAAGTGGTTCGGCCCCTGCCGCAGATCCCGGTACGTTGGAACGTTAAAAAAAAAACGGCAATTGTATAACAACGAAACCTTTCACACCGATCGACAACGATAAAACTGGCTCGCGTTTTTTATCCCTCCGGTTATTTTTTTTTATTATTTTTTTTTTCAACACAAACAGAGAGATAGAGTTATAATTGAATCGTCAGATTGATTGCCATCGAGAATTCCGTTCGTTGGAGCGCGTCGTGCCTACGCGCAACCCATAACGAGAGCCCATCGGTCAATCAATCCCCGAGGATCCCGTTCGTCCGGTTCATCCCGGTCGTGCGTGTTACACTCGCGAGAACGGAATTTCGGGGTCACGGTGAGGCGCCCGCGTCCCGTCGCGGAGGGTTGAAGTCAGGTCGCCCGGAGTATATTATATACGGCGATACGGTGCGAGGTGTGTGTGTGCGTCGGATTAGTCGTGGGTGGCGGAGGAAGCTAACGGGAAGGAAGATCTCACGGGGGCGCCTAGGTGAGGTCGGGAGCGCGGACGACGGGGCGAAGGCCGAAACGGATTGGTGATCCTGACAAATGACCGGGCGGTCGGTTAGTGACAGCTCCGAGCCATCCGCCATGACATCGGATCCGTTATACCGAAAGCCTTTCCCCACCCCCGCACCCGCCCGCGAACCCCCGGGAATACGTCGTTGCAGGTACCTCGTACATTGTCATAGCTTCACGCCCTTCCGAGATAATTATTTTTATCATCCCTCTCCCGCCGTTCAGCAGAGAATCCGACCGATTCATCATATTCCCAATGGGCAGTTTTAGCCTTGAAAATTATTGCCATTCGCCGTGGCAACGCTAACCAGAGAACATGCAAAAAGCTACTTCATACTTGTCGTCGTTAACGCGAGCGATCGATATATAATGACGCTCCGCCACGCGATATCGCTCGCTAACAAAAGTCCCCCGGCCCCGTTAAATTACCGCTTGCCGATCAATTTCTGGCGACCCATTGGAGCGCGACGAGTTACGAGCTACGACGCGTTGCCCGAGGGGGGCGAAAGACTCGATTAAAGGTGAACGACGCATATCCGTGGGACAATAAAAGAAAAAGCTTCCCCACCCACCCAGCTCGACGCGAACCGAATGGGACTTTGAAACTATATGTATTTCGGCTTCTCCCTCGTTCTCCAAGCTTCTCCGGATTCCCGGCATTTGAATTCACGTTCTTTTGCCTCGTGCACCGAAGTCGCATCCCTTATTCATGGAATGTACAACGCGTCGGGCTCGGATCTAGCTTCTTGCCGGATCGCGCGATTAAAATACTCAGCGACACGATAGAGAAAATCCGATGCGCCCGATGGATCTTTCCAGTTAACATAATCGATCGCGAAGTGGTTGCGTCGAGGAGCGACAGTCGCGAGACACCTCTTCTTTCGTTCGCCGCAATCCTGTTGTCGAGGATTATGGCGCGTCTCGTCACGTGCCCAAGGGGTGGCCCGGGATCATCCCCGGCGGATCGATCGACCACTCTCGACCTTGCCGTCCTCTCCCGATCTGCCCTCGCTATTGCCTCTCGCCTTACACCTTTTCCATCCGGAGGATGAGCCAGCCGACCGCCCGGACTCGTCCTCGAGGCTCGGAATCCTCGCACCAACCGCTCACGATCTCTCACGCTTTTCAATCGACGTCGATAGGCGCACTTGCGAAGCGAGATCCTGCGAGAGGAAACGCGCCACCGTTATCCGATGCTCCGCGCATCCGAGCGCTCGTCACCTTCGTCGCACACGGGTCGCGGGTTAGTCGCGCCTCGTCGCCAAATCCGTGGATTTAAGGCGGCTTCGACACATGTTCTCGGGTGTCTCGCACCGAACGCCGACGCTGCGCGGAGAAAGGAGCCGGACGGGGAATAGAAATAGGCCGACAAAACATATCGATCCTTCTATCCTTGCCCGGAATCCCTTCTCCGACCTCTCCGCGCGCCGCCCTCCAGACGTTCCCGGACTCAACGAAGACTGGATATTGATTGCCGCAGACTTCGCGAGACTCCTTTTCCTCCTCGGTCTTCCACCGCCGCATTGTCTTTGGAAAAGCTCGGAACAGGCGAAAAAGAAGAAAAAGGTGTTCCGTTCGATCTATAGACGGTGAGGGGGGGGGGGGGGGGGGGGGGGGGGGGGGGTTAAGGGAAAAGTTGCTCCTCCAAAAGTCCCGAGCGTCGAACGTCCGACGACTTAATTCCGTCGAATTGAATTAGCCGTCAACGACTCGACGGCCGACGGCTCTTGGCGCAGATCCGAGGTTCTCCTCTTTTTTTTTTTTTTTATCTCTGGTATCAACGGGGGACATAATGTCCGGAGTGGAAAAGACCCGCTTCGTCCATCCGGCCTTTGATCGGATACCGGGCTATATTGGTTTGCATTGATTGTCCGATTCGGCTGTTTGGATGCAATTTCTTCGCCGAGAAATTGGATTAGTTTTCTCACGTGCTGCGGCACCGGCAGCGGCGGTCCGGGTATCTCGGTCAGAAAAATGCTCCCTCGGCGACCCTGGAAGTATCGAATCTCGAAGTTTTCACTCGGTCCGCACACACCGGCACACAGTTACACGAAGGCGAGTCTCGGTGCACCGCCCGGACCCGAGCTATGAACGACGTTGTGTACCGGGGCCGGGTGGTGGTTGTACATGTGCACGCGGGCGTGCTCAAGACTTCAAAAGTGCCGACTCGATTCGCGCCGGTGCTCCCTCGCAATTTACGCCTTTAATGGCGATTCTTCGTATCGCGGAGCGTGTTCCCGGCTGAGAGCGAGGAAGCGAGTACACCGAGTACCGAGCCGGAGCAGGTTGCGCTCTGCTCCGAGAGCCCGGAGGCGCACGTGAAGAAACTTTAAAGTCGGGAGCGAACTACCCGCTTCGGAGCTACGAGCCATCGACCTCCTTCTCTCCTCCCGATACGACTGTACGACCTCCGACCATTGCGAATCGGGTGTGACCGCCGTTCGACTCCGGCGCGCGAACGGTTCCGTGGCATCCAACGGACGCGTGCAACATCCCTTACATGTCGCAAGAACAAGTACAAATGAGAAGAGGCAACACAATATTTTTCCTCGACTTCGCTACCATAACTGCATTCCTTGCGTGCAATGCGGGCGGTAAATAGCCTATTAATGATTTATGATGATTATTAACCCGTGCGCATGCGCTGTACGGTTTCATCACTAGACAGGGAATAATAGGGCTCGTTACTCCCTATGTAAGCTCCATTACTCAATGATCATTGAGGAATATGATGATTTTGCGGCGCAAGAAACGTGCTTATTTGAACGAAGTCTACCTTTCGGTCGGTTCTCGATGATTACCGAGTCACGTTGTCTCAACGAGACGCGAACCGGAGATAAAAGTAAATGAGGTCGGTAAATTCGTGTTGTCCAAATTCACCGGGCAAGATTTACGAGGCTCGTAGGTATCTTGAAATATAATCTCTGACCTCTCCGGTCATTTGTTCGCCGTGAGACGGAAAGAGTGCGGAGGGTCGGGGGCGGAAAGGAGTGGAATTTTTCCGACCGAATATTTCTTACTTCCTTCCCTGTCTCTCATTCTCCCCGAGACCCCGGGACTTTTCTTTGAGAATGCGCGGAGCGTTCCGGTAGCTTCGTATTCGTTACGAAGCGGGGGCGGGGAACGCCACTCGCTGACTGGTCCTTAACCGAAACAAACGGCGAGGGGTCCGCCGTAGTTGTCCCTGCGCGGGATTACCGTCAAGAAATGGCTCTCCAAGTGAGAAAGAAAGCACAAAATTGTCCCGGCCGGAGAGATCGCCGCGCCGGATAATCCAACGAAATAAAAAGTCCTCGGGGCATTCGCTGGTTCGCGCGTCACTCGGAGAAAGTTCATCGAACGAACTTTCCGACAATGAACGACGCATGTGTCGTCCGAATTTTTCGGACAAGTTTCTCACCGCGCTAACGCCAGTAATTTTAGTTCGAAAACACGTACGCGCGACAAGTTTTATGTAACACAATGGGTGCGGAACGACCCGAACGGTTTTGCTTTGCAAATCCTCCTTTATGCGCGAGCGCGCTCGTCGGCTGACGCGCCGCCACACGAAACCTGACCATTCGCCGATTCACGTTTCCGAAATCTCGGGACGATAGGCCGCACGCTGGACACCTCTGGTCGACATTGGCTCCAGCGGCATGTACACCGAGACCAAAAGCCGAGGCCGGGGACCACACCTTCTCATGCATATTCGCCGAGAGAGATATACCAGGGCGGCGGTAAGGGGTGAGCTGGGCGGGGGTGGGGGGGGGGGGGGGGAGCAGAGGTTTATGAAACGTAGAGTTTACAGTGTTATCCTCTTGAGCTAGGCACCCCCTAACATCCTCGCCCCCCCCCCCCCCCCTCCACTGGCGGGTTACATATGCCAGATATTAATTCCAGACCGCCCGGTCCACGCTCGAGTATATTATACTTGCAACATATAACACAACACATACTCCGAATGTATACGCCACATCCTTTACACGACGTACACGTAATACCCCTCCGAAAACTTTGTATTATTAAACGAGGGCAGCGAGGGCGAAACCGCGGATACCTCTGGAATTCAATATAATATCAGTTTGGGGGAAAAAAAAAATGTACAAGTGATACTGGATGTGAACCTTCGGAGGGATCGGTTCGCAAATTTTGCTGTCGCCGACTGCGCTCGTACGCCTCCACTCGACACGCCGTGTATCAATCTCGGGCTTCCCACACATCGGCGATGGAGTGTGTTGGGTTCACAGACTGCGGAGGATCATCGGAGGCCGCACAATTGCGTGGAATGTGTATAACCGAGGGATACGCGTAGCTAATCTGTGTACCCTGTTGCGGCTCGGACTGTATAGTATTGCCGCACGGGTGTGTATGGGATACACGGGGTCTGGCGTTATCGCAGAGAAACTCGAGTGTATCTGGACGCGTTGCCGGCATGCTGGCCAGTCGGTGGCCACTGCCCACGACCGCCGCGCCGCTATCTCGTCATCTACACTGATTTACCGCCATATGCACCGCGGACCGTGTATCGTCAATTTCGTGGACGACGACTCACGCTCGCCCATCGGGAACAATGAGTTTCCATAGCGATGGAGAAATACAAATATCGTCGAAATTCTCTTTTGTGCCTTTCATTGCGTCGCATGCTTTTTTGTTAGGTTTTTTTTCAATGATTATATGATATTGTATAAATTATAATTTTGTAAAGAACCGACAGCGGTAGATGCGCGGTTGGCACACGGTTTGTGTATAATATTTCATCTGACACGCAAATGGACCATCCAGAATTTCGATCTCTCTCACGGCTGGTAAGAATAAGAAATCGGCTTATAGCAACCGTTGTTGGACTTTTGCTACCAATATGCTGCAACTTCGGGATTGAAACAATAGATTGTTGCAATATTGCTGGCAAGCTTCGCTTTATATTTTCTAATTAGGACAATAATCACATATCGTAACGGCAAATATAATTATCGTTTAACCAATTGAATATCGTTCAACAGAAACTACATACAGCATAGACGTTCCCTCAGGGAACTATTCCGTATAGTAAAAATAACTATATCTTTTCTCACACAGTCAATTCACCGAGAACAAATAATCGCGATATCGAGTACAGCGAACGGTAGGGAGTAACGAATTTCAGTAAAGGACATGAGAGCCCGGTCATATTACTGTTGAATAACAGTGGTCAGCGTGAAGAACCCTCTCGATGAATTTCAACTCGGGTTCAATGCTGTAGTACGCGCCACGTACTATTGCGCGGATTGCAATTAAAAGCCCGGCTGGCCGACCGTCAGGGATACCCACACGCTGAAGTGGATTGCGCTTTCGCCGATCCCGATACCGCCAGTAATAAACGTATGAGAGAACAAGCGAGTGCGAGTGCGATGGTACCTATATCTGACGAGCGAGTGGGGAAAAAAAGTGTGGGGAAATATATGCCTCGGCCTCCATCGGCGGGGTGTCGAGTGGTGCGCAGGAGAATCCAGCGGGAACGAAAGGGATTGAGCGCGGTAGGGAAAATTACACGATTCGAGTGTAAACCACAAGCAACCGAGTCCGCGCCGAACACAGTACCGGGCGAACTACCCTATCGCGAGCGAATAATTTACACGCCAACAACCGGTGAAACCTCGCTTTAGAAATAGCCTACGGGCAGCCTTTTCCGTTAACTCTCCACTCTATTCGAACCGTGCGCGTGAGTTGCCACTCACATCTCTCGATCCGCCTCGCGGAATTTCCACTCGATCCCTCTGTGTCCGGCCGGGCATTAAAAGCTCCCGTTTTTTTCCCTTGTTTTACGAATGCGGGCGCGCGGACACTCGAGCCTATGCCACTCTTCCGGGCCGAAAGATGTCCCGATTGGCGGTTCATTGCGAGTAACAAGTAGAATCGTGGCGAACGCACATAAACCGTCCGGCATTCGGCACCTCGCGCGCGCACATACGAGCGCAAGGGCCAAAGGGATTTGGAGAGTTCGTCACGAGAGGTTGATTGCTCGCGATCGTACGCCCGACAATCAACCTGCTGCTCGCTCTTCGACGATACTATTTTTCCGATCCCGACGACACATTATCTTTTTTTTTGTCCGCAACCCCTATTTTTTAAAAAATAAACTAGACACGATTTCTGTACACTGCAAGCTGCCCGTATTCAATTGAACGAACTGCTTCCCACCACGCAAAAGGACCGTGCACGCCACATTTTTCCTCGTTCGTTATGCACACCCATGCGAGGTAAACGCACACTGGATTTAATGTCAACCTTAAAAAAAAAAAGAGAGCGCACGGTATAATATCGCAGTAAAGAACAAGAGTATAGGTAGTTAAAAATGGCGAGAAGGTCCTCACAGTTACAGCACGACGGATCGAAGTTGGGGGTGCGAGTCACACAGGAACGAGGGGGTGATAAACGTCTCGCGCGCGCTGGGGGCCTCCTCAACGTTATTTCTCGGTATCCGGCGGATGAGGTGGGGAAGGGGGGGGGGGGGGGGGGAGAGAAACCCGGAGCTTTTCTCGCCGAACGTTATCGCAAAAATGTCAACGAAACTTTTGCTTATCTCTCCCGTGAGGGAGGAGAGAGGAGTGCGCGACTTCTTTTTTCGGTCCAGCCTCAGCGAGGAGTGGACGTGGAGGAGGAGGTCGTTAGGCCCCGCCGGGTTGAGCGACGGTTGCCGGGTCTTTGGGACGAAAGAGAGGAAGGGACCGCGTCCGTTGCCACTAGCATTGCCCGCTTCAACCTCGTATTCCCTTCGCCTCTTTGTCCGTTTCTCCGGCAGCGTCGTCGCTTTTGCGACTGAAACTTGCCAAGTCGGATAATGGCGAAGTTATGACTCGAACTCAAGACGCCCCTTCTCCGCCGGGTTCTTACTACCTTTCTCCCTCGCTCGCTCGGAGCTTCGCACGAACCCCCGCCACCGACCCCGCCCTATTCCTCCCTCGTGGTTCCTCCTGCCCGTTATGTACGCCAACTCTAACAACCCTTTAAGCCAAAGACAGGAGTTCCACGGACCTGCCAAGTGTTTCCCAGCGTACACAGAACTCCGCGAGATCTTACCTTGCACTTATCGTCCCGTTGTATTGTATATGTATCCTCCATGCCTGGATTGCCGGGGCAGCTTGTGAGGCATCGCGAAATTCGGAAGTGCACCGTGTGACTTCGACTATACGGGGAAGCTGTGCGTTGCGGGAATAACTTCGACCGTACCGACGACACTCTCAACTTCGCAATCAAAGACGGATAGCATGTAGATTTCATGCAAAGGCTTTCGGCGCGGAACGAGCTGTAATTCTGTAGGATTCATCGTATCGTTCGACAATGAAGCTCCGCACAGATCGGGTCGTTATCGATCCTGGACGATGCAGTGGCGTGGAAAGAGGAGCCCCACAAGGTCCTGTGATCAGGGTTTCCGAGACGTTTTTATCCGGACTCGCCGTCGTTGCTGTTGGGATTAGTGGGTGGCTGGTATGAGGGATGGAATTACCCGGAAACCACAGCAGGCTTTGGTTTTGGCGTCAGGGTGGAAGAACGATGGAGCACCGGTGGTAGATGAAATTATACACGTTCCCGTGTGTGCGTCCGTGCGAATCGAGAGATGCGTACGGTTCGTTTGCAGGATCATCCGTGGAACAACCGAAATGACGCGGTAACGGGAAAACTAGACGATACCTGCTCCACCGATGATTTCGACGGTCCTCGATATCGAACTCCCAAACTGGAAGCGCTTTGAATCGGCGAGGAGCTTCGGAGGGATATAGCGACGAGAGAGGGAACGAAGGGTGAAGCCAACGAGCCGGGACACGGTGCTAGACTCCGCTGTGACCGGCATGAAAATTTCCCATGGGAGTACGCAGCTTAAAGTATGCTTTAGGGCCGGCTGAGTGCAATGCACCGTACTTTGTACGCGGGAGAGCTTCCAAACGAAAATGCGTACGATGCACTCGATGTGTGCGGCGCCCACTGCGATGAGAGTTACGTACAGAAATTCAAAAGTCAGGCCACTCGAAAGTCAATTCCCTCAATGCCCCGAACGCTCACGGAGAAACCGCTTCGGACGAAGTACCGTGTTCGTTCGGACGTACATTCATCCACGTTCGGGCACTCGTCGAGGGCAACTTTAAAAAGGGGATTCGGGTTGCTTCTCTCGGACCATCCCTTTCGTCGCCTCTCAATGGGTCTCCTGTTTGGCAACGAAGTTTTCGTAGAATTGATCTGCTATCAACTTATCGCGGAATGTAGAAGTAACGGAGCGGTAAAAAATGCCACAATGTCGTCGTATAGTTTATAGTGGCGCTCGGTTATGCGCTCCGAGTTTTCGGTATTGTCCGACAGCATGCTCGTGGTGGCCGCGGTCAGGGAAAAAAATGTTGGTCAGGGAAAAGTCAGGGAATTTCAATATTGGTCAGGGAAAAATTAAACTGTCGCTGAAGCTTGTATAAATAAATAAGAAATACATAAACGGGAACCTTCAAAGAAAATATGGAAAATTTCGAAAAAAAAATAGAATTAAACATTAATACAATAATTAGGCATTTTCATTTGCATCATTAATTTCTTTTTTGTTTGGTCGGGGAACATTTTAAATTGGTCAGTGAAGAGTCAGGGAATTTTTTTTCGGGAAAAAAACGGCCACCATGTGACTGCTTCTGCCGTCTTATCAACGAATTGAACTGCACGCAACTCTAGACGAGGCACGCCGCACTAATGTTCATTTCTAATCTACCTTCGGGTTGCCAAATTTCTCGTACATTGCGGTATAGCACGGTACAAGCAATAGGCACGATATTCGCGTGTAGTTCGGTGGTGCAGTGTGCGAATCGTTGCCCGAGGCTCACGTGTACGTGCATTTCGCACACGATCTTCGCGACGGTTTCCCGTCGTGTAGCGAATAATCACACGCGCGATAGTCGGACCGTCGTACATCGAATGGCACGCATTGCGAACCAAGGTACCCCGAGTCTCTTGGAAAAGCGAATGTAGCAACGGTACAAACCGAAGCGGCGTCGAGTGCTCCGCGCCAGAAATCCACGCCAGAGTTGAATGTTAACTAAACAAATTTGAATTTCGAAACGAGACATACTGCACTCTCTCTCTTTCTCCTATTGTAACCACCAATCTCTCGCTTACTACAATTCCAATTGAAGAAAAAAACTAAAAATGATTCGCTTTTTATTTTTAAATGTAAATAAATGCGAAAAGTCTGGACCGGCTTTACTGTTCGCTCGGACACGGTTCCCGTTACAATTTTGCAATCATGAAATGGATCACTTTATACGTGTGCATATACGTATATAACCAGTAATGAAACGCAGAGGCCGCATCATCAATAAAAAGATCGTTTAATGAACGATCGTGAAAGAGAATTTTATATCCCCGCCGGTTTCGTTCGACATAAAAGCAACGTACCGAAAACTGCGAGTCTAGGTGACGTTCGAAATGATATAATTCTCTTTATAGCGGAACGTTACTCGTTCGAGCGTAATATACGCTGTACAGATCCTCCACCTTTCCCGAAGATTTATTCGACTTGCCGATGTTTTGCGCCGTAACCCGGGAGAGAAATGACTTTCAAATTCAAAAGTGTCCTCGCTGCCGGTGCAGCGTGTCGCCTCGGGAAGCTTCGAACGTTCTCGTGCCCGGGAACTTTGACCGGTCGCAGCCTCGTGTAAGACCGTCTAAGAGAACGACATTGAAAAACTTTGTTCGGTATGGTGGGATCAGGGGGGGAGGTGGGAGGGGACGAAGATCCTATGAATATTTGATGGGGAGCTCGACGGGCAGCTTATACCATAATACTGCAACTATCTATTCTTTTTTTTCCCCCGTCGGACTTGTCCACCTTATTCTCGCACGGCCCCTCTCCGTCCCCACGTCGAAAGCTGATACTCATTATTCATGCCTCTTGCAACTTATCGCGGCAACGGATTATTCGAAAGCTTGTCGCTTCAGTTTTGTCGGGGGAATCTTTTTTCACAATTTTTCTTCGATTTTCTTTTTCTTCTTTTTTTCCGTTGATTAATTTCAATCGCCCGATAGTGAAATTTAGCGAACCAAAAATAAAAGGGAGGGGGGAGACGGTAGTCTCCGTCGTCCGCATAATAGCCCACTTTATGCGAGCCACGCTCGTCAATTAAACCCGCCGCTTCTTCCGTCTAACGGTTTAATAAACGTTTCCTCGTTTCTGTTTTATTTCAGGTAATTTACCAACGCGGTCCAGCAGCCGCCTCGCGTCATCAACAAAAAAAAAAAGGGTTGCACTCCTCACGCGCCGACCGCACCCTTCTGGCGCCCGGTGCGCTTGAGTGACGTTGAATGCAAATTGAGTGAGTACCAGACGCGCCGAAAAAAATCCGGCGCCGCGGATGCCTTCGTCGCGGAATGCACGCGTAAAAATTCGTGCCATACACGGATGAGCTTGTGCAACACGCTTCGTTCATCGATTCGTGTCTCCCGATGAGTCGAATGACCCTTTTTTTTCTCGCGCCTCCTCGTCACTACGTACCGTTGCAATTTTTGTCGGTCGCACCGAGAGCGGTCCTTCGACTCTGTTAAATATCTCTTTGATCCGTGAAAATTTCGCCCGATAATCGAGCACGTATGCACCTCCGTGCATACCGGCCGGCGGTCGCGATGCGCCGGCCGGTCTCTCGGCTCCCTCTTCACATCGCGCCGCGTTGCCGAAGGCCAGCGGGCCGATGCAGTTTCACAAAGGTCGCGGGCATTAGCCCCGATAAAAGTTCAGAGGCCCCTCGAAGCAAACGATCGCGGCTGCCGCAGGGCGAACGAAAATTGACGGTGGCCGCTCTCGCTGTCACAAAGCTCCCATATGAAAATTGGCTCGGACCAGCCGCGAAATCGTGTGTGTCCCGCGATCGACTTGCCCCACAGGACGAGAGCCGGCTGCGCTCGCTTTGTCAGACGCAAAGAACGAGCCCGCGGCTCCAGACGAGCGACGTACGGGAGAGAGCCCGTGCGCCCGCAGAGCGAACTCTTGAAGCGCATCAGCGGCGATGAAATGGAAGAGAGACTCTTAACAGAATCAGAGCCCGGAAGCTTCGTCGGCGGAATTTAAAAAACCACTCGCAGATGCCGCGAGGGCGCCGCCCGGGCATTCAACGCTTTCGGCCCTTTCATTCGTTTCTCCGACTTCTTCTTCCTTTCATTACAATTATCCCTCTTTTTACTCTCCTCCGTAACACGTCCGTCCGACTACCGCAGTCTTATTATTTTCCACTCGGCCGCGCGTGTACTCGAGAAATTTACAGCGGTATTCTCGCTGTTCGACGAAGAACAATACACGAATATTCACTCCTCGCCGCACTACGGATTGTTTTTTTTTATTGCTGCAAGGCGAAATGGGCCTCCTGAGCAAATAATGCGGACACAACGCTGCCGAAAGCATAATTTATTGATTGTCATCCAACAATGATATTTTTATCACTCGGTGCGGAAATGAAAATCTAGATCGTAACGCTCCATGAAAACTTTTCATTTATAAATCTCGCTAAGCATGTCTTCACAGAAAAAAAAAACCAAAGGTACACAAATCCCCTTGTTCATACAGAAGGGTCGTCTGAAAATGGAGAGAAAGGTCTCTTCTTCCAAGTTCTCTTATCGTGTTGGTACGTCTGTTATACAATTCACATTTCTCGGCCTTCAATCTTAATATTAGAGATGATATCTTTATGAAATTCTTGCTCGATATCTTACCCAATGAAAATCTCGATCGTAACGCTCTAAGAAGACTTTTCATTTGTAAATCTCGATAAGGATGTCTCCTCAGTAAAAAAAAAAAAAAAAAAAAAAAAAATCCAATGTACATAAAATCCTCTTGTTTATACGTAAGGGTCGTATGAAAATTGAGAGAAGGGTCTTTTCCTCCGAGCTCCCGTATGCTGTTGTAGGACTGTTATACAATCCACTTTTCTCGGCATAGCCGCGAGTCGGTACATCATGTACACCGGTTCTGCCTACCTGTATATGTTCGGGATTTGCTACGTTCGGTCTGTGAGGGTAGCTGTTCCAGCGTACGCGCGAGCGGCACTAAAATCAAGATATTGCACCCTGTAAACTCTCCCCGACGGTATACAATCTCCGCGGTTCCTCTATCGCGCCCCTCCGTCCGCCCTCCGACGGATTATCTACAGGTTCAAAGAGTTTACGACTCTCCGAGTACGGCTAATGATCCGACAGCGTGAATTATTACGCGGTACTCTTTAAAATCACGTGTACCTCCACCTCGCCCGGCAGTTCAGACGGGTGATTAAAATTTGTTTACTGTTCCGCAGCGATTAGAGGATATAAAACGCTCCCTCCCATTCGCCGGATCTGTTAAGACGGAATGGATTCGCGTAACAGCCGCGCGGAGCTTGTCCGATCGTAAAGATCCTCCGCTACCTTGCGACTTTCTTTTGCAACCACAGTGCTCGTCGATAGTTGGATATTCTCGACGTAAAAAAAAAAAGAAAAAATTCCAAAGGGGCGACCGCAACAACTGTTTCCTGCGCGCAGATTTTTACGGTCTCTTTCACGGGAAGGATTCAATGGACTCTCACCGAATCGCCTCGGATATCTCGCGGCGTACATACACATCCGATGAATACATAGGCAGACCGATGGAAAACGGACGCGAAAAGCACACGGGAGAATGTTTCCGGACGCGAAGCACGGTCCGCGCAGCGTTTCTTTTCCTTTACATCCCCCAACATCGCCCGCGCGGAGGAGGTGTGTAAAGGCGAGAAACACATCCTCCGCGTAGACACACACATTAAGGCTTAACGTACAGATAGCGAGCGTGGTGTATTCGCAAACGAGGAGCAACTTCGCTTTACTGTCGCTCGCGTCCGCGTCGGAAGGTATGACGAGAGAACAGGGAGCCGGCAAGCCGAGTAGGAGGTGAAAGAAGGAAAAGGCGTAAAGTTGGGGCATGACCAGGAGGCACCATAGAAAGTGGAAGAGACGGGGACGAGGTAGAAGAGAAAGAAGTGCCGTGCACGGGGGCTGATACGCCCCCGTTCAAAGGGTACTCCGGGCCGCCGTGGGGGGCGGATGGAGGGGGGTTTGGTCTAGTTTCGGAGCTTTTTACCAGCACGCGTTTGCGGGGGGCGGTCCGGTTGTCGGCCGGAGGAGGAGACGGAGGTACGTGTAGCCCTGCGGCAAGTTTGTATCACGTTTAAAGGGATTCTCCGGCGGCGGTGGCGAGCGAAAGTAAAGGGTGGTGGAGAGGGAGGGGGGGACGGTGCGGGTTAAGGTCCTCGGGTATGCGGAACGAGAGTGCGGGAGGACGAGGAGGAGATGAGTGCACGCGGCATTGTCGGCCCGTGGGCCGAAACGTGCTCGGCAACTCGTGCTTCGGGTCCGAGTGGATGGTCGGGCTTCCGAGCCGGAGCAACCCGCGAGCCTGGTGCACGTGTACCTAAGTAGGATACAGTACGTATAGTTTATTAGACGGTTGAAAGCAGCCAGCGAACCCCCCGCTCCCTTCTCGCCCTCGCCGAAGACACATCCGCGGTCTCCCTTCCGCGTCCTCCCCGCTCGTCCCGGTCAGCCGTCTCGCTTCTGACTCGCGGCGCGAGCGACTTCGGTCTCTACCGCGGGGAGGAACCGGCGGGCTCTTCGTCGCACTACCGGCACCCTCTATCCGACCGTACAGTCACCACTCTCACGGTAATTCGGCGTAACACGGCGACGTATCTCGAACTCTAACACCGTTCCCGTCTTACTCGGGAGCGAGCTTCGGAGGACTCTGTCTCTCGCTGCCGGTCCCTCCACGGCTCCGCCGTTTCCACGTCTCGTTACACGAAACAAGGAAGCTTGAGGTGGTCCGGGACAACGATGTCGGTGTACTGTGCGGGCTGTACACGCGCGCGTATTATGCCGGCCTCGTGATATTCGAGCTTTACTTACTTGAGGGGCTGGCTACGCCCGGGGCGCCCGGCGAGAGCACGTCGTACACGGGCTGGCCCCACAGGTTCGCGTTTGTACTCTGTACCTTCCGCAGCTCCGGGCTCATTAACGCGAGAGCTTTCGCGCGTTTATTATCGTCCCTCGGGACGACTGTGGATCGCGCCTCTCCACCTCCTTGTCGTTAGCCTCCCGGGCACACCCGGTGTATAATCTCACCACGGCCCGGATCCTTATCGTAACTTGATTACGAAGCCGGATTCGGAAAAACAGACTGCGACCTCCGAGCTTCGTTCGCGGCATTGGATAATTTGCGGGACCTGCTCGGAGATGTTACTCTCGGTGGAAATTTTAGAGCGACACGGTACAATTTCTGCACGGTGATGTATGAGCTACACAATATTTTATTGGATTTATTTACTAGCGGTTATTTTAGCTCGGGCGCTCGCGTCGATCACGTGGTTCATAGGATGAGGAAGTCCATTCCATGTGGAATGGAATTTCGGAATTTCAGAGGCCATTTGATATGCTATGAAAACCGGTGGAGGGGATGTCACTTTTACCGAAAGGGGGCTCAGCTGTGGGGGACGAAGGGGGTTGGGCAAACATGCAAACAAAATTCACAATTTTCCGAAATATGCATAAGACTTATCAATTCATTTAACAACGGAACGGCCCTAATTACAAGGACGATGGAAGATCCATCGCCCATTGGGCGATGGGTGTTCATTGGAACAATGAGAAAGGGATCCATCGCTTATAAATTACATACATTTATCACTAGTACATAAGAACAAAAATTGTGATTAATTTTATTCAGGGGATTGATAACGCAAGCAGTTTATTTTTGAAGAGTAATCCCGAACCCTCAAAAAAAGGGACACGCCCTGTGTAAAGATGTCCCAACCGACAGCAACGTGGATGCCAACTGTGAAACGCATAGTTTGTTCGATAAAACGGAAACTCGAGAGTTTCGTTCTTCCGTGATCGCGTATCGAATCAGAAATCTGACAATACTTTGTCGATCACTGTCGCGAAGAATCTATGTACTTTTGGCTTAGCGCTTGAGGGGACTTGTCCCAGAGGGCACAATAAATATCAGATAAGCGATTCGAGCGCTAGCGAACAGAACGATCTGTTGATCATTTCAAACAAAAATCCAAGATCCGCAATCGTTCTGCGGGATTCCGACGAGCGCGAGTCGAGTAGAAACATTACGGATACATAGTCGCGGTCCGTACAATGCACGGGTCGCCCCCACCGAATTGTGGACTGCATATTTTGGAGAATTCCTGGTAGACACTCCTTCCAACGCGCTTCCGATTCCCACCGGGCGAACATCGGCCGTCCCATCGACCGATGAGCATATTTTTACAATCCACTACAGTTAACGCCTCTAATAAAAAAATACCCAAGTTCGTTGGTTCCATCGTAAAGCCAAAGTCAGCGGCTTTCCTGCCGGGTCAGACGGGAGGGTGTTGTGGGCTACGCGTATGTATTATGGAGCGTATAGTATCCGCTCGTAGACAGCGTCTTTATAACTGTGCATATACCCGAGATGTTACGGTCGTCCTTCGAAGTGGAGTCAGGGGTCTCGTTGTCCGGGCACGAAAGCTCCGGGCATCCACGCGGCCACCGACCGAGTCAGGACACGTCGACGATGTTACAACCCCGATGGAAGCGATCTCTCGCTCGCTCCCGTCCTCGTTTCGGGCAGCCTGGATAGAACTTAGCGACTGAACCGGCGAAGCTCTGCACCGGAGATCGGACTACTGTTACGTTCGGACCCGCGAACAGTGAGCTCGCTCGGTGAGAACCATGAACAATGAATAGTCTCACTTTCGAGTCAAGGCGTTAGCCCTTTACTCGGGGACGGAGACCTCGCCGTACTGCGAGGTCAATTCTACAAACTTGAACAAACGAGTTTGTCACTCATATCACAAAATTTCGTATTCCGATCGCACGAAATTATTTGATTTCACTGGGTGGAAAAATTGCGGTTTTCCGAAAATCCCCATTTTCACACGTTGTGAAATAAAATTTTGTACGATACTCGTGCGAAAAACAACACTCGCGTCCGGCTCGTGCTGTGTGCGCACACTCGCCAGAAAAATTTTTGTCGCACTCGTATCGAAATGTACTATTTTTCCACCAATCGTGTTCCATGTTTTGCAAGTTACCGTTTGCCTCGGGATAACAGAATTATGTTTACCGAAACATCGTGCATCGTGTTCACCTGCTTGTGTACATGCCGTAGGCTCGAGCCCGTTGCTCGCAAACATTCCACGCATAGACTCGACGACAAATTCTTACGCGATGCTGAATCAATATCCGCTACGCTTATGCATATGATTTCGACCGTTCGGCGTCGGCGTAATTACGAAATTGTAATTACAGTTTTTGATACCGACCGAGGCCCCAGGGCGTTTGACATTGCGCCAGTTCGCACCAAAGACGGGTAGTTTGTGATGACTTTCTCCGTTCCCATCGATCATGTTCCATGTTCTACAAGTTACCATTGCCTCGGGATAATATAGTTATGTTTATCGCAACATCGTGCATCGTTCACCTGCTCGCGTACATGCCCTGGGCTCGAAACCGTTACTCGCCAACGTTCCACGTACAGCGTCGATGCCCGGGGAGCGCGCTCGCTGATAGTTATTCGAGCTGTCCCGAACTCACTGCCTGCACGGAAAGCAGGTAAACCACGATACACTTTGGCTCAATATTGAGTTTGGAAAATCGAGTTACAACGGTCGGTTAGACACACCCGCATTCTGCAGTACAAACAGAGGCAATGTCACCGATCCACCGGTCGTACGGTCACGGGGTAGATTCACTGCGAATTCGATTTCATTCGCTGGATGCAATGTCTTTCCGAAATCGGATCGAGCCTCCATAGAGCAGCTCATCGCTTGGTCGTTTCGTTCGGCGAGTGCTTGTTGGGAGGAGTTTGTTGTCAATAGAATCGCCAGAACGGGGACTAGGAAAACACCATACATTTGTACTATCTTATAAGCCCTATACGCGCTTCAAAATTTTTCGCAAACTACCAATACCAAAAATTGTATTATTTTCGTGTCCGGCACGGATTTTCAAATAATTCTTCGGTATTTTTTTTTTTTACTGTAACAGAACCGAAAGGCTAGAGGCGTATAATCGCTTGTACGCTTTGTATGTATTTCCAGAAGAGTATAAATAAAAATCCACTCTCCCAAACAAATAAAAGTTTCCTCTTCGTGTACAGGCGAATTGAAAAAATTCGTAATAGTTCACAGTCATCATGGGGAAACGCATCAAAGGCCATCGACCCACGCAGAGTGACAAAGAGAAAAAGAAATTTCACGCGAGCACACGGACAATTCGTGGGGATGAATTTTACGGGGCTAAAGGGGGGGGGGGGATAGGCGACAAAAAATTCAATTTCCTCTTTGGCTGGCGTGACGTGGGTTTGCATCAACGGGGAGAGCCGACGAGCTCGCGCTGCATCGCCCGACTGCATCGCATCAACAGGTACTCATCCCTCGCTCGCGCGAGCTTGCACCACACTTGTGCAGCAAAGCGTGCGAAGGCCCCCAACATGAGCGCGCTGCAGCACCCGACGCGGTCTCTCGAATCAGCTAGCATGCGGGCCTCTGTCAATGTTCTGTTCTAAAAGTAAAAGCCGCACACGAATTACTTTGTATGGAGCCGAGTTCCCAACCAGTCGTGAGATCCGGTGGGGAAAAAACCAAGCGAAATTCGAGAGACCATTGGAGCTTGCAGCGCGCATACGACGATACATTCTTCCAGAAATACATTCAAAATTACATCCGAAATTAAACATTTTTCGGCAAAAATATATTTGTCAATATATGATAAATAATAGTAAATAATTATATTATTATTTACTATGATTTATTTTCATTTTTTACTATTTTTTACTATTTTCATTTTCATCGTCCTCTGCCTTGCCCTCTGCGAGTCTCCGGAAGAACAGTTTTTCCTCTTAACGCTGATATCACAAAATCCCTCTATCACTTTATCCATCCGAGTGTTTACATCGAGCGATTCAATCACTTTGTGCACAGTCGCTTGACAGCATACACTCATAACAATGGAGAGTTCTATATCCGAGATAATAAAAAGTTGGTAAATCTTTTCCGACGGGTCGCACTACCGATATAATACGTCGGATCGGCGATAGATCTTTCCGCGATAGGTGCGAGAGGTCGGAGAATTCTGTCGGATATATCCGACGTCCTCACTGTCGATCGGAAATCGGGGGGGCTTTGCGAAGCCACTGTGCGACGTTCCCTGAACTCCGGCTCGGATTAAAAAGCACTCCGGGCTCTGAGGCTGAGCGGGGAATCTCGACGCCGAAGGCCGTTCGGGACGTTCGATATCCTTCCTGCTGTCGACCGAGCGACTTTCTTGGTCTCCTCTTTTATTTTTTTTTTATTTTATTTTTTTCTGTCTTCCTCCATTCTCAGCCTTTCCCGGGTCCATCCCACCATCTTCCTTCCTTCCTCCCGGCTTTCTTTATTATGGTAATTCGATTCGGGCGAGACGTTGATATCCGCAATCCGCTTTCAATTCGCATTGAAATAAGCTCCGATCTTGTTCGCGTGGCGAGGACGGCGGATTCAGAGTAGCTTAGGCATTGCCCACGGTTGCGATGTCACGATGTTCGGGCTCTCTCACTTCACCCTCGACGGCAATCTTCCGACGTTCGACACGCGTGACTGTTAGCCCGGGGCCATTCTTCGCTCCGAAAAAGAGCCGCCCACCCTCCTCCGGTTGTCTCCTCCACCGGTTCTCACGATCAATCTAGGAAAATATGCTTTGGAAATACGTAGACGAAAAAATAATCACTTTTCGTTCCCCGCGGTCACACCGACATCGCTATATGACGAACGAGATGCAATCCAGAAGACTGCAGACACAGTAAAAAATAATTTCGTAAAATCGAAATACGGAGTTTCGTAAAAATAATTTTGTTACACAAGTGACAAAATCGTTTGTTCAGGCTTGATTATACAAACTTGTCCTTTCATTTCCCGTGTCAGTAAAAAATTTTGTTTGTACTTTTGTCTGTAAAACTAGAAGCCTAGTTTGATGGTGCGATCAGAAAATTAACAAGTAAAAAAATTGTGAAGGTTTGTGGCCAATAAATTGTACAAAGTAGAAACTTATTTTTACCGTGTACGTTCACGCTATCATCATTGTCGACTGTACAATTCTTCGAGTATGACAGCCTACCGAACCTCGGAAATAATCTGCATAGACGTTCCCCCTGAGAACTGTTCGATATAGTAGGAAATACCATCAAGAAGGATAGTGATCTTTTACTGTGCATATTTCCGATCAATCGAGGAAAATATGCATTGGAAATGTGCACAGTAAAAAAATCACTTTTAGTTTCCCCACGTTTACCATCGCTGTATGATGGCCGTTGTAATCCAGAGACTGCAGACCTGCGTATCTCGCCGTGGGAAATCTTTCGCGTCATCATTACCGAGGGTATAATTCGTCGAGTGTGACACTCTAGCGAAGGCAAAGTATGCATCTCCAGCATGACGGACGGGGGGGGTTAATGCCGGACGAGGTATTACAATGATATGTATTTCTCGAAAAAGAGAGGAAGAAAATATAAGCCGCTGAAGCTTGTTAGGCAAAAGGCGAGCAGTCCGCCTACCGTCGCACTGTTTCCACCGGATTACAAACGAACAGGATGTCGACGTAATGCTACTCTCGCATTCGCCCCCCCTCTCCCCCCCGCCCGAACGGCGGAATATACATTTCCAGGTTTTATTGTTGAAGTTTAATGGCGAGTGAAGCGGAGATAGGCGAGAAGAGAGAGGTTGGTCGGTTTGCGCCAGTCCAGGGCTGTTGCATCTTCCACCGGATTCACCGACGCGGTGTGTGCACCAAAAAGTAAAAGTTGCCATCTGCGCGTCATCTCCTCTTTCGCCTCGCGGCTCGAACAACTTTCGTTACCGTATCTCGGGATGATGCATCAGTTTCGCCGACGCCGGCAACGGAGAGTAAACGAATCTACATGCGAGACCGTGAGAGAGATTTCAATTTTTTTTTTTTTTTTTTTTTTCCATCCACCTAGCTCTTCAGCCCGGTCGGCGCGCTGCTATAACGACCGGCGGGATGCACGAAGATAATGGTCTTCGGCTCCTGGCGGAGGAGCTTCCGAGCAATAATTCAACCGCCGGGGAGGGGAATTCGATTGTTCCAATTTGCGTGATAGAATCTACCGGCGGAGGATATTGATTGTATGATCAAAACGTTTTCGTTGTGTACCAAGGGATGGAGATACGTATTCGGTTCATCACGCATCCATCGTGGAGTTTCCGCTAGATTTACCGGCTCTTCGGACGAGGTCGGTCCGCAGCGAACGGCTCTCCGAAGAGTTACATCGGATTCACCGGCGGGAAGTGCGGTGTTCCTTGGACCACGAAAAGAAGACGAAGAAACGGGGAGACGTTGAATTTTAATTATGCCCGGAGTCCGGGCCCGCGGATCTCTCGCGGGCTCCTCGTCGACCTTCCCGCGAAGACTACATCCGGCGTCGGGGATGTTATCGCATTCAGCAGGCAAAAGTCAGTAACCCCTCCTTTATCTCACCCGCGGCATTATCGTGCCGACTTGCTGCGGGTTGCGGGCCGGGCTCCGCTTCCCTTCATTCAAAGGTTGGGAGAGAGAAAAAAAAAAAGGAGCTCGCGGAGTCGATGCAGCCAGGAAAAACCTTGCGGGGTGCACAGGGTAGCGCGTTGGGAGGAGAGTGCGCGCAGGGCGAAGGGCGAAGACCGCGGCCGACTCTCACAGAGATACGAAAGAAAAAGCCACCCTCATTAGGAGAGCCCGGACTGCTGGCTGATGCCGGGCGCCGGGCGCTTCTCTATGCCGCTCTGCCTACCCTCTCCGCCTTCTTTTAAATGAGATCCGCAGCGTACACCGCGAGCTTGCTCTCGGTCCTACCTCTTTGCACTCCGCTCGTAATGGTCTTTGCAGCGCGGCGCGCACACTATACGCGTATGTCCAGGAAAAAAGAAGGACCGCACACATCCTACACACTTTCCGAAAATTACACCTCCCGAATTTTTAGCTGTCTCGCTGGCGCATCCCGCGCGCCGGTCTCTTTTTTCGTACCCGGTCTCGAGAGTGTGCGGCCAGACCGGACAGTTTAAAAAAAATTTAATTAAGAGGAACCATTTTACACCGTTACATGGGGAGTCTTAGTCATCAAACCTCCATCAGCGCTCGATGTAAGGCTCCGAAATTTCTACCAGGGCAGATGCCTAATTGCGAAAAGTGATAGTTTGCACTTTTTACTTTAAGTATTTTTTGGTACTTCGCCCAGCTTCGGTTTATGCCGGCCACAAGGTGAATCAAACGAGATTCGCGTGCAATATTTTTAACCGTTAATCTTTTTCATCGAAGCTTTGCAACGAGGATATGACGGTTTCCCTTCATGCCCGGATACCCCGGACACGAGTTTCATTTCTCGTCGGAAAACGAACACCGTTGCCAGCGTGATTCTTCGGAAAGAAAGTATACGGTTTCAATTCAAGTTAACGCCGTCGTGTACCATAACTGACACAGGACGCCCCGCGTCATCCTTCCCCGTTCGAATAGCGTTGTAAGACAACAAAGAGATCGTAAGACGAGAAACGGTAGGGACACGGTTGGCGTCGAAAAATATGAGGAAACGGGCGACGTACTTTCCGGCTAGGCATCGTTTTCCCTGCTCCGTGCAAGCTCGTCCAAGTTTCCCTAACAGCGGCGTTACCGGGGGGGGGGGGGGGGGGGGGGAGGGAGTAGGATGGGGCACCGTGCTCGGGATGTTGTGAACGTGGCGCAAAGTTTCGTAAGCTCTCCTATTTGTTCGCCACGCGGAGTTACACGCGGACGGCTATAAATCTTGGCTCGATTTGACGTGTGTTCACTCGCGAGAAACCGGCCGGTGCGTCCGCGTGCACGAAACTTGCAAAATTCATTACCCTCCCGAGAGCGAAAGAGGCGATCCGTGAGTGAAGATCCCCATTGAACGACCCGACAATCCGAAAAAAATATATATATATAAAAAAATGAAAATATCGCATCGCCGCCGACACGCCACGCGCCGACAATTATAAATAAATTATAAATGAGATTAACAAATTGTTTTTACATGAAAAAAAAAGTTAAGTTGCCGGGGGATTTGCTGAACATTTTTTTTTCTTCATTCATTTGTTAATAACATTTTGCAATTATTATTATTATGCATAATCAATCTTCTCAGCATCTTCCATATGCTTGATTTTTTTCAGATTCTTATCCCGTCGAGAAGTGTTAGAAATTCTCTCTCAATTCTCTCTGAACTCACGTGGGCTCAGTCTGTCCGCTAGTACTGCCTCGAGTAAAAAAAACATTTGATTCGACGGCCTGTCAGTTCGATCAACGAGGCATCCCTTGCAATCAACCAAGCATTTGTTCCGCCACCCGTAAGCGCACATGTTGTTGACTCAATTGATTTTCTTTTCTCCGCGTGAGATCGCAAATGTTTTCGTTTGTATACATTTTTTAACACGCTATCCCGACGTCTGACTCGCGAGAATGACGCTCGGGAGCGAAACAAGGCGCAACGGCGCTCTTTTATGTTAATTTAATCAACGCTCCGGAATCCATGCCGTTATCTCTCACGCAATCGTGCGTGTAGGATTCATACGCGAGCATGAACGTACGAGACCGCTCGTACGCTCGATGGCGAGTTTCCTAGCTCGAGCTGCGTAATTGCTTTCGCCCGCGGATTCTTCTTCTTCCGGAAAGAATCCGACGGCAGACCTCCTGGATGCGGATTCAAATGCTAATTTAATTAACGTTGCTTCCCGAATCGCGTTACCCGGATCTTAGTTATATCCACGGTATCTTATTCCTCCTTCCCTCCCTGTCCGGCCGAGAGAAACCAGGTGAGCCCCTCGCGCCGAGTGAAGTATTTTTCCGTCCGCCGTGAAATTCTCTCCGCCCGCGACGGTCAGTCTCGGCGGTACCAGCGCTACCAGTAGTATGTGTCGAGATTCGGTCGGACCAGCGTAGCGCCGCTGCCCTCTCGGGCTTCTGTTTCGCACACGGTCGACGGGCGGGCCTCGGAATCGACACAGAAGCGCGCCCGGTGCACAGGTCTCTTATCTCCGGGTGTGCATACCTTTGAGGCTCTCTCCCGTCCTCGTTCCGGAAATGCAAATGAGATACCGGCGAGCCCGGTTTCACCGTAGGGCGGAACCGGGCGGGCGCTGTTATCGCCACACTATATATCGGCCCCGGCATATTACGCGGCAAGATAATACGAAATCTCTCGAGAGAAGATCCGTTCTTCAAAACAAATTATAATTACGATATGGTAAATTATAATAAAGGTAAATGAGATGAAATTGGAGGCTCGCAACCGGAGCTCCCTGTCGGTGCCAAGTTTTGGATTCCATTCTTCCGTTGTTGTCCCGAACTATAATGAGAGCCTTTCATTAAATTATCGGAGGTATTTGTGTACATCGTTCGGGTTCGTACCCTCTGATTTTCCGAACGAAAATTCTGTCCGCCTTCCGATCCGGAGCGAGGTTGTTCGGGCGGTGCCGTCGAGCGGAGCGAAAGGTACGCGCGAGGGCGAGTATTGAAACTCTCGGCGACGGTGTTGCGGGAAACCGTGCGAAAACCGCACGAGAGCACATCGTCGACGGGGCTACACAGGGGATGGATGCGTGTCCGGGATGATCGCGGAAGCGAGAATCTAAACAGGAGGGTAACGACGGAGCAGCTGTCGGCCAGCTTCGTACACTGGCAGTTAGCTGCTCCGAAACGACATGAGCGGGTGGTTATAGGCTCTGCTGGTCAGCGAGTAGCTGACGCTGCGTATGAGAAAGCGCTACACAAAAGCGTAGATCGATAGGTCGGACAGTTAGGTCACACAATTGGTGCTCCAATCGTTATCAATTGTTGTCAGACTGCTATAAACGCAAAATTACATTTTCTTTTTCACTGCGACGGAAAAAGCTTTCTATCGAAACGAGCGGGGCAAAATGGATTCATTACTGATCGTAATGTGTACTTTTCGGCGTTGTACAATTTACAAAACATTCCGCTCAATAAATCGTAGAGGCACGTCAGAGAATTCGCGTACCGGTCGATATTAATCAGCTATAAAAACTGCACGTAAAATACCTTGCAAAATGGACTGCTATAGACACACGTAAAATTATATTGTTCTTCACTACGACGAACTAAACTTTCAATTTAAACAATGTAGTTTTCACGGTATTTACACATGGAGTGGAATTGGTAAAAGTAAACGCGGGGACAAGATATATTCATTACGAAACGTAATGTGTACTTTTCGGCGTTTCACAATTTAGAAAACATTCCAAAGCGCTAACCCCGCTAGTAATAATATATTTTAACACGCAAGGTGCGTTGATCGAACGGAGGGGAAATATTTGTCGGACGGTCTCGTGATTGTTTTCGGCCGGGGTGCACGCCTCGTGCTTCTCCTCCCGTACATACATATAACGAACGGCGGGCAATAGTTATCTCATACAAAATCTATTTTGCATAACTCAATTCCAACGTCATCATTGGCGAGGAAAACCGTTTACGGAGGATGGGCGGGATGGGGAGGCTGCGAGGGAGAAGATGAAGGTAAGGCACTTACCGTCACCGTGACGTTCACCTCGAGCTCCGGAGGAGCCGTGCTCGGAGGGCAGGCTGGAGAAATAGATAGAGACAGCAGGACGGACGAATTTTCGCTGTGTACAAGCGTAGAAGTAACGCCGTTTTGATCTTAGTCGCGCAATATAGTGATATAGAGGGTGAGTGGGGTAAAATGGAACCTTCGGGCAAAGCGGACCATTTTTACCCATTATTCGCGGGACGACAAAAAAAACGATGTCTCGTCACAAATGGAACACGCTGGTCCGTTTTACCCCGGAGAGTTAGTTTTCAGTCTGCCGTGATAAAACTACTCGCGAAATATCCTTTGCTCGTGATGAACTTGACTCGGAAAGTGCTTCACTCGATAAAACGGCAGGATGAACAGTGTCAATGGCATTACTTTACCGTATCAATTTTATTTCCGATCATCGAAATTTCACAGGTGATCGAAACAATATGAAACAATTTGCGATATTTCACATTACCGTTTGAAACTCGTATGAAATCGTGCGAATCGGTAATAAAGTCGAAATCATAAAATATGCCGTTCACGTCATTTAGCTTTACCGTTCGGCTCAATCGTTTTATCGGATCGATAGCTTTTTGCTTTTCAGTCTCCCAGTGGCGACGGAACTGCGGCGATAACCGATATTGCGCGAAGTTTCGTCGAAAGGTTCAATGCTTGTCTATATCCAGAGCGGTCGAAGGTCTCGTCACTCCTCGATATAGACTATTATTATTTCAGTGGTTCGGAGTGATTGCCGAAGGGAGAGACGGGAGTGGAGAATGACCGGCCGATCTCTACAAGTTTTATAATTGAATTAAGAATTAAAGAGACACCGGGGCTCTCGCTGGTCCCCTATTATCTCATCTTCTCTCGGAAGGTCCAACATCAATGTTACGAAATTCAAACTTATTTAATAAAAATCGAATATCCGACATCGGACCCACGTTCCCTTTCTCGGACGGCTCACCGCGCGCCGCTCTTCGTTCTAGTCGAACGTTAATTGTAAATGATGCTGGAAATCGAAGGGTCAGCGGCAAAGTGACCCCCAAAACCGTCTGGCTAAAGTGTCCACAAATCATGGCACATTCTAGCGCGGTTTTCGTGATACGCCGCATTCTCCAATCTCTTATCTTCGTCATGATTGGATCAGCACCTTTTGAAAGGTCCAACTTCAAAGTTACGAAATTCAACCTATTTAGTAAAAGTCAAATATCCGATTGGTCATCGAATCCACGTTACACACCACGCGCCTCTCTTCATTCTAGTCGAACGTGAATTCCAAATGATGCTGGAAATCGAAGAGTCTGCGGCAAAGTGACCCCCAAAACCGTCTGGCTAAAGTGTCCACAAATCATGGCACATGCCACCGCGGTTTTCGTGATACGCTGCGTTCGCAGTTTCTCATCTTCGTCGTCATTGGATCAGCATCTTTCGGAAGGTCCAACTTCAAAGTCACGAAATTCAACCTATTCAGTAAAAGTCGAATATCCGATTTGTCATCGAATCCACGTTCTCGCACACCACGCGCCTCTCTTCATTCTAGTCGAACGTGTATTGTAAATGATGCTGGAAATCGGAGATTCAGCGGCAAAGTGATCCCGGAAACGATCCGGCTACAGTGTCCACAAATCATGGCACATGCTGCCGCGGTTTTCGTGATACGCCGCGTCACGCCGCCCTCGCTCTTCCATAACGGGTCACGAAAATTGCACGCGGAGAAGGAGGCGTCACGCCAACATGCAGCAAATCGACCGGTGGAAAATCAGCCGATTAATTTATCGGTATAGAATTACCGATACCGTTGAACAAGCGGGGACATTCGAGATTCCCGTGTCTTTTTATATCGCACACTAGCTCGCCTGCGGGCAGAGTCGGGGGAGAGGGGATTGATGGGTTCAACCTATTTTGCGAACCGTATCTGTTCGCTGACGCTGACATATTGCTACCAAACGCTTGATACGGCGAGATTCAACTGATTCCGAGAGAACGGTTTATTCAACGAGACGGGCATACGATGAGTATAAAGTCAGAAATTTTTCTTTTTTTAAAGAATGGAAAATTTGCCTAAAACTTACTCTTTCTGGTGAACATCTTTCTGTCCCCGAGACGTGAGACGTCGCTCTAAGATTTAGAGCAATTTTTTGAGAAAATTGCTTGCAGTTATTCTGAACAATTGACTAGCGAGAAATTCATGAAGGAGGGTAGAAAGGGGGGGGGGTGTAGTAATCAGACAAAAAAAGGATTCACCCCTGCACGCCGGAGCGAAAAACACATGCGCAGAGCAACGGCGCGCGGACAGGTAGTAGAGGTTTTTCGTTTATTCCTGTCCGCTCCGATAGAGCGGACGAGCAATTCAATTTCCCGATTGCGCGGGCACTTTTTATCGGTGCGATGCGCCGAAACGTTTTGATTATACAAACGTGCGAGCGGGCCGGGCAAGTCGGGCACAGTTTATCTGTCACGCAGCCCTGATTCCGCATACCTCTCTCTGCTCTATAGTTAATTCCGCTGTAGGAATCGCGTTCGAGGGATAGGTCCTCCCCCCCCCCCCTCCCCATCCTCCGCCTCACGGTTTTTCAGAGCAACGAACAATTTATTATTTCCCGATGATAGCCCGTTCCTATCCGTATATATGTGTGCCGACGTTCGTTAAAATATAAAACACAATTTATTAACGGAACGCACCCCCCCCCCCCCCTTCCCCCACCACCCAAAATTCGCCGAGCAATACGCGGCCCACGTATTCGTTACTATTCAGTAAAACCACAATAAAGTATGCAAATTTAACGCCCAAACCACGCGCCGCACTTTTCTCTCTCCGATCCTCTTCCGGAGCGCGTACACAGTATTGCACGTAACAAACAATCGTTGCCAATTATTGTAAACTTTTGTCGCTACGCTGGGCCCGAAACGAATTGTGTTTTCCGTATAACAGTCCGCGGCGCAAAATTTTTTTTTTAAATTTCGCTTTCAATCGTATAGCGGAAAAAAAATGCTGAACACGTTTGGAATATTGATAATAAATACGAAGTATCTATCGGCACGATCCCGTAGACGGCATCCGTACCGTGAAATGGTGTACGTTCGATTGTCGTTCAATTGTACCGTTCACGGGACGCCGCGGGTCGTCATGTTTCAGTAAATAATCAAAAGCACCGAGGAGGGTGTAAGCGCTGCGAGTTTATTCGAATATGTCCTTATGAGCACTACCGACTATTCGAATGAGACTCGAAACTCTTGGCTGCCGGTTGAACGAAATGAAAAATAATCTGCCGCAGAGCGTGCCAGTAGCCAGTAACCAGTGACAATGTAATTATCAACGAAACTCGATAGCGGTGAGGATCGCTGAGGTGAAAACTTTCCATGCATACTTCAAACGAGCGTTTTCCGTGTTGAAACGTTTGTTAATTTGTAATCAGCTTTCATAATATTGACTGTTTTTTGCCATTCAATTCAGAGCGAAAAAACAGTCGACATTATCAAAGCTGATCGCAAATTAACAAAGGTTTCAACACGGAAAACGCGAGTTTGACATATGTATGGAAAGTATGTATGGAAAACGCCGATTGCGCCGATGGATACTTCGTATTTATTCATACGAATCCATCGGCACAATCGGCACTTTCCGTGTTGAACTTGATGTTAATTTACAATCAGGCTCGATGACATCAACGACTTCTTCGTTCTGAATTCGGTGAAAATTTCCCATGCATACCTCAAACGAGCGTTTTCCGTGTCGAAGCTTTTGTTAATTTACAATCAGGCTTGATGATATCGGGGAGGAGGAGTCTCGTCGACTCGTTATCCATTCCGCGGATGGGTATAAAGTAGGAATGGGCGGCGATTATTCCCCGGGCCTATCCGCCGTCTTGCAGGTATAAGTTCGGTGAGATTACTTCACCGTAGGGCCGACCCCACGAGAGTCCCGGCTCTCGACCGTTCGGAGTCCAGTACGGGAAAGAATGAAAGAAAAATTCTCTCGCTGAATTAGTGAGGAACGAAGGAATTGGGTGGAAGAGATCGCTTTCAAGGTTCTCGCGACGATAAGAGGATCAACGGTGGTTTAATAAACCCTCCGCTTCGTCTCCGCCACATCAAGGACCGCGCCCGAACGGAAGACCTTACTTCGGTAGAAGAATTAGACTGAAACCGGAGGTGACGTATTTCCGGTATGACGTCACTTCCGGTTGAAACATTTGATTTTGAAACCGGAGGTGACGTATTTTCGGAATGACGTCACTTCCGGTTGAAAAATTTTATTTTTAATTCGGAGGTGACGTATTTCCGGTATGACGTCACTTCCGGTTGAAAAATTAGACATTGAAACCGGAGGATACGTATTTCCGGTATGACGTCACTTCCGGTTGAAAAATTAGACATTGAAACTGGAGGGTGCGTATTTCCGGTATGACGTCACTTCCGGTTGAAAAATTCGATTTTCGGACCGAAAGTGATGTATTTTCGTTATGACGCGGCTTCCCGTCGAAAAATTACATTTTCAAACCCGAAGTGACGTATTCCCGATAAATCTCCGGAAATCTAAATTCCTCCTCTCCAAACGATCGCAACAACCTGCCAGTATTATTATAAAGAAAATGTATAAACAGCAGTCCCGAGGCTGATAGTCTAATGGAAAATCCCATAGGGGGAGGAAAGAATTCCCCGTTCGAGGCGCTCCTCTCGAGCTACGAAAGTAATATAATTGACGCAGGTGCCGGCGAGTCTGACAAATCGTTGAGCGCGCACGCTGGAGCCTTTTACAGCGGATGGAACGCCTTGATCGATCGTTGAGTCGCTCGGATAGCTCTGCCGGTGTGAAAAGTTGAGAGGAAAAATTCGCCCCGCTGGATCCTCGATATGAGAGGCTCCCCTTATCGATATGAGAAAAAAGAATCACTGAAAATTGTAATCACTGATGTATGTTTGTCTTTGTTTTATCAGGGCTCAAGGGTACGAACCCCCCGGTCGTCGAGATCCAGCCGAGCGGTTCGGTGCCGGTGAAGATCGGCGAGAGCTTGAAGATCATGTGCAAACTGCCTCAGAAGCTTCGCGTTTGTCGGGTCGAGATACCCGGCGAAGGAAGCATAATTCTCTCGCCGGGACAAACGGCGGAGGATGGAATCGAGTATTACGGCGCCGGAACTGACTCGGGCCAGTGCGGTGTGCACATCGCCAAAATCAAAGAATCCCACGACGGCCTCTTCAAGTGTTCGCTCACCACGAACGACTTCAGAACCGAGGCGCAGGCCAGCGTGAAAATCGTCGTGGCGAGTGAGTATATTACCGGACACGAACACCGTCTGTTTTTTGTTCCTGGTACAATATTTTTCAACGACTATTTTACAGAAAAATCCGTTCACGAAAAAAAAAACAAAAAAACCTTTCATCTCTATTATCGAATCAGCGTTCCCGTTCGCTGTAGACCGAAATTCCCATCGGATTCGTGCTCGGAGCGAAAAAAAATACGCGTCGATACGTTATCCAGAATATTTTTTTTCACATGCTCAATCGTTTTTTCATTTTTGTTGTTATTTGTCTACAACTTCATTGTTGTTCCGGTATGTTTTTTTCCAACCATCCGAAAATGGTAAATGGATTCAAAGGAGAAAATTTACCCTTCATCGTATTTGAGACTGCAATCCTCTAATATTTTATTGCATTTTTTTTTTTTACCATCGAGCTGATAGCAGTTTTTTTTTTAATTGGTCATCGAAATCCGATACGGTGTTGTCAGCAGATTTTTTTTGTTTGCGTAACCATGTCGTTCTCGTTATCGCAGAACCTCCCCACAATCCGGAAATCCACCTCAGTCCGGGCTCCATTGGCAACAACAAGTACAGGAGCGGCGACAGATTGGAGATCAGTTGCATCGCCCGCTCGGGACGTCCGGCCGCCAACGTGTCTCTCTATCTCGGTAAGTTTTATATATTCTTCTGTGCGACTCGAAAGCTTATCGTATGAAAAAAAAAAAAAAAAAAAAAAAAAAAAGGAAATCTAGACGATGCCTTTTCGATATGTTCACAGACGATGAACCGATCGGTCACGAGGGCAGACCGACGATCTACGACTCGAGCATCAACAACTCCCTGGCCATTCAGAACGAGTCGAGAACCGTCGACTGGACCGACAACGGGAAGATCTTGCGTTGCGTTGCCCATCACATCGCCCTGGATCAGCCGAAAGAATCCAGGCAGGAGCTTCAAGTCTTCTGTGAGTTTTCCCCATCCGGTTCGATAATCTCGATCGATAACCGCCCCCGAAGTGGAGCACGGTACTATATAGACGTCCATTCCTCTTTTCACAGTCGCACCACAACCGCAAAAAGAAATCGAGCGTTTCGGATACGTGATCGGCAGACCGGGAATCGTGAACGTGACTGTCCACGCGAATCCAAAACCCAGCTTCGTATGGCGCATAAACGGGGAGCAAATCAACGAGGGAAGACCGGACGAGAGCAATCGCCTCCAGACATCGACCTCCGTCGATCTGGTACGTCGCCCGAATACATTGAACAAGGCTCGACTCTCGGGTCGTCGTCGTCGTCGTCGTCTCTATGATCCACGCTCGGTGTGGTCATTGAAAAATTTCACGAACCGATAGCGGACCGCCACTCGCGCCCCGATCCCCCTATACGAAACTACTGTCAAAATCCAATATCGCTGCTTTTCCGGCCTCGATGCCGAAAGCCGTTCGTCCGTGGCCTTAATTTTCTCCGCCCGAAACTCGGGCTGCCTCCGCGGCTCTTTTCCTCCCTCTTTCACTCTCTATCGCGAACGAACGGGACATCCGAATGAAGCTCTCACGGCCGACTCGGTCGACCAGTTTCCTCGAAACGTAATTCCGACGAATTCGAGCGAATCCGAGGCTCCCACTCGGCCGGGGACAGAAAAGAGCTCAAAGGGAGAAATAGAAGAGTTACCGGCCGTCGAGCTCGGCCCAAGCTAATGCCCAACGGGATCTCTTTCCGGTCCACGTGACTTCGATTAACGCATTCGAATCTCCTATATACGGGACTAATTTTCCTCTTTTCCTATCTCGATTAATTTTTTTTTTTTTATCGTGGTCGTCTTTTTTTTATAACGGTCCTACTGTCTGTGCGTACAGGGCAAAGGTGCATGGGCCGTCGAGCTGAGAATCGATAGCGTACAGAAGTCCGACACCGAAAAGGATTACATTTTGGAGGCTCGCAACGACGAGGGAGCTTACGAGTATCGCATTGTACTGTCGACCTCCGCCGAACCAGCAGGTAAGAACCTCCTTGATCGTTCGTACACCTGACAACTGTTCATACACCAGCCTCGTGCTTTCGCCTCACGAATTTCATTCTCGCGGTGTGATATCGTATAATCTCACGCCTACGTGTTAAATTGTGTTTTCTGCAATCTTACCGATCGCCACACTTCTCACTTGTCACGCATATTAAAATACATAAATAGATACGAATCGACGGCTCGAGCCCATAAGGCGATATAAAGTGTTAAAAAAAATCGTATGAAATTTAATGTACTGGCTGTGGAAGTTTTTATGTATAAAACTGGTATATTAAATATCATAAACAGTTGTGACGAAAAAGTAATGTACGGTATATTAAAAACTTTGGAAGCACTTTACTTTTAATAATTTACTTTAATTTCATTCTAAAAGTCAATTTGTTTCTCGTGACAATTGTAAATTTAATGTACCGGACGGGAAGTTTTTATTCAAATATCGGTGTATTAAATTTAATGTACGATTGTGATGAAAATTTAATGTAATTTTAGAGTGAAATGAAGGTAAATTATCGGAATTAATGTACTTTGGTAGTAAAGTTAAAGTAAATGGTTAAAGGTAAAAGTATTTCTAAAGTTTTTACTAAATTTGTACATACATTTTTTCATCACTATTGTACATGAAATTTAATATACCAGTTTATGCCTAAAAAATACAGTGAAATGTCCAGTACCAGTGCATTAAATTTCATGCGAATTATTTTCACAATGTGTATACCCCTCTGGCGTTGAACCATCCATACACGTATGTTCACCCAAGAATCGTTATTAAATAATTCATTCACCAAATATTTCACGAGTCAACTCATGAGTTGCAAAACACGAGCGAACAATAAATATCACCATTGCCAATATACTGTGTGAGTTTGTAAATGTCTAACAACAAACATTCACCGCATGCTCACGAAGGAGCGCTCGTTCACTTGTATGGTAAGATCTCCGAACGCATGCAAGCACTAGGTAATGTCATTTTTTTTTTAAATATAAATAAGTGAGCTGTAGAGTACGCGGAGATTAATCATTGATCCAATCCATGATCTCTTGCTTAAGGAGTTTGAAGCGCTTCACACTAGTGAAATGACTGCTACATTTTTAAAGCCGTTTATACAAACTTTGACGCGTGTATCAATTACAGTGAATAGTTATTTCTATTACAGCGTATGTCTTTAACCCAGAAGAATATTAATGGCAAAGGATTTGCGAAAATATTAACTGGTTTTTGCTGATTTTCGAAAAGGTAAAAATTCGTTCAGTTTTTTCATAGAATAATCCGTGATTTTTGCTTGATTGTGATGTATTACAGCTCATTCTTTTCCTCGAAAGGTGCTCTACGAATTCACCACTTAGGTATTCGATAGTAGTTTTCATTTTGAAATGACAGCTGATTGTTTATGACGGAATTTCGTCGATGGATAAAAAAAAAGCTCTAATTTTTTAACGGAAAATACTATCGAATATCTAGGCGGTGAATTCGTAGAACATCTTTCAGGGAAAAGAATGAGCCGGGATACATCAAAATCGAGCGAAAATTACTGATTATTCTTTGAGAAAACTCAACGGATATGTATCTTTTCGAAAATTGGCAAAAAGTGAATGATTATTGCAGTTCATAATTTTCTAAGTCAAGGAAATCTGCTGTAAAACAAATAACCTAATAGAAACAATCTCCACCGTATCATTATGTGTGTAAAATTTAGCACTCATTTAACCAGTATGAAGCGCTCCACCCTCCTTCACATCATTTATACATGAACTCGATTATTAACAGTGTTCGGGTGATGAGATTTTTTTTCTCATCGAAAAATCGATAAACCCGACTAAAATTCTCCGCGCAACTCTACAGTTTATCATCTATTACATAATTAGCCGTATCGAATCGATGGGCCACTGTGTCAATAATTGATGTAAAATAATGATCGTCACTTACCGCCTATAGTCAATGAAATTAAGTTATTACCGTCGAGTTTTATACGATCTTTCGTCTGACAATTAATCGTACTTCTTCCAGGCGTCGATCTGGACGCGGGATCAATTATCGGAATCGCCGTCGGCGTGTTGGTGCTAATTCTCGTCGTCTTTCTCATCGTGTTCGCCCGCGCGACCGGACGCTGGTGCTTCGCAGGTGAGTCCACTATGACGCTTTGAACTAAAAAAAAAAAAAAAATGTTTTTCTTAACTATTACGAATATATATCCCGACTCTCCTTGGTCCTCCGAGTCCCATAGACGGTTTCTCGTACGCTCTGTTTATATCGATGTCTCGCGAAAGAACCACGACGATGGAGGATACGAAACGAAGATTGAAAATAATTGAAAAAAAATAACGGGGCACCTCGCCGGTGTGATACGTGGCGATCGATGTCTCGATAATCGAACGGGAGGCAGCTTTTCGTTCGTCGGGCGTTTTTTCACGCTCGTTGATCGTAAATCGAGTCGGACGCGCTCTGGGTCGGTGGAGAATGACCCGGTGCGCGACGAACCGCGCGAAAAAAAAATATATATATATACACATATATATATATAAATATAAAAATAAATATAGATTGTATGCTAGTTAACGGGAGAGAATCTCGGGATAGCTTTGGTCAGAGCTGTTAACTTGTATGTATACGATGTCTTGTGTGTTGTGCCGCTACCGATAGGACAGCATGCAAGTCGGGCCAAGTAAAGAATACGGAGATACACCATCATTAAAACGTGCGATTCCGTACTCTAGGCATGACACTGTCCAGGGGTAAGTCAGCTCAGGCAGCAAGAGAGCCCGTTTAAGTCACACAGACCACCCTCCCACCCCCCTTCTATCGTTCCCCCTTTCGCTGATGCTGCCACCCCGCTGGAAATCCCACCACGACCCCACCCCCGGCCCCCCCCTCGTCGACAAACATTCACCCACCTGTCGTGTAGCTCTAGAGATAGCTTTCGCTCTCTCCGCGTACCTATCCGTTCCTCACGTTCTCACGCACGGTAGTAGCTCTCGGGCGTAGTCACACTCGAGCCTCTAATATCCTCTCCGCGAATTTGCACGTCGGAGTGATCGGGTTAGACGAGAGGCCAGGGAACACGTTCAAGAGATCCTCGATAAACGTGACTCACCGTTTGCACGAAAGTTCACCCGGGCAACGGGGAGTGCGCGGCTCAACTGCTCTCGTAGAAACGTGCCGCTTCCGGTTCGCGTCTCGTCATGCGGAATGTCGAAAATTATTCGATGTCCTCGTTAAAGTTTCCGGTTCGAGAGGAGAACGGGCCAAGGGGCATCACCTGAGGGAGATTTCAAACGTATTTGTAAAAAAAAGCATAACTTTCTTTCGTGAACAAAACGTGAGGGGGAACCTTTGAATGCCTTATACGATATAACATAATCCAAGGTCTTTGAGGTGGGGCTAAAGCTCAACAAAATCTCAAAATATTTTGAATCGGTTTTTGTCGGAAACTTTTTATTTTTTTATTTTTTTAACGAAGTGCAGGGCTCAATGCGTATTTGATTGAGGCAGTGCGCCCCACAATTCGTTTTTTGTTTTATAGAAGAGTTTCGGAGAAAAATGGATTCGACATTTTTTACTCTGTCTCCCCCGCACTCACACGTGTTTAGCCTCCCCATAAGCAAAATGAACAGCCTATTCAATCTTTTTTACTTTTTTTTTTTTTTACTACTGGTGTAATGTGGTTGACCCTATTCACGGGAATTTAAGTGACCAAAAAAAGTCCGTGCCTATATACTTTGCTAATGGAGGGGTGACTGACGCCTTTCTCCTCTGTATCGCCACTTCCGGGTCACTCTCTTCGTGCAGAATGTCGAAAATTAATTGACATCCGCGTAAAATGTCCGCTTCTAGGGGAGAACGGACTAACGGGGATTTCAGGAAGAATTCAAATGTATTTGAAAAGTAGCAAAAAAACCTTCGCTTATAAACAAAACTTAAGCGGAAACTTTAAATGTCTTATACGATATAATATAATTGAAGATCTTCAAGTAAAAATGAGCAGTCTGCTTTACTTTTTTTTTCCGTAAAATAAATGCGGTCTACAAACGTCGGTGCCCACATTGGAGTGGTAATGAGGTTCACCCTATTCACGGGAATTTAACTGACATAAAATCGATTTTTCCAAGGGCGACTCCCATTTCTCCCCTTCTCCTCTGTATCGACGTTCCCCTTCACGTTCGATAATTATAAATTTACCGTCAACTTATCTCGTCGTGAAAAAAAAAGCATGCGCACTACTTTTTACCAGTTACTGCATGTTTTCGAATACGGTGTGCTTACGATAAATTAATTTGTCTGAACAACTTGAGGACCAAAACTGTCCGACGACGATACGCACTTGGACAGTGTCGCAGTGTTAAAACAAAAAATTCAACGCGTACGATCCACGGAAACTGCGAGCAGTAGGAAAAAGAAAAATCGAAATAAAAAGAGTATAAAAAAACAATAGCCGAGAGAGATAAGATTGACCGTAAAGTTTCTGTAACAAGCAACCGCTAACTATCGGCGAAGGCAAGTGTGGTTAATTACTTTAACGCAATCCCGATTTAAAAAAAATTCAATCATCGCCATCCTGACACACAAATTATCACGTTGAACCATCGTACAGTCATTCACCCTTTCCCACGTAGTCGATTCGATCGCTCGAGCATGTTAGAAAATCTCTTGATATCGCTTATTCTCAACTTCAATGTTAACATTTTTTTTAATAAGTTTAATAATTCTCTTGCAATCGCCACGTTCGAGACAAGTACGAGTCTCGGAAAAAAAAACAAAAAATAAAACAAAAATCCATTTACCATAGTTAGTGCGATGATTTATGCCTGTGAATGTTAATATAATTGTTCGATAACGCCATACATGTATCATCATCATCATCGATCAAACGGGACGGATACCGAGTCGCGCCTGTGTGTAAACCTCGTTGAGAAATTACAGCCAACCCGACCGGAAGTCCCGCACATTTGTGCCGTACATTTCGCGGCGTCAATTTTCTTTTTTTTCCCATTATCGTTATCCAATCCGTCATCTCGCTTAGTGGCACTCAAAACCCAGCCAGAGAATAGCTTGTCGCGCACGAATCATAATCGTGACCCTAGCAGCTTCAGCAACCATACGAATGACCGAAAAATTACGGTAATTTCAGGTTACTTTCTATACCGTTAATAATAACCGCAACAATATCCATATTTCAACTTCTGCGCATGCGCGTGTGAGAGCTCTCATCACTAACCACGAATGCGCAGAAGTTGAAACACGATTATTTTTTCGGTTCTTTCTACGGAGTAAAAACTGACCTGGAACTACCGTACTTTTTTCCGTTATTTTACGGTTATGATTAAAAAAAAAAAGGTTACTTGAGTTGCTGGGGAATCGTATGTAATTTTTGAGGTTAAGAAGATGACGGAAGCGCCGGCAAGTTTTGCAATGAACTGTTGGATCGATTGATTGTTAATAAATGAATTTAGAGAAAGACGATCGAACTAGTCGATCGCGTGCTCACCGCTCATAGTCGCAAATATCCATCGAACGCTCTCACTCTCTGTTTCTCTCTCTCACGGTGAAACAATACGGAAACGAAAAAAAAAACGCATTGTTGGGCACCGGCCGATGTACGCGGACCGAGGCCGGACGGTAAGATGGCCACAAGTGAGAGACGGAAGTTGAGGTTAGGCGCGTTTGACACACAATTGCCTTGACCGATCGTGGGGTTGCTTGTTGCAGCGAGGCGTCGCGGCGACGAGGAAACTGCGGGGGGAGTCGGCGCCGGAAGCGAGGCGCACATCACACCAGGCGACGAGGACGAAGATCACGAAGATCCCCACATAATGGACGAGAAGATGCCCCACGGAGGCCAGGAGAATCCTATTCACGCGAGCACGGAATACGTTAATGGACGCACGGACATCAAGGACGTACAGAGGAAGGACGAGAAAGTCGACACTCCCGTCTAATAAGGGTTTTCTCATCAGCATAAAGAAAAAACAATTTTAAAAAAACACACACACACTTTATTATACGATACCTCATGTCTTGGCCTCCGCTTCGGGACATTTGTGTTCACGCGCGTACGCGGCGACGCGAAGTTCTGACGATACGAAAGAGGGCAGCACTGTTGCAGACCCGAGTAGCTGGACAACCTCGACGAATAACGAATTATTATTACTATTATTATTATTATTATTATTATCATTAACAATATTATTATTAGTAATATTATTATTATTATTATTATTATTATTATTATAGTTTTAAACTGTATTATCATTAGAATGATCTGGAGGATTATCGAAAACACGATTTTCCAACGGTCTCACCGTGGCCGGAGTCCGCCGAGCTTTCCCGAGCGAAATAACATCCGAGCCAACCGTACTCGACAGTAGATAAACTCAGCGTTCGGTCAGACGCATCGCTCTCGCTCTCTCCCGCTCCGTGCCCGAGAGCGCACGCGGTAGATAAACTCTCCGTCTTCCACACTTTTCCATCCGTACGACTTCCACGGATCGCGGAAGTCGTACGACGAAACTTGCCGTACGCTTTGTTTTTAGACGTAACAGGCAGATGAAAATAAACGACCCGACCCCGCGAACGTGGACGGGCGCGTGCTCGATTGGAAGCTCCCGTCACGTGTGCGAACCCGTGTCCGAACCCGTGTCCGAACCACTACCACTGTCTACTTTTGTTTTTAATTTTTTCGTAATTGTTTATTATTATTTGTTTGCCCTCGAGGGCGTCGCGATAGACTTTGATATACAGGCAGCTGTTCTTTATTTGTAAATGTGTTCGATACGATATCCAGCTATCGCGATTCTTATAGTTTTCATTTTATATTTAGTGTCTTTTTTTTTGTTTCTTCTCATCACGATCGATCGACGATCGATCGCGCGTGTTCTGTTCTCGTCCCAAAGTCTACAAGAATTCGCAAAGCATTCCTTCGATTTTTTTAAATATTTTATTTCATTTCTTGTCCAGCTCTCTTCAGCACAGTGCGGCCTCTATTCGTGCGAATACACTCGTCGGCCAGTCGGGAGCGATAATCGCATCTCGATAATTCTCGTTGTCGCGTGAAAAAAAAAATGAAACGCTGCGAATCTCGGCCGAAGATAATTAATCGAATCGAAAAGATAAACGTTTAAACGAATCTCCGAGCTGCAATCTCATAGATTAATCAAAGTTGACCACGAAAATGTGCGTGTGTGTTGGTATTGTATAATTAAATCAGTTGTTGCATTAAGGCGTTGATGTAAAGAAAAATTATAACGCGTCCGAAAAAAAAAAAAAAATTACTTGCACTAACTTTTTCAGGAGTGAGTTTGTCGATAGATTAATTTATTTTTAAGAGACGATGTGTGTAGCGTTTTCCTCACGAACGTACTGTAGTTTTTATTGATAACAATCCCCCCCTCCCTCCACCGCAGCCAAATCACTATTGACTGGCACGTTTATACAGTTTTTTTTTTCAAATACTCGTGAGATTCACTTAAACTCCGTAGATTACTATTATTATTACTATAATTATTAATATTAATTGTATTTGTACTAGTGGAGGCGTCGCCCCGTTTCAAGAACCTAAGAGAGACTCGCGGAACGTTAACGAATCTCTATTGATATACTCTCCACGATAATTGCGATGCGTTTTGTTTTTTATTGCTTTCTCTCGGACTCTCGACGCGTGCCTGTCGAATACGGACGAAACATTCCATTACTGTTAGATAAATTTCTTATCGACGAATTGATTGAGCGTATTGAAAACAAAAGAAAAAAAACGAAAGCATTACGAGCATTCACGCCGATAAACAACAGAAACGTAATCGCTAGTTACGTTGCAAAATGTACGTTTAGGATCGACTCTAGAGCTGAGTATAGAGTTTTTATAATGCTAAATGTTTTTGTACAAGACACACATCTTTGTATTGACGAGGTTAATTTAATTACGAAAAAAGAAAGAAAAAAAAAACGACTATCGAAGTTCGAGAGCTTCGGTTGATTCTTCGTTCGTTATGTCTTCGACAATAAGGGTTGTTCGTACTTTTGTACACGTGATTTTTTTTACGTAGCTACGAAACACATTTTTACGGAAAGAGCACAGCAATTTTATGTCGCGCGGCACGCTCCATGCTTTCATCGATTCGTTCTTCGTTCAATCTGTTTTTTTTTCTTTTCCACTACGCCAAACCTCATCGAATTCTGAAGAAAAAAGAAACAAACATTTTTAATAAAATTAAAAAATTAAAAAACATATGATCCCTCGAACACACATACAGACAATTTTTCCTCCCTCTCGTATAACACGATCATGGTGTTTTTTTTTTTCACTTAGGGAAAGAGGGGCCGTCGTGCCGGCAAATTTTTTTTCCACATACCCGAAATTCTCGGGGAGCTGGACACCCTTAAAACGATACATCATGAAGCTTGAATTGTCAGAGTCCGAGTATTATAAATTTGGAATGAAAAATTGGCCGGTGCGTCGTGTCCGAATTACTGCGTGTTGTATATATTAAATTTATATATATAAAAATATATATATATATTACGGTACGAAGATCGAATAATAGTGATGAATATATATATATATATTCTGTGTCGAGGCACTTGGCTTGCAAATTCGCGTATAAATACATCTCTAAGAACTTTTATTTATACTGACGATATATACCTGCATCCCAATTGCCGATGACCTGTCGTTATCCATATTACAGAGAAAAATATTAATAATGATACGTGATCGAAGATGATTAATTAATTACTTAAGCGCGGCCGATTATTAAATTAGCCAGCGAATTCGCGAAACAATTGTAAGAGAATCAATGTTTCAAATTAGAGATTGTCATTGTGTGGTTGTACATTGGCCGGATTCGGTGTCAAATCGAAGCGTGTTTTACGAGCATCGACCTTGTTTTTCTTTTTTCTTTTTTTTTTGTAAGGACTCGTTCATCTCGTGTTCACCTCTTTCGATCCGCCTCGCGGGTTTTTTAATAAAGCGCGCAATAAATCGTCCGGACGGATTAAACCGTCGGACGGTTTGGAGCGAATGCGAAAAAAAAGTTACAATTAATTCGAGCGACCCTGATCGCGTAACAATTATTTTTTTATATTTACAACGAACGCTGTCTCGACTTTTCAATGTTTCCATGGTATCCGTTAAAACGTCGAATCTTTTTCGCAGTATCAGCGATTTAAAAAATACAGAACGAGTCCTCGCATATCACTAAATCAGTTAGAACAGGTCCAAAATACGTATGGCAACGGGAACGTTGAGAATCACTGCCAAAATGCACTAAAATATGCGATACGGAGCCAACAAATTTGATAACACATAATGGGCCAATTCGTAGAAAAAGTGCTCTTTCACTCTTCCGTGTTTGCTCTTCGCTCCCGATATCGGATAACGTCTTAGTCTATCAAAAAAAAAAAGAAAAAAATTTACAAAACCCGACTCCAATCCATACTCGCATACTGCCAGGGAGAGTGACGGAGCCGTTGAAACCCCGAGATTAATTATATCCACACTGTACAACGGTTTTACCTATTCAGGCTTTTTCGAGGTGAATATATTAGTAACATAAGTGTAATAGTATCTAGAGCGTAAGATCGACTAATACCGAAATTAGATATAATAACACCGAAATATGTTTAATGTACAAAGGTTCATTGCGGTACATTTAATGATAATTACTAAACTTAATTTTTCGTAGCTATTAATTTATTCGTATAAATAAAATTAACTGTAATCGTTTAATTACTTACTTCGTAATTATCTTCGACGATCATTTTTTTATATATTATTATTAATATTTTTTTTTCCATTCGCCTGTCCGCCCATGTAAAACGGCATCTGTACCTTCGTTCTAATCGTTTGATTAGCTAAACATAAATGTGTGGGGGAGTGACTCGCTTGAAATATTGAGAAGAAAAAAAAAGTATCTCGCGATGAATAGAGATGATTGTGAGAAATAAAAAAAAAATTGTTTAATCTCGTACTCGTCGATGGATTACACACCATAAGTATAAGAAGCATGATCGTTGGCCATACAATGGAGTATATTATATATATTTATGTTATATGTAAGACTTAGATAGTACGAACATTATTATTATTACTATTATTATTATTACTATAATTATCTGCAAATTATCTGCGGCGATGCTCTGAAGTATTTTTTGACAATTACCAAGAAATAAAACTAATTATAATTGAATTTCCACCGAAAAACACGAAAATTGACAATTAATTGGAACATCCTGAAAATTACATGCCCGACCCACGTTCGAATCGGACGACCGTCGATGATACACCAATTGCCGGAAGGACCTGACGAGAGAGTTCAACGAATAAAACGCTAACGGAAAATAATTCAGAGATCGCTTGTTTATGTTTACACTCATACACACACACTCAACATACATGCAATGATAACGATGTGACAAAGGTGTCGACGAAATTTGAAGAAAAAAAAATTATCATCTTAAAACGAGAACGAGAACGAAAGACATTTTGTATCTGTACGTGTAGATACAATGCAATAGGCAGAGAGTAAATCTAATTAAGGATTTAAATGAAATTAATATATAGAGAGCTGTATGTAATAACAATAAGTTCCATTTATTGCTACGATATTACATTTAGGTATACATTATACATATGATTTTTGAAATAAAAATACATTTGTTTTTAAATACGTACGGTGCGTGTGACGATGGCCTCGGAGACGATTTTACCAAAACGTCCGTGAATCCCCGGAGCGTGACGTTCGCGTAGAGTTCTCGATAGTGTTGAAAAAAAGAGCAATGAGACGCCAGGACCGTTATCCAATCCAGTCCAGATAATCTTCATCCGAATAAAACCACCCTGCAGAACAGAGATCATTGTGAAATATTTTTTGCAGGTGGCTCTTCAACGAGGAATATCGGGGAGTCGTGAGTATTGAACCGGCTGAATTTTTTTTTTTGTGAAATCCCCGTTCCCAAAATCACAGTTTACCCCATGTATTATTGTAAAATGTCTCGTCGTAACTAATAGCCGAAAACTTGTAAATTCTACCCGCTTAATAGCGTAGGCATTCTTAGAGAGTACAGAGCACATTCGGAAAGTAGCTGAGTTGTTATTTAGTTTAGCAAAAAAAAAAAAGCATGAACACCACGTTTTCAGAGACGTAGCGGATCCGGCAGCGAACGTTAATCTACTTCGCTTCTACAAACCAAATACAGACAATGGGCAAAGGCAAGGAGCACTTTTTTATTTACAATTTCTTTCTCTCGCCTGCTAACACGTTGGCGATGTATTAATCGATTGCTCCGTATTAATTAATTTTTTTTTACCTTACATTTTTCGTTCATTACGTTCATAAAACCGGATGTGATATCTGTGCAACATTTTACATTGTAATTTAACAAAAATCCGCCGCCACCCGTCCGCTTTGGTGTTGGGTCCGCTACATAACGTGTTGCTTTGGTCTCCTACGGCTACAAAATTTTCCCATCATAATTTAATAATAAAAATCTAACCGAACAGTTTTCCAATTAAAAATACTCACGCTTTCGTAGAATTATCGTAGTGGCATCGCTTTCGATAATATTGTAACAAAATAATAATAATATGTGAGGATCCTTCATTATCGCAGAGTTACTCCAATAGTCATCTAAACAATAATTACCACTCGTCGCAATCGCAAATTCATGCCGATACGGATAGATAAATGTTACGTAATCCATGATAAATAAAAAATGCTCATAAATAAGAAAAGGAATGGAAATCCCGTATGTGACGATGTTAACGTGGTATATCGATCGTTAGCCTGCGGCGAATCCGCGCGCACGAGCGATCGAAAAAAAATTATTGCAATAGACGATGTTCGACATCGCCGCATCGACTGTTACATAAAACATGATTGATTTATCGAATGCCGGTCAGCGATATCGGTGACTCGGTTCAACTCGTTTCCCCCACCATCATTACTAGTACACTGTCTGCACTACAAAAAATTATTTGTACATTTGACAAAAACTTGTTGTCCATGAAAAAAGCATTTTTTTTTTTTTGCCGACGAATCGAAAAATATTATGGACAGGAAATAATTATTGAACGGTGTTCGACATCGCCGCTTCGACTATTACATAAAACTTGATTGATTTGTTAAATGCCGGTTAGCAATATCAGCGGCTCTGGTCAACTCGTGCCCTTCAAGATTATTATTATAATATTTCAAGTACACCGTGCACACTAGAAAAAATTACTTGTACATTTCGCAAAAACTTCTTGTCCACAAAGAACATTATTTTTTTTCGAGCCGAAAAATATTATGGACAGGAAACAATCGTTAAAAATAATTACAATTTTTTGCCGTGAACGGATAAAAATCTTTGCGCTCATTGTCGAATAATGTCTGGACGCACCTATACCGCGGATATTTCTAATAAACAAAAATCGTCGAATCAGAAGCGACACGGAGAGCGCCGGTCGTTACTCGAGGACGGAAGTGGACGGTGCTGGCTCGGGCGGAAGGCGAAGAAGGCCCAAGATCACCTTCTCCCAGCTCTTCAAGCGCAACAAGGACAAGGTCTCGGGTGCGGACACCGATACCGTGAGAACAGTTGTCACCGTCGACGACGAGAAGGTGAGCTCTTTTCTTTTCTTGCAGGCACGCAAAAACGTCCGATACATCGAGGCATGCGATCGATTAAAATCGTAAGAAAAAAAAAACAACAATAAAAGAGAAAAAAAAAATTACGCGACACACGTAATGAACATACTGTTTCTTTTTTGTACGTGAAGTTTCCTGGTACAACGACAGCTTTCATGCCGTCTTCGATGAAAAATCACTCTTATACTCGCTGGATCTATCCGTCTATATTATACGATTTTTTTTATTATTTTTTTTCTTAACGCTACCGATTTTCTCGCATCCCAAGGCTCGCGCTATCGTGCGTGTGTCCGCGGGAAACTGCATAAATTAATTCGAGACGCAGTGACGACAATAAAAAGCGGTATCCCGAGGTAATTTCTTAAACATGACGGCGATGTGTCGGAGCGTTAAGAGGATCGCTCTCATTCGTGGCGACGGCGCAGCGTGAGTTTATCCGGTGGTGACGACGTTGCGTTTCTTGCACGATTGTTGTTGCCACTCAATACATGCTGTTTTGCTTGTGTGCCATTAATTCAGCTGCAGAGTGCCGAGTCAGCGGTCGACTCTCAGAGGACTAATCCCCCGGGCGAGGGCGGAATCGTGTACGCCGAGCTGGATCTTACGCAGCAGCAGCAGGGCGTTGGACCGCGTCGCATCAGCGATGACAAGACCGAGTACGCGGAGATCGTCTACACGAAGCCCGCCGATGGAGCCGAAGCGGCGACACCTGAAAAATAAATTGTTACATAAGAAAAAAAAAACAAAAAAAACACCTCCCAGCGAGCACCTCGACAACGCCTCGGATATTACGGATATATGGATAACGATGGAGAAGATAAAAAAAAAAGATACTCGTCAAGTTCCCCAGTCTGTTCTATTGCCTCGTAAATAAACTTTTTACGAGGGCGATGGATGGGTGGTTATTAAAAACGGCCTTACGCCGTAACGAGCGGTGCAATTTTTATCAATGTTACAAATAACGAGACATGCATATTCTATTAAAGAGTCGCGGCCGGAAGGAAGATATGACACAGAGCTGGGTAAATCACCAAAAAATACTTCAATTACAGAGTACAAAGTATCGCAAGTACTTGAAGTGTCAAGTACTCTACATACTTGAAGTATTTATCAAGCACTTTTTCCAAGAACTTTTCGCAATTACATGCATAGCGTTATGCGTGAGCAGTTTCATTACAAAACTCTGCGCAATGTTGTAGTAAATGAGGAAGTAAATTACTTTGCACCTTTTTTTGTGACATTAAAAAATTTACATTTACATTTTACATTTCATAAAATTGTAACGCTGAAAATTTACCGCAACATTTTATTGTAAAAAATCGCTAGTTGAAATGTTTGTAATTCTTGGTTTGAGGCTATTTTTACATCTACTCTTCACATTTTATTCCAAACAAGTCTATACAAAATTTCACACAAAAAAACGAAAGGAGACCTTTCTCGTAATTTTTTTAATGGAATTTTTTAAATATAAATGTCCAAAAATAAATCATCGTTAAAATTATACTTATTGAAAAATGTTGACAGATAATCATCCATTAATAGAAATAGGATCTCATGCTACTCATCGAATAGCCCGTAATACGAGCATGTACTCAAGAGTAGTTGTATTTGGTACTTGAAATCGTAAAAAAGTACTTGTGTACTTGAAGTATCAAACAAGTACCCGGTACCTCGAGTACTGCCCAGCTCTGATATGACGATCCATCGCCACGCGATGGACCATGATTTTAATGCTCGGACATAATGAATACTGCAATTTATGTACTTAAACGAAAGTGCAAAAGATGATTAAATAATATTCGATTACGCATAGATTTAGTACGAACGTAGACCGTAGTTTTATTTCGTACGCTAATTTAAAAAAAAATCGCTCTTTGATGTGAACCGGTTAAAATCGCATTTGACCGAAAGAATGTTCAAAACTACTCGCTCCCCTCTGATATCGGAGTGATTTTCTCTGCCGTAGTTGTTGTGTGTTACGTATAAGCTTGTCACAATCGTCGGGTGTTTCTCTACCTGTACATTTTTTTTCACTATTGTCTACCGCTGTCATAAATAAGTTTCTTCTGTTGGCGTAGTTCGAAAAAACATTTTTGTTGCCTCGTGTAATCGTTTAATTTTTAATATTATAATTCTGTCTAAGATCAATGCGATCGTTTCGCTCACGATCTCCGAATGAAAAAACCAAAATATCGTATCTAACACCTCATTGTAACAATCATTCCTAGTATATGTATACTATAATTATTTAATTTTTATGAGCTCTATTGAGGGAAAGAAAATCGAATTTCATAAGGCTATAAAAAAAGCGAGAGCGATTTACCGAGCCTCGTTCTACCGTCCGATACAAATAAGTTTTATTATTGTTTTGTATATCTTTACTTTAATAAATAAAATGACTAATGGTACAACATCGTGATGTACCTTCGATCGCTCCCTTCGTCTCCCTTCTCACGGTCGCCCGATTTTTCAACGTTCACAGCCACAACGGCCGACCGACCCTCCACATCGGTTTCCTCTTCGAGATCCAAGATCGCTCGATGCCTGTAAGTCTTATACGCCTCATCGGCCATTCGTTTGTTCCACTTGTGGAACTCCTTCCGACGGCTGTCCAGCAAAAAACTTCTGTGAACAACAATCATTTCTAGTAAGTGTATACTGTAATTTTTAAATTTTTACGAGCTCCATTGACGGAAAGAAAATCGAATTTCATAAGGTTATAAAAAAAAGCTAGGCGATTTACCGAGCCTCGTTCTACCGTCCGATAAAAATAAGTTTCATCATTATTTTGCCGATCTTTTCTTTAATAAATGAAATTATTAATGGTACTCAGTAAAAAATAATTTCTTAAAATCGGAATACGACGTTTCGTAAAAATAATTTTGTTAAACAAGTGACAAACTCGTTGGTTTGTGTCATTAACAATTTTAGTTTCTAGTTTTGTTTGTAAAACCAGAGCCGGATGATGCGATCGGGGAGCTAACAAATAAAAAATTGTGAACATTTGTGAAGAATAGGTTGTTGTAAGATCTATAAACCTTTGTTTTTTACTGTATACATCATCGATTGTACCTTCAATCGTCCACCTCGTCTATCACTGGTTGATCGTCCGGAGGTGTCTCACGGTCTCCCGTTTTTTCATCGTCCCCAGCCGAAGCTGCCGGCTGACTCTCGACATCGGTTTCCTCTTCGGGCTCCAAAATCGCTCGATGCCTGTAAGTCTTGTACGCCTCGTCGGCCATTCGTTTGTTCCACTTGCGGAACTCCTTCCGGCTGCTCTCCAGCAAGAAACTTCTTCTCTTAACACACTCCACCGGCTGCGTCGAAGCTATCGCCTGAGGTGATTTTCTCCTCGTCAGGATCTTCGTACTTTTCGCAACGTACCTTCCGGCAGCCAAATCGATCGTTCTCGGATATTCATCGCAGAGCTGGATTTTATCGCTGATCGAGTGCGTTTTTCTCGTCTCCCTCGCGTCTATCTTCGAACCCGAACACTCCTTAGAAACGCGCTCGATGGATAATGTCTCGAGGGGTGGAACCGATCGTCTCTTCGGCACGGCCCTTCCGACGTTCAAGTGCCAAGTGGTGCTCAACAACGAGTTATTAACGTTGTCCTCTTCCATCCACGGAACCGGCGAGGGTATCGGCGGATCCTCCAGTTCTCCGCCGCGCAGAATGCCCCTTTCAACATTCCTGCGATACGACAAATACCCGTCCTCGTCGGGCACCGCCACGGCTCCGGAAAGCGGAGTGTCCGGACCGGCAGCGAATCCAGGTTCACTGCCCGACGGATCCACGAGAATTTTCTTCGTCGACTTTCCTCGCGCGTCCGCGAACTTGCAGATCTCCTGGCTGAAGCTGAACGCGACCGGATCGATTCGAAACTGGAGTCTCTGATTGGTATTGAAAATCTTCGTTATCGCGTAGACGAGGGAGTTCATGTTTCGGCAACGAAGAGCGTAAACGGCGCCGTGATTCTTGGCGAAGAGCGGCGGCCCCGTCCAGCAGGGATCGGCGACGTAGAAACCGTCCTCGGCGGACAGGACGGCGACGGTGACTCTGCCGCACTCCACGACGAGACTCTGCGACTCCTCGACGGCCAGTTTCAAAGCTGTCGCGAGATTTGGCCGGCCTCTTCCGCCGTAGAGAACGCCGCACATGCTGGCGCAAAATTCTATCGACCAAACGTGAGGGAATACTCTGAAGCAGGCCTGCAGATTGAATCTGTTCGGATATCTCGAGCCTCTCCTCGACGCGCTCTTCAGGCTCTCGGTGTAGTAAGCGTCGCCGCACATTACCGCCGAATCGAGAATAGCCGCGCCCCATTTCGATGGATGACAGAGGTACTGCATGGCAAGAATTGCGACGCATATAGCGGCCTGGTTCCTTCCGGCCCGATCGCCGAATCTCGAATCGTAGCAGCCCAGAGTGCCCCAGATGGAATAAATTAAGTTCGGAACTTCGATGGCATAATAATTCCATGATGGCTTCCTCGGAGGCTCCTCCCTTTCCGGACCTGGGCAAAGTACCAAAAAACACTTAAAGTACAAAGTATCGCAAGTATCACAAGTACTTAAAGTACAAAATATCACAAGAACTTGAAGTATCAAGTATTTTTTGTACTTGACGTTTCAAGTATTTTTTGTACTTGACGTTTCAAGTACTTTTTGTAATTGAAGTATTTCTCAAGTACTTTTCGCAAGTACTTTTCGCAATCAGGATCGTAGCGATAAGTGTTCTCTAGAGTAAAGCGTTATCTTAAAAAAAGGTGCAAAGTACAAAGCTTTCTCTATGAGAAAATGCGTTGATTGATGTCGGCTTTTTCATAGAGGTTACCCGCATAATTGTAATAAATGAAGAAGCCATGTGCAAATTACAAATTTCTACACCTCATAAAATTGAAACGGTCAAAATTTATTGCAGAACATCGCTAACTGCAATCAGCGAAGCGACGTCATCGAGGCAAAAGTTACTTCCGATTTAAAAATCTCATTTTTTCAGCCGTAATTGACGTCATACCGGAAGTACGTGTCTACCAGTCGGACAATTAAATTTTCAAACTGAACGTGACGCGTACTCAAAAAGTACTTGAAGTATTAAAAAGTACGTGACGTATCAAAAAGAACTTGACGTATTAAAAAGTACTTGACGTATTACAAATTACTTCAAGTACTGTCTACCTCTATCTTGTTCGGATTCCTCGCACAAACGGTCCTCCTCATCGATCACCCGCTTGGTCCTTCTCCTCTTCGCCTTCTTACCGTCGGACGCAGCAACTCCCGGCGAGTGATCGAAGCTCCAGTGATAGTCGAGATAAACCCACATGGGATCCTCCTGGAATTTCTCGAAGGGCGGAACGTTTATGGATTCGACGTGGACACTGTGGATGAAGAATCCCGTCGTTTCTTCGAGACGATTGGTGCACATGTGTCTCGCCATTTGGCATATCGAGGGGAAAATGCAAAGACAAGCGTTTCTTCCGGTACCGACTCGCCTCCCTCTCGAGTCGCACGGATAAGGATCCAGGTAGTAGCAAGCCCTCGTCGATCGGGAGTACCAGAAGCCGTAGCAACAATTTGTGAAGTGTATTACACCGTCCGTGTGGTCCTTCAAGTGTCTCCTCAACTCCTTGCGAACGACGACGTAAAAGTCCGTTTTGCCGGTGTGAGGATTCTCCTTTAGAACATGGAGGGTCGAGGCGCAGTCCCGGAAGTCGAAAATACGATTCATGACGGTAACGTTTCTCAGTATGTGTTCCGTGTGGTATTTCGGCGCCTCGAACTCTCTGTAGAGATTCTCAGCCACCTCGATGACTTTGTCGATCATTCCTGGCATGGGACTCTGAATTATGTCGCGTTTCACCATCACGGACAGAAGAGCCACGAAGTAGCAGCGCTTCACTCTGGGCTCGGTCACGCCGTCCCGGTTGCTGAGCGCGACGGTCCCGGAAACGAAGAGAGGCTTTTCGTTCGGCACGCTCGGACGGAATATGGCGTCGAGATCGTAAGGAGGCGAAGCTTTTCTGTGTATCTGCGCCAGAGAAGTCGACGGTACCGCCGTCTCGTGAAGACCGGCCATGTCGCTGCAATCGGGATCCAATTTTCTCGCGTAAGATATCGTCACGATCCTCAAGACGAATTCCGCCTCCTCACGCTCGCCGATCGCTCGTACGACGAGCTTCAGGAAGTCCTCCAATATCTCGGAGGTGACGATTCGGAGGTTCTTGGTCCTCGGCACCGCCCACCAGGCATAGTGGTTCGCACCTCTCTTCATGAGCCCTATGTGAGCCTTTCCGCAGACCAAGATCGCTCCGCTGTAGATCGGTACTTCGAGAATCTTCTTGAGGGACATCGCCAGATTCCAGCCTTCCATCGCGTACAATGTTCCGCCGCGGAGCGGTGCGAATACAGCCCGAAAACTGTAATTACCTGGAACCACATTATTTTGCGCGAAAGTTCGATCGACCGAATTGTCGTACACCCAGAAAAATAATTTATTTGACGGCCACGGTTTATTTTACTTAAACTAAATAAACGGCGGCTGGCGAATAAATTATTTTTCTTCGTGTTTCGCCGAAATTCACGGGTCCGAACGCACTTACTCCGTCTAACTTCTGAAATTTTATTTTTCCGAATTGATATACCAGCGGACGGTCAGACTATTCGCTCATGTTATTTAGTTTCGTGATTCGGTTGATTGGTGATTCAGAAGAATGATGTTTCAGCGACTGAATGTTCGGAGGTTCAACGATTCGGAGAAACGAAGTTCGGTAAAATGATTATTCGGAAAAACGTTCGGTTAAATAGGGATCCGAAGAATAACGCTCAGCCAATTACCAATTCCGAAGAGTAACGCACGCTGACACGCAGATTCGAATCAATGAAGCTTTGGAAATTTGGCGATTCGAAAAAATTAAGTTTCGGCGTTTTGACGATTCGGAAAAAGTTAAGTTTCGGCATTGTGACGATTCGGAAAAACACAGTTTCAGAATTTTCATGATTCAGAAGAAGTGCGTTCGAACGCATGTTTTTCGGGCGTACGTCAACTCCAATGAATAACGTGGCAACTGATTACCTATGGAAAATTCAGTCAGAAGGCCGTCGGTCATTTCGACGACGGTCGAATCCCTGGCCGCGAGCAGACTGTCGAGAGCGAGATCGCGGGCAGCCTCGTAGATTCCCCTTATCGTCCTGACACCCCACAGAGTCGGATCCTTGACGAGGGACCACGCTATCACGCACAGATCGATCGGTTCGCCGAGGCAAGTTTGTTCGCCGAATTTCCGGTCGTACGGTTTTCTCCTCGGAGGATCCAGCCGATCTCGGCTATCGCGAGCCTTCTTGCCTCCTTTGAGCTTCCTGAAAGGCGCGAGTATCGGTCGCGTGATATCGTTCTCCACGACGGCGACCTCCAGTGCCGAGGCCTCGAGATTCTTCACCGCTGCGAATCCCGGCAAGGTCGGGTCGAATTTATTCGCCGAGTTTTCATCCTCGGTCACCCATTCTCGGATCTCGACGAGGGACGATTCGTGCTTGGGCCCCAAAGCTTCGTCCGATTCCTCTCCTTCCAGCGGCTCCTCACGTACCGATTCTTCGGATATCTTCTTCGAGCAACGCTTGCGTTTTCTTCCGCTCCTCTTCCTCCTCTTCATCGACTCCATGTGAGCGATCGACAGCGAATATATCCGATAAGGATTTTCCGGCGGAGTGCCGTTGTTCTCCCTGAGTCTGTTCGTCATTTCCTCGAGCTCGCAGAATTCCAACAGGCACGCGGAGCCGTCGTCGCTCGCTCGGCCCCTCCCGTCGCAGGCGTAAGGGTCGAACATGTAGTACTTGCCGTTCGCCGACCAGAACGCGTAAGACGCATTCGCAAACACCAATATTCCAGTCTTGGTATGAGCAAGGTAAGTCTCGAGCATCGGTAACAACGCGTCGGTCTCACAGCTCTCGGGATCCGCGTAGACGGCCTGCTTCATTATGACGTTGCACTTCGCGCCAGCGATGACGATGTTGTGAATCCATCTCAGAGGTTTGTAGCGTAGCTTCCCGGTACGCCGAAGAATCTTCTCGCTCGCAAGGACGAGCTGGTCGAGGATGCTGCCACGAAAAGTATCGACGTCCAGTCGCACCTTCGCCAGGATGCAGAGAATCGCGGCGAAGAAGCACGCCCGGAAGTGGCAATCCTCCACCTGGCTACGATTTTCCAGACGCATGTTTCCCTCGATGATCCCGACGTTCCCCTCGGTCTCGACGAAACCCACGGTCTCCGGAATCGTTTCCTCGTCTCGCGACCTCTCCTCCGGACTCTTCGTTCTCAGACCGGAAGTATCGAATCCTTGGCCCTCCTCAACGGCGCTTCTCTTCTCGATCGTGTCTGCGCGCTCGCTGACGACGAGCCTCTTTCCTCCGTTAGGAAATATAACATCGAACAGTACATCCTCGGTGTTGCAGAGTATGCTTCGGAGGACCGCGTCCTCCCTCTCGGCGGCGGAGAGCCTGCACTTCCGGTTCTTCGGACGGTCCGCGCAGGGCTTGGGTCTTCTCCTCGGCGTCGGTGTCTTTATCGTCGGCCCCAGAGGAACGATCTCCGGCATGATACGCACGCCGACCGGGTCTTCGGGGATTCGTCGAAGTTCGAATTCGTCGGGCAACCCCTCGGCCTTCCCCTTCCGGCACTCGTCCTCCCTCGCTCTGTCGAGCTCTTCGTCCTGGATGAACTTGTCGTTGATGGCTCTGAGGGGCGTGAATCCTGTCGGCGGGATCCGCGAGAAGAGATACTTCTTCGGCGGCAGCTTTATCATCTTCGAGGGCTTCTCTTCGTCGCCGGGAACGACGCTGACCACGGCGGTCGCGTCGGCCTCCTTGCCGGTCGGTAAATCCGTTGCCGCTTTCACGGCCAGCTTCGAGTCGATCGAGAATCTGGAGACCAGCGAGTGCACGGACTTCGACGCTTTCTTCGCCTCCAGAAGCACGCACAGGACCCTCTTCGGAGGTAGAACGTACGGCGGAGGGTGACTGTACTTCAATCGTTCGTACAGGAGAGTCTCCTTCGCTTCCGGGTCTGCAACCGCGTCCTCGTCGATCTTCACGCTTCCGGTCAGTAGCGATAAATTTAATTCTTCCGGAGCGTCGGGACGTTCTCGCTCGTCGACCTCCAACAGCGGATCCTCGAGTTGCCTTTCGGGCTCGGGTGACTCTTCTCCGGTTTCTTTGTCTTCCGCCTCGTCTTCGTCCGTTCCTCGTGCATCTCCTTCGTCGTCCGTCTCTCCCTCCTCGTCCTCGCCCTCTTCCTCGTCCTCGTCCGGTTCGCCTTTCGGCGCCTCTTCGGCGGTGGTTTCAACTTGCGATTCAGATTCCGCTCGCGGCACGAATAAATCTTCGTCCGTGACCGGCAAAAATCGCGTTCGATACTTCCCCGCGCCATCGCCTTCGGGGACTTGCACGGGCAGCGGAGCGATGTATTTGTTCTGAGGTTGGACGGACTCGATGCCGATGAAATGGAGATTGAACGCGGTGTCGTTGAATTCCAATACGCCGTGCAACAGATCGGTGAGTTCGTTGATCGTGTCGGTGACGACGAGCGAAGCCGGATAGTCCCTGAGTCTCCAGCCCTCCTCGTCGGCGCCGTACGGATTCAGCAGAAAGTACTTGTCGTCCTGTCGCCAGATTCCGTAAGCGAGACGCTTGTTCTCCAGAATTACCTCGCCGTACTTCCCGAAGTATTGCTCGAGCGCCTCGCCCATGTTGGCCAACGGATCGGCGTCCCCCTCGACGACCGACGATCTGCTCTTGAATCTCACCTCGTTCTCGGCAAGCTTTATCTTGTCCGGTAGCATCGATAAATCGAGATGACTCGGAGCGGGCTTCAGAGCGCCTTTGAATGCCTTCGACTCACCGGGCTCGCCCTCCTCATCCTCCGCTTCCGCATCTTCATCCTCCTCGTCGTCTCCGCCAGCTTCGGCGTCCTCGTCGGTTTCAGACAGCGCCGACCCGCCGGCGCCGTCCTCCGTTGCCGGACTGCCCTGACGGATCCAAGTCACGACGTCCGAGTGAGCTCGATCGCCGACTCGAAGAATCTGATCGACGTCCAAGTTCCTCCATGAAGTGGGATCTTTTATCTTCGCGTAGGCCACCGCGGTCAGGGCGAGAACGATGCCTTGTCTTCCTCTTACTCTCTCGTCGAACTCATCCGCGAGACAATTTTTCGAGCCGTGCAAGATCATCCGATGTGGACTTATGATATTGTAGCCACTGATAAAGTTGACTCTCGTCTCCGCCAAGGACTCCGTCTCTTCCACCGGAGGACCTACGGGCTCGGGCTCCTCTTCGGGCGGAACGCTTGCGTCGTCGACGTATTCGATCTCGACGTTTCTGTCCTCCTGTATCGTAACGTGTAATTTCTGTCCCGGCTCGACCGGATCTTGGACGCTTCGTTGCTCGACGGATTCGTCTTCACCCGGGTCTTCGGCGTCGTCCGCGTCATCTTCGTTCGTCGAGGCCTTTTTCGAATCGACGTCAGCGTCGGACGCGTTCTCGACGAAAGTGGTGGGCTCGTTTTCCTTCATCATGTATTCTTCCACTCGCCTCATCAGCTCCGGATACTGGGCGGATGCGTCCTTCGTCCTCTCCGCATCGGGTCGCGGCCTCGGGATCGTGTCCAGCACGGTTTTGCAATCGTCGATCGCTTCCGGTTGGGCCGCTCGAGGAGGGAGCGGTCTCCGGTTAGTTTTCTTCTCTCGATAGATCACCGTCTCGAGAGGCCCTCCAGGAACCGACCCGGTGCTGACGTACAAGACCCTCAGCCCGTGTAAGACGAACGCATCCTTCTCCTTGTTTCCGGTGTTCTCCAGAATGGTCTCGATCAGTTCGTTGATCGAGCTGTTCATGGTTACGCAAGCCAGCGCCTTGTTGTACTTTTCGACGTTCTCCGGATCGGCCGGATCGACTCTGAATCCTTCGTCGTCGCAGGCGAAAGGGTCGAGGAAGTAATACTTCTCACCGTCCCTCCAGACGGCGTAGAATTTCTTCTTTATCTCTAGAATACCCGAGCTCATGATCTTGAAGAAATCTCTGAAGCCGGTATCGATCGTCGCTTTTCCCTTCTTGGCCTGGCCGGGAACGACGTTGACCTCCACCTTGATCTTCGCCGCGTACACGCCGAGGATAACGTCGCCCATGGCGTCGTCGATCTTGAGCTCAAAATTCTCGTCCAGCTTCCTCTCCAGCACCCTGGCGAGGTCGATCAGATAAATGTGCGCTTGGTTGAAGATCAGATCTATCATAGCGGTGGTCCATTTGTTGGCGTTCACCAATCGTGAATAAATCAACGCGGCCAGCGCCACGACGAGATGAGCGTGACCGCGAAGCTCCTCGGGAACCAGCGCGTGATTCAGATGAAACGATCCTTGAACGAGAGCCCGAAACTTGTTCTGAAGTTTGTAGCCGCTTGGTCTTCGTTTAGGCGCGCCGATGGATTTCTCCGGTTCCTCGGGATCGTCCTCGACCAGCTGCAATCTATCGATGCCAATGACGCTCAGCCCGTAGATAACAAAGTTTTCGTCGTCGACGGCGCTTTTCTCGTGAATGACGAAGAGGACGCCGTTGATGTCGGGAACTAGGATCAGCTTGGCGGATCCGCTGGCGGAGTCGTCGGTGGGCAAAAGATTGTCCCTTCGCCCTTGGCCGTCAAAGATGTTGAAGTACTTCGCATCCTTCCATACGGCTATGTTCAGAACCGGCGAGGTGAGCACCCCGGCGTCGTGTCTCTTGAAGAAGAGCTCCAACGCCTTTGCCAGATGCAAATTCGTGGGATTCTTAGAGCGGAAGGTTCCGGCGTAGAGAGGCTCGTCGATTTTAACGTGGACACGATGAGTCTTTTGGACGACGAGATCCCGGTTCAGATCGAGAACGGTAAGGGACCTGCGATCGTCGGTTTTGAGACGCTCGTACGATTCGCAGTAGTAAGTATCGCCGTCGTCGACTATCTGGTCGATTATGAGCTCGTTCCAGCAGCGGGCCTTCACCAAGGCTGTCGTAGCAAAGGCGGCGATCGCCACCGCCGGACCCTGGGCCATAGTTTTCGCAACGTTATAGCACTCTAGCTAAACTTGCGTACGGTAGAACCTCGATTATCCGAATCAATTGGAGTCAAGCCCAGTTTGGATTAACGATTGTTCGTGGTGTAACATAGACTCGCGAAAAAAAAATACACTGAAAAAAAAAATACCAATGACTCAAGTAAAACTCGCTTGCGGGCTGCCTAAAGGATGTGTTTCTATCTTAACGCTACTTTAATTCTACTTTAATTACCAATTGAATTTAAGAAAAAATTAATTCTATTTTAATTACTAATTAACTCAATTTTAATTCTTACAATTCCGTACCGGATTGAAACGATAACATGTCACCTTGACAGTCCGGTCGTTGTCGTTTCAATAGCATATAAAATTATTAAAATTAAAAGTTGATTTGAAATAACATTTTTTTTTTTCGGTAGCCCGCAAGCGAACTTTTTTCAGTGTGCCTGATCGCGCTTGCAACAAAGTAGCGCTCGACAATGAAATAACATTGAAATTTTCCACCATGGTTCCAATAATAAAAATTCGAGTAAAACAAGTTGTAGTTCGGATAATGCAGGATTCGGATAACGGAGACTCGGATAATCGAGGTTCTACTGTAATTAAAAACCTCATCGCATCGGGGATAGAGAATTCATAGGTACTTGAAGACCTCTGGAGAGCGGAGAAAATTTTTGCATGCTCTGATTGGTGAGGCCCGAGCGAACGCCGTACTTCACGCATGTTGGAAGATTCGGGCTTATCCTTGTGAGCGAGTACGTGTCGACTGGAAGCCCGAGGACGTCGTTGAGCCTGCGATACTCGGCCTCGAGAATTTCATCGACCTCGTCGCTGCTGGACGCGTTACCGTCCGCCTCGGCGACTCCACGATTTATCCTCCCGTGTGCGAGAATTTCCTCACACGAAACGACCCTCTCGCACTCGCAGAGTTTCATCAGTCTGTCCCTCGCCGTTGACACCGCGGCCTCCGACGTGTCATCCGGGGGCCTTCTCTTATCTCCTTCGCCTCTCTTATCTCCCATCTTGAGCTCGGTACTCGCACCATCTACAAAAAGAGAATGCGTGTTGACGTCATCGCAGGAGGGGGAAATGGACCAGCTGAATAATTCAGTGAGTTTTCTCGACATGCGCAACGTATTTTACTTTATATTTTGATTAAGTTCCAGATAATAATATTTTTTATTTTTAATTCTTCAAATATGAATAATGGTATGGGACAAAATGAGCCAGCTCAGCAATTCAGTGAATTCTCTCGACATGCGTGACGTATTTTATTTTGTATGTGAATTGAGTTCTAGATAACATTAATTCTTAAATTATGAGTAATGGTTTAGGGAAAAATGGACCGCTTTTGGGAGTCGCCCCTACTTTGTACTCACACGTGTATTCTATTGTCACGAAAAATTTAGTATTCAAGAAATTTGAGAACGTGGATTACGCCGAGACGATGAAAGGTTGAGTCTAATTTTAAATTTTGACGTATAACCGTCTGCCAGTGACAAAACAATTGCGGCTGAGCAGTCAATTCTCCAGAGCTTTCAAACATCCGGATCTTTCAAACATTTTTTCCAGCATCCTTTCGACACAATATCCAAATCTAAATTTTTATCATCTCTTTTTTCAAACCAACCATAAAATGTCTCTCTGCACCGCAGCGGCCTTTATTCGCAATAATTATAATCTCAGGTATTTCCTTCAATACATTCTGCTAACATAAATACCGCCGCATACGACCGTGGTAATTACTGCACTGAAAAAAAAAATCAATTATTCAAATAAAATTCGCTTGCGGGCTGCCAAAGAAAAAAAAAATTATTTCAATTTTACTTTCAACTCTTACAATTGCCTACGGGATTGAAACGATAACATGTGACTTTAGCACTCTTGCCGTCGTTGTTTCAATATCATATGGAATTGTAAGAATTGAAAGTAGAATTGAAATAAGAATTTTTTTCTTCGGCAGCCCGCAAGCAAATTTTTTTTGTTCAGTGTGCTTAAAACATATGTGCGAGTTCACAGCCAAGTATTTGCCCAGTCAGTCGACACTTTAACGTTAACTGCATCGTCACAACGCTCATGAATGAATTCATTGAGGCCGGTCATGGACAATTTTTATTTTTTTTCTTACACTGATAACGAACACTTGTAACGATGTCTTGACCCGCGCTTCCGAGCTTAGATAGTAATACAATGTCGCGACATCGTCGTGCTGATTGTTGCGAGTATCGAGAGGAAAGGAGGAGACTGGCTTCGGAGCGACTGCGTAATATCGGGAAGAGAACGACGTCCAAGCGAGAAATGCTCGACGGCTGCGAAGAGAACGATGGCGAGCCCAAAAATCGAAAATGCGAGAAGGAAAAAACCGACAAGCCTGAAAAGCCACCGAAGCATAATTCTTTCGTCGACGAGATGTTAGGCAGGATCAAGCCGTCCATGCAGAATCGGGAAAAATATTTGGCCGACTGGCGCCACGTACGTTGCTTTCTCGAGGCCAATGAAATGGAACAATTAAAACGTGACGAAAGAATCCTTCGCGTTAATCGGCGAGAACCTTGCGAGGCTGGTAATTATTTTTATACATTTTTTTTTTTCGTCCTATCTGGTATATTCGGATCGTGGTCGCGTGTCGGAATGCCAAACTTTTAGCCCAGGACTTGAGGGCCGTGAGAAGAAAAAAAAATATCGAGTGGCTGAAGAGAAAAATGGCCCCGAGGGAAGACGCACGAGGGTCCAATGACGTCGACACCGATAGTCAAGGAACGAAGGATAAAAAAACTAAGGCCAAGCGCAGAGGTCCGGAGGTTGACTTTTGGTGTCCCGAATCGAAGATCGAACGGAAAAAAGCTGAATCGGATTTGCGGGAGGAGAGCAGGCAGTGGGAGATCGACTGCAAGGATTCAATCTGCTCGTTCGATAGCCAAATAAATCTGTCGGGTGAGAAAATGAGTTTGGTGACAATTTTTCCATTATCCCATAAATTAGTGAGCGAGGTAACGTAATTTTTTTTCAAACGATGAATAGAATAGAGTATCTAATAATATTTTTCGGCAACATCGTAATATTTTTCAAAAACATAATATTTTTTACTAACTTAGTAATATTTTTTACTAACATAGTAATATTTTATAGCAACATTCAGTAGAGCCCCGATTAACAGGGTTCGGATTAGCCAGAAAGCGGATTAACCGTACGTCTTCCGAGGTTTTTTTTTATATGCTCGGAGCAAACCAAAGTCACTGAGTGCTTAAAAAAAAATACTATCTTAGGGACTATTAATAAAAGAAAATATCCAAAGCTTTACATTCTCGTTCACACTATTTAACAATTAAGTGCAAGTTGTACCAAATGTCATTGTAACTAGTCAAAACAAAGTTGTATCATTAGCCATTATTGACTTACATACTTTCGTTATCTAGTTCGGAGAAACCGGGTTTTCGATTGTCCGGGGACTCTCCGGTCCCAAGCATCCCGCTTAATCGGGGTTCTACTGTATATTTTTTGGTAACGTAGTAATATTTGTCGGCACGCTCTGAGCATTTTCACAGGGTTGTTAACTGATGTTACTGTCCAGGCTTGACTTTGACCAAGGAAGATAAGCGAACTATTCGAGAGAACCGCCGCGGGAGAGTCCGCGCACCGGGGGAACAATAAGAAAAAAAAAAAAAGAAAATAATCGCGAGGACATTACCGGCTATTAACACCCAAACGAGGCAATAAACATAGGGAAAAGAGCGATCGGGAAGAGCACGAAGATGCGAAAAAAAAAACGAGTTGAACCTGAAATTTGCCTCTGTATTCAGCTATGCGGCGATCCGACGTCGGAGATAATGGAGTGCCCTACAGCCGAGCGAAACTTACTACTTTGACGTTCGTATTATTTTGCAAGAACTCTTGTGTTCATGGTGAGAATCGTATTTTTATAATGGGAGAGATAATGACCCTGGATCGGAGGGAAAAAAATCGTGAAAGCCGGTAACAATTAAGATCGGAAGCAATGATAGTTTGCCACTTAGCAGAACGCGTCTCCCGCTCCCTTAATTTTCTATCGTGCGCGAGATTGTTTGTGGTCTCCGGTATTATAGTAAGCTAAGATAAGCCAACTATTCGAGAGAACCGCCGCGGCAGAGTCCACGCACCGGGGGCACAACGAGAAACAAAGAAAATAATCGCGAGGTCATTGACGGCTATCAACACACAAACGAGGCAATAAACACAGGGAAAAGAGCGATCAAGAAGAACAAGATGACGCGAAAAATAAAAATGTAGAATCTGAAATTTGTCTCTGTATTTAGCTATCCGACGATCCGAGGTCGGGAATAACGGAGAGCCCTCCAGCCGAGCGAAACTTACTACTTTGAGTCGGAAATATAGTATTTCGCACTCGTATCCAAATGTACAATTTACTGATGCATGCACATACAATCCCGCTTTCCGTTCCGGTGAATTGTGCGCAGAAATGCACTTTTTCGCCTCGCGTGCGCGATAAATACTGCGCATGCGTACAAACGCCATATGGTCTTCTTTCCCGCACTAGTGCGGTAAGTGCCTTTCTACGTACACTTCCGAAAAACTAAAAGAGCGATTTTCGTGTATTTGTTAGGAAAAATTATGTGAATGGCAGTGTGTTTTATCTTTTCTTTTTTACGGCGGAAATCGTTTTTTTACGATGAGAAAGATAACCCTCGATGAAACCGAGTGACAACCACAGTTTGCCGGTTAGTGAAACGCGTATCTCACTCCCTCGATTTTCTATGGTGCGCGAGATTGTCTATCGTAACCGGGATTGCAAACGAACGACGTCACCGGGAGGAGACGATCGCTGCTCTGTTATCATATCACAACGTTGTACCTTGACTGTGACACTTGCTTGTGGATCGTGACGATCCACAAGGTTTGCGTTTACGGACAAATGCGCGAGAGACATGGGATGAACCCACGTGCCGACCCACGCAGACCCAATTAGATAATAACAGTTCACGACGGCTCGTCGATCTCGGGAAGACCCCTCTTATCTTATCGCTGACCGGTACATACATTCGTGACTTCCCTTATCGGGTGTTACCGCCTTCGTTTCGCAAAACAAAAAAAAAACAAAATCGTCCAATCGGAATAAGTCGAAGTTCGACGAGGAGAAGGAGAGTGGAAGAAAGCGCCTATTTCTCGATTCCCTGTACAACGACGCGAGAAGATAAGTAATTCAGTTGTCGAATAATTCGTCGACCGAGTGGTCGATGCGCATTGCACAACCCGTCATTCATTGACTCGGTAAATTCCGAGTAGTTATTGCCGGCATGCAGTTGTGAATGCGTACGCGAACCTTACACGATTAACCGATTGACTGATTCGCTTGTATCCCGAGGTTATTCGTCATCAAGGATTACACAGCGTCCCGATATGTTCGGCTACACTGCGAGGTTACCCTTTCGTAAGTAACCGATGGATTGTTGTTTTTTCTAGTATTCATGTGCTATACCTCGTTCAGAACCTCGAGACTGACGTCGTTGGTCGATATTGGCGGCTTCGATTCGTCGAGAATTAACAAGCGATTGCGTTATTCCTGGTCATGACAAATTTTCGGCCCCAAGTTTGTTCGGAATATATTCTCGACAGATAACCCTACTTACCGTAGCGTAGAACTATTTCTTCTTCTTCCTTATTTGGTTTTATGCCGCTGGGCCAAGTCCCAAGTAAAGCTATTTCGCAGCGAAATTCGCCGGAACTGGCGTTACATCGGTCGTCGTCGCAAGGAAATAAGTATGGAATTTTCACGTCCAGGGGGAGCGATCGCTTGCGCGTGCGCTGTAGACAACGGGGTCGCGCAGGCGTTATGGGTTCTCAGTTACAGAGGGCATTGAACGCCGGGGATAGTTGTTTACGTTTGCGGAAGGCTCGCACTCACGCGGTCGTCAACTCGTCGGCACGTCGTGCGAAACGTCGCCACTAAAATCGGTGGTCGATAATAGCGCCGTCGATCCTCCGGGAATTCACAATCGTCGTATTCGAGACTCTGTTAATCCTCGTAACCAAAAACTCTCGGGCCCAAGTTTGTCGATCACTCGTGCAGGAAAACCAATGGAAATAGATTCTCGCCAGATAACACTACTTACAGTAGCGCGAAACTAAATGGAAAACTATTTCGCAACGGGATCCGATGGAACTGGCGTGTCAGCGACCATCCTCGAAAGGAACTAAGTATGGGATTTTTATGTCCAGGGGGAGCGAGCACTTGGGCCTGCGTTGTAGAGCACGGTCGCGCATGCGCCATGGGTTTTCTCTTCTCAGTTACGGAGAACATTGAACGTAGAGGACGGTTGTTTACGTTTGCGAAGGGCTCGTACCCACGCGTAGTCGACTTAAAATAAACGAAAATGGCAAAATAATGCCCAATTGTTTTTCGGTAATGCCCAGTGCGCGAGTATGTGTGTGTGTGTGTGTGTGAGTTTAAGGATCATGATGAGAGGAATCAGCCGGTGGAGTGCACGATGAGAGAGACGTCCTTGCCATTATCGTCCACGGTACTTTCGTTCGATTGTAAGTACGATTGAAAAACGCCCAAGAATCTTCGGTGTTGTTCAGAATTTCGATTATCTACGTATTTATCAATAATCGCTGGACGTTCGTATTGCATTGTGACGAGGACGCAGCGAGAATTCTCGTGGTACGATCAGCTGATTCGAGAAACAAAATTACGCCCGTTCGACAACACATTACCTACGAGTATTTATTTTATTTTTTTTGTAATTAATAGTCGAGAAGTTTACAGGAGATTCTTCGAATCGATTGACTCTCCGTGTATGCGTCCAGATAAATACCACTCGATTAATGCCGATCTGCCGGACTCGGAATTCCTCGCCTCCGGAAAGATCTCGCGCGATACTCGAACCATCCGATGTCGCGCAGGTTGTCCTTTCTTTGTTTTATAATTGTTCCCGTGGCTTCGTCTCTTCGGGACGGCAATTATTCGAGGGGCTGCATGCGACACGGCAGACAATTGCCAATGTGTACAAAGTTATACGTCACGAGTAATATTCCGATAGACTCATAATAATAAAATTCCGGGAAGACTATCACTATAATATATCCGGATAGTGGTGGTGGACAGGACTCATTGTATACCTATATATATATATATATATATATATATATGCCGGCTTCTCGATCAGCCGCGAGGGAAAGACTCGCAAAAAAGCTCTACAACACTGCGGACGTTTTCTTACGCCGCTATTATCACCGTTTTCTACCTTGCGGTCAAGTTCGAGGTCGATTATTATACGTAAGACGGCAGAAAACCGCAGTATCGAAAGAAGCGGTTTGATCGCGGGATTTTTTTTTTGTTTGTGTTTTTTTTTTCATCATGCCACCTGTCGCAATTTTAACTACACATCGTACATGCGCGCCGGGCTCGTTAAACTCACTCGGTTCGCGCACATAACCCCTCGCAAGAACGTTCGAAGCCGTTGGTTTTTCTTTTTTTTTTTGTTCATGCTTATTTTTTTTCGAATTAACGAGTATCTTTCAACTATCGTCAGAGTCGTCGGAATAATTGATCCTGTTAGGTTATATTATAATTAAAATGACACGTTCGCAGCTTCATGAATAAAGAAACAATCGAATATGAGTTACCGTGTATGGAGAGTGCTCCTTTCAACCGTACCTGAAGCTCGGATCGACGTCGAGGCGTGCTTACAAAAACCCGGGTGGACGCGACATTAAAGAAAAAAGCTAATCCATATTTCGCGCGCTCGGAATGAGAAAGGCGTGTTGCGCACCTTTGAGATAGCTTCTGCACGGAACACTAGTCAAACGAGTGCTAAATGTTCGCGATTGTTTATCCAAAATGTGGTGCATTTATTAACAGTAACGGAAGTCGATTTGCATCACCGCACCGGTCCTCAATCAAGGAAACTATTGATAACTAAATTTTCGTTGAGCTTTTTCAAAGAAGAATCCTTATTTTTCAACCGATTTTAATGGATGACGGCACATTTTGTTCCTCAAACGTTGCTCTACGAATTCACCGAGTAGATTTTGTTATAGTTACGACTGTTTAAAAAGTTGAAAATTGAAATTTTCGTATCGCTTCCTCGTAAAGTTGAAAATTGAAATTTTCATCTCGCTTCCTCATAAAAGTTGAGAATTGAAATTTTTATATCGCTTTCTCATAAAAATTAGAAGTTGAAATTTTCAACTTCTTACCATATGCGAATCAGAATCACGTAAAAAGGACGGCGAAGGCGCGTCGTATAGCTACGTCAGAGAACGGGTCGTCGAAAAAATAAGGACGACGAGGAAGTGTGGAAAGGAGGATGCTCGTTATTTTTGCAACTTAAAAAAAAAATATATGTGTGTGTGTATATATATATTCGTGCTGAACTGCGCTAAGGTTGTCCAGCATAGTCGGCGGATTATAACTGGTTCCGCCAACTTTATTCATCTCAATTTTTATGCGTCCCAATGTTTTTTGTTATTTTCTTTTATGACGCAACTTCGTATGTTTGCGAAATTAAATAATTCTGAACGTCGTGACATTAGTGTCGGCTGAGAGGTAACATAAAAATCGATAAACGTTTTTATCGTTTCGGCAAAGCCAATCCAGCCGTTTATGAGAACGGGTTGGTTGCAGTCCGTTGATTTTGCCATTCGAACGAAGTGGCGAAAAAGTAAAGGCTGACGGACGAAAGATTCACTACTTTATTCATCAGCCATTATCCATTTTTTTTTTTATTTTTTTTTTTACCACAGCCCAATTCAATCCTACGCAGATTTGCCCTACTGGCCTAACACGAGAACGAGAAAACCGGCAATCGTTAGTTGCGGAAATGCGGAATGAAAGAAATTATTTTTCTGGGTGTGTGGTAATCACTCGAATGCAGTGCAATTAGTCCCAATCATAATTGTCTCGTACAAAAAATATTTTTACAAAAACAAGATCATGATGTACGACACTAATAGTCGTACCCTTCTTAATTATTTTGCGAACGTTCGAGCGACTATCATTCAGATTCAATCTTTGATAAGCAACGAAAATCAGTGCACTCGACTGAGTAACTAAGGCGTTCGAGCGATCGATTGAGTGACGTAGTCAGAATAACGTTGCAATTCTTTTTAATAAAATTAAAGCACAAAATTAATAATTACATAAAAATAAATTGCAGAAAAATTAAAAAGTGCGCGTCTACTGGTAGATCGTGCTCGGAGCGAATAAGTTTCGAGCGGATCCTACAACTTTCGATGACTCACACCGTAATTAGACGTCACACCGATCAGAAGGGCCCCTGGAAAAAAACCTCGTAGCCGTGGTCTTTCCCGCGCGATCTCGTGCGCATTACCGCGTAACGTATTAGCGAGTCATAGCGCGAACTAAATGAATTCCGTCTCCGAAACGTGCTCTCAACTGTTCGTTTCGAGGAATTGTTATCGAGCTGGAAATGCGAATAAAATCGATCGGCTTGGTGCTGGGTGAAATTATCATTTAATTAACTTGCTCGCGAGCGATTATTGCGACACGGCGGAGTCATTGCGTGTTCAGTTATTATTGCCGAAGGAAATCAGAAGAAAAAAAAAATTGATATATCCTTGGATTGATTATTGCCCGGAGGTTACACGCGCCTAATAATCGAGGGTTCGATTTTGCACTGATTCGTCGACAAGTTGACCGGACGGCACGCGCACGCGCATTGCCGATGTCCTTTCGGTATTTTCGCGTAAGCCAATTAACCAGCCCTGGCACGAAAAATCAACCGAGCCGCTTTGTTTCCCGCGGCGAGCGAAGGCTCGGAACAAAATGAGATAGAGATATCCATCGAGAATCCGCTCGTTTACCTTCGCGTACCTTATCGAACTTTACTGTATGAAATGCAATTACGATCTTTGTTCCATTTATTTTCGCTCTCGGAGTTGAGACGTACGAGCAAGGGAGGAGGTCGAGGACGCGGATTGCGATACACGCGCTTGTGTTACGCGGATAACACGGATCGATGTTAATTGTTATCGCGGATCTACGCTGTCCCTACAGAATAATTGTTTTTGCATGTATATTTTTTTTTTCGGAATTCGAAACTATTTATTCTCTACACGATTACCGGTCCATTTTACCCCACATTTTCGCTATTTTGTTCGACGGTGCTAATGCCGGACTTGAAATTTGCAACTCCACTCTATTTTAATTTTTACCCGAATACAAAGGGACTGTTTCCTCGCGTCTCTTTGTTTTCATTTTGCGCGTTGAGCGTCTTCGAGCTCGTCGTAGTTGTGACACGTATACGCGCACCGCTCGTTCATATAACAAATTTTTTTGTTAAAGTAACAAAGGCTCTTTTGTTGCGGTAGCAAATCGCTCCGAGTGGAAAATGTTGATATGCTTATAAGCTGGTTTTGTTATCCCGGTACTAACAAACTAAACTTGTTACGGCAACGAAAATCTTGTTGTACCAACAAATTTTTTTCTCCGTATAATTTTAATATTGTTTGCTTGCTTTTTAACTGCCTGCTACATTACTACACTGTTAAAAAAAAAGTACAGTTGAATCAACTGAGATTCGGGCGGGGACGTTCAAATAAATATTTAGTTGGTCGATCAAAATATTTTAATTACTCCAAAATATTTTGCTCAAATCACCCAACAAATTGTTTTAACTAATAAATTTTTTTAGTTGTACTGACAAAATATTTAGTTGAACGTCCCTGCCCGAATCTTAGTTGATTCAGCCGTATTTTTTTATCAGTGTATTATTAATTTTAAGATTGTTCGCTTACTATTTCCATTGCCTGTATTGGCTGGACGTGAGGAGATTTATCTCGGGACGTCATAAAGTCTGTCTATCTATCTGCTATTTTTAAGTGGTTGACTTAGCGCCACTCTCTAAAAAAAGAATTGAAGTCAATAAACATTTTGCTCTCTGTCTTCCTCGATAAAAAGCTCGTTCGTAGATCAGTTGGACTCTCGGGAGTATGAGAGGAAATATGCGAAAGATTATCTGGGGAGAGAAAGCCTCGACGGAACAGCGGGAAAATGTGCGATGTCTCGAGGCTTGATACTCTCACGTGTTTTATCAGCTCAAGTTCAACGTGACTCGGGTCTTATCGGTCAGTCATAAATCTCAAATAAACGGGTGAAAACGTGCCTGGCACATTTTTTTTTATTATTATAGAATTCGCTCGAAGTCACGCGTATCGACTCGACCTCAACGTCGTAGCTTTCTCATCTTAGAAGTTCAAGAGTCAAAGTTTGTCGATCAGTGCGAAGCGAACATTTATATTTAAAAACTTCCTCTTTGAATGACGGACTGCGTCGCATTCTTCTGAATGACGAACGATTTTTTATTTTCAATACAGTTTTTTTTTAATACGTGCACAAAAAGTCCCACTTATAATGCCTGTAAAGGTGGCGGAAGTGGCTCTTTTTAGTAAGGCGTGCGAAAAAGGTACGGCGCATGCGCAGATCACACTCGTTACTTTTTCACACATTTTTTAAACACTCTAGCTACTTTGTTGCGCGCTTCTTTAACACTCTGATTATTTATTCGCAAGCAATCGCCACGCTACAGGCAAAAAAAGTGGGAGTTTTTGTGCGCTCGTTATAAAAAGTTGTATGCGACACTTTTACGAAACAGTGGTTACCCGATGGTGGTTGAGAAGTAGGCGACCCTCGCCTTCCGCTCGCGTATCCAACTTCACAACCTTCGTCGAAAGACCGCATTTTCGCAATAGTATCGCGAAGTACAATTTTTTTTTTTTTTTTCCAAGATGGATGTAAAAAAAATCTGGTTGGGAACTATATAGGAGTCATTCCTTTATTGTAATAGTGGCTGCTCTCAGAAACTTCCCTACGTGCGTCGATTACCCCGACAGCCGTAAGAATTAATTCTAGATCGAGTTTAATCGAAGCCGCAAGAACAGTGTCGACATCGTATAAATGTTTTTGCCATATCGAGATAATAACGCTCGGTTGATTTTTTTTTGCTACCGTGTCCAATTATCGTCATGCATTTGTTATTATCTCAATGGCTATATTACAGAGGCTGCCTATCGAGTGCACCGCGAAACAGCGAGTCTTCCTTTCGTCCAACGCGATATCGTCTCGGCGAATACTGCACGTAGTCCAGAAGAAAACTAATAAACTTAAGGTTGTGTGGGGCTGAGTCAGGGGAGGTGAGTTACGAGGAGAGTGCCCTATGCTTATACATTGGGTCGACTCGCTTTTGCCACTCGTCAAGAACAAAATAGTAGCGATATTTACGTGATGTTATTTTGGGATTTTCTTAGAGATACTTAATAAAATATAGGTTTATTAGTGATTGAACAGCGTAAACAGTGTTCTTCAAATTTCACATAATACATGTTTGGCGTATTCATTTATCAACAGTATTTAGTTGGCAGCAGTGCCGCCTCGTGTTGACAAACTAACCTAACTGTTGACCGCGACTGCCGGTATTGTATATCTATATTTTTATCGGTAATGTAGGTAACTGTAGCAAATTGGGTATGTCGATACGGTACAATGATAATTAAAAAAGTACAGTTGAATCAACTAAGATTCGGGCAGGGACGTTCAAATAAAAATTTAGTTGGTCGAACAAAATATTTTAATGACTCAAAAATACGTTGTTGAAATCACCCAATAAATTGTTGAATCAACTAATTTTTCAGCTGTACAAACAAAGTATTTAGTTAAACGTCCCTGCCCGAATCTTAGTTGATTCAACCGTATTTTTTTATCAGTGTACATTTTTATGATGATGGTAGCATTTTGATGTTGACCAACAACAACCTCGAGAGTCATTTATTTAAAAGACAAGAAATCGAGAATCGTTCCGTCCCGATTTCAAGGAAATTTCCTCGAAATCGGGACGGAACAGGTAAGATGGAACAATTAAAAATAATAATTGTTGCATCTTGCCTGTTGGTCAATTTTTTTTTTGTTCTCTCGGTACAATAGTGCGCAACTCTTAGCTCCGACAATTTTTGCGCCGGGTACATCGTCACACACGCGATCGTCACGAACGATCGACACAATCGACCTGTTGTGCGACGACGTGCGTCACTCGCGACCTATCGAAAATACGAATTATGGGCCTCCCCGTCCCCTAATACTATGAGATTAAGAAAATATCTTCGCTTATGTAAACGCTATGCGCTCCTCCCGTGAAACGGCTCGATTCGTCTCTCGTGACTTGTTGAATAATCGTCTTGAATAATAGCTTCTTTTACCATACTGAGAGAAGGATCCGATGGAAATTACCATAAATACAGTAAAAACTGGCAGAACTTTCAGGTATACGGGAACTACGGCGACATCCTGTCTGACATTCGTATTGAACTCTACACATTCTGCTAGAAATTTGGTAATTTTGTCCACGAAATTTTTAGCCAGATACGCAACATTTTACCAAACCGTCTTCTGGAAAAAATTACCATATGGGTTGGATAAAAATTGCTATGGCCCCTGTTAAAATTCCACATATCCCTAGTGGTGACGCTGGTGTTCCATGTTGCCAGATCGAAATTGATCACATGACTTGGTCATTTTTCCGAGAATACGTACGTCGCCACGTGTCGTATGACTCGCGGAAATACAATTCACCCCTTTTACCCCCTCATGTTCAGCGATACAAGAACGTTATCTAAAGAAACTGCGTTATTTAAAAATGTATTTATTTATTTTTTAATATTCATACTCAATTAACGCTGGTGTACTGCGAGGTCATGGACCTTAATCTTACAATGCGCCGTTTCACGAGGCGTGTGGATAACGCCATCGCTCTTAACCGTATGAATGAGCATAATCCTCGGTACCCAAGTTTTTGGAAAGGTGAGCGGCCGGTAACAAAGAATATAAATACGATATTTCATTCGGCCACGGCGACCAATTCCGCGATGTCGGTGTGGGGATGAAACCGTTCGAATGTACCTGCATCGCAAAATTTATCTTTTCGAAGATCTTTCGAAGAAATATCATATTTACGATCCTCAATGGCATTTCATGAAATCATGATATCGATGTGGAAGGAAAAAAAACGCGTTAGATACACGCGCATGTACACGAGTGCGAAGGGAAGGATACCTGTTCGAGCATACTAATACAAATGCAGATAGTACAAGTGTAGTGAGCGTTGGCACCCAGATTGGAATGGACGGTCAAGCGGTCTGCAAATGCATCGGAGAAGGGTGGAGGTAAACCTGTTCTACTTTGGTCAACGCGGTTTCACTCACGCTGTTTCTTTCCCGGTGCACCGATCGCGACGGTGTGAGTCGCGTGCGTGCGCGGTCTTCGCCAAGGTTGCGTGTTGCAGTGACAAAGACGGAGCATTAATTTACGTGTGAGAGTTTAACTGCCGATATGCATACGAGAGGGGTTTTTTTTACACTCGCTCCCACCTCAACCCTGTACCGGAAATCCACAAAAAATTTGCCTGGCTAATGAGCAAACTGGTACGAAGCTTCGCCCATCGCGACAGGTTTAAGGGGGTTGGAGCACTGCGCACTATTCAAATGCGTGCTACATTTTGAAAGTCATTTATACAAACTTTGACGCAATTGTTGATTGTTATGTATGGTTATTTGTATTACATCCAATGTCCTTAACCCAGAAAAATAATAATTGCAGTGGATTTGCAAAAATATCAACCGGTTTGCGCTAACATTCGAAAAGCTACACATTCGTTCAGTTTTTCCAAAGAATAATCCGTAATTTTCGCACGATTTTTATGTATTACGGCTGATTTAATACGGATTTTCGGGCAAAATGTAGAGCATTTTTTAAAATACAACTTATGTATGAGTTTCGTTTGATGTTCCTGAGCTCGATTTACGTCGTAGAGGAGGGTGGGGCGAAACGAAGCAGAAATGGAGGATCCATTTTGCCCCGCCCCGAGATTTCCGTGAACTGTCGAAAAAGTTGTCGGGTCACAGCCCATAACGGGCATCAGGGAAAAAATATGAATGGATAAATGTAATGACGCGAATTTCCGAGAAAATTTCGGGGTCCTTGAATGTATGCCCTCGACCGGACTGCGAAAACACCCAGGCGACGGGTGTAAATATCAAATTGGCCTCTCAGGTTACCAAATGGAAAAGTTAACAAGCTCAATTATACCGAACGGCGAACATGCAATTTACGACATCTACGTGATGTCTCATTATAGTTTGTAAATTCGACACAATTTTTTTCCTTTTTGTCTTTTTGGTCGTTCGTTTGCCCATTCGCGTCTCGCGAACGCTTTCGGATCTTTGTCATCCCTCCGTTTGATCATCCGGAGATGAGAACCTCGCGAAGCGAAGAAAAGGTGAACCAGTTTATCCAGTAAATTGCGACGATCTAGTATGCGGATGAACAGGTTTCGGCTACGACGGGCTTATCTTATCGATTCGTTTGAATTTATCGATAGCGTTGAGTTGCAGGAAGACGACACTTTCTTTTTCTTTATTTCTTCTCCCGACGATTATCTCCGTCGAAGCCGTCTTACCGATGGTGCGTGGCGTACACAGTATGGCAATTATGTATTCATCTTCACTGCTAATAACAGCTGTCAGACTCATCTCTAAAACAACAACTTTGGGCGACCGACTATTAGCTTCGTTTTTTAAATTTTCATATCAGGCCCGAGATTCACCTTCCGCATCGACCTTCCTCCATTCTCCGTCACGACCAAACAGACTATTTCTTAATAGTGTCGCAGGAGAGACGACGATCGCGACGGTACCGCCGTTTCCCAACCCGCATCAGCCTCGGAATCATACGTTTCCGCGATTCGTCCGCTTGTATCGTGCCTATTAAGTTCCGCGCGTTGAAGTCTCCGAGAAACGAGCCGCGTGTCGTTACCGCGTCATCGTCGTGGAGACGAGACGAGCACCCGCGAGAGATGCTACAGATGACGACGCCGTGCACCGGCAGGTGCCCTCCGGAACTACCTGTCATTATTAAAATTGTCACTGGGAAAATTGTTTCTGGGCAAAAAATTAATGGTGTACATCGGATTGTGGAAGGAGAAGTGAGCGGCGAAAGAACGTTGGAGAGAGGGATGGCGCACAGTGGTATGCATGCGAATCCGACCGCTTGTAGGAAGTTCTCGTGGAGCATAAAAAATGTTTCACCAGAAATGGAAGCGATCAGTTTCGCCCCGATGTCCATAGCTCGTTATCCGAGATGAAAGTCAACAGTCGGCACGCTGAGAAAGAATTACATAGTAAAAGCAACAATGCAGACTTTTTACCAATAAAAAAAAGTTCCCGAGGGAGGGGGAGCAGCGGCCTAGTGGATGAGGCTCGGGTTTGCACGCAGCGGACCCGGGTTCGATTTCCGGCCGACACCACATGGAAATTTGTCCATGTGTTTTTTCTGTTTTTTCACCTTTGATAAATATGTGCCTAAAACACTTCTCAGTGATGTTCGGCTTTGATTTGCTCCCGCGGGTTCTTATCTGGCGGATGGTGTCTACCGGGCAGGATATCGGCGGCGCCTCACCGAGAGGAGGTGTCGCTCTAAGCGACTCTGTTGGCCGTGCTTGAGTTTACTCGCATTGCGATTGGGGACTTAGGAAGGCACCGGCTGTATCGGCACAGGTTTTCCGTAGTTTGCCTGGGTCCTCGGCGAATGCGATACAGTGGCGTTAAGTCGGCTGCTGACGCACAGGGTATAAGGGGAAATCCTCGCCAAAGAAGGCGGGGTCGTAAAAACCCAGAAGGGTAGACGCAGTCATAATATTAAAATAAAAAATGAAAATGGTTCCTAAGGGGAACGTCTGCATTTTATAGGTCTGACAATGACAATCATGGTTGCAATTTTGCCCAGTCATGCATGTGTTCGCAGTAAAGACTTCGCTAAATCAAACCGAACAGGTCGGCCGATTTGGAGGTTTCCGCACGTAAAGTCGCGAATCGCGAATCTAACAGAAAAATCGTGTGTAAGACAACAAAAAGGTGAAGGAGCGGTGAGATCGGCGATTGGCTGTAGATATATAGATATAGATCCATACATATAGGCTGAAGATCTGATAAAAACTTGAGAAACCGAGCGATCCTCTGCGAAGGCACTTTGCTACTTTACTTATTTTTATTGTATTTAATAAGAATTATTAGCACGACCCGATATACCCGGTATCAACGAAATTGCGTGCCCTGCCTGTTGAAATCCGAAAGAGCGCGCAAGCGGAAGCAATTTCGCCCAGTCATGCACGTGTTCGCAGTGAGTTGGGCATTATCCTTGCGGAGAACATCGCGATTACTCACGAAAGAGTCCACAGCACGGGCTCCGCCACGTTGTACTCAGGAATTTTTGCGGCACTCAACTTTGGAACCAGCCTTGCATACCTGATAGGAAAGGGCGGGGCAAAACGGACCGGTGTCCGTTATTTCAGGTGAGACTTTTTTATGTGTGGCGGAAAATTGGTCAGTGGTCCGTTTTGCTCTGCTCTCTCTCTCTCTCTTCCATCAGGTACCAAATTTTTATTTATTTTACTTATTGAAAAAAATTATGTAACTTTGAGGAAGGAAGTCTCGTCAACCCCCCTAACAGTACGAAATTCCCCGACAAAATCTTCCGCCGTGACGTCAAGACCCCGCTGAATCGTACCGAACCGAACAGGTCGGCCCACTTGTAGGTTTCCGCACGTAAAGTCGCAAATCGCGGATCTAACAGAAAAATCGTGTGTAAGGGAACAAAAAGGCGAAGGAGCGGTGAGATCGGCGATTGGCTGTAGATCCACGTGCGATCGCCACCTCCACCTTGACCACCGGGTTGACCGGTGGAGGGGTGGCTGTTAGCCTGCCGGCGGCCCGATCTCCGACCTCCACCACCACGAACTCTCGGTACCGAGAGTGGCGCAGGAGCGTGGGGCCTCAAAGATACTTTTTCAAAGTCGGCCAATCGTCCTCGCCACTTTTCCACGGTATCGCACGCAGCGAGCACCTTCGCGAGATCACGCAAGACTTGTTTGTCAACGATCGGGAAGGCGTCGGGCCGTTTTTTTTCATCAGTTTTTGTCGTCGCGAATCTCGCACGCGCAATCGACGGATCGAGCTTTTTTGGTTTCTGTTTTTCCAATTTTTTTACCAAGACCCCCCACTGAATCTCACGGTGGTGTCTCGGCGTATTTATCGGCGAACGTTCGAGAGAGTTCGCGGTACGCAACGCGAAGACCGACACAGGAAGAAGGAAAAGAAAATCCCCGGAGAAGAAGGAACGTCGAGTTTCCGATCGTGGGAGATTTTACCGTTTCGCATATTTGGTGAGCCTGGTAGAGCCCTCGGCAAGGGGGCCAAAGTGTCACTCCCGCGCTGCAAATCTACGATACTTTTTGGCGATCCGACGAAATCGCGAGCTGCGCGCGCAGCGCCGATCTTCGCCTCCGAGAGAAATCGCCCGGAAGACCGACAACGATAACGACAAATCGTCGTCGCTTTTGACGCTGCTAATTGCATAATTTCCATCGGGTAACGAGCGTGCCGCGTGTAAACTACGACACGCGTCGATAAATCGTCACACGCAGCACCTACCGATCGGCGTTTCACTCTGCGCTTCGAGCTATCGGAGGTGCGCGCTGACCGGCTCGATAAACGAACGAACCAACACGCACGTTTTGAGACCCTCAAAGTGAGTTTGCCGGAAATCGAGTTGTTTTTTTGTTGAAAAGTGTGCGCGGGGAAGAAATATCGGTAACAACCATGAAGGACTTGATATCGATCTGGGGCCGTTTGGCGGGGCGCAGATACACCGCGGTAAATACGAACTCAAACGGAAATCAGACGAACGACGGTAATTTTAACGAGATCGAAGACAATCCGGACACGATAGTCAGAGATACGAGGAGGAATTTCAGGAGAAAGTCGTCGGTAGTGGTAAATCAGTTCTTCAATGCCGCGCTGCCGGTGCATCGAGACGGAAGAGCCCGTTGGCCTAAACGTGAGTCAAACTTCATTAGTGATTATTACCGTCGCATAAAAAAAAATGACAAACATTTCGAAGAATTTCTTGTCTTTTAACAACCGGCCGATTAGTAGAATCGGTATGCGTTTGACTTTGACACGAAGTCATCGAATAACAGATCCGATACACAATATAATGGAGCAACTCAAAGCTTAATCGAAATTTGAAGAAAAAAAAGAATACGCCGAAAAGTTGTTAAGCCTCATAACAACATGATATAATTTTCGGGACTGAAAAATACTCTCATGCAGAGCTGGCAACGGCGGTTTGAGTTACAATCTTCTTTCAAATACGAATTAACAACTTTTCGACCGAGTATTTTTTCCAAAATCGCAATTTCGATTTTTGCTCTTTAATTTAATTCGCCTGCAAAAAGACGATTCGCTCGACAATGTTCCGGAGTCTCGTAATGAACATACAAGAACGAGAGAAAAATACAATAAAGATTGTTGCACAGAGTAAATGTAAAAGAGTCGGAGGGAGGTTGCCGTAGGGAAAAAAAGTAATTAAAAACGAAAAATAAAAAACCACGGTCGAGGAATCCTCCGTGCGGCGACAAAAACCAGTTTTTGTTGCCGGTTCTAGGTGATGAAAAAACGTTTACAGCACGCGCGGCATTATCCACGAGCTGGCTCGATTGCATGAATGATATGGCGATGAGAAAATCGAATTTAATCAGACTCCCTCTCGATTACCGAAGCGGCAAGAGATACGAGCGGTTCGGTCTCGTCCGTGCCGTACCGATGGCCGTGTACTTGGCGCGCGGTAGCCGTTTATACTATTTTCATTGAGTTCCAAGCGATTCGCTGCGACAACCGACAAATCATATATCGCCCAAGGTGCAATTGTAATTTTCCAGTGCGCCGTGTGTAGATTGATTGACGATCGATCGTTTTTCACCAACAATAATAAAATTATTGTACGCTGTAGGCGCGCGGTCGCCGGCGACATATCAAAGAGTCATAAATGCATAATCGTTCGCGGGGATAAACGATCGCTTATAAAAAAAAAATAAAAATCATCTTTCACTTTTCGATCGGCAAATTAAATGATCACTCTTTCCTCGCGTGATTGACCAGCCGGAACAACCGCGATTAATTTGCGTCTCCTTAGTGTCAATCCGCGCTGTAAAACGCGCGCGGGTGGGCTGAGCTCGAAATCGGTCACGAAATAGAGTCACTCGTATCACCACCGGACTCGAGATTGTTGTGCATTATAGTCTCGTGTCGGAGTGAATAAGATATACGTGCGGCGAATATCGTTTTCGTTTTACCTACCACGTTGACGATGATAGCCGCGGCGAGTTTCGGTCGTTACCAGCTCGCGATGCGCCCGTCTCCCGATCTTGTACGATACACTGAAATGTCGCGATATAATAATAATAATAATGATAATAATAATAATAATAATAATAATAATAATAATAATAATAATAATAATAATAATAATAATAATAATAATAATAATAATAATAATAATAATAATAATAATAACAATCGTTTGCGTAGTAAGTCCGGTTTCAGAATTGCAGCGAGGCGACGCACGGTATAAATCACGGCACACGATGATATCGGATAACATTTTAATTAAGCAAAAACGGTTGCATGTTGTAGAAACGCGCTTGCCGGAAGAAGAAGATTAACCGGGCAGCATCGCGCACGCGCTCATGTGCGGATAGCGCCTCACGGCTTCGCCAGCCGCGAATACCGCGAACGATCGATGAAATAAAAGATTAATTGCAATAATAATAATTATAATATTATTGATAATATCATTCGATTTATACTTTTAACTTGATTCGCGAATGCACAAATGCAAAGCGCAGTAGACATAACAAACTTGCAACTGGTGCTTAGCTCATCGAAAAAAGTTTGTTTTTCACAACAACAAAAAATCGAATTCTACCTTGGGTGAATCCCATTACCCCATTCTCATCTATTATGACAATTCCGAGCGATTATTCATAATGCACATATAGCGTCAACGCCTCTCATGCTCGATGATAAATAATTTATCGTTCGATGACAATGTTACATGATTCGCGGCCAACGAGAGGCGATCGCGGCAAACATGCACAACATTACAATCCTGTTTAAGTATCTGGTACCTACACTTCGGTACGAGTCGCGTGGTAATCGTTGAATCCTCGCGGGAAAGGCAACGTCATTACAACCAGTTTCGAACGGAGCAGCAAACCGGCGACCGGTGACTCTCAACAGACTCACCCAATGTCTCATCGAATATGCCTTTTAAACCGCTAATGCATGATCTCTATTCAGTTTGGAATATTTCGTGCTCCATTCATCGATCCTTCGCACGGACTCGCGTACTCTTCCCCGATTCATTTAATTTTAAAGCCTTTGAGATGTGTCATTTAGGGATAAATTCACATTTTGATTAAAAAAAAAAAAAAACAATTGGGTCGAAAAAAATGTAGTTCCTTCGATCAATAATTTATTACCCATATTGTAGCACTTTGGAAATTTTTTGTTTTGCATTCGCGTCGAGCTACGACTGCAGAGGGGAAAAAAGTAGAATTAATTTCTCTCCCCAAACACTATTCATAGAGCTACAAATTAACATAATCGGTTCGGAAGTTTTTTCCCCCTTGTTTTTTTTAATCGAGGCGCAACGGCTAATGACTTATAGTTAGCTGCTGGCGCAAGCGAACATGATTCACGTGTGAATTGCAAATTGCAATGTACATTACAAAAGCGAGTTTCTGAGATACGATGACATGTTAACGATCCGGGGTTATTCGGTCCCGCGCCATCGGAGTCTAAAGTTAACAATCCAATGACACGCGGGTCGACGAGGATAATCAGAGAACCATTGCGAATCGCACGTTCCTACGAGTTTCTCGCCTATTATGTGTAATTCTCCAGGTGATTACATGGATCGATCGAAACAAGTCGTTAGCGGTGATTGTTTTCGCTCAGTACATAGTGGTCAAATGTCGAAAAAAAAAGGTATTTAATGTACCCTGCAATTTTTTATTTACCAATCTCGTGCATCAAACGAACATTAATGCCCCACAATTATACACCTGCGGTATAAATTTTGTAATCTTTCGTAAAATTCATTTAGCCGGCATGAGATTTAAAAAGATTGTTCATTCAAGTTACCAAACTTGTGCATTAACTGGTTGACATTAAACTAATATTTCAAAATTGCAACGCTCGTGCGGGAAAATTAAAGTTTTTTTCATGAAAACTTCCAGTATCGTTAATTCGTTTTCAAGCAATGGTTTTTTTCTTAAATTTTTCTTTAATTGCTGTACGATCAGGAGATTTACCATTTCCGTACATCAAACGAAAATTAATGCCTCATAATTGTATACCTGCGGTAAACATTTTTTAATCTTTCGTGAAATTGATTTAGTGGAGACGAGATTTAAAAACGTTTTCCATTAAGCTGCTCGCACACGAAACCACGTACGGAACACAGAACGTGCATATCCACACACAGCTGTGATTGGTTAAGTCGGTATTTCAAAATTGCAACGCCCGTGCGAAAAAATTAAGGTTTTTTCATAAAAACTTCCAGTATCGTTAATTAATTTTCAAGCAATATTTTTTATTTTTTTTTGTCGATGTACGATCAGGAAATTCCCAGTGTCGATAAAGTATGCTATATCTTTGCAGAATACGAGCCCGGCATGGGTAATGATCGTGAATGTGCGTTAGTATTGTTGTCACACGTCGGCAATTCTTTACTCCATCTCTCGTGTCGACTCGCTCTTCTTATCGAACGTGACGAAGAATACAGAAGTGAACGTCCGACCCGATGACGATCCTCGCTCATGCGTGGCACTTCTCCCTGGTATGTGGCATGCTCGAAACGATTTCATTGCGAAAATTAACGCCTTGCACAGCCTGTGTTTTAATTATTTTTGGAACAAAATATAAATAAATTTGCAATCCAAGAAACAGCCGATATTAAATTTTCGGCGCTGCACCCGTTATATTATAGTGCGTCAAAACGCCGACACGCGCCACGAGAGTGTCCCAAAACTTTTGCATCGATTAAAATTATGGTAGGAAGGCTTTCACTGGCCGGCCGAGCTGCCGGTGCCGATGTAGAAGCGATTCGGTCGATCGGTCGATCGTTGACAAGTCCCCCAGAGTTGCCAAATAGAAAACTCCGTCTGCCCGCAGTTGGAATTCCACGATCGCGAATCCAGTTGGCTGTCGCAATTTCGTGACTAGGCCGTGGTTGGAGTATCGGTATCCCGTGCACTCTCGATAAAATTAGCACCTGCCCGAACAGCACTTATCGCGTATGAGAAATTGATGGTCGAAGAATAGTGGGGCAAAACGGACGATCGCCAACTTTTTGGACGTAAAGGAAAAAAAAACGATCGCATCTCAAATGGACTGCGTGGTCCGTTTTGCCCCGCTTTCCCTTCTGCAAATTTCACAAATCCTCTAAAAAAAATATAGTTTTTTTCCTAACGTCTTTCGGTTTATATAACGTATGTGTCAGAAATCAATCGTCCAGCAGACTCAACGCAGTGATTCATTTCTTGATGCAGAAATAATATGACAAACAAAGCCGGAGACCCCACAGATCGTGAGAGTGTCTGTGCGTATCGGAAATCGCGCGTTTATGACGATTCACAGTATCTTTTCCCTTTCTTCCTCCGCGTACTCTCTCTCTCTCTCTCTCTCGTCGAGTAGGAAATAATGAGGTAATTACCAGACGAGCCGCACACTGCATCGTGCCCGGAATTATTATCCCTTCGAAACATGTCGCAGAGTCCGAGAGATATCGTAATTCATTTATGAGACTTGGTCATCGTCGCGTCGCACGGTGCCTTATTGAACTAAGGCGAACCTCGTTTCGCCGTCTCTGTCAATAATTTAATTGTCACCGGCCATATAAACGGCCGTACGTACGAAAATGCAACACCGGCCATGGCTCTATAAGATGGTGAAATATACTGTATAAAAACTTCCTGCTTCCTGCGAACCGGCGTCGGGTAGGTCGTTCGACGAAGAAAATAAAATAAATTATTCAACGACGTCGCAATGATTTCGGTTCCTCAAATTTATTCAGCCAACTGTCTCACGGTAAAACAAACATTACCTTAAGCATCGATAGTACCGCGTATTTGCTTCCTGTTCTTTTACACCTCACTCACGCGAGGTGTCAAAGAGCAGGAAAAATATGTTCGGACTCACGTCTAACCGAGGAAATTCGGCGCTAAAACACTTTGGCAAAAATCAATATTTTTTTTCGTTTCTCTCTAGCCAAATTGAAACGCCAGAAGGTAAGCAACATATCCGTGGAGGTGCCACAACCAGAAAAAAAATTATTTGACGGCCACCGTTTATTTGGTTTAAGCATAATATTTATTTGATTTAAATACGTATTTATTTAAATTAAGTAAATAGTTACCTAAATGAAGTAAATATTTATTTAAATCAAATAAATATTTATTAAACCAAGTAAACGGTGGCCGTCAAATAAATTATTTTTCTGGGTTCAAACCCACGTAAAAATTATTGTAGACGTGTCAATTTTTCTTCTTTGAACCAATTTTTTTTTCAAAGCAATTTTTTTTTTCAAGCAATTTTTTCAACTTCTTGGATCGACCGACGCATGTATGCTCTTCTAGGGAACAACGATAATTGGATAGCTTTTCGAGTGAATAGTAGACAAGCGTGACACGATTGACATATTTCAAGGCTTCGGCGGCGTCCAAGTCCGTGGAATAAACTGTCACCGCATCCGCATTGCGGAGTAGCCGCACACGTTTTTCACAGTCGGTTTGAACTGTCATGTTTTATTGATCGAAGTTTACTGTACCTCATGGATTCCCAGTTTCATCGATCCCGAGTCTTCGCTCGACACAAATCTCATAACCGGCTTACGAGTTATCGATTCGGACGAGCACGTGGGAATAACGATGTCGCAATTGTGTGAGAAACTTGCTTACTCATCGTTCTCGTTAATTGAACAAATTACGACTCTGTATATATCTTAATAATTTTGAATAACAAGATTTCTGAACAGTTTCGTTTTTGAAGTCTCACCTCCTAGTTTATGTCAAACGTACTGCATAAATTATCGATCGATTTTATCCCGGCTATATCGGATTTACTCGATAAAGCGTGATTTGTTTTTTTTTTTTCAATACGAACAATTGTCAAAAAAGGTGTTAGAGTCGTCTCTTTTTCGGGTCTTCAAGTGTATTATCAAGATAAAAAAAAAAAATTGTTGCGTTTATTGCAATAGAACTGAGCGAATTTTATTGATTTTTTATTAAGTTTTCATTGAATTATTGCATAATGCAGGAATTTTTGTACTCATACATGTTCAGCCTCCCCCTAAAACACTGGAAAAATGTGACTGTTTCAAGAATGATTCGCTTGCGGACTGCCGGGAACACGTTACGTTATCTCGACTCTGTCTCAACTCCTGAAATTCCGCACGAGAAGCAGTGACATTTTGCAGTGCGTTGACTGCGATCGCAGAGATCGGGCGACCGGTCGTAAAGTCCCCCGAGGCCGTGCCTTGACACTGGGACTTTTAATGCGGACCAACTTCCAAGATTCGTTGACCCGAGTGCACAAGCAAAAGAGATTTCCGCGTTCACCGTTTCTTCTCCACAAAGATTAACCGTTTTTTTTTTGCTTGTTAATTTCAGTTTTTTATTTTTTTTTCCAGTTAACAAATCATACTTATAAGGAAAAGAATATAATAAAATAAAAAATAAAAAATGAAAGGCTCGTTAGGGGTGCAAACCTTTTTTTTTGTTTTGCCGCGTAAAGTCGTATTCGATCGCTTCGCTGCTCGATCCTTCGAGAGAAGGAAGAGGAAGTCGCGGACCTACAGTTTTGGCAGCTCTGGGAAGGAGGAGAGGGGGGGGGGGGGCAGTGTATACGAGTTGTCGTTGATGGGACTTCGCAGAGACACCTTCCAGCAATCAAAGCGCGTCTCTCATTAGTCGGTCTCCGGTTACGAAAATATTCCACTCATCATCGGCATTATCCCTTCTTCGGGACGCGACCGGTTCTAGACGGAGAAGAATCCGAAGGCATCGAAGCATCGCAAAGAGAGCAAATCGTTTCGCCTTCAATAAGGCAACAGTACGATGCCTCCGTCGTCAATTACCAAACCGGATCGGTCTTAGTCACTGACCACATCAACATGTTGCTTATCTCCTACCTGCAACCAGAAAAATAATTTATTTGACAGCCACCGTTTCTTTGGTTTAAGTAAAATATTTATTTAATTTAAATAAATATTTGTCTCCCATTTTTTTTCAAATTACTGGAGAAAGTTCTATTATGCACCGATCTCTTCCACTGCGGAATTTCAAACAGTGAAAAGTACATTTCAAGCTATAAAAACTGTTAACAAATCTAAAGATCGAGACTTTGAATGAAAATTTGCCATTCCGTTCCAAATTGATGGAATCGAAAAATTCAAACGCTGTTTCAAAGAGAACATGCTATTCTATCAAGAAAAATATGCAGCAGATAGTTGTGCCCCAAAAAGTATAATTATTTCAATGGATGAAAGTAGGCAATTGTACGAGATTGAAAAGTGGAATGTGTGGTAAATCTGTTTACCACACGGTATCGAGCAATTATTAAAATAATGATCGCTTACGAAATTTTACACGCCTATCGAGCTCTCGTTCGAAGGTAATTATTGGGGATACCGGATATCGTCTGCGGGTACCAAGAAACACGCCACCGCAGTTCGCTAATTATTTTGTGATTCATCACGCGGTTACAGAGCAAATATTATTGACTGCAACGAACCTTTTTTTAACGCGATGATTGATAAGATGTCAAATATAATCTGTCACAGTATATTGTGTGTATATATATATATAATCCATTGAAATTTCTCTTTTTAGATATTTTTCAAAACTGTGAAACTTCTATAATATTCACTGTATCGATTATGCACTTTCGATTCCACTACGAACGACCTTAAAAATATTAATTTTTTCAAACATTTTGCGACGCCGAAACCACCGGTTGTCCCAGGAAACGTGTGTGCTGTAAGGTAAAGGACCAAGTTTATGACACTTCTACGCAGCTCTCTCACTCAAGTAGAAATTTTCGAGCGTTACATCGGGCCCTGATAGGGTCCTGATAAGGCCTGATAAGGACCTGATAAGACCTTATCAGGACCCTATCAGAGCCCGATGTAACGCTTGAAAATTTCATCTCGGGCACTTTAAGCGTGTACAATCATAGGGATAAAGAAGGAGGACCAAGAGTCGCAGTTTGTGACCCCTCGAACGCGCGCTACCCATTGGCTGCATATCAAATAGTGTTGGGTGCAGGGGTACCTCTGGCATAGTCGGCTATGCCAGAGTATGCCCCTGTCACAAACTGGGTCAGTCTCAGAAACTGGTCCCTTTACCTTATATATTATTTACTGTATCGATTACGTAGGAAAGAGCGGGGCAAAACGGGACAGCGGAGGCAAAACTCAGTTTTCCAATAATTTTTTGATGCCCCATTTTGGCCCAACGATACATCCGACTTTTCAACACCATTTCGCCCTACTTACCATCACCGCCATCATCAAAAAGTTATTGGAAAATTACGTTTTGTCCCATTATCCCATTTCGCCCCGCTCTCCCCTACTTTCGATTTTACTACAAACGGACTTAAAAATATTAATTTTTCAGAAAGTTTTTGCGTCGATAAAGATACCGGTTCTCCAAGACACGCGTGTGGTGTTATCTCATACGAGAACTTATGCTCATTCGAGAAATCCGATTTGAGATGCACATTGATAATTACGAGTGACGGTATTGGAATATCATTTAGCAAGACGGGTGGTCGAGCGCGGGAGGCAGCGGCCGTTGAAGAATCGATCCTCTCGTCGGTTACGTAAGTTCAATCAGTCGCAGCAACCGAGAATACACAGCCTTCCTCCGATTGTGCAATATTGGACCGCGCGAATTCCGCTCCGTTGGTGCCCATTTCGAGATACCGGAGAGCCGGCAGGACAACGAACCGTGCCAGATCTCGTCAGCGTCGCGTCGCTTGTTTACGAGGGCTCGGGATAATAACTCGTCCATTATGTTCTCGCGACGAGCTTCTCAAACAAAGTAATGCACCATGAGACACTCTGACGAGTAACAAGCGTCGCAAATTCCTGCCCGAGACGCGAGGGTGCGATAAACTTCAACAATTTTTCGCTATTTTCACAAGCGCGTCAAACAACGATAGAGGATAACCGAACCGAAAAGAAAAATTGGAAAACGAAGCAACGCGTTTTTTTTTATCACATTTTTATTTTATTTTATGCATAACATTTTTTTATTATCTTTCACTTGGTGCTTCTGATAGTAACTCATTTTCCTGTTCGCCTCGGAAAAACTGAGTTTCCTCCCGATCACCCCGAGAAACTAATTATTACAATCACTTATCCTATTAATAAATGAGCGTATGTTCATAAAATGTCCCCTCCTATGGTCGACAGTGTCGAGTTGCAGTTTGCTGATCAAAGAAGAGAAATTAGTAAACGAAGCAATGCGGATTGCTACACTTTTATTCAATTTATAAATTGATTATCTAAATTACTTTATATAAATTGATTATATAAATTACTTTATATAAATTGATTATATAAATTACTTTATGTAAATTGATTATATAAAATAATTTCGTTAAAAAAATAAAAATTATTTTTCACTTGGCGCTTCCGGTTGTAACACATTTTTCGTGTTCCTTTCTGGACGGACAAGTAACTGATTATTAGAATCACCTGTCCTATTGACAAATGAGCGTATGTATGTATACACAATTCTCCCTTGTATGATCGACAGTGTCGAGTTGCAAGTTGACGTTTGTCGTCGCCCAGCTTCCGCAAACTAGTCTGCGTATACACAGAACCCTGCACGGTAATTTAAATTCCTACAAACGAGTCACATATTTCAAAGTTACAAAATTAGCAACAACGGGGGAGGGAGAGGAGCGGTGGGGGGGGGGGGGGGGGGGGGGGGGCTAGTTACAATTGCCCAACTTTGCCAGAACGGTGGTTATTACCTCACAGTGAGAAGAAAAGTATAGCTCTAGCAAAGTCGCGGGGCGCGATGGAATTGCAGCGGCAAAAAACCAACTCGACGGTTATGCAAAACAATTATCACTCGGCCATGCCGCTAAAAGAGACTGGGGCAAAATGGACTAGTTCCGAAATGCGAAGATACGTTCCTAAGAAATCGAGGCACAGTCGGCAAGTCGTGAATTTCTCGGAATTCGAATTTAGTAATTTTCACTACGATTCCAGCTAAGTCCATTTTGCCCCACATCCCGTCAATTTATGAGAAGGGGTAACCCTCACAATTTTTCGACAAAAATGGTATTTTTTCAAAAAAATTTTTTAGAATTTTTTCTCTACTGAAATCGGTTGGTAAATATGCCACTTGAAAAGAATGGCGAAGGTTTTAATTCGATATCTCGAAATTTTTTGAAAAAAAGTACCGTTTCGCAAAATTTAACATAGGATTCCCTATGCTGGAAATGGTGAATTTTTCAAATTTCGAAGAAAATACAAGTTGCATGTGTTTTGAGCCGGAATGGGCCACTTAAAGCCAATGGAGGTGGTAAAAAATCGATACCTCGAAAAAAAATATTTGGCTATTTTGAAAGTGGAAAAATGAGAAGTCTGACAAATTGCAAATCGCCCCGTTGGTGCAGTAACGTTAAATTCTCGATCCGTTCGAGTGCAAGAAAATAGCGAAGCGTTTAGCTTCTCGTTCCTCTTCCCCGTTACCGCACGGTCGATGACTATGCAACAAGCGGCAGTAGAAAGTGCCGCTGAGAGACAGAGATTAGCGTCACTGCATCGGAGGCCGGGATGAACGTTTACCCGTGTCGTACGATGCACGTTGCATAGAACTCGTATAGTAGTAATGCAGGATATACGCACGAGGATTCGAGGGCACGACGCAGCCTCGGGGACACGAGAATTAATACTTCCGCGAGAATCGGCATTCCGTCCCGACATGTATTACTTGTTACTTCTACCATGTATTATAACTATACGCCATCGAGACGTAGCTGCGTTACTCAACAAGTCTCGAACTATGCAACTTCAATTATTCCCACCTGACGGTGACGCCTCGTTCTCCCCGGGCGACGGCTGATCGATGGGATATTCTATTCAAATACACGTAAACTATCCGAACGTCGTATTAAACAACCGTGAAACAATTTATTGCTCGGATCGAAAGAATCTTGTTTCACCTCGTTAGTGTTTTTTTTTTTTTCACTTCATTTGGTTTTAATGACAGCGAACGGGGTGACCCAATTACCCCAAGAGGCCGACGACGATTGCTGATGTGATCATTTCATGTGAGAAACAAGAACGACAATCTGTTTATTTAACTCGGAAAACTTGAACGTTATTGCAGCAGAGATTTAAACATCTTCTGACAGCTTGTCTGACGACTTTATTTTTCAAAATGTTTTTTTGCAAAAGATTCATTTTGCAGAAGGTTCATGTTGCAAAACTTTCATTTTGCAAACCGTTCATTTTGCAAAACGTTTATTTTTCAAAATGTTTATTTCCCAAAATGTTTGTTTCTTAAAATGTTTATTTTTCAAAACGTTTATTTTTTAAAATGTTTGTTTTTCAAAATGTTTATTTTTCAAAATAGTCGAATACTTTCTTAGCTATTTCCCATTACCCCGTTCTCCCGCTCGCGTGTGCAGACTATCGCGGAAATCGTTTGTCCGCGACTAGACACCCGTGCACCCACGCATCCGCGTCTTTTCTATGTACGACGATGAGCGTACGCCCAGGTTGACGATCATCCACGCGTTGACCCCGGTCCAGCTCAGTCCAGGTATGTCCGGCACAAAGAGTGATATGCCCAGAATAAGCGACGATTCATTTTATCATTCCGCGAGCAATAAATCTCTCGTTGCTCAAGGCTCGCCGCATTAGCCTTGCCACACGACGGGGCACGGACGAGAGCGAATGCGATTCTACGATGTATTTCGAAGATTACGTTACGGAGTATTAACTCGGATCGGGGATTCCGAACAATGAGAAAAGCGCGTTCGAAACAAACGATAGGTCTTACTCGCTGCTCAAGGATCTAATAAGACAGTGAAGAAGAGGAATCGTTTTTTCATTTTTTTTTTTACTTCAAGCGCTCCGCATTGTGCGTACAAGATATATTCCGCAAGGATCATCGTACAGTACGCGTATACTCGTGCGTGACTATTTTTTATACAGCCCAATCTACCTGGTACTCATTTGCATTTTCGTGGATGACGCACGACTGTGGTCACTATATTTCCTATTATTCTTTTAAATTTTGTTTTATTTTTTACGATACCTAATAAAAGAACAAGCTGTATTCGCACGCACGGTAGTCTGCTAGAAATGTTGATGTTTTTCTGCCACTGAGGAGAATTTAAAGGGATTTACTCATGTTATTGAATTTCTTCAATCAGGTATCTTCATGCTGATGACCCTGGGACTTGTGGGTCTAGCGTCGGGATGCTTCGTGCTGCTCCTCCAACCGTACGATCTTCTGTTCAAGCTGAAGGTAATCTTCAGCGAGGGCGGTGAGATCTTCGAGCTCTGGCGGAAACCCCCGGTCGACTTGTATCTCAAGGTCTATCTGTGGAACGTCACCAATCACGAAGAGTTCATGTCCGGCGAAGCGGAGAAACTCGCGTTTCAGGAGATCGGTCCCTACGTTTACAAGTGAGTGAAAAGCTCACCGAGATACCGATTCCGAAGGGTACGATAATTTTACGACGATATAGGGTGAACCGGCCAATGAATGGACAGTTAAGCAGACGCAAAAGCCAATGAATAGACGTTTTTGTGGAAAGTGTCCGTTCATTGGCCCTGTTCATTCATGGCTGGTTCACCCTATTATGTATTTTAATGCCAATCTGAACATTACCGCACATTTATAATCTGCAGTAATGTCATTGATTTTTAATGATCTTTCAATTATTTTATCCGATAAAAGCTTTTATTTCATCTTAATAAAAATTGTAATTTACTTAAATTAAAATGAAATTTTTTTATTTTATTTTATTTCAATATATTTTTCTTTTATGACCGTTTTAATTTTTTAAATCATGTGGCATTTTGAGCCTCCTATCGTTTATTCATTGAACCCTCGGCAGTTCGCGTCATCGTCGATACAATGTATAGTCGTTCTTATTTATTTTTGTTTTACAGGGAAGTAATGGAACACGCAAACGTGACGTTCAACGACAATTCAACGATAACGTCTATACCGGTTCATCCGTTGACTTTCATTCCCGAGATGAGCGGAGGTGCAGAGGACGATTTGCTCATACTGCCGAACATCGCATTGCTGGTCAGTAAATTGACTCAGCTCTTTTTTTTTTTAGTCGTTTTGCATTCGGAAGGTGCCGATAAATCTGGCCTTCTCGAAAAGCCGAGAGTGGGAGGCGCAATCACGAAGAGCGATCATGCGAGGCGGGATCGAGATCTTATAGCGATATAGATTGGGAGTTCTTCGGCCTTGACTAGGTCGGGTTCCGGGCGAACGAACTCCGTCTCGCCGTCCCTCGTAACTCGTACATTCGGATTTTTTCGTCTCGAACGACTTTCGCGCGAGCTTCACCGCCTGCGATGATAAACGCTATTGAAAAAAGGCGTCGGATTATATTCAGAGATGGTAGCCTATTTTGTGATCGCTCATTTTTTTTGTCAATTGAATGTCACATGACCGGGTGACATGACAGGGTTACCGTACGAACATTGCCTGTTGTGAAGTCCATTTAACCTGCATAACAGCAGTGGTTCTCATCAGCGCCAGTCTCGAGCCGCCCCCTTCCCTGTTAGCCCGTGTACGTATGCACGGGTGTAAGATTCAACGTCTGTTACAGATTTCACGTGTAAGCTTTCGAAGTTGTTACATTTCGCGGTTCTTAAAAAAAAAACGTTGTTAAATTCTGAATGTCTTCATTTTAAATGTGAAAGCTTTTTGATTTGTAATGAATTTGCGGTGTACGGTTTGCAATGTGTTGAAAAATCGTTCGTTACAAATTCGTCGTGTAAGCTTGAACGCCGTGTGTCATTTCGTGAAGTGTGAAATTCAGTTGTGTTGCGGTGGACCGGTGCACGTTTGAACGGTGCACGTTCGAAGGCGCCTCGTAATCAGCAAAGGCACACATCGACCTCACGATTGAAGCAAAATCTGCACCCGCTGGACGAGCGTTCATCAAGTTCAAGACGTAGTAGATATTCCACGTCGACACAGGGTCGTGAGAATCACGAGACGTTATCTCCTTCGCGTGACCCTATCGAGAGATACTTGCCAACAGACTCGACTAATTCGAGCGATAGTGCAAGTCGGTCGACGAACATACATCGTTGATAAAGATGATTAAAATATCAAACGGATTCGTTCGAGCTGTGTCGTCTGACTCGCGACATTGCTCAATCGACATTTCAAAAGCGAACGAACTGTAATGCCGAAGAGACGTTACAGTGCAAATCCCGAAGAGGCAACGGGGAAGAGCGAAGTTTACTCGCTCTTCGTTATGTGCGGCGATTCACCGGCGAATCTCTCATAACGGACGAACACGACATTCCGAGACTCTCGAGCGTCATTACCATACAAAGAGCCGAGAGTCATTCGCTTCCCGACCCTGGAATCTCGGTTACGAAAAATGTCCAGCTGCAGAAGGCGGAAAAAAAGCCGGGACTCCGCGTGAGAGTTCCTTCCAGAGATCCGGCTACTACCGGTCGACGAACGAATGGAAAAAGAAGCAAAACCGCCCCGACGACCGTCAAGCCTTGTTTTTTTTTTTCCTGTTCCGGCGCCCAATGGAGGGGTATCTTCTTCTTTTTATTCTTTTTCCTCGTACTCATTGAATTCCCGATGGGAAAATCGAGCCAAGTATTTTTTTTTTATACGCCAGAGTCGCGTCGTAGCGAATACTTGTTTAAGATCGTTCGAGTTAATTTATTGCGATGGTGATTGCGATACTGTCTCGCCATGTAAATCGTGTCTGAATATGAGAATCTGAATGTAAGAGGAGAGGTCAATAGTGACAAAGTATGCAAAGCTATCTGCATCTAACCGGCAACTTTGATATCGGTGGAAAGCGTTGACGGGGATGAACAAATAAACGAATAAAAGGGAACGCGTGCACTCCCGCTGCGATCCTGACCGCTCTCACTCGTACGCACCGGCTCACGTTTTGCACCCGTGGAAACATGCCAGACGGCCCGAACGTGACCGTAGAAGTCGAATTGCGCGACCGGGAAATTACGTCTTGCAGCGGACTAGAAACGAGCTAATGTAACTATTGGATTCCTACTTGTGAACGAACTTAACAATCACCGGTAACGTCAAAAAGATTATTGGAAAATCGTTTCGTTTACTTGCGGCACAAGTGTCCTTGTGGATTCTTACTTGAGAAAAAATTTAATAATCACCGGTAGCGTCAAGAACGATTATTGAATAATCGTTTCGTTCACTTCCGGCGCAGATTTTCTCGTCGAATATCGTGCTTGGCGGAAAATAATTTGGAGATTCGTTATAAAGCGTTTGCGTCATAGGCGAAAGTCGAAGCGGGTAGGCAAAAATCGAAAACGTGTTCATCTCTTTGAATCGTCAGCGAAGCGCCACTATTATACAATAAAAACTGATGCTCGACGATTTATCGAATCTTTACATTGTAAAAATTCGTCGCCAACGTTGTGATTAATGAATTGACAAAAGCTTGACTAATGGATTTATGAAGAAAGACAAGGTGACACCTGCTCTAATAGCGCACCCCCCGGATTGTCATGTTAATTAAGGAATAATTTCAAACTGTTTAACGACAGCCATTAACGCCGATAATTTAAGAGAGGATAAATTCATTAAATCAACGCCGGATGAGTTAATACGAACGTGCGAATATAAACAACCGGACATTAGTACAGACTCGCACAACGTCATTACGTTGTGCGTTTTATTAATAGGGGGAAGATCGGGGCAAAACGGACCAGCGCTCTCCGTCAAAGACGAGACTTAAAAAAAAAAACTTCTCTACAATTCGAGCTGCGTAGATAATAAATTTGTACTCCAACAACTTCGTGCATAATCTTCTTCGACAATAACTCGATAAGGGTTACAAGGCCCAATCGTGGTTTCAATTATCTCGACACGTTCCACTAAAATTATTACGGGCAAAGAAGCGAGACCGAGATCGACTCTTGGGAGTCGTTTATCGGTTTATCGTATTATTACTGCAGTAGCTCGAAAGTGGGTCGACACTCAACGAGAGCGGAATTTCGCAAGCTAATATTCACCGGAACGGAATCGTAGCGCTATCCGTTTGGCGGAATATTATCGGGTGATGTTAAAACGGACCGCGAAATGGTAGCAGATTTACGGAGGGTGAACAAAGATTTCATTTTCTCTGTTGCTCTCATTCCCAAGATCGAGAGCGATAAATTCGCCACTTACCCTCTCAAAAGTAATAAAAAAATAATAACAATAAAAAATTGCATGAACTCTGATCCGTCACAATGCCGACTAGGAAAAAGCATTAACAGCATTTAATGGACGGTTCCGTATGCCGCTCATAAATCGAGAGACGATGTCGACCCGAATGGGGCATCAAGATTTTATTTATTTTTATGAAAGATTAAAAATATTATGGTGCGATTACCTCGGACGATTAATATCGAAGTCTCGGGACGTCGTCTATAAAGACATTTATTAACAGAATTCATGAAACACTTCTCGATGGTATAAAAATCTGAAAAAAATCAAGCGTATTAAAGTTGCCGAAAAGATTAATTTTGCACAATAATAATTCCAAAATGTTATCAACAAATTGATGAAAAATTTAATTGTTCAACAAATCTCCCGGAAACATAACTTTTTTTTTTAATGAAAATTATTCGTTTATTTTTTTGAATAGGTATGTATTTTTTCAGATTTTTAAATTCACTTTGAATTTTCTGACTGTGTAAACGTTTTTCCCATAAAAAAAAAAAAAAAATATACCGTTAACAGATACGCCCAAGGTGCCGTTGTAGGATTAATGATAGTTCTGTGTGCCGCGAATAAATCAAGAGACGATTACCTCGGGGTGATTGATCTCGAAGCTTCGAGACGTCGTCGAGTAATCGTTGATAGATGCACTTAACAGGTCTGCGGCGAGCCAATCTAGGAACAGACTTTTTTTTACACGTGATGTTTTTGAGGCAATCCTTGCTGTACATTCAAATCATCAGATGAGTACCAATATTTAGAAAATAGTTTGCACACATTTTCAAGGGACAATTATTGCGAACTAAGGGGGATGTCGATGAAAGCGTTCCTACTTTTTATGTAGAAAAAAAAATGTTCAAGAATGAATTCACAGAAAAATAACTCAGTTTAGGCCAATAAATGGACGGGCATATTTTTTACGCAGTTTTTGTGAAGTCAAATTTGTAGTTTTCATTCGATTTTGACGAATGAAAGTTGATTTTGTTTCTCGATAGATACTCTAGGATTTCACCGGAAAACATCAATGATAATATTCATGGTCTACAAATTAAAGTCATTTATTTATGAATGAAAGTCAGAGACACGACCTTAACTTAACTTTAAACGAAACAACTTACTCGGTGAATGCGTAAAACATATTACAACAAGCTAAATGAACTTTTGCTCATCAAAATCGGACCAAAATTAGAAATGTGGCTTCACAAATATTGCGTAAAAATATGCCCATGGTTTTATTGGTTAATTCACTGTTGTACTGTTTTTACATAATTTAGGAACTCTTTAATCTACATCTACCTTAGTTCGCAAAAATGTCTCCTTTAAAACGTGCGCAAACAATTTTTAAAATCCGTGTGGTCGATTGATTTGAATGTACCGCAGGAACTACCTTAAACATTGAGGTACGGAAGAAAGGGCCATGCGCATCGAACGCTCTAGATTTGCATCGAAGTAGGAAACGCTCACGATAATTTCATGCATCGGGCTTTCTAGCGAACGGGCAGTGAACGTTCTGGAATGGTCTGGCATAAAAAAATTCCATCGGACCATCGAGTCAGCGTCGGTCAAGCCGACCGATATAATGAGCCTTGCATAACGCTTGTCAGCCGTACGTTGATGGAAGGAAAAATTGACCTAGAGAGAAGACCATTACCTGTTGTAGCTTATTCATTAACAGGGAAACGATAATACTCGTTATCTATCGAAAGCTATAATGGCATTAAGAAAAAAAATTGTAAGCAAAAAAAATTGTACACAGTGCAATTAGCTATCGGATCGCCGCAATAAAGTTCCGCGTCATATCTGTCGCGATTGTTCGCCAAGATATTTTTAATCGATTATTTATTGTCTTGCTAATCGTCCTTTCGTTCGCGGGAAAAATATGCGAGAAGTCGGGATGCCGGGATTAAGCAATTTGCTGTTTCTTTATGAGTGCGCTAAGCGAAGCGATGAAACAATAATTGGAAACATAACTCGCGGTTTATAGCGTAGACGTAATGATTATAGCATCTCATTTATCCACATAGTATCCGAGTTGTACGTGTGTTATTAGCGGATTTAATATTTTTATAACGATTCACGTTAATAATTGGATCTTTACGGAGACGTTTGCTGAATTAATCGATCAATCGAGTTAACAATCGCAGTTTCTGGCGAAACGCATTGTGTGTATGAATTTTATATGATAATTTTTTTTCTGGGTGGTTTCGAGGAGCCGTCGAGATAACAAACGAAAACGAGAGAGCAACGGGAAGATTGATAAAAAAAAGAAAAAAAAGTGAAAACTGCAAAGGGTGAAAGATAAAGCGGTTAATTACGCGACAACCTTGCCGTGGGCGTGGAGAAACCGTCATCGAGTAATGAATAAAACAAGTCGCGAACAGTAAACGGCCCGCTCGCCACATAAGAGAATCCGGAGCTCGAATCTAATCACAGTAATCAATGCGAAGAGCTATGAGACCACTCGTTTGTGCATTTTCCAGTTCCATCTAAAAAAAAAAATAAGAATAAAGAAAACTCGAAAAAAGCCTGAGTAAATTGTCCACCTTGTCTAAAAAAAAATTCTCAACCGACATGATTCATCGTAGTCGGCTAAGAAAAATGTTTTATGCATAATTCATTGATTAAAGTATTTTTAAAAAAATGTATGTATTATGTATTAATTAATTTTATAATTTTACAGAGTATCGCGAATGTGATGCGAGACTCATCGTACTTATCGTTATGGGGACTGAACGTCCTGATCAGGCAGACCGACACCCAACCACTGGTGAAAATGACCGCGAAGGAATTCATGTTCGGCTACAAGTCCGCTCTCGTCACCCTCGGAAACACGGTCTCGCCGTCGTGGATAAAATTCGACAAGCTGGGACTCATCGATAGGGTAAGAGGGAATTCACTCATGGAGCCATCAACGAATGTCGGCGTCAAACTTTGCTTGGCAATAATGTAATTTTTCTTTTTTTTTAAATCTATTCTACGATTTGTTTTCAATCGTTCCAGATGTATGACTTCGACGGAGATTTCGAGACGGTTTACACCGGCTCGGACGACGTGAGACGGGCCGGTCTCCTGGATAAATTCAATGGGAAGACGGATTTGCCTCAATGGACTGGAAAATGCGCAAACGTTAATGGCGCCAGTGACGGTGCAAAGTTTCCGGGTTACATAGAGCCGAACGACACTCTGCTGTTTTACAGGAAGAGTCTCTGCCGCGCTGCTCACATGGTGAGTGTCGATATCTCGACCTCGAAAAATATTTATCCTTATTCGCTCGGCCAATTTCTACCGACCCTAAATGTACGATTGTGCATTATTTACTGTGGCCACTGAAAACCGTTGAAAAATTTTTTCCGACTTTTCACGGACAATCCCGGACCAAATAATAATTTATTTCCTGAGTAAAATACAAACCCCATAATTTATCCCTAAGTAAAATTCAAACACCGTAATTCATCTGGCAAATTTATAAATGTAGTAATGGTCGGTCCGTTTTACATTGTCAGGTTCGCATTGGAGAAAAAGAAGTCAAGGGTCTGCACGCTTATAGATACAAATTCATGGAGAACGAGCTCGACAACGGCGCGAACAACCCGGACAACAAGTGTTTCTGTCGCGATGGACGTTGTCTTCCGGTGGGGCTCATCGACGTTACGGATTGTTATTACGGTGAGTAACGGCGAGAATGATCTCGGGCGTCCCTTTCCATAAATTACAGTAATACCACACTCGGTTGGTTAATTGCGCATCATCAACGGGAACGATTCTATTTCTACATGCATATATCGCGCGATCGGGCCGATCTCCGTTCTAATCATTTTATCCTTCGTCAATTATTATTACTCTTGCGCGGAGAATTATCCGTCTCAACGACGATCGTTGGCACGCGCGTTATTGAGAAAATGATTAAGTCGCGAATCGACTATGCTCGAGACGACTTTGACACGCTCGATCAATTGCTGGAGGAAAATCGAAGGGGAAAAAAACAAACAAACCAACGACTCAGATTTACAAAACCATTTTTGTCGCGTGTATTAGTTCAGTGCTCCGAGTCCAACATCGTCTCGATCGGATAATCGTCACCACAGTAATTTCACAATTAATATTTCACAAAAATTAATATTTCACAACAATCAATATTTCGCAACAATTAATATTTCACAATAAGTAATAATTCACATAATAATAATTATTTCGCAATCTTTACAGGTTTTCCGATCGCACTGTCTTATCCGCACTTCTTCAAGACCGACCCGTCGGTCCTCGATGGTGTCGACGGTCTCGCGCCGGACGCGGAAAAGCACGAATCGTATTTCTTCATACAACCGACATCCGGGCTTCCGGTGGATCTTGCCTTCAGGTTCCAAATAAACATGGTTCTGCAGGATATCAGCAGAGTCGCTAATACCGATGGATTCTCAAATCTTGTACTTCCACTGCTATGGTTCGAAATTGTAAATATCGTTCCACGAAAAATCGTTGCTTATTTTTGGTATAAAATATTCGTATGAACTCCCGCCTTCCCGGAACGCCGTACAGTAATTGATATGAATTGTGAATGCCCGCATTGAAAATGTAAGCGAATTTATCTTACGAGTGCGAGTTTACAGCACGAGCCGAAGGCAAGTGTTGTAGTCACACAAGTTAAGTAAAAGTTTTTGGCGCGAGTATCGTACCAAGTTTTACAGGGTGTCAAGCAAATAACTAATTTCGATTTTGTTAAAATAATTACATTTCTTGGATCGCAAAGTCCTCATAGAGAGTTAGGGGGTAACGAAACAGCACTGTGTAATAATCATCATTGATAAATAATAGGCGATTTTTCGGCCGTGTTGCACGCAAGCAATGTGGTCATTTTACTGAAAACAGGAAAAAATCTTATTTAATTAAAAAATAAATAATTCCGTCGTTATCGGCGACCCATCGACGGGGGAAGGAAAGATCTGAGATAATTTTTGCCCTTTTATCTTATTTCAGGGAATGTACGAACTGCCGGACAGCCTGAACGATCGAATGAAACTGTACTTGAACGTGCTTCCCGTCGTTCAGGAGGTTGCGACTTACGCTCTGTTCTTCGGAGGCTCGATATTTCTCGTCTGGAGCGTCGTGAAGATACTTCTCTACGATCCGCAGGGATCGAACAGTACGGCCCAATGGTTAGACACGGAGATGCAGAGGAGGAGGCTGAGCTTCATGAACGAGAGACGAGCGTCGATGAAATCGAAAGTGATGGACACTTTCTACAGCTCGCTCATCGAATCGAAGAAGGGAAATCAGTCGGGCGAACTGCACGACAATCCAGACTGTCAGAAGGAGGATAACGTTTGATGGCAAAAAAAAAAAAAATCATCATCGACGCAACGATGAACTCGCGATATTTCTCGCTCGCCGATATTCGGAGAGACACAGTGATGAGTGCACAGTCCGGAGAATAACCTGGTGCATGTTACGGAATCCCGGAATGGTGGCGACTCGATGCTACCGAGCGGATAATTGTCGTATCGCGCCGTAACGGTAGCCGGTCTTTACTATTGTGTTCCCCAAAAGTGCACTCGAGTGCTAAGGTACTTTGACTGTCGATATGGGTAACGGTTGTTCCGTACGCCTTCAGCGATAAATTGATTAATCCGACGCGTTAAAAGGGTATGTGAAATTCCGCCCTTGGTAACAAAACCTGTAATGAAAGCCATTTTAAAACCATTACCAACAGACGAAAATAGTACATTACGATACTAGTGCGACAACACTTTTTTTTTACGATACTAGTGTGACAACACAAGGCGAATTTTGCACTCACACGCGTTAAGAAAACGTTTTTCGCACGAGTGTCGTACAACATTTTATTTCACAAGGTGTGTTGGGTTTTGCGCACGCGAGGCAAAGCGCACGCGAAACGGTGCGTCTGCAGTCTCACGACGGCATTCGTTACATTTTTTGTTATCAGCAGGGCACGGGGTAGATGGACGACAGCGTATCATACACCTTAAGGGGAAGGGAAACAGCCGTGCCTGCCGAGACAGTTGCAATTTTCAAGTTAACTTGATTCAATGGTGCTAATTTTTTTGAGAAAAAAAATGAAGTCGGTTCGGATGCAAAATTACCACGCGCGTCCGGCTCGAATTTGCTTTTTCCTCGAACAAATTGGCACCCTTGAGGAAAGTTCATGACAGTTTTCATTACCGACCGCGATATTTCACTTCCCCTTAAGGATATGTGAAACGACTCAGTCGGTAACCAAAATCTGTAATGAATGCGATTCAGAGACCGTAGACTTTTCGGGAAAAAGCGAAGCATTAGCGGATGTGCAATTTAATATCGCGTCCGATAATGCTTCCGTTTTATCAGAAACGTCAACCGGTTTTAAATGGCATCGATTAGAAAAAAGCGTTTATGTCTCTCGCACTCGTATGTCACGTGGTCCATCTTTCACAAGGCCTTAAGGTGAAGTGAAAGTCACGTGACGGAGCCAGACGTGTGAGCGAGATAGTGGCATTGGTCTTACGCGTGGAGCGAGAGAGAGAGAGAGAGAGAGAGAGAGAGAGAACGTGTTTCACTTCACCTTAATACCAGCAGGATCGATCGTTTAGAGCATCCGACGTGCGGCTCGATGACCGATCGTTCAAGGTCTCGGTGTGTAAAATAATAATGCTCGCTGTCGTGCACAAAATATCGTGACTCGAACCGCGCCCCAGCGATTCCGTCCATTATAATCGAACTCGAGACCTCGATAATATATGTTATCCTCGCGGCCATGTTGGCCCATCTGCGGTTCTTTTGAAAATCAATTTTCAACAGTATTTGATACTACTCACGTATACTACAGGAATCTTCGAGAGATTCTCAATTTTTTTACTCATAGTCAAAAAAAAATGTAAATATTGTAAATACAAATGTTAGCCAGTAATCAAATTGCTAACGATGGTGAACTAGATACTTTTTCTTAATTGTTAAGTGGGTATCTCCCGTAACGTCTCACTTCGATAAGGCTCGATAAGATAAAGCCTGACGACAGTGACTGATAGGAAGAGCAGTTATAGGTGGGTTTTGCGACAACAATCAATTTTTAATAATTTTTTTTTTAATCAAAAAATATTGATCGGAGTGGTCGAATCTCAGCGACGATCGCCAAGTCACCGAACGATTCTTTTCGCAAAACGAAAATCTTGCCTTATTTATAGTATCAATATGCGGTTTGTCGGGGGAAAGGGTTTAATATCGCCTCATTGTTAGCAACTCAAAGTCAACGAATGGCATTTCGCCGAGCGCCTGATGCACACACTTTTCCTATTGTCTGTCTCTTTTCGTCATTGATTCAGCCTTAAGCTGTTCCTCTTCACTATCGGATCCACACGAGTATAGATAATAATTTATATATTTTATTTTTAATCGACGCTGCCGCAAGCGTGAAACTGTGACATTGTCCATGGAACGAACAAGTTTTATAATAACCCTTCCCCGCATAGAGCCAGTCGGTGTCCTAGAAATGTAGTTATTTTAATTACGCTATTACGCGTAGTGGAATGTGATAGTTGTCTTTTTTCACATAATTAATAATTATTAATATTATTACTCGACACATTGTCAATCTTGCCAGTGAATCTTTCTCGGCACTGCGACTTCTCGTAACCATTGCTCAATAAAGAACGATTATTTTTATTAAACGACATAGACGTATTATGTTGGCACACCCGATATCCAGCAACTATCGCTACTGCTGCTGCTGCTGGGGTCGCACCGGCCGAAAAAAAGTAAGTCAGAGGCAATTCAATGATTTAGTCATAAATAATGGGTTCGTACACGTTTCATTCCGTAATGTAAAAGTTTGCGTACGAACGAGACGTTTTTCAAACTGCAATTACGTTGTGAATTAACAGACGGCTTATGATTATTTTTATTAAACAACATAGACAAATTAAGTCAACACACCTGATATCCGGCAATTATTGCTGCTGCGTTACTGCGATCGCACTGGCAAAAAAAAATAAGACAGGAAATTCAATAATTTAGTCGTAAATAATGAGTTCATACTCGTTTAATTCCGCAATGTAAAAGTTTGCGTACAAATGAGACGTTCCTCAAACTGCAATTAAATTGTGGATTAACAGACGGCGCACATATCTCTCTTCCACGACAGTTACAATTTTTTATTGAAAAGTTGCTTATTGAAAAAATTGTTTTTTTTTCTTTCTTCTTTTCACGCTATTACAGATCCACTTGATTTTTTTGATTTGTGTTAATTACTTACTTCTAAACGTCACAAGCCATTTCCTATGTACAGTAAATTAATCATCGAGAGAACCCGAAGACGCGTTACAATCCAGTATGGTTATCCGGTACGTTGCAATTACAATTCATTTAGTTACGGTGTGGCATTGAAAAATTGTTCGTGTACTTTACAGATCTAAATAATCAAACCTGAGAGTACGTATCGCTTCATTTTTTTTTTCGCAATTATATTTCACATTTTGCGTTAAAATTTCTCGACTCGGCGCGTAAAATCAGTCGAACTATGAAAGAAGAAAATTATGAAAATCAGTACACGATAAGACATCGCGTATTCTCGTTGACAATACGTGATGACGGTCCAATATGAAAATATTGCAATGACTCGAGATTGAAATGTCGGTGAATATTAATGACAAACAAGAGATACGGTTTTAAACTTTGCGGATCACGAATATCGAATACAGTAATATAGTCATTCGTTCTGACAGTGTTTTACATCAAATACATATTATGAAACGTTTGCTCTGAGAAGAAAAAATTGTGCACCGCATTTGTTACAACACAAAAGTTATTTCAAACGCCATAGGGTTTTTTTTTGTCATTTTGTTTGTTTTTTTATTTTATTTTGTGGCGACAGTCGTGTCTCACAGCGCGCATAGATCGGAGATAAGCTCCCTCCATAAATCACATCAATTATTCGAGTCCGCCATGGCCTCATGGGCTCGAAGGAAGCTTCGAAACGTATTCAATGCATCGTCGTTGAGGCTCGATCAAAATAAAAATGCGTGTCTTCGAGGAAGATCGTGCGATTGCTGAATCGCCAGAACGGATAAATTCCCCCCCTCCCCCAATCGCCAAAATCGATTAGTCGTTTATATTAATTGGGAATGAAAATTCACAATGATCTAACTAACGATTCGTAGACTTTTTTTCTTTTTTCTTCTCAATAAAGTAGTCAACTTTGTGGATATCAACGCGGTCGTTCCAGACTGATCAAACATTCACGACTCGAGAACCTTTTTTTTCGCATATCACCCTTCTAAAGGGTATACATTATAAAATACATTAAATCGTATTAATTTTCTTAAACACATTCAAATAATTATTTTGTACTTTTGACAGTATCTTTTAAGATTACATATTTATTGGCTGGGCTGGCTGGTGTATCACATATGTAACAAGATCGTGACGATATCGATATTCTTACGATTAATTTTTTTTTTTTAATGCCTGTTAGCCACGCCGCTTTGTATCGAGTCGCTGCCAAAAAATTGTTTGTGGTTTGTCACACATGTTACAATTTGGATTCAAGAGTCAGCTAAGCTAGGTAAAAATACTGCTTCACTTTCGGATAATGTAGGACCTTACAATGATACGTGGATTATGGATTGAATGATGCTCCGCGAAACATGGAAAACTGATTGATTGGAGAATTAAAAAAAAAAAATGAAAACTAGCGCATAGATCCACAGTAGATGGATCGATACGATACAATCCAAATGCTATTTCCCTGAGCTCCCTCAACAACTCTTACCAACGCATTACCAAACAAAAAATCTCTTTCGAATTCTTCGAGACATAACTTATCAGTGTGCTTATCACTTACGAGTAATACATTTTCTCATAAAAAATAAATAAAACAAAATATAAGGGGTCAAAATATTGTTTATTGTTTTTCTTTTTTTTCTTGGTGTAATAACTCTTTGCTTATTGTTGTGCAGCATTTCATTTTTGTTACTTCTTAACGCGCGCATTCCTGTGACGTTGCGTAACTTTGCCGTAGTGGCGATAAGAGATGTTGAAAAAACTGATCGACGAGGTGAGCGTCGAATGTTTACGATCTTCGCAGGTTGATAATGAAATTGGTGAGGTCGCGTGTTGCGGGAGGTCACAGTGTTTAGTTCGCATCTGAGAGCGACTGGGTGTATCGCGGTGTGGGACGAACATGATTGTGTAAAGCGCCGTGAAAAAAAATCCCATGCGAGTGAAGAAACCCACCGAGTTTACTGCACGATGCAAATAATAAATTTCGCAGTCGGCCCGGTTGGTCTTCGGTACTATTCGGAGATTCCTTTCACAGGAGCCGCATTACCCTGAGATATGTAACTTTATCAATAATCACTCGCGCATTACATTCTCCATATGTTGTGGGCTTATCTCACATTTTTTTTTTTAGTCCTTCCAAAATCCTTTTTAGAATATAATCTGCTCATAAGCTCGAGTTTGCTCATTGTAGAAGAAAGCTTCGCTCAGTAATCCGTTAACGGTTCCACAGTAATGAAGATAATTCTATTGATTTTTCGTTTGTTGTTGTTGTTTTTTTTTACAGATAGTCCATTATAAAATAAGTTCATCGAATCGACAGAGTTAAAGGGAAGATTATTTATAATGTGTTGTGACTAGCACAAACTGGCTACATTCTGAGATATACATTCACCGATCGTGTTTCCAAGCTCCGTCTATCCAGAGACGCGACTCTCTGCGATTCTCATTTACAGTGTACAAATAAATTAAAAAATAAATAGAACAAAAAATAAAAACAAGTGTATAACCGACGATATATATTTTTTTCGGTACAAACGTTTACGACAAATAAGTTAGTCAATATTGTTCTTTGATCAAATCGTCAGATGTGTGTCGGAGAATCGCTTCGGTCGGGACTCTGGGCCCGAGGAGATTGGTTGTTGGTCTAGGCCAGCCGTCTATGTTTACATCTCTTGGATCTTTTTTTTTTACATTACTTGTTTGTTTAAGATTCCATTGCCGAACAATCCGATCGATCGAGTGCGGATAGGCAACGAGGATCGACAATGTTTCGCCGAAATTAACGACGTTATATACAGTTTCAATACGGACTTTCAAATGCACGAGGCTAACGCAAAGATTATTCGCGTGTACCTTCGTAAGTGTACAGAGGATTGATGGACGTAACAAGTGATTTTTTTTTCTCACGCGACTGAGAATCCAGAGATATGCTCGATTACATCCGATCAAGGGTAAACAAGGAACGCCGCGTGCACTTGAAGGTCCATCGACGAAGACTCTCAGTTAATAGTTACGAAGTAAACATCTAATTACTTAAATTAAATATTTCACACATTCATACACAATTTTGGGCTCAACGTTTAAACACTCTCTATGCTGTTTCTCTTCTCTTCTATCCGATATTGTCCGAGAGATAGACGAACATCCTCGACCCGATTGTAAGATCGGACGAATCACGATTTCCTGTTTTTTTTTTTTAAATCTTTTCTATCTCTCGAGCTTATACCATGTCAAGCCGTCTTAACAATTTACCAGCTTAAATACAATGCATTTTTTTGTTGTTTTTCTGCATTTATCAACATCTTTTTCTCTTCACAATTTTGTGTTTTTTTTATTTGTATTTTTTTCGTTTATGTATATTTTTTTTGTTTTTTTTGTTTCTTTCAATTCATTCGGTAAATAGATATATATATATATATATTTATTTATGGATAGAATATACCTACTTCTTTAACAGTGGACTCTCCTACTCAATAACCACTGCCGAATTTGTATCACATCAATTTCAATGCTTCTACAAAAATTATCTCGCGTTAATTCAAATAAGCTTTTTACGTTCACAGCTCTCATCGGCACTTTCGTAGCGCTAGTCTGTCCGATAATGGATGAAAAAACGAAACAAGACAAATAAAATTGATTGACGGTACTTCGAGGGTTTCATCGAACAGAAGAACGCGCTCTCACAAAATCACAATTAAGATTGTATGATAATTTGTTTTGAATTGTGTGCCACGGGAGTTGACGAACTATTCGAGCCTCGAGCGGAGATGTAAATGGATTCAGAGGTGTAAACTTACGTCCATCTCCGCACCTCTCAGATTCCAACGAATACTCATATAAATTGCCATGTCGGACCGGAATATTCTTCAATGATTGTGTTTCGTCCCGCGTCGAAAAACTTCTTAGCGCCTCTTGTTACCGTGACGTCGTGCAAACTTTCTACTCTTCCTGCAACACAATCACCGGATTACGATTATACAGAGGCTCAAGCTTCGACGTTCAAGCCTTCACGTACGGGATCCTCGCTGAGCGAGTACTTGCGCGATATAAATATCGCTATATAACTAAAAACAAAGATTGATGACATCGAAATAGGGAAAAATACTCTTTAAGGGCTTGCGGCACAGTAAAATTTCGATTTTTTTTCTTTCCATTTCTAATATTTTACACTGTCAAGAATATTCAGGTAAATTTTTATGTGAAAATTCAACGAATTACGAAAGTTAGAAACCGTTATGTGGAAAGTTGTGGAGCGCTCGAACTGTGGCGTAAGCTCTTCAAGAGTAATTATCACGATATTATATTTCTGTAAAATAATATTTCTATCGTCAATATGTAGTGAGCTATTCTGAGATTTTTAAAGACTGGCAAGATCGCGGAGCCCACTACTCGCGTAGTCACTCTCTTCGCGAGGCTCCCGTGCGTGAGAGGTTAACGACACTTCGCGTCGTGCGAAATGTCCCGTCGACTCACCTTATTCTGCTGGGCGATGATACGGGCGCGTGCTCGGCAATGACGGGCAGTACCGAAGTGAATTTATCGGTGGGACGCAGAAGACGAGCCGTCCGGGATGAAAGTCGCCAAACGAGCCTTTGCCGGTGCGGAGTTTGTTCTTGTGCATTGTACTTGCTCAGTATCGCCCCGACGAGCTCGTGAGTTGCGAAGAAGCTCTCGTCCGTTATCTGCAGAAAAAAAAAACGAACGCAATTGTTTAGATTCACCCACGTCGAGCGATGTATTCTCGATGAAGAAAGTGAAAGCGAGTTTTTACCTTGCACATCTTTTGTAGTTCCGCCGCGAATTCCACGAGTCTCAACATCTGATGGGCGGGTGTGGCGGGCAGGTTCATCGAGGAGGAACCGGCGATAGCGGCGTTCACCATGGTCGCGTCCGCATTTGCGTCGAGACGATTTACAGCGGAATCCAAGTACGTGCAGAGAAGAACGAGAGCCACTTCGGAGGCCCGCAAACTCGCACAATTACCATCGCAGGCCACCATCTCCAGCCTCAAAAATAGTTCGGGCTCCTGGAAATTCGATGGAGATCGATTAGATTAGATACCGGTTAATCTCAGCTCATCGACGTACGATGAGAGCGCGCGACGCTTTTATTATTGTCAGACAGAAAAAAAAATGAGCCCTCTTACCGAGACGATGCTCGCGTAAATTTCACCGAGCCCGAGCTGCGAGGCTGCCGCGTGAAACATTACGGTGAACAAACGAAGAAAGGTGAGAGCAGTTATGGGTGTCGTACCGGGAGCCCACTCGAGCTTGTTACGAATGACCTCCGACATGCGCTTGAGATCGCCACCGGTGCACTTGCACTGGGATATGGACACCAGATGATCGGCGTCCAGCGATTGAGCCATTTGGACGGCAGCAATGTGGAAGGATGACACGCTTATGCAGGCCATGTGTTTCGGCCTTGCCTTCATCTTCGTGAGAAATCGATCCATCAGATTGATCGCTATGAAGAAAACGTCCGAGGGCAGATCGTACCATACTTTAAGGCATCTCAATACGTGGGCTGAACCATCTCGGGCACCGATTGTTATTTCATCGTTCTGCGAAAAAAAAAATGCAAAGATCCATTCTAGAAACGGTATACAAATAAATAAATAAATAAATGGATAATTACACAAATAATTAAATAGATAATTAAATAAATAATTAAATGGATAATTAAATAATACTCACTTGAGTGGTGACAGGTAATTGTAGATTTGGCTGATATTTCACCTCGAGAACGAGGGCCTCCTGCAGCTGTTCGAGGAGGGGGTGGATTGCATCCGGTACAGGCGAGCCCGATGTGTCCATTCCTGCGACGTGTGACCAGTAGCTGACTTGAATATGACAGGCGTGACTATCGACTGGGATGCCACAAATTTGTAGTACGCCTGATAATTAGTCACACTACAAGAATGGCCCAGCTGGCTAGCCTGGTATCTGTAACAGAGAGAGACAAAATGGTACCGTGAGTAATGATGAAATAGTGAATCTCGTAAAAACCATTGTCGCAATATATTTTCCGTATAAAAAATGCAACTATTCAAGGAACTAGTATATTCCAGTGATCGAAGAATCGATAACGTCTGCCCCGTGGCAAAGTGAGTCATCATTGGAAAGTGTAATGACAGCTTAAATTAGTCGGCTTGCCGTCAGAGGGGAAGACAGGTCTGAGTCTCAGGTAGTCGAAACAATCTCAAGGCCTTGCCAGGGACCGCGATAATAACGATTAAAGGCCACTGGCGATTTTTGACCCCTTGCAACTTTTGCTCTAGAGGACTGTTATAACTGTTGTAAAATTCGACGATTCGTAAAACTCAACGATGCGGGAATGTCATTTTTTTTTACGAAGGACTGTGACGTCATACCGGAAATATACCACGGTAAATTTAAAAATCTCATTTGGCTACCGGAAGTGACGTCATATAGGAAATACATCACTGTTGGTTTGAAAATTTCATTATTCGACCGAAAATCGAAAAATAACATTTTTTAAATCGGTAGTGACGTTTTCCCTTAAGACGTATGCGTATATGTGGTATTTTCCAACCTAGTCACTCATTAGCAGATTTAAGTTTTGACCGAGACGAGTTTGGCTTGAATGATATCTCGATTGATACCCAACCATCGTGATGTATATCCTGTTTACGAGTGATAATGAAGAAACTCATTAATGCTGGAAGGTGTACTCGTGACGGCAATGAAGTGGAATGAAACTTATCGCGTAGCCGGAGGAGAAGTAAAAATAGGCCCGACATCGTTGTAAACAGAGGGGGGCTTATTCCAGGGTGCGGATGCGGGAGAGCGTGCAAGACCGAAGGTCGATCGCTTCACCGTCAAGGATTCTTTCGATCTAATACCGGATCGCTTGAGGAAATATCGTTTCAAAATAACGTAACGCCAAAATAACACCGTACAAAAATAACGCAATACAAAATTCTATTGTTGTTAATTTGTCATGTTATTTTTGCAAAATGTTATTTTGACGTGTATTATTTTTGCAAAATGTTATTTGGACGTCTGTTATTTTCGAATAATGTTATATTGTCGTGTATTGTTTGGGTTAATGTTATTTTGACCGGGATTTTTTCGATGTGCCACCGATCGAGGGTCACCGGATCCGAGGGCTCGAAGGAAAATCCGAAAGGTGCACTGCGCTATGTAGTGGCCCGAAAACGAGTGCGTGACTCACTACGAGAGACGAACCTACGTGTTGATCAACACGCAAGCAAGCACAAAAATTGCACAATACAAAATTATATTTTTATGTTCGTCTGACGTGTGTTATTTTCGCATAATGTTACTTTGACCTGTGTTATTTTCGCATAATATTATTTTGACCTGTGTTATTCTAGCTCAATGTTATTTTGCCCGGTGCTATTCTAGCTCAATGTTATTTTGGCTTGTGTTATTTTTGGTCGATGTGATTTTGACCTGTATTATTCCGGCGTGCAACCGTTCGAGTGTCCTCGGATCGGAGGGCTCGAAGGAAAATTCGAAAGGTGCCGATCGCACTGCTGCGTAGTGACCCGAAAATGAGTACGTGACTCACTACGAGGGACGATCCTACGTGTTGATCAGCACACAAGCAAGCGCTCGCGCTGACCACCAAACTATGTCGCGACTTATTCTCTTTTCTCTCCCACTACTCACTTCAATAGGAAATCTGCTGTACACTCATAGACTCACAAAATTCTTTTCACCGAAAACTGTGACTAATGTCAATGCGCTGAGATATGACGAGCAGCTATTTAAATTCGAATGAAAAGAGATTCGCACTATGTCAGGCTGATAATACGTGACGTGATATGCAAATTACCGATTGTCGTATGTGGCGTCGCGGATAAATCGATTATCGGTAGCACCTGTCGAAAGTTCTCTTACTTACCGGCACAATCGACAGTTCCCGAAAAAATTACCTATTGGTAAAAAATAATAATTCTTAGATTGGCGCGACAAAAAAAAAAAACGATACAGCGTCACGCGATCGTAAAAAAGCGTAAGAATACCTCGACGAGCCGAGCGACGGAGAAATGCGTCGTAAACACTGAAATAATAAAAACGATGTTCAAAACCCCGAAGTAAACAAAGCATCGACTGACAAGAAGCACGGCCGACTCCCCTCTCGGAACTCGTTCTTCTCACTCGGGGAAGGGGGTAGAGGGAGGACCAGTGTGAAAGGGGAGAGGGGAGAAACGAGCTGAAGTTCGTACGATGGCCTCTCGAGCGGCAGCGAAAATGTAAACAGACAGCAGCTAACGCGTAAAACTTCCAGGAGGTTGGAGCGCTTCACGTTAGTCGAATGGATGCTACATTTTTAAAGTCGTTCATACAAACTTTTACGCATCTATCGATTATAGTGGATGGTTGTTCGTATTGCAGCAGATGTCCTTAACCCGGAATAATATTAACAGCAATGGATTTGCAAAAATATTATTTTTGCTTGTTTTTGAAAATGTATATATTTGTCCAGTTTTTTAGAAGAATAATCCGCAATTTTCGCTTGATTTTTATGTATTACGGCTCATTCTCTTACTTGAAAGAAGCTGTACGAATTCACCACCTAAATATTCGAGAGTATTTTCCGTTTAAAAAGTAAAATTTTTGGATAAGGTACCAATGCTCGAACGGCTAAGAGCATCCCCAAATTCCAGCAGTTATTAATTGGCCATGAAATGTTTTTCTTTTCTTGTGAAAATAACTGAAACTAATGTCAAGCTGATGGTTTCCAGTTTCTAAAACACATCGACGAATTTAAAAGATATAAATATTTTTTTTATTACGGAAGAAAATAAATTGCATAAAAAAGAACTGGAGAGTCCAAATGTTCCAGCCTACGGACGCGGTTTTCGGCGAGTCCCTATATTCGGACATTGTATGTCGCAATGTTTCGGACAATCGTAGAATACAATCAAATCTGCATAAGAGTGTCCGACGACTGGAACGTATCCAAGCATTGGTACTGTTATTCGAAGCAACTTTAAAACTATAGCACTCGTTTGACTAGTAAGGGAAGACTAAACACGTATGGGTGCGAGAGAGGCAGAGTAAAAATGTTGAATTCGTTTTTTCTTCCTCGCAGAGGAAGCTTTGTTTTCTCCGAAACGATTCTATGAAATGAAAAACGAATTACGGAGAGCACTGTTGTATTTGTTTAACGTAGTGCGCTCCGCAATTCGTTTTTCATTTCATAGAATCTTTTCTGAGAAAAATCGATTCAAAATGTTTACTCTGACTCTCTCGCGCTGGTACATGTTTAGCGTTCCCTCAAGGTGATGTGAAACGCTATAGAGTGCGCGAGAGATAGCATGAGTGGTGTTCTCGGCGGAGCGAGAGACATAGGCTGAGGAAGTGTTTCACATCACCTTAATCGGACAGCGATGGAACCGACAGTGGCGGCCATCATTGCGAACCAATCACCCCCTCGTCCGGTAAATCTCCAGCGACTAGCCGTAGTGAGCATGGAAATAATATAAAACTGTCGAACGCCAGATTCTCGAGGACTTGGATATCCAGTTCGCAGAGAGGACGAATTAGATTATCGTAACAAGGCGCTTCAAGGATTATTCGATATCCCCGGCCGCCGTCGATCCGGGCTGAAGGATGCGTCCTGAATGTACGGGTTAGAGCGAGCGCGCGACCTTGGGCAACGACTTATCGTCGATCGATCATCGTTACGGTGATCGAAGTACCTCCTTCATTTCACGTCGGAGCCGAGCGAATGGGAGTGCGAGACTACGAGCCGCGTATACGGTCGATTCGTAGAAGTAAACAATGTATTCTGGATGAGAATGAAATTGCGCGTAACACGCGAACCGACTGGCGATGACCTTGGAAATTGCGGGGCTCGCTACAGGCGCCTCGGTCGACTTTCACCGACGCCGTCGATGGCGACTACCAACTGCCTCGACACATATATTCTTGGCCGAGCACGTAGCCGAAATACCTTGGGAAGACACAATTGCTCGCGGTCCAGTGTCCCGAAATAAAACCCAACACGGGCAGAAAAACACTGGCAAAAAATTCATTCGGACAAGCGAACCGCATCGATTACCGTGGAGAATCCCTGTTGTACTCGATAATTGGACGATAAGAGCTTGTTGGTAAACTCGACGATTTTTATCGCTGGGATGAAATTTAAAAAATAAGAAAATTAATAGACGTGTATACGAAACTTCAACAGACCGTTATCTCGAGTGGGAGATCCACGGAGGCGCGCGATTTATCCGATAACTTGCTTCGACGCGTCGAACAATGAAACTGGATCGTCGCTCGGGCTATGGAGCATGCAACACGTTACTGGCGCGTGCCCTTGGCGTCGATCCGAACGGGGCGAGGGCATTGAGATGGTCCGATATTTGTTAAACAAATTATTGCTTTCCAGTCGATACATTCGATAGCGGAAAGCGTAAAATTCCTTAGCTCGGAGAGTCCGCAGCACCCCTTGTGTGTTTACTCGCTGCTCTAATCTCGGGCCGACGAACGAACGAAAGCTCAACGGGCTCCTCGTGTACCCACTCGAAAACAAAACTCTCGAGTAATTCGTGGGTGAATGGAAACGGGCATGGCAGCGCACTAGCTTTGTTGTTTTCATTGTACGAAGCGCGACGGCCAGTCGAATTCTATTTAAAATAATCAAGCTGATGGACAGCTATGTGGACCCAGATGCTTTGGCAATCGAGTGTTCTTTTCTTTATTTTTTTCAACGTACCAGCTTTCGTCAGAGGGTGACATAACCCGGCGTAGTCCGTACACGGCAAAATCGGTATCCCAATGTTTTTCGTCCACAACCGTCAACAATTATTTTCTTGTTAATGTTACCAAAAAAATGTTGGGTATTTTACTTTCTCTTTTTTTTATTAACAGGAAAATAATTAGACGTTTGTGGACAAAAAAAAAAAGTTGGTTGCAAATACAAAACATTTTTACTATGTACCAAGGAAATTGCCGGAACCGACAAAGCCACGAAATAATCAAGTTGAAGGCCACCTATGTGAACACAGATGCTGTGGCAATAGACTGGTTTTTTTTTTTTTTTTTTTTTACGGGCCAGTTTTTGTCAGAGGGTGACGTAACCCGATGTATTCCATACACAGTATAAAAGTGGTACCGACGTTTTTGTCCACAACCGTTCACAATTCTTTTCTTATTTATGTTACCAAAAAGATGTTGCGCGATTCACAAAAATATTGTCCATTGTATACATTTTTTATTTTTTTTTCAAACTTAACAAGAAAAAGTTTTTGGACGTTTGTGGACGAGAAACAGTTCGTTAAAATACAAATCTTTTTTACTGTGTAATGAAAATTGCCAGAACCGACAATGGCAGGAATTCCTTAATTTTACTATGAGACACGTCTATAGCGATTGAGTAATTTTGTCCTATCTGTAGGTCACTCCCGCTTGGTCGCTCCTCTACGACCTTAGAAATTCCGTTACGCCCGTATTCACAGTCGCTTCGCGTAAATCCGTCCGAAATCCCCACCAGCGCGCTATCAGCTCGAAGGGGCCTCGGCAATCGCGAACGCTTGCGTATGCTTTACACGGCCGTCGGCGGGTGTGCGTACGGGATTTTTTTATTTTTATAATTCTCCGCGTGTGTACGCGCGCCTGTGTTAAAGAAGCCGAGAAAGTTTGCTCGAACGTGCTAGAACACGCACGGACGCGAATGTCCGACACGCGCTCCGCTAACATCTTCGCTGGGCTCTTCAGATTGTTTGCTCGAAGACAATATTCGTCGGCCCAATGTTCGGAACGAGTTTTCGATAATTGTTCTTGGTAATAATTCGTCGCTTTAGCGTATCGATAATTCTACGGAAACGTTAATCCACGCAAACAATTTAAATGGTCACGTTGTAAAAAAAAATTATTTGCATATTAATGATCGGTATCGTAAGCTTTTTTCCATAAACTGTTTTGGAAATTTCAGACACATGCGCGTTGCAATTATGCAGTAAATTTTTTTTTCATTTTAATAGCTGGTATTTTCTTTACCAAAAAGTAAATTGATGTTCAATTAACAATTTATTTTTACAGTGTACGTTTACTATTGCATCGTTAATTTTGCGTTGCGATGTCAGTTTAAGTCTTTGTCTTTTATAATTCGATAGTCAGAAGCTCTAATATTTATGGATCTATTATTTGCCGATTGTAAAGGAAAATCCATCAAAGTAATAAATTATCAAATTTTAGTCTAGTTCATGAATATACTTACAGCTCTATATCCGAGCGACGTAGGATAGAGAGTCGTCGATGTTTTATCACAGTATAAAGTTTCTCGCACGAAGTTTTCTTCGCCCGTCGAGAACAAAGAGACGCCCCGCTATGCGTGCAGCAAGCGGCTGATGCAACGAAACGTCAAAATCACCCGGCGTTGAGAAAGAGAGATCGAGGGACGCGACTTTAATCACGGATAGTCAATAGAATAAATAAATACACGTTCGAATTTCTTAATAACAATATAAGTCAGTCTTGAGAGTTTCTTCTTTCAATCTTGGGTATCGTTTTCGTTATTTTTTTCTTGTCGCTTCGAGTATAGAATATTATATCTTTATATTCATTTGCTAGTTGTATTACGTTACACGCGGAACTCACGACGGAATGATCTGAATACTCTTAGCAACACGCATAAACAATGCTTTCTCGTTAATAAATAATTTATTGCGGTTTATTATAAATAGAATACGTTGCGGCTTTTTCTTGATTAGTTTCGAGTATGTACGTTACGTATATATTACACAAGTCTTTTTTTTAATTCGAGTAGTTGAGGTTAGGCAGTGATTCGATGACAGTGTACTCGTTTAACACGCATTTTTGTCCTTGGCGGGAAGAAGGCTACACTCGTCGCTCAGCGGAATTTTCATCCTCTCTGAACGCTGCGCGGCGCACTATTTTTTTCCCCCTTGGCAACTGAATTTCCTTTTCTATCGGCACTCGAACGATGTCGATACCCGATCGACGTATCTTTCGTTTTTATTTATTTCGTTCCTAGTGTTTCTTTGCACCGCACGGTTCTCGCACGATTATCCCTTTAGTCGCTTCTATCTTACTTTACGTAAGAAACTGTTGGAGCCCCAATGGGGAGCACACGGAACGGAGTAAACGTTCACTACGAGTCGTTGACTGCATCTAGTTGTCGGGGGCTTGGATAGTTTCGCTTTATGTTCCCGTGCCAACGTCCATTGGCCGGCCGAGGCCGCGAGGTCTCAACAGAGGTTGCGCAGACGGCGCTCCGAACGCGTACCCTTCGCGCATGCACAGCTGACGCAATTTCCTTCGAGAGAACAAGCCACTCGGTCGCTCAATGCGAGATGCTACTTTCGTCAGAGGTTCATTCACGCTCGTATCGTGCACCGTTTGACAATCCCTGCGAAGTCGTTTGTCCGCAAAAGGTTCCGATCTTTCGTCATCGATACGAACCTTGGTCCGTAATTGCGTACCGATTATATTCGCATTCTTGGAATTTTCACCAGCGCTACGATATGTCCGCATCGTTTCAAATAGCAAAACGACGTAGCTCGGTGTACGAATGATATGCTCCAAAAAATGTGTATGTACGTACGAGTTTACTACCGAATGACATCATCGACGCCATCTTATAAATCACGCGCTATTAATTGCGTGTTCCAAAAAACATTTTACGCGTCGATCCCATTGAATCGTAGACACTGATCGACGTCGCACGCCCACGGCTGATCGAAAAAATTCGCGAAGGGCTCGGACTCGTTCAATCGCGGATGGGAGACAGAGACGGACGCACGTATCGGACCTTGAGACAATGGAGGGAGTAGTTGCTCTGCTCCTGTTTCAGATTCGCCACCGTTCTGTTTTTAGCACGGTTTCGACGGGACTCCCAAAGTACGTAAGTAAGTATGTGTATTCAGGGATGGTACGAACTGATGCCTAGTCTTTACCGAATCGCAAACTTCGTCGATGCTTTTCGTGGACAGCAAATTCAATAGCCTCTTTGTCCTCTTTCGAGTAATTACATTAAGCGGCTCCGAGCTCCGAAGAGACAAAAATCTTTTTCGATACGTGAAGAAAAAAAATAGAAATTGCTATTCGTGACTAGGTATTTCCAAATATTCGTCTTGCATCGAATACGTCGCGACAGCTTTGTTGTCCGAAATAGAACCGTCCGAAAATGTTTCGCTATACTCTCTGGAATATCGCCGTCGGATATTCCTTGCTGGGAACAAAGAGTCTCGGGGGTGGCGTCGAAGAGAATAGAACACAATGGAAAGCATAGAGACGATTGTTTTAATAAACGCTCCGAAGCGACACACCGTCGTGGACGCTTCCATACAGTTCCCCCCTAATCGCGGCTAATAACCTACCTAACGCGTACAGTCGTACATCGCAGTTTGTTTGTTTGTTTGTTTCTTTCTATTCGTTAATGATATAAACGGTAAACTCACCCGGATGCGTCCAAACGCCCTCACGCCAAAGAATCAACCAGTCGCGGCTCTTTTGTTTTATTTAACGGGTTAAAGTGAAGAAAGATCCCGGGTAGACACTACTCGGTCCCGATTTTGACAGTTACTCGGTCAACAAGCAATGGCGTCGCTCTCTCCAGCTGATGACTGCGCGACCGCAGAACCGCCGTCTGGCTGCGCGAAAAGTAGTTCCACTCTCGACGTCGGAAACATCGTGAACGTATACTGAAATTCCACTGAAATTTATGGGAATCGCGTGGGAAATGACTAAAGAAAAATCGAGCTTTCTTAGACGTTCAAAAATGGTGCTGTTCATATTCTGTCCTCGGAGCTTCGTGGAATGAAAACATCGAGGCCTCCAGTTGCTATACGCATGTTACGCCGGACGTCATAGCAACCATCAACAAATATTCAAGGAAGGGGAAGTAAGTTCCACGCACACGAAGAAAAAAAGACACACATGCACGTGTTACGCGTGCCGGTAAGTTGCCGGTCAAATAACCAGATATTTGTGCACCTTACATACCGATTTCTTTGCCTCCGCGTACATGCGGAGGTAGAGTGTTTAATTCGCTGTAAAAAAAATTGTAAATTTAATGTGTAATTGAGATGAAAAATTAATATACTTTTTCATTTTAATTAAAGTAAATTACTGAAAATGCAGTACGCCCAATGTTCTAAATAAGTGAACGTACATTTTTCATCACAATTGCACATGAAATTTAATATACCAGTTTTTGCATGAAAACTTGCAGTTCGTTACATTAAATTTGGAATTTTTTTTACAGTGGCATAGCAACCATAAACAATATGCAAGGAAGGGGGAGTCAATTCTACGTTGGGGTTTTCCATCCAGCCGTGAAAATGATTACATTATAACGACGGATTTATTTGATTGGTCGATTGTGTCAGATGATGCTAGTATTCAATAGAACGGACCAATCACATTTATCTGTCATTTCAATGACATAATTTTCACGTTTAGATGGAAAGTGACAATTCACGAAGAAATAAAAAACAAAAATACACGTGTTACGTGCACCGGTAAGTTACCAATCAAATAACCGGATATTTGTCCATCCCTACACGCTAATTTGTTTACCTCCGCGTACAGACCTTCCGCAGTGGAAAATTTATTTCCATCAACCCACAGAGGACCTAGCTACATCGTACTCGAATCTCCATAATTCGTACCTAGTATAATACTTATTTCACAATCCTTTGCCTCGCAAGTTTGATTAATGTCTCTCCGCTTTCGGCAACGGGAAGCCGGCCAAAGAAAGTCAAACTTAGTTTAAATAATCACTAGATATCACGTCCGTTCTTCATCCATCGACGACGCTTCGTTATTCCTCTCGAGCTCCAATCTTCTCGTGGCCTCCTCCAGGCTGAACAAATGTTCGTCGTTCATGCCCGGAGCTACGGCCCTCATGGCGGCGGCCAATTTGTAGAGGTACTCGGTGTTGAGTCCGCTCGGACCTTGAGCCTCTATAATGTGCTTGGCTATGGTCTCGATGCTCTCGTTTCCAGCGTAATTGGGGTTGTTCTCGCTGCCTATGTAGATGGTCAGATGAAAGGCCATCGCCTCGGACGTAGGCCGAGCGACTCCAGAATTTATTTTCAAATTTCTGTCACCGGCGACGAGTTCTTCCGGCGAATCCGCCTCCGGCCCGCGTGTGTCGCACGGAAAAAAGGGAACGGTCATTCTCGTGTAGCCACCCTTTTCTCTGAAGTCCAAATGATTAACTACATTGTCAATGTCTTTGGGCGCTATTTTGTATGCGACACCCCACACTTGATCCTCCGGATTTGTGGATTCGAGCAGAGTTACGACGCGTCCCGGCTGAAAGGCATTTTTAATCAGCAGAAAAAAATCGTGAACGAACGGATTCGTCATTTAACGTCAGCGGAGGAGATCGGAGAACCTCCGCCGGGGTTACCCACCTTGCTCGGCGTTCCTCTGTGATCGGTACTCTTCTGATAAAATCGTCTCACGTAACCCTTTATATGACCGACGAGCTTTTTCTCGTAAGGAAAGTCCACTTTCCATATCAGCGAACCGTAGCCGAACACCCACATTGCGCGAATTCCCTTGATTAACTTGTTAAGACAGGGTTACGAAAAGTTAAAAAAAAACACGTTATGTAAAAAAAAATTTGTCGGGGTTATCCAAGGAATGAATTTCGCAGAACGCACCGCTGCGTCAAATCGGACAGCTGATTAGATTACCCAACCTTACCGTGCTCCGCCGCTGGGGCCACGTGCTTGTTGCGCGTCTCGTTCTGTTGTTTCGTTTTCAATGTTGCTGTGAAAATAATGTTGTCCGCCTCGATATGCAGCGATGTTCTCGCTGTACGCTGCATTAAGGAGCATATTTGCATAGGTACAGCTTGTATTTTGAATATACCCGGAATCTGTACGTATTAATATTGGAACGAATTTGTGATCGTTGTTTCAAGGAGTCGGAAACTGTCTTCACGTTTTCGACATCGAAACGAGGGAATTGGTGGCGAAGCTGGACGTAACGAAGCACCACAACATTCACGGCATCGTCGAAGGACCCGCGAATAAACTGTTCGTTTATGGAGCGAAGAGCTTGAGCGTCTGCGAGCTGGACGTTACGGACGGCAGGGTGAAGTAAGAAATTAATCCCGCGCCGAAGTATCAACTTACATTTGCACCCACCCAACATTTATCTTGTTTAAAAAATTTTTAAATTTTTAATTGATTTACTTATTTATTTGTTCAATATTTATTTAATAACTAGCCCCTTCGTACATTTGACATACAAGTTTAATATTAGTATTGGTATCATAGAAAATATTAAGTAAATAAGAGATCCTGATTCATTCCTCCAATAATTCCACCTAGTAAACCACTCGTAGTGGAGAACAGTTTCTCCCACAGCTCCTATTTATCTTATTTTTTTTTTCTAGGCTCGACTTGTATTCTCCCGACCATTCATTCGCTGACTGGATAATTGCAATCGAGCGACCAGAGGATGCAGCTGATGCTCGATTACGCATACTGTTGGCACACAATAACTTGTGTTTCTATGACACGGCGACAAGGCTGGCACATACCGTGCAGTGCAAGGAAAAATGCATTCTGTATCCTTTCCCTCGTTTAGTGCAAATTTGTCTGAAACAATGTTTAAAATCCGCAAAATATTATCCTTATAAGACCTTCAGATATGGAGGATCCTTGTTAGCTAAAGACAATGGAGAGACTATAGTTTTCAGTGGTACGGTATTCCAGGAAATATTGATATGGCGAGTAGAGGACGATCACGCTTCGTCGGACGACGTAGCGGTGCTTCATCGCTTGAAGGGTCACAATGTGAGTTAATAACTCGTGCATCGGTTTTGTGGCATGGCATTAAGCAGCATTGTTCCAAAAATAAAGACCCCTAACATAAGATCGAAATTCTACGAATATTAAAGATTAAAATTCCATAAACATTAACGATAAAAAATCCATAAATATTGAAGATTAAATTTCCACAATATTATGTAATACAATTTTTTTTTATTGCCTCGCTAGGAAAACAACTGTTAGTCCAACAGTAACGGCTGTTAATGATTTAATTGAAGCAACGTTGCTGTTCCATGCCATTCGCTTTCACCCCGATTTATTTCTTTCAACTGACGACCTTTTTATTGATTTCAGGGTGTAATATTTTCCGTCGTTTACGATTCTATTCTCCGCATCATAAGTTCCACTTCCGACGACAGAACGATCCGACTATGGAGGGTGTCGAACAAACTCGAGAGAGAGTCGGACGAGGTCGACTGGGAGGATGTCGAGATTGATCTGATGACGACGATGTACGGACACACGGCGAGGGTATGGAGATCCGTCATAAGAGACAACAGAGTTTTCAGTATAGGAGAGGATTCTATGATGTGCATGTGGACGGTGGACGGTCGGCTTCTAAACAAAGTGGAGGGTCATCGCGGCGCTGAAATATGGAGCATCGATGTTTCCGATTACAGCAAAAAGATATTCACCGGCGGAGCTGACGGTGCGTTGAACGTATGGCCGTTCGAGTCCACGGATTCGCTCGAGGTTGAGTCCATTCTGGCGAACGAGGAGAAGAGAGCTCCGAAGCACGTTTGCTACATGGACAGCGGAAACATCGGTGTATTCATGGACGGGGGAGAGCTGGGAATCCACGATCCAGCGAGTAAAACGACTCGAGCCTCGTCGAACTTGCCGAGATACTCGAGTTATTGTGTCATGCAAATTTCTCGGGACCGGAAGACCATAGGACTCGCGTCGAAGGACGGCTACGTGGAATTATACAAAGGTATCGACAGGTACATAGAGCCCGACGACTATCGATATTTTACAGCACCAGCTCATAAACGCGCTTCGTGCGCGTTTGCATGTTTTTAAGCTTAGAAAAAAGTAGAAACATTCATTCAAAAGAAGTGAAAAACGTCACGTTTTTTTAAATTAAATTTTGTACGCGAAAAATAAAGAAATGCAGCGTTTTGAACTTATCAAAAAGACACAGCGTTACTAACGTTGAAATCCCGAACGAAACTTTCTTCAACGCGTCCGAAGTCCAATTCATTCGTTTGTGTACGGACGACATCCCTATATTTTTATTTATTTAAAAATAACGATCAAGATACATTTATATTATATTATATTATCAATATTATTATACGACCAACGTGACGCGTCGAAGGCCATCAGACTCGTGCGACAGCCAATCGCGGCACGAGTAAAACGACGATAATGCCCTTTAATGTTTTCGTTATTTCAGTTTTTCATTATTAACATGGATTTTTTTTAAAAGCGAAAAAATTAACTTCAATTTTATAACTTTTTTATTGCAGAATTTCACGATGGAAAAACATGGAAGCTACAAAGGAGCCTTGAGAGAAAAGTTATAGAATCGAAGATCTTCTCATTTCATTGGCTGAGCGACGAAAGGATTCTGGTTTGCGGGGATCGAGGATTCTTGAAACTGGTGGACATATTCGCCGAGGCCCAGGATACTCCTGGAGCCGAATTCGTTCTGCCCGCTAGTCGGGAACGCTGGACGACCGCGGCGATAGTTCACGAAGATTTATTGATATGCGGCGATCGAGCCGGCAGTGTTTACGTGTTTAATTTGCACGATGGTGGGCGAGGTACAGGACACACTGTTAAAATTTTTTAAATTTAATGTACAATCGTGATGAAAAATTAATATACTTTTACAGTGAAATTATGGTAAATGATTTAAAGCACTTTTATAGTAAATAAAAATTCATTATTAGAAGCAAAGTATTTCTAAAGTTTTTAATGTACTGTACATTTATTTTTCATCACAATTATACATAAAATGTATCATACCAATGTATGCATAAAAACTTCCAGCACCAGTACATTAAATTTCATACGATTTTTTTTTTTTTTACAGCGCACGTACAGATATTTTCGAAGATACATGGTAGGCTCGGTGTGCAATCGTTCGCTGTCGCCGGTGGAAAAATTCTGAGCACCGGACGAGACGGCACTGTAAGATATTACGAGTCTCGGAACGACGAAAGGGGAAAGTCTTTGCGGACTCTGCATTTAAAAAAAATGCCGATGGACTGGGTCTGCAGGGTCGTCAAAGTTGACTCCGATCTCTACGTTATGGGCTTCAAAGAGGTATTTTAGTCGATCGATCTATCCGCTACCACGGACGAATCATTGACCGACGAATTTACATCGCTACACATTTTTGCAGGTCGAATTCATGATATACAGCGTGAATCTCAACCGTCTCGTCAAAAGATTCGTGTGCGGCGGTGGGCACAGATCTTGGGATTGCAGAATTGCGAATGGAACGATATGCTTTGCGTACATAAGGGACAAGCGAGTTTACGAGCTGCGCAGCTCGATCCGCAATACGAACATCGCCGTTCGAAGTGGTTTTCACTCGAAACAAGTATACTGTGTTCGCCCGGTTTTAGCGTCCACCGGGCACAATATCCTCGTGTCCGCGGGTGAAGACAGCACACTCCGTGTGAGCTGGATCGTCGATACGAAGTCGCAAATCGAGAGAAATCGGCTGGAGACATTGGACACGTACGACGGCCATATATCCAGCGTGAAAACGTTAGCCGTACTGAACTTGGAGAACTCCAAGCTACGCACGAAAAATCTCGTATTTTCCGGAGGCGGAAGGGCTCAGTTGAAAGTCTGGGAGCTTAGCGTTAAACTCGACGAGACGATATTGACGAGCTCGAGTGTAACGTGCACAGAATTGTTGTCCTACATGCTTCGTGGAATGGATAAGGATCGTAAAAAAAATGGCGAAGCGGTTTTCCTCGTGGATCCTGAAACGCGATTCATGGACATAAGCGCTCGACTGTATCACCGCGATAAAAGATTCGTCGTTCTCTTCGTAGCCTGCTCCGACGGCTTTCTGAGGATTCTTCTCTACGATGCATCCTCGAACAGGTTGCATCTGAGCAGCGACGTGAATCACTGCAACCGCTGCACTCTGAAAGTGCACTCGTTCGTGAAAGAAGACGAAACGATATTGCTGACGATGACGACGGATGGGATCGTTAGCTTTTGGCGAATGAGTAAAAGCGTCGAGGACCTCGTTGAGATCGCCCGCGACGATGTCGAAACGGAGGGCGGGGTCGGGCGGCCGTTCAAAAAAATACAGATACATCAGTCCGGCATAAACAGCTTTGACTTCCGAGAGCTGGACGATTCGAGGTATCTTCTGTTGACTGGGGGCGATGACAATTTGGTCAGTCTCGTTGCGTTGGAGATTTCGCTGACCGAAGACGGACCGAGGGTCGACGAGCTGGCCAAGTGGAATTCCTCGTCCGTTCATTCCGCACAAATTACAGGTGCGTAATCGGCGGATTGAGTTTCTATAAAACGCCACGACGGTACTAATCGGTCGGAGTTGCAGGTGCAAAATTCATAGGGGACGATCGCATGCTCAGCACAGGAATAGACCAACGAGTGATCGTCTATTCGTACTCGTACGGCGACGGAGTCTTGTCGGTTGCACGGATAGACGACTCGATGACTTTCGTACCTGACGTACAAGGGGTAATGCTCTGTCCTTCCGTGAGACGGTGAGTTTTCTCTCGTCTTCGAGATCGACCGCACAATCGGCCTCTGGTGAAAAAAAAACTACAAGAAACTGTGCCATTTCAACAATACGTTACGTCTTTCTACAATAAAGTATCCAAGATCTACAACTCAATCATTTTGTAAGACGTCGGACTTTATCGTAGAAAATGTATACAAATTCCTACAATGAGTTACGACTGTTTTCAACTGGATACAGTTGCAGTTTTTCATGAAAATAAGTTGTAGTTCTTCATAAGTATGTATGACAAATTACTAATTTCTATGGCACAAGTCGGATAAGAATGGAAAACGAAAAAGTTATAGCATATTTTTTTTGTAACTTTTCATAGAAATAACTACAAAAATCTGCGTTTAGCAGGTTGCTCTCAAACCACAACTTATTACAATATTGTACAACTCTATCTACAAACATGTTCCAATTCTCGCACCTTCTCATACATAGTTGTAGCTGCGTTGCAGCTTAACAATACAAGTTGTAATTTCGATAAAGTCGTGCGTAGTAAGTTGTAGCTTTGGCGTAATTTTTCCGACAACTACAACGTAAAAAGTTGTAGATACAGCGTAGTTTTTGCGTAGTAAGTTATAGAAAAATTTTCGCCAGCGGATTTATCGACGAAACACGAATATTATAATATATATATATATATTTTCTCTTTGCAGAAGAGAAGAAACGCTCGTATGCGTTTATGGGAAAGGCCTCGAAGTGATGGTCCTGGACCGAGAGGCTTGAGGATGCCTGTACAATATATTTGTACAACATGAAGACAGAGTCTCGAACGAAAAAATAAAAACTCCCGCAAAGACGACGCTAGGGGGTCGAGTGAATGTTTACGAATTGTTAACGCTTCGTGGAAGACGCGTTATGTTAGGAACGACGTTCAAACGAATACCGGAGAGAATGGCTTGGGATTGCTTTTGTCCAAATCGGGAATTCGCTTGCTGAGCTCCCGCCATATTTCCGTACCGTCGGTCCACGGTACGATCTCGGCTTTCGGTGTTCGTTCCGCGTCGGCGTCCGGCTTGCTCAGGAGCTTCATCAGCGGATAGTGAACTCTCGGAAAGGCCAAATCTCTCGCCGACAAACGTAGAACCGGACACAGATCGTTCGTTCCGTCGCCGACGTACGCGATCCTGTCGAAGGTCACACCCTCCTTCGATCTCTTCTCGACGTGACTCTCGAGAATGTGGCCCTTGCAGAGATTCCTCGAGCTCAGCTTGCACCAGTCCTGCAGATGGTACATCTCTATCTTCAGCAATCCGCTCTCCTCGAACCAGGCTGGATTGGTGAAAACCTCCTTCACCGTGTGATCCAGTTTGTTCTCCTTCAGCCAGTGATTAATGAATAGAGAATTCGAGTCACTTATTATTATAATCTCGGCATTGCTCGAATGCAACCGTTCCAACAGAGACGGAAGCGCGTTAACCGCCGGAATGGTTCCGACCGCCGCTTCGATTTCCCCCGAGGTTACAGCATCGCCATGAAGGAATTCGAATATCTTTTCCATGTACATGGTCCAACCATTTGCAGTGTACATCCCCTTGATCTCTGCCAGGGCCTTCTTATCCTTCAATAATTGTCTGACGACAATGTCGGTGTTCTCCTCCACGACGGTGTGGTCGAAATCGAACGCCACGAGGAGCGGTTTTACCATCTGTAAAAAAAAATCTTCCGCGTTACACAAAATCGTTGCATAAAATAAGACGAAAACTTTGTTGGGCGAGGTTGAGAACAATGCAGCTTTGTATTCAGCTGACCTTGAGATACTTTCTTTGAGGTTGAAGGTTGAAAAAATTGTTTGCGACGTCGCGGATGAGCGCCGTTCTTGGGCATTCACAAAACGATGCGGAAATTATAAATTTTTATATTGGCAACTAGCGGGTCATTGTTACGATTATTGGCGAGACTGGGTCGAAGAACTGTCAACTACCTTGTAATATGTATGTGTCAACGCGGCCTTCGGGACACGCGCGCAACGATGCATCGACACTAGAACGCTAGTGTTACTAATAAAAAGCCAACTAATTTAATGCACATAAAGGGAACGATAAAGAGGCTTCTGCAAGCGTCATTGTCAAACATCGGAACATACGCCGCTCGAGACCGGAGTCGGTCAAGTCCATAGAAATACAATCTGTAGAAATACACAGAGTGTTCCTTAATCCATCCGTTTCTGCCTCTGGCTACATTCGAGATGAATTTGAAATACATTTCTTTATTTCCCTGAGTAGCAAAAAGACATCTGGTACGAAAAAGTCATCCGAATGGGATACATAAGTCCGCCCGAATGGTAATTATAAGCTATCCTATGCCTAAAAGTTAACTTTTGGACGTTTCACTTCCTCTTACGGAAGATACGAAAGGAGGTAAAAGAGCGTGTGCGTCACGTCTCCAATGTATTTGAAAATTCATCTCGAATGTAGCCAGCGACAGAAACGGATGAGTTAAGGAACACACCGAAACTGTCAATCGTCTGTCAATTGACGTGACCGCCGGGACTCATTGAGAGCCGAGAATCACAACAAGAAAGCCGGTGTAAACAAATCGAGCATCCTTCGCGATACGCATTTAATGTACGAATAACTGAACGATAAAGAGGATAACAACAAAAAAGAGAACTCGCTAACCATGGCCTGCAGACCGGCTGGAATGTCCGATGAATCCGACAGCGAGGACGACTCCTATTTTATCAACGAGAAAGTAAAGAGAACCATACACGTAACCTCTCCTTATCGCAACGCGAAACTAATCATTTCCCTCGATGTAAAATTATCGCAGCCGAACGAGCGATCGAGCAACAAATGGTCGACGCAAAATGGAAACGGCAGTCCCGTCGTCGCCAAGACCGTTCCTTCTCAGCAAAACACGATCCGTCACGAGGAACAGGAGTTGCAGTTCAGAGCTCTGAGCGCCTGTATGACCGGCAATTTGAGTATCATCGACGAGTATTTGAACGGTAAAGAGTCATTTCTCATCGACGAGTAAAAAATAATTTCCTGAAATTGGAATACGAAGTTTCGTAAAATTGGAATAAAAAGTTTCGTAAAAATAATTTTGTTAATTTTGTCAAATAAATTGCAACTTTCGTTTGTTCAGGTTTAAACATACAAACATGTCCTTTTATTTCCTGTGTCATTAACGCTTTCACTTTGTACTTTTGTTTGCAAAACTAGAGTCTGATAGTGCAATCGAAGCATCGACAAATAAAAAATTGTGGGCTTTTGTGGACAATGAGTTGTTGTAAAGAGTACAAACTTTTTGTAATGTGTACATGGTGCTGTAACTAATGAAATTCGTTGCAACAATTTGCAGCTGGGCACAATGTCAACGACTATCTCTACACAGGCTGGACTCTGTTGTTGTACGGGGCATCTGCGATGCTTCCGGAAGTCGTCGAATACCTGATCAAGCGTGGCGCTAAACCAAACAAAAATAAGGGTAAAACTGGAAAGCTGAAAAAACATTTGTCATCATTGAGATTGATCAGAGCTTGACAGTACTCAAAGAGCCGAGTACTTGTTTGGTACTTCAAGTGCATACTTGAAGCCAAGTACCAAGTACAAGTACTTTATATTACTTTACTTTTTCAATGGATTTTTTATTTTTGCGAAAGAAGTGAAGAATACTTCAAAAATAATCTCGAAACGACGAATTTCGAAAATTTCTGTTAGCGATTTTTTACAATGAGGAAGTCACGTGCTTTCTCTTCGTTACTTTGCACCTTTTTTTTAAGTGCAGATAACACTTGACGCTACGACCGTAATTGCGAAAAGTAGTCGAGAAATAATTCAAGTACAAGTATTTGATACTCAAGTATTTGGGATAATTTGTACTTTGTACTTTGTACTTGAGGCATTTTTTTGGTGCTTTACCCTGCTCTGAGATTGAAACATACGTTTGTACTGCTAGATGGATACACTCCCCTGATGGCTGTGTGCGATTGCATCAAGGGCAGCAACGAGCAGTGTTTGCGTTGCATCCAGATACTCATTGAGGCAAAGGCGAATCCCAATGCCCGCAACAAAACAATGTAAAGAGATCTTTTTTGTCATTGGTCCGTTAATTTTCACGGGAATGCGCTGAGCGCTCCGATTTTTTTTAAATAGGAAAACTCCTCTCATGTTTGCCTGCAAGTCTCGAGAGGCGGTGGTGATCGCGGAGTTGCTGAAACACGTCAAAGACATCGATTCCACGGACAGCGATGGAAGAACGGTATAATAATAATTTACAATCCTAGTGCGATAAAACTTTTTCTGACGAGTGTGAGTTTCCAGCACGAGCCAAAGGCGAGTGTTGTAATCAGACAAGTTAAGAAAAAGTTTTACGCAATAGTATCGTACCAAATTTTACTTCACGAGGTGTGAAAATAGGGGTTTCACGAACATAAAACTAATAAAACGTGCGTAAAACTGCAATTTTCGCACCAAGTGGAACGATAGAATTAAATGCTGATCGCATCGTTTTCAGGCTCTCCATAACGCGGCAATGGCGAACAAGCCCGACACGGTCAAGCTTCTCCTGAAGAACAACGCGTCCCGCTCCGTACGAGATCAGAATGACATGACCGCGAGAGACATCGCGAATACCAAAGGCTTCGATAAGATCATCGCTCTGCTGGACTTCGAGGAAAACTGCGACATCGAAGATATCTGCGAGACGACGAGAAGGAATGTCTGGACCGATTTGTTTCCGGCACTCTGCGGCGACAGAAACGAACTGTTGAACAACGACGTCGCCGAAATGCTTTACGGAATGGGTCTCGAGAGCTACAAGCCCCTCTTCAAGGGAATGGAACTGAACACGTTTCTGAAGTTAACCGATGAGGATCTCGTAAAATTGGGAATCGACATTGCCATGCACAGGAAACAATTCATGGAGAATTTACACAAATTTCATACGAAAGCTTGGAGCATACGGAGCGTCGGTTCTATAAAAAAATATCTGCCTTACACGTACGTGAGCATTTTTTTTTACGGTCGAATTTACGAACGGTGTTGACGAAAATCGTTTTTTTTTGCGTTGCAGACTATACGATGGTGTAGCATTGCTGGGCAATGCGGCCAGACAAATCGGTGTTATCGGCTCGAGTTTCGAATTCATCAAGAAGGGGCTCCGAAAATCGAACGAGAAGGGGCCGTCACTGTCCGACGTTCAGAAAGCCGAGTACAGCGAAGAGCTGAAAAAAACCGAACAGACGCTGATGCTTCTGAAGAAAGATCTTCGTCATGTTATGAACCTGGCGAAAAAAGTCGAAAGGGAAAATCGTGGTATGGTACCTGCGGCGCACATCGGTCCCGACGAGAAGAAGCACAACTGGACGATTATATTGAGCGTCATGCTGATGACCGGAATGTATTTATCAAAAACTTCGTACGTACAAAGGCTGTGGAACAATTGAGCCTCGGAGTCCACGCGGAGACTCATTTGATTCCCATTTATTTTTTTTTTACATTTTATTTTCCTTCTGAATTGTGATAAAACAAGATTTTTTTTGTTTCTCGATGTGCCAGTGTATCGGTGTCTGGACGATAAGATATTCGATCGACACGAAGTATTGATAAGCTACAATAATATACGTTTAGAATATATTATGATACAAGGCTGATTTATCGCGTTATTTTTGGTAATTCGTACGGTAGCCAATGCAAGCAAGCTTGGTCATGAGCGGAAAGAGGTGATGAAAGCTCCGAAGTTTCCGTTGCCTTATCGTCGGTTGATAACGTTGGGGAGGTCCGTTGCTCAGAGCAGTTGAAAGGGGGAATCGCGGTACGGTATACGCGGCCGCACATCGGTGCCAAAGATAAAAAGCACAACTGAATGATTATACTGAGCGTCATACTGATGACCGGAATGTATTTATCAAAAACTTCGTACGTACAAAGGCTGTGGAACCATTGAACCTTGGAGTCTACGCGGAGACTCATTGTATTTTTTGTTCCATTTTCTTTTTACTTCTGAATTGTGATAAGACAAGATTTCTTTTGTTTCTCCATTTGCCAGTGTAACACGGTGTCTGGACTATTAGATGTTCGATCGATACGAACTATTGATAAGCTACGATAATATGCATTTTGAATATATTATGATACAAGGCAGATTTGTCGCATTATCTCGTTAATTCGTACGTTCACCGATGCTCGTAAGCTTAGTCATGAGCGGGAAGAGATGATGAAAGCTGGGAAGGTTCCGTTGCCTTATTGTCGATTGATAACGTTGAAGAGGTCCGCTGCTAAGAGCCAGTCTTTCCCTCTCGCTCGTGTGAGTGTCCATCCACTGGGACAATCGACTGATGGACCAGCCGGCGCTCTGAAACCGTCCGAATCACAATAAAACAAATCCGCTCACGAATCTCGCTTTTTTTGTTTTTGTCATTAGTCTTACCTGATGCGGTGATTGGAGTTCAGGCGGAGCACCGGAAAACAGATGCAACAGAACGAGAGAAGCCGGCACGGCTCCTTCGCCCTCGACTTCCAATACTTTCTCGACCATCGCCTCGGGACTGAGAGGCAACAAAACTTTCAGGGCTCTCAGAGTTCTGTACTGCTGCTGCTCGAGGAATCCCAACTGGCCTCCGCGACACAGAGGCGTCACAGCCACTTCCATTTGCGCGAAATCTGCGATGAGTTTCGCCCTTCCGTAATCCGTGAGCGGTCGAATGAGGCAGGCGTGGCGAACAAAAAGTTCGATGCACCTGGAGGCTACGGCCTTGCAGCTGAAACGGTAATGGTTCAACAAAAAAACCGGCAACCACTTTTTTGCCAGAATTGATTCGTGCATTTATCTGAATACATATTAATTTTTTCCGGTTTTTTCTATTTTTCGAAAACTCCATTTATCGAATAATGTTTAAGCTGTATCTGCGAATTTTTTCGATTGAATATCTAGAAAGTTCTTGAATGCAATGCGTAGTGTTTTGCAAAGACGATTATGTGGAGGAGGTAAGTATTATTCCGTGTTCTCACCATTCGGCAACTACTGCTTGATTCTTGTAAGGCGCGAGGAAAGTGCTGACCGATCGCACTATGAAGCCCTGCAATTCTCGCATGTAGAGCGAACATCCGACTTCGCGACCCAGCGGACTCGTGGGGCTGAAAAATAAAAGATCCGATTAGGGTTTGGGCGAACGATACCTCGTAATTGTTACGATGAAAATCCGGCAAGTGACTTACTCCCTGAACTCCGGATCGTCGTGCATCGTCAGAATAATACTCTCGATGGCGTCGCTGATCGACGATAGAAGCGGTGCAAGAATATTTTTTGTCAACGTGTCCGTTCCATCGAGTGCGGCGGCGATAACGGAAGCTCCCTCGGACGGCAAGCTTCCGGCGAGATTCGCCACGACCCGGCTAGTTTGACTGGAGAGGTAGTGCAAGAGGTTCGCCAGGGCGACGTTCGACTGCTGGCCGGGCGTTGGAGAGTCTATCACCTGGCTCGCCTCACCGCCGGTGACCAAACCTTGCTCGCACTTGAGGCAGAAGAGCCGTATGGCTTTGCCCACGTTCCGGGCGACCACCGTCGAGAGGCCCTCGTCAACGAGCGACACACTTAGCTCACTGAAACAATATTCTCGCCACCGTTGATTTGTCGAGACGAAACTTTATCGAAAACAAATCACTCACCTAGTCACCGTTCGGATCAAGCTGTCGATGTCGTCCTGACCGGGAGCCGAGTCTCCCGAAAACATCGTATGAACCGGGTCCAACAACCGGGAGACCGAACGCGACAGATAAGCGTTCTCGAATGGTTGCAGTATATTACGGCTGAAACGTGAAGATCCCGTTTATTCACGCCCGATCGCGATACCTCAGCTTTGCATTCCTTTGGTATTTGCGAGAGGTCACTCACCCCACTGTGTACGTCCCAATAGCTTCCGGTCTCTCCTTGAGGCGCTTCCTCAGGTCCAGGAACACCCGCAGAAACTTCGGATACTCACCCTCGAGAGCTTGCTTCACGAACGACGATCCTGTGAAAGATTAGCGGTGTAACAAAATTTGAATACCATTTTTTGTAATCGGCAATTCACAAAAAAATGACCATTTTTTTCTTTTCCAGAAAATGTATGTTCTGCCATGACCGTAATTTTTATTCGGAGTCACAAATAAATCAAAACAGCGAGGCATCTGTCTAGTTGGGATTTAAGGCATTTTTTTTTAACCAATTAATTCATCGTTGAAGCAATATTATAATAAAATGAATACAAAATTAATTAATTTTTTCCGATTGACGAGATTGGTACTTTCCTTATTCTGAAGTTAGGACTGTGGCGGTTTTTTGAGTTAATGTCGCTGTCGTCATAGTGCAGTCATGTCCAAACCGGTTAATTGAGGTTCACGTGGCAGTCGGTCAACAAAAAAAAATGATCGGTCACAAAGTCGGAGTCCATTTCTACACGGAATACGAAAGTTCTTTTGGCACGTACCTTGGGCACGTTCCAGCAAGACCCTCGAGAGCAACGTCGTGACCTTGTCCCAAAAATTTTCCGACAGAGTCTCGAAACCTTTCGTATGATGCTCCAGAAGGATTCTCTCCAATAGCTCGATCTGCACGCATTGCGTGTAGACCGTGTCTTGGAAGAGTCGATCGAGATTTTCCCAGAGGCGACTCCTGACGTTGCCCGAAGATCCGGGCGACGGTATCGCCGCTCGCCCGGGTCCAGCCCGTTTCCCAAGATCCTGATTCGTAGGCAGCGACACGTCCAGAGCATCCTTGGCCACTTTCTCGATTTCCGCGAGAGCCCCGGACTCCGTTGTTTCTATGGCCTTCACGAGCATTCCTAGATTTTCGTACACCTGGACCGCTGTGCTCACCTAATCGAAAAATTAATGTATCGTACAATAGAACGACGATTATCCCAACCTCGATCATCCGAACCATGATTCCATTTGTCCAAACCCCCAATAATCCGGAACATGATTCCGTTTATCCGAACGCTCAGTTATCCGAACGTTAGTGTGAAACATTATACAATCACACTGCAAACTGCAGCAGCTTCAAAATTCTGCTGCCCAAAATCGCGTACCTACCGTTCGGCAATTAAAGACGGATGACTTTATTTCACAGTGAAACATGTGAAAAAATATGTTTTGAAGTTTAATATACACTGTTATTTTCATTTATACATGTCTTATATATGTTATATTGCTGTTAAAAAAATTGCGTTTTCATTATCCGAACTAGATCCGGTCCCGACGGGTTCGGATAATCGAGGCTCTACTGTGCTTAAATTTGTCGATCGGAAAATCGGCAATAGAGGAAAATTCGGCAATATTTACTTGCATCTTATCGGTGGCTTCCAGTCCTCTGTTAAGCGTGTGATTGGCTATTCTCTGTACATTTATCCTGTGAGTTTTAACGGCCTGCTGATCGTCCGCGACGACGTCCAAACCACTCAAATCCGTGTCCGACATGAGCTGCTCTGTTTGGAAACATCCTGTGTAATAAGCTTATCACCGTAATCAGCTCCAGAGGCACCATCCCGAAATTACCTAGTTCGTGCAGGCTCTTGGCCGCTTTTATGATATCCGAGCTCTGCGTGGAGTTGCCGATCTGCGAGTGCAGACGCTGCGAATGCAACAGGTGTTGGACTCTGGCGACTCGCCTGAGGAGGTCCGACGTCTCGTGGAGTCTGGCCAGGACCGTCGTCTGCGTCTCTATTCTGTTGAACGGCTCCACTATTTTTGCTCTCAGACGCTCCACGGCGGACAGCAAACTCTGTCGGTAACATAAAAAAAATTTCGTTCGTTATCGATCGAGCAATAATGGCCGACGGAACAACGAACGACCGCTTGCCTGAACGTGCGCTCTCATCACGGCGAGGACACCTTCGATCTTCTCGACCCATGTTACTTGTGACAGTAGATCTTCGTGATTATTGAGAACCTGCTTGTTCAATTCGGCGTCCAGCACTGCCAGGGCTGAAAAATAAAATTTTATTTATTTTCCATTTTTTATTTATCGAAGAGAGAAAACCCTTTTGCAAAGAAATATAATATAGCTTTTATGATTTAACATAACATAATGCGTAAAGCATAATTGAGTATTGAGCATTAATTAACATTGGCGGTCGATAATCATAACTACTCCGGCATTTTCAAAATGGCAACTTAACTTCAGTGAGATCGTCCGGGATGTACGTTTTCTTTGTAAGATATCTATATATTTTCTCAATCAAACAATTTTAACGTTGTTGTCTTAATTTTAATATGTATTTATATAATATGTTGCATTGTATTCTAATGACTGTTTGTATGTCTTAAAGGGCATTGCCCGTTTGTCAATAATAATAAATAAATAAATAAGGTATTAAACGGCATTATAAAATCGTCTGTACTCTAAATTATAAAATAAATAAATTATAAAATAATTATACAATCATCTGGTGTTGTTCGTGCCCTGCATGGTCCATATAGAATATTACATGAATCACAGCGGCAGTGCTCGTTTAATGGTAAAATCGAGCACTCTTTGACTTGTCGCCGTCTTAAACTCTCCCAGAGAGTCTCCAAAGTTCAAGCCTTTAACATTATTATCGAGGCCCGTATGATTTCCCACATAATTCGCGTACGGATTATTGACGAAGCAATCGCGGGACGTTCTTACCCTGTCCCAGCTTGCTGAGTTGCTGGGCGACGGAGAGAAGCTGAGCGATTTCCGACTGCTTAGTTTCTCCATCCAGAAATTGCTTCAACAAGTCTGTCGACAAAAATCGTTGAAAATTTTATTTTCCCAAATAATCTTATTTCTCGACGTGTTCGATGGAAGTTGCAAGTCGTTACCATCATTCTCGATACTCTGGAGATCCAAAATCTCGCTCATAATTGCACGGTTATGAGACAAAACGTCAACGTCAATAAAGCTCAGGTCCGACACTCAACGACGACGACGACGACGTCGTGCGAACACCGAGCGGCCACGGGCCGCGTTCGCATCGGCGACGTGAATCGTGTCTAGTTTCTTTCTCCTCGGAGAGCCGAGGGGAGACGCGATCGAGCCTAGTCGGTTAACACACGGAGCAAACGCGCGAGTGCAAGCGAGAAAATAATGAAGAGTCGCCAGAGGCGAGGAAAGAGGGAAGGAGACACATGCAGACAGAAGTCGGACGGAGCGAGTGAGAAACACTCGCCGTAGCTCGCGTTCGGAGAGTTCGGGGTACGGGTCGGCCAAGAATAGCCAAGAGCACGCGAATCTAGCCGTCGTATAAATCCGATCTAGCGAAGGCGAGAGACCGCTCCCTCCAGCGATTCTCGCGAGGAGAAGAGAACGAGAAGAAAAAAAGAAAGAAAGAAAGAAAGAAAAAAAAACGTTCGAGTCGTACGCGGGTTCGGTGGGGAAGAGGAGCCTGATTCGCGGGTTGCGTATAGTAGAGATATCGGTCGATATCGATGTCGCGTATATGGGGTCAGCACGGAGGATAAACGTTGGATAGAGGTCCGTACGTTCGAGAGAGTGCGGCGGAGTTTGATAGTCAGTCGTCGCCCCTCGGCTCCGACACAATTCGTCGTGTGGCGTTTTCTCGGTCGCCGCGTTACGGGGGCGATAATTAACGGTGGCTAGCTGCAGATTGGAAGTGACCGACGTATATACGCGGGACTCTACGCGAGGAGGGCAGAGGCGCCGGAGCCCAGGGTGGTTACGTGTGCGCCGAGTGGAGTTGGCGGAAGGCGAAACGCTGATCGGCGAGGAGGGAGGGCTACAGTTTCGTGCGGCCTGTGTGTTCTCCTCCTCCATATCTTAGATACATCGAAATCCTCGACATCTCCCCTGCATCACACCACGGATTGATACTCGTGGATTTTTGTGATTATTATTTTTTTTTTTCTTTTTTTTTTTCTTCGCTACGACCGCCCGTTACGTCGCTAGTAAATATAGTGTGATAAATATACGAGCGACGTATCGTCCGCGGACGAAAGTGGTTACCGATCTGAGCCGTGACAACAATGTCTCTCGAGACTCGCTCGAGCTCGGCCCTCTTCAAGAGGGCCGAACAGCTCAAACGTTGGGAGCAGTCGGAGACTAACAGGGAGCCGGCCCAGCCCCGGCAAATGGCACGTAAGATCAAGTTCTCGGCCGACTGCGTGTTCCTCGCGGCGTGCGCCGCTGGCGACAAGGAGGAGGTCGTTCGCCTGCTCCAGAAAGGGGCGGACATCAACACCGGGAACGTCGACGGCCTGACGGCTCTTCATCAGGTGAGTCGGTCGACGACGGTCGAGGGGATGTTTCGGGAAGTTTTATCCGCTGCGAGTGTAGCGGGACGTTCAACCACCGGAGGGCCCGAACTCTCTTCGTCGTCGCATCTCTTCGCGTCCTCGATCTACCCGTTTTTCTCGCTCCTCTTCTCTTCTTCCCTCTTCTTCCTCCTCTTCTTCTCAGCCGCCCCGGAGATTGTCGTAACGTTCGCCATCCAAGATGGCCGCTTGTCCCTCCAGCTGTCTAATTTCGGCACCGATACGCCGGATATTCGTCAGATCGCTTTCTGACACCGTCCGGCCGCTTCCGTATACGAGATGCATCTCGCTGAGCGATTGACGCCGCTCGGCCGGATCGACGGCGCTCTCCGTGCCGAGAACCTGCCGATCCCCTCCCCCGCCCATTCTCCCCAGGCAAGGTTCCTCCCCCGTGCTTTACCATTGTTTACATGGCCGATGGACATGTCTGCGATTAACTTCGAAAACTAGCGTTTGTTTCGAGACGATCCCTTCGGCGCTATTTCTCTAATCTTTTATCGCTAATTTTCGCAGCTTCTCGCTGACGGATTTACTACCTCGGGACGTAAATAGAGATTCGCTCCATCAGAACTGGGCTCGTCTTGCCGAAGAACCTTAGTTGTCGAGGGACCCTCCATCCGAGACTTATTACATAAGCTCGTACACCAGGATTCGCCGAATCTAACAAGCGACACGGCTGTCTGTGCCGAGAACGTACCGACAGTCGCTCGCCGTGCTTTACTATTGTTTACATGGCCGATGGACGTGTCTGCGATTAACTTCTCGAACCTGCGTTTATTCTCGAGACTCTCATTTTAGCGCTATTTCTTTAATCATTCATCGCTACTTTCGCAGCTTGTCGCCGAGATATTTACTATCTTAGGACGTAGAGATTCGAGCCATCGGATTTGGGCTTGTCTCACGGAAGCACCTTGTTTTTCGAGGGTCTCCGCATCCAAGAATTATTGCATAAGCTCGAATGCCGGAATTCAATGAATCGAATTCTTGCTGAGCAATTTATCCTGGGACACAAATAGAGATTCTTTTCGCGCTCTTATTTTTACACCTTGTTTTTCAAGCGACTCTCCATCCAAGAATTATTGCATAAGCTCGTACACCAGAATTCAATGAATTGACTCCATCCACGAACTTCGTACGAGCTCTTTAATTTTTTATTCCGCATTCATCGCAGGCTGTTAACATTGGCCGAGTCGAGCTGTCTTCATTGGGAGTGCAAAAGTCGACGTTGCTCTCGTGCCAATTGGCAACCGCTTTAAGTCCTCTTTCAACGAGCTTTTCCATTGTTTGACCAAAGAAATTTGAAAAAATGAACGCCGATCTCGTCCACGCTATTGCAAATTTGACACTGAGGCGTCTCTCAAGAGCAGCGAAAATTGGAGTGACGATACCAGGCCTATTGCCAAGTTAGACTAGAATCAGGATAAGACCCGGGGTACGTCTGCAAATCTGATGCCTCGCATCCTGCAGCTTCCGCAGAGACGTACGGAGAATTCATAATGGAATATTTAAAAGTTTTCGCAGTTACGGAGCCAATCGATAGAAACTCGTTTCATGATATCAGGAAAAACGTATTATTACAATCTCTGATTTGTGAGAAAATATACCTGAGACACCAGGCCTATCGCCAGAATCGACTAGAATCTGGATAAGACTCGGAGTACGTCAGCGAATGTCGTGCCTCGCATCCTGCAGCTTCCGCAGAGACGGAGAACCCACAATGGAATATTCACAAGTTTTCGCAGTTAACGAGCTAATCGACGGATACTCGTTTCATAATATGAGGAAAAACTTATTATCACAATCTTTGATTTGTGAGAAAATATACATGCGGAGGCATATACATGTATACGCAGCATAGGTACCATCGGTAGGCATCGGTGTACTATTTATAGATTATAGAAGTCACAGGCTCCGGGTTATATGCGTGTCCATCCTCCTTCGTTGGTGTTGTAACAGATGGTTTATTTTTTTGGCTGAAGTCAGCCGAGCGGCGTGACCGAGGAACCTCGCGAATGAGGTAACAGATAATTCTGGGTTGAATGCTTCCTTGCTGCTCGTCGGATAAATAATGATGATGACGATGATTCATTGACGTCTCTGAGCTGGACGGGGAGAGGGAAAATGAAAGAAGTTGCCAGGCTCGGTGACGAGGCATTTTTTCGACGAGCTTACGATACGGAGTCATTGACGAATTTCCTTATTTGCTTGCTTCACACAGGCATGCATAGACGACGATCTGGACATGGTGGAATTTCTCGTGGAGCAAGGCGCCGATATAAATCGAGGTGACAACGAAGGCTGGACACCGCTGCACGCGACCGCTTCCTGCGGCTTCATATCCATCGCGAAGTTAGTGTCATCAACGATCGATCCGAAAATAAAATATTTCGCTGAAACAATAAAGTCGAGGTAAGCAACTTGGACAGTAAAATAACTCGCCTCCCGATTTCAGATACTTGATAGAGCAAGGATGTAATCTCGCAGCGGTGAACAACGACGGCGAACTGGCTCTCGACATCGCCGAGAGCGACGAGATGGAGGACATGCTGCAGCAACACATCAACAAAGCGGGTAACTTAGCTTCTCGATCGTTTCACGAATACCATGACCCTGGGTGAAGACTCACGTTCGATCTATCGCAATTGATCGTCAGGTATCGACTGCGACCAAGCTAGAAGCGAGGAGGAGAGATCGATGCTGAACGACGCGAGATCCTGGAGATCGGGAGCACCGGGAAAAGACGCGATCCATCCACGTTCCGGCGCGACGGCGCTTCACGTCGCCGCCGCAAAGGGTTACATCAAAGTTATGAAGTAAACAATATCAGCACGTAATCACTATTATCCTTCTAACCGATTGAGGCTGTAACTAGGTGCTTTTTGCGGATCGAATCGGAATCATGTCGTTTATCTTTATTTTTATTTAATATTTATTATTAATTATTTCTTCTCGAGGCGGAACGATTCGTACCTGCCGTTCGGATTATCGTCGGTCTTTATTATCGAAATACAATCTGAACGAGGTTCGCAAGAAGATACTTAGATATAGTTCTGTTTGAAGGTTTCAGTTTGTGGTCTAGGCAAAATTTCAACTTTTGCCATCACTTTCCAGCATCTTACTGCAGGCACGGTGCGATGTCAACGTCCAGGATTACGACGGCTGGACGCCCCTCCACGGGGCCGCGCACTGGGGCCAACTCGAGGCTTGCAAGCTCCTCGCCGATAACTATTGCGACATGGATATGAAAAATTTTGCCGTAAGTACCGAAAAATTAGCGTCAAAGGGTTTTTTTTTTTGTAAATCGGGAAATCGTACTGACTCTGCATTCGATCGTCCGCAGGGCCAAACAGCGTTCGACGTTGCTGACACGGATATTCTCAAGTCCCTCGAGGAGCTCAAGAAGAAGCAACAGGTCATGCTGAAGGATCATCCTCAGATAATCAACAAAAAACAGCCGACGGTACCAAAGAAACGGTACGTGTTTGTCGATTTCAGAAGGAAAAAAAAATACCGCCACGCTTCGATGGCGACGAACTGTATCCTCGATTTATTTTATTTTCACAGTGTGTCGACAAATAACGACAATGTCATTGTCAGCCAGGAGGGAGACGAAGCGTTCGAGGAAGAAACTCCGAACAAGGTGAAGAAAGTCGAATTGGAGATTCAATCGGACAAGGATGATTCCAGTACCGGAACGAACAGTGACGTGGGTGAGTTTCGAATTGTTTTGCTCTTTTGCTCGTTTTATATATATAGAGTAATACAGATTGCAAAGTATTCCGATAGATGAGAGAATAAAAATTCGATTAGTCCTCTCATAAATAATAATAATAATATTAAAGATAGCTTTGTATGCGTATGCGGAAAAGTAGCCCTTCCGGTTTACATATAACTAGTATAACATTGTGCTATGCATCGTCAGCATAATTCGCGTTTTTCGTGCGCATGCTGCGTGGATAGAGGGTGGAGGTGATACAGAAACCGAAGCGAGCGAGGAAGAAGGTGATTCTGAGATTAGCTCAGACTCGCGGGACTCCTCTTGCTCCGAGCGTTCCAATCGTTCCCATCAGTCGAATCAATCCGTTTGTCAAACGGACGACGGTGAGTTCCCCCCACGGATGTTTCTGTCTGTTTACCCACCATGTGCTACCCCGAAACGCCCCGTGTTTCGCGTTTATTCGTCGATTCCGCACGGTCGTTACTCGGAGGAGAACCTCACAATTTTACTTTCTTTCTGCAGAGAAGAAAAATAGAGCGAACAGGGACGAGACGGTGTCTCACGGTCCGGTTTCTCCCATCGAGACGAACAAAGTTCCTAATCAAGCTCCGATATTGCCGCCAAAACAACAACAACAACAGGCCGAGAACACCGAGGAAGGAACGATTCCGTCCTGGCGGCGCTCGGGCTCCTTCCGGAGCAGGATTCAAGATCCGGACGCAGCAAATTCGGTTACCGCCGGTAAGACCGAGCTTCGCTTGGGTCAACTACATAAGACTAAAAAAAGAAAGCAACATTGCGAATCATGCGAATTGCGCTGATAGTGTCGGTGATTTTTTTTAGCCCGTGAATGAAACCGTATTTGCTTAGCCAATGATTATTATTCGCAGGAATAGAGGACATGGAGAAAGCAACGGTAAAGTCACCGGTGATACCGAACAAGGTGAACGTCGAGCCGGAAGTAGTGCTCAGAAGAACTCACAGCTTCGAGACGGACGAAAAGTAAGTGTGCACAGGTCGAGTTCGTTAACCCATACGTACACAACGTAATATCATTGTCGTTTACAGTTTTTTTGTGGCTTAATTTTTTATTTATATTTCGTACGTAACACACAAGCTATTCTAATTTCACCTCCGCATTGTTTTTTTTTCTCCACGCCCAAGCAAGAAAATGCTCGAAGCAATTAGAATATTCCGGGGGAGAGATATTTATTATGACCCCGAAGATATTTGCATGATATTGAATTTCATTTCCGGCGGGTCTCTGTTAATGCACAATCAAACTTTGCACGATGCAAAACACAGTCATTATGACTTGATAAAATTGACTCGCAGCAAACACTTTTTGAAAGGTTTCAATGCTATTTAAAATATAAAAAATATTTCATCAATTTTAAAAAATACTTGTGAAATGTTGTTAAAACATATCAAAAATATTTTTTCTCCGCTCATAAATCTTGCATTGAAATATTTTAGAAATGTTTCGCTGAAATATTTTTTTTTTATTTCACTGAAATGTGAAAGATTGTATCACCAATCAAAACCGCATATACACACCCGGATAAACATCGAACATTCGTAGAAACATTTCGGTGAAACATGGAATGAAAAATATTTCAAAATATTTTATCACTACGTTTCAGAGATATTTCGAATGTCAGAATATTTTTATAGAATATTTCAAGATATTATTTTCATATATTTTAGAAATATTTCGTAAGATTTGAAACATTGAAAATATTTCAAAATATTTCGTGCCATATGCGTACCCTCGTGCAGGTATCTTCAGAGTGATTATTTATTCCTGGTTCAAGCATTTTACACTTGAATCAAGAATTTATCTCTCCCCGGAATATTATGGCTTGCTTCGAGCATTCTCTTCTCAGGGCGTGATAGCCGCAATGAATAACTGAACTATGAGACACATAGTCTGCCAATTGGCAATTAAATCAATCAGCAGGGAGATCGAATCGGTCTGCGATTCAATGTCTCTGCCGTCCCCGAAAGTGCCATTAAGAATAGACGAAAGAGAGAAAAGAATTAGATTGTAGCTGTGTGCATGGCATGATGCATGTTGCGCAGGTTCTATGAGCAGTACCTGGCATTGCGAGCTCGAATCAAGGCATCCTCCTGCCCTACACTCCATCGCTGCCACCCAGCTACTCCCACTCACACCAACGCTACGACTACTCGTTCAGCGTCCTTACGCGAAACTCACAGGTATACACGCATGGTTACATTTTTTTTGGTTTTTTTACGTTGTTTATATCTCTACATAGCAAAGCAAATTTTCTTCGAGTGAAATATTATCCCGTAACATAGATAGTATAATTAAAAAATGTAAAAAAAAGTTCCTCGCTTCAAGACATCAGCTTGTGTCTCTCGGCTGAATAAAATTACTTCCGTCTGCAATCGCTCCACGACAGTTTTCTAACGATAAATTTCTTGTGGCCACAGGAGGAAGGAGGTGAAATTGAATCTCGAACTCACGAGAGTACCGCAGGGAAGCAATCCAACATCACCGACTTCACCGTCGAACAAGCTGTCGGCTTCACTGCCAACGGCCACAACGACAACGTCCACTGCCACGACGACGACCACCACCACGAGTCCCGTGCCCGCGAATCAAATTCGCAGGTACGTGATTGAAAAAAAAAGAAAAAGAACGATCGTCATTAAATCGAGTCACGTTTATCGTGAGACAGATTATCGAGAGTCTAGGCATATACGCTCGCTAGAGAATGAATGTTCGATGTGTAAACGTTTCGTGTATCAATGGGCAGCGCTCAGCCGGTGGAGGTAACGTCGGCGATCGTTACGCCAACGAACAATTCAACACCGAGTACCGCGACACCGACGACGCCCGGCGGGAGCAAGCTCAGTCCAGGAAATATCTTCAAGAATTTCTTCAAGTGCGTAAACCACGTATCGCTCAGCTAGGAGGACAATTTTTCGCAAGGCGTGAAAACCCCTCGTGACGCGTGTTTTCCGCGTGACAATAAACGCATATTCATTATCGTTCTTTCCGTTGGCATCAACACAGCATGGAATCGTTTGCTTTTTCGTGTCATCTTTTTTTTAAATTTCTTTCTTCTTTTTCACTCATTCAAGTAGCTCGGCAGATTCCGCAGAAATGTATTCACAGCGTCGCGAGAAGCCCCGTCGCACCCGCCGAGGACGAGGAGCTTTTGTATTATTTTGTATTATTTTGTGCAGGATCAGGACAGAACACGTGTCCACGCTCACTAGCACGAGGCAACAGAGTCGGCAATTGCACAGACGCGGGCGACAATCCACCACTGATTATTTATTTATTACTCGTCTTTTCGTATGATCTCTTTTTAGCTCTCGGCTTGCCAGCTCCGACGAAAGACACAGTATTGCAGTAGCGAGCCGGCAGGCTCGACATCGGGGCATTTTTTACTTTTCGACTATCTTTTTTTTTTTCATTTCTTAAGATTGTGTGCACAAGAGACACTGTGTTTGAGTCATGTGCTTGACATCCGTTTACTTGAAGCTTACGATATTTGGCTTTGTTTTACTTTTTTTTAACTCGAGTGGAGCTTGAACCCGTTGTACTAATGAGAAACGCCACCCTTCGAGGAAGATATTTAAACGGTTATTCAAATATGCGCAGATCGTTTGTTCCACCGGTGAGAGACGAGGAGAGCGAAACCCAGAGGAAAGCCCACGCCAAGAGAGTCAGAGAAACTCGACGCTCCACTCAGGGCGTCACGCTGGACGAGATCAAGAGCGCTGAGCAGCTCGTCAAGAAGAAACAGCAACAGAACAGCGATCCGCCGTCGACGACCGTCACCGCGCCGACCACGACTACCACCAACACACAGGTAGAATCCCATTTGCACAAGACCACGAGCCTTGTGTGTCTACACTCGGGGCATTGCAAAAAAAGAATCAAGCTCGAGCGCGACATTCGTGACAATGCGTCCGAACGATCGAAGAGTAACCGCAGCTCGATCGGCCAGCGAACCGATGCGAATGCGTTACAAATGGATCGCGACGAGAGTATCGACATTTCGCGCTCGAGACGCAACGGACCCGGGAACGCCGAGGCGCTCGTTCAGCTCGAATCTGTTTACAATTTTGCTTGTTCCGTGCCGCGCACTGCGAACAGAACGAGCGTCGCTGAATCCTCTACCGATCGCCGCCGAAAGGTAGACGGCCCGACGGAGCTTTCGTCGAGAGATACTAATTCAGGTTTTAGATTAAACATATTCGTCGGAATAATCGTCGCTCTCGCTATCCCTCACGTCATGTTTGCGAGTCACTGAAAAAAAAGCGATCTGCGGCGCTGACGCCGATGTGATACTATTTTTTGTTTTTGTAAAAAAAGAAAACATTTTTATCGTACGTAGGTGAATGCCGAAGCACATTTCCCACATCTGCGATTCGACGATTCCGCATGGCCGAACACTGTTCACCATCGTTTCGATCGTTAGGGTGTTTTCTTTTTTGTTTTGTTTAATGGTAAGTTGCTCTACGATACGAGATGTAAAAAACAAAGTTTCGATAAAGTTCAACAAATACATAGAGAAATTAAGATTTTTTCAAATTATTTTTTATTCAACTCACTCGAGGATCCAGTATAAATATCCTGGTAATACTAGAGACAATGGTTTATTGGGTTTTGTGTTCGTCCATGTTATAGTTTTGTTCATTACCGACGTAACGTGAGGAGTAGCGATAGATCGGTCGTTACGAATTTGGCAATTCCCATGAAAGGGTATACGTATACATGCTCGTTTGTCGCTGAATAGAGATTGAAGTTATTGGTTGAAGGGTGTTTACGTGACATTTAACCGTCGTGACGAATCACAGCTCCGCTTTGATAGGGGGCATTCCACGTCAAGTCGAACGGCCCAATACCCTGACCCTCGTAGATCAAGTTCGTGATGTAGTGTTATATAGTGTGAGTATCTGAATTTTGTTCTCACATTTGAATAGGCTCTTGTTTTCAAAGTAGCTGATAGGTGTGTTAATCGTTCGAATTATGATAATATGATAATAGATGCTGAAAAATTAATACAAAAAAGATTTTTTAAAAAGTTGCTCGTACTTGAAAAATGTTGATAAAATTTACGAAGATAGTTAATCAAAAATAGTACATTCTTTGTAGACGACGTTTTTTTTACGACCAAAAGTTTCAGAGATACAATAATTTGTAAAATTAACACGCCTATCTGCTAACTTGAAATCGGGAGTCGACAAAAATTTGAAAAAAATGGCGGATACTCGCACAATATAATACAACATCGCAAACTTTCACCTTGACCTAAGAAGGTCAGGGTTTTGGGCCGTTCGACTTGGCGTGAAATGCCCCATATACATTCCCGATTAACATGTCAGTCCCGGTTCGCGTTGCGACAGTGGTTTTCGTACGGTCGCACGGCGAAACGTAGATATTAAAAAATGTTCTCGCGCAGACTCCGAAAAGTCGGCGACGTTGTGCAATCCACTCTCGGAACGATCGAACTGGGATTAAAATGTGACAAACTCATTTTAACTTTATTTATTTATTTATTTATTTTTTCCTAAAAACCCAGCCCGCAGCTTCTCTCGGCCAAACAGCCTCGATCACAGCTACGATAACAACAGCTACCCCTACAACCGTGACAGCAAACAAACCCCCCGAGGAAACTAACTTGCCTGAAAGACGGCCCTCTTGGCGGCTCAGGGTAGATAACGGAAGCAAGGTCTGTGGCTCATCTCAACTTGAAGTAAACAGAATTAGGAATCGTCCGAACGATAATTGGTGCTCGTGGGTAATGGATTTATTTGGCTGGTACAGCGAGTAGACGAACGGACGTTAATTCCCGAGAATCGTTAACGTTTCTCGTCGATTACCTCGGCGAGGGAATTTGATTACTACCACGAAAAAAAAAACAGTAATGTCGTCTACACGCTGTACGTACGTTGTATATACTTCGTCACCGCGTAGTTTGTAATCGTCGGTATGGTGAAGTTTGTGCATGATTTTAGTTCGTAGACGAGTGTAATTAGTAATTAGCATATGTTGTCTTTGCTTCTGTGGTGTTGTATTATATATTTTAGTTGTACGATAATGTAGATAAATCGTACACGTAAATCTTGAATAAAAGGGGAAAGCTGGTGTATAAACGCACAGGTACGTTAAGATTTAAAAAAATTGAGCTATCGATGCACGTGTAGCCGCCAGGGATTATCTTTACAATGTATTCCATGATAATTTCGGAATTTTTAATTTTTTTTTATTGATTCTCGAGAAGGCATTATCGCCAGTAAAGGGATGTACTTTATTTACGTTATGTTTATATATCACGTTACGGTACGCATGCTCCGACGGTGCTAAACGATAACTATTCGTCTGTTGTACATTATTACGAAAAATCGATTGTGACGTTATTTCCTATCTGCACGACCATCGCCGTTTTTCGATTGTTTTTTTTCTTTCTTTTACCATCCATTGTACACGACTACAGTTGTATACTATTAAATTATGTATGCATCGTCAGTAGATTTTCGTTACTTTGCACCGATTACAGAGAGAAAATATTGTCTTTTCCCGTCTTCGCTAAAGTAACCACATTCCTTGCGCGCAACACGACCGGAAAATCGTCCGTTATTGATCAATGATCATTATTAACTTGTGGGCTTGTGCACTACCGTTTCATGACTCCCTGGGGAATAATATCGCTCATTACTCCCTCTTGGAAGCTCTATTAATCCTGGGGCAGTACCAGTCATTCACGTGTGCAACGATTTTGCGGCGCAAGAAATGTAGTTATTTCAACAAAGTTGGAAAAGAAGTATCGTATGCTACACGGGATCGAGCGGATTTTCACCCCGTGCGAGTTTTGCCATGTCTCGCTTCGCTCGAGCAGCGAACTCTACACATGGTGAAAATCGAGCACTTCCCTCCCTTGTAACATAATATACTAATTCTGGAGTGGTGGTGAAGACATTTGATACTAAATTCCCGTTGATCAGTTTCAGCTGGAGGATGCCAATAACAGATCGTCTGACACGACCACCGCGTACATCAGGCGACCGTCCGGTGGGACAGGCATACCTCGGCCGAGTTCAGCTCCAGTGGACACTATCGCGGCAAGTACCGCCGATACGACGGTGACTTTACCTCTCAGACGGCCTTTGAAACCACCAGAGGATAAAGGTACGTCCTCTCATCGTTACTCGCCGAAGCAAATTTACGCATTTTTATTTCAATTGACTCTCCCTATTCGCTTTGAAATAATAAATTCAAAGCGTAAAATTAATAAATAGTAATTTACGAAAATAGTGCGCTAAAACTTTTTTTTTACGAGTGTGAGTTTGCAGCGCGAGCCGAAGCTGAGTGCTGCAATCGTACGAGTTCAGAAAAACTTTTTCAAACGAGTGTCATTTTCGCACAGAGTGTAATAAAACGTATTTACGAAATTTAGTATCAACGATGAATTAATTAAAAAATTTAATGGTTGCAGAACAAGACAAGGAGAACGACAGTAGAAATGCACAGGCCACTCAAGCTGTTATACAAAGGAGGCGACGACCCAAAAGAAGATCTACCGGAGTCGTTCACGTCGATATGGATGTAAGTAAATCCGTGTTCTGGCACGAATATCTCTGGCTTCGGTCGAACTTTTTTTGTCATCGTGGCGAGAAACTTCTCAGAATCTCCGTCACTGACCCAACCGTCTTATTTATACGTGCCAATATGTTTTCGAAGCGTGTCCGAGTCACAAAGGCTCCCGCGTAGGTGGAACAAATCACTATTTTGCACGACTTTCGCGTCAATATCTATTAATAATAGCTGGGCGTTCCATTTCATGCGAGCCAGTAGAATAGCGCGGATACCGAATACATTTTTCAATATAATTTATGTTATTATTATAATCATTATAATAATCATTATTTGTATTGTTTCATTCGATGCAACATTATCCAACTTGACTCTGATCGATTAATTATATATTTTTTTATACAGGAAATCGATCCGGACAAGCAGGACATCTCGGCTGGCGGCGATTGCGACGAAACTAAGGTCAATCACAGCGAGGTGCGTTTTACACTATTTCTTTCGACACACCGAGAGAGAATGCTTATTTAGCGTTTTGCGAACGAGGCCAAGGTGGCCCGGCAGCCGTTGCTGCTCTCGCTGGCTTGTTGCACGCACACGAGTTATTTTCGAGAGGAAAAACGCTGCGTTTCACGTGAGAAGTCACCTCCTAAAAAAAAAAAAACTGCGTGAATTTTACGTTCCGTAACGGCGTGCACGGCGGTGTCACCGCCCCTAATAACTCTTCGATACATTGCCAAGTATAATGCTTCGACTCGGGCCGAGCCGGTGGGTATTGGCAGACTCGGAGTCTCCCGCACGGCACCGGCCCGTATAACAACCAACGATAATCACTGCATAACATTTAATCTATTTTACACCTTACCGGCGGTCGGGCGTTATTTCTGGGACAGCTTTGGTCGAAGATTAACCTCTATTCTTGCATACCCCGGACAAAAATAGTCCGCGATCTGCGCGTTCGGAAGAGTCTCCCGTCTCCTCCGAAAATATGCACGGAGAAACCCGGTTTGCAACGTCGAATCCATATTGTTCTTCGAAAACGGCTCGGCGGGAGTCAACAATTTTCCGCAGAGCAATTTCTTGCGTCGTCGGGTTTTCGGGCGAGCCCGACTGGAAAACGATCGCCGCGGCTTCCACCTCGCGTGTCTCTCCGTTGTATACATTAATAGTCTATACTTAGGTGCTCCCTACTAGTTTTGATATTTAAAGACCGCTCGCCCGCTCAATGTTTTAAATATAATTGAGGCCTGCAGACGCGCTGCCCTAACGAATTATGAACCCGAAGAATTTTATCGAGAACAATGACCCTCTGCGATTTTGATCGAAACAAAATAACGACCTACGCCGTCTCGGATTAAATAGCCCTGGCGACGATCTTAAAAATCTAGAGCAGCGCATTGCCAAGTAATTGTGCGCAGGGAGCGGACTGGATCGCGAATACTGCGTTACGTCTGGCCCGACGGACAGGAATGAAAAAGGTCCACGAGGGGCCGGAGACCAAAACGAGGCAAAAAGAAAAGGGTTCATGAACGCGTACCCCGGGTTTGTGGATCTATAAATAATAGGTCGACATTTGCAGGGCCGCGATCGTTTGACATTTGCCACGGGTACGAGAGCGCCGCAGCCCTTGCTTTATTATCCGGCGGCTAAACTGATCCGGAGATCAGCGGCGACCGGTTCGAATGAATAACGCAGAAATCGGGCGATTTATATCCTCTCTCGCAGTACAACAGAAAGAACGCAGCGCACTTTGCCCGACAGCGGTTTAAAAAATGTGTGCAACTGCGCCACATCGGTAACCGAATCTTGAAAGCACTCAGCCATATTATAAATCAATCCTTAATTTTGACTATAGAATCGTCAGTGTAAATCGACCTCGTCGCTGCTATTTCGATCGATGGCTTGCCCGCGAGATTTTGTAGTTGATTAGTTAAAAGCCTCTGTCCGACGTAAGCCAGGAACTCCGAAGTCATCGAGGAGATGCGTGCACCGTCGAAGCCCACGACTCGGGAGAATCGTCGGTTCGGGGTCCCGCGTGCGAGATCTATTAATAGACGCCATCCACGGCGATACGGACAGGGTGAACTGGCTGATGACTGTGTAGTTTTCCTAGGCGGTTCGCTCTCCGTCAGTCAAACACTTGCTGTCAGTGGATCAAGACGACGCTCGATCCGTGGACCCGGTGGCCCCTCTCCGATTCGTCACCCGTGCGACAATTGATCTTCGTTCGATCCGATCCAGGAGTGACGGTGGTTATGGGCCGATGCTGCCAGTGAATCGGAGAACGACGGAGGGGGGATGCTGAAAGATTCAGCGACCACCGGAAATCTCGTCAGTGAAACGGATTACCGTGCCGAAGCTCGAACATCGATTTGATTCGATCGATCTTTGTCTTTCCTCGACGAAGGGAAATGTCGTCGTACAGAAAGAGAACTCAGGCGAAGCCTACGACGGCCGCGGGTCTCAGGGCCCAAGCCTCGGCGAACGGCAGTTCGATATTCGGCAATCGGCCGAGAAGTATCGCGGGACTGTTCAGTGCCAATCAGAGCAGTTACTCCAGCCTCCTCGGTATGAGCCCCACGAATTCGACTTACTCGCCCTCGATACTCAACAAATCGAACAAGAGCGCAGGATCGTTCCTGAAAAACTCTTACTCGAATTCGGTCAACAACTTGAACTATCAGAATCCTTACACGACGTACGGTGGAACGACTTCCGGTTACGGCGGTCTCACGTTACCGGCCGCACACTCGTCCGTCAGCTCCCTCAACCTCGCTGCGCCGTCCACCAGTTACAATTATCACAATCACAGTGCCAATAGTTATAACGGAAATAATCGGCTACTCGCCCAGAGAACCGATAGCTTCAACAGGACGAAGACGAAACCGTCCCCAACTTTCGGATCTAGGAGCACCAGTCTCCAGAGCTTAGCGGGCTCTGAGGGATACATTGTAAGAGATCGATTGCGAATGTCTTGACTGTGAAATATACAACGGAGCTGGGCAGAGTACCAAAAAATATTCCAAGTACAAAGTATCGCAAATACTTGAAGTATCGAGTACTTTTTGTTCTTCAAGCATCAACTACTCTCTGTACTTGTCTGTAAGTGTCAAGTACTTTTGGTACTTGAAATATGAAGTACTTTTTGTATTTGAAATATGAAGAACTTTTTTGTACTTGAAGTATTTCTCGAGTACTTTTTCCGAGTGCTTTTCGCAATAAGGTTCGTAGCGTTAAGCCGTATCTAGGCTTTGATAAAAGGTTCAAAGTAATTTGCACATGGCTTCTTAATTGTAAAAAATAGCTAAGTGAAATATTTCGTCATTCATCGTTTTGAGGCTATTTTTAATGTATTCTTCAATTTTTTGACACAAAAAATAAATTCATGAAATAATGCCAAAAAAATGTAATTTAAAAAAAAACGAAAAGGTACCTTCTCGTTTTTTCTTTATGACATTTTTTAATGGCATTCTTTGAAAATATATTTTTTTGAATACACTCTCCTTGAAATTAAAGTTATTGGAACGTTTAGACAGATACATTATACATGAATAGAATTACTGTGTCATGCTATCCCTAATGCGAGTGTGTACTCAAAGAATACTTGTTTTTGGTACTCGAAGTACTAAAAAATACTTTAGTACAGGAAGTACTTACTTGACGTACCGAACAAGTACCCGGTACTCCAAGTTCTGCGCAGCTCTGATATACAATATACTGTTATCCAAAGGCCAGAGCACTGTCGCTAATCTTATGATTTTTATTTTCTGTTTCGCAACGCCAGAGCGGTAACGAAAGGTCGGGACGGTCGAGCAGACTCGGTTCCGTGACCTCCGTGTCGTCGGAGGCACCAGCAGCACCCTCAAGGACCAAGTCGGTAACCTCGGAGAACGGAGAACTCGACTACAAGAAACTGTGGGAAGAGTCGCAAGCCGAGAACGAGAGACTCAAGGACAAGCTTCGCCGGTCGGACGAACAACTGAAGGAGGCTCGCAGCCTGCTGGACAAGGCCCAGGTGGCGCAGAACAAATCGTCCCTGTCCGAAGCGGAGAAACGGGAGAGGAGGGCTATGGAGCGGAAGCTCTCCGAGATGGAGGAGGAGCTCAAGGTAACCGATTCCCTTCCCACTTCCGTATTGCATTAATTGTTTTTTTTCTTTCTTTTTTTTTTGCACTATGAGTGAAGAGGGAATGCAAATCTGCGTGGTGGTAGGTTCTTTCGTCTGTTCTCGATCCTCTCACACGGTCGAATTATATATTTAAAAAAAAAACAAATTGTGCACAAATCGTAAAAGCTCTCCTTCAATCGCCACGAATCGGACCTCGATGCTACTCCGAGAGCTTGTGTCTAGCTCTGCGCTATTGACGTTATGCGTAATTATGCGAAACGGCAGACAGCGATCGTCCATGTCGCTCAGTAAATTTTTTGAAATTCTATCTATCGTCCATGTTATTAGTTAGGTTGCACGCTCAAGTTTTTTGGAATTATGTTTTGACTGTTGCAATTGAGTGCAGGAACGGTGCTAGTTTTTTTTTTTTTTTTTTCGATCGTCGATCGTTTCTACCGGACGGGGCCGGGCTTCGACGCATTGCTTTTTGTTTATTTTTTATTCTTTTTCATTCACCACTTCTTCTTTTTTTTTGCTGCCTCTACTGTTGTTATCGAACATTTCTCCGTGTATCTTCACAAATTTTGTATATAATTATTTCGTTACACATTTTACCACGGACATCCTATTATTATCCCGGTACAACATTTATATTGGCACAGCAACGTAGAACGTATCGTTTTACTCTCACTCTGTCTCTTCGTCCGTCTGTATCTTTTTCTGTTTATTCATGGTTTTGGGTTTTTTTTTCTCGTTTTACATTTTTTTTTTGGGACTTTCGATGGAAGGTGAGAGGGTTATGGGCTAACCGTTTCACTGTTTACAGCAATTGCAAAAGCTCAAAGCCGAAAATGAGCGATTGAAAGCTGAAAATCGGGCACTTACCCGCGTCGTATCCAAACTCACCAATACTACTAAATAGGTAAAGGATATAATGACAGCATCTGCGTTTAACAAATATACATTTTTACGATACATAAAACATTAATCAATTCATCAATGACAAATTATTTGTTTCTTTTAATTTTTTAACTTTCCGAATTGCCGTATTAAAAAAACTATAAAACGATATTTACGCTACACTCACGTTTTCTCTTTGTCACGCGAACTAAACTCCGCAGATCGTTGAGATTCGACTCACCCTTTTTTCTCTTCTTTTTCTTACTTTATACGCTCGCCTCGTCAATACGATATTTTGACGCTTCTAAAATTAAAAAAAAAAAAAAACCACGCGATACGTTAAAGCCAGTTGATCTTCGTGTTAGATATATATGTGTATTTAATACATATCGTTGGCAAACTGGAACCACGGTTGATTATCGACATCGCTCAACTGAAAAGCAAGAACCCTCGAGCGACTTGCGTAGCAGCATGTGAATCGATTACCTTGATTTTGATGCGTTGCCAAAGACGCTCCGTCGTACATCTCGACAGCATGTTATCTCTCACTCCTTCACCGAACTGTCGAACATACGAGGAATACTCTATACATTTTTTTTTCTTCTTTTTGCTACGGTTTTTCCTTTGGTCCCTCTGGATTTAGCGCCTGAATACAATAGATCCCTCTTTTGAGTGAAAAACAAATTGCGGAGTTACTAATTTTTCTCACTAGTCAACCTTAACAGTTATTAATAATGCTCTCACATTTTTTTAAAATTATTACAGCTCTGTCATATCGCATGTGTGTGCCGCTTAATCTTCGAATACTTCCTCTTCTTGGGCATGGCATTTTCACTTAGCCGAGGCTCTTGTATGCGTGTGTGTTTTTTACCGAACGATTGACCCAGACTCAGTTCCTCGTCAATATAAACCCCGAGGTTTCTGTAAGCAATGAGACGTGAAAATGTATAGTTTTTAAGGAAGTACTTGCGGACAGTCCGACACCACGTAAGTTCAGAGAGAATTGAGAGAAGTATTGCGAACAGTCCGCGATGGGATAAAAAGCTGAAAAAAATCAAGCATATAGACGGTGCTGAAAATAATGGTTTTGCATAATAATAATTCCAGAATGTTATTAACAAATGAATGAAAAAAGTGCTCAACAAAACACCCGGCAACCTAACTTTTTTTATGAAGACGATTTGTAAATATTTCTAATTACGTATGAATTTTTCAGAATTTTTTTTACTTTCCGAAAAATTCGTTTGAAATTAATTGAAAAACGCAGTTTTCAAAAACTACACAAAATACTGAAAAAATTTATATGTATTCGGAACAATTATCAAATCGTTTTCATAACAAAAAAAAGTTAGGTTGCCGGGTGTTTTGTTGAGCAATTTTTTTTCATTCATTTGTTAATAACATTTTGGAATTATTATTGTGCTAAATCAATGTTTTCAGCCCCTTCCACACCCTTGATTTTTTCAGATTTTTATTCCATTGATAAGTGTTGCTAATTCTCTCTCAATTCTCCGTGAACTTACCTGAAGTCGAACTGTCCGCAAGTACTGCCTTAATCACTCACGTCTCTTGATGTCCCCCTCGCCTAAACTTTTTTTTATCACTTGTCCATGAATACCGAAGCATTTAATTATCTCGTCATTAGTACTACCTCGTTACGACGTAACCGAACATAGCCAACGAACTAATGCCTCGCGATAGATCCCAGAAAAAAAAATATGCTTCTCTCTTCTAGGTCATGGAACAATTGAAGTGCGAAAATCAGAGGCTAAAGGACGAGAACGGCGCCTTGATAAGAGTTATTAGCAAGCTCTCCAAATAACTCCGAAACGAACGAAACCAGCGAGTTTACATTTACTGTTTTCTCTACGTTGTATTATTACAATATTGTGAATTATTTTAACTGTAAACCATTATCATTACTATGTTGACCATATTTCTATATTACAGATGGATTGATCTTTGTGTTAGTTATTTAATTTATTGCTACGGATTCAGTTACTCTTGTGGCTGTGCCAAATGCGAATGATAGATGACGCTTTGTTTTTTGTTTTACTCTTTTTTTTTTTAATATCGCGATTACTTAACTTCAAAAAGGGCCTAGTATTTCGGTCACTCATCTCGATCTGAGAGATTCGTGCAATCTTCGGCACTTCGTAGGAGGTCAATATTTCAAAGTCTGATCAAATGCTTCACCGGAACTTAGATATTTTATAGAGAGAACAATTCGTAGAGTCCGAAGCTTCGCATCTTTCGCGATTGTCACAAAAAAAAAATACGAACGATATAGAACGGACGTTAACAATTTGATAAGACTCGATTGTAATTATGTAGATATCGTTTCATTTTTTTTTTTTTTTTTTGCACTCTCGCAGGATCGGCAAGGCTTCTCACTCTGTCGTAAGCGCTGCGCGACAACGCGTTTTAATCGTGCGAATAAATAATTCATATTACCATTATATCACATTTCTAAAGGTACGTCGTTGCTACGTAATATTGGCGTCTGACATATTGTGATCTTTTATAAGACATTTATAGTTAGAGAATTGAGTATAAGCTGGAAAAATATATAATGTACATTTTTAACAATATATACTATATTTAACGATTAAAAACGATAAAACAAAAATTCGAGCAACTCGAGATTTTTCGCTAGAAGAGCGTTAATATCTCCGCTGCTCAAGTGGCCTTTGCGAGAAGACTGCAATTCGTAAACTCATCATCATCAATGCCATAATCCAAGGCTCAGCATGCAAAGAAACGAAAAAAAAAATTATATACACGAGACAATATGCATTTTTTTCTGGGCCGCGTTCCACTTGCGCAGAATCTATATCGCTTCGGAGCCGAACATTGCAAACGACGATTTTTCGAAAGATTTTTTACTGAATAAAATTTTGTTTGTTTCTTCACAGTCCGTTCGGTGTGTACCTCGTCGAGTTATGGCTCTAATGTAAAGAATGATAAAAGAGATCCACGAAAGTACAATAATTCTGGACTGTCCATCGATGTTAGATGTAAAACGTAATTCATTCGTTGCCGCGAGCGAGAGTGATTTTGCGGCGCATAATTGACGAAGTATACAGATTAACGAGTATCTAGTGACCTTGTAAACTTTTGTAAAAAAACAAAACAAAAAAAAAACAAAAAACAAACAAACAAAAAGTATGAAGTCGGCATAGTTGTTTCATAACGAATTTACAGAAAAATAACACGATTTAGAAATAACCGATTAGCTGTTAGGGACTTCCATTATATTGTATAAATAGTGATATCCATGTGCTTATTGTATTATATAGTTATCGAAGTGTTCAAGTGAAACTTTCGGCGCATATACGATATCCGTTACTGTACAGCTGTTATGAGAATTTATCGACGATTAATGTGTCACGCAGGTCGATCTTTATCAAAAGAAAAAAATGAAAACAAATAGGCCACGTAATTTATTTACAAGGATATTAACATTTTAGCGGTAAGATCGCGAGCGGAGATAATGCGCGTAACCGGAGCCGGGTAGTTGAACGAACGGCGACGAAAAATTTGTAGATAGGCTGCATCGGAGCGATGGAGAGAGAGAGACACGTGGGAAAATACACGTTGTGGTAGAAGGTAGCGTGATTGATTTTATGTAGTATTGTAATATCAGCGTTAACGTATTTATTTTAAAGTTACTCTCGTGCAAAGTCTAGTTCGGGAGGAGAGTTGTTAGCAAGATGTATCGAAACTGTGTATCACCGTGCTTAATTGTCGAATATGTATTGTTAGAAATTCACAACCGATTTGATAAAGATTGGCGTCCGTTGATGAGCGGGTGCCTCTCGCCAAATTGCCTAACTCTTGTCACTACCGCGTACGAGATAGGAGATCGCTAGTGCCAATCGGACTAATAATCGTGTACGACGGTGTCGTTTTTCGACGACGCCAACTTCTTGATTCGCCCACAATTCACCGTTCGAGTTTACGACGGTAAGAGACACATCGTCGTCACACGGAAACTATATCGCGAATAAGATCAATAATCGTTACGCAGGCGGGGACTGAAAAAAAAACTCTAGTCTCCGAATTTCATTGTACCACAATTATTTATTTCCTACTTGATTTTGTACTTTGTGACTATAATCATATTGAAACAAACACAAAACCAACGATGCGAACTCAGAACTTGGAAATGTGTTTTATATTTCTGATGTTTTTAACTTTGACATTATTTAAATATATAATGAAAAAAAAACTTATAAGTTAACAATGTTCTCGGCAGTTTCCTTTTGCGGCTCTATTTCAACAACCTGGCCATTATTTCCCCAACTTTGGCCATGTTGGCGCGTTGATCCGTACTCTTCGCTACCTCTCCCAACAGGGCCTTGATGACTTTCGTCTTTCCGGCTTTGTACTGTTTCACCGCTTTCTCATTTCGTTCGATAACTGCTTGGCACAACTCCGTAAGCTGCGACTCGTCGTTTATCAGCGCCCAATTTCTCATCTCGACGATCTGAACACGATAAATAAAAATCGTTAGTGTGTACGACAGTAAACCAGAACGTATTCTTATTTGTTTTCTCACCTCCGTGGGCGTTTGCTCGGGATGTGTTATCAACTGTGCGAGGACCTTTTTAGCGGTTGTGAGATTTATCGTTTTCGACTCCAAGAGATCCACCAAATCGCCAATGTGTCTCGCTGTTATTACGCTGAGAATAATTCGATTACACGACCTCGTATCTCTCACAATGTTCATCTCAATCAGAGCTGGGCAGTGCAACAAATAAATGCGAAGCTCTGATCTCAACTCACCAACGCTCCAATTGTATTTCGTCATTGTTGACGAGCGTCATCAGTTCCATAATGAGAATATTGGCAACGAGCGTACCCTTTCGCTTCGGATTCTCTCTCATGACGTCGTTGAATAATCGCAGCAAGACATCCTCGTTCTGAAAAAGTTTACAACCCAGTTTAATCCCCCGGAGTAAATTATCGTCGCGACGGTATTTTCGGATCCACGCCGAACAGAACTCACGACTATGGTGATTATCGCTTGAGTCGCGATTCCGAAGTTATCGCGTAGTTTCACGCGCGTTTCTTCGGGTAGCTCGGGTAACGACGACCTCAGAGACTCCACGTTCACCAGATCGTCGGAGTTCTCCTGGTCGTTGCTCGTGTAGAGATGCAGAGGTGGCAAATTAGGCTCCGGCATGAAGCGATAGTCCTGCTTGTCTTCCTTGTCTCTCATGGAGACGGTCCTCCGACTTTCCGAGTCCCACGAAAGAGTCTCGTTGACGATACAACCGCCGCCCTCGATCGTCTCTATCTGTCTCTCGATTTCGTACTTCACGGCAGCCGCGACGCCACGGACACTACCGATGTTCTTAACTTCCGTCCTCACACCGAGAGATTCGCCCGGCCGGTTCACCGAGATGTTCGCGTCGATTCTGAGGGCGCCCTCTGCAAAATCGACGAACCCTTGTGTGACCGTGCTCCGAAACGCAACGAAAGATTCGTCCTCGACCGAACGGGCTTACCCTCCATCTTGCACGAACACGTATCGAGCCTTTGCAAAATTATTGCGAGCTCCTTGACCAACGCGGCCGCCTCTTCGCCGTCGGCGAGATCCGGCTCGAACACGAGCTCCATCAGCGGCACACCGGCTCGATTCAGATCGACCAAACTTCTGCAATGTAAGAATACTAGTTTTGTAAAATTAAAATATTTGAATAACGTTAACATACATTGGTAAAAAAAAATTGTGTTTAACGTACAATCGTGATGAAAAAATAATATACTTTCACGGTGAAATTAAAGTAAAGTATTTCTACAGTTTGTAATTTACTGTACATTAATTTTTCATCACAATTATATAGATATTTAATATCCAAGTTTATGCATGAAAACTTTCCGTGCTCCGTAAAAATAAACTACTTTTAATGTACTGGAACTTGAAATTTCCTTACATTACCCACATTAATTGAAGATTAATGTACTTTAAAAAAAAAAAAAATACCAGATTCAAAAATTACAAAACTTTTGCCAGAAATTTACAAAAAGTTTAATTAAAAATAAAAATATTACTGTAACTTGCGACACACATGGCTTTGAAATTTCAAGAACAGTTTATGCAAAAAAAGCTTCCAATATCATTCATTAAGTTACAAACAAACATTTTTTTACAGTGTACCAGTAAATTAAATGTCATACGATTTTTTTTACAATGTCCATTAAGTAGGCTGGCACGTACTTTCCAATTGCATGATCGTGCAAGCTTCTGCCACTGTCCTGCTCCAACTGGATCTGCTTTATCCTCGACGATTTGACATACGGTTGCCTGTGAATTCCCGGTGTGAAGACGTTGAACGTTACGCGACCGTCGACGGCGAGCGGTTGCCGCTGCTGGGTGATCTGATAGCCTGCCTGACGAACGAAATCGTTAGTGCTCAGTCGACGCTTCGAGCCTCGATCGTTCCTCATGATTACTCACGGGCAAATCGGCGTAGAAATAATGTTTTCTATCGAACAGAGATACACGGTTCAACCGACAATCGAGCGCCAGGGCCGTGAGCACTCCAGCCTCGACACACCGCCTGTTCAAGACCTACAGACAAAGAGTTAAGCGGATGTGGGAAAACGAAATTATTCCCGAGTGTCGTGTATTCGTTACCGGCAGCGTTCCTGGCGTCGCACAGTCGAAAAGCGACACGCACGAGTTCACAGGCGCAGAGAAATTCGTGCTGGCTCCGGAAAATAGTTTCGAGCTCGAATTTATCTGGGCGTGGATCTCGAGTCCTATTACGGAATTCCATTTTTTCCTGTGAACAACAGTTAAACGTGTCACTCGTCTATAAATGCGAAAAGAGTTTGTTTTTGTTTTCTTTCGTTCTTACCGAGGCTCCTGTTTAGGTTTTGTTTGCGTACCGAATGTTCGCAATACTTTGAGAGATCTCGCGATTTTATTGCTCGATCCACTGATTCTCAAGTTCGTCATAGTCCTCATGAATTTGTCAGTCTCGAGACTGATAAATTGTTTGTTGTTTTTCGTCCGTACTCCGTGGACCGTGTGTAGGTGAAGCAGAAGCAACGAGCAGCCGCCGCAAGCCACCGACTCCATGTGCTGTCGGCTGCGCATGCGCACATGACAAGAGACTCGTCGTGCGACATCACGGTGGTTGGGGCGCTCTACAGGTTTCGAACGTATACGGGTATCATTTACGTTAAATATGGAATTTGGCCCCTGGCATAAATCCATAAGAAGATTTACGCCAAATTCGAGCTCTGAATGCGTCTTTTTTGAACAAAAAGGTGTTTGAGGATTTTCCCCTTAGAAAAATATTGAAGGTTGATCTTTTTCTTCACTGAAGAGTCACGTTCGTTCTTGTAGGCCCTCATTCAACGGGTTTCGAAAGTTTACAATTACTCTACCATGCAGAAAATAAATGTGCGTATTTCTATGAATGAGCGCGTTAAAATGATGCAGTTTGTGTTTAAATTATCGCGCCAGCAGGAGCGGGGAATTCGTGCGAACGAGCGCTCGTCACAAGGCTGTACACGTGGCTCCGCGAGTAATTTCTCAATCATATTTGTCCCTCGCAGCATCAACGCGCTTGCTCCCTCTTTCCCTCTCCCTCCCTCGCCCTCTTGTTATATCTCTTTACTGCTTGCTATATTATCAGTAACAGTAATCAGTATTGTAAGTTTTTCCGATTATTCTTCCCCGTTGCTTTTGTACTTCTGGCTCTACGATTTGTGCACTGTACTCTTACGGAGCTTCGGCTCCAGCAGTGCGCAATAAATGTATATATATATATATATATCTCCCGCTCTGTTTCCCCCCCCTCTCTCTCGCTCTTTCTCTCTCTCGCCCTCCTTGCGCCCGAATAAAATGGCCGACACTCGATCCATCAGCTGCCAACAGCAGAACGCTCGTATTATTACTCCGATGAGCTCCGTTCGAACGAGTCGTACAAAAGAACGAGATTATTGGATCAGTGCGACGGACACGACAGCGGGATTGACTTTGTCATAGTTGCTAGAGAATTGGGTGTAAGGACCGGGAGTTTTTGTTGTCGCAGCGAAGTAAAACGAACGAGATCACTGTCGCAACGATCGCGACGTACGCGCCTTTTCGAGCGTATTTACCTCAGAGCTCGTCGACGAACGGGTCGAATTTATTCCCGATTAAAGGCGACAACTTGTGCAACAACGTGTCGTAACAACGGCATCGAACGGACGATGGAATACGCGCTGATAAAGGACATAAGACCGGGACAGAAAAACATAAACGTAGTATTTATAGTTCTCGAAGTTGGTCATCCGACGATAACTAAGGAGAACCGCGAAGTACGAACGTTCAAAGTGGCCGACACAACGGCGTGCATGAATGTGTCTATATGGGACGAGCCGGGACAGTTGTTGGTGCCCGGTGACATCGTCAGACTGACGAAGGGTTACGCATCAGTTTGGCGACAATGTCTAACACTTTACTCGGGAAAGACCGGGGATATACAAAAAATCGGAGAATTCTGTATGGTGATAAACGAACAATTGAACATGAGCGAGCCCAATCCGGCGCTCGCTCAGCAACTCACCAATCAGGGAGGCTCGGGACCGCCTGGGAGCAACGTTAATAACAGCATAACGAACAATGGCAATGCGAACAACGTGACCGGACCCGTCGGACGACAACCGGTGGTACGAAATTTATTTGTTTTCCTTTTTTCTCGATCTGAGGCTTTTCGTCCCTCTGGCGGCCGCGAGCGGAAGGCAACTTCCGGTCACTCACGTGACAGCCAATCGTGTTTTCACGATTGTGAAGCCAACGAATTTCGATGGACCGGCGAAAGTGGGAATGAGACGAATAATATTGTTACGATTGCAGGCGATCCAAAGCAACGCGACGACACCGGCGGCGGCTGCGGCGAGTGGTTCGACGACCGCCAAGAGCGGAAACGGAGGCGGTGCGGCTGGACTTCCGGGAGGCTCGGCGAGATTCAACGCGGAACCGAACGCGAAACCTCCGGCGACGGGAAAGGGTGGCGCACGGGGACGGGGTGGTTACAGAAACGGCGGACGAAGCGAGCGAAGATAACACACCGAGATTGCGACGACTGCACACGAGATTCCATTGTAAAGAAAACAAAAAAAAAAATAAGCGCCTATCCGATGTGACGAATGTAATATACGATTTTTTTATCATTCAATTAACGATTAATATCTAGAATACAAAAAAAAGTAATTGTTACGTGTATAAAAACTGAATATGAGAATGTGTATGAGACCGAGGAAAACTTGGCAGTAGTTGTAAGCGGAATCGACGCGGTATCGTCGAATAGATCGATCGGCACACGGAATTTAATGGAGTCCATTCGTAGGATTGGGAAAAGGGGAGCTTGGAGCGCTTCACGTTTTTCAAATGAGTGCTACATTTTTTAAAGACGTTCATACAAACTTTTTCGCATCTGTTGATTATAGTGGATGGTTATTTGTATTACAGGAAATGTCCTTGAGATCACGTGACGCACTTTCCTCCCCTCCCGGGGGTTTCGCCCGAGATGGCCGGAGGTCCATCCCGGGCTCAGTCGGTATCAAAAATTGTAATCAACATTTCTCACGGAATCTCGCATGAAGCGCTCGAACCTCCTTAAGAGCATGTGAAACACTATGGAGTGCGAGAGAGATAGCATTAGTGGCGCTCTCGGCGGAGCGAGAGAGACACGCTGAGAACGTGTTTCACATGTTCTTAACGATTGACCCAAAATTATTAACTAATTAGCTGTATATTTTAAAGTCGTTCGTCGCGGCACGAGCTCACGAGAATATTGTTTCACGAACGATCGATCGATAGATTTTTGCATGGCGTGTACCTACATCGATAAATACGTGCCGCGACACTGACATTTTTTTGTAACGCGTCTTTCCTCCGCAGATACAAACGTACTTTTACCGAGAATTGGGCATTTCAACCCTTATTTATTTATCTCGACGGATGTGTGTCGCTCAATCAGGGACTCCTTCATTGAGCGACGAAATGTTAATAATACTTAATTGGGTGTCGAATTATCACAGGAAGATTAGACATATCGTTATCGCCAAGAATTATTTTACGGAAGTATTGCCTCAAGGCACCGCAATGTTTTTAATATCGCTCGAGGAAACGAACGGTCATTTTTTTTTTTACCACAATTTCGTTTCGTTTGACTTTCTTTTTCTGTATAATTTCCACGATACGTGTGTGTACACAAATAAATGCGTTTTCTATCGAGCAAACGGCTTTCCCTTCGCTCATTATCGGCGCTCTTTTCGGCGTCTCCGATTTCATTGCCCGCGATCGATAAACCGACCCGCAGAAAAAACGTTCTTAATTGTTCGCGAATTGAGCACTTTGCCTCCTCGTACTTCTGATAAGAGGCCAGCGCGTTCATGCGCAAACGGGCTGTTTACCGTCGGAAAAGAGTACGACTACGTACTTGCCAATTGACATCAATCATCGAGCCTCGTTCCGATCGATCGTGAACTTTTTTAACGATGTCGCGCCAGAACAGCGACGCCAGCGACTTTGCCCGATACGCCAGTGATCGCGCGCTCGCAGGTGTCGATAGTTGACGCGGCTCGACGCTCGGACTGTCATTCAACAGCTGTCGGGGCCTCAGAGGGTGGGAGGGAAGCATGCTTCCCCGGAGGATCTGATTGTTAAAAAAAAAATTCGTACATCGCGATCAGCCGCGACGACGTTCGCAGACAAAAATTTCGCAGGTGGTCGATTCACCCAATCGTCCTTATCACCGTTCGATCGTTTCCTCGCTCCGCGGTGAGGGTTATGTTTACAGGCAAAACAATATATCGACTCCTTTTTACATACGTGTCAACGTCGAGATAAGGAAACAAACGAGATAAGGAAAAAAAATACAGCTTCTTTTTTCGCGAATTTGCCTGCTCTCGCGGATTTCCAAGGACCGATTTTTATACTTTGGGGACGAGGATCGCATTCTTCAAACGAGCGAGCCATGCAAAGACACTTGGCATACGGAAAATAATATTGGGCTGCGACGACTACGCACAGTGGATCGGAAACTCAGGTTATATTTTTTTTTACATCCAGTCGCCTCTGATTATGCGGCTGGGGTGAAAATTTGGTACTTTGGATTTTTTCTGGTTCAAGTGAATTTAAAAAAAAATTAGAAGTTAAGTATACATTATTTTTATTTTTTTGTCATTAGCCGGCTTTCACAGAGTTCTAAGGACGACGATGATACTTTGAGGACGAGGATTGTATTTTCAAACGGTCGGGGAATATTGAGCTGTGACGTCAACGACTACGCACTGTGAATCGGAGACAACAGCTTTTTTTTCCCTCCGGTCGTCTCTGATTATGCTGCTGTGAAAACTTGGTATGTTAAATTAATTTTTTGGGCCGGGGGAATTTAAAATAAAAAAAATTGATAACATAAAATTTTTTTTTAATTTTATTAGTTGGCTCGCAGATTTTTAAGGACCCATGATGGTACTTTGAGGACAACAAGGATGCCAACACTCTTGGCATACAGAAAATAATATTGCGCTGCGACAGCCGCGACTACGCACAGTGGATTGGAAACGAGAGTTTTGTTTTTTTTTTCCATCAAGTCGTCTCTAATTATGCACCTGCCGTAAAAACTTGGTACGTTGGATTATTCTTTAGCTCGGGTGAATGAGAAAAAGAGTAAAATTACTGATAACAATTTATTTAGTAATAGTGGTTAAAGAAAATTTATGGACAATTGATATGGATATTGATAAATTATTAATGGATTGCTTCTTTTGCGGATAATATAAAATAGAATATTTCAATAACTATATGACTCAGTAATTTTTACATCTATTATGTTATACTAAATTTTTACCCAAGGATAATCATACGAATTGACAAAGGGCCGTTGACCTGAGTCCTTCAGGCCCGATTGATTCATTTGTATTTTTGTTTTCAGCGCTACTTTTGTGATATCGACATGCCAAGGTCCAATGTTAAGTATGAAATCGCGAGAGATGATCCCGATTCGGCAGATTACTTTTTGCAGCACGTACCGGAATTTCCATCGGCGTCGAAGTGGGAAAAATCCTTCTGGCACAAAATTTTGCAATCAGTTTTTTTCATATCGGTGTACTTTATTCTGTCGGTGGGGTTGACTTTCTACCAGCAATGGCTGTACAGGGCCTACGTGAGTATAGGACGATGATTATCTAATTTATTTTCTATGCCCCCGCTCGTTGGCTGATTTTAATTTTGATAATTACAGAAATTCCTCCATCCACTGAGCGTGGTGGCTTGCCATCTAGTCGTAAAGTTCCTTCTCGCCACGCTGGTGAGAAGCGTGAGAAAATGCGCGGGAGGAAGGCAGCAACTGCGACTTCCATGGCAGAGCATTCTGTCCTCACTGGCGGCGCCCGGAATCGCCAGTGGCCTGGACGTTGGTTTTTCCAACTGGGCCATGTCCCTCATCACTCTTTCCCTGTGAGAACATTTCTCGTGCCAAGTCATTTTTATAAATTTAATCATTTTTTATAATAATTTAGTAGTAATGTGAGACGTGACTGAGACGTGACAAGTAATAATAATGGATCGACGTGAGAACACATATATAAATTTCCAATTGGCCGTCGGCCGAAGTCCTTCAGCCATTAACAATTTATTTAATTATAAAATTTGAAAACATCATTCAGGATATGAATCAACAGATAACACTTTCACCGTTCCAGATACACGATGACGAAGTCGACAACGATAATCTTCATCCTCGGATTCGCCCTGCTATTCAAGCTGGAGAAAAAGGTATCTGAATGAATAATTTTTCTTAGAAAGAAAAAAAGAAAGATTTAACTCAAGTTTATTATTGATCAATTGGATTTGGTTGCAGTCGTGGTCCCTCGTCGGCGTCGTCGTGATGATCTCGGGAGGTCTGTTCATGTTCACCTACAAGTCGATGCAGTTCGATCTACTCGGTTTCCTGCTGTGCCTCCTGGCCGCCTTCTCGAGCGGCCTCCGCTGGACGATGGCCCAAATGATAATGCAGAAGTCCAAACTGGGCCTCAACAATCCAATCGACATGATATATTACATGCAGCCTTGGATGTTGGTCGCAATCTTGCCTGTGGCTTTGTGGTTCGGCAGTGAGTCACCTATCGATCGATTATTTTCAACAATTCCGATTGAATAATTTTTTTTTCCTTTTATTAATATATTAATTATTTTTTGCAATTAATATTCGTTCAGGTAGCAAAACATACCAGGCATTCCAGTCGACCGATTGGAGCAACCTGCACCAAGTCGGCACGACCTCCGCCGCCGTGTTAGCCGGTGCCATAATCGCATTTAATATGGAGGTCATGGAGTTTGTCGTCATCACCTACACATCTAGTCTCACCCTTTCTATCACGGGTATTCTCAAGGTAGGGCTCAACATTTAAATTTTTTTTTAAACGTTAATCATCGTAATTGATAGGATTGAATTTAAAAAAAAAATTATCTTTCAGGAAATATGCATCCTGATCTTAGCTTACGAATTCAAAGGCGACCAATTGAGCGGCCTGAATTTCATCGGCTTGCTCATGTGCCTTGGCGGTATAGTGATGCACGTTATTCAGAAGGTGTTGACGAGCTCGAAGGACATGGTCGAAAGGCTCGAGTTGCAAACAAATTCGGTAACGACGAACGATTCCAATTGCGAGGACGCGATGGAATCGAACCTGCCGCTGTTGACGCAACGATCGACGTCACTTACGAATTTACTTAACTCGAATTTCTCGTCGGACGACGAGGACGACGGCAAAGATAAGGAGAGCACGTCGCAGGTACTCTTCGACGTGCTGCAACGCCGAGAACAGTCATAGTAACTAAAAAGACATTTTGTTTTAGACCGTAATATACACCTTTTCTAAAAGTTATATTTATACAATAATATATTTACCGATTGTAACGGAGACTGTGAGAAAGAATATTGTTAAGGGTATTCTTCCAGGCGACATTTCTTCCACGTCATTTTTGTTTGTTCGTTCGTTCGTTTACCAAAGCTCTTTCAAGCATCTGTATTAACTTTTTATCAGCGAGAAAAAAAATATATATTGATCGGCCCCGGTCGTCCGTAGTTTTACGAGCATAGATTATGTACAATATAGAATGCCGACGGCCTTAGGAAACGCAATCCCCAACTTGGATCCTAATAGATATGCATAAAACATACGCTCGAACGACGCTCGTGTGCGAATACGTAGACCTTAGAACTTTTCGTATTGTATAAAAATGTGTTCCTTTTCATTCCTTTTCGTTTTTTTGAAAGATAACTTTCTTTGCATACAAGAGAATCGAAAAGAGGGACAATTCTAGTTTTTTTAAGTGGAATAAAAAAAATCTCGGTAGAATCGTACTTGTTGAAAAGTTTGGACAGATCAGTACTTGTACTAGATACTTGAAGTCGTAAAAACAGTATTTGAAATACTAGAAAGTATTTTGGAACTTCAAGTACGTACTTGAAGTACCAAGCAAGTACCCGGTATTAAAGTATTGCCCAGCTCTGATTAATTATCCATTGCGTTTAGTAGTAAAACGGCGAGCGAATATCCGGATAGGTTGACGAATGCACTAACGTTTAATCGAGATCCTACATATATATATATATATATATATTTCTGTATCTATGCGATTCGTATTTACACAAAAAAAGACAGTACAGTGGAGAGTGAAAGTTAATTGAATTCGCAGGGCTTATATCGAAACGAAATCCTCCTTAAACTTCTCGTCCTCATATTGAGGCGATCTTGGAGCGACTTTGTTTCGCGCAATTTACCTTGCGACGATTAATTAACAACGAGAAAGAATATACAGGATTATTTGATTGTTCGTACAGGATTTATCGGGAATCGATGAGACAAATACGAGTGTCCACGGATAAGACACAATGTTTTATTCGAAACATTGACGTTTACACATTTGTCGCAAAGAAAATGGTAATCCGCATGCTCCTAAAGGCCACGATAAATAAATCGCTCGTGTCAAAGTAAGGAGAGTTAAAAAAGAAAAGCTCTACGGCTTTCTCCCCCTTTACATTCCATGATAATCGATTCAAGCTACTATCGTTTGTATGATAAATGAATAAATTTCACCTACGCATTATTGATTAAGTCGATCGTTCAAATTCGCAACATTAGATTTTGGCACACTCGGGACCGCACCGTCTATTTCCGTCTCTCACATGCCAGAATAATTACGCCATCGAAGAAGCACACAGGCAAAGGAATTGTGTTAAATTTGGCATTCGACTACGCTCGACTAACGTTTCATTTCTTTTTGCCTACTACGAATATAAGATCTAGTATGTGTTAAAAAGTCTTTTGCTCGTGTAAAATTGATTTTTCCTTTTTTTTTTGCCGCGAGAAACGCACAAATAGGAAACGCGCACAGTAATTTTAAGTCAACGTATAATCTACTTCGGTGAGACATCGGACGTGGTTTTTTTTTTCTAACGATATCAAATTACGATTCGACGTTGTATATTTTCTTTGATCCGACGATCACGGCTTTCAACGAAGCACAATAAATATACTATATGGATTCTAATCGTCCTATACATAACCGTTTTCTCAATAACATTCTCTGCGAAAGCAAATTCAGATAAATAATTCTACGCTTTTAGAATCCGTCAATAAATAATATAATTAGTGATTGCAGTCCTACTTAGATTGCCTCATTTGATTAGCTTTCTTCGATTTGGCTTCGATCCTGTCCTCCAGCTTGTGTATCAAGTCGTCCAACTCGTCCTGCAAGTAATCACAATATAGAAACCGTTTGCATACGCGTGACCAGAGGAAAATCGCATCCGTGAGAAAAAAATTAAATTGCTGTTACCTCGGTATAAGCGTACATCAGTGTACAATTTTTCAGTACTTGTCTCTTTCTCACGATCAACTGAAGAGCGTGAGGCAGGCAGTATACGCTGTCGTCGTTGGAATTATTAACTAGGGAGACGAACAGATTGGCCCGACAAGTTTCACACTCGAAATCACCGTCCTCCTCCTTCACCTTCTTCCCTTTCTTTCCCTTGCCCGTGTCGGGCAGTGGTAGCTTTTCCTTATTTGCCAATCCTATGTATTCCAATTGCTTGCGATACTCCAGTTCACGTTCACGAATTTTCAAGACCGCCGGCATAATCTGGTGAAAAAAAGATAAACAAACTATTATATTGAAAAAAAAAGATTCCAAATTAAAACAAAAATAATATTAGACTGAAATTAGAGCGTACCTGCTTCAGTACGTCGATATGGGAGCGCGAGTCGTTGATGACGCTGAAGAGAAGTCGCTCGAACGAGAATATCGACGGCTCGCAGCTGTCCTGGAGATCCTGTTGCATCATCGGAAGATTAACAAAAGTAAATAAATCGAGACGAACGCGAAGTAAAGGTAATTCTCGTACCTTGAAGACTTGCTCGGCATTTTCGAGCCACGCGGGTTGGGCAAAGTACACGCTTTCGGAAACGACGTAACCGGTGCATATGCTCGAGGTGAACGCTTTGGGGAAGACGACGATGAATTGACCGGGTTCCTGGACCGTCTGGCAGAGAGGAACTCCGTTGCTGACCAACATCTCTGGAGGCACCATCGCCGTGTCGGACGGCAGCCAGATAGTCTTCTTCTTGCAGTATCGTGGAACCATTTTCGACAACGCCTCTCTGAAGTTGTTGTTGTGCTCGTCGGGAATTCCGTACCAGATCTTCTTGGCGCCGGTGTGAAGATACTCGATCCAGGGCAGCCCGTGAGGATCGCGGTACCAGCAGCACGCGCTGAAGAGCATGCCGACGTGCAGCGTTGGTACAGTTACGCCTAAAAAAAAATGTTATAAACATCGTACAATTATGAAGAGCTCCTGAGCGAATTTGCACGCCGAGTCCCGACAAGATCGACACGTGATACCGAGCTATTCAGGACACGGACTTATTCAACGAGTTACGAGCATAACAGCTGATTCTGCGACTAATTTTTGGTATTACCCGTGCAATGTTTAGGACTGCGCTCCAGTTGCGCCCAAGAATTTAGGCTGTGGCGTTTTCTGATATTTAGATAGAAGCGTTTCACTCGATCTAACTCTCAGCAATCTCACACATCATAAACCTTGTATATGTATATACCATGTAAGAAGGGCCATTGGTCCGTATACTCGTATAATGAATAAATAATAAATAAATGAAATTATTGCTCGACGAGATTTGTAGGTTTGCTCGAAGCACAAAATGTCGAGGAACACGATAAGGCGTACCCATGAGAGGCCCCAGAGCTCGAAGCACGGAGCCAGCGTTGTTGGTCAATACTTTGAGATTCCAGGGATGTCTGGCGAAGGGACTGTTTTTCGCGACGGAAAAGCCGAAACCTCGACCGCTGGAGTCGATGCTCGCTGCGTGAACGCAGACGTGACGCTTCCGCTCGGCCACGTGCTTCCAGAAGGCAGTCTCGACTTCGCCGGCCGACGCGCCCTCGGCCTCGCTTCCCGACCGTTGATTCTCGCCGAACCACATCCGTTGAGTGTTTCGGGCGATGCGATAGAAGGCGTTCAACGGCATGTTGCGACCCTGTGAAATACACGAACCGTCAGTAAAACGCGAAGTTCGAGCTCGAATATATACTAAAAAAAAAAATCGATGAGACTAACTTTGACAATGCACTCTTCGATTTCGTCGGAACTATCGTCATCGTCCTCCTCATCGTTGTCGTTCGACTGAGCGTCGAGCCTCTGTAGAGTCTTCGTCTCTCTTATCTTCCAATCTTCTTCGACATCGTCGAACAACTTTCCCCGTTCCTCTGAAAGTTCAAACAAATCGGAGTCGTTGATACACGTCACTTCCGGTCGAGAAACGAGATTTTCAAATCAAAAGTGACGTATTTTCGGTCAATTTCCGTCGATTTAAAATTCCGGTTTCCAAATTGTACAAACCGTAGTGAAGACGCGAGGCGCCAGAACCACAACCTGCTGGCATTTCATATTTACCTGGCGATAGAGTGTCGTAGGGTAGCAAATATTTGCAGTAAATATCGTCGAGTTTCGTTACGCGGTCCTGGGCCGATTTTGGTATCTTCATACCGTCAGCGACTTTCTGCCACTTTTTCTTCTCGATTACTTCCTTCAGACCGCCGAGACTCTGTACAGTTTGGTACAAGTGTGGCAGATCGACTTCCATACCTCCGATCTGAAAAAAAAAAAAAAAAAAATGCATCGAATTTAAGATCAACGAGTCTCACAGCAGCGAAGTGGTTATATATTTTTTTTTTTTTTTTTTTTTTTTACCCATGGTGGATGAGTCAGCGTGATGCTCTGCGTCGCGAGATATTTCTTTATAGCCATCATCTCCTTGACGTTCGGTCCCCAGCGGTGAAGCATTCGATGAACGTACTGATTGTAGGCAGTGAAGCGCATGTCGTCCGACACCTTGCACTCCGGCTTGAAATTCGCAGGCGGCACGACCCTGCAAATACCAAATTTCTCGGCGATCGGTCTGATCTTGTCGATGTACTCCAGCGGATCTTGAAAATCTTTCTCGGTCGGATGAAACGTCGGTGCCTCGACGAGTCGAGCCTCGGCGTTGCTGTTCGCCGAGCCCGGGAACGCCGTCGTGTTGCTCGGCGACAAAACCTCCGCGGCTTTCGCTCGCGATTTCGCCGAAGCTCTGAAGCAAAAATTTAAAAAAATTAGTCGACATTCGGAGATTTTGATCGAAAAAATGTTTCGGCATTTCGAAAAAAAATTTTAATCAGTTTAGAAATTGTTATTTGCGAGACTGTGCAGGCAAAACGCATACTTTCCACTTTTGTACATGTATATACTGTATAAAAGGCTTGTCCCGTAGAAACAAATAAATAAATAAATAAATAAATAAATAAATAAATAAATAAATAAGTAAATGAATAAATAAAACTCATTGCTAATATCTACCTTTTGCCGGTCTTCGTCGAGTCCACCGACGCTTTTCTCTCCCTCGCCGCTTTCGGTGACTTGGTAACTTTCTCCGCGCTGGCATTCGACCCGGACGTTCCCTGTTTGGTGCTCAGATTCGCCGCCGCCCTGCCGAGAGGTGGCTGCGGCTGCGGTGGCTGGAAATCCGCACTCGCCTGCACCGGAGCGACGACCGGAACGGGCAAGGCCGAAGTGGAAGCCACGGGAGGATCCACGACCGCGTACGGATGGTCCAGCACGGAAGTGCTGCTCGTCGAGTTCGGCGGAGTTCTCGTCGTCGGCTGAACGGTTCCGACCGGGGGGCATCGAGCAACAGCCAACGGCGGTTTCGTCACGAGCTGAGCTCGCAGCAAGACTCTCTGATTCGGCCCGTTCGGCCCTTCAGTGCCGAGCTTCACGGCCACCCCCTGAATAAGCTGCTGACCCTGAACGAGATTCGGACCGTTCCTCGTGACGGTCTGGAGCGGAATATAAAAAACGTGCCCCCCATCATTGTCGTCCTCGTTGTCGTTCGTGTTCTCCGTCTGGGTCGAAATCTCCGTGCACTTCTGCTGGGGATCCTCGCTCTCCTGGACCATCGAACTTTCCTCCAATCCGCGCTGCTGCTCGTCGAAGTTCACCTGAACGGCTATCGACGCGCTGCAATTAACCCCACCCCATTCCGTCGGCATTTTGCCCAACGGCAACACCTGAACATTCGACAAATTCCCGAAACTCTTCGGCATGGCGAACTTGTTCGACGAACTCTTGCCGTCCGTCTCGCTGCTCGTGCCGAGCTCGCTGAACTTCGAGTCCTCGCCCGTCCTCGAAGTGTCCGGCTCCGAAGGCGCTCCGCACTTGTGTCCCAGTTCCTTCAGCTTTCTCCTGAACGGCGTGTTAATCGGGACCTCGGTGTCGCTCTCGAAGGCGTAGACGCTGCTCTCGTTCTCCGGCGAAAATGCGTTCGCGTTAGGCGTCGCTGTTTTTCTCTCCTTCACCCTCGGCAGAAAAGTTTTCCTCTGCTGAAAGATTCCTTTCTTCTCCGGCGTTGACTTCTTGTCCGGCGACCCGTCGACGGAGTTCTGGTCGGATTTGGAGACGGTGTCGCTCTCCTCGCCGGTCGAGGTCTCCTTCGTCGCCTTCGTCGCGCTTCTTCCTTTTATGATCTCCTTTATGTCCGCGTTTATCTTGTTTCTGTTCGGCGTCGGTACGTTGAGGGGCTTGGCGAGAGGAATTCTCGCTCCGGTGACGAAGGTCGGGGCGATTCTGCTCGCCAGTCCCATTCGATCGCGCGCTCCGTTCTTCTCGGCCAGCTTCGCTATCGTCACGTTCACCGGCCTGACCAGGTGCTGAATCCTCGTGGGAATCGACAGGTGATTCATGTCCGGCTTCGGCACCTTTTCGGGTACCTCGAATGGAAAATTCTGGGAGGGCTCGTCGGGTTGCTTTCGCTGCTTCGCCCTCGCCATCGAACTCTCGTTCAGCCACTTCTCTATCTGCTCCGTCGACATGTTGACGCGAGCCTTGCGACCGTGAATTCCCATGAGCGGCATGTCGATTATGTTCATCGGGGAACTCTCGGCTACGTGGTTGCATTTGTTCTCCGGTTCGGGAACCTCCTCCGGATCGGCGATCACGAGCTTTCGAGTGAGCAAAGTAGATTCCTGTACGGGCTTCACGATCGTGAAGACCGGAGTTTTGACCTCGTGAAGGCTCGTCGCTGGCTCGGGTTTCTCGTCCGCTGGAGAGTGTTTCGCTTCGCGAGAAACCTCGAGCTTCGGCGCTTCTTGGGATTTAGGCGCTTCCAGCTTTCCGTAAGCCTCCTCCGAGGCGAGGAGATTCGCGTTTACGTGGCTGTTGCACGAACTAAGGACCTTCGATATCGCTTTCTTCGTGAAACCGCGAAACGATTCCTCGTCGTCGGAGACCTGGGAGGGAGTGGGATTCTCGGATTGCTCGGGGCACTCCGGTTGCTCAGGAGCGACCTCGATAGCCGGAGCTTCGACTTGTGTCGCCGATTTTCGAGGCTCGGATTTTTCCTCCTTTTTCTTTTTCAACTTGTCGAGCAAAGTTCCCAACGATTCCTCCTCGGACTCGTCGCTCTCGGGTTTCTTCGTCGGAGGCTTCGGTCGTTTCGCGGTAGCGATTTTTTCCTTCTCCTTCGGAACTTTGGCCGGAGAGGAGACTTCGCTCTTCGCGGGTTGGTTGCGCGAGGACGATCGGAGACTTCGGGTCGCTGGTTTTTCGGTCTTGCCGACGCTGCGCCTGGTCACGTGCCTCGTTTTGTCAGGCTCGACCGAGGTTTCCGACTCGTCCTCGCTGTCCAGCTCGCAGTACCTTCGCACCCTGAGCGTTCTTTTACTGCTTTTCAAGATAGGCTTCTCGACTTTGGGTTTCGACTTGGCATTCGATTCCTTCGTATCCTTAGATTCCTTGTCCTTGGTCTCTCGGTTCTTGCTCGCTTGCTTGGACTTCGCCTTTATCTCGCTCTCGGCCTGGGCGGTCCGTCGGGCGTTCGGCAGTTCGGGAAAGCTGTCCACCGAGAGATTGTCGTCGTTCTCGATGTCGGGACTCACCAACTTTCGTCCCAGAATTTCCATGTAAACGGCCGCCGCTTCCTTGGTCTTTCTCGACGGTCTCCGCGACATTCCCGACTGACCCGACGGTGCGCTCTCTCGCTGCGAGCGCGTTATTCGTCTCATCTCGGATTTGCTCCGCGTGCAGATTTTCTTCTGGATCGCCTTGCCGGAGCGTTTTAGCTGGGGAGTATTTTTCGAAGTCGTTGCTTCGTCGTCCGACGTGGCGCTCTCCGATTCGGAGGACTCGCTCGTTTGCTCCTTCGCGACGAGTCTCTTCTTCGGCTTCGAGCCGATCGGCCTTCCCTTCGGCTGCGGTACGCTCGATTTTTTTATTACCTTCTCGGACAGGGCGCCGCTGCGCAAACCGTGCCGCTTCTTCGTCTCGTTGCGGGCGAGGAATTTCCGAGGCGCGAGTTTCGCGACGGACTTGAGAACGACCCGCTCGGTGGATGAGCGCGTTCTCATCACGCACGAAGCTTTGAATTTGTTTCTTATTCGCTGCTTCGCTAGACGTTGCTCCTGGTACTTTTTCTTCAGGGCCTGAACCGTCGAGGTCGCGGTCTTGTATTTGCTCAGGGGCGGCTTTTGGGCCACGGACGGTGGAACTTTCTTCTTCGCAGTCGTCGCGCCCTTCGCGCCGACCTTGCTCTGCGAATTCGAAGTCGAGTCCGCCTTCGATATCGCGGTCGACGGCACCGACGCCGAGGATGACGATCTGCTGTTGCTCTTCGTACATGACGAAACCTTCCCTTCGCTCTTCTCTTTCTTACTTCCGACGTTGAAGAAATTCAAACTCGGCGGCAGTATCGAAGTACCTGAATAAAAGTGAGATACAAGAATATATAAATGATAATGAATAATAATGAATGTTGAATTGGCGCAGAGCAGATTTTAAATCAAATAAAATTCAAGGACTTTTCAAGATCAAGCGAAATTCAAGGTCTTTCAAGGATTTCTATCGTATTAAAATATGCTTGACAATTTTTCATAAAAATTATGCATGGGGCAATCCACGTAAAGTCGATCGGGCCAAAATCCTGACTTTCGTAGATCAAGCGGAACGTTTGTGATCTTGTGGTATTATATAGCGTGTGTACCTAGAAGTTTTTTCAGATTTTCATCGGCTCTTGTTTTCAAGAAGACATACAGAAGTGTTAATATTAAAAATTATTATATCTCAGAAACTTTTAGGCGTACAAAAAAACGTCGTGTACAAAAAATATGCAATTTTTTATTAACTATCTTCGTAAATTTTTTCAACAAGTTTCAAGCATCAGAAACTTAAAAAAAACGAAATTCCTTGACCTCTAAAAATTTTCAGCAAGTATGACTGCATTTTTTGCTTAAAATTTCACAGAATGTTCTTTCATTAGTGAGAAACAGCATGTGTATATTTTAAAATGGGTTGGCATTAGGTTCGATTTCCGCAGGCGTTTGACCATTTCTTTTTTTTACCGAATAGATAAAAATTTACTAAATAGAGAATAGATGAAAAAAAAAAAAAAAAACATTAGCGAGGACCTGAAATTTGTCTGTCGAATTAAACTCTTTGCACGGAAAAATGTAGGTCGCGTACCTCTGAAGCACAGGAATGTGAGGAAGTCTTCGGTATTGGGTCGTTTGTGCGTTATGAGTTCGGTTATAACAGCAGGTTTAGTTTTCTCCTTTTCCTTGACCATAGTCGGCGCCGGACTGAACACGGTCGCCGCTCCCTGAGCAAACTTTCTCTGGGCATGGACCTTAGTTCTGCAAATTAAACGAACACAATAGTAATTTAAAAAAATATATATATATATTTTTTTCAAAATCGAGTAATCTGTGTTTTGGAGTTCATAAACGACGAAAAAAATATTTACCTCTTAGGTGACTCGGAGAGTGGATCCATGAGATCCACGAGATCGCCCTCCTTCCTTTTTCTCTTGTCATTTCGGCCCAATACCATCTTTCAGTCGATTAATCACAGCTTCGTCTCTCGTCGAGTATGCAACGAGCTGATCGCTCACTCGGCTCGATCGCAACCGCGCGAACGTAACATTATCGTCGCACTCGTTAATTTTCACGATAACAATTGATTCGGAATTACGGTACGCTTGCAATGGCTCTTGCCCTCGCGAGTAAAAAAAAAAAAATACACAAGGATGTCCGGTGGAAATTTCAATAAAAGTTCGTCGAAGACTGGCTCAATCGTATTTCCGTCTGTCGATTAAAAAAAAAAAAAGCGCTCGACGAGTCCGTAGGACGGGCGAGATATATGTTTACGCTACAGAGAAAAATAAATACCAGTGAATCGTCGCGCACAGTTCGATCCCTCGCATCGCCACCCCCCGAGAGTGAGAGTGAAGTGACGATTGTTGTGTCAATCCAATATTAAATGCCAGTCTCGATCACTGGAGGGCCGACCAATGGCCGGGAGTGTGTGAGGAGCTGCACGCAGGCACGCAGACACATGCACACTGTGGACGCGGCAATATCGATCTCATCGGTCCAGTGTTTAGCATTCGACGGCTCTCCTCGGGGGTGGAGGGGAGAGAGGGTAGAGAAACAAACGTTCGACTTCGGAAGTCGTTCAATGACTGAAGTCCTTCGACCCTGTGCGAAAACCCTTTGCTTCGCGGAGGAGGTTCGAGACGCACTCGAGCGTATTTCGATGCGACGAAAGCGATCGGGGACGAAACGGAAGCGACCAATGCTCGGATGGCTCGAGCGGAAGCGGCCAGTCGCGAAGCCGCTGTTGGACAGCTGCAGCAGGAAAGGGTTGAAAGTTAAATTTCTTATTCGATCGAACGATCGATCGAAGCGTGTAATTAATTCGATGTTAATTGCTGACTTGCGTTATTTACTGTAGGAACTAAAAAAAGTCTTAGCATTTTCCGCTTTAGCTTCTCCTCTTCACCTCGAGCGCGCAGCGAATCGGTCGGTCATGCAGAGCAGCAGGCACCCTACAAAGTTAAGTAAAACTAGTAAAAGTAAAAATTAAAACCCCTCACACGTTAAATTTCTTCCCCGATCGAACGATCGATCGATCGAGCCGTGGGCTTGAACCGTGTAATTAATTTGGTGTTAATTGCAAGCTTGCGTTATTCACAGCAGGAAAAAAATGGCATTCTCTATTTCGTCCCTTCCCCTCGAGCCCGCAGCAGATCGGTCGGTCAAACAGAGCAGCAGGCACCGTATGAAAGCCTTATAAAAACTTAAATTTCCTATGCGATCGAACGATCGATCGATACAACCGTGTAATTAATTCGATTTTGCTAACTTGCATTATTTGCATCAGGACAAAAAAATCGCATTCTCCATCTCGCCTCTTCCCCTCGAGCCCGCAGCGAATTGGTCGCTCACACAGAGCAGCAGGCACCGCGTAAAGCGAATGCCGCACACACTCTCGGCTCCGAGCACCGTTTACTTCTTTGAATTTGTACAGTAGCGTTGGAGGACACTCGCAGTGTTGTCTTGGATCGGCATTGGTTAGCGTGCGAAGCGGTCGTTTAAGTTTTCCAACATTAACGGCGCTCGTGAATTACTGAATTCAGTGACGTTACCGAGCTCCGCACAGATCGTGCGGCGAGATTAGCTGGCGCAACAGCGCGAACGATTTTGGAAACCCCGATCGTGTTGTGATTGCCCCCTCCTCCGGGAACAACAATAGCCCGAAACATTCGGCTGCGAGACAGTTAAAGCGGGGTCACGACGAGTTATCGATCGATTTTATTACACCGCTAAACTTCGCTCGAATCTCAAGGTTCGTGGAAAACCTTTTCGTCAATCAGGCGAAACTACGCCTGGCCAAAACTCTCGTCATGTTCGTGGCACATATAACGCCTTTCGCAATTGGGTCGCGTATATTTAGGCACGCGTCATTCCCGATCCGGGAGTAGCGCGAAGGCAGCTCTCCATCGTTTGTTTACCGCGAGTGGAGTTTTTCATGTATAGATCGATGCTTTCCTCTTGCCATACATTTTTTTTTTTTAATACGGAACCCGACGCACTCGGAAATTACTGACTTTTGTCAGAATCAACGTTCAGCCTCGCACTGATTTAATCGATCAATTTATTCTGCTCACTCATAGCCTCGAAAAAAAATACAATTACCTACCGAGAATTAATTGCGCTGATAAAACACCGGGCGCGATCACGTCACATTTATTATTTAAATTTCACGATTTTTTTTTTTGTCATATATTTTTTTTGTACGTGTCATCCGTCGCTATTAATAGCATTTTAACACATGCAGATGTGGCGTCAATGTCAACGAAGCTACAATCGCGTATTCCGTTGTGCATAATATAACTATTAAAAATCCGCACAGGTCGAAGCGCAGCCCACGACATGTACAAAAATGGACCACCGCCCTCGTACGACGAGCCCCCGCCCTCGGCGCCGCCCAGCTACTTCCAGAGCGTGGGCGGAGTTCCACCGGCCAGTCCGTTCACGCCGGCAGAAATATGTAAATTTTTGGTCAAAATTCCTATCGCATATATTAGCTCGCACTTCAGACATGTAAATTCGATAATATTGACTTTTTCTTCTTTTTTTTTTTGTAGATGCCAACGGTCCGACTATAGTGACGACGATAGTTCCACTGGGCTCGGGACCGACCCACACCATCTGTCCTCAGTGCCATTCGGAAATTGACACCGCTACCAAAACGGAGCCTGGAGTTATAGCATATATTTCTGGAGTCGTCATCGCGCTGCTGGGGTACGCAAACTTACCTTGGCCCAGACGTGTTACATGTGGCGGTCCCTGAAAACCTTGATGTCCTTGAAAAGTCCTTGAACTATCCTCGAACTTCTGGTAGATCCTTCATATTTTAATTTTTTATTTTTTGTTCGTTTATAGTGGTAGTAGTTATTTTATTTCATATATACCCTGATGGGTGTTTACATACCTCTTCTCTTACATAATCCCTTCCTTTACGTCGTTAGTTTATATGTAATTTTTTTTTGGTTGTGTTGCCTATAACGGTTCCTCAAATCCTGCGCGTTCTTGAAAAATTCTTGAACTTCTGGTAGATCCTTGAAATGTTGATTTTTAATTTTTCGTTGTGTTACATTGAATTTTTTAATTTTTTTATTTGCAGCTTTACATATAGCGGTTCCTGAAAAACCGTGAAGTCCTTGAAAAGTCTCTGAAGTGTCCTTGAAGTGTCCTTGAACTTTTCGGTTGTGTAATATTTAACTTTTGTATTTTTTATTTGCAGCTGCTTCCTGGGTTGCTGCCTTATTCCGTGCTGCATCGACGAGTGCATGGACGTTCATCACACTTGTCCGAACTGCAAGACCTATCTCGGACGTCACAGGAGATAAGCCGTGAAACGCCGCGGCGCAACCGCGCGTTGACTGCTTTTTGTGGATCATCAGCGGGACGTTTTCGCAGCTACATTTTCGTTCGATATCTCGAACGAATGGTTATTTAACGAATTCAATGAATCAGCTCTCTCTCTCTGTCGATCGGGTAGATCGACGACGATATTTTTCTCGTTACGTTTCGTTGTACGAAACTAATGGACGGACGCTGGGCTTTTTACCTTTAATAAATAATCACCGTTTACCGCGGAAGGAACGTATCCACCTGTTACACACGAAACCGTCGTTCACGGGGACGAACGATTGACAAAGGGTATTTTTCTGAACGAACTTTATCGGAACGCAATTACCAAAAATTCGCTTGCAATTCGCGCGTCGTATTCACGATTAGACGAGCGAAATTGGCAGCTGATATTTCTTGTTTTTGTTTTTTTTTTTTCGAGCTTCGTAGTACAGCTATCGCATTTCCTAAGGTTTATGATTACTTTTTTCTTTGCAAATGGCGAGTCAGTTGAATCGCTCGAAAGAGAGAAAAAAGTTTAATGTTGCCATGACTCGCACACGTGCCTTTTCATTACGATTAAAAATTATTCCTTATTTTTTTTTTTCTTTCTCGAAAAGAAATATATTGCGCACAAAAGTGCGCACGACACGCCTTATGCAACTCAGCGATATTTCTATCAATCTCATATTGCAAATTGGAATCTCTCGCGCGGATCTAAAAAACTACACGATAAACGACTTTTTTTCTTTTCGTTTTTTTCTTTTTTTTTTTTTTGTAATAGGAGCAATATTCTGGTGACACATTCCAGCAACTTCTATGTTTGTCAGATATTCTCCATCCACGCGTTATACAATCTTATCGGGATTCAATCGTATGCGCAAGCTAATTTGGACCGTCCGGATGGTACGTGAGTCTCGATTATATTTAATTGATATAAATTAATTAACAAGTTGTATGACTTTGTCAGTGCCTTAAAAGAAATAATAGTACAACACGTGCCTTAAGAATAGCATCGCGGGCAATCGCGAGTCTCTGCGCGTGCGCAAAAGCTGCGTGTTAATCTTTGTCTACGCGAACGAATCTAACAAACTTTAGATTAATAAAATAAATGCAATGTAGAAAGTACAATACAATAGCCTCGTAAGTTGTACAATCAATTATAATTAAATATTCTTTTCAGTCGTTAATTCTAATTTTGTATTAATCGACACTTATGCGCGGAATAAAGATACAAAATAGTTATTGCGAACAGCGACCGCGCGCTCGGCCTGTCTCACATCCGTACCAATATTAATCCGACAAATTACCTCGAAACGTTTTAATAAACAGAACTCGTCGATTGTTATTGACTTTCTTTTGTAGAAAATATATATATACTTGTCAGATAACAAATTATCGAATATTTATTATTCCCATTGGCACTTGCTATTATTTTTTTTTAATCTATAAATAATGCTGTACACGAATAAAATTATTTAACGATGATTTATCGTGCGATAAATTAATCAATCGCGTTGGACTAAACACAAAATTAAATTGTATCCGCCCAAGTGACCATTTTTCAGAAGTTACGAAAAATGTGTCCGTTGGTTGACTTATGACCGCCTAAATGTTATCCGTAAGCTGTCGCATGTCCCAAAGTTGACTTTGGGACCGTCTTGAGTGCGAAGCGTTTTTTAACCAATCCTATCGGCTAATAAATCGGTGGATCGGATTCGAAATTTCTACGAGTTTATTAAACGAAAGTTTAATAACACAATGATTTTCATGAGAAATACCGAAGTAATCGAATTATCTATATTTCGACGACTATCTTAATAGAGTCGCTATAGAAAACTGACCAGGCATTGATAAACAGCAATGTATGGTACACTTTGGGGCATCATTTTTTATTACATATCTTGGTTTGTACATTACAACGTTATAAACATTTTTTTCTAAATTTCAGCCATCAAAGAAAGTTTTTATCTCGTAGAACAAATAGATGACAATGGACGTTAATATAATAATTTTCGAATGGATAGAACGCGTATATACGCAAATGAAAAAAAGAATATATGTACTATGTAAGAAGGTAAACTTTATGTCCGTAAGTATAGGAACTTGCCCATACACCAAAGTGCTTCTTTCAATGTATCTCATCTAAATGACAACAGAGTGGTGCGGGAACAATTTCACCGTTGCTGCAACTGGCTGCAACGTTCCACCAACGTCCACTTGCGGTTTAAATGTGCGAGGGAACCTTGGCGAAATGTACGGTGCAGGACGGTAAAATGTTTCGACAGGGTAGGTGTACAGTCTTCGTGTCGACTTTTTCTGTGTCCACCTGATATACAACCAGAAACTTTATGAAGTTTATGGCACTTGGCGCAAGCCTAAAGCCAGGTGGAATAAGAAGCTCGTAAATGAGGGTTGAAATGACCATCATAGAGCCATCAGGTGACCGTCACTGACCGCTCCAAAAATGACCGAATTGGTGACCAACTGTATATCACCCTTCGCGGACGGTCGCTCCTTCGCAGCGCGAAAAATGCGCTGCGTTATTAATTTTATTAATGTTATCTTTTAATTGTTCGGTGCTTCCGGTACACCGGCTTTCTTCATCCAATGATTATCGTGAGCCGACGTCATCAACGAGCGATCGCCGGATTTGATGATTCGACGGTCATCGAAGTATGTTGATCGACAGTTCGGCACCGTCGTTTTTGAAGATAAAGAAAAATAAAAATAAACATGAGCGACGATTAACCTAGAAGGTAGGACGAACGTTACGCAGATAATCCGTTCCGTCGACCGAACGATCGATGTTTTATCACTCACCTTGTCATTCTTTTTCAGCGCAGGCTTCCTCGATTTGCGACAACCGTAATTGAAACTCGCGAAAAATGTGGCGAGGATCAAAATCCTACGGTGCGCAGATAATCGCTCGAAGAGCGGGTAGATTGTTGTGCTCTGCGCGAGAGCTTGGCACAAATGGCTTGGAGAATGAAAGTCGCTTCGTCGAAGATTCGAACGCTGCGCTTCCCCAGGAAGCCAAAGTAGTCATATGCGGAGGCGGCGTGATGGGAGCCGCAGTTGCTTATCACCTGGCTGTTATGGGACTCGGACCGCACACCGTCATCGTCGAAAGTTGCAGGCAAGCTTCAATCATTGTCGTCCCAAAATCAATACTTTTTTTGGTCAATTTATTGTAATAATAATTCCATTCAATTTATTCTGCGTTTTCATCTTTTACATGATCGAGCATCCGTAACGAGAGCTTATACTCAAATAGTAGTTGTACTTGGTACTTGAAACTGTAAAAAAGTACTTGAAGTACTAAAAACTACTTGCGTACTTCAAGTACGCACTTAAAGTACCGAACAAGTATCTGGTACTTTGAGTACTGACTCTGCCTCAGCTCTGATAATAATATCAATATTTATTGTTATTGTTATTATTATTAGTTACAAATTTATTTAAAATAAACAAATTACTTATAATTTTTATATATTGTAATGCAATGCAGAGTCGGAGGCGGAAGTACATGGCACGCCTCGGGTCTAGTCGGTGCATTCAAGCCTAGCTTGGCTCAAGTAAATCTCGCCCTGGACAGCATAGCCCTCTACAAGGAACTCGAGAAAAAGGGACTGTCCACGGGCTGGAAACAGTGCGGAAGTCTCAGCGTCGCTCGAACCAGAGATCGCATGACTAGCTTCAGGAGAATGAAGGCCCAATCTGTGTGAGGATCATGGCCAGGCTTTTTTTTTGTTGCCGCCGAAGTTCCATCGATGCATGTCTGATATCTGATATTTCCGTAGATCGCGGAACATTGAGTGTCATCTCGTTACGCCCGAGGAAGCACAAAAATTGTGTCCGCTGTTGCGAACAGACGATCTCGTCGGAGGTATCTGGATTCCTGGCGATGGTGTTGCCGATCCGTACAAAACGTGTCTCGCGTTTATGAGTGAAGCGCAGAGCCGAGGTATTATTTATTTTTATTTACTTTCATTGATTTTTAATTACTTTCATTGATTTTTATTTATTTTCATTGATTTTGATTTATTTTCATTGATTTTGATTTATTTTCATTGATTTTTATTTATTTTCATTTATTTTTAATCAGCGAACTTCTGTCTCGCTATCCTAGAGCTTCCGACTAAACTTTACTTACCATGTCACTTTGTCAAGGTGTACGCATATACGAGAACTGCAAGGTAACGAAGATTGTAACTCGGGAAAAACGTGTCGAGGCTGTGGAGACCGCTCGGGGAAAGATAGATTGCGAGCATTTCGTGAACGGTTCTGGATTCTGGGCGAGAAGCGTCGGAAAATTAAGTGAGCCGTATGTTAAAGTTAGTTTTCACTTTAATTTCTTATTTTGCAATATCGATTGAATTAACGAGGCTCGAGAAACTTCTCTATTTCTCTGTATCTCGGATCAGCGAATTCTTTTCCGTATCGATTATCGTCCCTCATTCTAGGTCCCCCTTCATCCGGTCGAGCATTACTACTTGCACACGAAAGAGTTCGAAGGCTTGGATCCGATGACCCCGGTGATACGGGATCCCGATGGTTACATATATTTTCGTGAGAACGACGGACGTCTCATAGCTGGAGGATTCGAGCCGGTGGCGAAACCGGCGTTCGACGATGGAACGATACCGGGTTAGCAACGAATGTAAATCCATATCGCAAACCACTTCTCGTAATTCTCTGACGCCGAGATGGCAGGATAGAGGGGAGGGCTTATTTCCCTCGCGGACTAACCAACCGTAAAACTTTGGGTTGGATTTAAGTCGATTTCTCACAATCTACGCCATCGCAACCGATTGGTGCGTCAAACCGACTTTGATTCCACCCTTGCTGGAGAGGTTGGTTTTTGGTTGATATTTCAGAACCAACTGTAATCTCAACTGTTATATGTGTCGGATAGAAAGTTGGTTTGTCGGTGGACTTTTCCAAAACTACCCAATTTTCGAATCTATCAGAGCACCGGCGGCTCAGGGTTGGAAATCGGCTCGCTTTAGGAAAATCCAAACGGAAATCAACCTGCTATCTGACACATATAACGGATTCTATTGCGGTTATAATTTTTTAATATTGTTGAAAAATCAACCTCTGGCTGGCTAGAATCTGAGTTCTCTCGGTAAAACTATCGATCGCTTGGTTTTCAAGTTGGTCAGAACGTGAGTGATAAAAAAAAATCGATATTTCAGAGAACATCGCCGAAAGAAATCTACCGGAGGATTGGGATCACTTCCACGTTTTACTGGAGCAGATGCTGCACAGAATACCCGATCTCGGCGACGTCAGGCTCGAGCGTCTCTGCAACGGTCCTGAGGCTTTCTCGCCCGATTGCAAGTGGATCGTCGGCGAGGCTCCGGAGATTCGGAATTACTACATAGCCGCTGGAATGAAAACTGTAACTGTCGTGCGAATGAATTTTTTCATCACTCGGTGCGGTAATGGCCACTTTTCCGCCCGCTTCGCGTGCGTAAAACCGCCATTTTCGCACCTTGTGATGAAAAATTTCATACATCCCTCGTGCGAAACACTTTTTTCAACTCGTGTTATTTTCTCGTACTCGTTAACTCACACTCGTTAGAAAAACGTTTTTCGCCCTCGTGGAGCAATGTACTATTTTCTTAGCATTCCTGTCTGGTATTTTTTTGGAAATTGGATCGAAGAGGATTAATTTCTTGTGTCCCGTCAGGTCGGAGTTTCCGCCGCCGGAGGAGTCGGTCGGGCGACCGCTGAGCTTATCGTCAACGGCTCGACGTCGCTCGACATGTACGAGATCGACGTCTCGAGATTTCTCGGACTGCACAACAATCGCGAGTTCCTGCGCGATAGATCGCGCGAGGTACCGAGCATGCATTACGCCCTGCAGTATCCTCATCTAGAATTCACGAGCGGCAGGAAGCTTCGAATGTCGCCGATATATCCGAAGCTCAAAGAGGCCGGCGGTATTTTCGGCCAGGTGATGGGTTACGAGAGACCCTCGTGGTTCGAACCGGACAACGAATGCGGTAAATTGCTGCAGCCGATAATCGATCGAAAAATCCGGTGATCTCACAATAGTTATTTGTATGGCGAGGGCGTAGAAAGTTCTTGTTGAGTGTAAAAATGCCGCACGAGCCAAAGGCGCGTACGGCATTCACACGAGTCAAGACTCCCTTTTCTACGCCCGTGCCATTCACATAATTTTTCCTAACAAATTCACGAAAATCACACTTTTCGTTTTTGGGAACTGTGAAAGGCACTTTCTCGTACTAGTGCGGAAAAAAATTCAATATTGCGTTTATGCGCATAGGCAGTATTTTTCCCGCACGTGTAGCGGGATTTTAAGTGCAGGCTTTAGGAAAATTTTATTAATTTTTCTACCGATAGATCTGGATCCGATCGACGGATCCCAAAATTTCAAAATCGCGTACACGAACACGTTCTCGAAGCCTCCGTGGTTCGAACCCGTAGCCCAGGAATACGCGGCCTGCCGGGAGTCGATAGGCCTAAGCGATTACAGTTCGTTTACAAAAATCGACCTGTGGGTGAGTGACGGAGAAAAAAATTTGCTACGATGATAGAATCGTGTAAAAAAAAATTGTCGCTCGATCCTGCAGTCCAAAGGTACGGAGGTGGTCGATCTGCTGCAGTATCTGTGCTCGAACGACGTCGACGTACCCGTGGGCAGTATAATTCACTCCGGAATGCAGAATCGTCAAGGAGGATACGAGAACGATTGCAGCTTGGCGCGGATAGCGGATAATCAGTGAGTTCTCGACGATACGTTCAGCTCCGTATATCGAATGTACTTTTTCTTTATCGCTGTACCGTGCATTTTCAGCTACATGATGATCGCCCCGACTATACAACAGACTCGCTGCAAGAACTGGATAAGCCGGCACTCGCCAAAAGACGGCTCGGTCGTTGTTTCCGACGTCACCTCGGCATACACGGCGATCTGTATAGTTGGCCCTTACTCGAGACCTCTGCTCTCCGAACTTACCGACACTGATCTGTGTCCCAAGAACTTCCCATTCTTTACATTCAAGGTAGTTAATTTAAGAAAAGTTCGAAGTGATTCGCCCATGACTGCCTCATTTATTATAATTTAGCAAACAATTCATAAATTTCAAGATCGTAAATTCAAAGGGTTAGATCAATTATCGCGAAATTGAATACCAAACATTGTACAGGGTTAGTCCATTTCCGTATCAAAGTTAAGCTCGATACCTCAATGTTTTCCCGAATCAGACAATTTTTTTGTAATTTTTCAAAAAGATAAAAATCCCATCAATTGAATCCCAAATTGATATAAAAAGTCTTTCATCAAAATATTATATTCGTGTGCAGTTTTAGGACGACAGCTTAAAATTTACGCAAGTTAGAGACACCACAGACAATTATAAAAAAAAAAAAAAAATGAAAATTCCTATAAAATCTCGTATTCGGCCTCAATCTTTAGATCTTTAAATTATTTCAGGAATTGGACGTCGGGCTCGCGAACGGAGTTCGAACGATGAACCTAACGCACACCGGAGAACTCGGCTACGTTCTCTACATCCTTAACGAGGTTGGCGCAATCGATAACTCTTGACGTGAAAAAAAAAACATGTTTTTACTAAACACCGCATGTGATCTGATTATGCTTTTTTTTAGTATGCTCTCCACGTTTACACGCGGCTCGTGGAAGCTGGTGCAAAGTATCGAATGAGACACGCCGGTTACTTCGCGACCCGAGCACTGCGAGTAGAGAAATTCTACGCTTTCTGGGGTCAAGATTTGGATACCTTCACCACTCCCTTGGAGTGCGGACGTTCATGGCGCGTTAAATTCGACGTGAGGATATTTTTCACACTTGGCGATTCACTTGTTTTTGCATTTAATTTTTTCGAATGATGTACGAACGCCGGGCTGTTCGTTCGTTGCAGAAAGACATCGATTTTATCGGGAGGGAGGCTCTACTTAAGCAGCGAGACGAGGGAGTAAAACGAAAATACGTTCAGCTGCTGCTCACCGATCACGATTCCGATATCGATACGTGGAGCTGGGGCGGCGAGCCCATCTATCGGAACGGCCAGTACTGCGGAATGACGACGACTACCGGTTACGGATTCACGTTCAAGAAACAGGCAAGAATAACGATCGACTAACATTAATTGTCGCACGTTCTTTTACGTTTCGGCCATGAATGTTGGCCCACAGAATTATTTGTTTCTCAATTTTTTTTTTTTTAACATGAGAATAAAAACTTGTGTAAATATGTAGACTTATTATAAATGGCTGTCAAATTGTTTGACAACTTTCATTATTTTGTGAAATTAACCATAAAATGTTTAGATTTGTATATTAGTCCACATATTTACACAAGTTTTTTTCTCATGTTCAAAAAAAATGTAGAAACAAATCATTCCGAAAAGGGTTAACGGCCATGGCCGAAACGAAAAAGAAACGTGTTCGGACATTCGCATCGTTCTTCCAGCGGACGATGCCGATGACTGAATCGCAACCGCGGTAGATATCATAAATTCTTCGACATCGATTGATTATCCTCCATAGATTGATCGGCATTTTTTTGTACAATTTTTTACTAAATTCCGGATCTTTTTTTGTTCATCGATCAGGTTTGTCTCGGCTTTGTACAGAACTTCGGCGAAAAAGGTGAACAACTGGAGGTGACGAACGATTACGTTTTGGCGGGCGACTACGAGGTCGACGTGGCCGGAATAAAATTCCACGCCAAGTGTCATCTCCACAGTCCAAATCTACCGACGAAGTTTCCCGATCAGGAGCGCGACGCCTATCACGCCACTCGCGATCAGCAAACCAAGTGAATTCGCGGCGGTTTCTCATCCATGCTCTTCCAACTCTGTACAAACGATGTATATAAGACAACGAACAAAAAAAATTTATATTATTCAACGCACACAATTTTACGAGTTACGAGTCTCCGAGTGTTCTGTCAAATTGCTTGCGATCGTCGGGAGATCTCCGCTTTAACCTGCAACGACTTACGGCGAGTGTAATAAACATTTGTGCTCAACGAAACAAAAAACAACGAAACTGTACAAAGGCAACTTTTGTTTTTCTTTCTTCATTTTAATTATCATTCGTCGTATGTGCAGGTGTATATCATAGGATTGTTTTTATAAATGTAATCAACTTTTGCAAACGCGCGTTACATTGCCCGCGTACGCGATGTTTACACGTAAATAACAGCTTTAAAAATAAATAATACGTTTAGGTAGACAATATGCACGAAATTTGCATCCCTTTATACCGGTGTATTTTACAATGGAGAAAAAATGTTAATGTCCAAAGTTCCGAGAAAATTATATTCCTAATATATTATTGAAATTATTGAAATAATTGAATTCACGTTTAGAAGTACAACATTTGTGAATGCATGAGATCCTCGTGAGATTTCGTTTTTTTTCCTTTCTTTTTTCTTTTTTAGAATTAATATTGCGTTCCTTTTTCGCGAATTGCTGTGTACTTTTGCCGTTTGGACTCGTTCGGTCCCAGTCAGTCTTATCCATTTAGCCTATAAAATAAAACGGCTCTTTCTAATTGTCACTTTAAATCGGGACAATTAGATAATCGCGTCTACCCAGTCGGTCCAATTGGCTGATAGTGCAATAACGGCCCCATTACTTAAATCTACGTCTTATCGTCTAAGATACCTCGGCCTCACGACTACAGTGGAATCTCCCGCGCGTTACATTCGGGTAGGTTGCGGAGGCAGGTTGTGGGGCACAATCTGAGTGTTCCAATCGGAGCGGGCGAAATGCAGAAGGGACGTCCCCACATTACGCAACTCGCGAGAGATTCCACCGTATGTGCGCGCAGTATGAATCAACGTTTCACAATTACATCGATTAAAAACGTATCGAAACACCATCGTCGACGACAATCGAAACACGCTTTTGCTTTGACTGCGCCGTGTATTTTTTTTTTCTTTTAATTGAGCAACGCACCCCGTTACAGTCTACTGTAACATCATCTAAAAACTACAATTCAACTATTCAACGTGAAAATATAATAAATATGTACAGTTTGCGCCCGAAACCCGATTACCGAAAATATAATTCGTCGCGAAAAAAAAATGTCTCGCATATAAAGTGAAATCTGCTGGAAGCACAAAGATTATCGCTGACAATTTATCGTTTTGCGTACGATCGATTTCTCGGGAAAAGAGAGTTCTCACGAAAAATATATTATTGCCGCGAACCGTCGACTCGCGACGTGTCGAATTCGGTTCCCAGTTTTAACCGCATCGGATCGATCGATCCCGACGAGAGTGACACGCAAGTTTATCGAGAAGAAGAATTACGGAGACTTCGGCGAGCCTCTGGCTCTATCCTTGTCGCCGATTTATCCGAAGAGATCGGTCTTTGACGTGATCTTCTTTATGGCCGGTAAAATTCGAATGGCCGTGTACTGGCCGTAGCCAAGCGGTATCCTAAGTTCGACACTGTCCCTTCTGTCGCCCGAGGCGCTCGTCATCTCGTCGTGCTGCTGATTGAGCACCCACATAGTACCGATCAAAGACAGAACGAAAGTCGTGACTCCCGTTATTGCCAGCGCGAAGATCGTCACAGTCTGCAATACCGGCGCGACGTTGAGCAATAAATGTAACAGATACAACAGATCGGACGGCATGTGGGGAACGTACTGAAACGGGTAAAGAAACAAGAACTTTCGGTTAAAAAGAAGGTCACTCACGATTCATGAGAACTCATGGGAGAGTGAAAAAATTGTCGCTCACCAAGTCGATCCAGAACAACGGTACCGTTAAACCGTTGAAAGCTTTGATCTTCGAATTGTATCTTAAATCCCCGATCACGAGATTCGTCTGCAGCCTCGAGTTTATGTGAAGCGCCACTCCGATATCCTGTGAAATGAAAATACAATTATTATTCTACACCGATATAAAAATGTTGTCTGTTGACAAAAAAAGGTGCAAAGCAATTTGCACTTTGCTTCCTCATTTATTACAATTATAATGAGTCATAATGAATATGTATGAAAATTATAAGTAAAAATAATAATAACAATTATTATTATTTATTTCAGAGCTGGGCAAAGTACCAAAAAATACTGCAGTCTTTTTTTTTTAAACTGAAAACCCCATAAAATCTGATCATCTGGATAGATTTCGGCCAAATTCAATACCAAAGGTCTTTGATCATAGTATTATATTTGTATGCAGTTTTAGGACCATAGTTCAAAATTTACTATTTAAGACTATTTTAAGTACTCTTGCATTAAAAACTCAATTTTTTTTTTTACGAAAACAGCGTCCTCTACGAGGATACAAAAAAATCGAGGCGCGATGAAAATCTCTTTCTCACCGGTTGAATGACTACATTGGTTCGATGTTTCTCCTCGTTGGGTTGAAGACCGTCGACGTCTTCGAGCAAGCTCGGATCGGCGTCGAGGAAGTGCGGCAGGGATACGGCGGCCGGTATATCTGCAGAAACAAAATAATCGCCATGAGTCGATAATGATTCTCAAGATTTTTTCTGTCTTATTTTTTTCTTCAAACAGTTCAGGTTTTCCGTGTATCATTTTAATGCTACGTCGCGTTCGTCTAGATTATATCTGGTTGACAGTCTCCGATCGGATAAAAACGCAGTTTCAATTATTTATCGCTGTCATCGACGTTATCAAAGCCTCGTATACATATTAACTAGCGCTTAATGTTCGCCGCTGGACGATATCCAGTCCGTGTTTGCTAGTTCGTATTCCTTTTCGTTCATGAATAGTTAACAACTTCGCCTTTTCGATTATAACGACGATGACGATGCTCCGTCACGACGGTAAACTTATTATTATTTTTTTTTTCTCTTTCCAAACTCTCGTCTGTCGGGCTTATCGAATAACCAAGAGATTATCATTTATCTCGTAACGATAAATAACCGGTAACTGCGTCGCACTGGCAAAGCTTTAGGTTGATTGAAAGCAATAGCTTGATTTTTTCAATAATAATTTTAAACACCCGAGGTGTAGATTTTACGCGATTCCTTGCAAATATAATCTGATTCGTGTTTCCTAGTTCGTATTTTTTATTATAATGAGGATGCTCCATTACGATCGTAAAGTAATCTCCCATCGTCGCGCGGTCTCGCTTATCGAATAACCAGACATGATTTATTTCGCAAGGACAAGCAGCTGCTCACTGTGACTGGCAAAACTCACAGTGTAATGATTGTAAAGCTGAAAGCTGGATCTACACCGGTGCATTTATCTCGTCACCAAAATTGCAAGAGCCAATTTTTTTTGTGTGGGAAAGCATGGATAATATAAATATATATTTTTTAAAATTTATTTCAAATACGCGGTGTGTCCCTTTTACTCATGTCCGATCAAAAATAATAATCTCGTGTCCGAGAGAGAAAGGAAGCGATGAGACACGCACGGAATCGTCTTCCCTTCTATCACCCTCGGCTCTCCAGTCATTCGGGGACAGCGGAAGGCCATAAAAATCTATACCGAAGCACAAAAATCCGTTGCACAAGAGAGCATTATCGAAGCAAAGTTCAGGAGCTGACATTTCGCCGTCGGTTGCGCGAGTCCTGCCCGCGCTCAACCGAGAAAGATTTTTTTCCCTTTTTGTTGCTTGCAACACGAGCCGGGCATCGTGGAGATACACGTGTAAGTTATACCTGCTTGTTAAATTATTCAATGTAATGCCGTACTTAGGCCGAGGCTTATTGCTTCCTCATTGCTAAGCATTCCAATCGTCGATTGCGTAAACTTATCGAAGGCAGACGACGCGTGGACGAACTTGGATTTATAAAAATCAAATCAAGTAAAAAAATGTCGTAACCTCGTCTATGAGGAAGAGGAAATCTCTCGTCGCGAGATGCTTGCCTTCGACAATTCACAGAGGCGCGTGAACGTCATAACTCATAAAGCATCAAAGAACTGACTAACAGATCGTCATTTCGACACTTCGAGAGACAAACAATGGGCAATATATCGATTAAAAAAAACAAAACAAAAACACCTCGACTGTGCGTCTGCCGAGCGGCTGCGCTTTACAACGACGGTAAAAGTAATGATTGACGATGTGGGGAGAGAATTTTTGTCGACCGAGCGGACGATACTGACTGTAGTAGCACGGCGTGAGATCCGAGAGCCCACGTCTCAGGCACTTCTTCATTTTTCGACAGTAGCACTCGTTATCGGGATTCTCGTCGGGTGTATCGAGAAAGTTTTCTGTCAGCGAGTATTTCCAACCGAGCAGTCCTCCATCGGTCTCCACCTCGTCTATGTATTCTATCGGGAATGTGCGACAGAAGGACTTTCTGAAGATTCTGAATATAGCCGCTTTGTCCAGATGCATTCCCAGCACTATGCCCTCGGTGGCGCCTCTGATTCTGTTGCAAAGCGTGTTTCTGCAAAGGTTAAAAAATTTCGTATAAATTCAGTACAAGCCGGAGCTCGTTAAAGCACAAAGAAATACTTTAAGTACTTTTTGCAATTGAGCTCGTAGCGTTAAATGTTATCTAAGCTCTAAAAAATAGGTGCAAAGTATTTCGCACATGGCTTCTTCATTGTAAAAAAAACGATGACTGAAATGTTCGTAATTCGTCGTTCTGAGGCTATTTTTAATCTCGTCTTCACTTTTTTTCATTAAAAAAGAAAAACATAAAAAAAATTTATTAAGGAAATGAAAAGGTTTCCTTTTTCGTTTTATCCCTGGCAAGTTGTGAGACTTGAAAAACCACCACCAAGTACTTGTACTGGGTCCCTAAAATCGTAGAAAAAGAACTTGAAGTACTGGAAAGTACTTTTGAACTTCAAGTACTGTAAAGTACTGGTATAGGCGAAATGATGCCCATTAGCGTTTTCTTTTATTTTATTTCTCGATGACGAAAAATCGGTGTCGCACGATCGATGAGAGGCGGAAATAATGGAGATAAATAATCTATAATTTCGGTGATATTCGGTCGCTCATAATAATGGGCGACCGAATTCGGGCCAAGTGCCCACGCGTTCCTCGAGAGCGCCGCATTAAATTCGTTTTTATAGACCAAACATCTTCGACAGCGACAATTCCGGGCAATAAAATCCTCGTGCCAGACCCAGATTCTCTCGTCGGGAGTCACAGGGGAAAAACACTCACTCGGGATTCGTCTGGTTATCCTTCTCGGGCTTGTAACCCCACTTCGGTAGTCCTGGACTGTAGTTGTACTGCTCGATACTCAGGTATCGACCGATCTCCTCGCTCATGTTCTCGTTGTGCCGGATATTCATGTTCACTATGTTCTCCCCTTCGTCGTACATCTGTAAAAAAAAAAAGGTTAATATTCCGATTATTTGTTCCAATCCAAAATTAATTAATATTAATTATTATTATGTACATTAATGTCAACATATATAATACAATTATTAGGGTGTTTCTCAAAAAGGACATTTAAAAGAAAAAAATGCTCCCACCCTTTGAAAGTACAGGTTTCGATTTCAAATTGCATCTCACGATTATATTAATTAAAATTAATATAATAACATCAATTGTTGCAATCCAAAGAACTGCGACGAACTGTTTAAAAAAAGGTACAGTTGAATGTTTGGTCCACTATCGCATGTACTTTCTCTTGGTCGATGTATGAATCTCGCCGCTCGAGCCAATTACTCGCGCGATGTATGATAAATAATGATAATCGAACGGCGTTCCGCGAGTTTCTATCAATTGCGTAATCGCGTCGACTGGGCGATTAAAAAGAATCGAGATTTTCCCATTTTTTTCGCCGAGCCCGTGTACGTGGCGAGTTTCGACACGGGGAGCGATCGCCGATATCGCGAGCACGTCCGATCTAAGCCTCGGGGGTTTTTGTTTACCGTACGTCCGGTATTTTCAACCACAAGCTGGAACCGTGGTAAAGACGGAAAAAAACACCGTGTCGATCGAACAACTAGAATTTTCAATCAGGTGTTTTCCTGGAATATCAATAATAAAATTAATAGCTTTGCCGACTACTCGAAGTTCTCGTTTTCTAGATCGCCGATATCGCGAGCACGTCCGATTTAAGCCTCGGGGGTATTTGTTTACCCTAGAGAATTTACCCAATAGAAATAGAAAGTGCCATGTCGATCGAATTAGAATTTTCGATCGGGCGTCTCCCTCGAATATCAATAATAAATTGCGTGCGCAATTATTCGTTAAATTTTAATTTTTTAATACTCCATTATCTCATTGTTACTTATAATTATATATTACATATTATTGATACTTTATTACAATTAAATTAATAAATAATAAATTAATAGTAAAATAAATCGCGTTGTGAACTACTCGAAGATCTTGTTTTTTAGATGGTCGCGATTGCAAAATATCTGCACAGACGCGTTGCAGAGTGATCGATGGAGCTATAACGCGCTTCGCGTTAGCGTCCGCACCTCTCGTCGATCGACTCCGTGGCTTCCCGATTAATCGATCTTTTTCGCTATTAATCAAACCGTCGCGCGCTTTGCTCAATCATTTTATCCAATCGTCCGCATTCCATATATAATTCGCGAAGAAATACAGTGATATGGTTACAGAACATTTTATCATCCGTGGATCAAGTCAGTTAAAAATAAAGGAAAAAGATAATGTGACGAAAAAATAGAAATCCATGATCCGCATACATCATTGAATCAAGTTGTGGTTTGCGTGCGCAGTGAAAGGTTCGACCGGGTGGGCTTCGACTATTGCGTAAAAAAAAAAAAATGTATGTGTAGCAGGAGCAGTTCTGACAAGACGGTGTCGCAACGTTCGGCATAAGCTGCGCGTTAAAGAGGTTCGCGCTTGCAGTTCGCAGGCGACGAGAACCAGGCTGGCGCTCCGGTGCTGCGAGTTTTAGCGCGCATAATTCTGATTTTTCCCCGATACCTAATTTACCATTGAAACGTGATTGACGAAGTGGAAGCTGTTAACTGCGAACGACCGGACCGGCAGATCGATGGACCTGATTGCTAAGATCGATTGCTCGATCGGAAGAAATTAATGAAAATTAATAGAAATTAATGAAAATTAATAGAAATTAATGAAAATTAATAGAAATTAATGAAAATTAATAGAAATTAATGAAAATTAATAGAAATTAATGAAAATTAATAGAAATTAATGAAAATTAATAGAAATTAATGAAAATTAATAGAAATTAATGAAAATTAATAGAAATTGATGAAAATTGATAGAAATTAAAGAAAATTAACAGGAATTAATGAAAATTAATAGAAATTAATGAAAATTAATTTTTTTAAATAACGGAGCAATTTTTTCCGCCGACCAGAACTCACCCTGTCGAGAAGGCCGAACTTCCGAAAATTGATAAAATTCGGTACAATTCCACCGGCGAGGCGAACGAGAGGATCGTCGTATCCCCAGAGATATTCGTAAACCGTCATGTTCAGTATAGCCTTAGAGCCGAGATAATTGGCCAGTTGTGTGAGCGGATAATTCACGAAGAAACCCGCGTCGGCGATTGCTGAATAAACACCCTGTAAGTAGAAACGTTTGCGTGAAGAGAACAAAAAAATTGCACCAAGGAAATGATAGCAAATATGTAAAAACGAACGTAAACAAAGTTTTAGCAGGTAAAGTATTGGATTGCGCGAAGAGACATGATTCTTTTATCGTATTAATTATTGTCTTTTCCTTGTTAAATGGACGACGAAGCTCTCGCAAGGTGCAGCGTAAATTACGGTTAAAAAAAAATCATTGTTTACAGCGCGATGAGAAACATGAGAATGTCCGGCTCGAGCATTTTACACGTAAACCAGAAACGTTTCAATAGTTCTAATAATATTTTCTGCGATTCCGTACGCTGCACGTGTGCGAGCAAAAAAAAACGGAATGTCGTCAACCGATCCTGATTATCGTTGGCGGGTTCGCATTAGAATGATCTCGAAGTGTACGCCAGTTCAACGATAAATACACGAGTTCACAGTTGCTGTAGTTGAGAACGAACGTTTATGACGTTCGGCAAATAACTTTTTTTTTATCGTGCATCACCCTTTAAAAACTACACTGCACTTAGAATTCCGTCCGAGGCTCATATTCGTCGGGTTTTTTTTTGTCTGCCTTTTTTCGGATCATTCGCCAAGGTTCGCGTCAGAAAAGATCGGACCTCTGGCTCGGTCTTGAATAATTATCGCAATCTCGCAATCGCGGTCGACAATGATTTGTATTCACCTCGGTGCGATACTCGATCAGGCAATGACAACAAAATTGGATCGCAACAAGATTTGCATGGAATATCATGGACTATCCGGCAGTGAGAAATTTCTCGGAAATCTACCGCAAAAAAAGTATTCGCAGAAAATATCTGTGCTCCTGGATTCATCCGTTTCTGTCGCTGCCCACGCAGCACGGGAATGTTTTTGAAATATTGAAAATATTTTCCAACATTAAAAAATATTTGTGAAATTTTTGGAAAAACATCCTGAAAACATTTTTTTGTCCGCTCATAAATCTTACATGGAAATGTTTCACATTAGAAGTAACATTTGAAACACATGTTTTCACATTAGAAATGTGAAAACAGAAGAAAATCTCTACGTTCGACCGGACGTGACCCATTTTCGGTGTGACGTGACTATCGGTCGAAAAATTAAGGTAAACGCGGTACCTTCGTAGTCTGCTTGCTCATTTTTTCCAGATCAGTTCCTTTTCACGAGGGGAAACCGGAGTCTTAGCAAAATGTATGTACGAAAGCAAATTTTATCGGCACAGTTTTTTTTTCTTTCCTTCCAGCAAAACGCGTGTGATTGAATAAAAAAAAAATAGCAAAAAAAAAGGCAAGAAGCGTTTAATACATTATGTATGATATGTGGAAGCTGTAGCAGCGGGTGTACATCCTCGGACGTGCGACACGAGTCGAAAAAAAGACTGACGGGTGCGACGTGCGTCAAAGAGGATCGTGTCGCGCGATTGAAGATCTTATTTGCTCCCACCGCGATAAAAGTTCGTATGCGCTCATGCACACTCTCCGTGGAGTTTATGATCGTGTTACGTGGAATGCGAATATTGAACGACAAACTGTCAGATCGTTAATCAGGCGATTAAAAATTTCCATAACATTTTGCTTCCTCGCAGAGAAAATGTATGCTCGTTCGATCGATTTTTCTCACCAGCATTGGAATATTTGGAACGCTGACGACATCTTTCTCGGGATCACCGACCGACAGTCCGGGCACGAAGACGACCGTTCGTTTCGGAATGTAAGATATCGTGCCGTTCTCGTTCCACGTTACGTTCAGGTGCTCCAAGTTCTCCCTGTCAAGATGAATAACGAGAGAATCGGTTTAGAGACGTCGCAAATGTTCGGTTGGCACGAAGCGAAATTGTTTATAGAACGCGAGACGTTGTGAAAACCCGGCCAGTCCAGCCCGAGCTCTGTTGGTAATAAAAACTGCAATCAATTTTTTCCCCCCATGTTTCGTAAACTTTTCAGAGCAATACCAAATAATTGGAGCTTACTGAACTGTCAGCGCAAACCGCTTGTAATTATGATTATTGAATAATTCTCTCATAATACAAGAGAAAATACATTGTTTTATCTGCCTTTTCCCTCCGCAAACGCGGCGATTAATTCACCTTTGTATGGACTGTGTTCGAATGTAAATAATTTCCTGAGAGATACGCCTTCAATTTATATGCTTGTGACGCGTTAATATCCAAGGAGATTTGGGCGGACTTACTTAATCAACGGGCGTATGCGTGATATTTAATCTAAATCTATATAGTCCCATCTTTCATTTTCTTTATCATTTAATTTTGTATGCATTACTTCATACTTCTCGAAGCCCTATTATTAAGACTATTCCCGTAGGGCTTGATATATAGAAACGTTGGAGAACACAAAAAAAAATCCTTTGCAGTTTCCATTACCGACTGAGTTCCTTTCGCATCGCCTCAAGAATTCTACTCACTGATAGACGTAGGGACCAAGTTCCTGAACTTTGAGTTTCTCCTCGCCTCTCAAGAATTCGTCCGGGTTCGTGACGTTGAAGATATAGACGTTGCAGAACATCTCGATCTTGGGCTTCTGCCAAATTTGATAGAGGCTCGAGCCCGGTGCCATTTGAATATTCTAAGCAAATAAACGATGAGTAATAAAAAATACATAAATTATCGAATCGTCTTTTATTGCCGAATTTTTTTACTCACGTAGTTGAATAGCAGATTGATGGGATCGACGGCGTGAATTGCGTACGACAGAGCACCGCACACGACCCCGACCATAAATAAAATTATACATTCTGAAAGCAGAAAAAAAATCTATATAAATATGTATACAAGTCAGGGGCAAAAAAGAAAATTCCACGAATAAATTTTGCTGGGAATAGTTGCGAAATGTCCGGAAACCGGTAGCATCTCGGGTCTGCGCAAACGTTGGCTAAAAATATATATCGCCGTGTTGATTTTTCATAATTGAATCTTTCTCTCGGAGTCCTCGGGACGAGACGCTGCAAACGGTTTCGTATTCTTTCGTGCCATTGATTGACGCAAAAATTACGCAATCCCCACGTGCAGATATACATTGACGATGTGTCGCGCATCAATTATATTTCACTTCGACGTTCCAGTAATTTCTGCGCCGATCCGGCGCCGTTAATTGATACGCGACGGCGACCACTTCGAATCGTTGACTCGGGCGCTGCTTGAAAAAAAATTAAATTATAGTTACAGACTCACCCCGAGCAATCGGCTGGCCACGCTCGATATAACTATTCAGCTAATTACATGGTGTATCGACAGTCTGATTCATTTTATGCTCAATCGACGGTTTTATGCTTAATACTCTGCGTACGATTCACGCTCGCTTTCCACTTAAATTTGTATATATGTATGTTTCTCAACTACCGATGCTATAGTCTGTGCACAAAACGTGTAGCATAATATAGCAATAAAGTGAAGTAAAGTAAGGTAAAGTAAAGTAAAGTGAAGTGAAGAGTACAATTACAAAATTGTAAATGCGTGGACGTAAGACAAGTCGAAGTTTTCCTGGATCTCTCGGGCTCCAAGAAACATGCATATAATTTTATGGATGACGAATGTGAGTCAACAGAGTTGAAGCGAGAAGCCACGCAAATGATTTTTCATTACCTTACGAATCTATTTCTTAGCGACGTAGATACAGACACAGACGCTAAAAAAATTAATGGACCGTCCGAACGATGTGCATTTTCACCTCGAACCCGGGGCCAAATATTCATGCCGGATGAGATTTTTTTTTGCGTCTCTGGACTCAGCGAACGGAGTTAGACGGCTTGATAGTCTCGTTGAATAATGGTGGGTTTGACATTACGAGAATATTAAGAAACAAAGGGCAAAAAGTCGATAACAACGCGTGCCGTTAGTTTTTTCTAGAATTCATATGAATTAGTTCAGAATTCTCTTACATTCAAAAAATTTGAAAAATCGATGTAGAAGCTAGAATTTCGGATATGTTTCCGTATCACAATTCCGCAATACACCACAAAAAGTTTCGAGGCGATTGCGCCAACAGTTCCGTATTCGTGACCTTAAAAAAATTTCAAAAACGGCAAATTCAAAAATGTAAGGCAATTCTGAAAAAATGCATGTACCGGCTTGAAAATCAATGAATTTATTTGAAAAGAGAAAAAAAGGTTTATTGATTATTTGTTGAACAATTATTTTTTTAAGCAATTTGTTAATACTTTTTTGACATCACAATGCAAAATGAATGTTCTTGGCATATTTAAGACAGTTTAATACAGAAGATTTTCTTCCGATTTTTATGCCATTGGAAAGTGTTCAAATTTTCACCGAATCTCACTCTTGGCTGGGAATGTACGCGTGAAGCATCCTTAAGTCTGAAGACTCTTATCAATTGAATGAAAATTATTCCCTCAAGCTGCCCGACAATCTTATAAATTGAATAATAATACGATCCTTTCCTTTCTGGGTAGTGCGGTGAAGTTATCTCAGAACGGAGAAGAGAACATAACGAGATACAATAAAAATTAGCGTTACGATAACGAGGCTTCCCGCTGTTTGCAGCCGTCTCGGAGACTCGCCGGCAAGTCTACCATTTTCGAGTCCATTGACCGTCTATTGTCTCAGCAGACGCGGATAATAATCGAGAGTGAGTAATTGCCGCGACAACAGAGGCGCCGGTTTTACAGCACGCGACTGTTCCATCGTCTATAAATATATATATGTATATAAGCGTTTATGTATTTCAATTGCTCGATATATAACGCAATGCAATTATCTCGGACCGATTGTGACGATGAACGGAGCATATTTTTTTTCTCTCGAATGTCTCCATTAGCCACTCGTCGAACATTGCTATAACGGTTTTATAGGTCGTAATCAGTCTCTGGATTGTCCAAGCTCCCTATCGAGTACATCACAGATTTTGTTAAAACAATTTTTTTTTCTTCTGCAATCGATGCTCATTTTTGTCTTTGCACGTGGATAACAATATAGTAAAAAGGGCTTGACCCATACAGATCATAATGCATAGACAATAATAATTCGTTAAAAAAATTAATAAAACCAGATTAATGTTTCGTACAGAACGTTTGTGTCCCAATAGACTTTCATGCGCAGAAACATTGACGAGACCGCTGCGTCCAGCAGCGGCAACATGTTGACATAGAATCTACCTACGGCCGGCTCGCCTTGACTCGGATTAATAAATATTAAAGTAAACGACGGTCAGTCGGCCAGCCGGTCGTCGGGCGGCAGTAACCACAGAGCAATCGGAGCGCGATTACAGTGACTTTTTTTTACATTGTTTTTTTTTTATCTCGCCATAGTAAATGCCTCGGGCTGTGCGATTAATGATTATTCAATCACGTCAGTTAATTTTTTATCGAAAATTAATAAATGATTAATCGATTAAGCGATAAAACTTTAATGATTGACTATGGTAATTGACGCAAGAATAATGCCATTTAATCACTATAACTATATATAAGAAGATATGAGTTTGCAAGTTTGTGCCAAGTAAGCCGTAGTGTCTGCATTTTTTTTTTTTTTTACAATATCGGATTATGTTTTAGTTGAATTAAATACTTCGAGTCTCAGTAACTTCTTTCGCAAGCGATTCACGATACCCGATTGGTTGCTTCAGACATTTAACTTCCCTTCAATTAACACGTCACGGAGACATTGGAATATTAATTGCGTGTGTTTTACGACCGTCCGACCGCAGCGGGGCATAACTACTGAAAACAAGCGCCGATATATTAAAAGCAACCCCGACTGTTCCGGGAATGTGTAAAATAATCGTGTCATCTGCGTAGCTGTAATCCGAGACATACGCGTGAGTTTAATCGTGCGGCAGCCTCGTTAATGACCTAGACACCGATAGAACACCATCGAGCCGGTACGAGAGATCGTTCGAATGATCTCGCGAGATATAGGTCTAAAAATAAAAATTACCATTTCATTGAATGATAATCGACTTGTTTCTCACCATTCATCCGGTTGCTATCTCGCCGGGTAATTTTTGTCACATTCATTCTGCGTTCACAGTGGTTCATGTACGAAGCAAGTGCGATCCATCGAGGCAACGAAAATATTGCCGAAGCTTCGTCTATTCGACGATACGCGTACAGTCAATTTTCTCTTTCCTTCGTGTTAGCAATTTTTTCATTTCCTTTCCTAGAGGACATTTTCCTGCCGTACGAAGTGCGATCTGATCTAATCAGCGAATTATAAATAACGACCGAAGGGAATATATCGAGCGTATAATTTTTCCTGCTCTTTAATCTGCTTCGTTAAATCATTTTTTTTTTCACCTCACAGATTAGTAGGCGAGAAGAATCTTTGATCGATTGTCGCCAGTAATCAGTCAAGCGTATCCATGCTTCGAGGAATGCATAATTTTACGCTCGTCGTATGTTTTTACACTCCCAACCAAAAGTTTAACTCGATCAAAATTTCAGTACCTCGCCATATGCCAAAATTCTGAAAAACATCAGCCGTATTAATAATGTCATTTTGCATAATATAAATGCCAAAAAGTCATTGACAAATTATTTAAACAAATTAATTCTTTAAAAAATGAGAAAACCCTTTATTTTCTCAATTTAAATGAATTCCTTGACTTTTAGAGTTCATATGAATTTTTTCAGGATTTCCTTACATTTCGATTTTTTTTTTTAAATTCGAAAAATCAGTGTATTCGGATGTTTCCGTATCACTATTCCACAGTATACAAAAATGTTTCGAGGCGATTGCGCCAACAATTTCGTAGTTATGGTCTTGAAAAAAATTTCAAAAACGGAAAGTTGAAAACGTAAGCTAATTCTGAAAAATTCATGTGGCTTCTAAAAAATCAATGAATTTATTTGAAAAGAGAAAAAAAAAGTTTACTGATTATTTGTTGAACAATTTTTTTTAGCAATTTGTTAATAACTTTTAGACATTATTTTTATGCAAAATCAATGTTCTTGCCACCTTTAATACAGTTGATTTTTTTTCCGATTTTTATACCGATAGGAAGTGTTAAAATTCGCGCAGAATCTCACTTTTGGCTGGGAATGTACGTGTGAAGTATCCTTAATCTGCTTCGTTAAACTATTTTTTTTTTTCACTTCACAGATTAGTCGGCGAAAAATAATGTTTCATCAATTTAATTTTACTGATTTAATTGTCACTGATGGCAGAGCCGATCACTCAAGCGTATCCGTAATTCAACAAACGTGTGATTTTACGCTCGATTAATCCGCTTCATTGAATTATTATTATTTTTTTCTTCAGCACACAGATTAGTTGGCGATAGTAAAAAAAATGATCTTCGATCGATCGTCTCCAATAGCAGAGGGATCAAGCTAATAATTGAAGCGTGACCCCTGGATCGTCAATAAGCCGATAATTATTCAGACTTATTCAGCGACGTACAAAAAGGACACGGTGACAAAAAGCGAACGGTGCCGTCGTTGCGCAAGCTTGACTTTCCTGTTTCCAGTTCAACCACTACGAATGCATTCTATCCGTAGTATGAAGCTGTTCGACAGATTTTTTCACAGACTCTTGCGTGATCGTTCCGTTACTTACTTTTGAACTGCTGGAGCTCGCCGGCAGTTTTCATGGCTGTGACCTTTTCCCTTCCCTCAAAGTCGGTTCACCTTCACTCAAATCCAGCGCCTTGACCTCGGGGCCCCTGAAAAAAAAAAAAAAAATTAAGCTATTATTATGCATTTTTGTTTTCTAATCTAAATAACTCTAATAATAACTATCGTTGCGACAATTCGTTAATAATAATTATTGAAGCTATCGTATAATAAAACGTATCGTCAATGAATTTTCTGTTACAGTAAACAAAAGTTCTGTGTGCTCGGGTATCTTATATTCGTCTTCCAATAACATCGAGTCAAAGTTTCGACTTCCGGTATATTCGAGTGTAACCACTGGGTAGCAGCACGCTAAATTTTTTTTTTTAAGCGCTTGGCGTCGAGACGTTATCGGGTCTCTTGATTCGGCATACACAGCTATGCGACTTTCGGATTTAAGCATAGGATTTCCATCGTCAACATAAGGGTAAGATTTCCATCTTTAACATAAGCATAGAATTTCCATCCTCAACATAAGCATAAGATTTCCAGCTTCAACATGAGCAGAGGATTTCCATCCTCAACATTAGCATAAGATTTCCATCTTCAGCATAAACATAGGATTCCCATCTTTAACATAAGCATAGGATTTCAGCCCTAATAGTAACTACGGTTACGACAATTCGTTAACAATTGTTATTGAAATTATGGTATAATAAAACGTATCTTCAAAGAAATTTCTGTTATCGTGCGAAAAAAATTCTACCGGCTCGGGTAAGTTATATTCGGCTTACACAGTTATGCGACTTTCGGATGTGAGCATACGATTTACATCTTCAAACACCGTGTTAAAACGCTATTAGCGAGTTTGTGCTTCTCGGCGTGGCGCGTGAAGAGCAAAAAAAAAATCTCTTCATACAGCGTACAACTTCCTCTACTCCGAATCGAGTGGAACTCGTAGCTGGGAATGGCACACAGTTGACTCACACGCGAGATACCGAGAATAAAAAATTGACGTGGAGAAGTTTGCAGTGCAAACAAATCTCGGGGTCGGACTATACATTTTTTTTCTCACTCACCCACGGATAAAAGAATTTTGGGGACTAAGTGGAGATTATTATTGTGCGAAGTGTTAAATTTAATTCTTTATTTCCAACAACTTGCTTCGTCGTTGTTTCGATAATTTTCCGGCATTCAATGTTTTTAACGTTGTCTCCTGGTTGTTAAAAGAGTTTGTGCAAAATCGCCCTTATCGAGTAATTTCCATAACGAAAAATATGTCGGGAAGGATTTGCTATAGGAGCGTTGAACCTCGAAATCGCCATCAGCAGGTCAAGCGTAATTTTCGGACGAGACAATTTTTTTTTAATACCAAGATTTACAGGACCGGTCTGGGATCGGACTCGAGTGATATGTGTACTACACACTCAGGGAAACATGCGGACCAAAATGTGTCAACGACCCGAGCAGCAATGCTCACCGTCATCGACGATCCGTTATTTGATTAACTAAGAAAAAGCAAAAAAAAAGAATGGAATTTTGTAACGATCAATTTCGTTGATGCTCAATTAACAATTTTGCAAATTAAAGTTAGACGTGCGGATAATCGGTTTTGGGTCGATAAACCAGGCGATCAATTATATGAGATCAGTAAACGACAATAATTAAATACATCGTCTCGCAATACTCCGATAATGAGTTTGGTCAAACGTGTTATTCATCGATCGACATCCGGATTTGTTGCAGTAAGCAGCAGCGTTGTTTAGACTACGGCTAATCTCGACGATCGGTGACCGATTTGTGAATCCTCCGTGAATCATGCGATATGCGCTCTATTTTCATTATCGACGGTCGCGCACCAATTCGATGAAGATTGACCTAGCCGGCCTGAACTTGCGACTTCTCGCCGGCCTGATTTGCTCTACACGAAGGAATTTGTTAATTTTGTAATGCCCGACTGAAAACCTCGAGATTTATGGGTTTGGCTTTGACGCAGAGTTATCAGTGCAGTCTTCGTGCCCTCTTGACTCCAAACCGTTGACGCGATCTCAATTACACCACGGAAAAAAAAATTGGCGCAATTTTTTTATACCGACCGTTCGTGGCCCGCTCGATTAATGGTTCGAAGCTAAACAAATTTAAAGAAGAATTAAAATGTTGTGTAAAAAGATTTTTTTTTGTTTGTTTTTTTCAGAAATTTAATTTTGCTCTCTTTGCCCGAGTGTTCTATTGCGCCGAGCATAATTTCATAGCGCATTAAGATAGTCGAAGAAAAGCGGACACCGAGAGGTCGAATTATTTTTATCACATGCTCCATAAACGTCAGCATTATCCGCACGCATATCGGCAACACGCTTTAATTATATTTGTCATTCGGAACGTCTTATTTCTGTCGCTAATCGGATCGAATTAAATTAAAAAAATGTAATCAGTAAAGTCGCAATTGAACTATAAATTTACACAGTTATGTAGTTATATAGTTAGATTAACTGTGCAGAGTGGATTGCGAAGACGAGTGAAAATTGGCCAACAGATACTTATAAGAGAAAAGGGGGAACGAGCACGAAAAATGATGATTATGTTAATCCTCTCAATGAATGCCTATTAAACGTAAAAATAATTAATAATTGCTCGACGCCTCAATGGTATCAAAAAATAGAGGAAAAAATAAGACCCTAGACCCCACGCGACAAGGCGCGTCCATCGGTTTCTTTATCGTATCTTGCTCCGAACTATCTGTACAAACGTTGCAAATGCACTTGTCGCTGCAATTATTTTTAACCCCATATTAGAATTTTGTTTCACTATGCAGAAAAGTAATCAACGAATCAGTTTTTTTTGTATTAATCGCAGATGAATTTTCAAAACCAAAATAAAAATGAAAAAATTCCGAAACTTTATCAAAAATTCGAAGTTTATCTTAATTTATTATGCAGCATCTACATGATGACTTTCAGTATACTAGTTGTAAAAGGAGAAAACCGTCAATTAAATTTAATTAAAAAAATCTCTACCCCAGCAAGTCGAGCCTCCAATTTGATAATCCTGACGTGGACTGAGTCCCCAAAAATTTCAGACGAAAGATGAGTCATACCTTGCTCGGAAACGAGTTAAAGTAGATTCACCTACAGATCGAGAGTCTCCAATCCGCGATCCCGCCGTAATAATTAATCCAACGGATAAAAAAATCCCGCGACACCGATCTCGCGGCTTTCGCTGCACTGGTCGCTCCTCGCCGTACAATATTCGCAACGACTGCACTGTAACAATCCAATCCGAGGGTTCGGCTTTCGCGCCGAAAAAGTGACTCTATCGAAAATCTACTCGTAGTCTACTCGTCCTCCGCTTCGACAACTTTCAGCAAAGTAAAAAACGATCTTCCTTTAAAAAAAAAATCGCAAAAATAGTCTCGTGAAATCAGCCCCCGAAATCGCTCTCGATGGACAACGGGGAATCGACTTTGTTCAACGAAAATGTACGACGTGGGGTTAAATCGAAGTTTCGTTAAGTAATCGTCGTCTCAATTCTTCACCTGCTCTCTGTTCGACCGCTGCAGTGTCCGCTTGCAGCCCGGGCACCCGCGACTTCCAATATTTAAGTGGACTTTAGGAGCCTGTGTCGATGAGACTGTTAGCTTTATACTATCGGTAGGCGGGTAACCCCGACGACCCTATCCTACCACTCTTGTCCCATGCTGCTCTCTCGGTGTACGACGTACCATTACCATCGTTCCGCCGTTCGACGCTATAGCCGCTATTGCTCGCCTCTCTTTGCCCGCCCCGGTGAGATTATTACGCACGATGAAATCCCTCCTCCTCCGGGTTTAGTCGACGATCTTGTCCTGTCGTTCTTTCTTTTTTCAATAGAAAATAAAAATGAAGGAGCGTTCTGTGTCGAACGTTCCCGTCTCCCCGCTGCCGGTGATCGTTGAGGCAGCGAACCGAGCGGTTGGACAGTCGCCGAGCCGAGCCTTCCCCGCTGCGTCGACTCTCGGGCTTTCGGCGAAGGGGAACACGCTCGGTGGATGCTGGAGGCGCTCGGGCCTCGCCATGACACTCGCTGGTGCGGCCCAGTGCAGCCGGCGAAGTCGGAAGTTGGTGGAAACGACGGTGCGACTCGAATCATTCCCTCTCGGCCAGGTGCTGGAAGCGGAAAAAAAACATACGAGTCAAACATTTTTTTCTAACGCCGATCTCGACGGCGGATGAAAAAATTTATTTACATTTCTTGTTGTTCAATAAGATAAATGAAGTTGGGTATAATTATGATTTTTTGTTCTTTTGTATAATATGTTGTTCGCCATTAAGTCGAGATTATCGAGCAGATTAACGGTGATTCGTCATATTTTTTTTTATGTTTGTTTATAATGAAGTGTGAAAGGGAACCTTGACGATTCGCCAGTTTACCCCGTGCCGGCTTTCCTTCATTTGTTTTTATAATCGCATGATCGTATGTATCCGTTACGAAATTGATATGCACCGAGTGAGTTATGGCAGTGGAAAAATGAGACGAGGCTGGTCGTAGGAGTTTACGATCAAAGGAGGCGATATCACCGGCGAGTAGAGTGCAAATCACCGGATGACACACGCGTTTTGCCAACAACAATTTTCATTACAATGTCCCTTGGGCCAGTTCTAACTCAGCAGTTTCCAACTTTTTTTCCTGTACGTAAATTGCGGAAGATATTATTGTTGTTACTATTGTTGAACCCTCTAACTCAGCAGTTTCCAACTTTTTTTTCCTGTACGTAAATTGCGGAAGATATTATTGTTTTTACTATTGTGTGTTATACGATTTCAAACGCCGATTCGTTTTATGTGCAACCAGCAGGTTATTGTAGGAGAGACCGGGGCGAGTTGGGCCCCATAAGCAAATAATGCTGCTACAATGCCGAAAGCATAAGTTTTTTGTTTGCCATTCAACAATTATGTTTTCAGTTTTATAGTGCGAAAAAAAAGAGACGGGCTACCCTTAAATCGTTCACTTTTTTTTAAGCCCTCCCTCGCGGACCTCCCAACCGTAACTTATGGTCGGGATTCGGTAGGCTTTCCCACATCCGACTTCAAACCAACCGATCAATTGGTGCACCAAACCAACCAGTGTTCCAACTTTTCAAGGGTTGATTTTGGGTAAGTTTCTGTAAACCAACCATTCTTTGGACGCGATGAAAGGTTGGTTCATGGTTGGATACTATAAACCACCCCGCATCGACCGTTGAGCGGAAGGCGCTTTCTTCTGAGACTTTGGTGTTTCTGCACTTTACTCAAGTGCAAAAATACCAGTGGATCAGTAGAATATGGCCGTCTGTACCGGCACGGGTTTTCCGTAGTTTCCCCGTGTCCCCGGCAAATGCGGTACAGTGTGGCTAAGTCGGCTACGGACGCACTGGAAGTTAGGTAGCTTAGCTGAGTGCGGGTAGGGAGTGCTAGGGGGGAATCGGGATGGTGTTCCGTAGAAACCCGACAAGGGTATACGGTGGAATTGGAACAACAAATATACAAGTCGCATGTGTTTTGAGCCGGAAATGGGCCACTTAAAGCCAATGGAGGTGCCAAAATATCGATACCTCGAAAAAAAATATTTGGCCATTTTGAAAGTGGAAAAATGAGAAGGGGTGACCCCTACAATTTTTCGACAAAAATTGTTTAGCTGAGTGCGGGTAGGGAGTGCTAGGGGGGAATCGGGATGGGGTTCCGTAAAAACCCGACAAGGGTATACGGTGGAATCGGAACAACAAAATAAAAAATATAAACCACCCCAATTTCAACTCTTAAGCTACAATATCGATGGTTGATTTGCGGTTGATTGTTCAAAACCGACCATAAACCAACAATTTTTGACAACCAACTATGCAGCGGTTGGCTTACGGTTAGGTTTGAAAAATCGACTGAAAATCAACCGTTACCAACCGTAATCAACCGTAACGTACTTCCGGTACGACCCGCATTTCCGTTCGAGAAATGAGATTTTCAAAACGTAAGTGGCGTATTTCAGGTATGACGTCGCTTCCGGTCGAAAATGAAGCGTTTGTTTGCGCACGATGATGGTGCGCAGCGCCGTTTAGCACCGCATTATTTTGCACAATTAATCGCGAAGGACGGAATAGTAGCAGAACAGTAGAATCATAAAAGGGGAATGTTAGTCATCGTCTCGGAAAGGATCCGTTGGGGGGGACTTGGAATAATCAGGACTCGGAAGGGGGTCCGCTCGCTGCCTATCGAACAGAATATCCCAACGAAATACGAGGAAAATGTGTGTGTTTTTTTTTTTAATGAAAAGAAAATGATTGATTACCTCGAATGCAGTTATTTACGAGCTGCGCGCTGAACTTTGTCTCGACTGTACTGACACAACAACTATAGTCACTATTGTGTGCCAAGATATCTCGTCGAATTGTAAGAGAGAAAAATTTTCGTCTCATTTCGACGGCCGCGCTACGTTCGATGACCCTGACCTGGGTTCCGTTCTTCCACGTGTGTTCGCACGCGCCCACCGACACGAGTCAACGAACCGAAATATTACGGTGATTATTTTGCCTCCGGTCTATTCCCAAAAAGCCAAGGCCCCGCTCTCGATCGAAGTATCATAAACCTGTTTCCGTTGCACGAACGAGAGAGCCATTCGACACCTCGCACTATCGAGTTCACATTCGTCACGTTGCGCAAATCGACGCACGGTTTTACCAACATCGGTACGGGCAATTTGTGTGCCGATAAACATAAGCGCCACGCGCGTAATATTCACGGATATCGCGCTCGAACCTGTGAGTTTCGTTGCAGCTCGTGTCAATTCGATCGGATGTTCATGAATATCGATGAGCGAGACTGTGAGAGCGAAATCGGCGCTGTCTGGACGGGTCCGGACGAATGATTCAGGTTTTGCTGCCGCACAAGACAGCGCGACGTCCTTCGAGAATTTTTTGTTTGTTTTTGTTTTCAATTGTTTGTTTTTTAATTATTTTATTTCTCACGCACTACGAGTGGCTCGAATATGAACGTTCGCCGAAGTGAATGACGCCGTGATTAATTTACGTTCTAATCGTGTCTACAGTAATACGAAGTCGTATTGCATTTTAGCGAACGCGTGTATCGATGTTGGTATACGGGTGAATTCGTGATTGATATTTTTTTCGTACCGAACGTTTCAGTTAAAGGCTTTGAAAACTCTATAATTTCGGATTATCTGAACGGACTATTGTCATAGTTTTCTTATACGATTTGTGGCTCTCGATCAACAGATGTTTGGCTGCATCCGAAAAAATAAAATTCGTGATTGATATTTTTTTCGTGCCGAACGTTTCAGTTAAAGGCTTTGAAAACTCTATAATTTCGGATTATCAAAACGGACTATTGTCATTGTTTTCTTATATGATTTGTGGCTCTTGATCAACAGATGTTTGGCTGCATGCGAAAAAATAAAATTCGTGATTGATATTTTTTTCGAACCGAACGTTTCAGTTAAAGGCTTTGAAAACTCTATAATTTCGGATTATCAAAAAGGACTATTATCATTGTTTTCTTATATGATTTGTGGCTCTCGATCAGCAGATGTTTGGCTGCATGCGAAAAAATAAAATTCGTGATTGATATTTTTTTCGAACCGAACGTTTCAGTTGAAGGCTTTGAAAACTCTATAATTTCGGATTATCAAAACGGACTATTATCATTGTTTTCTTATATGACTTGTGGCTCTTGATCATCAGATGTTTGGCTGCATCCGAAAAAATAAAAATAACGAATAGCTACAATCCACAACATATATATAGCTACAGTACAGTTACAAGCACGTCCTTCGAGAATTTTGGCGTTTAATTTATTTGTTCTACTTTTATAGTTACTTCTATGACGCGTAACTCGAATACGAACATTGGCCGAGGTAATAACGCCGCGATTTATTTACGGTCTAAACTTGGGACCTTCCAAATCGGTCGATCTCACCGTCGATGTGTTGATTTTTATTTCAATATGTATTTCTATCGAATTTTGTATGAAATTCTAAAGACTCTTCGTACGTGGAAAAGGGCATTGCCCGTTTATGAATGAGTGAACAAAAAATAATTAAATACCTCTCCGGATTGTCAATTTTTAGATAAAAGTTCGATTCGAGTGTATGTTTTATTCGATTAGCGGTTGAAAAATGTCCGGGACAAGTGGGTTGATCGAACAATTTGCGCAGCCGCCGAGGGATCGAACGACATTAGCCTCTGCGACGGTGCGTCACGTAATGCTGCGTGCCGACTTACTTCACGAATTGACGTATCCAATTGCGTCTGAATATTAATGCAGCATCCCGCAGTGTGGCTAACAGCGCATGAGCATTCGAATAAAAAGTTTGTCCAGTGTACCGATAATAATACATCTTCCGAGCGCTCTGCTCGGGGTGACTGCATAACTCTTCGTCGGCACGTAATAAACCCGATACAACGTCGGACGATCTTTTTCAAGGTCCTCGTACCGGGCGACAACGCGGTGCACCGACTGTTGAAGCACGCAATTTCCCGGAGATACGGAGACGAAAAAAAAAAAACTCCCACAGCAAACATGCCACTGCTCGAGTCCGTCCTCGATCGAGTACGCCAGAAAAGTTATTAACAAAAAAAAATTTCACGCTGAATCAATACTCTCTATTTTTCCGCACCTCTTTTAGTTTTTTTCGCCGCACGTTTTTATTCGCCGAAGCGATCGTGCAGCGTGAAACGCGCAAACTGCGGTGAACTTCCTTTTACGTCTGTGAATAGCTCGTCGTACACGGTCCGAATAATTGCATACTTGTATATGCCAATCGTATAAATTGTTGAAACTTGTACGTACAAACTACGCGAATCGAAAAGGGCTGGGAGATCCGAAGGACCAAAACAAACGAGAAAGTCGCCCGGCGTCTCGCCGAACCAACGCGAGCCGCGAGATCTTTCCTAAGGCAACAAAGCCTTTGTTTTCCATTTGTGTTTACTTAACCGAAAAGCCTTCGGAATGCCGGAAGTTACTTCGCTTCGATCGTCGATATACGAAGATGATCGATGTTACGAATTAACGAAAGCGTTTCTACGAGCCTCACTGTCAATTCGCGAGGCCTCGAGGCGACGCGATAATCGCCTGATAAGAAAAAAAAAACGAAACCTTACCGACAACAGTCTCGGAGTCCAAGCGCGGAACAAACAACGACCGAGACGCAGAAAATCTCTGACAGTCGACATAGAGATTACTATTAATGATAGTTCGGCTCGCCTTTTTGTTGTCCGGACCTTTTTCTCGTTGTTTCTTGTGCTCGTTTGGCTTCTGCCAATTATCACTCTTGTCCACTTATACGTGACGTCCGTGTATCGACGGACGTCGAACAGGAGGCTCAGCCGTCCATTCGCGAAACACAATTCACTTTGCAGTGCGCACGTTGCGTCAACTAAACATTTCGCGCCTTTTCGGAATTTAATGCATCCACGTACCGCGAGGGGGCGCTACGCGCGCACGGCGCTCTGCGTTTGCGTGGGCGGCGCTCGGCGAGATGACACATCCCCGTGTGTGGAACACTGTCCAGCGAATCGCAGGCTGGAGCAGCGTCATAACCTGCAACGCGGTGCGCGACACTTCGCCCGATTCATCATCCGCTCCGGCTGACGTTTGTATTTATTTACTCGCGTATACAGTCGAAAAATATTCGTTCATCACGATCCGATTCTCGACCAAGTAACGGATCCTTCCTCGAAGCGTCGCGATGCTCGATTGAAAAAAAAAAAAAAAAGAAAAACAAAGACCTATCTTTTCGGACAAATATCTACATCGAAACATTCTTGTCCCCCGAAGCTCCGTACATGGACGGTTCTTTTCCTTTTTGCGCCTGCAGAAACCCAATTTATCAGCTATTCGTGTGCGCGATGTTCGTCACGGGGGAAAGCGTTCGCGAATCGTGAAGTGCACGCGAACTTATAAGGGCATCGCGATGAACGGCTGCTCCGTATAATTGTAAGACAAGTGGAAACGGAACAAAACAATTGAAAAGAATAAAACAAAAGAGATCACGGGATTTTTTTAGCAGGTAGGTGAATCGGAGACTCGACGCATCCGGCCGTCACGACGTACGGTTGTCCCGTTGCGTGTTATTATAGTTCGAAATTGAGATTTAAAAAAAAAATGCATATGTTATTTTCGAACTTCGCACACGAAGATTTTCCATAAACTTCTATAAATAGCTCCCTCATTTAACGTACCCGAAAATCTCTATTGATTACTCGTCGCTTCATACGAATGTTGTTCCCTTCAAACAAACGCAATTTCGATCGAAAATAATAATAATAATCGTGTCATAGAATTGAGGATTTTTTAACACTGTTTTATGTAGAATGCAATTTCCAGTCACTCCAGTATGACTTGGGAAACAAAAAAAACAAACGTGTTATAAAATTGAGGATTTTTTAAAACGCTGTTTTAGGTCGAATATATTTCGTTAAAAATCAAATCGTAAAAATTTCTGGTCGCTCTGCTGAGAATAAACAAATAATAATAATCGTGTCATTGTTTTTTTTTACAATGTTTTAGGTAGAATATCATTTCCAGAGTCGCTCCAGTGTGACTCAGAAAAAAAAAAAAAATAACAATATCAGCAGCTAAGATGATGGAGCTCAGCCACAGTCTGACCTTGAACGAGGATGCGCTCAATCAGATACCCGAGGCCAAGCGTCCGGTTTTCGTCTTCGAGTGGTTGCGCTTCCTGGAGAAAGTTCTCGTCGCTGCACAAAAGGTTCGTTTTTGTTTTTTCGAAAATTTTATAATTTTTTTTTTAATCAATTTTTTAATAATTTTATTTAAACGAAACATGCAAATACAAAAAAAAATGGATTATAATACGTCGAAGGATTTTTTTCAGAGCGATATCAAAGGATGCCAGCAGAAGCTCGTGGAACAGCTGACTCGTCACATGCAGGGAGCGCCAGGTCCTCCGACTCGCAGACTCATAGCCCGGTGCTTGGCGACTCTGTTCAGCGTGGGCGACACGTTCCTTCTCTTCGACACTGTAAACAAATGCAACGACATTCTGAAGAACAAGGACGACTCTCCGAGCTTCCTTCCCACAAAATTGTAAGCTGCGATTATTCGCTGTACACGGATTCGAGAAGATTCTTGTAACATTGCGATTTTTTTCCAGAGCTGCAATATGCTGTGTGGGCTGCATGTACGAGAAGCTGGGCAGGATGATGGGAAGATCATACGAGGAGACTGTCCAGATCCTAATAAAATCTTTGCGCTCGGCAGAATCGCAGACGCGCATAGAAATCATGCACACCCTGGAAAAGGTACGCATCAAAAGATTTTCAACATCCCTGTAACGATTTCATAATTATTTTTTCTAGTAATAAAAATAATATAATATAATTATAATATATGTATGGAAATTAATTTCTTTGATTTTGTCTGTTCGTCTTCCTCACAGAGTTATTCACGCAACGGCAAGAGCTTATTATCGCATCTAATTATGAAAATCGTTTAAATTTATTCGAGCAGGTATGCGCGGGAATGGGTTCAGCGGTGACGAACGTGCACAAAGAGATCTACAAAGTGTCGAGGCATTGTCTGACCGACAGAGTGATGGCTGTGAGGTGTGCCGCGGCTAAGGTAAAATAAAAACACTTGATCAGAAAATCAATATTCAATTTATATATTATATATATTTATACAATCGCTTCATTCTTTTTTACTGCAGTGTCTTCTCGAGATGTTGAATCACGCACCGTTTCTCTACACGACGGAAATCGAGAGCGTGGCGACTCTGTGCTTCCGCGCCTTCGAGGGTTCGAATTACGAAGTTCGATGTTCAGTCGCCAAGCTGTTGGGCACATTGGTGGCTATGACGCAGCTTCCGGCACCGAAAGGAAAGAATCCTTCAGGTAATACGCGAAACCGCCTTTCGTGTTTCGCGAGTTTTGTCAATATTTTTTTTTTCCACGGATCGTGTTACCAACCCTCAGTCCATGAATCATCTTGAAATTTGCAGGGAGTCAGGGCAAGGCGGCGAAACCGATTTCCCTCGAAGAAGTATTGAATATCCTTATGTCGGGATTTCTGCGCGGCGGTGTAGGGTTTCTGAAAGGCACAGGAGAAATAATAAAGGGGAGTTCGGGAGTTAACAGAGAAGTTCGCGTCGGTGTGACGCACGTGAGTAATAAGCCGAGCATTTGTCGGACTTCCTGTCTATATTGTTCGTTGATCATTATAATTTTTTTTCCTTGTGTATTGTCGACTAAAACTGAACGGAAACTTTTTTGCAGGCTTACGTGGTGTTCGTTCAAATGCTCGGCGGGACGTGGCTCGAGCGCAACATCGGCACCCTCGTCGCTCACGTTCTCGATCTTGTCGCCAACCCGAAAGCCGCCAGCTCGCACGTCGACGCCGTTTACTCGAGAAAATGCATAAACTTCATACTGCGCGGCACCATCGGCAAACTTCTCGGCGAGGGTGCGCAAGCCGCGGCTTGCAAGGAGATTGCTCATGTGATCCTCAAACAGATGAATTCGATAGGTAAGAGTTTATTTTTATCAACGCCGTTTATTTATATTTTGTAATTAAAAACAAAACTTGTTATTCGATCCGTGGGTTGAAGATCGTAAATTAAATTTCATGACAATTTGACTGAGAGCGATGTATTTTTTTTCAGACTTCAGTCCGGAAAACGCCAAGGACTGCAACCAAGAGACGCTGTTCAGTCAACATCTTTTAGTCTGCGCTCTCCAAGAGATGGGGAATTTGCTACTCGGACTCGGTACAACAGCGACGAATCTCCTCTCCGATCAATCTTTGAGTAAGTCTCCTACTCCCCTCGCCTCTCGAAATTTGGGTACATTCTTGATAAAAAAAATGATGTATATTCGGATAAATCTCGAATATATTTCTGGATTTAGCCGAACAGAGTAGAACTACATCGAAAAACGCTATCCGTAAAATTACAATTGAATGAATACATCATTGAAAGTAAAATTTTATAATTTTTTTCTCAGGTCTAATCGATACGACGATGACGGTACTGGTGCATCCGTGCCAAGCGGCGAGGCTCGCTGCGGCCTGGTGTCTCCGCTGCATATGCGTCGCCGTCCCGAGCCAAATAACGCCGCTGATCGATCGTTGCGTCGAGAGTATCGAGAACATGAGAAGTTCGCCCGAGGCTATAGCCGGCTACAGCAGTGCCCTTGCCGCGGTTTTGGGCAGCGTCCGTCTGTCCCCTCTCGGCGTGCCTCACACCAAAGGAAAGATAATCTTCAACACGGCGGAGGAGTTGTTGCGCAGCGCGAGCCAGAACAGTCGCCTGTCCCTGAATCGCACTCACGCCGGATGGCTCTTGATAGGAGCGATAATGACTCTCGGCACTGCGGTCGTAAAAGGGCTTCTGCCGAGAATGCTCCTGCTCTGGAGAAATTCTTTCCCACGCTCGAACAAGGAGCTCGAGAGCGAAAAAGCACGAGGCGACGCCTTCACCTGGCAAGTCACGCTCGAAGGCCGCTCCGGTGCTCTTTCGGCTATGCACAGCTTTCTCCTACATTGTCCCGAACTATTGAACGACGACATCACGCGTCGACTCCTCACACCGATCGAATCTGCTCTCGCGATGCTGACAAAGTATTTAAAGAAAAAATGTCCTTATTCTTTGGTAGGGAATTTCACGAGCAGTGAATTCTGAATTTTTTTCTTTTTTGTTGTTTTAGTCTTTCGACCGTTTTGAAGAACTACGGACAGCAATTGAAGGCTCCGGCTGCTATGGTGCGTCTGCGCTTGTACGAAACGCTGCTCTTATTGCCGCCCCAAACTTTCGAAGGCTCTTACACGCATCTCCTGCGTATGCTCGTGTCGGAGTTCACCCTCACGGAAAATCCGGGAAACACGACTACGTCGCTCCTCCGCGTCGTTTGCCATGCCAACGACTCGGTGATTTTGGGCACGTGGCTTCAGGAAACCGATCATCGCACCATAGAAGATCAGGTTTGTATTTTCTTGGATTTTTTTTACTCCTTTACATTCCCGTACTTTTTACTTGGTGCAACAGGGCGTAGATATTTTTTTTTAAAGAAAGCTCGTTGGCTAAATCGGTGCCTAAATTTTTCGAATATCGAGATCGACGATTAATTCAATATTGTTGCTCACGTTCGTGTATAGATGGAACCGAATCGAAGGGCAGATGTGGAACATGTGAGTAATGCGCTAGGAAAAAAAAATAGAGTGCCTGAACAACGCCGCTGGTAACTTGGTTCTTTTAGTTTCCGTTCACTTCGCAATTTGCAGATCTACTGACGAACGAGGATTAGAGACGTTACTTTGCGATAACATCCTGTTTTTTTTTTTTTGTAATTTATTTTGTAACTGTCGTACTATTTTTATTTTCCTTTTGTAGTACCGCTTGTACGCACACTTGGCGCTATAATTGTTTCGTCTGTGTGAGATTTGACGACTTTTTTTTTCTTTGACGTTTCAGTTGCAGCCAAACAGCGCGGCGGGTTCCGGGGCGTTGGAGCACAATTCCTGCTGTCTCTACAGACCAGTACCGAGCGTAAGTCTGGGACTCACTTAACCCTTTACAAGTTACACCTCCCCAAACCATACCGAAACGGGACTAGCAGATGCGGAGTGAAAGCCACGCGTTGCCACGGTAGCGCCTAAGAGTGGGGATAGAGGTGTGACTTTTAAAGGGTTAACTGAATGAGAAAAAACAAACTATTTTTCTCGTGAAAAACTTACCGGTCCTCGTTTTTTTATTTGCGGATTTGGTTTTATTTGCAGACCGAAATAATACCTGGCCCATTGCCTCTGGGAGTCGCCGTGATCGATCTATCGGTCTCGCTCTTCGGACAGATATTTCCCCGGGTCGCGAACAAGCATCGTCTGCAGATGCTCGATCACTTCAGCGAGTGCATAAAGCACGCAAAATCGGGACGGCAAGAGGCAATACAGATGAACGTGTTCACAGCCGTTCTCTGCGGACTGAAGGGTCTCAACGAGGCGAAAACTGGCTTCGGCCAGGAGGACGTGAAGAAATCAGCCACCAGCTTGATAATCGTAAATTCACTTGCTCTCGAATAACAAAATAAACAAATAAAAGTGTATGTATATTATCTCCAACGACATTTCAAATTGCAGAGTACATTGGTGAGCAGCAACTCCATACTGCGTTGGGCGGCTGGCGAAGCTGTCGGAAGAATGGCCCAAGTAATATCGGATCCGAAATTCACCGCGGAATTGGCCCAAACGAGCTTCGACCGATTGAAATCGGCGAGGGATGTCGCGAGCCGGACCGGACACTCTCTGGCGCTGGGTTGTCTCCACAGATACGTCGGAGGGATGGGCTCGAGTCAGCATCTCAATACGAGCGTCAGCATTCTGCTGGCACTCGCGCAAGACAATTCGTCACCGGTCGTGCAAGTGAGTTGTAAGACACAGAAACGTAATGTGATTGATACATGCGACTATAGCGGTTATATTGGCGCGCCCTTCGCACGCTCGTATGGATCACATAGGTTATAGCATGTGGAAATCCATTGCATATGGAATGGAATTTCGGAATTCCGAAATCAATTCTATCTGCTTTAAAAACCGAAATTCCAATTTCATAGCATATAGAATGGAATTTCGAAAACCATTCTGTATGCTATAAAAACATCCAAATATCCAAGCCGACAAAAAAATCCATATTTTTCCGAAATATATATAAGATTATTGTTTCCAGGTATGGGCATTGCACGCTTTGTCCCTCATCGCCGACTCCGGAGGTCCAATGTTCCGCGGCTACGTCGAACCGACGCTTTCCCTGGTTCTCACTCTTCTACTCAACGTATCACATTCCTACATCGACGTGCATCAGTGCATTGGCAAAGTTTTGGCAGCTCTCATCACGACGATCGGTCCGGAATTGCAGGGTACGACCGAGAGCCGTTCTGCTCGATCAATAATCCGTGTTCTACTTTTTTTAAATATAAAATTTGCTTCAAAGTTTACATGACGATTAATCTTTTCAGGCAATACATCGACCATCTGCATGGCTCGTTCGTCGTTCCTGTGTGCCTGCGCGATAATGCAGGATCATCAGGATCCACTCGTACAGGCGGAGGCCACGGGCTGCCTTCAGCAGTTGCATTTATTCGCTCCGCGACACGTTAATCTGTCTTCCCTAGTGCCAACTTTATGTGTAAGCTATTCGCGATTAATTTTTTATTTTTATTTTTTATTTCGTATTTTTTTTTCGAAGCGGGCTTTTTTTCTCTTTTACTTAAATTATTTGTATCTTCCCACAGCGTACATTATCCAGCAATCATCTGCTTCTACGAAAAGCCGCGATATCCTGCCTCCGGCAATTGGCCCAGCGCGAAGCCAAAGAAGTTTGCGAGCACGCGATGACCCTCGCTAACGAGAGCCGCGACACGAACGTCGTCGAGGGATTGACGATAACCGAAACGGGGCTTCCAGGCGTTTTGTTCAGTATGCTTGACACCGAAACCGACAGCAGACTCATCAAAGATATTCACGATACGTTGACGAGCATGCTTCAGATATTGGCCGCGGACAATTTGTCGCAGTGGCTGTCGCTATGCAAGGATGTTCTTACCGTCGCCTCTGGTACAAAAAAAATTCTTATACGATTATGGCCCTGAAGATATCTGCATGAGACTAAATTTCATCGGGTTATAACGGCTGTTTTTTTGCATCGCACAAATTTCGCTCGGGGAAGTTCACTTAGAGAATAAAATTCTACAAGTGACCAATTTTTTTTAATTCCTAAAGAAGTGCGTTGACAGAGACGTGATAATGAAATTTGACGTCATGTGTCATCCCAAATAATGAGTAAAACGTGTGAAAACATGTGTGCGGCGACGAATATTTGGGACATTTTTCTCGATCTATCGAGAATGACGATTGCTATCAATTTTTTTTATTTATAAATTCGAAGATATCTTCTGGATCATATACGATTGATAAAAGATTTTCTTAAAACTAGGAATTTCAATGGATTGTCACGAGTCTCCGTTTTAATTGTAGAATCGAGCACACCGGAAGAGCCGGTGGCGATCGCGGTCGAGGACAGCGCAGCGGACAACGAGAGCGTCGATGGCGAGGGCGACGACGACCAGGCAGAATTTCACGCCGACGAGAGCAAGCAGCGACCGACCGTTTCGCCGCGTTGGCCGACCCGGGTCTTCGCCGCTCAGTGCATCCGTCGCATCGTCGCCACTTGCCTGAACAACAAGCAGGCCCACTTTGATCTGTCCTTGGCGAAAGAATTGCAACAGGTCAAAGGCAGAGGTGAGCTGTCGTGCAAATATTCTTCAACGTCTTAATTTAATATTCTTTAAATTCAATACTTTTTCGATAATATTTCATTAATTTCAAATTTTTTACTTAATAATTCATTGGTAAAACTTAACGTAACAATTTTCGTCGAGCAGGTGACTACCTGGTGCTTCATCTCTCGGACCTGGTCCGAATGGCGTTCATGGCTGCGACGAGCGACTGCGATCCGCTCCGTCTCGAGGGTCTCCAAACGCTCCAAGAGATAATCGACAAATTCGCCAAGGTACCGGAGCCCGAGTTCCCGGGTCACCTGCTGCTGGAGCAATTTCAGGCTCAGGTCGGTGCGGCGCTGCGACCGGCCTTCTCCACGGAAACGGCCTCGCACGTTACGGCCGCGGCCTGCGAGGCCTGCAGCGCTTGGATCGGCAGCGGAGTCGCGAGGGACCTCAACGATCTTCGTCGCGTTCACCAGCTGCTCGTTTCGTCGTTAGAAAAATTGCGCGAGGGTCACACTCGTCCGCAGCTCTACAACGAGAGTCTCTCGACGCTCGAGCGACTGGCGATTCTGAAGGCGTGGGCCGAGGTTTACGTCGTGGCGATGATCAACGACGGCTCCGCTCCGGACACGCGCGAGGCCACGCTGCGAAACGCCAATCAGCCCGACGACAACGACGAGGAGGGCTTCGGCGAGTTCGAATTTCAGAACGAGAGCCTGCTCAGTCTCGTGCAGCCCGAATTGTTCAGCCTGAGCCAGCACTGGCTCGCGGCACTGCGCGACCACGCGCTCCTCTCCCTGCCGCCCGAATTCTCCAGCCAATTGCCGCACGACGGCGGAGCTTTCTACACGACCGACACGATGGAATCGGCCCGTCCCTACTACGCTAAATCGTGGGCTCCGATACTCCACGCCGCGGCCCTTTGGCTCAACGCGCGTGGCTTCGAGATCGAGGAAACTTCCAACGCGTCCGGGAAAATTTCGTCCGGACCGAATAACAACAACAACGTAGCGACGAAGACTGACTCGAACGTCGACAGATTTCACTTGCTCTTCGGCATATGCATGGAAGCTCTCTGCAGCTCGAGATCTTCCGAGTCTCTGCAGAACATCGAGACTTGTCTGAGCGCTCTCTACACACTGCTCGACTCCGTGTGGGCCCGGAAAGTTCTCATCACCGACCGCTCGCTACCGATCGAGCTCTGCAACGTTCTCCACAGATTGTTGCTGACGCGCGAAAGCTACGCCGTACAGATGATGGCTATGGAAGTGTTGAAGCAGATCATGAAATCCACTCAGGAGGACATCGCCGACAGGAAGAAGATAAAGCTCAGGGAACTCGTTCCGGCCAATCAGGACACCAAGGAAGTTATGGAGCTCGATCTGTTGGGCGAGGGCGGAGAGAGCGGCGAATTGGTACCGGGAAAATCGCTCGTCTTCGCTATGCTGGAGGTTTGCCTATGCCTTCTCGTTCGACAGATACCGGCGCTCAATCCGAACCCCGAAGGAGCTACGGCTATACTCTCTCACAGGGGTTACGCACCCTCGGAGGAGAACGGAAAACTCATAGCGTCCGCTCTCAACATCATGGAGGCTCTGCCGACCCTCTGCTCTCCGCAAGGTAGCCAGCGATTTTTTTTCTTCCTTCAGAGTTTTAAAAAACCTGAAAAGGACATATTTTATGCATTGCTTTCTCTATGAGAAAATTCGTCGAACGATTTGCAAAATAATTTGCATCTTTTTCGTAACAGAAAAAAATGTCTACATCTCATACAATTTTAAGTCAAAATAAAACTAATTGAGATAATCGGTCATTGAAGTTTTCCCCACTGATGACGAATCTCTAAGTTGTTTTGATCCTAGAACCATATTTGATGCTTAAACTAGTGTCGGACAAGAAAATACAAATTTTCCGATAAATTAAAAAATTTCTAAATCTTATAAAATTGAAACGATTAGATCAATTGTCGCCAAACGTAATACAAACTTTTACTTTTTCGAAAAATTTCGAAAAAGAAACGACTCAATTTCAATCGCTTAAAATGTAATAAAATAAAAAATGCATAATTTCATAATCTCAGGTGCGGTGGCGATACTTCCGACCCTGCTTTATCTGACGACCGGTGTGATAAAGGAGACCGCCGTCCGCGCTGACAACGACGCGGCGAGAACGGGCTCGGAAGCTCCGGCTCACGCTGCCCTTCATTGCCTCAAGAGTTTGATCGTCGACAAATATGCCCGTGATCAACGAAGCCAAGAACAATGGACGATACTGCTGCAAAGCGCTCTCGGCAAGGTAATCGACCTCGCCAAAACTGTAAGCAACGAAACGAAGATGGACGAAGTTACGATGATGCTGGGAATCGCTGTGTTCGTACTTCACGCACTGCCTGACGTTGTGAGCGCGCCAAATTTACAATTTCCTTGCATCAATCATTTCCGACAAGCTATACAGTCCGACAATATGTTGGTGAGTCAATTTTTTATTATCTTTCTTAATTTACTTTTCTTAAATCAATAAATCGTACGATCGAGCGATTTTGGTAGATTTTGGTAGTTCGTAACGCACTCGACTCATGCAGGTGAAGCTAAAGTGCGTGCAGACGCTGAAGACAATTTTCATCCATCCCGAAAGAAGCATCAGCACACCGTACATTCACGCACTCGCGCCGAGATTGGTCGAGTATCTTTACAGCGACGCGAGCAAGCAAGTCACCAACGAATTCGAACTTTCGTTCACCCTCGAGTGCATCGGGACTATCGAAGCCCTCATAGCTCTCGCCGAACCGACCAATCGTAAGTTTCTTCAAGTGCATTTTTTGTTGTAAAACTTGTTATCCGTTTGGATTATTGGGTATTGATGAAAATGTGAATTACACGCAATTCTGAAGGGGACTTGATGCAAGGTACGGGAGACGACGATTAGATTTAATTTACACAGCTTATCGTCACCGTCCGTTAACGCGACGGCCACTTTCGTACGAAGCCATGTTGAACGCTCACTCTCTCCGCTTCTCCCCGATGGACATTTATCGATAACAACCATTTCTTTTCTTTGATAAACAGGTATCCAAATGCTGACTCTACTTGTGCCAATTCTAATAAACTACTTGCTGGAGGGCGAGAAGCTCCAGTACGGTACGAGATTCCAGACGAATCTACATCAGCAGAGTTTCCAGTGGTTGAATAAGATCGGACCCAAATATCCTCAGGTATAGTTCGAAGAAAAAAAAACATTTTTTTTTTTTACCGAACGACGACTAAAGCTATTCGACGTTCGTCTTTCGCAGGAGTTTAAGACGCTGATGTCGCAATCGAGCGAATTGAAGACGAAACTCGAGAACGCGGTGCGCTCGACGCATCAGCAGGCTCAGAGGCCCTCCAGACAAATCGGGACCACGAAACAGCAGCTGAAAGCTCCCGCACCGTCAATCAAGCTGAAAACTGATTTTTCGAATTTTAGTTAAACGCCCGTGGATCACGGGCCGTAAGAGCGGGGGAGTCCTGGATTAATCCGTAACAAAAAAACAAATGAAATGTTTAGCTGTGACTTTAGTGATATGATAATTGTTTCTAACAGGCGTATTCCTTTTAATCTACATAGTATACATTTTAGTCCGATTTTTCGGGGTAAGAGAGAAAAGACGACGACTAAGGGATATTTGTCTCCATCCTCTAATATTTGTACAGACGTTCGAGTAGTATTTATCATTAGAATTCGAAATGAATTTGTACCAAGACTTAAGAAAAAACTGACTAACGGAGCACGTCGCGAGATCCGCGATAGAATTAATAAGAGTCGAATATTACAAATCGCGGGTTACACGCACGCGATAGGACACGCCAAAAACGTAGCAGCATGTTTCTCGCACTGAAAGTATCTCATATAAACAATTTCGGCAGCGGAGTGAGGAGCGAGAGAAGAGAAAGATCGAAAGAAAAAATACGGAACGACTTGGTGTTGAGCGTGATTTTTGGGTATTTGACAAAAGAATAATGTATTTTTTTAATTTGTAAGGTGTGTGCACAAATCGCAAATAACGAAAGAATAACTATTTATTGACATTAGATACAGTCGTATGCCGTGAAAGTAAACATTTTTTTTTTCTTGTCATTATCTCATTTTAGTATGCTAAGTTGTGAAACGAATTAGAACTTACAAGTTCCTCGTAGATTGCTAATTACTCGAAAGAACAAAATATTTAAAAAAAAAAAAACAATATAAAAAAATAATAAACTGCGTAACTGACGTCTATCGACGATTGATGTTTAGAATCGCGGATGAAACGCATGAGTCGTATAACATCGGTGAAAAAAAAAGAAGAAAAAAAAACAAAGCTTAAACAGTAAATATGTGTACGTGCATGACGATAGAACGACTTGAAATCCATGTACACGGATGATTCGGGTCGAGTAGGAGATTCTTCCAATAAATATTGTCGATGGGTGCGCTCAGTAGACTATAAAAAAAAATTACTAAAAACGTAGTAGAGTGCCACCCGCTCGTACTTTATACACGTAGAGATTCGTAAAGAGGCGTGCGAAAGAAAACTAAAAAAAAACTGAATGTGAAGCGACGAACTATTAAATAACAAATTCGTCGATCCAACCCCCGAATTAGAGTAATTAATATTGTGTAACGACGCCCGTACGAACTGTCCAGGAAAATATTCTCCGTGTATTCCGTATAGTTTTAACTATTCAATACTGAAAACGGTAACGCGAGTAACTGATTCTCGGCGAACGAACGGTAATTTTTTCGGTGATCGAATTATAGATAAAGTACCTTATGGTATAGATAGCGACGATGTTTAGAGAGTGAGAGTGACGTAGCGATGGAACAGAAAATTCAACACTATTTTTTATATTATAATTTTAAGCGACTGTGACCATTATACAAACGAATATGTATATGAATTACTGTACAGGCTTGTATTTCAGAGCTGGTTATATATATATATATACTATATATTTCATTTATTTAACAATTAATCATTTTTGACATCAGGGTTCTTCGACTGCATGATTACTGTGTTTATTTCATATACAAATTATACATTGATGCTTCAGAATAAAGACTAATAGACGGTAGATTAAAAAAAATCTGTCGTGATTGTACTGCAAAAACCACAATCAGCTGTTTGGCGAATCGTGCGCGCGTTGAAATTTGCCGCGTGCTCCCGCTTGCCCGAACACCGTCGGACGGCAAAAGATTCCCGAGCGCAACCCGGCTAACATCAACGTCAACGTGTCCTGCATTCGACAGTGAAATTACCGTATTAATCCGTGTCCGCAATTTCTTACTATATTTACAATTAACTTTCAATCAACTGATATCGAAACCCGCGCCAAGTATTCGCGTCTCTGGCACAGTGGCGTAACAATAACATTGCACTATCGCTCAAGTAAGCCTCCTCAAGGTTATGGAAAGAATCTCGTTATCCCCTTATCAGCTTAGAATTGGCCGTGACCAGCCGGACACAGAGTAACGTCAACCGATCACAGCTGTCGGCGTGAGTAAAATAAGTCACGACAAAAATAAACAGTTTCAGTAACATTTACATTCCCGAGGTCAATTTTTATCTTAAGTTTTTGTCATTGTTCAACGTAAAAACAAATATAAAAATTCTTCGTTCGTATCAGGCGTCGATCGGTGATTTTCGATAAACACGATGTCGGAGGGAAAAATAATTTTGGTCACCGGCGGATCTGGTCTTGTCGGAAAGGCTGTACAGACCATCGTATCTGAGGATTCGAGACCCGACGAGAAATGGATTTTTGTCGGCTCCAAAGACGCCGATTTGTGGTACATAAACCTGCGATTTTTTTTTTTTTTTAAGTACATATTCTAATATTTCTGTTACTTTGTTACTACTTCTGTTCGTTCATTATTTTCATCCCTTTATATTCTTTTATATTCTCTTACACGTTTTTGTTACTTCAGTTTAATTTCTTCTGGTTGTAATATAGTTTAATATTAAGTTTATGATTTATTAGTCGGCGTTGTATATTTTGGACACGGTATCCTTAGGTTGGCTTGCCCCAGGACACAAAACAAACCACACTATCCTATGTTGCCTTACTTTCAGCGACAAGGAGAGCACTGCAAAGCTATTCGCGAAACACAAGCCCACGCATGTGATTCACTTGGCTGCTATGGTCGGCGGACTGTTTCACAACATGGCTCACAACTTGGATTTTTTGGTGAGTTTTCCTTGCAAACATACCTTGCGACTGCAAATATAGACGAGAATGTCTGAGCTAAAAAAAAAAAACATTTATTTTTGCAGAAAAATAATTTACACATGAACGACAATGTACTGCAAACTGCGCATGAAACCAACGTGACAAAAGTGGTGTCCTGTTTGTCAACATGCATTTTCCCTGATAAGACAGCATATCCCATCGATGAAACTATGGTAATTGTATACATTTAAAAAAACGAGTTTTATTCTTCACTCATTGCCCCTGAAAAATTCTCGATTACACGTTATCCGAATGTACATAATAATTTATCGTTCGATCTACCGTCTTCTGTTAATAATATAATTAATAATTCAGGTTCACAATGGTCCGCCTCATCCCTCGAACTACGGCTACAGTTACGCGAAGCGTCTGATAGATGTCGCTAATCGGGGATATTACGAGCAACACAACAGGATCTACACGAGCGTTATACCGTGCAATGTTTTCGGGCCCAACGATAATTTCCATCCGTCCGCGAGCCACGTTATACCAGGATTGATGAGAAAGCTTTACGACCTTATCAGAGATGGTGAGAAAAAAACGTATCCGAGAACGCGCGGTCGTGACAGCTTCGATGGCTCGGTTTATGGATGAAAATTTTTAACTCTTATTCAGTGGATTGTTGCAGGTAACACGGAGGACAAGGTATTCACGGTGTCTGGCTCCGGGAAGCCTCTGCGACAATTTATCTACAGTCTGGACCTGGCGAAACTGTTCGTCTGGGTCCTGCGCGATTACAATTCCGTCGAGCCGATAATTCTTTCCGGTAAATCTGCCCTATCGACATAACGACGATTGAGAATCAGAGAGACAAAACTCCCGTGTCGAAGCGTGCGAGTTATGACCTTTTGGTTCTTAGCCGTCGACAACTTAGGCGTCGCTATGAACTGTTGATTATACGATTTATCATTGCAGTCGACGAGAGTCAAGAGGTGACGATCGCTCAAGTGGCCGAGGCTCTGGCGAAAGCTTTCGAGTTCAAAGGTAAAATAGCGTTCGACGTATCGGCTGCCGATGGACAGTACAAGAAAACAGCGAGCAACGCCAAACTGAGAAGTTTACTTCCGGATTTTGAATTCACACCGTTCGATCGAGCGATCCGCGAGACCGTCGATTGGTATCGTGAAAATTACGAACAAGCGAGAAACTGAAGTTCTCGTTACCGTACCCAGTGTTATCATCGATCCCGTAACACGATTGTCACACGTACTAATGAATAAATCAAATAAAAACATATTTTATGCTATATAACATGTGGACTTGGTAAATAATCGTCGACGAGGCACCCGACTTCCGGTCCAAAAATGAGATTTCCAACCCAGAAGTATTTCCGGTAGGTGTTCAAACCGGAAGTGACGTATTTCCGGTATGATCACACTTCTCGAAAATTGGGGATTTTCAAAACGGATTTCAATAATTATGTTCATTTCCACATCAACTTGAGATAGAGCGACTGGCGCGTGAAAATACTGTCGAATTGTCGACATTCGTTAATTAAAATTCAACGAGCCGAACAATACGATCGGAGCTGAACGAGTTTAGCATTATTTTCCAGATGATAGATTCCTACTCGGAGCGAGTAACAAGAACGGCCGTTTCCGGACCTGCTCTCTCTGGCTTTACACCGACTGTTTAATTTATTTCCTGGAAGCAAAAGCGGGAGGTTTGAACGGCGAGCTGTATATGCATTCGCGATAAACCGAAGCCCGCGAAATTGTTGCCACCCGGCGATTGTTCTCGTACTGTTCGACAGCTACGCCGCGTTCGGAAATCGTACCGGCTGACCAGCTTCTCTCTCTAACAGTCGCCCCAGCGCAGCACTCTCTCTCTCTCTCTCTCGTTCTATGTTTTCCCAAGTAAGTTTCCGAACGGGTTGAGTTGTCCACAGTACAAAAACCTTATCGTGCAAGACGACAGTTTCGATCGCGTCCGAAGTTTCTGCCCGCTCTCGAGGATGTCTTTCGAGATGGACACGGAAATTGGACCGACCGACAACGCCGAGTTGTACAGAAAATCGACGACGGTCAACCAGCCCTTGGTCCATCACAATCATCTGCAGTTCATCAAAGTTTTCAACGGTAATGTCCGAGGTTATCGCGAAAAAGCACGTGTGAAAAAAACCATCGAATTTCCTGGATCTCAACGGAGTTTCGCATCGTTTTTCAGATGACAGATTTCTGCTCGGAGCGAGTAACATGAACGGCCGTTTGTGGAACGGCTCGGTTTGGCTCTACGACGATTGCTCGACGTTCGTCAAGGAGAAAGCCGCGGTCACCGTCAACACGGAGAGCGGCGTTTGCGACGCGGCGTTCGTCGAACTCGACAAATTCGTCGTCGTCGAGGACAGCGGCGTGCTTCAGATTTTCGTAGTCGCCGAAAATCAGCTCACGCGCTCCAGGGAGGCCCAACGTCTCGGCTACGCCTGCCAGCACGACGACAGTATTCTCTCCGTATCTGTGTTTCGCAGCAAAACCCGCCTCGTCACGGGCGGAATGGATTGCTGGTAACAATTCGCTGACTCTAATCTTGAATTTAACGAATAATTTTCATGACTCAACGGCGATATTTCGTTTGCTTATTCTCGATATCAGTCTCAAGGTGTGGAGCGTCGCGGACCTCATTTCGGAGCGCTCGTACAACGGCGCGCACAGAAAAATAATCAGCTGCGTTGATGCAGCGCCGAAGAGCGACGACACGTTCGCCTCGTCCAGTTTTGACGGCCAGGCGGTGCTGTGGGACGTGCGGAAAGAAAAACCCGCTGAAGGTACACCGAGATATGGATATCTCATACGTCTTTTTGTTTATTATTATTAAAATTTAATGAATAGAAAGTATAATATTATAAAATCTTTGCAATTATTTGTTTCACTGGTAAACATTTTAGGGAATTGTTGACAAGTGCAATGTGTTATTCAGTACATGGATTATGCGGGATGAACGTGTGGAACGCATTACCAGCTGAAGTAATTGAATCAGGGACAATCAACCAATTTAAAAATAGACTTGATAAACACTTGTCTACTTAATATTAACTGCACGATGCAGATTTTATAACTCAACTTTCTTTCTGTAAATAAATAATAATAATAATAATTATAAGTAGAGACATTATAAATATGATTAAAATTTATAGGAAGGGAAGTGTAGCACTTATAAGATCTGCATCTTAATAAGTGAAATGGCTTTCAGGCGAACATGTGTATGTCTAGCTTATTCTTAAATTGGTTGACTGACTCGGAATCTATGACCGCGGTTTACAGTGTATTTCTTGGATTTTTGTTGAAAGGCTTCCTCTCCAGATTGGCCCTATGGCCTATTAATTTAAAAGCAAAATCGTTACATATGTTTTTACGGGAGACAACATTACATAGAAGCTGATCAATAAGTGGAAACTTAAATTCTGTAAACAATAATAATAATACATTTGTTTTTCATTTTTAGTTATGTACACGATGCCGAACGGCCAATTGTTGGCTGTAGCTTGGAGCCCCGGCGACGAGCACCTTCTCGCGGTCGGATGCTTAGACGGCTGCGTCGGAATCGTCGACGTCCGTAAACCCGGAGATCTCGTCAAGCACGCCAATATCTTCAAGAAATCTATCCACAAGCTCCAATTTGATCCAAAGAGGTACGAAACATTTTTATTTCCCGAAGCCTTTGGCCTTCATTTTTTATCGTTTAAAAGTTATTAATGTCAAGTGTCCATCTGAACAAGAAATAATATTTGTTTCTAATACGATTACAGGCCGCACTTGTTAGCAGCATGCAGCGACGATACCGAGGTGAAGGTGCTCGATATAACGAAAAAGTTCGCGACGGTGTACCACGACAAGCGGCACGGTGATTTCGTACGGGGCATCGCCTGGCAAAACGAAAACTTGCTCAGCTGCTCGTGGGACAACAGCGTCCTCAAGCACGACATTCCAGCTGTCCAGCACGTCGTTAAATAATCGGATGTTATTAAATACGCGCCACAGTGTGATATAGCAAGTACAACGAATACTATATATATGTTTTTTTACTTAATTCTCGTTTTTTAACATTTCGGTGACATTGAGAATGCGACGCGGTTTCCCATCGATATAACGATTTTTTTAATTCAATTTGCTTCCTGTCGGACAACATAAAACACGTGCAGATTCGACATCGAACTCGTCTCCGTTCAATCGAGTCGTTTATCAGCAGAAAATTGGACCGGAAAAACCGTAGACGGACGACCATTTTCGATTCAGCAACGATGGAGTTTCTTCGAAAAAATCTGCTGCACAGCGTAATCTCTGCGAGTCGTGTCGGCGGTCTCGGAACGTCGAAACTCGTTGATGGATTTTTTTTAAACGGCGAGGACGCCGAGTGAAATTCAATAATTGGCGCGAGGAAAGTCATTGAAACTCAACGATATAGAAGATATTTTTACTTATCTAATTTTTCAATGATTACATTTATCTCTTAACCGCTAATCGCTATTTGTAAATGACCATAAAAATTTCGTTCTCAAACACATTTCGACGAATATTCCTCTCTGCGTGATCGATCGTCTATGCCAGTGTTTCCGAAAAATTTTAACAAATTTTATTATCATCTATGCGCGGAACGGCGTTTCGTTCCGCGACGTGCCCGGGACAACGAGTGATAGCTCGCTCGCGCGTATCTGAATTCATGTCTGCTTTGTTTTTTTTTTCATTTTTGCACTTTTTGTGTAGAATATACTTTCACATTGAATGTGGCAATTAATCGAGAGGTGCGGATAGGGTTTTTGAGATCAACAGAGAAAGTCGATATATTCTGGTGTATAACATTCATTGCATTAATTAGAAGGAAAAAAAAACAAAAATAAAAAAGAGTGTAAATATAAGTATGCAAGATTGATGTAAAAAAACTGAATGAACATTGAGAAGAACGTGATTGTACAACTGCGTGTACATGCAAATAGAGTTCTATTTAATCTTGAGCACGTACGAACGTATTCCATGGAATTACTTTAAAGAAAAAACGTTTTTTTCGCACTTCTTTTTTTATTTTTAATCTCGTACCGTGATATTCGTACCTTGGATGTAAACATATAACTTACATGTGAACTTACATGTAACGTATTCCATGGAATTATCTCTTCAAAAACGTTTTTTCCGTCACAGAAAACTCTTATGGGTGTCATTCGTACTCCATATTTCTTTTTTTTTCTTTTTTTAATTTCGTACCTCGGTACCTTACACGTAAATCTTTTTTTATACAATCATTCCGCGCAGTTAAACATGATTTGATCAACCGTACTATTTCCAGTTGCGATATGCCAGTAGCAACTTTACATTATTACATATTTCTTTCTCGATCGCAGGGTTCGTGAGTTTGTGATCTTCGTACGAGTTTGCAATAAGACTCTCGACCGTATCGTGAACATCATCGACCCCCGTTATTCCAGCGGTAAGTTGTTATTTACCCGCATCGAAGAGATTAACAACAGTTCGGAAGGCAAAAACCTTGAAAGATTCTAAGCGAATTCATTTAGTTTCTCCACAAAGATTAAACGAGAGTCACGCGTGACGAACACGCGGCGTAGCGAATTATTAATATTTTTTACATTCTTCCCCCCTCCTTTCAACAATTAATTGTTCGAGCCATTCGGCAATCCGACGGCGGTTGGGAACGTCGCAGTCGACGCGAAAATGTATTACACAACGAGACGATAATACGCAAAATACGCAATTGTCGTTGTTGACAACGCAGTCTTCTTTTCAGGCAGGAATCTAGCAGTACTGAAGGGTGAGGTGAAGGGGGCGGGGGGGGGGGGGGCATGTCCGTCCATACAGGTCTTTTGTTTCAAGTGTCTCATTAAACCACCATGATCATTAGTTTATGTACAATTTATACGTTTTTTTTCTCTTATTCTCCGTTATCTCGGCTGCACGCGGTTTAACGGTCAAATCACAACCAGCCGAACCCGCTTTTACCGCTGGCGATGCCATTCACTCGTACATATCGAATAATAATATATAATGAACGATTACATAATCATTACGCTGTCAATAATATTATCCTTTTTCCGTATGCTCTCTATTAATAATATGCTGATTCCGTCGTTCCCCATAATGTTTAACTTGCTTGCTTTTCTTCATAATTTTTTTTTTTTTTTTGCCATCTCAGTTAACACGTCCGGCTTGCATTTCGTCGTTTACTTCCTCACGCCGAACTCCACGGCGTCGTCGCCGCTTATGTCTCCGTACTGCCAGATTAGACGGTGGTGCTTCTTAGCGTCCTGGACGGCTGCTCGGTACTCGGCGTGCTGTGGGTCGAACAAAACGAACATAGAATTACACACAAACACACATGGAATTATACACATTGAGACTCGGAAAAAAATCCTTCCGGATAATCCGGTTGTCGCAAGACTAGTAGTTTTCTTTTTTTAACTTAGACAAAATCAGAACTTTCCGGATAAAGTCTGAAAGAATTCCCAAAAATTCATATAAAAATTGTCAAGCGATAAACCATAATCAACTAATTTTTGTTCATTGTTTCTTTCTCGAAAAAAATTAGACAAAAAATAGAAGCTGACCCTGGTCCATTGCGGTTTATATCTTGAAAGTGTGTATATACGACACGAGATTTTTAATACCCTTTTTAGATTTTTAATTTGTGTCGATGAATAAGTTCTTTTTTTTAATAATAAATAATTATAGACAATTTTAAAAAATCTAATAAAAAATACGAACTTATATCGAATGTTTCAAATCCTAAAGACTATTTGTATGTGCAAAAGGGAATGGCCCGTTGATAAATAAATAAATAAAATCTGAGTGCTCTTGAGAGTTAGTTCAGTCATGTGAAAAATCGCGGACCCAATCCACGATGCGAAGGGTCAGACCCAGATCGAAACGGTAGGGAATGAGCCATATATGAATACCGAAACATTCCCGACTTACAATTTTCGCGGAGCTCTTTCGTTCTCTCCTCTCAACGAGCAGATAGCCTTCCGTCACGAGAGCCTTAACGAGATCGTCTTTCGTAGAGGCGTCCAGTAACGTGGCAGCGGGAATTCCGTTGACCTTGTACTCGACGTTCAACAGCAGAGTTTTGTCCTCGAGATCCTCCTGCAGGGCCGTTATCGCCGCCTTTTTGTCATCGTTCTGCGAAAAAGTAAAAAATCGTGAGATTCCGCTCAGGAAAAAGGCAACAAAAGAAACACCGAAAAAAATTGAATAATCTCGACTCACGTCCTCCGGAAGCTCGACGAACGCGAGGATGTACTCGTGAGCGTAAGGCTTGTCGGTGGCAAATTCAGCGGGCAGCGGAGCAATTCTCGTGAGGTTTATGCTTTCTCTGTTGCCATAGTCGATGTAAAACACGCTGACGTTGCCACCGGACATTTTCTCGACTTTGGCGCGATACCATTGATCGTCGCCGCTGAATTTGGCGGCGACGAGCTCGCCCCTCTTGGGATTGTAAGCTCCGGGTAGCGGTGGATTAGCCTCGAGCTCTTGGCGCAACTTCGCCAGAAGACCTTCGACCATGACGCGCTGATCGACGTACTGAGCGTAGAAGTGAAGAGCCTCGGTGATCTCGGAAACGACGACCTCTCGGTAGTCGACCTTGCGTTCCGTTATTTCCTTCTCCTCCTCGATCTTCTCAATCTCCGCTTCGACTTCCACGCGATCCTTCCAGATCTGCGGTGCAGGTGAAGAATCGATTGTTAGTAAAAAAAAAAAAAAAGGTAGAAATAAGCGACTTGTTATGCGGCGCCTTCAATCGTGCACTCGTTCATTGTAACGGAAATAAATACTGTAAAAATGTTACAAAGGGTAAGTTAGACGAGTGTTACAGCGAAATTTCGTAAACTTACAAATGCATTACATACGAATACGTAAACCTTTTACTTCCGTTATAACGAACGAGAGTGCAATCGAAGGCGCGACTTCGTAATTTTCACTCACGTTTAATTTCTGAGCTTTGGCGCGTTCCTCTGCGGCCTTGAGAAGCTTAAGATATTCGCCGTTTTCCGTGAATGTAGAAACTTCGGCGAGGCCTTCCTCGACGAGGGCGACGGCCATGTTGACTCCGTCGACGAACATCCAGCCGATGAAACCGCTGCCTTTCGATTCCATTGTCTCGACCTGTATCTCAACGTCTCTCTGGAAAGTGTGCTCCTTCATGAAGGCGAAAGCTTCCTCGCCGTATTTCTCTCCCTCGATCATTCCGCCGCCACCGCCGGGCGCGGGTCTCGATCTACGCGGCGCCTTGACACCGGCGAGCAGGAACGTTATCAGACAATTTTCCTTGGGCAGGAAGAGCTTGAGGCGAGATCCACTCGTGACAAACTCGACGACGCCCTTGGTACCGCGGGCTCTCTTCAACGAGGACATGTGGTACTTCGCCTTTATCTGATCGTTCGAGAGATCCATTATTCTCTGGGGCGGAGCGTCCTTCTTGGCGTGCTGACCGTGCTGCGACTTTTCGGCCTTGTTCTCGGCGGCGAGAAGCTCGTTGTAGTGGGACGAACGCTGATCGTCGTTCTGTCTGTACCGCACGACCGTCGCCAAGCCCTTGGAAACCATCGCCTCAGCGATATTTCTGCATTCGGAAGGAACAATGATTCAGTTCAGTAAAATTTTGTGAATGGTAATAGACCGAAAGATTATCTTGTTTTTCTTTGCTGTGTCAAATATTTAGCTAGACATTTTGTTCGGGTCGAATCGAAGGCTCCCTAGACGATTTTGTGGAGCGGGTAATTCGATGTATAACTTTTTCCGCATTGAACTAATAGAAACACTCGGACCTTGCCAGCAATGTTTTGTGAATGGTAATAGACGAAAAAATTATACTGTTTTTTATTGCTGTATTAGAAATGGACTAGCATTTTTGTGCGCGTGGAATCGAAGGACGCCCAGAAAAATTTTTGGAGCAGATAATTCGATGTATTATTTTTTCCGCATTGAACGATTAAAAATGTACTCTTACACTTTGCCAACAGTGACCGTGCAGCAGACCTTCTCGGGATAAGTGTCCTTTGCCGGTTGAATGTAATCCTCGACTACCTTGACTTGCTTCCTTATGAGTTTCTTTCTCAAGAATTCGCGAGCCTCGTACATGAATGGAATGTCGTAGAGAGGACGAAAATCTTTCGGTCTCGGAGCGTTCTTGTCCTCCGAGGGCTTCTTCTCCCTCATCGGTGGCCGGATGCTGCTCAAAAATATCTTCTTCTTGTCGCCGTTCTGGGTTCTGATTATCATCGCGTCAGCGCTAGCGATCTCAACGACGACTCCGCTGTATTCTATCTGCGGTCCGGAGGGTACCCAATCCTTCCACCGTCGCAGCCTCTTCTCTTTCGCTGCCTTCTCGGCCATGTACAGCTTGTCGACGCCGGACTTTATGTAGTTCATCGACCAATCGACGCATCTCGCGAAACCCTCTCGCAGCAAGAGCTCAGCAATGTTTCCTGTTTCACGATAAAAGAAAATACGTTTCAAGTTTCAAGTTTCAAGTTTCGAATTTCGAGGTTCGAGTTTCGAGCTTCGAGATTCAAGATTCAAGATTCGAGATTTAAGATTTAAGATTTAAGATTTAAGATTTAAGATTCAAGATTCGAGATTCGAGATTTGAGATTCAAGATTCAAGATTCATGATTCATGATTCAAACGTTCGTACCCTTGGGATGAAGAATACTGCCGACGAAGTTGTTGTTGTTCGCAGATTCGAGGATGACGTCGACCTCGCGCTGCAGAAGACGCCACTCGACGAAGAACTGAGCCTCCTTGGCGTAGGGCTCGTCGGGCTCGCCGTCGGTTTTGATCTGGGGGCATCGAATCCCGGATATCATCAGAGTTATGTGATAGAAGTCCGGCAGCAGAAGGGCCTTGACGGTCGATCCGTCGCGAACGTGTTCGATCACAGCCTTTATCGGCTTTCCTCCGTATTTGTCAACCAGCACCCGAGGAGTCTCCACCGTCCATTTAACGTCCCGAATGTGCTCGGACAACGGCTCGCCCGACCATTTTCCCTTGCCCGCGGACTTGGCCGAGTCCTCGAGTTCCTGAAGTCTGATCAACGCCGGACTCGGATTGCGCACACCGTCCCGCTTCACCGTTGCGAGACCCTCGGATACGAGCGACTCTGCGACGTTCTCGCCCGTTGCGTCTGAAAAAAAATGTACGAACAGTTATGTCGAACGCTCCAATATTTTTTGCCATAAGTAAATCTTATTTGCAACAGCAACGAAATTTAGTCGCAAGCTACATTCGAGGAACGAATTTCGACGAGAAATTTACGAAAGGTCCAAACATCGCGCGGTAATTAGTCGGATTATTAGACCCGTCTCAAGTGAAAACTCATTTGCTTTCGATAAGCGTCAGCGATGTGGAATAGAAAGGGAGCAAGGTGGAATTTCTCGTTCTACACTTTCCTAAATCAAACTGAACCGTTAGTTCTACTCGTGCTGACGAATTAATCGTCAGCTCTAATATTTGTTGCCATATTTTACTCTCAATTTCAAAGGTAAAAAAAAAATAAGTAAGCAATTTCGTAGGTCGCAAGTTACATTAGACGAATAAATTCCGACGAGAATTTTAGGAGAAATTAAACAGCGTCAGCTCCGTCACGGTAATTAGTAGGATCGTTAGTCGCGTCTCGAGTGAAAACTCATTTGCTTTCGCTGAGCTTCAGTGATATCGAATAGAACGGGAACTGCAAGACGGAGTTTCTCGATGTACCTTTTCCAAGCCAAACTGAACCGTAAGTTCTACTCGTGCTGACGGATTTTTCCTCGGCAAACGTAACATCCTGGCCTATGAGCTTCTTTCTGAGAAACTCTCTTGCTTCCCATGCGTAAGGTTCGTCCCTAGTCTCGTCGGCGCTGCAAAGTCGAACGGACAATTAGCAACCAATAATTTACAACAATTGCAAAACATTATTTTTTTTTTCGTTTTTTTTCTTTTTATTTATTTATCGGGTAATGTAATAATAATTATGCAATGTCATTACATTACATAATTATTATCACAATATAATATTAATAATGTAATCTTGCAATGTAAAATTACATTATTACAACGTGTTTTCGTAATGGAATTATAATGTAATTTTTTAACAATTCGACATAGTCGATAAAAAAGAATCGGTAGAATGAGAGAACGAGGACTTACTTTGAGTTTGCTCTGCGTCCCAATTTCGGAGCGTTAATGTTCGACAGGCAAACAGTTTTTTCCGACGGCGGGCCGTTGGCTCTGGGTGCACCCCTTATAGTGATCGTGTCTCCCGAAACGATCTGCAAATAAACAGAGCATGTATAAACCAATTCAACTAAAAAAAAAAAAAAATCTTCAACAGGCAACGTGAATTCATTAACCGATAATAAAATATCCACTCTGCAGTTGAGTAAATACAACAATTCCGTCCGCGGTATCCGCGTTAATGATTAAGTAACAAATACAATGGGATGAATGGAGCATTTTTGGAGCAGAAAAAAAAAGGAGCAACATTTTTTGAAGCACGAGTGACTGGAATTGCCGTGAGTCTGCAAAATAGCGATCTTTCACCTACGGATAAATCGAGCCAAAGCACCGGAACTCTTAATTTTTTTTATTTTTTTTCTCAACTTCATTCGGGTCCGGCATGACGCTCCGAAGGCAGGTAGCGAAGAGCCCTATGTATTAGTAGGGTTAAGAACGCCAGTGAGCGCCGCATGGATTTTCGCCGAGAATCGCTTTCCGGAGAGGAGTCTAAGGCGCCGGACAAACGCCGAGTCGCAGGTAACAGGAACAGGTAGGGACAACCGAACGGAGGGTAGCGTTTCGGTGGATGGCAGGACCATATGTGTTGGACGGGGGGGGGGAGGCAAGAGTGGCTCTGCGCCAGCTGGCTCGGGCGTCGGATGTATGGTTTCGGTACATCAAAATATTATGATCAACGGATAAAATTCCTCGATCTCGAGAAGTCGAGAATTGAACGTGAAAAAAAAACCTATTCATACGAATCGATGAAAGTTCCTCCCGTAAACTCGTCTTACCAGCTTGACCGTCCCGTGTTTGAAATCGACATGCTGCTGCTGCTGCTGCTGCTGCTGTTGCTGCGGCGTGCTCATGGTGCCCGTTTGTATTTGACACGATTGTAACTTCTTATGTGTGTATTAAATCGCGAACGATATCGTGACGATGCGAGAGGAACCTCGTTCCGCGAGCTCGTTGCGCTTTCGATTTTTGAGTTTAAACTGCGGCGGCCAAACGCTCTACACAACTCAGGAATAATACGGCATGTTGGAACTCTCGACGGGTTGTCTCGGATTTACGGTCACCACGTATGAGGTATACGGAGAGTCGGCACGAGCGCGATCTAACGTACGGCCAATACTGAAACTTTCGTTTCGCCACGATGGTGATGTGGCAACACGCGACACTCCACCGAGTCGACTGCCACGCGCTCTACGCTCTCCGATTCATCCGGCATTGGTAAAGCATCGTCCGTCGTAAGGCCGACGCGCGGTATCCTCTTTCGCACGGCGACCAAAGCAGCCTCAAAAATATTATCGCTCTCGTGCTGAAGAGCGCGATACACCGGAGAGTCCTCTCGCCGTGTCTCGATATAATCGCTCCTTGCTCGTTTGTTATTTTTTTTATTATTATTGAGCGCTGCTCTCGAATCCGTTGCAGAGCTTTACCGTCGCTTTATCGGTTATTTAGCGACTAGCGGAGCGAGGATAAAGAGTTCGTTGCACCTGGTCGATCTCTCTGTGTCGTAATCGAGGCATCTCCAATAGGGTCGTTTGCGGAGCTTCGAGCTTGGAAATAAATGAGGTTCGAGGGAAGATCGGGATAATTTTAGGTCCTCGCTTTCAGACCTTAACGCCATGTGAAAGTCACGTGACCGCGCCACGAGATAGATATGGCATTTATTGTATATTAGGATTTGAGGTTCTCGAGGCACATCGCTCAACCAACAACGAACCGAATAAATAGAAAAAATAACACACTGCAACTAAGGCGCTAACATAAACTGCAAAAAAAAAACAACATAAGAAAAAAGAAAATAAGCCGAAGATAGCAAAAACAAAATGATGATGATAAGGAAACTAAATAATATTATAAACCGCATACATTAAATAAAATACAAATAAGGAGAGCGAGAGAAATACCGTTATTGGTGCTCGCAGTGGAGTAAGAGAGAAAGCGCGAGAGAAAGAACGTGTTACACACGGCGTAAGGTTTCACCTTAATGTTGTACTAGCGGACAGCCTGAGCCCACGTGAGTTCAGAGAGAATTGAGAGCAATTGCGAACACTTCTCGATGAGATAAAAATCTGAAAAAATCAACTATATAGTCCATATGGATGGCACTGAAAATATTAATTTTGCATAATGATAATTCCAAAATGTTATCAACAAATTAACAGAAAAAAAATTTCCCAACAAATCACCCGGCAACCTAACTTTTTTTTTTATGAAAACGATTACTCATCTCTTTAAAATCAGTTATATCTCTCTTATCGTAATAACCGAGGCATCGTCAATATTATCGTCTCGTGTCGAGAGCGCGACACAGCGAGAGGCTTCGCCATGTTCCGGTAATCGCTCCTTATTAATTTATTTCTCTATTTATTTACCATTGCTCTCAAATCCGTTGCAACGATTTCCTTCACTTTATCGGTTATTTAGTGACTACCGAAGCGAGGATAAAGAGTTCGTTGCACCTGTTCACTATCTGTCGTGATAATCGAGGCATCTCCGACCGTGCCGCTTCCGGTTCTTCGAGCTTTGAAAGAAATAACGTTCGAGGGAAAATCGAGATAACTTAAGCTCTTCGAATCACTTTATCGTTTATTTCTATATGTATAAATATACATACAGCAGTCAATAATGTCGGTGGATTGAAGTTACATTGTATTATATACAGATTGAGTATATTCCTTCTACAGATTTACTCCGATCGGCGTCTGATGGATTGCGATCGAGACGGGGCGGGAGGAGCGGATGATGTCGATAAACAATTTTTCTTTTTTTTTCGGGACTGCTGCAAGCGTGATGAATAAGTGTTAAGAGACACACGCGGGTGGGGGAGGGGAGGTTACGAGTAAAATTTGAGATTAGGTGAAAGAAAATATACATATGCAGATATATATATATAATATATATATATATACATATATATATATATCAATATCGTGGAAAAAAACGGGTGGTAAATTGAGGTGGCTCTCGTCGATGAATATAATAACGGCTCGAAACTGGACACGAATCCGTGAACAGAATAATTCTATCTGGCGAAAGATTAAGAAAAAAAAGATCTCGATTATCGTACGATCATTCGGAAATACAACTCTGCCGGGTTTTAATGACTGTATAAATTCATTGTTGTGCAAAGGAACGTGGAATTGACGGAATTTATTTTATTCGTCCTCTCAATAATCCTGTGCGGAATCGTAATTGTTGTAGGGGGGCTGGTCGGGTCGACCCTCGGGAATTCGGTACTTCTCCTCGACCTCGTCGTTGTCGTCCTCGTATTTGACGTTCGCGAAGTACGAGGTCGAAGTCGAGAACGTGTTATTGTAATCCGGATAATCTGTAAAAAAAAAAAAAAAAAGAAAACATGAAGAAAACGTTAAGTTGAATCGAATTACCGATACGTTTTTGGATGACTCTGAAGATATCTGCGCGACATAAAATTTCACCATGTTTGCGCGAATCAAAACGCAGGTGTTATAACGTGATAAAATGGAGTCTCATGCAGATATCTACAGGTTCATATTTTTGAGTCGTAACGACTCGTGTTTTGTTTCGATGATTAAAAATGAGCGTACCATCAAGAGGTTCTTCCTTGATTCGAATTTCCTTGGTATCCTCGTCGACGCGGTCGCCGCGATCCTTGCGATCGCGACGCTCGCGGTCCCGATCGCGTTTGTCCCTCTTGCGTTCTCGATCGCGATCACCGCGCTCGTTACTCCTCGACCGTCGGCGTTTGCGATCCCTGTCGCGATCGCGATCTCGATCTCTGCGTTCCCGAGGTCGTTCCTCTCTCTGGATCTCCTCGATCTCAGGTTCCGGGGCTCGGTCGCGACTGCGCCTGCGCTTACGGTCTCTCGACCTGCTACGAGTTCGACGCTTGCGATCTCTCGATCTTCTGCGCTCTCTGTCGACACGATCGCGGTCCCTGCGTGACGATAAGAAATTAGGATAGAGTTAGATCTTCGATGAAGAAAATATTGATTTTCAGAAGATTTTTTGTAAATATATATTTATTTCACTGCCGACGAAAAGCCGTCACGGCCCATTTATTATAAAACAAATCGCATGTCGGCTTACCGAAAGGAAAATATTTTTTAATGATATTTTTTAAATTTAAGGTGTAAATGACCATTACTCACCGGTCTCTGTCGAGGCCACGACCCGACGCCTCCCTCTCGCGCTCCAGCCGGTACCGTTCCCGTTCTCTCTCATTGTCTTCCCTACCGGAGTGTTTAATATTGACATCAGGACCACCCCGGCGCGTTCCTCCTAATCCGCCGCCGAGCCTTCGCGGTAGCCATCCCTTGACCGCTCTTGCACGTTCCACGTCGACCAATACTCTTCGACCATCTATTTTCTTACCATCCGCATGCTTATACGCAGCTAGAATTACCGAATTTGCGAATATAGTTCGATTTTTTTTTCACAATTTTTTTTTAGTACATTAAAACGTATACCTAGCAGGGCCAGAGTTCGGCAATTGCAAAGTCGTCTATAGATACGAAACGATCGGACTTGCTTTTAAACTTCTTCGATCGAATTTGATCACTTTTTTATGCTTACCGAACAACTTTGTTCTTTCTCTTTTATTTATTTTTTCGCTATCATTATACAAGGACTGTCGCGATACCTTTTACGTGGACCTACGTTATCATTTTTGTCAGACGAGTCATCTTACCCAATGACCATTTTACCATAAAACTTTTTTTTTTTAATTTTATTTTCTTCCATGAGAATAAGGCACCTGAACATTTGCTCGCTGACAACAAGCGCTCTGCTACGACAACACGTTTAATTTTTCTTTTCTTTTGTTTTTTTCTAGCAAAATGTAGAGACGCGTCACCAGATTATTGCGTGGGCCTTCTTCACATTCAACGCGACGAGCGAGGGTCTTTTTGTAAAAAAATGTTTAATGTTTTTTTTTTTTTTTTAAATACCCTATGGAAGGTGGAAATGCAGATTTGGCGGATTGGATAAATGTACATAAATGTTGGTTTGAGAGTTAATTTCAATCATTCAACCCACTCGACAGACATGAGGGACAGCGGCGATTATTGTGTACCGTTTTACGAAAGAGAGCGCGACATCTCACTCGAAGGCAAAAAAAAAAAAATTAAACGGCTATATTCGTCTGCACGGCATGTTGATCAACTTTCAAATTGTTGCAGTAATTTCGATATCTGTACCTTAAATATATTTTTCTTCTTTTTTTTTTTTAATGTTTATAATTCGAAAGAAAATGTTATAGCAGATACAAAAAATACCTACCGCGGCTACTTACGTACGGAAGTTAACACAAAGCTTAGAGGTAGTACTGTTTTAATTCGTGAAATGAACTTTGTAAGTGACTCGCGGGGATAGAGTAGGCCAGCGCGTACGCTATTCATTGGAAAGGTTGCCCAGTCTTCATACGTTCGTTCAATCTCCGAAGCGGTTTACGTTTCGTTTTTTACCTGGTGCGCTTTGTACAATATATATATGTATTGTATATATATATTTCTGTTTACTTACAAACCAGACCGTGCGCAATTCAAATTCTTTACGTATTAATTTTACACTTGACTCTAAAAATATTATATTAAACTTAATTCTCGAAAAACGACGTAATTGTTCTTCTACGTATTTTAACTGTTCCATTCGCTCACCCAAGCATGCACTCCATACACACGATATTGAATTGCTCTTTGCACACTCGGAGAGAGTTTCATTGCAGCGATTTAATATTAAACCGGCAGAGAATCGAGAAAAAAAATAGATAAAAAAATTTAGCATTCTATATCGAAATTGATGTTTTTTTTTTAAGGACTGTTGTGCACAGTCTCTCAAGAATCTATGAGAGAGCGATTCAGGAGAAGAGTTATGGGGGTCAGTATGAGGTTCCGTCCGATGAGACCGATGTCCACACGATACTCACCCTTCGACAAACGACTCTAACCGTTCGTTACTGATAATAAATGACAATTTACACAAACATGATAAACCAGCTATTGCGACATGGTGCGATGGGGTTTTGAATCTCACGAACTTTTTTTAAAATAAATTACTTGGGCTCCCGTTTAAAACGATGGCGTTCTCTGATGAGTTTCTAAAGTGCGAAATACAAACAACTTACGGGACGATTCAACGAAATGCAACAACTTTCCATTCATCGAGTCCCTGAACCTTTTCCCTCGGAGCCCCACCAATCAATTTCAATGTAGAATTCTAACGTTTGTAACGAAAGTTTCTTTTTTTTTTTTTACTCCGACAATGCAATTAACCGGAATGTGCGAGTCGTGGTATGATTGTTAAAGGCGCGACACAGAAGAGACTCCCTATGGATCCGAGACTATACGAGCGTGGTGAATAAAAATATTGAGTTATTTGACTGTTGCCCCGATCCAGCTCATTCAAACAGCATTTTTTTTTTTTTTTTCAACGAAAATCGGATAATGTAAAGAGAGGGTGAGTAAGTAGACTCTAACAAACTTTGTTGTATGTTGGATCTTACCACACATACAAACCTATCTTATCAGGCAGGTTCAGGGATTTTGCATGGAATAGTGAACGGCACTAGTTGCCGGCAGCGGCCACCACGCTGTACCAAGAACAAGATAAAAACTGCATTAATCAAGACAGCCAATATTTTTTTTTTTTTTTTTTTTGGTCGTTGTCGTTTACCACATAATGCATTTAGATTTAATTGTATTCCTGCATGGATGTATGGCGGGAACCCCTGTACCGTCAATGAAAAAGTATCGGCAGTATATGTCTAACTATTTGCCCCCAACCCACCCCACTATATCTAGCTGGAAGTTGATGCTGAGTAAGATGAAGATTTTTTTTTTTTCAATCTATAGGGCCATATCAACATTTCACTTATCTCTTCTTTTTTTTTTTGTCTTATTCCATTTTACTTACAGTGCGTGTCCCTCTCGTGCTCGTACTCGATGAAGGCGTAGCCCCTCGGCTTCCCGTTGATTGTGTTGTGAATAACGACTATCTGAAAATACAACGCCGTCGTGAGTATGTCGCGGCATTGTCGACGCCCTTCGGGCGAAGCGACAATAAGAAACTTTTTTTAATAGTGTGAAACTTTTGCAAAAATAAAAAATGATCAACGTGAAAAATTATCATTGGAAAATCGCATCTCCCTTAGAGCCATTTTGCATCTTAAGGCGGAAAGGGTCCTAAAAAAAAATGCTGGCGAGCACATATTTCAATGAATTTTTTTGTCCCAAATGCGAGTCCGATGGCTGTTTGTCCTAAATTTAAGCGAGACATTGGTAAATAAAAAATAAATACAAGTTTTTCTGCATCTCGACCCTCAAGATGAAGCTGAAGAGACTTCATTGGTTTTAATAGTCTGAGCTGTTTGCAAAAAGAAAAAAATTTAGCAACAGTGAAATATCATTCGAAAATTGTAACTATATCTGTTATAGCCGTTTCGCATCGCCTTAAGGCAGTAAGGCTCCTGAAAAAAACGTTATCAGCGACATGGTTGAATGCGTTTTTTGTTTGTTCGAATGCGAACCCAACGCCTTTGGTAAGGAAACAGAAAAAAATAATATATTTTTTTCCGTACATCCAAGGTTCCCGATTTACTGATAAAGTGATGTGCAATATTTTGTCATATTTTTAAATAATAATTCTTTTTTTCCTATAGAAGGAACGAATTATCGTCGATATGCTTACTTTTTTCACGGGACCGTAAACTTCAAATTCTCTTCTAAGCTTGGACTCCGAAGTATCGTAGTTCTGAAAAAAAAACAAGCGAGGATAATTAATTTATATTTTTCCAAATCGAATACGAATCATTACCAGACGACCGTTAAATCTCTGATCGGTGTACTTACGATACGTGCTACGAACAGGGTTTTGTAAGGGTCGGTGGTGACGTTGGGGATGCCCGCAGGGTCCCATACGGCGATTTCCTGCTCGAGCTTGTAGGCGACTTGCTCGGCGCGTTCCCGCCGCCTCCTCTCCAGACGCTCCTCGCGAGTCTCCACGCGTACCGGCGGCGGTGTGTCTTTGGGGTCCTGTACGTGCGAAACGATCGTTAATTCAGAGCCAAACGTCGGGACAGATTGTGCACGAAACCGAGAAGCGGAAGTCGTAAGAATCGCCCGAGAAAAGTAGACGATGTGAATTCGCAGGTTCGAAGGGGCGAAAAAGCGTACGGGGCGACGATCGAAGAGCGAATATAAAATACCTCGAAGAATTGAAGAAATCCCCCGACGCCGAGATATCCACCATTCTTCTTTTCGTGGGGGAGCTTGTTGGCTGGTGGCAGATACGGAACCGGATCGCGCGGTGCGAAAAGAGCCAATAAATTCGGTGGTAGAAATTGCGTCATCGTAACGGTATTGACGAACGATCGGCAGGCGTTAACGAACTTCCTCGATTCGCGGCTCACAACATATCGGACAATCTAATTAGAAGCATTTTTTTTTTTGACTTGACAAAATGGTGTCTCGCTTTTCTCTGCCAGCCTCGCCGGCCTCTCTCGCACGTTATGCGCGCACAGCGGAATCCTCGTCACTCGATATATTGCGCGCCCTCTGTGCTTTTCCGAAAAATTTAGGTCCCTCTCTGATAGCTGATAGGCCTCCGGCTGACTCGGGGAAGATAATTATTCGCCGATTATTCGCCCAATCGTCGCAAGTTCGAAACGCATGCAAATTTCGGTAGGCCATTTACGCCAAACTGGTTTACGGAAAACTCATTTCCGACGAAAAGTAACTAAGTTGAAGAAACATCGTGTATACGAGTCTTGTATATTATAGACGGCGATGTAAGACTGTTTTTTTTTTTGGACAGAATTGAAGTTTTATCGAATTTACTGAATTTTACTTCTGGCGTCGGAAAATGAGATTTTCAAAGCGGTAGTGACGTATTTTAGGTATGACGTCACTTCCCGTCAAAAAAACGAGCACACCCCAAACATGATTTCTGGCTGCGGTTGTTTTACCCGGGAACTTGCGGTAATTGACGATTATTTACCGGTAAATTCCGTGCACCAGACCACTGTCAGAGATATCGTTGGAGTCACGGAAAAGCGTAAGGTGGCATCGTGTCAATAGACACAGGGCGATATATATCAGTTGGGTTACTGAAAAATGAACAGTAACGAACACCTGAGCCATAGATTTTTTAAACGAGCGGTTTCCTCGAATATTATCGAAGGATGTTCATCGTAGGTTTGACCGGTGGTATAGCCACTGGCAAGAGTAGTGTCGCAGCTATTTTTCGGGAACACGGTATACCGGTCATTGACGCTGACACTGTCGCGCGACAAGGTTATTATTGTTTCGTACATCTATCTTGACAACTGAAGCTCGTCCGGTGCAAACACGGACGATTCTGTGTCAACGATCGTTCGCAATCGTTGAAATTCTTAATGTCCTTGAAAAGTCTTTGATGTGTGAATGACCTTGATTTTTTAAGTTTTCTTTAGATCCTTTACATTTTTTTTCATTAAGGAACCAAGTTGTTTAATCGGCACGTCCTTGAAAATCCCGACAAAGTTCTTGAAAAGGTCATCGAAAAATCCTTGACTTTTATTGCGACTCTAAACAACCAGTTCGTCAGAATTACGTTGAAATACCGTTGCGTCGGGTCAAAGAAATATTTCCTATATTTGCAGTCGTGGAACCTCAGAAACCGGCATGGAAGAAGATAAAGAAAGAATTCGGCGACGGCGTCTTTCAGGAGGACGGTCAGCTGGACAGAACGAAGCTAGGCGATTTGATATTCGACGACGTAGAGAAGAGAAAAAAATTAAACGCCATAACCCATCCGGACATATACAGGGGAATGTGCTGGCAGGCGCTAAAGTATTTCATCCAAGGTCATCCCTTCATCGTAATGGATCTTCCGTTGTTATTCGAAACTGGCAACATGCTTAATTATCTGCACAAAATCATCGTCGTCACATGGTAAATTAAAGTCACCATTTTTTGTCGCATAAATATCGATTCGCAACGATATCGCTGAGAAAACATTGTTGACGTAATATCGTCGAAGGAATAACGTTGAGAAAGCATTGGTGCGAAAATTTTGTCGAGAAATTTGTTTTCTGTATCCAGCGAAGAGGATCTGCAGCTGCAGCGTCTGATGGAGAGATGCGGCTTCACGGAGGCGAAAGCGAAGCTGCGAATCGCGGCGCAGATGCCGCTCGACAAAAAGGCCGACATGGCCAACTTCGTCATAGAGAATTCGAGCACCGAGCAGGACACGAGGGAACAGACAGTGAGAGTTATAAACGTGCTGAGATGCTCGAAGCATCACTGGCGATTGCGTTTCCTGCTCGGCTTCTGTTGCACGGTCCTGCTAGCGGGAGCGTGCTGGCTGAGAAGCAGACCGTCGAAGTCTCTTCCGATCACCGCATAGAGGAGACCGGATCTCCGCAACGGTTGTCCGTGAGAAGTCGAGGATTCGGGCGGCGAGCGCTCTCCGCGGGCCTAGAGAGCGAACGATCGGCTCGCGATAAATCGTGTATGATTTTTTTTTTTTTCTTACTTGCGCGACGATCGCGTCCTCGCGCCGACGGGTTTATTAATTGCGTAGAGATGAGAAAAATATCAATTAAACGGTTCGCAAGTGTCGGATAAAAAGAATTAATGGTCCTGGGTTCGATAACGATGTTACGTATCTCATCCGACCGACGAGTGTACGAGGACGAGTCAGGCTATTTACATTCTTGTTCGAGAGGCAACGGATGCATTTACGAGACACCGTTTTAATTTTCTTTATTTTGTTTTATGAAGTGGTTTTCGTTTTTTTTCTTCTTTTTTTTTTTACGTACGATAATGGACTTCTTATTCTTGTAAAACGGTGAAATGCAGAGAACCCGCGAGAGTTATGTAAGAACAGTGAATTAAATGGGATAGCTCACGACGAAATGTTTACGGTTAATGATTCGAAGGCGATTACCCTTCCACAGATCCGCAGGCGTCAGAAATCATCGATAAAACCAGACACGTATGCATTTATTTAATACGTCAACATTTATCTTCTTTGCGAGTGACGAATTGTTACAAAAAGATAAAGGTTCGATGTTCGTTCATGCATTGAACGGAGTTAGTTGTAATGCTCGAATGACAATGTTTGACTATTAATCGGCGAACTTTCCTCGATCGTCGCGACTTTGCGAACGCCGCCCCGTAAATCCGAGGTACTGCGATAAGTACCTTTTATTTATTTTTTTTGTTGTTTTTTTTTTTAAATATATCACTATGGTATAAGAATAGTTAAATTATTTATCGTTAATGGAATTACATATACTCGTTTTATCCGAAAAAAGAAAGATCGGGCGGTTAGCAGCTAGAATATTATTTACAATGTCGCCGTTCCGTTAACGTACGGCAGATTCCCAAACGTCCACCCCGTGTTCAATTTTTCTTTCGTGTTTTTGTACTTACAGTGTATATCTAAGTATGCGAGACACGTCCGTTGAGCCGATGACACCCTACTCGTCTCTTACAATATACAATAACGCCATTCGCGCTCTAGTTATTAATATAATAAACTGTCTCCACTCGTGCAACGTTCAACTATTGTTTTCACTGCTACGGCAACAGATTTTTCGGGTTAATGCGAGAAAAAAAAAATCCTAAGCCGGGCGGTCTAGGAAGCGAGACAGAGTCTATTACCGAAGTCTCCGCCCTCGAATCGTCCATCAGGAGTATCCTTGTTTCAATCTTATCGCGAAAAATATCGGCTCGCTGACGATGCGATTACTCCGAGTTTAAGAAGGTTCGAGCGCTTCACACTGTTCGAAGGAGTGCCACATTTTTAAAGTCGTTTGTAGAAACTTTTACTTCACTCGGTGCGAAAATTGCAGTTTTACGCACGCTTGCCTAAAACCCCCATTGTCACACCTTGTGATGTAAAATTTGGTACGACATGCGCGAAAAACTTGTTGTTAACGCGTGTGTTTTCGTCTGCAAATTGGCGTACGAGAGATATTTCAACCGCTCGAAAATACCAAGATGCCTCCCACCTTCGATGATTCAGAGTTTGAGAGTCATAACCTGACCAACAAGTCTTTCTGTCACACTGTGTGAGAGAGAGAGAGACAGACGTAAGATTGTTTTCTGTAACTTTCAAAAACCGTCGGTCAATAAATGTCCTTACCCTATAAAAATATGAATCGCCATCGATTTGCAAAAAATATTAACTGTCTTGTGCTAATTTTCGAAAAGATGAATATTCGTCCAGTTTTTCGAAAAAGTAATTCGTGATTTTTGCTCGATTTTTATGTACTGTATAAATTAAAATGTGATACGTCAAAAACGAGCAAAAATTACGGATTATTCTTTGAAAAAAAAAAACTGATTGAATAACTTTTCACAAATTATCACAAACGAGTTGATATTTTTGCAAATTTGTTGCAAGTAGTGTTTTTCTTACGTTAACGACATCCGCTCTAATACAAACAACCATCCACTACGGTCAATGGATGCGCCGAAGTTTGTGCAAACGATTTAAAAAATGTGGCGCACATTTGACTAGCGCGAAGCGCTCCAACCTCCTTAATCTCTCTCAGCTTAAGGTACTCGTGGTTTAAACGCGAGAGGCTTTCCCGTTCCCGACGCGGAAAGGGTTTTCCCGCCTCGACAGTAAACAATCGTCCATCGAACGGGCCGTTCGATACGTGTATTATTGAAGGACCGGCCTCAGTTCTTGGGTCATTATCGGATACGAGACCATCGACGCGGTCGCGCCCGATATCGACAGGGGCAGATTGGCCGTCTGCTGCGAGTTGGCTTGATTGCTGAGCTGCTGATTGGTCGCTTGGGGACCCGAGCCGCTCATCGCTATCGTCTGCTGAGCCATCGTGACTATCGGCGGCGGAATCGACACCGGAGCCATCGACACGGTGGCGATCGACACCGGCGTAACTGTGGCGATGCTGACGGGAACCGTCGCGACGCTAGCCGTGACCGTGCGAAGCGTACCCGCGGCAACTGCCGCGTTGACCATTTGCTGAGGAGTCGGAGCCTGCGAGGGTGGCACCGTGTTCGTTATCGTCACCGCTGGAACCGTCACCGACGTCACGTTCGTCGTACGCTTTCCGGACATCCTCAGTTGAGCGTTCTGATCGAGAAGGAACTCGTTCGTGGCCGTCAAATCGTTTACCTGGCGAACATGGAAACAAAAAAAAATTTATTATTTAATTATTCGATTGTTAATTTATTTATTTATACGGGACATTGTCGATTCCCTGTCAATTTAAAATTGGTCAGGGAATAAGTAAATTGTCGCCAAACCTTCTATAAATAAATAAAAAGTACACGAGACAAAGACTCGAAAAACAAAACAGTATCAAACATTATACAATAATTAGGCATTGTCGTTTGGATCATTAATTTTTTTTAATAGACGTCGTTAGAAGTTTGGTCAGGGAAAATTTTTTAATTGGTCCGCGAAAAGTCAGGGAATTTTTTTCAGAGGAGAAAACGGCCACCATGGACAAACCCTTTTTACAATAATATTTATTGTGTTATGTGTGGAGTGTTCAGTATTTTTTACTTCGATAGTCAATTATGGAAAACGGAAGCGGATTTTTTTTTTTTTTTTTTTTGACTTTCGATAACCCACCTGTTTCTTCAGTTCTTCGATCTTTTTTCTCAACAGCGAATTCTCGTCTTCGAGGACAATGGCCCTCGCCTCGTTTCTCGCGATCACCGGATAGTAATATCCTGGAGTTATCGGCTGCGCTGTGTGCTGCCCGACGAGCTGAGAGGTCTCGAAGTGGAGAACTGTCTCGCCCGATATTATTCTTCGCTTCGGCTCCGGGGGGCCGAGAATATCGCCCGGATGCGGCGAGGCGTTGTACCCGTTGCTCGTTACAAGGGGATGCTGATCTTCCAACTGCCAGTGAAAGCTGAGACGGAAATAACATGCAGATCGATAATGACAGAAGTTTCTCATTTGCTCGACAACCCGGGAAACTCCTCGTCTCGCAAAGCGAACACGGTGACACTATCTCGTAATTGCCGGCCCTCGAAGACTAAGTTTCGGTACGGTTGGGCAACCAATTTACGTAAATGTACCGACATGTATATATTTTTTTTACACAAATATATATGGAACATTCTACACCATTTCGACCTGGGTCTAACCCTTCGCATCTTGGATTTAGCTCGCGATTTTTTATATGACTAACCCAGCTCTCAAAAGCACTCGGAATCTTTGTTAGATTTTTTAAAATTGTTTTAAATAATTTATGATTTAAAAAAATGAACTTATTGATCGTCACAATTAAAAAATCTGAACAAATCCTTAAAGATCTTGTGATATGTGTAAACAGTTTTAAGATAAGAACCGGAATTGTCCAACGTCACGTTCGATCAAAAAAAAATCGCGATTACCAAAACCACGTTTTTCGCGATCAACAAGTTCATTTCTTTTTATCCTAAATAATTAGAAACAATTCTAAAAAAATCTAAGTGTTTTTGAGAGTTGGCTCGGACGTATAAAAAATTGAGGGCCCAATCCAAGCTGTAAGGGTAAGAGATCCAGGTTGAAGTGGTGGAGAATACCTCGTACATATTTTTCTTACACGCCATAGATATTTGCATGTACGTATATGAAGCTCATTACTCCGGAGAGCGGATGGCATTACGCAAGTGGTTGTCTATTTACAGACAAGTACCACTGGTAGCATCTTTAGAGTCGGAACGTTGCCGGTAGCTGCGCCGCTCGAGCAGATAAGCGTGCGGTACGAAGATCGCGGCTCGTCGATACAATCGCGAGCGTGCGAGAGACGAAGCACTATTCTTCGATCGCAGATACAATGTAAAAACGGAATAAAAATAAAAATAAATATAAAATAAAATAGCAAAAAGTAAAACGCTTCGAATGATAGTGCGTTCATCAGCTCGTAACATTCTCCGGACTGATCGAGCGCTATTCAACGATTCTTGGACGGAAATAGGATAAGTTTAAAACTCACTTCCTCTCCTCCTCGTATCTGTGATTGTCGCCGTTGCTGGCGCCGTTTACGCTGTGCTGCGGCCTCGGCGGTGCGAGATGTGACGGAGGAGGAATATTTAACGGTGGCTCGTCTTTTTTGTAATGAAGAAATTTACAGTTAACTCTTTGGCAGCTTCCCTTAACGAAGTCCTTGCAGACCGGATAGTCGGGTTTTTCGGAGCCGTTTTTTATACGGTTCAGAATATGCGCCGGAAGCTCACCGGTCGCCCTGAAATGCTTCTCCTCGCTCTCCGAGCAGTGAATAAACTTGCAGCCCGGCCAGTGGCACAGGCCGTTTTGAAAATCATGGCAGAACGTGTACTCCTCGACCGGATCGTCGTCGGAGCGCTCGTGCAGATACTTGCAACGCTTGCCGCGATGGCAAACGTTCCGGAGAAAGTCACGGCACACCCTGTTCGGCGAAGCGTCGTTGCTCGCGTTCGATCCACCGGCCATCCTCGATACCCGGTTGCCACCCGGTGCCTCCTCCGATTTTCTCTTCATCAATACATCCCTCCGGTCCGATCCACCGATTTACCAAGTTTCGGCCACTCCGCTTTCGCGATCGGCGCAATTATGCAGCGGGATCTGAAATATTGAAAAAAAAACATATGTAGTTACGTTTTTTAGTTCCAAAAGGCTATTGCGAATGGTGGAGAAAATAGCACGACTTTAACTGACTCTTTTCGGTAAAATTATATATCTTTTTTTTACTGATACTTAAAATGCCGATGCCGAAAAGTGTAACGAATTAATCAATGAAGCTCCGGTCTTAATCCGTACTAAAAGAAAGAACAAAACTTGTTTAGAATCTCTACAACGATTATAAAAAAATAATTCCTTATAAATCTCAATACAATTTTTTTTTACACTATATTTTCCTTCTTAATGGAAGATACCGACTTTTCTCGTTCCGTACAGTCACAGCGTGACGAGTCGGAAAAAAAAATTCCGTCATTTCCAGTTTCTCCTTGACCAGCGGCCGCCGTGTTATTTAGCGGCCTGAAAACAGAGTCTTCGTTGAAGCTCGGCGAATGTGTGCGATATATCGACTCGCGAGACGTAGCGGAGTGACGGTGTATGCGATGATGAAAAACGTTGAATCAGCCTCTTATTAGGTGGCGCAATGCCAAGGTCACTTGCAACGCATACGCGGTTCCGACAAAAGCGCACGCTGTTCTCTTCGCATACGACACAAACATGGATGGTTCGCTTCGTTTTCTCATCAAAAAAAAAAAAAAAAAAAAAGAATTACATGGACACGGGATGAACAAAACGTACCGACTTTTATGCATTTTAATTAAGTTAATTTTATTTGTGTTTTTTTTTTTTCGTTTTTGTTTTTTTTTTTTTTCATTATAATGACTGTTACACGGGTAGTAAGATTATATTAACAATATTATTTACAAGCTTTGTTCGCTACAATTAATATATTGCTTCGATCTTCCAAGAAGTCAGCCCCGAATGTACAGCAAGCTGGATATACCTTGTTGGAAAATTGAACCGTGTGTATCTCTCGCGCCGATTATTCTGTTTTTTTTTTTTTTATCATTTTAACCTTCCGATCATTCGCGTTCATTTTTTTTTCTTATTTTTCTTTCACGTTCCTCCACGATTTTCACGTCTCTCGCGTGAACGGTCGATCATTCGCCAACGTCGCGAAATGGCACTCTACGGAACCGAGTGAATCGATAAGAAAATACAGTACAGTTTTAATTCGTATTTTTGTATTTTTTTTTCTTTAATTTTTTTTGTTCGTTTTTTTTTTCGTATAAAAAGAAGTGATAGAAAAACCGTACGGAAACGTAGTTCTAGGCCGTTTCGTTTTGTGCGAATGGCCGTGTATTATGTTTTCTTTTTTTCATCTTCACGGTTCAACTAACCGTTAATTTTAGAATTTTTCGTTTTATAGAATTGAAGGAAGAGGGACGAACCTTTCTTTTTTTTTATCGGTAACTCTAACTGATGATATCCGAACGTGTGTAAAGAATCCAGTCACGCATTTTAATCGTTGCGTCGGTGACTTCAGACGGTGCTTTTAATTTATTTAATTTATTATTCAAATAGCGCGTTCTCTCTCTCTCTCTCACTCGAAGATAATTACGAATTCATACGATTCATTGAAAAATATAAATAACATAAAAAATAAAAAATAAAAACACATCTCTCTCGCTCACGAATCTTAGAAAATTTACTGTGCGCAGAGCAATCGTTCGCGCATCTGAAAAACTGGTTGCATCTCCTATCGTTCCCCGTGTCTCCCTCAATTACATCATTTTAACTATCGACGCTTCGTCGCAAGCCCGAAATACCGACACGAGCTCCATCGTATTATTACATCTGTTTTTTTTTTAATTAACTATATATATTATAAATAATCATACAACGAACGGATACGTAATGTGTGCATCGCTTCTTTTTTATTCTTGTTCGTGATAAGGAAGAAGTACGTCATATGTCCGAAGAAGATATGGTATCGAAATTGGCAGCGTATTGAACATTTTACGTGGTATTGTCTATAAGTTTTCTTTTTTTTAGTTAAAAAAAAAAAATAAAAAAAATTTCAATTGAATTCACGCTTGTGTTCCACATTCCCTAACTTAACTCGAATCAAGCACACGTTATTTAACTGCTTAAAAAGAAAGAGTCCGTTTGATTCTGTATTGTTGCGCTCGAATCACGTGACAGCGACGTTGTGCGCCGCGTCGGGCTTTTTCCTCGGCAGTCGCGCGCGTTAACAGGGAGCGCTCACATAGACCAGCTCGGTGATTAATCTCGACGCTTATTAACTTTTGTAATGGAAATATACATACAATTATATACATACAATATACATCGCTCGGTTCCGTACAAACAATAGTAAAAACGAAGAAAAAAAAAAAGAATAAAGAAAAGCGCGTCGCATTAACAATAATTGCCCACGAACAATCGCGCGTCTTGCGTTGAACCGATGCGGGCCGACGACTCCGGTGGGCGAGGCACGGGATTAATTTTTCCTTCTGTTTTTTTATTCGTTATTAACGAGTTATAACTCGTTAATAACGAATAAAAAAACAAAAAAGATCTAACTAACTCTTTGTGAAAATAGGCGCGCGCGTCCCGTCGCCGAGACTATATACATAAAAATAATTTTAAAAAAATCGAGTATAAGGAAAGATTAGAACATTTTTTCGAGCAGCATCCAAACGAGAGCGACGGCGATCGGCGCGACGTACTGTATCGGTACGCTGTAAGAAGTGTTCAAAAGATCGCCGCACTGAGCCTTGAGACTCTTGTACTGTTTCAATAGTTCCGTTTTCTCTTCCGTAAGGACGTTGTATTTTTCCTTGAGTATAACGAGCTCCTCGTTGACCTCCTGTATTCTTTGATCCTCGTTCTTGGCCCGATAGTACAGTTCCTTCAGTTTGTTGACGATGTTCTCGCTGGATTCCTGCACGAGCCAGTCGCGCAGCTCGTCGAGCTCGCGCTTCACCACCTGTTGTGCCTCGAGATCGTCCTCGCCCCTCAGCGACTCGAGGGAGTTTATCAGAGTTCGAAGTATGTACTCCCTCGTGTCTGATGACGATTGGCTTACGGCGTTGGACAGTGGCTTGAGGGTCTTCACGTAATCGCCCTCGAGATGCTCGCCCTCCTCCTCGCACTCCAGTTCGATGTTCTCGGCCCGGTCGATGTCGTCGTCCTTCTCGTCGCGTTCCGGCGAGGCGACGGAGGCGACCGATTCGTTCGGCGACTCGATCGAGTCCGAAGAGTCGTCGTCACCGACCGCCGTCGCTACGTCCGCGAATTCCTCCTCGGGCCTGTAAGAATGATCGTAGTGCACCTCCTCGAGGTCCTTTCCGTTCGTCCCGCTCGCGAATCGGACCTCGAGTTTGTGGCCTTCGCGAGCCGGCAGAGAATCGTCCTCGTCCTCGTCCCGCTCCTCGATGCTCTTGGACTCGATGACCGACTTCTCGCCCGCCTCCTCCAACGAAGAGTTCCACGTCTCGTCGCTGCCGATGCTGCAGGTCTCGTCCGTTACCTCCGAACCCCCGTCGGACTCGACGCTCTCGTCGATGTTCGTTCCGCCGTTGACGAGAGTTCGACGGGCGTGCAGACGACGCAGACGCTTCCTCTCTATCGCCGATTGGATCTTTCGATCCGTCGAGTTGTCGCGCTTGTTCGACGAGTCGTCGAGCTCGTTCTTGTCGTAAGCGCGATCGTCGCTGTTGTTTATTATCATCGGGCTCCGCTCGTCGTCCTGGGACTTAAGTTGATTCTGGTTCTGCTCGATGTTCGTTATGTTCGTGTCGGTGACCTCCGCGTCGGTGTGCTCGGCGAGCATCGCGTCGAGCTTGTTGAGAATCCCGTTTATCGCCTCGATGGGATTCACGCCGTCCTTCGATGTCACTTCGGTTTCGGTGATCAACTTTGGATTCATGTCGACGAGGGTCTGCATGTAGTTTCTCATGGCCGTTATGTGCTTCGGTATGTTGACCGGGTCCTCGAGCCAGCAGTTTCGCAATCTCACCTGAAGAAAACGCTCGACCTTCGCCTGCTCCTCGACCTTCTTCAGGAGATCCCTTTTCTCCTGCATCGCCCACTTGACGATCTCCGACGAACTCTCCTCCTTCTCGACGAGCTTGTTCTCCACGAACCGCAGGTTTCTCTGAGCCTCGGTGTACTTCGCCGCCAGCTCCTGGATCTCCGACTGCGCGTGCTTCGATACGTCGTGGAGACTCTGACACTCCTCCTCCGTCTCGTTCAGACGGCTCTCGAGCTGCACGAGCTTCTGGCTCACCTCCAGTTTCTCCTGATGGATCTTGCGGAGAGCCTCCTTGGCGACTGTCTGATACTGCGCCTTCTCCTCCTCCAGTTTGACGAGTTCGTTTCTTATCTTCTCCTCGGTCATGTTCTTCGAGCACGCTACCAGCTGACTCTCGACCGTCTTCACGCGAGCCAACAGACGGTCCTCGTCGATCAGCGCCTTCCACGATTGGTCCGTCGCCTTGCGCGTATTCTCCACGAGATTCTGTAGATGAGCGAGCTTTCCGTGCAACGACTTCTCTCTCCTGCTCGCCTCCTGCACGTACTGATGGAGCTTGTAGAGATCCTCGAGCGAAACGTCGCCCGCCGGACTCGCGACCGACATGCTTCGGCTCGCCTTCGCCTCCTTTCCGTCCGGCAGATAAAGCTTGAGCGTCGCGACTATGCAGCCGTGCGTTACTTTCTTCGTGCTCTCCATCACATCCACCCCGAATTGGACTATGTCTCCGGAGCACACCTCGCGAGGCGTCGACTCCAGACCCGTCGCGCTCAGCCGCTGATTGTTCACGAACGTCCCGTTGCTGCTTCGGGTGTCCTGCAGATAAAACTTCCCCGCGCTGTACCACAGCAACGCGTGATTTCTCGAGAGCACCTTGCAGTCGAATATCGCGTTGTTGTTCGCCGCGCGAGCTCGAGCCACCGAACGGCCGATCTTCGCCGGCTGCTCGAGGCTCAGCGTACGCTCCTGAAACACGTGCGAATTGTCGCGACATATCAGAATACCCTTCGCGCTCATCTTTCCCTCGGCTTTGTCGCTCGATGTCAGATCCTTCGGCTCCCTCTTGTTGTCTTCCGAACCGGCATTGTGTACCCAGCAGCCGCTCGCTACGACCATAGCCGGACGCTCTCTCCTTCTCTGTTTCGCCTCGTTCGTACAACCAACGTTTTCCCCCTCCGCAAAAATCTTCTCCATCTGCAAGAATCTTCTCCTTCGGCACAAATTTTCTCCTTCAGCGAAACTTTTCTCCTTCGGCAAAACTTTTCTCCATCGGCGAGACGCTTCCTCTTCGGCAAAACTTTTCTCCTTCGATCGAATCGTCCTCCGTCCGCGATGTTTGACGCTCGTTCGTCGTCAAAGTTTCAGCTTCGTAGAACGAAGGTGCTTCGAAATTTCGAGGTTTCGTTGCAACGAGGCGAATGTAATTTTTAAAAAGTCAACGGAAAAAAAAACAAACAAAACAAATATTTTTTACGCACACGGACGTTCGCCGCCGAGATCGAGAGTCGTCCACGGTCGGACTGAGTCTCCGGTCGACAATCACGAGAATCTAACGACTTTTTCGGCCGTGGTGTACGTCGCTATGTGAAGGATGCGCATCTTCGGCAGGGCGTAAGGTGCTGGATTTGGCATGGTTTGTTGAGCGACGGGAGAAACAATTAGATCGACTCTCTCCGCACACTTCGCCGTTCTTGGGCGACGATGAAAAAAAAAAAAAAAAAAAAAAAAAAAAAAGATCTCCGTCGAAGGTGTCGACTGGTCGCCGTCCGACGCGATATTTCGCTCCTGTGCAACGTCGTCGTTCTTCCGCACAAGCCGAGAAGAATGATCTGTCGGTCGTTCGGTGACGATTCTTTTTTCTGACTCTCGCTGCCGGTTTCGCGAACACGTTACCACCGTCGACTACGACCAAACGTAACGAGCTATCGGGACGATTTTTTTTTTTGTTGTATATATATTTCTCGTTCCTTCCATTGATTCCAAGTTCGATGTGTCTCTTCCGTCGATTGCCGTACGGTGACCGTACGGGTGCGAAACAACGGACGGGCAAAGCCCCACACGGGTTATCGAGTATGTCCCTCGGCCACGGGGCGGGCAACTAGACTCTCTCGCGTTATTTCCGCGTTCGACGAACGACAGGACTGCCACCGAGAGAGAGAACCATAAGAGCGGCACTCCCGTTGCCGCCGAGGGCCAACAGTGACCCGCGCGCCCGTTCCAACCGCGATAAACTTTCTCGCTTTTACTCTTTGTACCAAACGGATTTCTATCTCCACAGTGAACTCGTAATATATCCGTTTAATAGATACTTGCGGAGGACACACACACACAGAGACAACACACGCACACGGACAGAGAGTTGTGTCAGAGGGAGAGACACGCGCACAGGCACGCGCGCGCACGGACGAACGCGGGGGGGGGGGGGGGAGGGGGGGCCGTCGTGGAAATAGCACCGTGGTTCGCGTTCCCTTTTGTTTCGAGCCACAAACCGAGTCGACTGAGGACGCCCCGAGTTCTGCGTTCCCCTGTCTATCGACCGACAGCGCGACGAACGGCGCTGTGAGGCACGATCGAGAGAGAACTTCGACGACGTTGTTCTTCGGAAACCGCTCCTTTGCTCGGCGAATTCTTGCGATTCTTGTGCATCGGGAGAGGAGAGAATATGTGCGGAGAAAACCGAGAGATCTCCGGTGCGACTGCACTGCGGACGGGCGCGACTGCACCGTCTGCCACTTTCGTTCGGACGTTGCGAGGCGGCGCGGCTCTCCGCACGCGTTCAATTTGTCACGGCTCTCCTTTTCTCGCTCGACGAGAGCGCTGCATTTCCATAAGCTCTGCGCGAATCTTCTCGTTTCGCGGACGGAGAGACTGGCGCTCTCTCCTCCCTCTCTCGCGTCGGCCCACGCGGTCGTTCGTTTCAAAAAGTAATTGATCTTAATGATACGTCCCCGGACTGGAAATATCGAATTACACCGGTCGTCATATGTGTGTTGGGAAAGAGAGTCGTGGGCTGCGGCGATATAATTTAGATGCACGGTGCGAGGCTTTTTTAAAAAAAATTTATTCGTGTCTTATCGTCAATGAAGATCGCAAATTTGTAATGACGAGAATAGAAGGGGCTGGTTGTATACAGTCGGGGCATTGCGCTATTGCCTATTTTTGGAACGACCTGCGCTTTTAACGAGACCGTTTAGATTCCGGATGTGCGGCCTCATCGATTACTTTCTGAAATAATTGTTATCATTGATTGATCTCGAATATTCTAGCGGCGGTACTTTTTGCTCGTGAAATGTCTTTGTATTCCTCCGACTTGTTTTCTCTTATGAAAAAAGAGTTCGTACGGGCTGATGATTGTTCGTCGGAACATCGGTATCGATGTTTTCGTACGTCTAGACGACTCCGTCCTTTCATCGCCTGCGATATAATAATGAGCGGGCAGCAACGGAGAGGGAGAGCGCGCTCCTCAGCCGAACGCCCTGCGAATCGATATTGCAGACAAACTTATGCCGTTTCGCACATTTTCGTTTTTTTCTTTCGGAAAGCTCTCGAAGAGACTTCCCCGGTAGGGTATCATTGACGCCAAACTCATTCCAGTCAACACGCATTTCCACTGAAAAGTAACTAGGTTGGAGAAACATCAAATATGCGTGTATGTCTTATGGGGAAAACGTCACTTCCGGTTTTGAAAATTTTATTTTTCCACCGGAAATGACGCCATGGCAAGAACACGTCACTTCCGGTTTTAAAATGTCATTTTTCAATCGGAAGTGGCTTCCTTTGGAATAGTGAAAGTTTGAAACCGGTAGTGACGTATTTGAGGCATGACGTCACTTCCGGCCGAAAAGTAAGATTTTCAAACCAGAAGTGACATATTTTCGGTATGGCCGGTTATAAGCTTTAGGAGACAACTGTTTAACTCAAATGAATATGTTTGCATTATAATAATTTTAATTGTTATCTTAGTTTTAATTAAAATCACATACTGGTCGCTCCGATCACCGATTAATCGCGCATTAATCACTCGCAATCAGGCATTGCCCGTTTATCATAAAATAAATAAGTCAAACACAAAATGAAGTCACTTCCGGTCGAAAAATGGGATCTTTAAAACCGGAAGCGGCTGCCGGTTCTTGCAGCTAATATTATAATGCACTTGTGGTTTTTTTTTTTGTAATCTGGTAACTTTTTGGGATAAACGACTTTTGGCTCAAATGAGTTTGGCTTAAATGATACCTCGACCACCTCCCTCCTGTTAATGGGCAGACGGGTCGATGTTTGCAGCAATGCCAGTACAACTCTCGCGAGTCGCGAACCTAACCTGCAAAAATTTGTTTCGGTGTACGCGATATCAACACAATTCCAAGTTTCAGCCTCCACGAGTTGTTCGACCACGAGAGAAATTCAGTTTAATTGCATTGGTCGTTGGGCCGCAAGAGTCGTGTTACGCGAGCTAAAAATATCGTAATTTCGAATTGTCGAGGTAATTTAGAATCGTCAACGATCCTGGGTTACTCGTGTGACAGCGCTTAGCGTTTAGCGAGTAAAGCCTCCTATCGTCGGAAAATAATAGACATTGTAACGTTGATTGATGATTATTAATTGAAATTATCGTTATTTTATTTCTCAGCCGTAGTCGGCATGTCGGACGACGAGGACTACATGTCCGACAAGTTCCTTCAAGGAAGCGAGCAATGCACAGCCCCCAGTCTGATATATCGGCAATCGGATAAACGAGAGATCGAACTGTCGAAGAAGCGAGCTGAGGCCCAGGCAAAGACGAGAGAACAAAATAAGTCCGTGCGCGTTATGGAACAGGAGAAACGCGAGGAGGGATTGTCTCTCGCTATTTCCTCCAGCAACAAAGGTATAAAGATTGCTTTTTCGTGTATGATTATTATTAATATTAAACTTTACAGAAAGAAAGTGTAACACTTATAAAATCTGCATCTCGTTAACTGAAGACATTCTTCTTTCAATATGAATTGTTGTTAATTCCTATAAATTCTCTTGAATTCTTATAAATTTTGTGTACATATATATAGTTATGATTTCGTGTGTCCTTGTATAATTTCATGTGAACATCTCATGTAAACATATGTAAAATTGTATTGAATGTTTTCTTTTTCTATATTTTTTAATTGATTTATGTATTTTTAGGTGAAAAGCAATTAGAAGCAGATGCAAAAAGTGAAAGCTTATTTTCTGTAAATAAATAATAACAATAAGAACGCGGATTATTGCGAGTGTTGTTTTTTTACGAGCGGATTACACTGAATCGTACACTTGCAGGTTTCGAGATGCTGATGAAGATGGGATACAAGCCGGGTCAGGGAATCGGTAAAACAGAGTCGGGAATCGCCGAGCCAATCGGCGTCGACGTGAAGGCGAACAGAATGGGTCTCGGTAAAACGGCGCAGAGGAAATCAGCCAAAAGGACTAACCCGATTGAAAAATTGGAGAACCTGCAGACCGACGACTTTCGGGATCGTCTGGCGCAGAAAAAAGCCGAACGGTTAACCGCGGTGGATCTCGTAAATTGCCAGAGAGCGTGCGAGCAACTCGACACCAGCAACAACATCACGGAACCGCGGGAAGTGTGGTACTGGCCGACCGTAAAGAAGACGAAAGCGAGCGACGACGAGAGCGAAAGCGACAAAGAGGAGGAGGAGGCTGAGGAGGACGAAGAGGAGGAGCAAATTACGACGATGGAACAATTGGAAATATTAACGGAATATCTTAGAGACAAATATTTCTACTGCATGTGGTGCGGATCGACTTACGACGACGAGGACGACCTGCGCGACAATTGTCCCGGCAGAACCAGAAACGATCACTGAGTCGTGAATTTTTAGTATTAATTCTCTTTTCTTTTAAGTTATCCGTACGATTTATCTGTGCTGCGCGACAATTGTCCCGGCAGAACCAGAAGCGATCACTGAGTCGTGGATTTTTAGCAGTAATTGTCTTTTTTTTTTACGTTATCCGTACGATTTATCTGTGCTGATACTCAACGAAACTGTAACTACGAGATGTATCATGTAGGAGCAATGAATTGATGAACACAAGATGGAAAATAATGAATTCAAAACTTGGTTCGTCGTTTTTTCATCACTGAGTCGTGAATTTTTAGGATTATCAATTATCATATTTTTACGTTGTTCGTACGATTGACCTGCGCGGATATCGAACGAAACTGCAACTACGAGATTTAATGTTTAGGAGTTAAAATTTACGAATAAAAGTTGTGAAAATAATGAATTCAAGACTCGGTTCGCCGTTTTTTCGTGAATAATATTATGTCCCCCGAAGTTCTACATCAACCGCCGATATCCAGTTGGGCAACACGACATAAAAAGGGCATTACGCAACTAATGCATAATGTTAGAAAAAAAAAAGTACACACGAGGGCAAAGGCCGGCTTGAAAATGATCGACCCAGCCCGATCGGAGGAGAAAAGCCATGGGGGATTGACCTCAGACTAGGAAGACTATTAAGACATAGCAGGGGCCGAACACCCCGAGTTGGGTGTCGTTCGTCGACCGAGAAAGGGTCAGCTATAAAAGCGCCTGTTGGACATTTTTCGCTTTCATTCCGATCAGCAACCTCGTCGAGAGCTTTTTTCCCTCCGTTACCAAAGAATTTCAATATTCCTTTATTTTTACCGCTCCACGCAAATATTTTTTTTCTCGCGATGTTGAAGACAATCGTACGCTTCGCTCTGCTGATAACTCTTTCAGACATCGGCGCGAGAGCCCAACAGTTCGACGATGAGAATTGCGAGACACTCATGTCGGAAATACATATAACGAAAGGTATAAAAAAAAAAAAATTATGTAAAAAAATTAATAAAAAATAAATGGCAATCGACGAGGGCGGAAAAACTTGTGAGAAATGTTCTCTTATTTAATTTCAGACGAGTACAACGAGGCGGGACTTTTAGCTAGAACCTGCGGTGGCGACGTGTCGGTAACGAAATGCGAGGGATTCTGCAATTCTCAAGTTCAACCGAGCGTCGTAACGACCACAGGATTTTTGAAGGTCCGGATTTATTAAGATGCCGATTTTTTTTTTTTTTGTTGCATTCGGTTCATGTTTTTTTTTTTGTTCAAAATTTTTATTGTATCTTTCAGGAATGCTACTGTTGCCGTGAAAGTTACCTCAAGGAGCGAGTGGTAAAACTGAGCCAATGTTACGACGCCGATGGGGTGAAAATCGAGGGTGACGAGCTTTCTACTATGGAGATCAAACTGCGAGAGCCGGCCGACTGCAAGTGTTACAAGTGCGGCGATTTCTCGAGATAGAAAAATCAACGGAAAAAAAAGAAAAAAAATACACACACACCCACACAAAATGAACTATGTCGACAAAAATCCTTATAAATTTTGTAAAACGACACCGATCGATAAATTTAGCGACTGACAACATGTATACCCCGATAATTTGAATAAACGATAAATATATACAATATACTCTATGCGTTATTCCACAATTTCGTGAAACTTTCACCTCGAGCGGAAGACGAACGAGCGTCGTCATAGAAACTCGAATTCTTTCGAAGAACGAAAAACGATTTTCATTTAAAAAATATATACTATAATAATAATACGACACGATCGTATTATTGTCAAGTCTATCTTGTTTAGTTTATCGAATCCAATATTATAATGAAAAATGTATGTAACTAAACAATAAAACACGTTAACGACAACATAACTTCTATTATATATATATATAACATAATCTTCTATTATTATTGAGTTACATAATTTTATTATTATTATTATTATTATTATTATTATTATTATTATTATTATTATTATTATTATTATTATTTACAGAAAATAAGTTTCCACTTATTAGTTCTGCTTTTATATAATGCTATATATATATTCCAATATATATATATATTGAATGTAATTATTTTTAAATTATTTTATAATTTAAATGAGTTGGCTAAATTTTTTGCCGCACGACCAGTTTGGAATCGATGTTTTAGCTTATGAGTCTCCGAACAGCCGTTTCAGTCAATTTTGAACGAATTTTTTTTTACTCATTTTTCGTTAACTCGAGGTTTCAAGATGCGGCCTGGCTATTAAAATTTCCTGTCTACCAGCGATGCCTAATATCGCTCAAAATATTATGATTATTATTATTATTATATCAAACGCGATGCAGAGTTATTCCCTCCGAAAGGGTGAAAGCTTAATGTGTCAAGAGGGGGTAACAAGCCTTGCGGGGTCGCCCCGAGGACCGTCCAGCGTGTACATCGATAGAGCATTAAATATCGGTGTGTGGAACGAGATGGAGAGTGAGCGAGAGCTCGCCGGCACCGGGGGGTCTCCGAAAGTGAGTGTTCGCTCGAAGTGGCCGAAGCGATTCTCATTTCCTCGGATTTTTATCAATCACAATCTATGTGTATAAAAAAAAAATATAGAAAAAAGTTGCCACTATAGAGAATAGGAAAAACGAACGAAACCAAGGGAAATGAGCCAGAGTTGCTTTTCCGACCCGACACAGTCGATAAAACAGACCAACAGATGAAACGATCAACACGTTCTATTTCGTAAGAATCAAAGGAGCAGAAAATAAAAATACCCCTTCACAAAACTCAAACGTTCCGCTATTTAGAGATTGCAATTTACTTTATCAATTTATGCAACGCCGGTTATCAATAATTCAATTTGCATTATCGAAAAAAATTAGAAAATAACACTGAATAAATACGTTTTAAAAAGTTGTCGACTATCTAAAGTGCAGAGGATTCGCGAGCCAATCGCTATCTTCCCTCCCGTCCTGAACAGTTTTTCGACATTATAAAAAAATAAAAAATAAAAAAATAAGAAAATAAATAAAAGTTGTCGAGTGCCTAAATTGCAGGGCATTTGTAGGCCATTCGCTATCTCACCTCCCGCCCCGATCAGTTTTTCCCCTCCACGGACTCTACCGGCAGGGGGTTGAAACAGTCCTGGCAACGGGGTATATAAAAGAGCCGCGTCGTTGGGACAAAAGACACACACGGTGCCGACCAGCCGATACCCCAAGATGTATCGAGCTTGCTATAACTTTGTCGCAGAACTCGGTAAATAGGATAAATAATTTGGACAACAATTTTAAATCCTCGCATCCTTCGCTATAAATACAAAAAAAAAGAGGGAATAAAAAAGTTTCGCACGTAGTTCGCACAGAAGAGTCTCATAAAAATAGTTCTGCGCGCTTACCTTCCAGCGATAGCGGTATTGCTGATCTGCCTCTTCGGAAATGTCGTCGGAGTCGTCGGAGTCGACGAGTGCAAGGTTACGCCAGTTATCCACGTCCTGCAGTACCCCGGATGTGTTCCCAAGCCGATACCGAGCTTCGCCTGTACGGGTCGTTGCAGCAGTTACTTGCAAGTAAATATCTAACGGACGTTTACACGTTACGCCTTAATCATGTATAGAACATCGTGCATAGAATAAGTTGGGTCGCCCGTTGCTTTATTTCTTGTGCGGTCTAACAATCGCGGAACAGTGTCTCAAGGCCATGTGAAAGATGTACCACGTGAAATGTGAGTGCGAGAGAGATAGATGCATTTTTTGAATCAATGCCATTTAAAACCGGTTGACATTTCGAATAAAACGGAAGCATCATCGGACGCGGTATTAAATTGTGCATCCGGTAATGCTTTTCTTTATCCCGAAAAGTCTACGGTCTCTGAATCGCATTTATTACAGATTTCGGTTACCGACTGAGTCGTTTCACATGTCCTTAAGGGGAAGTGAAATATCGCGGCCGGTAATAAAAACTGTAATGAAGCAAATTCGAGCCGGATGCGCACGGTAATTTCACATCCGGGCCGAATTCATTTTTTTCTCAACAAAATTAGCACCGTTGAATGAAGTTAATTCTAAAATTGCAACTTTCTCTTTCGCACACACAGCTGTTTCGGTTCCCCTTAAGAGGAGGCTAAAACATAAGTGAGTGCGAGGGAGACGGAGTACAACTTTTGAGTCTATTTTTGTCCAAAACTAAACACATATAACTGCGAGAATCGAGTAAAAATTTTGAATCCATTTTTCTCCGAAGCTGTTTATTATTATTATTTATTTATTTACAGAAAGTAAGTTTTCACTTTTTACATATGCTTCTATATATCAATCTTCACATCAAAATATATAAATCAATTTTAATAATAATAATTTTATTTTTGAATATATTCGTAGACTCCGCTTTTATTGCATCTGCGAGTAATGCGTTCCACGTGCATAAAATAGAAAACTAATTGCCGGGCTTGCTGTGTGTTCGATTTTTATTTTATATAATTGTTTTTGACAGAAATGAACTCAAAACTTGTACTGTGTCTCCCTCGCACTCGTGCGTGTTTAGCCTCCCCTTAAGGTGATGTGAAACATAGCTGTGGGTAACAAAAACCGTACCAAATGCCGCAGTCCGCAGAAGAGAAATAAAATTGTCTTTCCCAGTAAATCTGCAGAGACGGGGAAGAGAATTTTCTTTTTAAAAAACAGTACAGTTTTTGTTACCAACTCGGCTAGGGGCAGGACGGGTGGTTATACGAGATCACCTTAAGCGAGAAGAGCGAACGACTCTCGACAGTCGAACATTTTTATTGTCGGGTGGGGTGGGGGTGGGGGGTGGGGGGAAAGTCGAGGAGCTTACGGAAAACAACGAAATACAATTATTTTTGTCACCTGTTACACAAGGTATCCGGCTCGAAGATTTGGCAAATGGAGAGAAGCTGCATGTGTTGTCAGGAGAGCGGCGAACGGGAGGCCAGCGTGTCGCTCTTCTGTCCGAAGGCTAAACCGGGCGAACGAAAGTTCCGCAAGGTAAGGAACGACGGTGCGCGGAGCGTACTCGATCGAGGGACGAACAAACGCTGTGTGTCTTCGGCGACAATACTTTCGTTATTGAGTTTACATTCGAGCACGGCGTTGAAAAAATCACGGGGGTAAACTTTCTGACACACCGCGAGTGCCTCGCACTGCCATGTTGTTTTTGTTCGGCGAGGGGTCGAGAGTGGGGGGGAACGACGGAACGGCGGTTTGTCTCGCGCCAATTCTCCGCGGGCGATTCAAAAATGTCGTACGGAACAGTCTGACGCACGGAAAATTTTGAGGATGCATCGCACATATATTCTCGAGCAAAAGATTGATTTGATCAAAATTTCGGTGCTTCGCGATGTGCCAGAAATCTGAACAAAATTTGGCCGTGTTGATCATGTCTAGACCTTCGATTTTCCATAATAATATAGTCGAAAAGTTATTGACAAATTAATTTTTGTAAATGGATAGCTTAAAAAAAGATCAGAAAATCTTTTATTTTCACATTTTAATTGAATTCCTTGATTTTTTGAAAATTCAATATGAATTTTTCTCACATTTGAACCTTACTTCAGTTGATCTTTTTTTTATTTTTATGAGGACAAAGAAAACTTTTGACGGCTTGATCGGATGATTAATTTGTTCTTCAGGTAATTACGAAGGCACCCATCGATTGCATGTGCCGTCCGTGCACAGCTGTTGAAGAATATTCCATCGTACCTCAGGAGATCGCGGGCTTCGCTGAGGAGGGACCCTTGACCACTTCCGCCCACTTCCGGCGATCCTCGGGTTTTCAATAACGTCGATAATAAAGCATTAAATTTCAATGAAACAACAGACCGATGAACGGTCGACGCAACGAAGGACCGAACACACAACTTCAATGGATTATTGAATTGAACTGACGAATAAAGAAATTATAAGTCGAACGCAATTGCTCTTTTCCCCACCTCACCCGAATTTCCCAGCTTTCTCAGAAACACACCGCAAGCAGCTCAGCGAAGAGGTAGCGAAGATAAATGAGTCGTGCAATTGGCATGGAGTTATTTTTGTTTTTTTATTATAGATATGATTTATTATAGAAGTGTATGTGTGTATGTGTTTTGTGTTACTTTTTTTTCCTTTTTTTTATGTCTTAGCGTTACGTTTATTTATATTATGTATATTTATACCACCGATATACCTATACACATGGGAGGATTGCGAATGTGTATATGTATATGCACGCTTGCAATCGACGGAGCCTGCAAAACGAAGCGGCATCCGTGATTTTACACTCTGCGCGAACGAGCAGAGCGGTCTTTCGAGACCACAAAATTCGCTCGCATAATTTCGCCCTCGTCTCCTTGCTCCATTCCCCCGGTTTACATCGTGTTTGCTTTTTTTTTTTTCATCAATCAATTGTTTTTTTCCCTTCGCTACACCGCTATTTAATATGTACAGTAATAACCTTCTTATTCGTTATCATCTCCTTTATCCACAAGTTTCATTTTTTTTTCCTTTTTGTTTTTTTTTTTTTTTACTTTTAACAATGTCTTTACCCACGTATAAATAATCCTAGTTTATATAATTATCTATCGCATTTCGGGGGAGGAGGGAGGGGTGGGGGGGACGAAGATCATCAGCGTACGCGCTGGCGCATTAGCTCCGCAAAAGATAGGCGCTCGCCTAGTCCGAGGAAGCCACCGTCCCGCCCCCGCCCCCACCTCCGCCCCCGCAGACACAACGTCGTATCTTTCCTTTTTTCATGCCATATTTTTTTTTTCTTCTCATTCGCTCGATTTTACGAGCAAATTTTTTACATCGCGTCTCGTTGATCTCGATGTTGCACCAAAGATTTCTTTATGTTTTCATTCTTATCGTCACGAGGAGAATTGAGGGTTGGCGCGGATGCGCCAGCCAATATGTATATCACCGTGTGTTGTTTAATTATTTTTTTTTATTGTAAAATATCACGAGGTCGGTTGTGGGAGAAGGGCGGTTCGGCCCGTGTGAAAAATTAACGGAAAAAAAAAGAACATTTCGGTTTAGAGTTACAGAGTTCGTCTCGTTCAACCCCTATCGGCTTTCGTAGCCGAGCTTCGAGCGACGACCAAGAATCGTCCGTCAGCAATGCGTGCTCGCGACGATGATCGTTGCAATTTCGAAGGGGCGGGGCCGAGAATGCCGGGCGGCAAATTTGAAAAATGTCTCTTAAATCTCACTCTTATCCCTCATTCGTACAAACCCTCCGGGTTATCCTACGAATCACACGAGACTGGAGTCATCGATCTCAACGATTACAATGTGTTGTTATTGTTGCTGTTGTCGTAGTTTTTGTTTCTCATCGTCGTTGATTTTTTTTTTTTTTTATACAAATCGGTTTATTACTTTAACGCGGCGACGACGCGCAGCTCGCAACAACGCGTTTTAATAGCGTTCACGATTGTCGGCTGCGGAGCATCTTATTTACATGTGAAATTAGGTTTATAGGCGCCTTCGTGAATGGCCTTGCGCACTTCGGAGGAGAGAAGAATCACGCGGTCGCTGAAGAATGTTTCTTTTTTATTTTCTATCCCCAACTTGTGTGTAGACCTCCGTGCGGCATCTGACGGAGGAAAAGAAAGCCAAAAAAAAAAAGATAAATTTATGAAAATACCGATAAACGATCGAAGAAATAAAAGATCACCCGTATTCTTCTCTCTCGTCGATGCAGACTGCAGGCTCAGTAATATATTCGAAACTAAACAAATCGACGATCGTCGTCGAGGGAACTCGAGGCTCTCCTCTCATTACAATCCATGCCGAGAAAGCGATATTTTTCCGAAACAAATATAAACAATACGAGTACCTATACAAAATATCGATGAGAGAACGACGTTCGAAGGGAAGCGAAGGCTCGCCGGGAATCATCTTAAGGGTCAACTTTTCGAGCACCCTCGAGAGATTATCCATTTTTTTTTTACCCTACGTCGTTTTACACGTCGTACGTGTGTGTTACGATCGCGCTATCTAAACGTAACTCGCGCGCCTCGCTCTCATTTTTTTTTCTACTCATCGTTCTCCATTATTACACGGTTTATAATTCGCAGCATTAACAAATTTTCTCACACTCGCACAATTAGCTACCCGCGTACCTGCCACGTGATTATCGCGCAAGCACACAATCGTAGTTCTTCTTGTTTCGTTTCTCTCACGCACACACACACACACACACAAAACACATCGTGTTGCTCAATTTGTTTCTTTTTTTTCACATTTACTCATGTTGATTATAAATAACTAGTTATTTTTAAAAAATAGTAACGCCTCGGTAAAGCACACCATTTATAATCTTCCCATTGTTCTGTGTTTTGTTTTTTATTATTTGTATTTTAACGCGTGCCAAACTACAAAAAACAGCGCTCGCTCTCTTGTCTCTCGTACTTTAGAACTGTACTCACGGCATTCATGCATACGTAAATAACGAACGTCCTCGTCTCACAGTTCGGATCCCGATGTCCGCTGATCCGATAGATCTCAAGATCAATGATTCGAATTTTTTTTTTTATAGTATTTTTTTTTTTATAAATTATTAATTCTTTTTTACTCGTTTACAATAGTAGGAAGAACCATCGCTCTCGCTTCAGACTTGTTTATCAACAGTGTATGCGTGTGTTTCTCTTTTTTTAATCTTCACATCTTTCGTTTTCTATGCCGCCACAATTTCGGTTTCGTTCGCTGTCGCACGTGAGAAGAATCCGGGTGCTCTATGTATAATTTTTTTCTTACTTCATTCGTTTCGTCTCCTTAATCGTAATAAAAGCGCATTTCGAGAAAAAACAAAAGAATTTTCAGTTTGTTTAGTAGAGAGAGATTATCGCGCGAGGAGCGTGGTTGCAGTTGATACTCTCCGTGGTTCGAGCGTCGCGTGTGTCCGACGAAAGTACGCTACATCTCGTTTAACAGTCTTGTTGCTTTTTCATTTTTATCGCAAACAATCCCCGAACGACGCGACAAAACTCGTGCGATCCACCGTGCGCGCACGCCGGTCGCAAACACGATGGGCTCGCGGTGCGACAAAGTTTCACCAAGACATAAAAAACACAACGTCGCCCATGGAGCTGTTTTTTGTTTTTTTGTTGTTTTTTTTCTGCTTTATTTAAACTTTAAACCATTTTTTTAAATGAATTATATATAATAATTATCTTGCATTTACTTCTGTGTATTCATAATTAATAGTTAATCTTTATCTTCATTATGTATAGCGTATCTCAAATACGGCCATTTTATGGTGTGTCCGTTTTTGTTCTTTTTTTTTTTGTCTCTCTTTTCCCTTCAAAGATCGTTTACACAAATCAAAGCGATCCCTCCTCCTTTCTCCCGCGGATCTTCCGTGTCATTAGCCCAGCCTTTATGATACATACACCTCCGCGCAACCATTCAATATCCAGTTTATTTCCAAACCTGTTGTCTCGCGTCGCGTCCAACGATCGGTTATTCGATGATCGTGCCCGGACAGCCGTTAACGAGCCTCACGCATCGTCACTGTCGGGTTCTCGCAATCCGGTGAAGAAGGAGGTGAGTCCCTTTATCGCCACCGCGTGACCGGGGAACTCGCCCTTGTGCGACTCCCACGTCAGGAATGCATCGTCCGAGAGGATGTCGTTTTGATGCAGCGAGGTCAATATCGCGAATAACAAACCTGCAAATTTAATACGAATGAGCGTCTATAAATACGACACGCGAATTATCGTAATTTCAAAGTCAATTTTACGATACGATGATTCGTCATAAAATTAAGGTTCAACTCACCGGGCGGATGCTCCAGCTTGTGAACGTACGCTTGAATAGCGAAGAGACACTGCAATTCCAGATTGGCATCGGCGTCGGCGATAAATCGCTTTATCAGGGTTTGATGATTTTTGAAAGCGTTCTCGTTGAGCTTCCATACCGCATGGCGTTCCTCTGAGAATATATTATATTATTTATTATTTATGTTTACGGTCAGCGATTTTTTTCTCGCGTCAATGATGGGAGAAGGGCGAAGATGATTTTTGAATTTTACGCACCGACAGTGACGTCCAGAATCGCCGTCATCAGAATTCTGATGAACTGAGGGTCCGTTACTCTCGTGCCAACGTTCGCCTGTAAACATAATAGATACAACGTTGAGTTTCATCCGACGGCGATAGTCAGGTTATCCGCGACGATTTTTATCAGCGCACTCACCAATATCCAACTGCAGATGTGGTCGAAGTTGCTCTCGCGCATTAGTTTGGGGAGATGATCGTGGATCTGCTCGTTGGTTAATTGACTACCGGAAGATGTTATGTCCGAGCTCTTGCACTCGCCGTTGAGGAACTCCAATTTCTGCAAAATTACGATATCCAACGATTAACATTATTTTATGTTATATTTTATATTATATTTTGTATTATATTTTATATTATATTTTGTATTATATTTTATATTATATTTTGTATTATATTTTATATTATATTTTATTTTATGTATTATAATATAGTTTATAATATATTTTATATTATACGGCAACACTTACGTATTGTTTAATAATGTCATCGACGTTCTCCATCTTCGTGTTGACGATGTCGCTCCATTGGAGTCCGCTTTGGTCCCATTTCTCGGCCACCCATGTGGGTCCCTGATCTTTCACGAGTTTAGTGAGCAATTCGCCCATCAGTTTCCCGCTGGTGCCGACTCTCTTGAGAATCGACGTCGTAGTCTTCATTTCGGCAAGGGGATGCGCATTCGTCACTACCATATTTGCTGCGATCGCCCGAAGAAACAAAACAAAAATATCGTACTATAAAACATCAGTTATCGATAGGTGAGACAATTTTTGTTTTTAAGCATTTCCTCAGGCCTGTTGAGCTTATATAGCCAGCATTGTGTTAACACTATGGTATAAGATTGTCATCACTTTGAATCGTTCAATAATAAATAGTCAGTCATAATTTTTTTTTTTCTCTAGTAAATTCATCCGAGTTCAACTTACACAGTAGGTCGGCGAAGTACGTCCATATTTTAGGTATATCAATGACTAGGTCGTCCGCAAGCTCCAAAACCTTTTCGAATCTGCAAAAAGTAAAATGGGTTTGTTAAAAAAATCTGGTCCCCAATTTTAACAAATAAATTGTTTCTGTGGAAAGTTACGATATTCTTTCAGTATCCTTTTGGCTGATCAACACAACGTCTTTTTATTGAGACTTTACTCTAGTTATCGAAAATTATCATCATCGAATCGTATTGTCCAAAAATATTTTTTTGACTATCGTTGTGGTACACTTACTCGGTCTGGAAGAGCGAAAGCGGGAGGATATTGTGGTTTATCAGATGACTGAAAAGCGCGGAGAACTGTTGACGCACGACGGCAGTTCGCTCGAGGACTCCGTTGATCGATTCACGGACGAACAGCTCGTACGAAGAACTGTCGAAGTAATCGGTTATTTGCTCCATCGCGTTCTGCAAAAATTGAAAACAAAGTTAATAAAACAAAGATTAATAACAAATAACAAATCGCGCCGGTTACTTTCTACTCGTTTCACACTGATTATCTATTCTGTTATATCGTGTTATATTGTGTGTGTCCGCTTTTCAATCTGCTCGCGATATCAGCGGTAGGATTTTCAGCACGTTCGAATCTCTGACAAATCCTCGATAAATCGAGCGTTTAAGATTAAGAAGAAGGTATTGCGTAATCTCGCACACCAATGACTCAAGCATCTCTCATTGGTTGGAAGAGATGGATCTAAGGAGCGTGCTCGAACGACGATGCCACGAATGTGACTGTGAGGATATTTTTTAAAAAATGGGAACAAACTTACTTCAATGAATATTTCGGTTTTCGGTTCGCAGCCGGCCAAGTCCATTATCGAATTGACGATACCGATGAGTTCAGCCTCGGTTTTTTGGGGCTTATTACTAGTGCTACTACTAAAGCTGCTGCTGCTGCCAGTAAAAACGGCCGAGGTAGGTTGAGGTTTCATTTTCATCGATGACGGTGGCATCGTTATGCTTTGACTGCGGCCGCCTTCCATGAGGGCCTCCCTTCCTGACGAGCCGCTGTTCATCTGGTGGCTGCTGAGGCGCGAGCCCTTGTTCTCTGTAAAAAATACAAAAAAAAACAGCGGTTTAAGAAATATTCCGTACGTGCCGTTGGATCGTACGATCGTTCGAGTATTTTCTATCAGTATCCTTTTGGCTAGACAACATCAAACTCGATTTCTTTGGAGCTTTTCAAACCATTGATTGTCATCACAGAAATGTCGACACATATCCCGAATTGATGGGGGATTGTGACCAAAGTTTACGGTTCACGAAATATTCCGTACGCGTCGTTCGATCGTAAAATCGTTCGAATGTTCGCTACCAATATCCTTTTGGCTATACAATATTAAAAATCCTTTTTTCGAGGCTTTTTTGAACCCTTCTAATTATCGACACACTTTCCGAATCGAAGGGGGGTTTGTTGTTTAAAAAAAGTAGAGAAAAGGTTATCAACTCTTACCCCATGGAGATTTGTATTCCGATCGGCCGTAATCCCTGGGTCCGGTCGATCTAGATCTGTAAACAAGGCAAACACGAAATCGTAAATATTTTTGTAACAAGCGACAAGCAACGGTAGATTATTATGTTCGCCGAGGCGTATCAGAAGGTTGTATTGCAATCACGGTAGTTTTAGAAGATTCAGAAACTCTAGTCTGTAAAAACGTATCATCATAACAATGATATTGTATTTATTAAATCGCACCTTACCGAAGAGTGAGAATTCAACTTACCCAGAAACTTGCAGCGGCGGTCGCTTGTCCAGATCCGAAGGCATGCTCTCCAGTAGAGCATATTTGTTGGCCGCCGATTGCGCGCCCCACGCGTACATGTGTCTGCTTCCCAGCCTCATCTCGTCGGGTGCCGGCTGCAATAATTAAACAGGCGTACTTTAAAATTTGCACTTGTAAAGGTAGCGTCTAAACGTCAACTACATTTTTTTTAAAATGATTTTTTCACGCGATATGCTACCAAGTAATTGTACTCCAATATGTCGGAAGTGGAATCTTTGAATCGATGAATGTTTATAAGAAATACGAAAAATAATACTCACAGCTTTCGTGCTGAGTTTCGACGTTTCAACGGAATAAGGTTGTTGTCTAGTCTTGCCAACAGGTTGACTCCACCCGCCTTCCTCCATTCCAGAGCCTCCTCCACCTGTAAATACAAATATCACTTTTAGTCTCGACGAACTGATTTTGAAGGAGAAGAGATAGAAATAATTTTTCGGGACTATATCAGAACGTTTTGTGCGATCAAATTAATTCAGAAACTCCAGTCTGGCATGACTATACGTATCATCATACTGTGTAGCTCGTTTGTTAAAGTATACGGGGTTGGATTTATTTACGAGAGGAGCGCATTGGGACTTACGATTTCTTCTTCTGTCGTTATTGCGATCGTCTTTTCTAGGTGTGTTCATGGGTGTGTTATTCAACTGTGTGTCCGAGCGTTCGCACTCGGCCTCCTTCTGGATTTGGTCCATCGTCTTGGGTTTGTTCTCGTCTCTTCTCGGTACCCACTGATTGGCCCTCAAATCGATCACGTCCTGAATCATGAAGCGTATCCTCGAGCTGATCTTTCGTTGATTCTTCTTGCCTGCCAATTCGGCCAATTGGACGAAGCACGGTCCGAGACCTTCGGGGATGTTCTGATTCACTCGGGAATCGAGAACTTTACCGATCGTAGTCAACAATTTACACAAGCATTCCAGACTCTCCTCGTCGGGAGTTGACAATAAGTGACATATACAAAAATGCATAATCTTGGTCGTGAGCATGTCTTTCTTGAAGAGCTCACCAATGAATCTGTAAAAAAAAAAAAAAAAAAAAAAAACGATAATAAAAACGGTATTAAGAAAAAATAAGAAAAATAAATAATACGTCGAGTATTTTCGTATCAATTGGGGACATCGAAGAATCTTACCTAATATTACCGACAGATCGAACGCGCACCCGACGGTCGTGCTCGTCGAGGTTTGCTTGCAGTTCCTTCTTCTTCTCCGGATCTGTGCTCTCCTCGATCTCTTTCACCTTTGCCGTTCGGGCAACCTCGTCGTCGGTCTGTTTAGAAAACTGCATCTGACAGCGTTCTATAATGAGTTTCCTAAAGTTAACTTCCACGGGGGCAGCCGGGGGTGCCTGTTCCTTAGAATCGTCGTCGTTCTCCGGTTTCTTCTCGTCGGCCATGACCTTGATCTGAGCGAGCTCCTTGCACATGAGTGCATAAGCGACGGAGAAGTTTGGCTCATCGACGGCCTGGATTTAATCAGAAAAGCCATACCCGTCAGAGTGCATCGAACGGAAACCTCAAAACCTCAAAATCTCAGAATTCAAAAATTAATAGTTCATATTAAAAAAATTAATAGTTCATATTTAAAAATTAAAAAATTCAAGATCGATGAATAAATGTAAAATGTCTAACCTTCTCGAAGACCAAGTCAATGACACCCTGCAACTTCTCTTGCGTGTCGATCTCCAGCGCCCTGACCTGCGACACGAGGGTCTCGAACTTCTGCGGGGTAAGTTTGTTGAGGACGCTTCGTACTTTCTTGTACAACGCCTCCGTCGCCCGATCCTCCTCGGCGGAGGTGGCGGGCTTGAGACGAGCCGGACGCCAGGCATTCTCGGTCTCGCGAAGCTTCACATCCTCGCGCAACGACAACGACACGTGAATCACATTTGGTTTAGTCGATTTCGACTTGCCTTGGTAACTCTTCTTCGTTAGAAGTGGCTGAAAAATAAATGCATTTTTTTTTTTTTATTAAAAAATTGTTCAGCGATCAACCAGCATCGTCTCGCGATAAACGAATTGTGCTTGTTCAGTAATTAGATTTTCTTTCAATGACTATTCAGTCCACTACTTTCATTTGTAAAATGAAAACATCATGTGTGAGGGGCGGCGAGAAAAATAATAGTTTAAGGTACGAGATCAATCACAGCGAAGAGCAGCCGATAACTTACCAGTTTTTGATTGTAACCAGTTTTTGCGAAGACAGGTAACAATGAGTCGTGTCTGCCAGGATTCAGGTCCCTGAACGGCCTGAAATCGGTGCTACGATTCTGGAAAATTAATCGAAACGAAAACATCGTAATTAGAGTGATGCGATTGATAAATGCGTGTTACGACGAATAGTACTGGTAGTACGAAATATTTCAGTATCCTTTTGGCGTAGCAACAGCACTCCTTTTCTCTCAAAGGAGTTTCAAAACTTCTAATTGTCATCATGTAATACGCGATTTTTTTTTTTTTTTTTTTTTTGAGCCGCGTTCTCATGTCGAACTGACAAGGGTCGAAAAATAAAGTAAAAAATGATTAATTGCTTAACGATCGAAAATAATAAAATGCATACCACGATGCACCTCTTCTCTTAAAGGTGTTTCAATGCTTCTAATTCTCATAACACAATGCGCGAATTTTTTCGTTATCACTGAGTCAACCTCTCAAGTAGAACCGACAGGGTCTCAAAGTAATAAATAAAATATCAATTGCATAATTATAGAAAATAAAAGTAAAAAATGTATACCGTAATGCACTCCTTGAGTACGACCTCCATTTCCGGTAAGTTCGTCGGCCGAATTCTGCTCTTGGGATCGTCCTGCAGCTTCATAAGGAATTCCCTATCGTACTCCTTCTTCCCCGTTACGTTTCTCGGACTCCACTGGTTGTCCGAGTACGTGTATTTGAGGGGTGGGATAGCCTTCGGCGCGTCCGTCTCGCTCGGCGCCGCGTTCTCGTTGTGTTTTTCGATGACGGGGGTGTCCGCGGGCTTGTTCTCGTTCGAGGAAGCGTGAAGCGCCGAGACTTTGGAGTTCTCCTCGTTCTTCTGCGCCACGATGGCCTCGACGTCGATCTCGTCCTTCGCGACGACCGGCGAGTGGTCGACGACGTCGTTCGGTAGAGTCTTGGCCGGAATATTGCAAACGCCCAGACTCGACTTGCCGCTCTCCTCGATCGTGGGCGTAGATTCCCTCGCCGCAGAATCCTTGTGATTCTGTTGATTCGTCGCGACGGTCTCTTGCTCGACGACGACCTTATCGGCTGCGCCTAACGGCGCCGCGACTCCGGCGATCTCCTTCGGGACTTCGGAGTTCGAGAGACTCTCGATCTTCTGCAACTTCGCGGATTCGGCGTCGCTGCACTCGATCTTCGTCTCGTTGTTCTCCCTCTCCTTTATGCCCTTCGCGCTCTCCCTGACGGGACAGACGGGCTCGGCGATCTTTGCTTCCTTGCTGGGAGGCTGCGCCGGAACCGACGGTCCCTTGTTCTCCTGCTGAGACTGTTGCATCTTGCCTTCCGGCTTCGACGCGGCCGCTGCCGCCGCCGCCGCCGCCGCCGCTGCTGCTGCGGGATTCACGAAGGCGTCCATATCCGTCCCCTCTTTCTCCGCTCCTTTGCGATTGAGATCCTTATGCTTGAGTTTGTTCTTGTTCTTCTGCTTCTGCATGGCCTTACCTGTTACAACAAAAAATGTATTCGAAGCGTCAGGACACGTTTTTATTTTTTTCGTGGACCTACGTCCACGAAACTACTTGGCGTTAAACTACTTGGCGGAATTATTGCTGACAACAAAAATGAAAAACAGGAACAAATTATCGCCGTGACGGAACACGCACGATCTCTGAGTGTATTATGTATATATGTTTTTTTTCATCGACGTGCAGGCGGAAAATTGGCGGAATTATTGGTCGGAAAAAAACTGGACCAAAGGTTCGCAGTGACAAAATACGTACGATCTCTGAGCTCATTATTTTTTTTCCATCGACAGTGTAGCAGTGTACTTTGCCGATTTTTGAAGAAAAAAAATAAATAAATAAAAATTTGATTCGTTCTAGGAGCGATAAAATTTGTAAAAAAAACGGAACAAATTTTCGCAGTGACGGAACACGTATGATCTCCGAGCAATTTCTTTTTCCATCGACGTTCAAGAGTGAAACGACTTGGCGGAATTACAAAAAAAAAAAAGCAGGAACATATGATCGCCGTGACGGAACACGCATGACCAATCCAGAATGGTAGCGAACTGGGAAGAAAAGTCAGTATATACCGGCCGGCCCCCAGCCAGGGATAATTTTAGACACCGGCCCGTAGCATACTTCGCGGATGACTTTTTACTTATAAACTCGCGCGACCGAAGACCCATGGGCATTCCTCAGCCTCTCGGGACAGAAATTGTTTAAAAATATTTTCTAGGACCGAACGACGAATCGCTGTCTTCGATATTCTTCGATACGATTTTTCGATCGTTAAGGGAATACGTCACACAGCGACTTTAGTACCTTTGGAACTGAAAATCGCAAGTGTTATAAATCCCTGAATGAGGGTTTTTTAAAGCATTTCTAATAATTTTTTCACCACATAGATTCTGAGATACAAGAGCTGCATAAAAAGCAACGTTCTTTTTTTAAAGATATATATTTCCAGACTACTTTGTTACTTTACTTTATTTTTAGAATTTCTTTGCTCAATTTACTTTCTTTACTTTACCTTATTTTTAGAATTTCTTTTCTAAATTAACATTACAACATTATTAGGAAGGTATAAAAAATAATAAAATCGAGCTGTGCCCACAGATCTTCAAAGATACAACGAGTTGAAGGAGCTTCGAACCTGTATATGGTTAGATATCTAGGCTTCAACCACTGCTAGCAACATGTCCCTACGACCCCCACCATTAAGAAACGGCGACCATGTGACGCATTCCCTTAAAGACAGTCACGGGGAATTAAAATGAAACGGTACCATGATCCTTGGATCCTCGTCGGTTACGACTTCTGGACCTCGAGCTACTGCTCGCCCGACCGCTTCCGCTTTTCCTCCGCTCGCTCATGTTCGCTCGCCGATTAATCTTCACTCCGGACGCTCTCTCTGTCGCGGGACAAATATATTTTCATCGTCATCGGGGACTCCATCGAGGAGACGAAAAAAAATCACTCCTCGCCTATACCGTCCGAGTGCATCGCGGCGGTTGATGGCGAATAAAAATTCGCGGAGTAAAAATGAAGAAAAAAAATGTTTAAAAAATAAAATAAAACAAAGGGGTTGCCGATGAGTCGAGATCCTTTGTAGAGTCTCAGGTTTCACGTTAACCGTTACCGCAGAGAGATCTTTAGCGGTACTAGCAGGCAGTTACCGAAGCACAGATAGGAGAACACAGCTGCACTGATTCAGAATTTATTTATAACGACCATCAAAGCCTTGCCAAGCTCGATGTGGGTTCAATTTTTCACAACCGGCAATGTTCGACGGGATCGTCGACACATTTTTACGAATTATCGTCGCGAAGGCAGCGATTTGTTGCCCGGGAGGGTTGAACCGCGAACGGGACGTTACGCCGATGTGGAACGGAACACCCTGCGGGCTCACTTTTGGCAAAGCGGTTTTCACCCTCGACGAGAACCGACACAATGTTGTATCTTCGGTCTGCGATTAATTGCGGATGAGAACGAAAATGGAGATTATAATTTTTTTTTCTTCGGATTGACAAAAAAGACTCCGTGGAAATTCGAGACTCGGGAGGAACGCGTTCGAACTGTTCTCGAAGCCGGGGAGAGAACTCGGGTTGGAAAACGTGTGAAATATCAGCGCGACTTTCACGTGTCTATTTTAACTTGCAAACTGGCGCAAACCGAGCGGGGGAGCAAGAGAGACGAACGTATATATATATATATATATATATATATATATATATATATATATATATATATATATATATATAAAGACGGAGAAGCGGAATAAGAGAGTGAGGGAGAGAAGATGGCATACAATTTCTTAAATTAGTTCTCGTCGGACGGGAGCGAGACGAGCACGCGCATTGGAGATTCTCGGCAGAGAAGATCTCCTCTAACCCGTGGACCAAAAAATATCTCGACCGTCTCGTGCTGCCGCCAACACTTTTATACTTGAAATACTCAGAAATCATCTTTGTCTCTCGGTTATTACCGATGCCTTATTTCGCGATTCACGATTCGACGACCACGAAACCGTAATTGGAGCTTCGCGCCAATTTTTTCCATAATGATGATAATAATAACTATTATTATTATTATTATTGTTATTATTATTAAAAATATTAACGTTGACGTTGTCTTATTATATTTAATTATATATTGTTATTGTCATTATTATTAGAAATATTAACGTTGACGTTACTTTGACTATCTCGTGCTGCCGCTTCCGCTTTTCTACATAATATACTCCAATGTTATCTTTGCTCCCGAATCTATCGAGTACAAAATATTTTTTTCTACATCTCCGTCTCTCGATTATTGCGTCTGATTAATTTCGCGATTGGCAATTCAGCGACAGCGAAACCGATAATCGGAGCTTTGCGATTAAAAAAAAAATTATGTTTAATAGTAATTATTGCTATTATAAAAAAATATGAACGTTATCGCTCTTTTCGGTATTTGTGATCGTCGAAATTATTGTCGCGGGCGGATAATATTTGTGATATCATAAAAACCGATTGCACGGCCGAGTTGCTTCTTTCGAACGGCGCGCTTTATTTTATCCCGTCACGAAGTTCCTTCGGTAGAAACGGAATTGGAGCCAAGTTTGAGCCGTCAATGAACATTGTCCGATCCATGAGCGACACACGGGGCCATTGACTCTCGACGATTGGAAGGCGTTTCACGGATCTCGTGCGAGTGGCACATGCCGAACTGGGGCATTTAATCGCCTGGATATATCCATTAAAGGACGCACCGGCGCGCCGTCGAGACACACGCTCGCTCACCGCGAACACGCCAGAACAGAGATGAATCGACGGGTACACGCTCGCGATTTTTTTTTTGTGTCACTCTACGATCTGAAACCTCGCCCAATCGTTTGTCGTTCGTTCGACCGAAACTCCGTTGACTAGTCATGTTCTACGGGGTAAAAAGAAATACACGACAATACTTTGCCAATTTACAAAAGAAAAAAAAAATCAGTTTCGTTAAGGGGCGAGAAAAACTGTAAAAAAAAAAAAAATGAAACAAAAAATACGGCAGCGTACTTTCCCAATTTTCGAGAGAAAAGATTCGATTCGCACCGAGATCGATAAAAATGGTAAAGAAACACGTGTGTATTTTGCCATTTTCCGAAAAAAAAAAATCGATTCGTTACGGGGGTGATAAAAATTGTAAAATTAAGCCGAATTTTTTTTCTTATGATTCCACTGTAGTTCAACAGAAAATCGCCAGATCAGTTTGAGGAATGCAGTGCAGCGGCAACGAGAGCGTTAACTCGCGTTACGTTTTTTCATACCCATACGAAAGTCGCGTCGTGTCGAGGGGGGGGGGGGGGGGGGGGGAGATTGAGTAAGATTTTATGAAAAGGGGTCGAGGTGACTGGCAAGTGCAAAGAGGCGCGACAGAGGCAGCTCCGTCGTCGTTAATTTTGCTCCAATTTACGTCGTTCCCTTCGAGAATCCGTTTAGGTCTTGATTCAACGGAACAACGTTAACGACACCGCCGAAGCGTGAGATATGAAGAGAGAGAAGAAAAAAATATTAGAGTGGAAGGAGCAACGATTCGACTCGCGGAGAAACGTGCAGCTGGCTCTAACGACGCGTTAAGTCGCGCTCGCCGATCGACCTTTTAAGAAAACGGGTTTATCGTATTTAATATGTGCATAAATTGGAATCCGGGTCTGGTGTGCGAACGTGGCGGAGCTCGCGAGACGAGAGACGAAGAGTTGTCCTCCCGCTCGTTCGAGCCCGGAAACGGAACAATATTTTTGTTGTTGTTTTAAGGCGATGGAAGAGACTCGTTCAGTGTCTTCTCGGGTTGCCAGGCGGAAGAGGAGTCGAGACTGTTCGTTCTCCGCTCTCACACACCCGCGGCGAGTCAACGCTCTCCGATTGTCTCGAAGAGCCTCGAACTACCGGCCTTGCGCGATTTATTCGGCTCGCGATACAAACGATCGGAAGAGCTTCTGACCTTAGGATTTTTAAATCTGTAATAAAAAATTAATAAATAAATAAAAATTAAGACGCAGGCGAATAGACTGAATGTAATATGAACAGAAATAAAGAAGGGTCTGGGCAATATCGTTCAATTTTTCATTAGACTTTCCCAAGGTCTTTCTTTTATAATTGGGTATTTTATATATTCATGTATATTTGATATTTCGTTTTCTACGAAAAATGTTAGCCGGTATTATGTATTATGTAGTATTGTATATTCAAATTTTATATGCCTCGCGTTTTCGGTTCCCAACTTTGAGAGAACTACAAAGATTTTTATTTAAAATAATAATTTTTACTGTGAAATTAAGGCACACTGCAAAGTATTGCAGTGTGCTTCGTCAATAAAATGAAAAAAAAAATGTTTAAATCACGGTGGTCAAAGAAACGCGAACGAGTACGACGAGTTTCGACGATTATACTTGGCGAGTTTACGGAACGGTGACATTAAGAATAAATCTAAAGCAGAGGATAATTCGGTAAGAATGTCGAAAGTGAAAAGTGGAAGGTCGTGCTCGGCGAGTTTAAGGAACGGAGATGTAAAAAATAAATAAAAAAAAAATCGAATACGATAATTCAGGAAGATAATCGAAAGTGAAAAGTGGAAGGTCGTAGAGAAGCCCATCCGAGAGACCGGCGTCCGGTTTCCATATGGCGAAAGGCCGTGCGAGATCGGAGCCGACAGCGCGAGTGCAGACAGTGGCCCGCAATGCCACCGAGCAAAATATACACCGCTCTCCGCGAACGAGCGGTGAAAGATATGTACTTTCGTTCGTTGGCCTTGGACGATAGAACGCGACAGAATTGCGGACGCCGGTAAAGTAAGAGCCGGACGGTGGGACCGAAAGGCGAGGAACTCCGAGCCTCAATAGCTGCCCGCTTACGAGTTTTATCGAACGAATTTTTATCGTGCCCATTTCCGAAGAGGAGAAATGCTTGGCCCAAAGGATGATCGAATTCGAAGAAGGCGTTTTATGAATTGAACTCATGAATTTGGTGCAACTTTTTTTGTAACTTCACCCGCAACAGCTCGAACTTTTTAATACGAAAATTTGTTCGTAGCGAAATTAGTGTGTTAAAAAAAGTCCTGAGGGACGAAAATAAACATTTGTGTGGCAAGAGCGGGTTGAATGAATTTGTATCGCACTAATTCGAGAAGAGAAGACCGAAAGGGTCCTCGAACTCGGCGAAGATCTGCGGGCGTTTCACGAGTGAAAATCGACAACTTGGAAGAACACGAGTAGGGTCTGTGCTGTTTGCTGAATGGGTGAAAAAAGGGCCAGCGGCACGAAAATAAAAAAATTCCTCTCCGGGTGGCAAAGAGCGCGAGGGCGGGAGCGCAAACGGAGTGTGAAGACCCGCATTGATTGGCTCTATTTCTACAATAGTTTTTCTCCTTTCCACTAGTCGCAACGATTTTAGTTGTCGAGATTCATCTGGAAAATTTCTTGACGACCCGCAATGATAACATGGAAAAATAAAAAAAAATTTAAATGAATAAAAAAAATATTGGAGTAAAAATCGAAAAATCTTTGGGAGGGGGGAAGTATTCGATGGAAAAAAAAAGATCGATCAGTATGCAACGGCGCTCGTTCGATTTATGCCGTCGCGGCCCGGGTGAACGCGATCGTGCACCTTCGCTCCAAGCAGGTAGACACGGAGAAAAGAGGCAAAAAAAAAAAAAGAAAAAAGGAGTAAGGCTCCGGGCGAGCAGGTCCGACCGCATTCTCAAACTGGCGCAAGGCCCACTCTACATCCAACATGGCGGCCGTGAATTCTTTTGTCGAACGTTTCACAAAGATGGCGGCGCGCGGTCCCGCGAGCTCGTTAAGCGCGGACATACGCTCGGAAAAAAGAAAATCCGAGCGCGATATCGCGTCGATGCGGAAGAGGGACCGAGACGAGAGATAGCTTATTGATCCGCCGATCGAGCTGTTAATTAATCCAACGGCCCGACGGAAATACTCTCTGCGACCGGGCGAAGGGGCTGTGAAAGGCCTGCGCGTAGGAGTCGGCGGAGGCCACGTGAATAAAACGTGCTCGACACCCACGACGATGAATTTCATTAATGACGCTCACACTTCCATCCTATCGTAACTCGAGTAATTTTCTATGCGGACGCTCTGGAAGAACAAAAGAAAAAATTAACGAGAATGAGAATAACAAAATAACAAAATGAAGATAAAAAAAAATTAAATTAAAAGTGCCAAAGACTTTGAATATGAAATGGAATATTTAGTCGGCGAGTTTTTTTTTTCGATCGATAATCAATGCGGATCGGACGAGATCCGCAAAGACGGATGAGTAGTGTACGAAATTAAGAACGACCGCGTTGGTCCTTGAGTGCGAGCGGCCATGTTGGATCGCGAAGACCGCACTTCCGGTTGGAGCGGCGCAGGCCTCGTGTTCGGCGAGAACACGTTGCCTCGTGCGTAATCCATCGAATAGATTCGTAATAACGAGGAAACGAGGAGATGAAATAGCATCGAATTATGAAACACTCGAGGGTTCTCGATAGATCGGTGGAATATTCACGAGGAATTATTTCCAGGCCACGTGCAGAGCGGCGACGAGCCGTTGCTGTGGGAGCGGGGCGTGTACGATTAACGGGAAACGGAAGCGCGTCGAGAATCCAAGATGTCGGGACCACGTTGTCGGGCGAAAATTCCGTGCCTCGTCGGGCGAACGAAAAAAAGAAAAAAAAAAAAACTTCCGGTCGATCGAACGGCGCACGAACGGAAACGAATATAAAATAAATATAATTAATATAGTAAAAGCATAAAATTACATACATACATAACGAGTCGAGGGCACTCTCCCCCGAAGCAGAATTCACCTCGACAGATCATTTTTATAAAACAATTCTTTTTCTTCTCTTAAGTTCACCCGGAACTCGAACTCTTTAACACGAAAATTTGTTCGTAGCGAAAATATGTTTAAAAAAGTAAAAATAAAAACAGAACTATTGTACGTAGGGAAGATACGTAAAATCACTGACTCGATCGAATGAATACGTATAAAAAGACCGAGCACGTAGTACGGTAGTTGAAAATCAATAAAATAAATAATAAAACAATTCACAGGTTTACTATAACTCGTCGTCTCGAGGAGATTAAAATTGCGTGTAAAAGGCGCTTGGGGACTCGTTTGAGGATCGTCGAGATAGTTTGCAAGAAGTCGCGTTGGTCGAGGCTCGAAGGGAAAAAAAAACGTGGTCGAGATCGTAACGGTGATTCGACTGGGAGGAATCGGTTGCTATCGATTGTACTTTTCTTACGTTATATTAATACGGCGTGTGTTACTAGCAATTTATAAAAATACCCTCCAATATGAAATAAAAAATATTTTTAAAAATAAAATAATAATAATAATAATAATAAAATTGACGATTGGGAGTCGAAGAGAGCGAGTGTTGGGAGTTTGGGCGAGACGACGAGAATTTACGAACCGGCCAGCACAGCACGTGCTGGCTTCTGAGGGTTTTCGGCGCAGCCGGCAAGGAGGCCGAGGGTCGAGCCCGCCCCACTCCGCCGGCGCTCGTGCGTCTCCATGGGAGATCACTTCGGCGAACATCGACAAGTTTCGCTCGGTTTCGTCGCCGCGATGACGTCACTTCTCGATGCTGTACAATCCCCCCCCCCCTCTCCCCTCTGCCGCCCCGTCGCCGCGCGATCCTTCGCGCTCCGCCATTTGGAAAATTTGTCGACGAGTTTCGCCGGCCGGGGACAGACGGGAGTAAGAAAAAAAAAAAAAGATACAAGGAAGAAAAAAAAGACGAGATCCCTTCGCGCATCGCTGCCAAGAGATAACCGAGATCGCGGCCGCCGAGCGCTGAGGCGGCGCTGCTTGCCGCAGAGGAAGACAATGAATAACGCGGAGGAACGGAGAGAAGAGAGCGCGAGCGAAGCACACGGTGCTCCGCGGTCTGGGAACGAAAGTATCACGCCCACACGGCAAAATCTCGTTCGAGACGTTCCCCGCGGCCAGAACATCCGGCTCGAGGACTCGGATGACGAGATTTACACCACTCAATTATATTTTCCACGATACTGGACATGGGAAAATCGACTCACCATGCTTCCTCTTGTTGCCCATTTTTATGAGTTTAATTTTTGTTTTATATCGAGCCGGACAGGATTTCAGAGCTTGGAGAATTACCGAGTGTTGGAGGCGTTTTAATTTACGACCGATTATTTCGATGGTTGACTCGAATAATTTTCTTCTGTTATTTGAAACGTCGACGATTCCAGCACCGGTGCGGGAAGGGCGAGTGAAACATTGCGCGTTGAAAAAAAAAAAAAAACGGATTTTAAAAAAATTGTGTTGTCGTTGCTCTTCGAAAAAAAAAAGTTAATGGAAAAGAAGAAAGTGGCGAGTTCCGAGCGAGGAACGCCAATCGGAAGGGTCGGACCGTGCGAGCAATTCGATCGAAGTCGGGACGGCGACCGGCGCCACGTTGTCTCCGACTCGGCTGTTTCACCAAAAATCAAACTCGGCACCGAAGCCCTTTCCGTTTCGGAGTACGAAGCGACTGAGGCAAAAAATTTAAGCGTCGACGGAGCTTTCCGTTTGGCGAGGAAAGTTAAATATAAACATTTTTTTTAAAATTAATTAACCATTTTTTTAAAAGAACGGCCGGCGAAGACGCGCACGCGCGATACACGGAGACACAGTGGAAACGGAAGATCCTCCAACGTTTTTCATGCGATCCGACAAAGCGTTGTTGTCCGAGTCCGAAGTCCCGAAACTCAAAGTTTCTCATTCAAAGGCAATCGCGTGTCCCGTCGCGATTACCCAGAAAACGCACCGAGATAATCGTCGAAAAAAATTTCGTGGATTATTAAAACAGAGGAGTGCGTGCGGCACGTGGCCCAGCCGGAAGCCAACTGAGAATCCCACCGTGAACCTCGTTCGTCGACGAGAACCCAACGTAAACATCGCCGAAAGGGTCCTCGATATAAAGGACGAGGCGACACACGGGCAGAGCTGCCGATACGAAAACAAAAGCCGAACGACGCGAAGTTGGTCGCAACTCTCGGCGCTCTCGTCGCCGTCCACAACACAATTTTCACAAAAATTAGCCAGTAAAGTCTCGCAGTCACGAAACAGTGTCTGCTCTTCGAGTGCTCGAATCGCGATCGCGAAAGCCGAAAACGACGCGAAATTGGTCGGTCGTCGCTCTACGTCGACAGCCGAACAATTTTCACGAAAAACGAGCCAGTAAAATCTCAGCCGCGAAACAATGTTCCGCCTCTTCGAGCGCTCGAAGTGCGACTTCAGCGACTAAAGCTCGTAAACTACGCGCGACGTTCCGCCGACCTCACGTCCCATGTAAAAAAAAAGTTCAAGCGTGAAATTAATTAAAAAAAGCAACAAAAAAGATGCAACAGAATTGATTTAAAAAAAACTCACCGTCTCCGAATTTCTGTTGGTGATGTTCGGCCTTGACGGGAGCGTCGGAGGACGCATCGGACTTGTCGCTGACGGCCTCGCCGTTGGATCTCTGATGATGCTCGGGATGAGGGTGGGCCGGTGTCGGTGTCGCGCCTCTCGACGCGCCGGTGTTGCTCCTGTCGCTGATCTTTCTCTCCTTGTGTTGCTCCTTGCCGGACGGTGGAAGTTCCGTAACGGCGTTCGGTCCTCCGGACGCAGCTTGGCTCTGCTGATGCGGATGATTGTTTTTTCGTCGCGGAGGCGAGGAGCTCGAGGTGGCCTTGCTGGTGAGTGTCGGGAAGTCAATGGAAGGACCGGAGTAGCCGTGGCTGGGGAAAATATTGCCCCTCGGTATGGGACCGAGAAAGCTGGGGACGTTTATGCCTGCGGGAGTCGGAGCGGCGGCGGGAGCGGCTACGGGTTGCGCAGCGGTCGCCGAGGCGCTCGGTTGGTTGGCAGTGGTGGACGGGCAGATCGGTGAGCCGGAGACGTTCGTGGCCGTTGGCGGCGTCGCGACCGGAAGGGCCGAGGTCTCGGGAACGCTCGGGGTCGAGGCGGCCGCGACGACCTTGGGTGGCTCGGGTCGTTCGGCGATCGGCTGAGCGACGGGAGCGTCCGAGACGGCCTCGGGCTGCGCCGCAGGAACATTTTCTTTGCTCGCTGGGACGAGACTGGCGGATTCCTCTGGGGCGAGGATCGGCGCTGGTTTTACCTCGCCGCGAGGCCAGAATTCCGGCGCGATGAACTGCAGGGGCTTCGACTCGGGCTTCGCGGGAGGCGAAGAGTGCACCGGATGCTGAACGGCCGCGACCGTCGGGCTCGAGGAACTCAAGGCTTGCTGGGGCTGTTGTTGCTGTTGCTGAGCACCGTCCCCGAGACTCGCGGTGTTTTGCGCCGGCGTTGGCGAACCGCTGCTGCACTGACTCGGCGCATCTTTGCTGGAGCTCGTTTGGATCTTCGAGCTCGGTATGCTCTGGCCGGAGGAACTCGGCGGCGCCGAGTGCTCCGGCGCGCTGCTTGGAACGGGCGCGGCGTCTGTCGAGGCTCCTGGCGATGCGGCGGGTGCCGATGGGCTCGAGGCCACCGTCGGCGGCGCTGGTGAACCGGGCTCCGACACTTCGCTCGCTGCCTTCGCGACACGCGCCGCGAAGTCGGCGGCCAACTCGGCATTCTGCAACAATCACCAGACCTTTGTGATAGACGAGTGATACGCCTACGTTTGACAAACGTCTTGGCCCTTCAGCAACTAAAAAATCGCTTCAATAATTGAAATAATATTTTTCTACCAAATTTAACGACGGGGGAATTGAGTATTCGGGGGACGGAAAATATTCGGTGATGCAGGGCGGTTGGCATATTTATTTTTTTTTTGTTTTTTTTTTATTAGTTTGTTTCCACTTGCGGGTAACTCGAGAGTCGGAGCGATGGCAACTAGAAACGCTGGGGAAATTCCACGATTTTACGAGACTGAGATTCAATATGAAAACAAAATTAAGGTGAATGCCAATGTCGAGTGACCGAGTAATTGACGAAGATCCGATAGGAATCGGTGTCGAAAAACATGTTTACGATCAACTTTCATGGCGATTATACGCTGTGTTTATGAAATTCGATATGAAAAACAAAATCAAGGAGATAATGTCAATGAAGAGTGAGCAAGTTATTAACGAAGCTCTGATACGAATCGGTGTTCAAAAACATGTTTACCATCAATTTTTATGGCGACGATACTAGATTTTTGTGAAAATCAATAAATGAACTCAAATAATCGGTACAAAAAAAATAATATCTTGCGTAAAAAAAAAGTTATTTGGCAATTTTTTTTTGTATATGGGAAAAACGTGTAGAAAGTCAGAAAATTCAAAGTGAATTTAAAAATCTGAAAAAATTCATACGTATTCAGAAAAATAAACGAATAATTTTAATTTAAAAAAAAGTTATGTTTCCGAGAGACTTGTTGAACAATTAAATTTTTCGTCAATTTGTTAATAACATTTTGGAATTATTATTATGCAAAATTAGTCTTTTCGGCATCTTTAATATGCTTAATTTTTTCATATTTTTATACCATCGAGAAGTGTTTACAATTCCCTCTCGAGTCTCTGAAACTAATGCGAAATCAACAGCATTCGCAAGGACTACCTCAATTGCCCACCCTTTTGAATGACAACGCTCGATGAGCGCACAGTTCGTTTTCGATTAATTGTCGTACATTGCGAACGACGAAATGGCACTCGTGTGCGAATCGATCGTACCGACTCTCGAGTAACAGGCCCGACGCCTTCCGCGCCGTATCGCCACCGTCAGTGAGACCGCAGCGAACGATCGCCGCAAGTTTTTCTTCGTCGAAGAGAAACTATTGCGAGGAAAGAAGAAGAAATGCGAAAAAAAAAACAAAATTAAAATGGAAGAAGAAAATAGTCCAACGCCTAACTCACCTGCCGCCGAGGCGTCTCGTGATTGCTCGATGTGCCGCGCTTTCTCGCGGCAGCATCGCCGTATATGTTTCCGGCAACGTTGGTGCCGGTCGTCGGATTCACGATATCCATTATCGCGTGTTTTCTTATTACCGGTTGCGCCTGCCACTCCGTATTACTGTTTGCGTTCACGGTATCACCGTTCATCCCGGTGTATACTTCTGTGAACAAACGAATAAACATTCGAAGCTTGCTTTAAAAATACGGCACAAATTGTAGAGCTAGCATACACATAATTTCATATATTTTATTAATATATTATTAATAATAATAAATATTATTATTAATATATTTATTATATTTTTTAAAAATATAAATTACAAAGACAAAGAAATCCGTAGGGCTGTAAAGTAAAAGTGAATCGAATCCGATGAGCCAACACTACAGACTCAAGGCTTCCCTATCGCGGATAGGAATAGTTTATGTCCCAAGATGCCCCTGCGGTGCTGATAACGAGGACACAAACTACGTGCTTTGGCAATGCACAAAATATGCCGAACAAAGATTTTCGATTATTAAGAAACTAAAATTTCGCGGATTACCAAGCTAAATTTATGACAGCAACCGACCACTACTCGTTTTTCATTAGCCATAAGTTTTTTTACTGAATGTGATGTGACGATTCAAAAATGCAACAATGTAACCCAACCTCTGTTACACTGTAACTTGAAGCTAGCCTAAGCGACACCGTAAATGAACTCAATTTACCTCACTCGGTGCGAAAATCGCAGTTTTTCACCCCCCATTTTTACACCTTGTGAAACAAAAATTTGTGAAACTCGTGTGATTGCAACACTCGCCTTCAGCTCGGGTTGCAAACGCATATTCGGCAGGAAACATTTTATCGCACTAGTATCGTAAATTACTAAAAGAGTTTCTATACCATAAAAAAAAAAAATTCTAAAAAATCGTAATAGTAAAATAAAAATCGACTCCGGTATGAATTATAGTGAGACGGTTCTCGTCTCGAAGGCTCATTGTACTAACCGTCCTCGTACAAACGATAAATATTCTGTCGCACGAACATCTTCCGTTAAAATATTCACAAGCACAAGTAACTACGTCAATCGGACGATTACAAGAGAGACTAGAGAGACTAGAGTAAGTTCGAGGTGTCCGTTCCCTCCTCAAGCTCCCGAAGGACTGATCAAGATCGCGCCGGAAGGAAACTACGAGGATCGGCAAGAACGTCCGGGGATGACCGCAGGATTTTTCTACCTGGAGACGAGAATTACCGGAGGTCGCGATAGGTCGACTGCTTTCGAGAAGCGAACGGTCCACGTCCCGCCAACGCAGCTATACAAAGGGTCGTAAATAATTCGTGAAATGCCTCGCTGAACGGAACGTGATTCGTTGAAAAGGATCGATTTTCGAGGTTTTTGGCAGCATTGAAATTGTACCCAGCCAACGAGCTCCGTTTTCCTCGTAAGAGTCGACTACCTGGTCAACCCTTGCACGCAATTCGGTAACGCGAGAGTTGGCGAACCACTGTCGACGGTTTTTACAATCTTAACGCGATCCGTCAACCATGTCGCACTTACGGAAGAACTATTAAATGTGATAATTCCTACGATAGTTACTGCGACGACTATCTTAGTTGCTACGATCGATAAAGAATGTTTGGAAAGTATTTTTTTTTTAGAAGAAACACTTTAAAAAATTGTAAATGTAACGCACCGGATTGAAATTTGGTATGCAAAAACTGGTACATTAAATTTAATGGACAATTGTGGTTAAAAATTCATATAGTTTTGTAGTGAAGTTGGAGTAAACTATTGGAATTACAGTACTTTTACTTCACTCGGCGCGAAAATAGCAGATTTACGCATCGCGTGCGTACAACCTTAGTTTTCACACCTTGTGAGGTAAACATTTTTTACGATGCTAGTGTAAAAAAAAAAACTTCATCTTAACTCGTGTGATTGCAACATTCGTCACAAAAGTGTTATCGTAAGTATTGTAAAGTACTATTATAGTAAAATGAAAGTTAATTATTTCCAAAGTTTTTAATGTGCTGTACATTAATTTTTCACTAGAGATGTACATGAAATTTAATATACCAGTTTATGCATAAAAACTTCCAGTACCAGTACATTACATTTTATACGATTTTTTTTTTAGTGTAAAGCTTACCGGTTACAATTGAAATTGTACCTAACCAACTAGCTCCATTCCCCTAGTAAGAATCGACTACCTGATCAACCCTTGCACGCAATTTGGTAACGCGGTTCGGAAGGTAGCGAAACATTATCGACGGTTCTTACGATCGTAACGAGGTCAGTTGACCGTGTCGCAATTGTGAAAGAACCGTTAATTGCTACGATAGTTATTACGATTGATATAGAACGATTGGTGCATTTTTTTTTAGAACAAAGCTTACCGTTCTGAGCAAGAGGAATAGCCATCGAGGGTATCGGCTGAGGCTGTTGCGACGGCTGCTGAAGCGCACCCTGGGGTACGCCACCAGCTCCTTGGGCACCGGCCAGCGGGCCTCCTACGTGTTGAGCTCCTCCGCTTACGGCGTTAGCACTTGCCCTACTTATATTCATCGCATTCGTTTGTGGATAAAAATCTAACGAGTGAAACAAATTGTTACTGTTAGAAGATCGCCTCTCTAAAGGTTCAGCTGTGTCTCGCCGTTGAGTCGACCAGTTACAAATCCAATGAACATCGAAAGTCTCTCATACGTCGCAAAATTAGAGTCGGCATTGCCACATTGGGCTGCGGAAAGTAACTGGGGAAAACTCATACGGTTTTACTACAGCCGTGCGAATCATTCGCGCGATTAACGCTTCAAGTGCGGGCGACTTTTTGCCGAGAGCAAACGACCGTGCCTTCTCTTGAGCACAAAAACGATACGGATCTTCGTAATAAATTTTCTCCTGCCTCATGAAAAAACGACACTACAAGGTGCGTCTGTGAATTTTTTCAGATTTTTTTTAGCACATCAACGTGTTATTCGAATCGTTCGAAGGTTGCGTCTCGGCAAATTTTCGCTCCTCGTTAAACAAGGATTCCGTACGTGAAGGGTTGAATAATCCTTCGAAACTTACAAGGCTGACCTCCTTGTCCGGCCGCGAATGAGTACATGCTTGGCGGCGTCACGATCGCGTGCGGTCCGTAACCTGGATAATAAGGTTGTCCTTGATGCGTTTGATGCCTCTGCTGCGTCGCCGAGAACTGCGAAGAAAATTGAGAAAAATGTAAAAAAAAAAATGTGTCGTTTATTCGAATTTCCAACAGGCGATGAGAGAACATTTTTTTTTTTTGGGGGAGGAATAAGAGTAATAAATAATCGTGCTCACCAAGGGCATCAGAGCGTGCGAGTACATAGCTTGCTGATGAGAACCCGGATGAATACTGGGCACTTGATTCTGGACATACATGGTCGCACCCTGCGGCACCGGAATACCCTGATGGGTAAACATCGCGGCCGCTTGACCGCCCCCACCGCCGACTCCTTGCATGCCCACGACTTGGGTGCCGCCACCCTGGCCGCTTCTGTGTCCCAGACCTCTCGGCGGCTGCGGCCTCGGCCCAGACTGGTAGTAACCCTGCGAAACGTACGTCTTCATCATTAAATTAATTGTATTCTATATCGAACCGATCGACGTCTTTGCGTCGATGCGAGCTGCGTGCGAAATTGAAAGTAAACAACTGATCAATTAAACGCGACCGCGAAATAGAATAACAGATTTGTTGAAATACATGAAATTAGGTTTTTTTTTCAACCAAGTACTCGCTCGGGCAAAATTCACCCAAAATCGATTTTTTGCTTTCATCCTGTTATAGCATTTCTGCAAAGTGCGATTTAAAATCGGCAATCATCGAAAGAAAAAAAAAAATTCAACTTTGAGCAATTTCAGGTATTTAAAAAAAAAATGTATCGTGTTATGAAATTTCTGCACGGTAATTTTCCGAAATTACCGGTCACTTTACCCAGTCAATTACATTCAATTTGCCGGTAAAAGAAAATAAAAATCGCGAATTGCAACCGACCTGCGAGACGGGCCTAGGCGGATTGGGCATGTAAACCTGTTGCATAGGCGGCTGCGCCTGCAGGTGAGCCTGTTTCCCCATCTCCTGAGGCGACGGCGTGTGCACCGGCGGAGTAGTCGTCGGAGCGGGTCCTTGCGACTGCTGTTGCTGGACGCCGGGGGTTTGCGACTGCGGAGGCTGCTGCTGTCCGCTCTGAGGACCACCCGGGTTTATACCGGCGGTTGTCTGACCTATGGACTGTACGCTTCCCAGGGAAGGCGGCCCTCTGCCTCCTTGTACTCCTACGCTACCCCCTCCGCCTCCCACATGCCCACCTGGCTGGGCGACGTAGTTCTGTCCAGATACATGAAACTCCGATCCTGAAATTAAACAACGATCCATTAAAGTCTACGTATGCATACAAAAACTGCGTAGCACAGTCGCAGGACAAAATTTCTTATTCTTCCAATTTCCTAATTTATTCTACGGTAGAACTCCTCCGTGCAGGAATTGCGCGTGGCAAATCGAAAACTGCATCGCACAGTCGCAGCACAAAACATCTTATTCTTCCAAATTTCTTATTTATTCTATGGAAAAACGCCTCGGCACAGAAATTACGCGTGGCGAATCGAAATTTTATTAATTTTTTTTTTTAACCTTGTTATATTATCTGATTGTTTTTTTTTTTTTTTATGTTCAATTTGTCCGAACCTCGGACGTCAGTCTCGAGCCGGACGAGAGTGAAATATCGTGAATCATCACACAGTGACACGGGAGCGTAACATATTGCAATTCGAAACCCCGATTTTTCGTGAGTTTGGCTACCTCGCACGTTTCCCCGACTTGTTGAAAAGCCGTCTCCGAGTCTCGGACTCGCGTACGCGATTTTCGGTGCGATTATTTCTAGCTCAAAAATAGCGACGAGCTCAGCCCGTAACAATTGTACGTGGAGTGCAATTCGCACGAGTTTAGTGGGGGGGGGGGGGGGGGGGGGGGGGGGACGAGTGAAGGTGTTACAAAAAAAAAATTCCAGACACGCACACGAGCCCAAGGTCTCTTCGACGTGCATAATCGAACGGGAAGATGAATATCAGCGTGTCTAACGTAATTACCATATCATAAGCGTGCAACAACTTCGCGACACTTCGTTAACTTCGAATCGAACGTGTTTTTTCTTCGCTTATTCGACGTGCTCGACGATCGAACGACACACACGCGATAACACTCGTGCTTCGGTCGCAGTGTTGCGACTGTTTTTCCTCGATTCTTTTTATTTCCCCTCGGCTCGCGAATTTCCGAACGTGATGTATCTGCGCAATCTTGGACTGGCCAATCGGAGGAGACGCATCGTAGAGCGCGATTGTCGCGTCGACCAATCGCGTTCGCGTACGTACCAACTGTCGCCCGCGTGAGAGATTCTCTGCGGCGCGCGCGCGCGCGCGCGCGCTCGGAGCGATGATCGTCGGAATATAACCTACGCGCGGCGACGAAAAAACCGTCGGCTGTTTTTTTTTTTTTTTTTTTTCAAGCGGACACGGTCGAACGATAATCGCGACGCGACGTCGGGCGGCAACGGCCGGGACGAATTCCCGGCACAGTCGTTCTTATTGATTCGACGGAATCGAGCGTGATTTTTTCATGTTCGAAAACCGGCGGGTCGCATCGGTGAAAGAAGACGTGTCGATTCATCGGGAATGAGGGGAAAAAACGGTGGATAAGTTCTAACGTCGAACCACTCGACGCACACGTCGTCCAAGCAGGTATCGGCGTGAGTTCCGCGTGACTCGAGCTTTCGTGTCTCTCTCGCACCTTCAACGCTAACTCCCTCTGTCGATCTCCGCTCTCGGCACACTACTCGCGCACAGTTCGTGTGTGTATGTTTTTTTTTCACTCGCGATACTCGAACGAGAGAGAGAGAGAGACGGAGTGACAGGGATATTCGTCGAACACTCCTGGGTCGCACCGCCTTTTTTTCGGGCCCACTTTTCGTTACAATTTTATAGGCGTTCGTCGTTGCAGACGCGACACGCGCGCCCGACCGCACACGATCGACGAATACGATAACGAAGACAAGAAAGGCCTTGTGGAACTTACGAACGTGGACGGATAAACGTGCTCCCCGAAATGTCTTACGATATGTTCGTGAAACGAGGAGTATCGCGGGAAGCCATGTTTGCACATGTGGGCAGGGATCGTGAGTTGTTCGGTGCTGCTATCTGTGGTCCCGTGAACGCATCGATTGCAGCTAACGGTAGGCACGAGTGCTGCACGGTTCCCGGTACACTACGAGGATTGACGCGCTTCGCCCAGGACCGTATCAACTTCCTATACACACACACACATATATATATATATATATATATATATAGAAGAACAGCGGATCTTTGTCGTTCGCTCGGGAACACGAGGCGAGCGCAGAGATCCTATATTGAGCTTGCAGACAGCCTTCGAGATCTTTAAGTCTCCGCGAAATTCTCGATTAAAAATATTTTTAAAAAACGATTAAAAGGCACTGATGTAAAGATACAATAACGCGACAGTGTTTGCGAGGGCCACGCGATTTTTGCGGGATGGAACACGGACGTTGGGAGTGCAGGTGGTCGCGCGCGGACAACGCCACGCACTCAACTTCCGGTTGAAGCCGTACCGACACCGTTATTGGCAGTCTTCCGACAACTAGGATTCCCTCGAGACGAGCAACCGGTAACAACGAACGTTTCCAATTAACATGCCACTGAGTGACAGTGACTCGACACTCTTTACACTTTCCATCTTTCTCTATAATGAGTCCGAAGAGGGCTCTATAATTGTTTGTATTCATCTATCGTTCGCATATGTTTTTTATTTATGTTTTTCCAAGGACACCAAGCACGAGCGACAGTGACTCGTCACTTTCTACACTCTTTATCTTTCTCTCTGTAATGGGTTCGTCGGGCCTGCTGTAATTGCGTCTATTCGTCCATCGTTTACATTTTTTTTTTATCTCAAGGACACCGATAATTTTTCGCAACTGTTCATAGTGCAGATAGTGGATGCACATAAGTTATGCTCGTGGGAGTTTTATCGGAGGAACCGTGAAAGCCAGCGCGTGACGTAACTGCAATGCTCGAGCCATTAGCCGTGCGCGGCACGAGGCGCCCCCCCCCCCCCCTTCTGCAGCTACGTCACGAATTCGGGTGGGAAGACGCACAAAGAAAAAATTACGCTAACGAGATCTTCGAGCTTATTTTTTTTTTCACCCTCATCGACACGGAGTTCGACGCCTACGGAGAGATGCCAGGATATCGGCCTGCCTCACTGTACAGCTACATACATCGCGCTGGCAAAGTTACCATCGGAGTGGCCTCAACGTATCACGTTGACTCTGCGCTCTACACCGCTTCCGGGTAAGGCAAGCCGGGAGTCGACGAGACGCTCGTCAACTATCAATCGTACGGAATTCACTTGAAGCAGTGCAAAACATTTGTAAATGTTTACAATTATTTATAATTATTCGTAAACCACCTTTTTGGCGGACCAATCTCAACTTACAGAAGCGCGTTATCTACTCGAGTCCTACTCTACGAATAACCAAAACTTCTTCCCAAACTCGCCTTCCATTGATACCCTTTAAAGTAAACTCGTCCTACTTCGATATTATAATTTCACTAATTTGGATACACTGTATGATACGAAATACTATTGTTATTTTTCTCTTTAAATCTGTATTTCTTTTCATTGTAAAAGAGCGTGTCTCGTAAATAAATGAATAAATAAATTAACTGGAACTTGGCCTCTGGCATAAATCCATAGGAAGAAGAAGAAATAGATAAACATTTATAAACATAAAAAAAAATCGTTAATAAAGAGATGTACTGTACGAGTATTTACGCGAAAGAGTCGACATTTTGTTTGCCTGGTTCCCGGAGGGCAAACAATTTTTCTGACCGGAATATAGTTCGATAAATTAGTTCGAGGACGAGTCGGATGCCGCGATGGAGTCGCGTTCGGCAAGCGTTCTCTCTCTCCACGTGGCCTCTCTCGCTTCGCACAGAAGCGTTACACAGTGGAAGGAGGAGACCGGAAGGGATGAGGCAGGCCACGTTCCATCGATCGACCCATATCGGAGAACACCGGAGTAATACGGCTCCGTGCAGTAAACTCCGCCGACTTCGACGGTCCCTTCCGTTCCCTCTCCCTTCCCCCTCGTTTTCAAATTATTCAAATTCTTTTTCCGATTGCGGAATCGGACGGACGGATTTCCTTATTTATTCTCATCGCGTGCATTCGCTCGTCCGTTCCAAGGCGCGTCTCATTGTTACCGCCGGTTGGTAAAATAGAATAGTTGCCTTAAAAAAAAAAAAAAAAATTTACGCTCAACTTTTTCTCATTAGCTGGAGGTCGCAGTCGTTATCGCCGTAGAATAACCCTTTGTCCGTGCGCGCGGTCTCTCCTGGAATGGACGGGAGAGAGCGCGTTGTTTCAGAGCGGGCGCTCGGACGCGCGGTCGGTAACGGGGAGTGGGTGAGGTGCGCGCGCAGCCTCAGGCGGGACGGTTGATCCAACCCCGTGACCTATCTGTCAGGAGTCGAACCGTGTGTTCGTTTCTATTTGCGGATGCACGAAAAACCCGTGCACGCTTTTCGTAGAGGACTCTGACGATCCGTCTGGTCTTCGCTTACTGTTTTTTATTATGCATGGACAAATGGAGGAGAGTCCGACGCGGACCAATCACAGTGCGTTGCATGGCTAACACAATTAACACATCTGCATTACGGGCAAGGGACCGATATAACTCGACGAATTATATTCGGCTGTGCGAAAGCTACGACAAATAAAAAATATTGGCAAGCGAGATGCAAAGAGGAAAAAAAATGAAATAAAAAAAAGCAATGGCTATCTATTCGCTCCACTGGTCAATGATTGATTATGTCCACGATGAAGCATGATTCGGATGACTACTGCAGCTTAAGGTGCGCAAAAATAAAGAGTAGATTAATAAAAAAAAAGCAGTGCGGCAACAAATAATGCAGTGGCAATGATTTACTACTGCGATTCTTTTGCCTTGCCATCGGTTTTCGAGGTACCTTTCGGTCTTCTAGCATTGTCGATTTACATGATTCGCATGCCCGCAGCTAATCGTGCAGAACAAAAATTAAATAAATAAAAAAGCAGTAAGGGAAAAAACTAGCAGTCGCAAATCAAACCATCGGTTCTTGAAGACACCTTTTAGCCTTCTAGCATTGCCAATCTACATGATTTGGATGATTACTGCAGTTAGGGGCGCAAAACAAAAATTTAATAAATAAATAATTTAAAAAGCAGTAAGGCAAAAAGAATCGCAGTGGCAAACCAAACGGTTGGTTCTTCGAGGAACTTTTTAGGCTTCCGGCACTGTTAATTTATAATCGGCCAAAGGAGACCACGTGCTACTAGCGTCGAAAGAGAGCACGGGTCGGCTCCTCGCCAAAATTTTTACAACCGTGCAAACTATCGGATTTAACCTATTTATATCGTTTGTTTACATCGACGAATCTACGGTTCTCTCAATAATGAAAAAAATTAATAAAATTAAAGAAAAGAAAAATGAATTGCCCATTATGCAAGATCTCAAAGAGGCGGCCTTTGTTTGGGCGATCGGCTAATCGACCGCGCATCGTTTTAAAAATAAAAAATCCGCTTAAGTCCGTCGGTACAGTCCGACAAACGTGAGTTTCAGAGAAAATTTCGAACACTTCTCGATGGGATAAAAATCTGAAAAAAATCAAGTATATGGGAGGTGCTGCAAAGATGGTTTTTGTGAAATAATAATTCCAATTTGTTATCAACAAATTGAAGATAAAAATCGTTATTCAACAAATTCCCAGGCAACTTATACAATTTTTCAGAGTTTTCAATGATTACAAAAAATTCTGAAAAAATCCATACGTATTCAGAAAAATAAACGAATCATTTTAATGAAGGCAAATAGTTCAGGTGCCGGGTAATTTGTTGAATAACGAGTTTTACCTTCAATTTGTTAATGCCAAATTGGAATTATCATTTCACAAAAACAATCTTTGCTCCTCCCATATACTTGTTTTTTTTTTTTTTTTTTTTTTTTAGATTGTTATCCCATGGAGAGCCGTTCGAAATTTTCTCCGAATCTCACGTTCGGCGGGACAGAACCGCTCGGACTACCTCAAGGGGAAGTGAAATATCGCGGTCGGTAATGAAAACTGTAATGAACTTTTCTGAAGGGTGCTAATTTTGTTGAGGAAAAAGCAAATTCGAGCCGGATGCGCACGGTAATTCCGCAACCGGCCCGAATTCATTTTTTTTCTCAAAAAAATTAGCACACCGACTAAAGTTAATTCGAAAATTGCAACGATCTCTCTTGCACGCACAGCTGTTTCACTTCCCCTCAAAGCTTCCCGTCCGGCCTTGCAAACGGGGCACGCGACGAAAAGGTCATCACTTTGGGAACATGCATGAATGGGTATTTCGTCAGCGTCGTACGAAGCGTGGAAAAACGGAGGTCTATTACGTTATTCTAAATTACTAAAGTAGAGCATCGTCGATACAGGCGCCAGCTCGAGCCGAGGCGTCGACGGGGCAGCCAGCGAGCGTATGCGTCATTTAATATGTGTACGTGTGTATTTTTTTTTGTCATCATCAGCCAACATACCGGGTGAACGGAAAAGAAGTGAATTTCCGTGACGGGCCCACCGGAAGTCCAGGAACGGGTGTGTCATGCCGACGGGAAGATTACGGCGAACGTTGACCGTCTCACGTTCTGAAGAATCAAAGAGGAAGCAGGCTAGAGCACGAGGTGCGCACAAGGTGTTTTTGCGGGGTGGATGAATGGATATAAAAAAAAATACACTAAAGGAAATGGCGAGAGAGGGATTAAAGAGACAATGTGGCGAAAAAGGGATAGGGAAATAAATCAAGGGGGCGGGTAGGGGGGGGGGGGAACTCGTGGTGTCTGACGAGGGGACGCAGCGTGTGGGGTCTCGAAGGGTAGGTCGGGTTACCATTGATTTGAGAGAAAACGTGGCTCCGATAAACGACGAGTGAAATGCTTCTAAATCGTCAGCTGGCAATGCTCGATTGAACCCCAACGACCAATTACGATCCATCTTTGCCGACGGAGTTATTACTATTATTTTCATGTTTGAAGCAATATTGTTGTTAATCGAGCGTTAATTCGATACTACGATTTGATTTCACGACTTTCACAATTGCTATTGTTCGTTCGTAGTAACAAACAAATCAGATTTGAAAACCCAATATTTCGCGGATTGATAAAAATATGTATTTGTAACTCATGCGCAAAATGTGCTGCTTTTTGTGCCTGCCGAGAGTGGCACAAGTGGAGCTTTACATGCGCATGCGCACGCCAGCCCGATATTACTTCTCGCACGTTTTACGTGTAAGCGTGCGAGAAGTAAAATCGGGTCGATTTGCGCATGTGCAGCTGGCTGTACGGCGCCATAATAATCAGAGACGAAAGTAGCACTTCTGATGCATTTGTTACAAGAAATATTATCCCATACTAATACGGTATAGCGAATATTATACGAAGACTGCAAAGTGGATCGCGCTCGCCGCGCTTTACAACCTGCGTATAATGTTCGCTTTACCGCACTTGTATCGTAATCTACACGTGATCTACATTGAACGAGAATCGTCCCAAATTTAACTTCACAAGGAGTTAAAAATTGTGTTTCACGCACGCCGGAGCGTGCGTAAAACTGCAATTTTCGCACAGCGTGAAGTAAAACGACTACAAACGGCTCGAACAAGATGTCGACTGGAGCCTCGTTACGGAATGAAGGAAGAGAACAAAAAAAAAGGATTGGTATTTGGAAAACACATTGAGAGCGGTTGTGTTGTTTCATCGTCACCGGTCGGCATTGTTCCATCGATGACTTACTCGCATTCGTCGCGACGATACGATATTGCGGAGGCGGAGCTTGCTGTTGTTGTTGCTGTTGTTGCTGTTGCTGTTGTTGTTGTTGAGCCTGAGCTTGTTGGTGCTCATTTTGCTGTTGCTGTTGTCTTTGCTGCTGTTGTTGTTGTTGCTGTTGTTGCTGCTGCTGCTGCTGTTGTTGTTGCTGCTGCTGTTGTTGTTGTTGTTGTTGCTGAGTTATATTTATCGTTAACTGATGCTGAGCATGATTAAGTTGGGTCAAATGCCCGTGAGGACTTAGAGGCGGTGGCGGCTGATGATTGTGTGTATGCACGTGATTGTGATTCGGATTCTGTGGATGAGGCGATAGATGGTGTGGGCCACCGGCGCAGTGAGGCAGGAGACAGTGCATCGCTCCGACACCGACCGCAACCCCTACGGCGCCCTCTTTCGCCACACTGTACGTCGAGACCATGCTTGCCTCAAAAACGGGCTCCTCTCGTATCAAAGACGGCTATTTCCAATTTTTATAGTGGGCGATTTTTTTTTTTTTTATACTTTCTTTTTTTCTTATATTTTTCCCAAATTAGTTTATCGTCCAGGTAATTGCACTTCAATCTTTTGGTTAATTTTTTTAGTTATTATTTTTCATACGAAATAATTGATGGCGAGGACTTTTGCAGCCAATGTTTTTATTCCAATTTCTCTCGTTTGCCTCGACTTTGGGGCGATGTGCTTTTTTTTTTTTTTTTCGTTTCTCGCCACTTCAGCAGCGTCTCCATTTATCGTTGCCGTTGTCACGGCGCAACGAGCCCAGTTTCACGAGCATCGCGCGAGAGGCGCCGGATGGACGCGAAAAAAAAAAAAAAAAAGGATTCAATCCGATCCCGGAATCATCGGCTCGTCCGGTGTTATAGTCGATTTTGCGAAATTCGCACCGAGACTCGACGAGACGCTGCGGCGAGTTGTGAAGCGGCGGGGATTAGCCGAGGCCTCGTGAAACGCCTCGCCACTGACCGAAATCGATCTCTCGCCCTCGGAATGACGCTGCCACATTTTTATCCCGCTCTTTGACGCTATTGTTTCGTTCTTCCGTTGTTGCTACTGTTATTATCGTGCCTCGTCGTATCCAACACAGACGCGCGCGCACACTCCGAGAAATCGTTCGAGAATTCTTTATTTCCGCCGATCGTCGACCGCACTTCCCGACGAATCGCCCAATTCTATCCGGTTTCTCGATCCATCGTCTATCTTTGCATTGGCATTCGTTCAGATTTTTTTTTTTTTGTTTCTCTTTCACTTCGATAATTTTTTTCTATATCGTCGCACGATCCGCGTTTCGAACACGTTTCTTCCTTCTTCTCTTCTTGAATACTATTCCGCTAATGTCGGTCGTCAGACCGAGAGGCGAACTCCGGCAAGGCCTGACTCTACGCGCCACGGTCGAGATCCCGATGGAATTTACGAACGCACTCTCTCAAAAAGATATCGCGAGAAAAAAAAAACGAAAATTAAAGAAAAAAATTATGTGTCTATCGGCGAGCCACAAACGTCTCGGTATCGCGAACGGAACTACCCAAGCCGACGGGTCCGAGAGCACGTACTCGCGCTACCGTAATAATACTACCCAACACCCGAGCAGCGTGGTTGCTAGTACACCGACGGAACGAGTTATACTGTAATACTGCGCGACGCGCGAGTTTGCGCGGAGGGGGCGTACGGCACACGCGTCTCCCGTGCCAAGATCGATATTTAAGGCTCGTCCGGCGTCGCACTCAGTTCCCGGCCCTCTCGCGCCGTTCCGTGCAGTTCGAGTCCTTCATTCTTCACCTCCGCCTTCTCTGTCACTTTAAATCACCCTCTCAGTTCTTCTTCTATCTCTTTTTTTCCCGTATATAAATATATATAGATTTATATATATATATATATATGTATAATATTCTGTCTCCCGTTAAGCTAGAAGTCTGCGACGATTTGGCAGGGAAAAAACTTCACTCGCGAATATTATGTCTCAGGCGCGAAGAGACATCGGTGCGCGCACAACCCCACGCGATTATACTTTTCGAGGCTCGAAGCGCCGAGTCCCTCCCCGAGAAGCTTCGTTCGTTGCTCCCCGTTCGTCCTCGAACGGCGAAGGTGGGAGGACGCGAGAGAGAGAGAGAGCGCGCGGCCAGCCAGACAAGACAGCCGCGCACGCACCTTTTCGTCGTTTCCCTTTCGACTGCACTGTGCAGAGTTTTACACTACGCGCCGCCGCCACAGACAAGCGTGCGGCTATTTTACCCTCCCCGTCAGTGCCCGAAAAACTCCCTAGGAGCTCGAGCGCGGCGGTCGCACCGTCTGCGGCGCTGAGGGCTTCGCCATTTTGCGTCTCTATCGCTCCCTCGCACTTTCGCACTGCGCAGACGCTTTACGCATGCACGCCTTCCGACCTCGCCAATGCTGTCTGCGCGCCGGTCACTTTTTTCCCCCCTCGAGCTCTGTATATTACACTCGCGAGTTCCTTGCGTTTCGTTCCTCTCGCACGATATAATCCGTCCGTTGTATTTCCTTTACGGTGCACCGTTCGGCGCCCGACTGCACACGCGCACTGCCGGTGGCTCGAGAAACGACGGATTTTTAGTTATCTTATGTTTAGGTTTCTTTCGTTATTTTTTGATGAGAAGAAACTTGCGCTAGGTAACGAGAGTTTCGAAACTACCGATGAGTTCTCGTTGCTTCGGGTTTGTTGTTGCCTTTACCGTTCTATCTCCCTTCGGCCCGCACGAGGATGTCACGACAGACGATGGGAACGACGGAATTCGGAACGGCGTTGAGTGAGCGCCAAACTGTCTCGCGTCACGGGGGCGAGCGCAGCAACTCCGCTGCCTCGACCAATCGCGCACTGGCTAGACCGAACGGAGGAACGACGACCACGATGGCGTGCGATCCAGTCAGGGCCGTCTGATTGGCGTGGCGTGACTTTTCCTGTCACAAGAGAGGCTTCGGGACTCAAGGCTCTTCACACTGGCGCATCAACCGCCTCGGCGTATGATTTATTCGTCATGCTAAGGCGGAACGTTTCGTTTCACGCTGACAGAACGAGTGTCGCGTGTTTCTTTTCTTTTTTTAATGGACGGTGAACTTTCGCCGACACCTGACCAGCACAACTTCTTCGATCGCGAGACTCTTTAGCTCACGTGACGTTTATCGTGCTTTACGCTAGTCCTATAAACTCTATCTAGATCGGGCACTCTCGTCGCCTTGTCTTGTACGAAAACTCTTCCAGTTTCGAATTCTATTGGGTTTTTTTTTTTAAACAGGTGATTTAGGATATTTATTGTCGAGGCTTTTTTTCGAAGCACTCAACCTGACCAGCACAATTTCGAGGCGACTGCTCGATTCACATGGTGGCCGTCTTCCCCCTCCATTCCCGCATCGTTACACACGAGACAACATAGGATTCCCTCCTTTCGTCGCACTTACGCCGCTGCCGAAAACGATAGCCGCGGATTATTCAGGGCCGAAGACGACTTTCACTCGGCCGCGGCCTTTATACTCGCGACGATGATCGGGAGACGCGGTCTTTTTTTTTTATAATAAACTTTTCGCCCTCGCCATGCTCTCGGGAACGGGGCGGTGGGGAGAGGCGAGCTGTGTTGTGTGTAGTGCGGATGAAGATCGGGGCGCGTATATGCGAGAAACGGCGCGACTGCGAGAGATGCAGGCCAGCCCGCCGGACAGCCAGCCAACCACGTTCCTCCTCTCTCGAGCCTCGAGAGTCCTTCCACGACCTACGAACCGCTCTCTCGACCCGCCGACTCGCCGCCCCCTACCAACGCGCTCGTAAAACCACCGAGATTCAGGGGCGTACGCTTCTCGTCGGGCTACTTTTCACGCTTATCAAATTAACGTTGTAACTTTGCCATCTCGCAGATGAAACCGTTTCATCGATATTTTTTTTTTTAATCAAATTATTTTTATGAATACAAATATGATGTAGGACGACGCTGTGATGTCATCGGTAGATCAATGAAAATACACGACTTCACGGAGTGCCGGTACGGTGACCCGTTAGCGTGTCCTTGAGAAGAATATTCTTTAATATTTATTATACGCGCTGGCTCCTCAGACGATTAATAATCATCGGAGCCTTTCAGGTTGCGTACAGTATTTGTTACAAAGTTAACTGCCTAATTCTGTGGTAATAGAAAATCAAAAATAAAAATAGATTTCCTGTCAAGGTCAATACTTAGTATGTAAACTAGCGTCGGAAGTAAAATAAAAAAATTAAAATGTATATATATTTTGTTTTTGCCCATTCCAAAAAAATAAAAACATTCCTTAGCGCGCTGACGCGGCTGCCGGGATAGTTTGGTATTTACAATACACATTGAGTCTCGTAACCATCATCCGATTGGATAAGTGATCGTTGCCATGCCCGATAATTAATACATCACCGGCAGTCGGATTCGCTGTGCCTCGTGGGCCATTAAAGACCAAACGAGCGACACGTCCAGTTGGAACGAAGTCAATTTAAGACCACGGTCACGTGCGTGCTAACCGCGTGCGTGTTCGCCGCCGCAGCTGCCCTCGGTCATTGTCGAGGAAAGAAAAAAAAAAAAACAAAACAAAAAAGGAGCGCACGTGATACGGCCCTGATCGACGGCAGTCAAATGTTTAAAGCGATCCGAAGACGAGGTGGCCGTACCTCTCGAACAGAGTGCAATACACGTTGCCCCCCCCTTGCCGATGACCACTTCTCTGGCGATAAAACTTGGCGCATTGCGCATGCGCGTAATTTCCTGAACGATCTGCGGTCTGAAATACAGGTGCAGGTAGAGAAAAATAAGGAAGAGGGACGGGAAAATATCAACTTTGACTTGGAAATAAAATGTATCAGGTGTATTCACGTATGCGGATTACGTAAACTTGTTACTGCATTATATCGATTTCTTCTCCCAGCTAACACGAATAATGACGTAGGGTTATTTTTAATAGTAATAATTGTATTTATTGCCAGTATTTTGCATGGTACGGACAATGATACGTTTAGAAGATTATTTACAGTTTATATTTACATTAGATTTCTTATATTTACGTTGCCAACAGGCCATCGACCTAAGCCCGTCAGCTATGTTATTTTTTATTTTATTTTTTCAATTCCACGGTCCCGAAAATAATAGTACATTACAATACTAGTGCAATAAAACGTTTTCTGACGAGTGTGAGTTTGCACGAGTTAAGAAAACGTTTTTCGCACGAGTATTGTACAAAATTTTATTTCCAGAGCTGTGAAAATTGGGGTTTTGCGCAAAACTAATTTTGCACGCTGTGCTAGTGAAGCCCGGTGGTCAAGGTCACACGATTGTCTCCATCTCCGTCGAGAGATGATATTCGCGACGTGAACAATAAAAAAGTATTATTCACATTTGACAGTTTCTCATAGAGGATTCGAATTATATCGTTAATCGAATGCCACGTGTACATGTGATAATAAAAGATTACGAAAGACGTTAAATATTTAATTTTCGACGATTATATTCGTTTACAATTTCTTTACGATCAAGGAGGATCGAGCGTTACAACGTTATCAAGAAAAGTATGCTGATTTTTTTAAACGCATTTATAAGAACGGTCTAAGTATAAGTGCGAAGTTTGAATGCGTTCGTCTTCACCGTTTTCGAGATTTTTTTTTTTTTAATTTCCACCATTTGACATTGATTCTTATGGCAGATTGAAAATAAGCGATGAATTTTAATGTTTCCAGGGTAGTTCATGGGGAAACGTTGCAAACAAATTATTGAAAACTGTAAAGAATATTGTCACGAAACTCTGCATAAGAGTGTAAACACTTGTTCTTCACCGTTAGTTAACGATAAGCAATTACATGGAACTTTACAGCTTCATCTCGGCATGCTTGGCACGTGCGAGTGAGAGGCCGCATGGCGGACCTCTCACTCGCACACGACCTGCCCCGCACCTTGCGCACCACCGAGCCTATCCCCTCCGAGTCTCGCGCTCGACCCTCCTTCACTGCAAAGGTGACAATGTGACACAATGTATTTTTTTTCCCGTATAATAAAACGTTCGATTTTCGTTCTTCCGACATATTGTTCGATCGATACATAGCGTGGCGATACAATACAATACCGAAGATCGATCTTTTTTTATGATCCGACATCTCTACCGGGAGTGTCTCTGCCCACTCGCACGCGTTCGCGTACGCTGGCCGGAAGGGGGGAGGGGGGGGGGCGAAGAGACACCGGGTTGTAGCGCAGAATAACCCAGTTTCGCGCGCGTTGCACCGGGACCGAGGCACAGGCTGCACAGCGTACAGGAGGGTTTATAACAGTGAGTCGGAGGGAGAATGGCGCGCGCGGTCGAGGGTCGATCGATAACTATATGCACTGCTCCCCTGCGCTACGGCACTGCCCACAACCTAGATTCTTCGCTCATCTAGGATAGGTGGCTCGGCGCGCGGCGGGGTGCATAGGATAAACGGGGAAGGGGGTTGGCCTGACCCACTTTAATGTCCAACATTCGCCGAGGGCTTCACCGTTCGAAGGGACTCTCTTCCCGCTTCCGCATCCATCGGCCACATCGCAGCGAGTGGGAAAAAAAAGTGCCCCGATTTTTTCCCCGATTCGTGACTCGTCGGGTAATCATTTTTTTTTTCCCGAGCAACGTTCCACCTGAGCGCACCGGTGCGATCGGCTGGTCGAGGAAACCCGAACAGTAATGGCAATCAATTAGAAGGAAGATTGTACATTTTTAAAAATAAAAATTTTGTAGAGAGAAATAAAGATTATGTATAAAAATAAAAAAAATTATTTATAAGCGGCGGACCGACAGCGGTGGATGCGCGGTTGGCGCACGGCTCTGGTGGTCCCCCAAGTCAAGCTGATTCGTTCGCGGTCAGTACTTGGATGGGTGACCGCTTAGCCGTGCGCTAGCTGGCGCATCGACCGTTGAGCGGAAGGCGCTTTCTTCTGAGACTTTGGTGTTTCTGCACTTTACTCAAGTGCAAAAATACCAGTGGATCAGTAGAATATGGCCGTCTGTACCGGCACGGGTTTTCCGTAGTTTCCCCGTGTCCCCGGCAAATGCGGTACAGTGTAGCTAAGTCGGCTACGGACGCACTGGAAGTTAGGTAGCTTAGCTGAGTGCGGGTAGGGAGTGCTAGGGGGGAATCGGGATGGGGTTCCGTAAAAACCCGACAAGGGTATACGGTGGAATTGGAACAACAAATATACAAGTTGCATGTGTTTTGAGCCGGAATGGGCCGCTTAAAGCCAATGGAGTTGGTAAAAAATCGATACCTCGAAAAAAAATATTTGGCCATTTTGAAAGTGGAAAAATGAGAAGGGGTAACCCATACAATTTTTCGACAAAAATGGAATTTTTTCTAAAAAATTTTTTAGAATTTTTTCTTTACTGAAATCGGTTGGTAAATGTGCCACTTGAAAAGAATGGCGAAGGTTTTAATTCGATATCTCGAAATTTTTTGAAAAAAAGTGCCGTTTCGCAAAATTTAACATAGGATTCCCTATGCTGGAAATGGTGAATTTTTTAAATTTCGAAAAAAATACAAGTTGCATGTGTTTTGAGCCGGAATGGGCCACTTAAAGCCAATGGAGTTGGTAAAAAATCGATACCTCGAAAAAAAATATAAAAGAAACTCTCGGAACGCCGTCATTAACGAGTTTCCTCCGCCCGTAAAAGCGATGACCCAAAAGTGTACATTAAGCGTCGGCAATTCTCAACATCAACTGGGCTAATGCGTGTTCGATGAATTAGCCGTATTTCGAAACAGGGACAAAAGAAGAGAACAAAACAAAGAAAATCGGAATTTTCCCTTGGCCAGTAGAGCGTGTAGGCGTCGAACAAAAAATAAAGCGATTTGGGGTACGCGCGTACGGAGTTCATTAGCTGGGATCCCTCGTCCGGAGAAGAAGGAGTTGGGTGACCGGGTAGACCAGCGTGGAAAGGGAAAGGATGTACGGAGCGCGCGAGAGGAAGAGAAACAGAGAGAAAGAGAGAGGACGAAAGGTGGAGCCGAGGCGAGATAGCGACTCCTCGACTTAAATTCGTACGACCGAGAGGACCGTGAAGAGGGGCGGGGGGGGAGGAGGGGGGTGCGCGCGAAAAGCCGGTGTGCGCAGCTAGACGCATTCGACGCAGGCACTTATAACCTCGGGCAACCTTCGCGTCGGACTCGCGCGGCTCAGACAACACCGGACCAGACGACGAGGCCCGCAGACGCCGACGGTTGAGACGAGATCGCGTTCAAAGTCCTCTAAGAAAAATAAGGAAGGAGAATAAAGAAAGAATGAGGCATAGCCGCGGTTGTATACATTGTTCAAATGAATGTTTGTCGAAAGGCTCGACCCGAAAGGGGACGCTGATACGAGAAACGAAAATCCGACCCTAGGCGAACCGAACTAACCAAAGATTTTTTTCAATATCGTAGATATCGTACAATGAGTTCGTAAACTTAGTCGACGCTATCTGTATATGTAATCACTCGTCCGTCCACGAACGATTTTTCAAAAATATAAACATTTCGAGTGTGTGGATCGAGTTTCGTGTAAGGCAGGGCGATAATGTGAAGTCGCTAGCGCAGCGCGACGGCGCCGGTGCTGTGCTCGAATAGTAGATACATGTATATTGTAAGGAACAGCGAGACGACGATTGACTGAGAGAAATTGGACAGATTACTGTAATAGCTCGGGGTATGACAAACGACGAAGGTACAGATTATCAATCCGGCTTTCAGCGAAGGAACGTTTCGCTGTTCGTACTTGGGATTTTATCTTTTGTTTATTTATTTATACGAACGAGCCGAGCCCAATTACAAGGAAGAGCAGGCTTTTGTGCCGAAACGACCATATAGCGAATGTATTTTCGCGTACAATCAATCCCAATTATGAATACACTATTAATGGAAAGTGCAATGAATAGAGAATTAATAATACGAGTACCGAATAGAAATACTGATAGTAATCGGTGTTCTTCATCTCACAGCATTTCAACTTCGGAAATGTCGCCGAGATAAATAGTTGTGACTATAATTAACAGTATCCGCCCCAAAACGAAATACGCGTACTGTTGATTTCGCTCGGTCCTAACAATACATTATATTTAGCCCAGTAAATTTAGTGCGCGCTATCCGTATACATAATCACTCGTCTCTACACAAACGATTTTTATTACGAACATTTCGACTTTGTGGATCGAGTCTTTTTTTTCGCGAGTGACGAAGTGAACTCGCCAGCGCAGTGCAACGGCGCCAGGACTGTCCTTGAATAGCAGATATATATGCATGTATATAGAGAGTACATCAACACGAACGGCAGTGGGTGGCCTCATGGCACAGGTCATCAGTTCTCTCGCGTGGACGCGCCAGTAGCGCGCCTTACTTACATCGTGTAAAAAATAATTGTTAAATACATTCTCCGAACGAAAATGAATTCTGACGACCTATAGAGCACGAAAGAGCTGACGAGAATGGTCAATGTCTCGGCGAGGCTTTTTTTTGTATACACATATATATATATGTATTTTTTTTTGTAATTCGAAGCTCTTTGTAATGAGAGCGGCCTGGCATGTCTGTGACCTTGAGAACAGTGAAGCACTGTTTCAACGACTTTTCCCGTCGAGCAGGCAGGGAGGCAGGCAGGGCAGAGTCGGTGACCGGCGGATAGGACCCCGCCGTCGCCGGAGAGAGCTCCGCTACCCTTTGTGTGGCGGGGTATTCGCACCTCCCCCCCCCCTCCCCTCCCCCCTCCTGCCGGTCGGCAGTCGCGCCGACTTTCTCCTTTCGCCTTTCTCCTTTTCCTCCCTTTACGCGTGAGGCTCTCGGTGGCATCGCCTATCGCGACGGTGAGAGAAAAGAAAATATAAATCGGGAAGAGAGGCAATGAAGGCAGACACGGGAGAAAGAGAGAAGGTAACGTCTCTTCGGCGCGAACGGAAGACGAACGGATCGATATTTACCGGCCTTCCACGAACAACGGGCAACGACCCAACCACACGCTGTGTGCGTCTTCGTCCGCGACGTTCCTCGTTCGTTCGAACGAGCGAAACTTCCCCCCCTCCCTGCCCCTCCAGCCCGATTCTTGTTTTCCCTCTATCCGGCCTCTCCGGCTACCCTCCTAGCGGACAGAAAACACGAGCACGAGACACGCCGCTACTCAACGAGTCGCGGAGAATTTCTTTCTCTCGGAGGTTCTTTTCTTCGGTCCCTCGGGGAATCTCGGGTCGACTCGACTCGCCAATCGCTTTCCCATGAATTCCGTATAAGAAATTCCTAAATCGGTCTCGACGACTCTATTTTTATTGATATATATATAGATCTTTCGGTAGCTTTTTGTTACTTTTAAAAAAATTAAAATTTCGGAAAAATTGTCGACACGGCATGTAAAAGTGGTCAGGCGATAGCCCATAAACGACTAATGTCTTTCAGCATCTTCGAAAAATGTAGAAGTGGACGTCGGCCCACTGCGGCTCAAATCTTAAAAAATGTTATACGTGACTCATGATTTATCGGAACTCTTTCAGATTTTAATAAAATCGTTTTCTGAATTATGAATAATAAACAATCTGAAAAAATTAAAAAATTAAAGCTGAGTTCTTTTGAGAGTTAGTTCAATCGTGTAAAAAATCGTGGGCCAAATCCAAGATGTGAAGAGTCAGACCCGAATCGATTTGGTGGTATGGAATACCTCACATATATATACATATATAATCCTTTTTTCAATCTCTGGACGAGACGGAAGGCACGGAGGTTTTTCTTAGAGAACAAAGGGAACTTTTGTGGCTGCAGCGTCGGGGAATTCGGACGGGAGAGAAGTAGGTTTTTATTTATTTTTACGTTTTTTAACGAGAGTTCGTTACTCCGAGTGTTATTTATCCTTCGATCCGAAACGGACTGAGCGACTGGAACACGTGAGACATTTCGTTCGAAGACCTAAAGCCTTAATTCCGAGAATCGCTCGATCGAGAGTGTAACAGACTTCTGTGATCTCTCCGCTGCGCGCGGAGCAGGTACATCTCGTCTACATACCGCGCAACGTCATCAGTCGCGAAGTTTACGAACAAAAGTCGTCGGTACGCCGATGAATGAAAGCGATGCGGCCGCTCGTCGAACCGACGATTCGCCACACTGACTCCTCGCTACGTGAGCTATAGCCGGTGTCTTCTAGTCGGGCTCGCGACTACTCGGGATTACTCGGGATCATCCTTCGTACGACGCGAACGGTGAGAGCGGCTCGAGCGGACACTCCAGAGACTCGCTCCTCGAGTGCACGTCCGTACCGTCGGTAAAGTAGATTTCTACCACCGCGTTTTCGTCGCTATCGTTCCAATCATTTTTTATTTCTCTCGTCTCCAATCGCACAATTTTTCGTCTCATCCAAATAACGAAATACGTTACCCGAGCCACATGAAAAAAATTCAATAAGTATCGGGTAATAGGAATAAAAATAAATAAGGAAAAAGTTTTTTTTTTTTCTTGCCTCTGACCGCACAATTTTCTCGTCTCGTCCAAATAAAGAAATACGTTATTTGGGCGGCATAAAAAAATGCAATACGTGTTGGGTAATAAAAATGAATAACGAAGAACAGATTTCTTTATTTATGAATGAAATGAAAAAAAAAACATCGAACTTGTGTGGGAAATAAATACAACGTTCCGTACCGAACGCAAAAAGCTTGGAACGACTCGATCGATTTATCACCGATATGAATTATTTCCATCATATAAAATCCATCGTAATGTTCTCGATTCCGGTAAAGCCGATAAAGGGAAGTACTGTGTACGTTGGTCGTGTTACAAATCTACCGATATAAACCAGCGACGGCGGCCACGGCGGTCGCAGCAAGCAAGCCGTTTGCTTAGCTAGCTAGTCGGAATGAGGCCAAGGCGGAAGTCGCCAATTCTACTGACCGACCTGTTAACATCCGCGCGATCACTCTCCGTTATTGTTTTTCGCCCATAGCGAGCCGACGAGCGATCGAGTAAAAGTAATCATTTTTTTTTTTAAATTTATTCATCAGATTTTTTGCCGCTGTCGAGAGATTTTTTTTTTTTCTTCGTACTTAAGAGGAACAAATTGTAATTCCACGGAGAGGTTTTGTAAAGGTCGAACGTCGCCGGCGAGGACGAGAGGGTTGCTCAGCTGCTTTCACTCGCTGCTCTTGCCCGTCTCGGGTAACACTTGTGTACGGTCACGCAACTGTATATCCATCTATCCGGGTTTAATAATCGCCGAGGAATTGCGAGACAACACGCGCTCTCGCGGATCCGTGTTTTGTCCGGGAATTAATTGTTACGAAACGTTGCCGAGCTCAAGGGACACGATTAATTCAATGGGAACAAAAAAAGCTTGCAGAATGCGCGCGATACTTCGGGATAAAATTAAAATTTCGCAACGAATAGTAAAGAAAAAATTCTTAAAATCGTTAAGTTGTCGGAGCGATGAAAATTAACTGTTAAACATTTTAAGGAAACTTGCAAGATCGGTCCTTCGCGGGATGTCCGTGATATTTTAATTGGAATGTATTTGTTGCGTTTAAAGATTAGAATGTAAATTTATATATTATTATTTTCTACAAAAAATTTAATTTAATTAAAAATGGAATAATCTGATTGTTTTGTGCAGGAGTGAAATTTGCACGACACAGCTGATGGAGAATCCGTAGATGATAAAAAAAATCTTAAACAAGCTACCTTTTCAGAGCAATGAAAATTTAGTATTATTTTTAAGAAACCTGCAACATCGGCGCTTCACAAGCCATGCGGAATATTTAAATGAAAATGTAATTAGAAGGTTCATTGCATTTTGAAGTTAGAATGTAAATTAATAAAGTATTATATTCAACAAAAAATTCAATTAAAAAAATATATACATATATATATATATATCCGATCGTTTCCGCAGAAATCAAAGGGACACGGACACAGCTGACGGAGAAATCCGTGGACCGAAAGAAAAAAGATTGGAAATTATGAAAAAAGGTGTGGAACGCGCCCGATGCACTCGCCTATACGGAGAACCGCGAGGCACACACACGCGTCGGGATTGCGGATAGAGGCGCACGGGACTATGGCATTCCTAACGGTATTCTACGCTCGCGGTTTCTTGAATGGTTCTGTGTTTCCCTCTTCTTTCACGAAGCGCAGTCTCTTCCCCCGGCCAACATCTGATATCCGAGATAGGCTTTTCATCCTACGAGTTTATCGACCGGGTCGTTTTTCCGGTCGATAATTTTTTGTTCACTTAATCGATTCGCATTCAGCACGACGGTAATAATCCCGCTAAATATCACGATAGTCCTCGCGGTTGACTTTCTATAAAGCCGGACGTAGAAAATAAAAGGAATAAACAAAAAGAAAAATAAAGCCGGTTCACCTGAATGACCAGCGGTCTCCGCGATGCGCGCGCACGCGCTCTCGCACCGCGCATGCGCGGAGCGATAAATGTCACAACGCACGCACGCGAGCCGTACAAATAATCGCTCTACGCAAGGTTTCTTCTGCGCGGTTAGACAAGGATCTCGCGAACAGATGGAGTCCGCGACGAGCGTTGCTCGACTCTCCGCTCGCACGTAGGCACCGCTCGAAGAGTTGCAGCGACGGAAGCCGCTGAGAGAGAAGTGTAATTAATCCGAGCGCGTACCAGGCGCGTACACCGTGGATATTGCGATCTACCTGCGTAGAAATTTACGAGCGGAATAACGGCGACACGGTGGATCGCTCGGGTAATTAATATAGTCGAGGGCGTTGTGCGCCGGCTAATTGCGGATAGAAGAAATAATTTATATGTGTGCGTATAAGAAGAAGCGGAAACCGGGAGAAACCGAGAGGATCTCGCGCGAGCCGGCGCCCCCTCTGCCGGATCCTTCCGGTACTACCGGCACACGATAGATATACGCGCCTCGCCCGAGGCGTCGCCGGAGGGTCGTCACGCCAGTTATACGCTAATTGCTGCTTAATCCCTTGACCACTTAGCTCCGCACAACGGAAGAGTTCCGAAGCTGCGGCCACAATATTGTTTTTAAATGTAACGAAGAAGAAAAAAATCATTCACCAAAACAGCGCCGATCCTTGTCCGTTTCAAATCTTAAGAACCCGAAATATATATTCGAGGCTCATACGATGTGATTATCGGGAAAGGTTTTTTTTCCAGTTTTCTTGTTTTGAACAATTTGTTTTTTTAGTGAAAATGTACTCATGCCTCTCAAGGTGTATGTGCGTGAATCAAACAATAATAATCGCGCGTTTTTTTTTTTTTTTTTTTTTTTGCGGAGTCAATTCGCTAAAAATATACCACGAAAATCACGAAGAGATAAGGTGCGTCGACGGGTATTCGTCGTAAAAATCGCATGTTTGTTTTCGGAATGATTTCGTCAAAAAATTTACCACGATACTGACTATGGTAATAGCCATCCCTTCAGTCGCTGAGCAAATAGATATTTCTAACGGTTTGAGTTTCGTGACTCGCCGAGAGTAAAAAACAATTGTGTTATCGAAGTAAAAATCACGAGGGGGACGAGGTGTGTCGACGAGTATTTTCTCTCTATCGAGATAACGGCAGAGCAGCGACGGCCGATGTCCGCGTCTTGGCTCGTATACTGGTGCGCCGCATTGCCGACAAGGTCGCGCAAGTGGAGCAACCGTCAGAAGCGACGAGCGTGCGATTCGGCCGCACATTCTGTTCGGCGAATAATAAATCGTATCGAAAGAAGCAACGGAACGGTGGTTATAATGCAAAAGCAGAGGAGCGAGATTAGCCGCGAGAGCTCGATCGGCCCGTTTATCGAGAGTACCGGCGTACCTCGTCCGGAAAAACACATTTCTCGACCGGGTGTTTTTACTTCAACAAGGGAATCGAGCGAGCGGGGCAACGAGCGCGACGGAGAATTAGGATGTGAATTCAGAGAAGAAAAATTGATAAATCAGCCGAAATTAAATAATTTTTGCGAGCTTTTATTTTTCGGTCGACTTTGTATAGACTCTGAGGTAAAAAAAAAAAAAAAAAAAACAAAGAAAATGTTTACACATAATTTGGAAACCGACTCGTAATTAATAACACTTTTTTTTGTTTGCTTTCTCACAGAGGAAGTTTTGTTATGGTGAAAAAAAAAGTTGAAAATTGAAATATTCATATCGCTTTTTCATAATGTTCCTTTATTGCCGAAACTTCCTCCGAGGAAGCCAAAAGTACAGACAATGCTTCCTCGTAGAAGAAGCTTTGCGAATAAAGGAACATTATGAGAAAGTGATATGCAAATTTATATTTTTTTTTGTTAGTAATTTGTCCAAAAACGATTAAAAATCCGAACTTAATAAAAAAAAAGAAAAAGTCGTTTCCTAATTTAGTGGTAAGGATGACTCGAGAAGAGAAATAACAATAATTACTACGCTAGTGCAGAATCGATTAGGGACGAGACTAACTAACAGGCGAAACAGGCGAACGGACTGCTAGGAGGCAAACTGTTGCGGCGACAAAACGAAGAACGAGACGACGCGGAGGGGAGAGGAAGTGAAGTGCGAGGTTCAAGTCGAGCGTATCGTAACCGTAAAGCCGTCGTCCGAGGCGACGACGTGAAATGAAGTGAAGTACGGTTAGTTTCTCCCCGGATGTAAGCTGGCCTCCTTCTCCGAGAAGGCGCGCGCGCGCGCTGGTCGGCGAGTGTTCGCAGCGTCTCGAAGGCAACGACGGCGCGGCGGGGACGAACAACGACAACGGCCTTGCTCGGAATGTGCAGCCGAGCTCCGGGCTTTTCCGTCGTCTTCGGACGCGCCCGTCGGGACGAGATCCCACTTAAGGGTATACGTCACAGATCGCCGTTTCTCAATGGTGGGGGGTGATGGGGGACATTTTGCTAGCAATGATTGAGGCCCATGTATCTATTCGTATGCAGGTTCGAAGCTCCTTCAACTTGTTAAATCCTGAAAATATGTGGGCACACCTCGATTTTATTTTTTAACGCGTCCGTAATAATGTGGTAATGTTATTTTCGAAACAAAATAAGCCAACCGAAGGAGAAGCTCCGATGATCCCATGTTCTTGTATCTTTTTTTTGTCTGTTTTTTTGCCTATTTTGTAATTAATTTAACCCAACGTAAATTATCTACGTTATTCGTTCGTAACTATTTATGAATTTTATCTTGTACTTGTTCTAAAGCCAGAAGAGAACACATGTAATGACACACAAAGTCATATAGCTATTGAAATGTTCTATTTTGATATATCTGTAAAAGGAGCAATGCGTCAATAAATTATCAATATCAAAAATAATATATAATATATATATATATATATTTATCATCGCCACCCCATCGTATTCTCGAGCGCCGTTCCCGCCAGTCTAAAGCGACCGCTTGCGTATGCACGCTTCCACTGTGTAGAGACATCGACTTGGAAACAAATCTTGAGAAAATTCTGTTTAGCTTCGACCCGTCGAGTTATTTTGCTCGTTGTTCCTACAACGAGAACGCATATCCGTGGCGAACCGCATACTATATATATATATATATACTCTATATTCCTCAGGACACGAATAAACCAACACTATTCTATTCTATACTTAATGTAGCCAGCAAACGATACGCCCCGTTATTGTCCGAAAGGTCGACGAAAGTCCGAAACTTGTCAGTACCGAGCAATAACGAGTACATTGTTGAATGAAAGTTGCGAAGACAGCCGAGCGACTTCTGAAAGGATAATGTGCTTTCCCATTCGTCGGCAACGTTCACTCGTCGGGCGGGCACGTCGTTACGGTAAATCTGCATGAGAATCGACGTTGTACGCTTTATAAGCCGATCTGTATCACTCTCACGCAGGGCGTCGACATCTACGCCTCGTTTCCTCTCTCTCCTCGACCGCAAAGAGTAACGCCGGGGAAAGAGAGATATATATACAACTGTACGGTGTGAACGCGTACGCGCTCTCTCGGCTCGGCGACCTTGACTACCCATCGATCAAACTAAGTTAAAAATAATACTGCCAGGCCGCACCGACGGCGACGCATCGATATACTTCCGGCTTATTCCAGCGCCTGCATCGCGAATCCAATTTTATCCGGGGACTAGACACCTTATTGTAAGACATGGTGGTTAATGTGTACAACCGTCTCGCTCGCGTGGTAAAAGAGAAAAGTGTAAATGAAGGAAGAAAAAGAAAATTGTTTTTTTCTGCGTCCGCCATTTTTCTTTTCGCTCAGCTGTTCGGGGTCCCGAAACGGCAGCCATTGCAGGTTTCGTTACCGGCAGCGCTGTCTCGCGTGAAATGTGCCCCGCTGTAAAAGGAGAACAATCGTTCGACCTCGCGTTTCACCGGGGGTGTTGCCGAGTCCCGATAACAACTTTCGTCGAAATGCCGTTACACTTCCGGCTTATTCCACTGCCCGCATCACGAACCCAATTTTAATAGCAGTCTACACGCCTGGATCTAAATATCATGTTTATAGCCCTCTCGCTCACACGGTAACACAGAAAAACTGTAAATTGAGGAGGAAAAATTGAATTGTATTTCTGTTTTTCCGCCATTTTTCTTTTTTGTCAGCTGTTCATCGTCCCAAAACGACATGCGTTACAGGTTTCTTTACCGACAGCCGTGCGTCGCATAAAACGTCTCCCGCTGTAAAAGGAGAACAATCATTCGACCTAACGTTTCACCTGGGGGTGTTGCTACGGTACTCCCGATAACAACTTTCGCCGAAATGCCGTTATTATCATCGGAGAAAAATACAGCGAAGCCATACCGGACGGCGACAGAGGAGATAAGGGAAAGTTAGACGAGAATTGGCGATCGGGCGTACCGCGAATCTGTCCCAGCCTCGGAGTGAAAATTTAAACTGGTACTCGGATCGTTTCATCGATTATAATTTTTTTTATATTCACCGAGAAGGGGGTAACGACATTATCGAGCGTAAGCCTTTCACTTCGAGAGTCAATCTCAATTCGATACGAGCTTTACGGTGGACGAGTCCGAGAAGTTAAGAAGACCGTCCGCGATTATCGAGGACGACACGGGTTGATAACTATATCGAGAACGTCGAAGTTTTATTAGCGGCTCGAGCATCGAGTCTAGCGACGAGACCTCCGCACGTGCCGTCCTCGTTGACAGTCTCGTACTTTTACCTTCTTCCACTCATTCGCTCCGTACCCGTGCCACAACGGAATAGCTCACTTCCTCCTTGCCATTGGCGCAAAACTGCGGGTCCGTCGAGAATCGACTATCGCACGAAAAAACATTGGACTCGTACGAAGCCTCCGTGGCTGCGAGCCACGAGCTCTCCGGCGAGTGTGGCGCCATCTCGCGGCCGCGCAGCGAGGCGAACTCAAAAACTTTTCGTCCGAACGCCGCAGCGTTCGATAAAACAACGGCGATAAAGGTCAATGTTCCTTGCCGATTAAAGAGAGGTCCGCTGCTCAAGTAAATAAATAAATAAATGGGAACTTTAAAGTCTGGAGAAACAACTCTAAGATCGCTGAATTGTTCGAATCAAAGTTTAAGGATGCATAAAAAAATTATTAAAAATCGTATCTAGAGAGTTCGAAAAACATTGTTACGATTGAAATAAAGTCCAGAGGTTGGAAGAGCGTAAGGCGGAATAATACGCTCATCCAGCACTCCAACGATGCACGATACTACTGACATTTTGAAAAACGTTCGACTTCCCCCCCCCCCCCCCCCCCTCCCCCTCCCACGCCGCTCTATCGCTCTGGCATTCTCAGCAGTCGCGGTGGAGATGTGGAAACGAAGAGAGAGAAAGAGGCAAAATATACATATGGAAGATATAGCCAGCCCCTTTCGCGAGGTTGGAAGAATCAACTCACCTATCACCGACATGCCGCTGGTGACCCGAGAATCGAGTGTCCCGCGTCGTTATTCGTTAAATCTTCCAACTTCTCCACGGCCGTTTTTTTTTTTTATTATTTATGTTACAGTAATATTATTTATCTCAGCAACGAAGTGACACGAAATTCATTTTAAAGTACGAACGGGCACTCGGCTATGTCCGGGCTCGTTCGGCGACGATCGTGCGGGACTTTAACCGTCATGCGAATTCACCGGGCTGCGCACACACGTGTTCTCCTTCTCTAGCACGACACAATATTTTTTATTTTCTCTTTAACCGCGACCGTAAAGACGAATGAAATTAATCTTCTTTTCTTTACTCAAACTTTCTGTTAATTTTTATTAGTAGAATGTCGAACGAAAGAAAAAAAAAAATTGCACTTTTCCGCGAAAACATGCGATTCTCGCCCGAAGCGGCAGCCAAACGGGAGAACAAGTGGACTCGTTCTCTCGCGTTCTTTGGTTGCGAAATTTTCGCCTCAGTAGCACTGCATTCTCTCTGCGTCGAGAGCTCGCGGAGAGCTCGGTGGAAAGACACACTCAGGGTCCGGTGCCCACCGACGAAATTATATAACCCCGCGCGCGCGGGGGCCCTCGAGGGAGGGAAGAGGAAGCGGAGCGAGACACGCTTATTCGCCAGCACCGTTGAGCGGAGCGGGACGGACGGCGCGGAGGACCGTGATTTTTCGATCGGTAAAACAGATGTACGAGAGAGACGGGGTCGGGTGCTGCCGCTCTCCGTTACGCGACACGAGTCTTTCTTTGCGCGAGATCACCAACCCGTTTAGTTTCACACACGTTTTATGCACATCCTTCCCACTCCGACCCCGCAAGATTGTCCCTCGATCAATCTAATCTAACCGAAAACCGACACTTGTTCAGTTTTCTATCGTCGTTCGAATTGTTTTCGTTTTTTTTTTTTTTTTTTTTTTCAGTTTCTTGTATAGTGTTTGATCGAAGCGTGGAGTTGCGAGTTGTCACGGGACCGGCTGCTCCGGTACTACTCGACAAATCTTCCTCGACTACAGCCCGTAGTACTCTCTCTCCGCTATTGCAACTGTTATGTTGCTGCTGCTATCTACCGTCACCGCTCCGTATATATAGCTATACGGGTGGTACAGCGCTACACCGGCTATAGCCTTTCCGACGACGATTATACGAGGCTATAGTCTTCCTCTTGGCGTTGGGCCGTGTGTCAACGACGTGTGCACCACCAACGGATAGCGAGCAGCTACGCACGCGGTTCAACCATATGCTCGTCTATATCCCTGCCACTCGGGTCACCTCGTCACCGTCACGACTTTGAGCCCTCTCGCTCGCTCTCTCTTTCTCTCTCTCTCTCTCTACCCGAGTCTCCGGTATTTATCGATACGTCACATCGACCACAGTCGTTGAAAAATGTCAAATAAAAAAATTAGAAATAACCAAAAAGTAGTTTTCGAAATTAAAAAAATTATATTTTTTCAAAATAAAAAAATTGTATTTTCTCGAAATAAAAAGATGATACTTTGTTTGAAATAAAAACGTATTAATTGAATGAGAGGACGAGCTGAAGTGCGGTGCGAGAGCCCGGTCACGCTGCTTCGGATCAGCAGATTTCTTTTCGTCTTCTCTCGGCGCAGCCGGTTACGAGATGCGATCTCGTCAGCGGCGCTGTCGCGTGCCACAAAATTTCGTACACGCTGTGCCGCGTGTCGTTTTTTTTTGGCTAGCTCGCGTGTGCCAACGCTCCGGCGAACTATTCAAATTTTTTTTTTACGAATGCGTATATATATATATACACGTGACAACAGCAAAGTGTATCGAGACCGTTGCACGTTTTGTTCTTATACCTCGATTAACGTTTGCAATAGTTTGTCGTCTTTTATTATTCAGTCCCTCGTCCGAATTTATAACTCACTGAATTTTTATTAGGGGAGGGTGTTTATTGTTGCAATGTATCGTGGTGGGGAGGGGAGGGTGTTTATTGTTGCAATGTATCGTCGAAAAACTTGCACGGGGAGTAACGACGAGAGAGCTCGAGGAAAACGTGTGTACAGCCGTGTGGCTTGATTGCCACATGTACATGGACTACGTGCGACCACCAGTCGGCCGAAAGACGCGGTCGGCAAGCTTCGCGAACGCTCGGCGAAAAGCCGAACTGTGCCGGGTCCCCCCCCCCCCCCTCTCGCCCACCCGGCAGCGAACTCTCCATCGCCGGTCGCGCCAGCCGTCTTCGTTCCGCGCATTTTCCATCTCATTCCCGCTAAAGCCGAACAACGAGCTTCGACGGAAAAAGAGAAAAAAAACCGAAGGTTTCATCCTTCCTCGGCGAATTCCCTTTCCTCGCGCGTTTTGTAACTGCAAGTGCACTCACTAGCCGGCTCGTTGAGGTAGGGATGCGAATGTGCACGGACGTCGAAGCGAACGAGAAAGCCGCGTACGGCGCGGGATGTGAATGAACGATGCACGGACGGACGGGAAGAAGGACGAATATTCTGTGTGTGTGTGTTGTGCGCGAGGGAGAATTGGAAGAGGCTCGTTGCAAAGAGAGACGGAAAGTAAGCCGAGCGACGAAAGCGTGGAAAGGGAGACGGATCGAGGATGAGAAGGCTCGAGCTAGAGACACTGGGAGAGTAGAGGAGGGGAGGGGGGGGGGGGGGGGGGGGGGGGGAGGGCTGATGGGAGAATTAGCCGGTAGTAGGGCAGGAATACCGTGACAGAAAATACAGGAGAGCGGAAATTCTGTCGGAGGCGGGAAAGGCTGTTGGAATGAAAAAGAGATAATAATTTTTTTAAATAAAAATACTGTCTATGGGTAGATTTTCCCCTCTTTCGGTGAGATATCTTCCAAGCCAGACGGCGGCACGATTCCGCGTCCTGGTATTTTCTGTATCGTGACCGATTACGATAAGACGATTGGAACACGCCGATCCGGTTGATTCTGCATGAGTACGCGGAGACCGCTGATTTTATTGCGGAAGGAAACTGTACGAATTTCGAAGGCTCCTCGATGGTCGAGTCGAAATTTTGTCGGTGGAAATTTAAAAAAAATTTTAACGGACTTGCCAGATTTTTTTTTTACAGGAAACATTCATGTCCGACGAGTATTAAACAGGGTACACCAATTCGTTCGGAGGCTTATCACCTGCAGCGGGTCTCTCTACACCCCCCCCCCCCCCCCCCCCCCCCCCCCACGTGCCGTGTACGAGTTTTACGACTTATCGAGAACTTTTGCCGATAAGCGTTCGAAACCTGACACAGAGCTAATCGAGCGACCGGCGCTTGTGTTCGAATTCCAACTAATAAATTAATTCGTCAAAGTTCGAACCTCTGGAATTTTATTAATGAATTAATTCGTTAAAGTTCGAATATCCGTAGTTTTATTGATAAATAAATTCGTCAAAGTTCGAACATCCGTAGTTTTATTAATTAATCAATACGACAGAACGACTAGTGCCAGGTCATATTCAATGCGCCGGTAGATGGAAATTCCGAGGCGATAAGCCGATAATTTGAACGGACAATTATTTCGAACATAATGGTAATACCTCGATAGGAAGCTACCGGGAGAAAGCGAGCCGTCGACCGCCATCTGGCTTCGAGTTTAAGATGCTGGTAGAACGAGATCTCGGCGAGCATTAATGTCCCCCCCCCCCCCCCCCCCCGTCTTGCACAAAGCGTTCAATTAGCAGCATTGAAGTATCATTTAATCATAATCGTAGTGAAGGATTTTCGGTTCGCCCCTATCCATGCCTCGCCAGAGAACAGTAAAGAAATTATTTCATAACCGAGCTGCAGCCAAATCACTATCTCGATTGTACGTTGATTATTTTTTTTTTTTTACGATCGTATGTCCGATTGCAGCTAGTTTGTAGTCGAGAGCCGTTTCCTATCTGCGGCTTTACGTGCGCTCATGCACGAAGGGGATCATCTATTAATGTCGGTCGTCGCGTTCATGTTCGCGCGAGTACTTTATAATTGTGATGGAATACGTGGAACAGGAAGGACGAGGCCTTCGGCACTTGAGGCGACACGTCGGAGGATGGCGGCACAGGATGGGTGCGAAATATTCATGTGGCGAGATTGCCACGCGGTCGGCTGGCGAACATAACCTCGAAAGGCGCGTTCCGCGAGAGCCCGCTGCAAGGCGAACGAGCAATCCTTACCACGGAGCTATTGGAAAGTAACTAGCGAAGAAATATCGCTACGGCAATTTCGCTCGGGTATTCCTGCACGTTGTTCAGCCTGTCTCGCCCCCCCCCCCCTCCCCTCCCCCACTCCGCCGTGCGGCTCGCCAATCTTCGCGAGCATTCTTGCCCGGCGAAGTGCCTTATTCTTCGAGGGGTTGTCAGCACTGACGCGAAGGACTGGAAACGGCGACGCTTATTGGATAAGAAATTCCTTTCCCTTGTCGCGAGAGCGGACGAACAGCCGGACGGTCTCATTAGCGGCGAACGGAAGCGAAATCGTTTCTCCTTTCGGAAAGCACGATTCCGCTGACGACGCCTCACGTGCCGATCGCTCGGTAAAATTCCATGTTACGTCGGTCGCAGAGTTTACGTTCCCCGTTTCGCACGAAACCTCCAGCGGACGGACCGTCGGGGATCGATTCACCGATGGGAAAGTTTTTGAATCGTCCTCAGGAAGGAATAGGTCGATATCGTAAGCATCGATGAGTCAGGAAAGAATGTGTATACAAAGTATCGTACGATAAGTTCGCATCGCACACGTAGCTGCCGAGATTAGGCACGAGATTGTTACATTCTAAGTTGGAACCGCCCCACGACTCTGAAGATATCTGCATGACACGAAACTTTATCTCTGGCAAATCCGCGTCGATGCACTTCGGGAATAACAACAAAATTCTTCACATGTAGAATTTTTATGTCCAACTGAACTTCTAGCGAAGTTTGCGCGAAGCAAAATCGTAGCTCTTATAATTCGATGAAATTTAGTCTCATTCAGTGCCCCCCCCCCCCCCCCCCCCCCCTCCAGTGAAGATATTTCTATAAGAGTTGACGAGAGTTGCGATGCAACTCTCTTTAAAACGTATAAATTTGAGGAAACAATAAATAAAAATGTATAAAGGTTCGTACGATAATGCACGCTGTCTAAATTTTTGTTTATCTCATCGGCTCAGCGTGAACTCATCGACGCAGACCGACGATCGAATGATCCAAGGATTCACGCCGCCGACGAGTTTCTAACCCCTTTATTTCGCGAAAGCCGCACACGAGGGACGCGAGACCTAACCTCAAAAGCACGCCGCGCGAGAACCCTCGCCATTGGGCGAACGCGAAATTCTTCCGAGATGCCACAAATTCATCCAACCCGAATAAGAACGGAGTGCAGTTGAAGAGTAAAAAGAAAAGGTACACATCGTTGTACTCACCGGCATGGGAGACGTATCGGGGTGTGTTGGCAACGACCGCGTTGTACGCTTGCGGAGTGTTTGTCACACCGGGCTGATTAACGTTAACGTGCTGCTGCTGCTGCTGCTGCTGCGGATGTTGTTGGTGCTGCTGATGCGTCGGTTGTTGCTGCTGTTGCTGAGGATGATGAAACTGTTGCTGATGGGAATGATGTTGCTGTTGGTGATGGTGGGACAGATGGTGATGCTTCCCTTTAGCCGGCATGCTCATCCCAGACTCACGCCACCCTTCGCGTTCTCCAATGCATTCGAACAAAGTTCCACGCCCCTGCTCTTTCGGTTCCTCATAGAGGCACGATTATCACCGGACACCGGGAATAACCTTTTTTTTTTGTCGACGCGATTTATACAACCAACGTCCGCCCACGTTTCGCACGAGCGTTGAAACTGTTTTTCGCAGTACCTTATCGGGCTTCGCGAACCCGGCGACTGACCTTACCGCTCCGCAGTCCGAGCCAGCCACAACGTCGCACGAGTAGAGCGCGACGATGCACGAAGCGAAATAACACGTTTCCGGGCGTGCACGAGTGTCCACGAAGGGACTGCCGGGAGAGTCGCCAGTAACACGGCTGTGACTCGCCGTGCGCCTCTTCTCTTTTCTTTCTTCTCTTTCACTCTCTCCCCCACTTTTTCCCTCGACTTACCAACGGGCCAATGCTGTGCCTCGAGTGCCGCGCGCGCGTCACCGTGCAATTGCGATACCGTAACTTTCCTCCCGTTCCGCGATATTACAAACTTTGATTCTTCGATTATGATCCTTTGCGACACACGGCGAGTTTACGAATCGGCGAACCAACACGAGCTCGCTTGACCGAAGCGGACGGTGTCTAGGCGGGGCTTTCGCAAGTTCTCGCCGCAATTTGTGTGTTTCGTATACTCTCTTCTGTCCCTTTTTTTTTCCTAACCTGTTTCCTTAACACGCCGATATCACTGCGGTGTCTTTACTCGGCGGCGAGCGTGTTTCGACTCCCTCGCTTACACACGGCTCCGCGCGCGCGCGCGCGCGCGTTCTCGCACTCCTTCCTCTCGCCGTCCGCCTTTCTCTCTCTCTCTCTCCCTCTGTTTCTCTCCTCTGCCGTTTTTTCTCTGGCGCGGAGAGGGGACACCTTCGCGGCGAGCTCTCGGCGGTTTTTACACGCCTCGCGGAAGCGGCGTGTGTATAAACGCGGACACGTCGATTCGACGGGCGCAACAGAGGCTCGGGGCGCGGCTCGTCCCTAACCGAACGTCAACGAAACTCTCGTTACCTGCGCTGACGAACGAACCTTTATCCTCTGACGCTCTCGATTGTGCTGTCCTGACAAACGCTTGACCGTTGTAAGTGGTTTTTTTTTTACGTAAAAAAAAAGACGCTCATTCGCCGAACGACCGGTGAGCACGCCTCGCTATCCCGCTACTGCTCTCCGGCTCTCGGCCGTGTGGGATGTTCGCTCTTGCGTGCGGCGAACGCCGGGAGGGGGAGATTCTTCGCCACCTCTACTCGCCGGAGAGCCTGTTGCCGGCCACTGCTGCCAAAATTGCAAACCCGAACAGTACCTCGTAACCTCTCGTCAGCTGCTCTCGCCGACTTTGTTGTTCACTCTGTTTCGTTCAAATTCGCTGACGAACGACGACGAATTAAGGCTATTATGAGCACGCACGGCAAAGCGGAGACGGAGAGACTGCGCAAGAACCTCGAAGATCAGCTCGACAGGCTCGTCGAGCAACTCGCCGACATCGAGGAATGCAGGTCGGTCGGTTGAGTCTCGTTGTTGTTGTTATTTAGCTTTAGCTGTCAGTAGAGCTAAACAATTATTTTAAAAAATGATTGTATAGCGTATTCGCACACTGCACACTTCCCTCACCGAAAAGAACTATTGAAAACTACTGAAAAAGACTACTAGCGGTATGCAGGGGTTAAGTACAAATAAACGATTGCACTACTGCTCAGTGCAAGATTAGCGTACCACTGAAAACTACTGGAAATCTGGTGTAGTTAACCGCTGAACATTACTGGATTTTTTTAGTAGTTAACTACCCGAAAAATACCGTACATCTCCAGTGGTTAAATACTCGAAACTGATACCGAGATTCCAGCGTGAGTGAGACTGGACTGAGATCGTTCTAAGCTGCTGACGAAATTCTAGTGAACTTGAGAACCGAGTTCCGTGTACGCGATTGGTCGTCAACTAGAGACGACAGCAGTTACCGGTAGAAATTTGGTATATGAATGTAATATGAAGTAGATAACTACGTGAAATACTGTGAGTGTTCGGTAGTCGACTGTTGGAAATCCCCGCAATTTCTGGTAGGTCAGTACCGAGTATTGCTTCTACTATTCAGTAGCTCCACTTAAAAGTCGCAATTACTGATCCTGGATCCACAACGTCCCCGGTAACAACTACCGACCGTTGAGGAGTAACTACTAAGAAGCAGAGTTGGGCAAATACCCTAAGCATTTGAATTCCGTATTAAAGTAGCAAATACTCGGAGCACCGAGCACTGGGTGGTTCTTGTACTGACGTATTGAGTAATAGCAGGACTTAATAGCATACGTTCTGAGTACTGGGCACTCGGTACTTGGTACTTTGATAGTGCTTCAAGTACTCAGTGCATCTGCCCAGCTCTGCTAAGAAGTAGTAACTGCATGTGTAGTGGCCGCTGCAATGCCAGTAGTAACTGACGAAACTCCAGTAGTCACTGCTGGACTACTAGTAGTTCCTTTCTCAGACGGAATTGACCCGTACATGTTAATGAATAAGTAAATAAGTAAATAAGTGAACAAGTAAACAAGTAAATAAGTAAATAAGTAAATAAGTAAATAAGTAAATAAGTAAATAAGTAAATAAGTAAATAAGTAAATAAGTAAATAAGTAAATAAGTAAATAAGTAAATAAGTAAACAAGTCAACAAGTAAATAAGTAAATGAGTAAATGAGTAAATGAGTAAATGAGTAAATAAATAAATAAATAAATAATTCTTATTCTGTTGTGAAAATTAATGAGGTGACTGGTGTAGAGGACGAGTAACATAATATGTTTTGTCTGCACGTTCGGCAGGGAATCGATAACGGACGAGGAGTACGAGCAGATGAAGGAGGAAACGATGGAGCAGCTACGCGAATTCAACGAGAGTCTCTGCCGCATGATATCCGGTGACATGACTCTGGTCGATCATCTCGGTGCGATGCAACTGGCGACGCAGAGCGCCATCAGCGCGGCCTTCAAGACACCCGCTGTGATAAGGATGTTCGGAAAACGCGAGCCCGATCAGCTGAGGGAAAGACTGGCGTCGATCGAGCGCGATCACAGGCTCGGCAAGCTCGGCAAGGAAGCGAGCGAGCGACAGCGCGGCGAGGTCCTCGATGCGCTTAGACACTTGGGAGAAAAGCTCGAAACGGACGAGATCGAATTGCTCGAACGAATGTCACTGGGAATCGGCGCGACCGACGATAATTTCGTTCCCGTCAGCGACAGCCCCGAAAAGGGCGAAATCGCTCTGGCCATCGCCAGCAAAGATGTCAGAGCCAATCAGGAGAGCTAGAATTCGCGCGGAAGATTATTGCGTAATCCCATCTTTTTGCCATTGGTCGATTCTAGTTGCATATATATATATATATATTTTTTAACTTCACTCGGTGCGTAAAACCTCCATTTTCACACCTTGTGGAGTCAAATATTGTACGATGCTCGTGCGACAACCTTTTTCTTTAACTCGGCTCGTGCTGCACACTCAAACTCGTCGTAAAGTTTTATCGCACTAGTATCGTAATGTACTATTTTACTTGACTCGGTGCGAAAATGACAGTTTTACGTATGTAAAGCGTGCGTAAAACTGAAATTTTCGCACCGAGTGTGGTAAAAAGTTTTATCGCACTAGTATCGTAAATGACTATTTTAACTCCAGACTCGAAACGTTCGTAAACGAGTAAAACAAAAAGGCACGATATCACGGTGTCTCGTTGATCGTCGACTCGCACACACTGTACACGAGTGGTGTTTTATGTTTGGCAACGTAGTTGCAGTTACACAGTACAAAACTTATTGCTCTACGATAGAACACGCGCTAATCGAGCCGCCACTCGTTCGCGAATAGAACGTTTCTAATGAATAATAATCGCTTACCTAGTATTTATTTATTGATTTTTTTTTCTCCAATAAAACAAAGCCCATCGTGATTTTCGAGAGACACAGAACTGGGGACCGACTGGAAAGTAGGAGTACAGAGGCTCATTCCGTAGAATGTAAACAACGAGGATGCGTTGCGTAAGCAAGGATGAAAACGGTATACAGATATACTTTACAAGTATTTTTGTTTGTTTGTCTTTTTTTCCACTCCCTTCCTCCGCAATACATTCGACACCATAAAAGAAAAAAATTTGGAATTACGATCGTAAAGCGAGGCACGTCGCGCCTCTGCCGCACTTCATGCTATCGTAATTCAGCCCGTCTGGCGAGATGTACGCTTCACATCGATCGTGCTGAGAAACGGTAAACAATACATATATTTTTAAGTAAGTAAAATAGTTTGGTCTAAAACTTTTTTTTTTTAAGATGCCTCGATCGAGGTACGCCAAAGTTTAAAAAAGCAAGGGAGTGGTCCGCACGAAGTTCCTTGACTCATAAAAAAAGCTTATACAATAAAGCAGTATTCACGTCGGCGATCGCGCACAATCGTCAAATATTTCTTGCGAACTCTCGTAAACCGGTACTGTTCCCATTATCGATACATATATGCAAACTTCATTAATTCTGATTTTTTTTTGTTTAAATCTATCTTCCCCTCGTCATTTAACAAAGCAACGATACCCTGAGTATCGTCGTACAAAGTTTTCACCGTAGAGTCTACTTTGTTCGTGTGTGTTTGTCGTCGTCGTAAAGTATTCTTAAATATTTTATTATCTAAAAAAAAAAGTTATAAACTGAATGGTAAACAGCAACGTCCATCGATATTTTAGACGCTTTTGAACGCTCCTCGGCTATGCCTCGCCTTTTAGGCTCGAGTCGTGCAAAGTGATAAGATTCACGCGTCATATATAATATATATATATATATACTTTTTTTATGTGTATAATATATTAGTGCTCCTACAGACCGTGTTTTGTTTCACCTTTCCCCCCTCCCTCCGCGTCTGTCTTCGTCTCGAGGAGGCTAAAATCCCCCACCGAGATGCGACCCTCAAGATATCTGCGTGGGACTACATTTCATCGAGTTATAACGGCTGCGTTCTGCATCGCACAAGCTTCACTCGGAGAATAAAATTCTTCGACCGAATATATATATTTTTTTTAATTCCTAAAGGCGTGGATTAAGAGCATACGAAACACCTGAGTCGCCATCCAACCCGGTCTCGGTCGGTATCAAAAACTGTAATCAACCTTTCCCAACGGTCAAAAGAAAAGTCTCATCGAAAGCGAATATAATCTCGGCTTTCGACGAGACTTTCCTTCTGACCACACATGCGAGAATCCGTAAGAAAAGTTTATTACAGTTTTTGTTACCGATCGCGGTATTGCGCATGCTCTCAACGGGGACTTGGCGACGATGAAGTTCGACGTCGTGCAGAGATCTTCAGGGTCGTAAGGAATTTACCTCCGCACAGCGTGCACTCTTATTTATCGTAGCTATCCGCATTGCACAGGCGACGGACTTAGCGTTTGCGCCTGCAGACCCTCTTGTGTTCGCGCTGCCAGTGGACTTGCTGGCAGTCAGTGCTGCAGTAAGCGGTGTTCCAGCAGCAGTGGTAAATCGCTTCGGCCTCGCAGTTGTAACACTGTCCGGAGAACGACAACGAAAATTCGATTAATCGTTCCACCCAAAAATCAAGAAACAGGGAACAGAGAAAAACTCACCCATTGCTTCTTCTTTATTTCCGATATAACTTGTTGATGTTTGTCCGTCAATTGCCGCATCTCTTTGGCGTGCTCGACCTGCAGTCTCTCGAGTTCGCGACACTTGTCGAGCTCGAGCTCACGGCGAAGCTTCTCCAGTGCCGTTGTCGTCGGTTGATCCGAGGTCCTCCGTTCCCTCTTTACCTGAAAGTGTATCCACTTACTACTCGCATAATGGCGCACCGTCGCGATATCCGATTATACGGGGCATTACGCGTAAATGCGCACACTTATAGGTAAGAAATTTAAATAATCGAAAATCGATCATCGGTGCGAATGAAAACGAGAAGAACAAAAAAATCTCCGCGTGGTTTTTTTTTATTTTTTTTTAACATCACCCCGACGACCGTCTCACCTTGGCAGGTACGACCTCCGGCTGTATCTGCTCGGTCTGAACCAGAACGCATTTCGATCGTGGTTCCTGGCAGCTCGAAGTGACCATGTCTTCCTGAGAGCCCTCCTTCCGTAGGCCCTGAGGACACGTGCTCGATATCTCCCGGGCCGGCTCGTCCTCGGCCACCGGCAGATGGGGAACCTGCCGTTCCTCGCTCGTCGATCGACTGCCGGAAGATTGCCCCTTGTCCGTTTGATTCCCCTCCTGAGAAGACTGCATTTCTGTGAGACCGTCCGAACTAAGACGTTCCACCTTTACCCTCAAATCCTTGAAGACCGTCTTAACAGGACACGGGGAGCCGTTCGCCGTTTGCTTCGAACTTGCCGACTCCACGTTCCGTATCTTGGCGGGCCTCGGTCCCTCCTTCTCGTCGAGGTCGCACGCCGACGGTCTTCCCTTACCCAACTTTTGCAACAGATTCTGATGATGCTTCAACTCCTCGAAGGCACGGTTCCAGGCTGTAGATCGTTTTATCTAAATCAAGTAAAAGAGACAATAAATAATCGTACAAACGTAAAACGGCTCGTGTAAATAATCCTGAAATATCTGCGCGAGACTGAACTTCATCGGCTGCGTTTTGCATCGTACAAACTTCGGGAAAGTTCCGCTAGGAGAATAAAATTCTAGCGAACAATTTTATTCTCTTCCTAAAGCAGTGCATCGATAGAGAACTCTTGCCAATCATGAAGTTTGATGTCGTGCGGATAACTTCAGGGTCATTTGTGTAAAGCGTCTTAACCCTTCAAGTACGGCGGACTTTTTGCCGAGAGCAAACTTTTACTTCTCTTAAGCACAAAAACGATACGGACGTTCGTAATAAATTTTCTTCTGCATTATCAAGAAAACAACACTTCAAGGTACGTCGGTGAATTTTTACAGATTTTTTTTACACATCAACTTGTTATTATAATCGTTCAAAGGTTGCGTCTTGACAAAGTCTAAGTCCTCGTTGAACAAGAATCCAGTACGTGAAGGGTTAACGCGAATGAAATTTGCCACAATTTTATAAAGTGCACACGTCTAGTGGACGATGTTTCGTTTATCGCCAGTTCTCTCGTGCGTACCTTCATTTCTTTCCACTTTCCTTTTTCCGATGGCTGGGTGCAGTACATGTGGGGTATTTTTTTGTGTTACTAGGAATTTTCTTAGACGTAAATCAGCTATGGCGATTTTCTTTGTTTTTTACCTGCAACCTCTGAAGACTGGCGGTGATCGGACGTATGAAGACTTTTTCTATGTTGGCCCTCATGTGATGACCGCCGAAGAATCTGACGTCGTACATCTCCTCGGTGACCTGCATAACTTTGGCCGGCCAGTACGGATAGCCCTTCTGTTTGGCGTAAACTAGCTGATGGGGCGGATCGCACGGTATGCAGAACCACATTTTCTCCGATTTCTCGTTCGATATTCTGTAGCAATCGGCGCAGCGGCGGATCTCTTTGATATCGTAACAGCAGTCCTGATACATCGTGGCGCCCATGTCTCCGACGACGCTGTTCTCTGAAACATCGAAGGAGTATTTTTGAAAAAAAAAAACACACACACACACACACACACACAAAAATCGATAACATAGATCGTTGCAGATCAGCCCGGTGGTCGGTTCGATTGTCGTGAGAGAAATACCTCCGTGATAGATCAATATGTTGTGAAGAATATTGTGCGCGTCGGCTTGAAATTCGGCGAGGCTCTTGTACTCGTCCCTCGACGTTTTCGCCTCCATAATAGCGAGGTCCATGTGATTTTTTATCAACACGCCGGGACGCCAGGCATCCTCGCCCTCGCTGATCCACGTCGGACCCGACAATCCACCCGCCGGTATCTCGACGGTCTTGCTGTCCGGGACTATCGTTCTGTTAGTTATCTCCGGCGGAAGTTTCGCTTTCAGATGACCGCATGTAAAACTGAGTATGTGATTCAAATCTGATATGTCCGCATACGTGTCGTTATTTGTGTTCTGAAAAATAATAATGATAACTTTCTCATTAAATTTGAACCTTTTTTATATTCCATGAGTGTCCTACGAAAAACCAATAATTTTCTGATTAAATTTGCACCTTTTTTATTGCACGCCTGCACTAAGCAATAACAATAATTTTCTCATTACATTTGCACCTTTTTTTGTTGCATCCGCCTTCCGCGTAATAATAAGAATTCCCTCATTAAATTTGCACCTTTTTTATTGCATGCATACCCTACGTAATAATAATAATTTTCTCTAAGTGCGACGATTCACGTAGATCGTAGATACTTGCCTCGCAGAATTCGCAGAGTTTCTTTTCGTCACTGGCCGGTGTGTGACACTCGGTGTGATAGACCCTGCAGCACTGAGGGCAACACTCGACGAGTCCGGCGCGCTGGCACTTGAAGCAGTACCAGTCGTGGCCGTCGTCCTCGGCCGGCTCCGTCGGCAGCCTGTAGCTCTCGTGATCGAGGCCACCCTTGGACTGCACCTTCTTCAAGAACACCAGTCCATCCTCTATCGCCCTGTTGAGTTCCTCCTGAGCGGACGCCTCGGTGATGCTGTACACACGAGCCAAGTGACGAACTATCCGATCGTTGCTCGGCAGACTCCTCTGGTGGACCGTGATCTTTATAGCGTCCCATATCCGCTGGGTTATCAGCGGATCCGTTCGGCGTCGTGTCGACATTGCGTTCCGCCCGATGAGACACAAAACCTGCCCGAGAAAAAAAAAACAGTACATTAAAAAATCGGTAACGATGTCGAGCTATCGTCATGCCGGCTAAAATGATATTCCTCAGTCTTTGCCCTCATCGTCCGACTCGCTTTACAGTTAACTTGCAGATTCCCCGCCCCAAAGCGTGCCCTCATCTACCGCCGAGTGACTAATACCCACATTTCAGTCATTCACCGAACGCTCGCAGTTCAACCAATATTTTTCATCAGTTCGCAGCGCACTGCGCAACGGGCAATTGTGTTGCTGATCTTTGACTCGAAAAACATTTAAAAAATTAAAGTAATGCATCCGATCGTTCTCGGCACGGCCGGTTACACTCTGATCTTGACGAGCCTCGTCTCTCTCGTTGTTCTGCTGAGAAAGAGCGTGAAGCGATGCATCGGTTCGTCGCTTCACGCCCTGACGATGTCGGACATTCTCAGCAGCGTCGTAACGGGAATATTGTTGATATTAAATCAGTACAGTCAGCCGATCGCCGGACCGTTTGCACCGGGAGGAACGAACAGCACGACGGACGATCTTGGGTGGATCAAGTTCGTCGACGGGGACGGCGAGGAGCCCGCCGTGTTTCTCGGCTCGTCGGGAATCCCCGACGGAAACGGCACTCGCGCGGAAGACGCGTACACTTCCTGCGACTTCAACAGCACAGCGATGCGGTACGCGATGTTCATCTTCCCCTTCGCCAATGCGTTCGTCTCTCTCCTGAGTTTCTCCGCGCGAGCCTGCGTCGACATCGACCAAGTTTCCTCGAGGTGCAGGCGAATAACCGGCACGAGATCGACGCCCAGCGGGACCGGAAGTGACGATTCGACGGCTGAGGAGAGAGACTGTACGAGAAAGAGAAACGAGATTAAAATTGCGGGGTTCGGAGTGATCGGTCAGTGGATCGTGCCAGTTATGTTGGCCGCTGCTGTGCAGCTCGCAGGGCAACAGAGAACCGATTATCCTCGGGCCTCGAGCGACATGGAATGCGTTTACGGAATTAACTTTCCGTTCGACAAGTGTCCGAATTCCGAGACTGCGAAGTTCGGGATCGACACGAAGAGAGTCGAGCACACGACACCCTCGGCGAACGACTACATCGCGAGCGTCGATTCGACGAGGATGTCGGGAGACAATTCGAGCCGGGAGATCGACGAAGTGATATCGAAGGTAAACGCGATTGTCGGGTCGGTGATGAACTCGACCGGAAGCGAAGCAACTTGGACGCGAGCGCCGTCCCACTACGAGCTCTCCGATCTCGAGAATATAACGCGAATCATGGAATCGATGAGCTCGGATGACGAAGACGGAAGTGAAGCGAGTGTTTATGTTACGGACTCGAGTGAAGATAACTCGGAGTACTCGGACGATGAAGGGCCCACGACTCAGATCGAGGAACTCGATCCGGCGGAGGAGATGAAACTGTTCGAGAGTCTGATGAACAGAACGGAAGATTCGTCGGAATTTTTTCAGGAGGAAACGGAGTCGAATGCGGCTGAAGTCGAACCGGTTAAGGTGAACGATTATTCCGAGGCTTCGATAAACGAAAACGTTACGACCGGGACGGAACGAGAGAAAACCGACAACGAAATCTATGCCGATATAATTAAGAAGATTCACGCGGTAGTTCCGCAATTACGACCGCGAGAGAAAGATAAACCGGTTCGGGAGAACGATAGATCTAGGTCGAAAAAGAATTCGTTCGCGTACGAAAAACATCGCGAGGACACGCCCGAGTGTGCGAACAGCGGATGTTTCGTGTCGACGAGGTTCTTGAAAATTCATTTACTCGTCATTCTCTTCGTCGTATATTTTTTACCGATTTTTATCTCGGCGCTGTTGCAGACACGAGCGAGGTACGCGTGTCTAAGCGTGAAAGAAAAAATCGAGAGCTCGGTCGGTAAGGAAGATCTCGACGGGAAGAAGAGCGAAGTTGGGGTGAAGAGCGACAGAGCTGGTCCGTCCGGGTGGTTTCCGGCCGTTTTAACGAACGAGCACGAGATATCCGCGAGCAGCTCGGAGGATCTTGTGCGAGCGTCGAATTTCCGTGAAATAAATTACTCCGTTTCCGTTACGCCGGAGGAGAGGAGGATCGTCGACAGTGAAGCTCTGAGATCCATGGAGGAGGAGACGACGGAGAGCGAACAAATTTCTGAGCTCTTCGGAACTGCTCTGCTGCTGGCCGTTCTCCTTTGGACACCGATATTCCTGCAGATTCTGGCCAAGGTCTTTCTATGCGTCGAACCCGGCGAATGGCTGATGAATTCCTCATTCTTCGCCGCCTCTCTGTTCGGCGTGGCTCGAAACATACTGGACCTACGTATGATAAGAACGAGGGAAATTATTCGCAACGACGGCAAGATGAACACAATTTGTCCTGGCTCTTGAATAAAATTGTAAAAAAAACTCCCAATTAAGTTTTCACTGTGGTCGGCCTAGCTGGAAATATACTGGACTTGCGTACGCTAAGAACAAGGGAAATTATTTGCAATGGCGGCAAGTTAAACGCCATTTGCCCTGATTCGTGAATAAAATTCTAAAAAATTATTGATTAAGTTTCGATTGTGGGCGGTGTTTGCTGCACAGCTTGGAGACGGGAAATGGCGCTAAGAATATTTGGTCCAAAGTCGTGGAAGGGGAAATGCGGCCAAAGCAAACAGCTGGACTTTATTGTATTTATCTCAGAAACTAAACCGTGAATCTTCGTGAAATTAGGATGCAATCTGTCCGATATAGTTCACTCTTTGCTGTGGTAGATTTTTTTATTTGAGTCTAACAGAAATCGGCGGAGAAAATCGCTGAGTTCTGTCATTACCGACTAATTTCCAAAACATTTAACACGGTATCTTAAGTATAACAGGTAAGCAAAAAAAAAAGCCTGAAAAAATTGTCTACGATTCAGTGTCTCTTCGCCTGCAAATCAGGAAAGTTTTATAGTATTGAACAGAAACGCCTTTCGGCACAAATATCCTTAATCTCGTCCCTGAGTGACGTAATAAAACGGTTCATTAAATTTTAACGAGCTCGTTGCTACCGGAAACTCCCGAGAAAAATCCTGTTATTTGGCTAAAATTCTTTCGCGTGTATAAAAAAAAAGAAAGATCGAAACAGCTGATTGGGCGATGACAAACGTACAGCGACAATGGCTCGAGTTTCGCCTAATTAGACGTGTACGAACTCGCATGCCCCGATTGTAACGGATAACGAAAAGAAAAAAAAAATGAAAACAAGTTGCAACATACAGCAGAGAGAGTGTCCAGCGGATTACCGGGCTCTCTCTCTCTCTCTCTCACCGTCGTACATTACGCGAGAAAATGCATACCAAAACAAACCGGGAAATCCCGTCTTTGGGACAAAAGAGCCACGTTAATCGACGTATCGGTCCTGTTCTCCGGAATCTTCGGCGGAAGTTCAGTCCATTATGTTGCGATACAGGACGATGGATGAGCGGTGAAAATTATATTAGTTTAGAAACCCGCTGCGGGTGATATGACGATGGAAGACGCGCACGTCACCGATATGCGGGCTCTCTATATACGTAACCTCAATGGTGCGCGCGCACCCGACGTCGAACACCCGGCTTGCCGTCACTTGTCCTAAATCTCGTAATCCCGAACGCTCCAAACGCCCGAAATTCATTCATCCAATGTAACGTTTACCCGAAATTGTGATCCACCGAAGGACTATAAAACCGAATGATCATTCGTCTGTATGTTCATTCGTCCGAACGTTCAAGATGACGAAATATTATGTTGCCGACTTGCCATAATCCCGACGGTTTGATATACTGAAACGTCGATTACCCGAAATCCATTCTCCCGACGTCTCATTTGCCCGAAAATCTGTTTTACCAGCGTAGGGTAATTTCGGGTTACATCGGATGAATGAATTTCGGGCGTTTGGAGCGTTCGTGATTATGAAATTTAAGACAAGTGACGGCAAGCCGAACACTCGAGAGACGTCGGAGGGGCTCGAATACCAAATGCTATCGAGCTCGAACAAATATCTAACACTATAATTAATATTACTTTTCAACGAATGTTTCTCTTGAGACTGTTTTAATGTTTCAAGAAGCGCCTAGAGACAATCTGTGTATTTAATTAACTGAGTACTCAGCTCTGTTACTATATTCATTAACTCGTTAATCGATGTAATATTCATGACTCGCAGTCTCTCCCCCTGTTTCGGGACAGACCTCTCGTCATTGAAATCAATGTAATATACTGCAACATTTATTCGCAATAAACTTACGTAAGGTACTCGGTCGCTATATTTGTGTCGAGCATGTGTTACGACGATGCGTTGTAATTATTGGCAATTTTTAAAAAAGCGATGAAAGTATATCCGACATTGTGTGCATTTGATAATTGATAACAGGAGTTACGATAGGACAACTTGCGAGCGGACGATCCACCGAAAGTTAACCTCGTGGCCATCTAGCGGTGATCGGGTCACCTCGCATTACAGACACCACGACAGACACTGTCACGTTTATTCGGTGCATTCAGTGACAAAGTTTACACACCGCAGATACGTCAGTCTCGATTGTGCCGAACGGCGATTTGTGTTTACGTTCGATCTAACTGTAATAAATTGATTCGAAACGTCCGAGACGCAACCTTTAGTCGAGTTTCCTCCGACGACGATAGAGACGGAGTTTTTGTTTGCCGTTTAAGTTAACAATGAACGTTCGTAAAGTTTCGCGCGTCGATTAGGTTATATCCGGACACGGCGGACTGTTCCTTAGCTTGCTCCGAAATTCGTACACGCAAGTTCGTCGGGGCTCGCCGGTTGAGGTGAATCGATTGACATGCCAAAAGAAAATGAATTGGAGGGTCCAACCGTCGTTGGAGACGACAGCTCGACGGACGGTGAGTGACTTATGGCGAGTTTCTGAATAGGTTATATTCAGTTATCAACAGATAGGTTTTACTGTCTCTCAGCTCGCTGACGTACGTCGTTTCGTATGCATGTAAACTACTCGCAATTAACTAAACGTAGGTTTATGTATACATTTTATTTTTGTCGATTCCGAATTCCCCCATCGGCGTAACTAAGAATAGATTTTAGCAAGTCGAGTTTTTTTTAACACTTGGTTTTTTAAAATTTATGAGTAATTGGCTGGATGTAGATTTATGTACAAAATGTTTTCAAGTCCGAATACTCCTTGGTACAAACCGTTCGATTTGCATCCGCACAAATACGTATAGATTTGAAATATCGAAAAGTAAAATGGCCGATCGGTCCGATAAGTTACTTGTCGAAATAATATAGTTTATTTTTAAAACCGTAGAAGCAAGTCAAGATTTTTTTTTCACACTTGGTTTATCAAGTTACTCATCAAAATAAGAATAGATTATTCTTAGAACCATAGAAGAAAGTCAGGAATTTTTTTTTTTTTAACGCTTGGTTTATTAAAAATTATGAGTAATTGGCTAAATGTAGATTTATGTACAAAATGTCTTCAAGTCTGAATACTCCTCGGTACAAGCTGCTCGATTCGTATCTGCATATAAATACGTATAGATTCGAAACTTCGAAAAAAAAAAAAAAAAAAATTACCGACCGACCAGTCGGTCCGACTCGTCGTGCGATCGAAACGATTTATTGTCAATTCATCCTCAATCCGATTCAAATCTGGCTGGTCGCCCACGCCGGAAACTCGTGCAGGTCAAAAACGTATTCTCCCCACGTGGAGAAAGCCGCGGTCGTGACGAGGAGAGTTATCACACTCGGTCCTATTCCGGCGATTATGAAATCTCTGGTTTTTATGCGAGCGGCCGCGCAGGCGATTGCGTTGGGCGGCGTGCCTACCGGCAGGTGAAACGAGAACGAGCAGCAAATTCCGGCCGGCATCATCAGGAACAGCGGATGAATCCGAATGGCGATGCACTGTAAAATTCATCGAGGTTTACATGTATTTAATTTTTTTTCTTATCGAAAAAAAAAATTAAAGAATTCAAAGAAAAAATATCGTTGTCCGAAATTTCCGGAAGTTGAGTTTGAACGACTAACCATTTCCGCCAGTACCGGCAGTATGATATTCGCGACGGTGACATTGGCGGTCAATTCCGTGACCGATTCGGCGAAGAGGCAGACGATGAACAAAATAACTATGGGGTTCATGAATTGAAGACCTTGGAGAGTCTGTCCGAGCTTCACCGACAACCCCGAGGCGGTGCTGCCCTCGGCAATCGCGAAACCACCGCCGAGTACCAGAATGAGGCTCCAGTGCATCTTCTCGTGTATGGTCTTCCAGTTCATCAACGCCGGCGACGGTCTGGTCGGTCTCTTGCTCGGGTCTTTGCTGAACGCGTTCAGAAAATCGAGTTTCGTAGGAATTATGAACAGTAGGATTGTGAAGCCTATAGCGGCCGTTGAATCCTTGACGGCTCTGAAAAAGAAGAAGTTAACGAAATGAAAAAAAATGTTGATGCATAAAAATGATTGTGTCGCCTAGTTCGAGTCTCACAGTTTGGTGATGTAGGAAGGCCAGCCTCGCATGAATCCCGGGCTCCTGAAGAACCACAGCAGAACGACCGATACGAATAGAAACCCAACGATAGACTCGTGCCAGGTTATCGGTCCGAGTTCCTTGTACTTCTTGTCGATAACGGCGGCGGCGACTTTCTCGCCCTGTTTCCCGATGTCTATGGCTCTGGCGTCTTCGCTCTTGGATCTGAAGAGGCCCATGTACATTACTTGTAGCCACACCCAGGTCAGGAATCCCATGAGCAGCATCGGTGGTACCGAGTAGAGCATCCACGAGGCGAAGCTTATGCCGGGACTGTGCGGGAAACGGCTGCAAAGAAATAGCGTTGTATGGACAAACGGTTTTTTTTTTCTTCGTTACTTTGACTTGCCATCGACAAGACTCACCTCTCGTAGATTCCTTTCATAGTCAGATTCGTGCCGGATCCTACCATCGTTCCGATACCCCCGATACTGGAGGCGTAAGCCGCCGTCATGTAATACACCATCGTGCTGTTCGTCGGTCTTTTCTCCCTGCGTAGAAAATTGAAAATGTAATGAAGATGAATGGAAGATTAATTGAAGATGAATTAAATATGAATGGAAGATTAATTGAAGATGAATGGAAGATGCATTGAAGATGAATTGAAGATGAATTGAAGATGAATTGAAGATGAATTGAAGATGAATTGAAGATGAATTGAAGATGAATTGAAGATGAATTGAAGATGAATTGAAGATGAATTGAAGATGAATTGAAGATGAATGGAAGATGAATGGAAGATGAATGGAAGATGAATTGAAGATGAATTGAAGATGAATTGAAGATGAATTGAAGATGAATTGAATATTTATGGAAGATGAATGGAAGATGAATGGAAGATGAGTGGAAGACGAATGGAAGATGAATTGAAGATGAGTCGGAGATAAATTGGAGATGAATTGGAAATGAATTGGCGATGAATTAAAACCAAAGTGAAATTTAATTAGAATTCAATTCGTAGCAAATTTTTAACTTACTGTTCGTGTCCATCCTCTGCCACATTGTTTTCGTCCTGGATAAACATGTTGCCGAGCCCTTGCTAAGAACAACGCGATAGTTAAAAAAATAATGCATCAACATTATTAATCAATTACCGAGTCTGTTCTGCGACTTACCGCTTGCAGCTCCATGAGAACAGTTTCCATAATCGGTATCATCATGGCAGTAGCCGCTGTATTCGATATCCACATGGATATGAACATCGTAACGAAGAACAGTCCCAGACTGAGCTTCCTGTGACTACAGCCGATCAGTCTGATGAACATCAGTGCGATTCGCATGTGCAAACCCGAATTTTCTATAACAACCGCTATAACGAGACTACCGATGAACATCATCGTTGTGTCGTTCATGTAGCAGTCGCACGTTTCCCTGGTACTGAGAATTCCCATCAACGGGTAAAGTAGAACGGGTATCAGACCCGTTATCGGTAGAGGAAGAACCTCGGTCACCCAATACATCGCCATCAGTATGACAACGTAAAGGCATTTGTACATCTGCAATGCGATTACATTTTTACGTCAATAGTAACAAAAAATATTATTTCGTTGGCATTTTACGTTAACATAACATAATATAATATAATATATTTTATATTATATTATAGTTAGTTTAATATAAAATGAATAAAATGTAGTTCAACACATTTTTTAAAACTATTGTTAATTCAATAACATAGGCCGAGTGAATGTTCGATTTTCAATCGACATTTATAACACATACCGGAGCGTCGTTCACCAGAACCAAGGGAAGCAGTATTATCGGCCATAATATTATAATCCAGCTCCTCCAGTACAGCCCTAAGAAATTTCTCAGTAACGTTCCAAAGCGAGCCTCATCCCTGCAAACGAAAGCGAGCTATAATTAGAACTCGAACAAAGAGAGAGTCTGTACTTGAGTCGCGAAGAACAAAAATTCAGTTCTAACGACGCAAATTTTAAATCACAGGCAAACGAAAGATAATAATTTTTTTTTTCGCACTGATGACAAATTGGATCGTAAATCCGCATAATCGGTGATCTTTTTCACCCAGTAAAGATAATTTTTTCCCCGGAAGTCGGTGAACTGCTCATTCCCCCCTCTTGAATACCAACCTTTCGACACCGTTCTGTTCGACTTTGAGCCGAACGTCGTCAGGTTTCTCCTCCATTTTTGCGGAGCTCACTGGTCATAAGTCACTCGACCGCGTTGATAGGGAGGCGCACGGAGTTTGTCCTGCAACAGTATCGGGATTCAAGGTTTTCACTAAACTATGACGGAATCGTGTTCGACCGGACTGCAAAACTATTCTACAGTTATGTACAGAATAATACACATGGAATTTGTTCTCGGCTCGAGGTTGAATGCATCGTTGTGGACAACTAGTCGTAACTGAGTTGAATTGATCGTCTGGGGTATTATATTGCTAGAACGGCTGCACGCCGGCAATTTCGCAGCGAGTAGAACCGAGATACTGTCGCGGAGCTTCTGGCACGTGCGAAAGCCCGACGATCTAGCATGCACAAATTAATCGATTTACGGCCGATTCAGGAGTTTTAAAAAAAATGTAAATTTAACGTACAGGACCGGAAGTTCTTATGCAAAAAACTATACATTTAATTTGATGCACAATTGTGATGAAAAATTAATACACTTTTCCATTGAAATTGAAGTAAATTATTATAACTAAAGTATTCTCGATATTTTTGATACACTGAACATTCATTTTTCGTCACAATAGTGCATGAACTTTGATATACCAGTTTTGCCCAAAAACTCCCAGCACATTAAATTTCATACGATTTTTTTTTTCTATAGTGCATCGTAACTCGTTCGAACGACTTCATTTCGTTTTAATACTATTAAGATCTTACGAATCGATCTCGCGTCGTGCAATCGACAATTTTCCAAAAGCATTTCTCGCCCGCCTCGAAAATAAAAATTCTACTCGCTCGCCACGCACGAAGCGCTCCGAGTCACCTTCGATGTTCGACCGATGCGCAGGGATTGACCAATTAAATGTTCGATTCCGTACTTTTAATTGGTCATAATAACCGCAGGAACGCTACTGCGTTCCTGCGGTTATTATGCGTTGTTGCTCGTACGACCGACTTCATTACATTTCAATATTCTTAAGGTCCACCGGATCCATCCTGCGTTGCGCAATCGACAATTTCCCAAAATCATTTGCTCGCCCGCCTTGAGAATAAAAATTCTACTCGCTCGCCGCGCACGAAGCGCTCCGAGAGTGACCTTCGGTATTCGTCCGATGCGCTGTTGTTTTTGATTCGCTCTCTGTATCCGCGAGACGATATAGCTATACGCACCGAACGCGGCTGCAAGACCGGCTGGAGCACGCTGCGTGCGCGACAGAACGGAAAGACGATGAATTAAGTCCCTCCTTGTTAACCGGCGAAACGCTGCGGATTTCACTGTGACGCTGATATATTTTCTATCGTCTCCTCTATATTTCCCGGTCCGGCGTTCTCCGTCGACTCTAGAAGACGAAGCGATTCGAGGGCTTCTACGCTGCAGGTAGAAATTCATCCTCTCGACGAGTGAAAAACCCGTTGGGACGAGATTCTCCGTAAGGATAAGCTCTTTGTGTTAGGGAGCGTGAACAAGCGATCTTCGGCAGATCGACGATAAATACGACCCTTCGGCAATACGCTGCTCGCAGTGCGCATGCGCGTGGTCGGTCACTGCAATATTCCACGCGTTGTTCTCGATCGCGGCTAGCCTAGATCTTCCAACAAAATGCTGTTGTTTTTCTACCTCCTTCGGCTTCTTTATCATTGAGCGAGCACTCGAGCGTCTCGGTTTTTTCGACGATGGAAATGAGAGTAATTTCGCGATGGCGCTAAGCCGGACGGCTCGTCGAGCCGTCGAGGTAACCGTTCATCTCGCATTACGGCACTTGACCCGCGAGGTTAACGAAACGACGCACTGTATATCGAATCAGTTCTAATAATACATCATTTTCACGTTCGATGCCTTTGTCGCAACTTTTCGTTCCGCGGGACGGTAATTATTCAATTTTTTTCCCTTCGTTCTTTTTTTTTTCTTTCTTTTTTTGCGAACGCACAGTCGAGATATTTTATTCAAAGGAATTCTTTGACCCGAGAAGTCAGGCTAATCGCGGTTCTGCATCGAACACAATGAACTTTCCTGTTAAATGAGCTCATATCTTCGTGACAAAACGGACGTCACGCTCTGTTGTAGAAATTCAATTTCGTTTCGCGTCGGCTCGGTCATCGAGAAAATGATTCTTGTTGACACCTTCTTAGAAAAATAAACGTTCGATGCCAAACTATCTGTACACTGTCGAGAGTTCGCCGATGAGACAGTGCACCTGTGCACACCAGTTCTCTCTTTCCCTCCGTCGTATTGTGTGGATCGTTTTTCGTCGCTTATGTTTGTCTTCTATCTAGCGTGCCGCTCGAACTACTCGTAACTGCTTGAAAACATACTCGCTCTATAAATCATTGCGGATCGTTAAATTACACATGCGACCCAACGTCTCGCGTAGCACGTGCAGAGTAAAACAGCTCGTGGACAGACCTTTTTCGCCCGAGCAAACGCTACGTGTCAGAACAATAAATTAAGGTCTGGTTTTTTAAAATTTTTACAAACAAATAAATACGATTGCTTTTATTTTTTTAAATTGGGTTTAAAAATTGTTTTAAAAAATAATACAGCAAAAGAAAGATAAAATCGACGGAGTCCTCGTTCGTTGAGGTAAAGCGGGCGACGGAGTTTCGGTAAGGCAACTGCGAACGCAACGTAATTTTGAACGTACCGTTGAAAACACTACCGGCGAGTTAACGGGGAAGGGAAGACGGTCGGACGGGGATGCTCGAAACCGGGACGGGCTCGACGCGATAGGCACGGAGATTCGACAATCTCGTGTATCAAGCGCCGTCCGGACACTGATGAACGTCGAAGCGTTGCTCGTATTTTTCTTTCGATCCCCATGCGTAGCGCCCGGTCGTCCCCACCAGTCGGTCTCTTCGATTCTTCTACCGGACCGTAATTTCAGTGATCATCGCCCCGATGCGTTCCCAACCACGAGAACTCACGTTGTTGGTAACTGTACGGCATTTTTATTTTTTTTTCGTTTCTTTCCGATCCGGCGAAGACGAAAACTCACGCGATTTATTCGGCGAACCGGTGAAGGCTCCGATGTTCCGAAAACATCGAAAAGTCACTCTCTCTCTTCCTCTCTCTGCGGCGAAGGTAGGGGAAAGGATGCATGCGGCAAAATGGGCGAGGACCGTATGAACCGGATAACTTCGCTTATTATACGCATTTTTTGCGGGAAACTTCGGATGCTCTACTTTACTGTCACGAAGCCGAGATCTCGCGAACACAGGGATGAGCGGGGCAAAATGGACCGATCCGAAATATAATGAAATTTTTTAAGTGATCGGCTAAGTAGGGGAAACTATGGGTGCGGCAAATGGGCAAGGACCGAATGAACTGGATAACTCTTTCGGATGCTCCGCTTTACCGTTGAGGATCCGATTCGCAAGTATAAGGATGAGTGGGGAAAAATGGACCATTCCGAAATATGAAAATTTTAAAACAATACATTTTTGAACCTCGATCGGGATCGTTCACTTTCCCAAAACCTGACCCATTCCTCCCCTCCCAAGCTCTGATTATTTTTCCGGTCGAAAAATGATATTTTCAAACCGGAAGTGACGTGTTTTCGGTACGAATGCGATTAAATGAATTTTTTCAGAATTGAAATTGATTGATTTTTACTACGATTGCATGAAAGTCCATTTCGCCCCCTTTTGTTTTCGCATCGCAACGCTGTAAAAGCGCACGACTCTCATGAACGATGCTGATCGTTTCGTAATTATAGACTTTTCCGAGTGCTGAGCATTTTTACAAAAAAAGCTCCCGCCTCCTCGTTAATTTCTCGACATGCCGAACAATCGATCACCGGGCTATTAAATCCCCTACCGGCCTTTTAAATTTTATCGGTGTTTTCTCAATTCGGAAAAGGCTGATTAGCTTGTCGGTTAGCTGATTAGCTGACCGATTTCACTGGAACGATAAGACGCGTTCCGTATCGTAAACTATACTAAACGACATAGTCGAGTCAATAAAAAGTTTTATAGCGCAAACTGATTGAATGCGATTAAACAATTTATTAAACAGTTACACGTTCATATTCGCACAGTAGTTTTTCTTCGCGTTCCTCCCAATTATTCAAATGTATCTCATCAACTACTTTAACTACGTAAACTATGCAAAAACTATGTAAAAACTATGTAAAAAGTTTTATAGTGCAGTCTGATCGAACGCGATTAAACGGTTATTCGTCCATATTTGCATCGTAGTTTTTCTTACCCGAGCGTGCCTCCCAATTATTCAAATCTAAGAGTAGTCGATACTCTAACTACGTAAACTATGCCACGCAGCACTGTCGAGGCAGCAAAAAGTTTTATAGCGCAGTCTGATGGAATGCGATTAAACAGTTATTCGTTCGTATCTGCATCATAGTTTTTCTTGACCGAGAATCTTTCCAATTATTCTAATCTATTTGTCAACAGTATATGTCGCATCTTCCTCCTCCAGCGTTGCGTGCGTGGCTGATCGACGCAACGCGATGATCTGCTCGAGGAAAAATATTGACACCGATCTAATCGATAAGAGTCCCACATCGAATCTCTCAATAACGATTCTACGCACCGTTCATCATTTGATCACTCGAATATAAGGCACATTTATATCTCTACCACTCACAACTCTACCAGATAACGACTCTACCGGAAAACATCTCTTCCCAAACATCTCTACCAGAAAACAAGTCTCCTGGATAATAACTCTACCATCAACGATAGCTCTAAGAACTCTAGTAGAGAAAACTCTAGTAGAGAAAACATCTCTACCGTATTAGAACTCTGCCAAAATCTCTACCACTACAGAAGAAAACTCTTCCGGATTCTTTTTTTTTTTTTTTCATTTTCTCCCACTTATCAAGACTCCAACTTTTAGGGTCTTATAGCGGATCGGCCCGGCTTTCCATACATAATTATTTTAATTATTCGTCATCCGAAGCATTTCTGCTGCGAGCCAGTCCCCCAAAGTGCGGACGCATCCGACTTTTACCACCGTATTGCATTTGCCATGGCATATTTACCACGGGCATAGGAAAACTGCTGAAAACCATACGCCGATACGGTCGGTCCCAAGTTCGATTCACGGCGCCGGAGCTACGTCATGCCCAAGCCGAGAATGTAATCTATATTACAGCTATATATACGTGACGTCTATACACGTACAGGTATGTGTAGATGACTCGTATATATATCTGGAGCTTTGTCTCGCTCATATTTTCATTTTTCGACTAAGCGACGGCACCGGAATTCGAACCCGTGACCTGCCGGCGCTCCGGTCTTGAGGCAAGCACGTTAACCACTAGGCCACCGCACCCGTCTCTCCCGGAATTGAAATAAAACTCTACCCGAATAAAAAAAAACTCTACCAGAATTTCAATAAAACTCTCCCCGAATTTATATAAAACTCTACCGGAGTAAAAATAAAACTCTCCCGGAATTAAAATAAAAATTCGGGGAGAGTTTTATTTAAATTCGGGGAGAGTTTTATTTGCATTCAGGGAGAGTTTTATTTACATTCGGGGAGAGTTTCATTAAAATTCCGGTACTTTTTTTAATTCGGGGAAAGTTTTATTTAAATTCCGGGAGAGTTTTTGGTAGAGTTCTAATACGGTAGAGTTGTAATACGGTAAAGTTGTAGACGATATAGTTTCTGGTAGACTTGTTATGTGGTAGAGTTGTTAGAACTATCTTTTTCAGTAGAGTCGTTATCTGGTAGAGTTGTGAGTGGTACAGATATAAGTGTGCGGAAAACAAACGATGGTTCAAGATTATTCGTTGACGACTGCTTCTCTTTTTTTTCACGGTCGAAAATGTGTACTTTAATTTTAATGCATTTTAATCTTTACGTATATTTATGGACACTTATGTATTTTAATTTGAGCGTCATCGTTTTTAAAAGGCCGAATTTGCTCGGACGCTCGCGCGTCTTATCGCAATTGTTAGGTTGCGCGAATTAGTATGCGCTGACGTCGAGGCATCGTTTGATCAAAATATCCGTGCGCAGCGAATGGCTTCCGAATGTTGATAGAACTCAGTCGACAGCGCCGCGAAGAAACGTTAATTAAAACGAAATAGTTCGATTGTTTTTACGCGTGAGAGTGTTTCGTTACCGGACGCATCGATGCTCTCTCACCGTGCGGTCGAGGTTTTCCTTGAGAGTGACTGCCCAACAACACTTCGATCGACGCGCTCCCAAGCACTACCCATCCGTTTGTTTTTGTGTTACAACTACGCGAAGCACCGTTTGGCACGCTTCCCGCGGGAACGGAGAAGCGAGGAACGCATTTTCAAGGTCAACGTTGCGTGGACGTAAAAAGTATCTCGAACGAACGATCTTCAGATCGAAAAACGTCAGTCGAGTTTTCGAGCCCTCACCCGGATGAAATTCCCAATATCTGCAACGATTCGGTTTCTCACCGTGAACCTCGAGTCGTCCAGCTCTTCGCCGAACGATCGACGTAACTTGAAACGAAACAAAATATTTTTACTTTCTACCTTTTCTCTGCTATGCACTGGTTGACGAATCGCGATGTTTGCCAATGGAAACGGTGAGCGCTTTTGAGAACGTCGACCGCGTGCTTCGGGAGCTTTGTTTTTAGAGTGGTGGGGGAGAGGCATTCATCGCTGCGGTCGCTGGTCGTCGGTAAACGGCTTGCGGTCGGTGCCGAACTCTTCGTGCAATGTTTTTGTTGTTGTCTTTTCTTCGAGCGATACATAAATACATAAAATCGGTACTATAATTGGGCTGATTTTGCTGTCTTCTTTTTTTTTTGCAGAAAAACACAGGGTACACGCGAGCATAGCATTCGCTGTATTGCTACTGGGTGTCGGTGTGCCGCTCTGGTGGCACACAACCGCGGTGCCTCGGGTCCCGCTTCCCTATTCCGGGATAGCCGCACTCTCGGATCTCGAAACGAAGATAAGCGTCAAAATCATCGTCGCTGGTCTCGTCAGAAGTCGGATCGAGCTTTTGACCGAAGAGATAGGAAGGGCCTTCCAGGAATCTGGTAATTCAGGTCTTCTGATACGGTTATCTCATTTTTCGACGCGGAGTGACTTATTTCCGGTATGACGTCACCGCTGCCCGAAAAATTAGTATCAAATCAGAAGTGACTTAATTCCGGTATGACGTCACTTCCGGTCGAATAATTAGATTTTCAAACCGGATATGGCGTATTTTCGCTACGAGGTCACTTCCGGTTGAAAAATGAAATTTCAAGCCGGAAGTAGCGTGTTTCCGGTATGAAGTGACTTCCGGTCGAAAAATGAGATTTTCAAACCGGAAGTCACATTCTGGTAAATTTCCGGAAATCTAAGTATCCGATTTGTGAATTCTACAGGCCGTAGTCAATACGCCCGAACCACGAAAGCCTGATAGTATAATATAAGTCGTCAAAGATAAACGAATCAACGGCGCCATTGACTGCGATTCGGTGCTTGCGTCATCAACTTCAATCGATTTGAGTTTTTCTTTTAATCCGTGATTTATACTCGCAGAGCCTTACAGTCTCGACATATCGTACGAGGTAATATCGTCGAAGCTCGTCTCGTCCTCGTACACGCCTCAGGATCACGAGAAGGTCGCCAAGACGTTCGACATCGGCGTCGGTGATTTGCTGCTTCTCGAATCACCGAACGTTTACGGTGTAGTAGTCGGCTCCGGTAGAAGCATATTTTTCGCCAAAGACACGAGTGAGTATGAAAAAAACAGCTTTACCGGAATGTCGATCGAAATGCTTACTTTAATAAACTTCTCGTTCGTCCGTCGATCAGGTGGACCAAAATTGGCGCAAGTCGTCGCGAAATGGATCCTGCGAGACAAGTCCGTGGCGTTGACAAAAAATGCTCTGACCGATCCAACGAGATTCAGCCTCGACGAGGAAAACAGAAGAAGATTTCCGGCGAGTCCGGCTTACGATGTTCTTCTCACTATGGTCAATCCCGATCCGGAGAAACTCAAAGTTAAGTGGGATTTGCCGACGCTTTCGGTAGGTGAGTTTCGTCGGACGTCGAGGCGATGTCGAACGGACTCGGTCGGTAAAGAAGACTGTAATCTATTTTTTTTTCTCGGATGTCTTTAACAATTTACGCTAAACGCAACTTATTAACTTCACGCTTCGACGCCGGAGCCAACAATTTGATTTTCCTCGGAAAAGATTGTGCACCGTTGAAGATAACTGGATTACAGTTTCTTCTACCGACTGAGCGGAATCGCACTAGCGAGGGAAGTTCCATCGAGATTGATCGAGAATCGAAGATAGCGCAAGCGTGGAAAGATAACGAAACTATTTGATTGATCTTCGTCAGATTACCTCGAACCGTTTCTTCGAGAGACCTCGCTGGTCGCTAATTTCTCGGTCAAATCCCAATGGCTCTACTTGATGCCGTTGGACGTCGTTCCGAAGCAGATACCGGATAGCAGTCCACGCGGAAGACACTACGCACTCCCCGAGGATGTTTTGCCGCAATTGATCACGCCTCTGGAGAAGAAACTTGGTAAGAAACACAGGAAGACACATACACATTATGCAATTTTTAATCCTCAACTTTTACGAACTTCAAATACTTGTACGATTTTCTTGTGCAGCGTCGCAGGTCAGTCTTCATCCGTGCATAAATCTGGTCGTGTACGTTGTTCCGTGCGACGAAGCGCCGCTTCACATATACACTCGGAGCGGCCACAGATCCAAGCCCGCCAACAACGTCGAGGCTTTTCTATCGCCGAGGTTCGACGAGTTTAATCTATTTAATTTATCTTTCACATATGAACGGTTCATCGGAGCTATACGTTTATTGCCTTCAGATGGGGTGGCATAGTTATTGCGAATCCGCCGCCGGAAGTTTGCGAGGAATCGCAGATGGACGAGGTTGTGGAAGTTGTCCCGAACGCGGCAACGGTCATGGGTGTCTTCATAGCTCAGTTGAGATTGCTTTTAGGCATTCCGGAGACGGTGAGCAAATTGTGCCTTCATCGTGTCCAGCGATCCTTCGAATCCTTCAAGACCTTCAAATCCTTCAAAACCTTAAAAATCCTTTAAAGCCTTTAAAACCTTTAAATTGTGTAAATAATTTAAATCCTTCAAGTTCTTCAAGTCCTTTAAACCCTTCCAACCCTTCAAATCCTTCAAGTCCTTCACAGTTCTTCAAATCCTTTAAAGTTCTTCAAGTCCTTTAAATCCTTTAGATCCTCCAAGTCCTTTAAACCCTTCCAACCCTTCGAATACTTCAAATCCTTCAAAAGGCGTTTAATTTTATTTCGAACCTATACCGGACACCACGCTCTCGTTTGGAGTCCCGTATGATTTTTTTTTAAATCTCAACAGGACGACAGCATTCCCGGAGCAAGGGTCGTTCCCTTGGTAGGCTCGAAGCCTCGCGACTGGGAACTCGACGCTCTTCTTCGGATCCGAGCGGTCGAGCAACTGACCTCGGCGAAGCTGACGCTGCAGTCGCTCGCTCAGCTTCTCGAGGAGATCAGCAACATCGTTATAACCGACACGGTTGGCAACAGAATAAAAAATGCTCTGAGCCTCGTTCAGAGTTCTGCCGATCGTCTTAAGAACGGTGATCTCAACGATGCTTTTCTGCTGAGCAAGGAGGCTTTCGTAACCGCCGAAGCGGCGTTTACCGATCCCTCGCTACTCGCTCTTCTATATTTTCCCGATGATCAGAAGTGAGTCACGAGCTTTTTGCCGCGAACGTCTTCGTGCCTCACCGCAGTGCCGTTAATGTCTCGATACTTCCACCAGGTACGCAGTCTACATTCCGCTCTTTCTGCCTGTGATGATCCCGGTGTTGCTGTCCTTGAAGAACATCAAACGTTACTACTTCCCGAAGGACGCTGAAAAAAACGAGGACGAGGAGAAAAACGCAAACCGTACGGACGACGATGACAGTGGTAAATTGAAAGCCGAGTAGGGCAACGACTATTCTATACGCGAATCGGGCGACAAGAAACCAGTCGGTAACCGTATCGAAATATTTTGTACATTGTAGGATCGATTTTATAAAATACACACCGATTGAATGGAACGGACGCTAGGAATAGTTTAATAGAGATTTATTTTAAAAAGGGGACGTAGGATATTTTTTTTTTTCTTGTAGCGCTGAAACATTTTTGCGTGACATTATTTCGAAAAAGAAAGTACTAAGAAAAAAAAAAGAATTTACATAGTTAACGTTCCTTTGTTGAGCCGCCGGTAATGTTCAAACGAACGGTTATTAACGTAAGGTCTCTGAGCGTCGAACGAATAGGAGACATCGAATTAGCTACACTCTTCATTATTTTTTAAAAATATCTCCTCTGTCTCTCACTCGCATCTCGAGATCGTTCCTCCACAGTCGGAAGAACGAACTCGCGAGATTCTCATACCGTCCTTCCCTGCATTAATCAGAGTCGAGTGAACTCGCTCCGTGACGTTTCGTCATTCACAAAAAAAAAATTACTCTCATTCATCCGCTCGCCGACACACGCACGCACACACTCACGCTCGCAGCCAAGATAAGTCCGCGGTCGCACGACTTTTATTCAAATTTCTCTCGCGCCGCTTCTCGTATACGGAAATTAATTATCATTATATCGGTTAGAGACAACTAACAATATATATACACGTATATCAAATCAATCCTCAACCAGTTACCAAAAAAGGTTACAAAAAAGTTTCGTGAAGTTAAGTTACTATCCGTTAATTTAAATTAAAAAAAAAAAAAATTAAAAAAAAAATCGTTAATTAATCGTCTATCTACCGTGGGGAGACCTCTTTCCTCCGTACGAATATCATTCACGCCTGCCCGAGTAGCGCGCTTGACGAATCGGACGTTCAGCTGCGCAGAGGGGACAATAATTTCGTCGAGCTGCCCTGTCCCGGTCCGTCGAATAAGTAAATCGAGGATTTAAAAACGAGGATAATTTTCTTCCTGAGAGCAAATAAATCGTAGTATCCGCGGAAGTCCCGCCGTCGCTTTCGAGAATCCACGATTCCGCGATTAACGTTCTTGTTTATCCTATTAAATCTTAACATAGTACCGAGTAGTCTTAGACAGTAGTAGCAGAAATTGTAGAGTGACGCATTGGATGAGTTGGACACTTAATAACGACTGTTCGTCAATTGTAACGATCGTTACGATCGTCCTCGCTGCCGTCGGTTGCTCGCGCATGCGCGAGAGGTCTCGAAGGGTAGACGGCCAGTTGCGAAGAAAAGAAAATAATAAAAAAAAGAAGGAATTAAGTTAAAGTAAAAATAAATTAGTCGTAGTCAAAATCGCCTAGTCGTGCGAGACCGAAGAGAAAACAAAAGAAAAAAATAAAGACAAAACAGGAGGAAAAAAATAGACTTGAGAGACGGAACGAAAAAAATAGATAAAAATAAACAGGGCGTCGAGTCAGCAGGGACTTTGAACTAGCTGTATCGCGTGCTGTAGTGCATCGGCGATATTCTGAAAAACAGGTACACCTTCGCGCGTTGCGTAGTCTGACAGGTACATCCTACCGCGATTGTAGTCTTTCGTTGCTTGCTCGGTCAGCTGCAAAGTTAAAAGAGAGATATAATGAGGGATGAGAGCCTTGAATTATGACGAGACTCTTTATGCGGCATGAATCAATAAATTCATGTCCCAGGAATACCGACTGCCGTTGCTCGGAAACGACGACCGATCGCGTCATCGTTTCCCGGTATCGGAAGTCTCATGTATGATAGGAAAAAGGAAAAAAGTAAAAAAATAAAATAAAATAAAAATTGTTACTCGAAGGACGAACGGGTGTGAATACCTTTTCGCCGGAGACGGTGCAGCCTTCCGGCATTGTCTGGACGCATAGGACTAGCTTCGCGCGCAATCCGATCAGGTAAGCTGCCAGTGTCATGATTGCGATGCCTCGCGAATGTTGCGGCACTATGAGCAGGATAAGCCGTGAATTTTTCATGCGCTGAACCTCCTGCGGCAATGCCCGCACGTTGTACTCGTTCGTGATTGGCCGGTGGAGCGATAGGCCCATCGATCTGAGAAATTCAAACGGGTGCGGAGGTTTTAACGATGTATCACACACACATTCCCAACCAAAAGTTTTTAATTCGATCGAAATTGCGGTACTTCGCGATACGCCAAAGATCTGAAAAAAAAATCAGCTGTATTAATTATGTCAAGACCTTTCATTTTGCATAATAATAATGGCGAAAAGTTATTAACAAATTATTAGAAAAATTAATTGTTTCAAATAAATCGGATAAGTTTTTTCTCATTTTAAATGAATTGTTTGACTTCTTAGACTTCATATGAATTTTTTTAGAATTTTCTATTGATGTAAAATCTATCGATAAAATGGATGTAGAGGCACGAATTATGGATATGTTTCCGTGTCACGATTCCGCAGTACGCGCAAAAAGTTTCGAGGCGATTGTGCCAACAGTTCCGCAGTCATGGCCTTAAAAAAAAATTCAAAAACGGTAAATTCAAAAATGTGAGAAAATACTGAAAAAATGCATGTGGCTTCTAGAAAATCAATAAATTCAGATCATTTGAATACAAGCTTCACTGATTATATGTTGAACCATTTTTTTTTTACAATTTATTAATAACTTTTTGACATTATTATTATGCAAATTGAACGTTCTTGGCACCTTTAATACAGTTGATTTTTTTTCAGATTTTTATACCATTAGGAAGTATTCAAATTCTCACTGAATCTTCTTTTTGGTTGGGAATGTACTGTGAAGCATCCTTAAGGACGACGAACTCGGGCCCACGATATCGCGCCGCGGTCACCCACGATCGACCCTCCTACTCTCGCTCTCGAGGCTCGGCTTTGTATACTCACTCGATAAGCGGCACCGCCGAGGACTCCAACCAAAACAGATCTTTGCCAACGACACCGATATACATATCTCTCTTCTCCGACTCCGGTATGAGCGAGTGAGTCCAATCTGAAAAATCGAATCGACGATCATTTTCTTTTCCATTTCAAGCGGCGAAGCCGGCAGCGTCGCGCCGCTTCACCCTTCACCTTCTGAACTCTATCGGGTGACGGAAGAGATGTGATCAAGTGCAACGATAAGCTGCGACAGATGAGCGGGACATGCACGAGGATGTTATTTTTGTAGCGTTTTTTTATTTTTATTTTATTTTTATTTGTCTCTTCTCTGAAAGTCAGAGATCAAAGTCTTTGGTGACTTTGTTTAGAAGCGTTAGATTGATAAAAATAGAGAGATAGCGTGAGCAAGACAGAGGTATGAGAAAGAGCGAGAAAATTCGAGATAATACCTAGGAAACGATTAAGAGGATGTACGAAAGCTCGTCGTATGAACTTGGAAGCCTTCCTACATAATATACTCCAAACTGAAGGTATCTCACTTTCGCAGTTCGTCCCGTTGCTTTTCGTTCGTCTATTCCACTCGCTCGCTAGAGCGCAAAACTGTTCGAAATTTATTCTCTGCTCGGCGGAGTCCTCCTTGGTGGTGAAATTTTTGATCAGAGTCTCGTGCGTCTCTGCGGAAAAGGAACAAAAAAAAAAGAGGACGATGAAATCATTGGTCGGTGCAGTTCTCGAACGGCACGAACGAGAGTGGGCACGGAAATCGCCGCTTCCTCGCCTCCAGAGGCTATCTAGCGATTGTATAATGCCCGACACGCAACACGTTCGGTGTTTCATTTATAGAAATGACTTAGGGACCGTTTATTTCATCGATGACGAGCGGTTGAACGTTTCGCATTACCTGATTTATTCACGGCATTGAGGAGTTCGGATACGGACATGTTGCTCTTCGCGTTCGACTGCAGCGTAAGCAGAGCCTGCAAAGAAATTGCCTTTTTCAGTAAAAAATATCAGTAAAAATGTCAATAAAAATATCGCGAATACGGACTAAAAGCACGATATTTTTCGTTCGCACATGCAGGATACTCACCTCGCTCAAACGTATTCCACCGGTATCGTTCGTGTCTATGGACTTGAAGATTTCCCGCAACGTTCTGCGAACCGGAAGAATTATTCGTTGTTATTGAGATACGCGATCGCGTCCGCGCGATCTAGGCTATCGCTTCGATCAGCATGTTTGTTCGCGAGCGTCATACATACATTGTATCAGTCCCATTCTGAGTCAGGGAAATCCGCGCGGGCCTCATTCCTTCCTCCTGATTCAGATCCTGCACGTTGATCGCCTCACGAAGAATCTGATTCAGAATAAACGCACGCGATGAAAGTTTCATCGTCGTCATCGGGCATCGATCGATTTAATCGTTGACCCTGATATTTCTCGATCTTACCTTGGACGTGCCGCTCAGAGCCACGGATACACTCTCGAATATCGGTATCCTCTGTCGCTCCACGAAATACTCGAGGACTCGGACTCCGTTCATTAAATCGTAGTATTCTCTGAAAGAAACATAAAATTCGCTCGTTTTAGTTATTTCGGCGAACCAGTTAGGAAAGCTCGAGCGCTTCACACCAGTCAAATGAGTGCTATTTTAAAGTCGTTTATAGAAACTTTTACGCTTTCTATTGATTATAGCGGATGGTTATTTGTATTAGAGCGGATGTCCTTGACCTAGAAAAAATGTTAACCGGTTTATCCTGAGTTTCGAAAAGGACAAGGTGTTTAACCATCGACGAAATTCCTTCGTAAACAAACGGCTCTCATTTTAAAATGGAAAATACTATCGAATATCTGGACGGTGAATTCGTAGTGAATCTTTCGAGGAAGGTAATGAACCGCGATACATCAAAATCGAGAAAAAATTACGGATTATTCTTTGAGAAAAAAACTAAACGAATATTTACTTTTTTGAAAATTAGTACGAACCAGTTAATATTTTGCAAGTAATCTTATAACGACATGTGCTGCAATATAAATGACCATTCGCTGTAATCAATACATGCATAATAGTAATTTATGATACAAGTGCGATAAAACTTTTTCTGAGAGAAAACTTTATTTCACAAGGTGTGAAAATTGTGGTTTTTACGCGTAAAACTGCCATTTTCGTACCGAATGAAATACAAGTTTGTACGAACAACTTTAAAAGTGGAGCACTTATTCGACTAGCGAAAAGCGCTCCAACCTCCTTTAGCCGTGGCCGGGGCGCTCCTTCCTGGAAACGCTTTGCTTCCGGGAACGAGGATCGTTCGACGGTACTCACTGAGCGGAGACGGTCTCTCCGAGAATCGTTTGACCTTGCCTGTACGGATAAATAACGAGTACCAACGAATCGCTCCGCGTAGCTGCCAACTGAGCCGCCTCTATTATACCAGCGGTATTTCGAGTTTGATTGTCTATTACGAACAGCAATACTCTCGCCGTCTGTTTCGCCTCGTACTCCTGAGCTATTAGCTCCGGTCCCCATTGCGAGACTTGCTGATGAATCGAAATTCGAATTTGAAAAAACAAACAAAAAAAAACCTGCGTTTTATATGAGAGAAATTTTCAGGATTTACCGGAGATGAAGATGAAAAATCGATCGCTATACTTACGGGATTATAGTAAGTAATGCCAAGGCTCTGAAGCGTCGGTATCGCTATTTCTGACCTCCAGGTGGTGGGATTACAGGATCCACCCAAGAATACTTCATACGCCATCCTCTCTGCGAAAAAAAAACAAAAAATAATTATAATCGATGATTCAACGAGATTTTCGGTATTGATTAATTCTCTGACTTACTTGAACCAATTCGGTAATTAGTGTCCTTTCCATCACAGTGTAGCGAGTGAGAGGCGCTCATAGGAACGGCGGCTCTGCAATTAAATAACCCAGTGAATATCTATTATCTCCGGAAAAAGAGATTTTAAATTTTTATAAAGTTCTAGTTGCAGAGGGATTTGATATTCATCGTGAATACGATATGACTTTCGTCGCCGTGACTATTATCAGGGCCGATGAAGAAAATTTTGAAATTTGATAAATTCGATGTAGATTAATGTTACGGAAAAGATGAGAGAAAAATGAGCGGCATACTTCCAAATATCAAATCCTTTTGCAATGGGTATCAGCGCTCCACGCTTCATCGTCGCTAATAACGGCCCGCGATATTTAAATCACAATGGAACGCGTCGCATCCGTTGCCTGGAACAAATTTATCGTTTACCCACTTGAAATTAATTAACAAGCCACGAATTATCATCGAATCCATACAAAAAAAAATATAAAAAAAAAAACTACTGTGCTGTACAGAGGCAAGCGATTCCCTTACCCTCGCTCGCACAGTTGTGCAAGTCTAGTGGCAAATATGCAGAACTCTCCAAACATTATACAGGTGTCGGGACTGATTTCGGAGCAGTCCTCAGTGCAGTGCGGCATCTCGTGCAGCCGGTACCAAAGCGGGAACAACCGCATCACGTATATCCGATTTGCCTGCGAACAACGGTGCGCGTAGGGTGCGTGCTAATTTTTTTTAAAATCACGTACGTCTCGTAAACGAATGGATTTACCGGGATTTACTTACACAGACACGGAGTCTGGCAATTCGGAGCAACCTTGAAGAATACCAGACAGAGCCTTGCCCTCATTATTTAAAGTAGCTCTCCCGACAATGTATCCTTCGCTCTCCTTGGATAATCCCTGTTTCTCTAGACTTCCGACAAGAGCCGTTCCTCAAGTTTCTTTCCTGCGAACAAACATCCCGCAAGAACGATTTAGTCATGACAATTCCATGGCTTGTTCTTATAAAATTAAAGAAATGATATAGAAATATAGAAATTGAGAAATATAGAAATACATCATATTTAATCAATTTTAACGGTATATGAGTTTGAATACGCATATCAGTAAAAAAATAATACAAGGACAATTTAAACAAACACGACGACTGAAAGGCACTCGAGCTCTTCGCAACGAAGCGATCTGACTGACTAGAGACAACGGCAGCGGTTTTAGTGGGACGCTAACTGTAGAATGCTCTTCGTGTAAACTAAAAAAAAACTCCCGAAGTTTCTTTCGTTCGAACAGCTATGAATGGCGACAGGAACGATTTAGATACAAGCATTCAATTGCTTGTTTTTAGAAATTACAAACGATATTTAAAAAAACAGTGGACAAGTTTGAGAACTCGTATATGTGAAAAAATTAGGAGAAAAAAAATGGTTTAACCAATCACGATGACCGGAAGATTCTCGATTTCTGGGAAAAATGATGACCGTAGTGTAGCATGAGGCCCTGACCGTACGCTCTGTGCTTTGTGGATAAACTAACGAGACTCCTCAAGTTTCGTTCCTGCGAACGGCAACTGGCCAATGATTTAATTACAAAAATTCCATGGATTGTTTTCATATATTTAAAAAAAAAACCAAAAAATTCACTGCTTGAGTTTAAGAACGCATATCGGTGGAAAAATAATTTAATAAACAATTTCAACGATCACGATGGCTGGAAGACGCTCGGTCTCTGCGAAAGACGATGGCGGTAGTTTAGCGTGACAATTACAGTCGAGTGCTAACCTTCCCTGACCACTACGCTCTTCAGGTAAACTAACAAAAATCCTCAAGTTTCATTCCTGCGAACAGCAACCGGCGAACGATTTAGTTACAAAAATCCCATGGCTTGTTTTTATATATATATATTTTTTAAAAATATAGCGGGTTAGTTTGAAAATGCGTATCGGTGCAAAAATACTGAGTAAGACGTTTCAAACGCTCGCGATGACTGGAAGACCCTCGATGTCAGCGCGACGTGACGACCCGACTGACGTGCGACGATGACGGCGTTCGAGCAGCGTGACAATAACATCGGAGTGCCCACCGGCCCTGACCGTAAACACGACGCTCATTCGGGTAAACTAACAAAACACGCTCTCGCGCCCGCGTGATATAGCTGGATCACTAACCTTGGTGTCATAGCCTGGACGCTGCATGTCCACGCACAAAGAACAACGCAACCGAGCGATCTCAGCATCCGATCAGTCGACCGTGTCGGCTGCATCTGGACGGATCGTCGTTTATTTTTTGTTTATGTTTGTCTCTTTTTTCTCTCGTCTCTCCACCAAATCCTCGAGCGAGCTCACGCGAAGATAAACGGACAATCGTAGTGGCTCTCACTGGCCCCGCAAAATCATCGGCGACAGCCTCGCGTACTCCCGCTATTGCTCATACTTATTTATACACCGTTATATTTAAAATGAAAGAATTAGTTTGGTCGAATATGCGGCGCTGGCCATGCCGCGGGAAAACTCTCGCTTCTCGCGGGAAACTAAGATCGAAGACGAAAATTTTTGATTTTGTTTTTTTGTTTTTTTTTTTCAAATAAAACAATGTATATATGTGTACGTATATATATTGTAGAGACGATTTAAAGTAGGTGACACGAGATTGTTGGGTAAACAAGACGTTGTAGGAATTTTTTGAACTTTTTTTTCTTTTCTAAGAGCCCCGCGCGAGACGCGCTACGCGGAACCGAGCCGAGCCGAGTCGATGGAGAAACTGTAACTAAACTTTCTCCGTTAGTACAGGAGAGACCACCCCGAACGACCGAACGTTTGTGTGCGTTCGTCTATCGGCGCACGGGAACTAGAGGCTGCTGGCGCTACCGTGAAACGTCGTTGCCTCTGACAAGACTTCTCCGTCGCTCTCTTTTTTCCCCCTCGTCGATCTCCCACTACCGTGTTTCTCTGGCCTCTAATGCCACGGGCTTTACCTCCCGCTCGCCGTTCCATCCAATTTCTGTTCGCCCCACTCGTCGATTATTCACGTTACGTCGGAGATATATTGGCGGACAGGATACGACGGCCTTTAGATCTATAAGTCATGAGTTTCCGAAAAATGCTGACGAGCGTTTGTGCGTTTCAACGGTTTTCCTTTTTTTTCTTTCGTTTTCCTCCGCCTCCTCTCTCACGAGTTTTAGGTCAGGCCCGACGAGAGATCCAGTGGCGACATTTTCACGAGTTTCGCGGCTGCGATCGCGCGCGGTGCGGCCGTTCCGGGGCTTTTGCGTGTGCGTCGACTCCGAGCGCGCGTCGCGCACCGACTCAAGAATGACGTAAACCTCCAACAATGAAGCGTGATGTCACACGCGGTGAAGTTCACACAGAGATACGCTCGCCGCGCTCGGCCTCACACCGTCGCACGATAAACTCCGCAATGGCAAAGGGGGAAACCAATGCGCCGCGAAACGTCGAACGGCGCTCTTGATCAAATATGGTATGAGAGTTTGGTTTGGCCGAAATAATAACTGCGGTGTATCGACGTTGGAAAATAATACGCCCGTTGCGCGATATTGCGAATTAGTCTCTTACCCTCTCGGTTGCTCGTTAGTTCGCCGTTCTGTTGCGAAAAAAAAGTTTCGATCCGACGAGATTCTTTTTTTTTCGTACGAACTAAACAACAGCTCGACGAGTGGAGGAACAAGAATTTTTTTTTTAAATCTCGTTCGTTCGTCGTTTTATCCCGGAAACAGTTTCGATCCACCGATTCTTTTTTTTTGTACAAACTGAACAACAAGAATTTTTTTTCGTTCAATCATTCGTTCGCCGTATCACGAAAAAAGTATCGATCGCCGATTCTTTTTTATTTTTTGTATACAAACGAAACGCGTAAAGAAACACGAATCTTTTCGCGTGCGCTCGTTCGTTCGGCGTTTTATCGCGAAAAAAGTTTCGATCAGCTGTTTTTTTTTTTTTTCTAGAAATTAAACAACGGCTTCACGAGTAACGGAACGAGATTTTTTTTTTCGTCACTGTTCTCTGTCGAGACATTTTTTATAGAGCGCGCATAAATTGTACCGACGATGCCGCGTCACTGCACGTAATCTTCGCGTACACACACCTCGTCGTCGTCATAGAGCCCGGCGATAGTTACCTGCGTGACTGAAACACTATATTTAACGAGGCACCCTAGCGATTCGAGCGAGACCTTTTTAATTCACCGCGTTCGCGTATCTCCACACCGCTCGCGATGCTGGCAACGCATGTTTTGTTTGTTTTACAATAATATATACGACAGAGAATTTTTTAACGCGCCTTTCTCGTCATCCGAGTTTGATTCTCACTCGCTGGGCGAGTGTGTGCGCGTGTTGATCGAGGACGCGGAGAAACAGAAGTCGGGGGAAGGGGAGGGGGGCTTCCTCGTGTGTAATCCATGCGTCGAACGAAAAATCAAGCGTGCACGCGTCGTTCTTTTTTATAAGCACATCGCACTTCTCATCGACGTCCTTATTGCTTCTCGTAATTCTCGAACGACACCTTGTATTATGTTTTTTAAATTAAAAAAAAAATATATATATATATATATATATATATATATATATTAGTTGTTCTCGTATCAATATACCTGTCAAGGAACCTAATTTGTAAATCGTAGAGGGTCCCGTGACGATTCGCGCTGGCCGAGGATTATTCATCTCTAGGAGTCGACGCGTAGTCAACTGCGACTCTCCGCTGCTTCGTCTTCCGTTCTATGACTCTATCGGCTATACTGCACACTCGAAAAATCTTAAAAATAACAACTCTACAGAGATTCGCGTGTACACCTCTTTATGCGCGGGCCGGAGAGACGAAGATTCGATTCTCGCAATTTTGAAAAAAAAAAAAAACTTCTTTACACGTTAATTACATGTTCGTCCCTCGACAACGACTATCCAGCTCCGCGCCGTTGTATCGGGGATCGTACGGGCAAAACGACCGGCTGAAACCAGCTACAACACGAAAGTGGGAAGCTGTACACCAGGCCTCGTGTGTTGCTTCATTCCCGCTCTTACCGTCCAGTTTCCTATTTCTATATTAGGAAGCACGGTCAGTCGATATATTTTGTCATAGAAAATCGGAATGTTTAATTGGCCGAACCGGCCTTTCGAATAGCGCCTACGGACTCGCACTCCTATATATACGTATATATATATATATATGTTGTAAACACAAGCGCGACCTCGAGATACCCCAGTGAACATTTTTACTACGACGCTACTACAAAGTCTTTCGTGCGAACCATCGTCCACCTTCGACTGGCTGCCTAAATACTGCATTGAAAACAGTTTCGATTTCGACCGTATTCGATACGTGAGATCAATATCACGAGGCCCTCGGACGAGCCTTGGGAAAAGAAAATCCCGACGTCCCAAGAATGCGAATCGCTCGTCGGTCGACGAACGAATGGATCGATTATTCCACGATCGCCGGAGATATTCGTGCTCCGGGAGATCTCTCGATCTGTCGTATGAACGAATGAAAAGAAAAGTAATAAATATTCGCTATGTGCGTGACTGACACAGAGCTTCCAGTTGAGCGTGCATTGCCGTGCACATGCATTCTATCAGCGCCGTCTGCCGGCCAGCTCCGACCCAACTTGTACACCCAGCTCTTTGCATGTATACGCAATACACACTCGTCCGGTGAGTTTGTGTAGGTCGTGCACACAGCGAATAAACGCGCATCAGACCGCGAGAGGGCACGTGTCGCTTCGCGGAAACAACGTCGAAGATTCCAGATCGAAGTCGCCGTCCAGTCTGCCGGCGAGCGAGTAGTTCGCGGCAAGCCGCTTTATTGTAGCCGTCGTCGTCCGGTCTTCGTTTCGCTCCCTTTTAATTTATCTCGAATATAAACAACACGTGCACGTCGATTGGTCGTATATATTATTTGGCACGACAGTTTCACCATCGTTCCAGGGATGTGCTAGATGCGGCAACACGATGCTGGGTATTATAGTGGCCAGCCGTCTGGTAAGATGCACTCGATATATTTCCGCTCGTGATAAGTCTCAGGCCAGTCGCGTTCGAGCCGGCTGTCAAGCTTATTCGTGAAATTTCGGTTAAGGTTGCAGTACCAATGCTCGGACACGTCCCAGTCGTCGGACGCCCCTATGCAGATCTGATTAATGCCGAATTCAAGTATCAGATATCCACTTTGACACCCGTAATCGTGTCTGCAAACATCATTTGTTACAGAGAAAAAAAAAATTCTACAAGGTTTAAGCCTAAATTATTTTCTATTGTTGCATCTTGTTGAAAGAGAGAAATTGATAGAAGCGTTGCTACACACGCGACTCGATAATCGGACGGTTCGGAAAAGTTAGGTTAGCCAGCTTTCCACGAGCTTTTTTTTAAGTATTGTTTCACGTGAATGTAATTTTTCAATTGACTTAATTGATAAATGCGCATAGAAATCTTTCAGTTGATATCGACTAGTTGAGTCCGTACGTCAGAATGATCGAAATCGATGATTGTTCGGAACATTGGGACACGCAGTGTCCGAATACAGGGACGCGCTGTAAAACCACGCACGCAGACCGGTACATTTGGATCCTCTTCTTATATTCTGTCGTAATTAAAAAATTATTAATCTTCTTGTAATTGAGCCGATGTCTTTTGGAAACTGGAAACTATTGGCCTGACATTGACTTCAGTTATTTTCAGAAAAAAATGTGTTCTTGACAAATTGATAACTGATGCAATCCGGAGACGCTCTTAATCCTCCGAGCATTGGTGCATTTTTTTTACCTTTACCTTTATCCGTCTCTGCTGAGTTGAACGATTATCTTTGCTATTATCTTGCTGCAGGTCCAAACAGACTTTCAACAGATCGGGGAAACGCAGTTTCTCATAACGGTGAACGATGCTGATAACATAAATCACATAGTTCTTTTCCTCACGGGCGCCGTGCCGTTTCCGGAGGGCATGGGAGGCGCAGGTAATTATCACAAAGAATTCATCGACACGTTCGCTTGTCTTTTCCTATTTAATTATTTTTTATTTTCATTTTATCTATTTTGTTTAAATCTGATACTTATTTGCATGCAGTTTACTTCAGCTGGCCGGATCCGAACGCGCCGCCCAACTGGCAATTTTTAGGCTTCATTTCCAACGCCAAACCGTCGGCTATCTTCAAGATATCGAACCTAAAGAGGAATCATGAGTTCGAGAATAGCAATTTAGGAATATTCGGCATCGGAAAGATCTCGCACGTCGCCCAGATTGGCGTTTCCGTCGAGCCGCTGCCCATAATAGAGCAACAGGCCATCGAAGTCGCGGCCTCGACGACCAACAACTTCGTCGAATTCACTCAGTCGATGGTCACCAGTTTTTTGAATTACATTACAAGCTTTTCGGTCACACAGTCGCAGATGACGCCGAATCCGACTGAAAATTTTGTTCCCCTCTCGTCTGTTCAAAGCTGGTACGAAAGATTCGAACGGCGGTTACAACAGAATCCGAATTTTTGGAGAGTGTGACACTCCGTAGAGTAATGTTTACCATCTAGGTGCTTCTACGATCGGTATTTTGGTATTTACGGCTTAAATTTTTAATACCGAAATTTCGAAGACCCGACTGGGCATTTAACAAAATAAAAATACCAACGCGAGACACGCTCTTTTCCATTACACATTACTGAAACAGATTTAACTTGAGACAGTACACGTCATATTTATACGCTCAAAAGCATGTCAATGAATTATTTTCACGAATTATTTGATAATAAAACGCTGTAAGGAAATCAAGGAGATTCATCGATCATTCATAATGGACAGCAGAATGTACCCCAAATGCTCTTTGTAACGTCACTTCCAGTTCGAAAATCTTATTTTTCGACCGGAAGTGACGTCGTGCTAGAAATACGTCACTTTCGGTTTGACGATTACATTTCATTACACTCGACGCGAAAATACGTGGCGTATTTTTGCACCTTGTGATGAAAAATTTCGTACATCCCTCGTGCGAAACACTTTTTCGGCACTAGTATCGTAATGTACTATTATCGGGCTAGTATCGCAAATTACTATTCCGACCGGAAGTGACGTCATACCGGAAACCCGCCACTACTGCTTTGAAAGCTTCGTTTGTCGAGCACAAATTACGTCATACCGAAAATACCTCATTTCCGGTTACAAAAATGAAATTTTCTAACCGGAAGTGACGTATTCCCAGGTTTTACTCCAAAAAGGCGCAACACGCTCTTTTCCATTAAATATTGCCAAAACAGTTTTAACTTATGAAAGTACATGTCGTATTTGTACGTTCAAAAGCTTGTTAATCAATTGTTTTCACGAATTATTTGATAATAAAAAATGAAAAGCGCTGAAAGGAAACTAATTTCATTCGTCGATCATTTCATATAGGACAGCGAAGCGCGCTCGAAATGCTCTCTGTTACGTCAGTTCTAGTTTTAAAATCTCACTTTTGACCGGAAGTGCAAATACAAAACTTCCGGTTTGAAAACCTCATTTTTCAACTGGAAATAACGCCATACCGGAAACACGTCATTTTCAGTTTGAGAATTTCATTTGTCGACCAGAATTGGCGTCGGGTTTTAAATCGTCGTTTTTCGACCGGTAATGTCGTCATTCCGCAAAAACCTCAATTCCGGTCAGAAAAATGAAATTTTCAAGCCGGAAGTGACGCATCCCCAGGTTTTTCTTTGGAATTCGTCTCGAAACTGGCCAGCGTCAGAAATGGATGGATTGAGGAACGCAACTTGTCATCAGCTGAGCATTCGCTCGGTTTTTCGTTCTACAGTTGTCACACCTGCGCGGCACGCTTCTTGTTTTGTTGGTCTCGTTCGAGTTTCAAAATATAATACATCCAACAGTTAATTTCGTGGCTCGCTCTCGCCCCCTTCGACCAATCTTTCGGGCGTCTTAACGGTTGAGAGCTGTGCGAAAGAGATGCTTCACTGACCGAGGCATCGCGTTTCGCACGAATACGAAAAGCCAAAGTTCGCCGCGGTGACTCGTCCGAGATATTCCGGAATCCGCACGGACAAAGTCCGTTACGAGCATCGACAGAGTCCGACAACGTCGACGATCGCGCAATGGGCAGTTACGCGAGCAAACTCTTCTCTCATCACTCCGAGCACGAGACGAAATCCAAGAGTCAGTCCACCGTTTCTTCCGGCGGACTGGAAAAACTCAAACTGTGCACACCGCCCATAACCAAAAGAAAACTCGCCGCGGATCCACGATCGGCGACCATGGGCATTATCAGGACTCCCATAGAGGTAAGCCAATTCCTGCGATTTTTTTTTTTTTATACAAAAAAAATATCCATTTGTATTTCATATATAAATTCAAATTTTTTAATGTCTGCAGATCGCATCCACACCACCGGGCCTGACGAGACGCGTCGCTACCGCTGTACCCAAGTACCTGCAGGGCAAAAGATATCTGGAAACCGACTTCGATGCAGTCACCCCCGTCACTACTCCAGTGAAATGCATTCAGGACCCCAGGTCACCCAACGTTACCGAACAGCGCACACCGATCGCGGTGAGATACATGACCGTAACGCTGTGTCACGCGACCCTTGAAATTCTTGGAAATTTCTGCAATTTTCTGTACTCAAGCGCCTTGAAATGCTTGAAAATTTCTCCAATTTTTCATGTTCTCGAAGAGCCCCGCGATTTCCCTGGAAATTTTTGCGGAAACTCAGGTTTTAGTTTTTTTTTATTCGCAATTTTACAGTCTCTCGCTTAATTTTTTGGTGTTGCATTTAAGAGATTTTGGCAATAGGATGAGAACAAATATTTTATTCCGGAGACCCTGGAAACCGTCAAAAATTTCACCAATTTTCCATATCCTCGAAAAGTCCTGCGAATGATCCGAAACTTTTTGTAGAAACTGGGATTTTTTTATTTTCAGCAAAACACTTTGTCTCGCTTCATTTTATTGACGCTGCTGTTGAGAATGTTTGGCAACAGCGCGGCAAAAAATATTTTTTAATTATTTCAGTAACCTTGTATAAAAGATTGTTACTAATCTTGTAAAAAATTGTACTAATCTTGTAAAAATTCTTACCAATCTTGTAAGATTTGTTTGTAATCTTGTCTAATAATACCGCAACGAATTTCTTGCTTCGCAGGTAAAGACGGGAGTAGGTTACTTGACGCCAGTCGTAACAGTCAACCGAGCGCCAGACATGGACACTCCGGCGGGACGTCCCGAGGGTCTCACCATAGCCGATCCCAGATCGCCCGCCACGGACTTCGACAGAACGCCGATCCTGAAACCCAGATCCGTAGAACACATAGCCACATGCTCCGAGACAGCCGACAAAGTGATCGAAATCAACGTTCGCGCGTCGAGATTGTCTTATTGCGAGACCACGACGGATTACAGTATTCCCGAGATCCAGGCTATTATTTCCGAGGCAACCGCCGCGACCGACGAGTCCCTGAGCTTGGAGAATCGCATCGATCTTTGCGAGAATTCCGGCAATTCGGTCTCGAGCCGCGGCTCGAGCGTCGGCGACGAGTTCGAGGACAGCGACAGCGAGGAACAAGTAACGGTAATACGTAACACGAAAGTTTTGTCACCGTGGTCTGACGCTCTTTCCACGTGGGCAGAGAGCAAAGCTGTCCCAGAGGGCGGCGAGCTTTCCGGTGAGAAACCCGACGAGCCGATGGCCGACGCGATGGACAACAACATCCGTGATATAATAAACGCGGTGATGAAAAATTCCATCGACGAACCGAGATCCGTCGCGAACGGCGACAGGATCAAAGTTTGGAGGGACTCGGTGTCGCCGAACATAGCGGAGGAAGCGGTTCGCAAGAATTCCGAGGAGATAATAATTGAATTCGACGACGATACGGTCGCGAGACCCGCGAAGAATTCGGACGGCGTTAAGTCGTCGACGAGAGTCGAGGACGAGAGGACGAAGAATCTGGCGAAGAAGAGGAAGTCGCAGCTGCAACAATCAAAGGCCGAGAACAAACCCGCGCCGGACGAGCGCAAGGTCTTCAACGGCGATGGGAAAAATTCAATCGACGCTTCCAAGGTAAGATTCGAGCTGCCGATTTCGCGGATAAAACGGCTCGCAATAGTTTATTCATTCATTCATTTTGATCAAAACGGGCTGAGGCGATTACGAGTTGATGAAAATCACTAGCAAGCGATTTTAAACAGACGAAAACGAAATATTTGAAAATCGAAATTTTCGTATCGCTTTCTCATAATGTTCCTTTATTCGCAGAGCTTCTTCTATGCGGAAGCATTTTTTTTTTTTGTATTTTCGACTTCCTCCCAGAGGAAGTTTCGCAATTGAAGGAACATTATAAGATAGCGATATCAACATTTTTATTTTAAACTTTTTTCAACGCCGACATCGTGTTCGACTTTTATTCGAAACGGCTTGAAGCTTGAAGCAAAAGAATAAATAAAATAATTAGCGCATAACAGAGGGAGGATAAAAGATAGATGCGAAAAAAGCGTTCACAGAGACTCATAGTCAGCTTTCGAGTTATCGTAGGAGTGTTCAAGACCGCAATCATTATATACTATATATGATATTGTGTAATAAATTAATCGTTCGTTTCGCAGAATCGTACGCCGCTGGGTAACCGGTCGAACAACCACAAGCAGCTGCAGCTCATACCGGCGAAATCGCCCCAGCAGCTGCTCCGAAACAAGGCTCTGTCGACGAGGACGATCCAGCAGGAGAACACACCGCCGCCCAACGATAGATTCGTCTCCAAGACGAAGTCCAATGGTACACAGTGGGATCTGGACACGACGGTCATTATCTAACAGATCCGACGTAATGCCAATTTTCCGATAATGGATAAAAAAAAAAAAAGTGTCCTCATCGTGTGTATTCGAATAGATAATAAGATATTTTTGTACTTAGGATAATTTACCGAGCTTTTAAGGATTAATGCAGAAAAAAAACGATGAATTTAACTGGGGATGTAAACGGCCGCCTCGTAAACCGCCCATCGACTGATTGTATCGCTCTTCGTTATTTATTCAACTTTCCCGTATGGAAGAGTTACATATTTTTTTTCATAATGACCAATAAACTTTGTACTACTCTTATCTCAACGGTTCTTCATGGCTTCGCGTATGTTCGATTTAACGGCGATTATCGAAGCTCTGAGATCGTCGCTGGGCGCCACCAATCGCGAGAAACTGAAATGAGAAAACTTAATTATTTCTTTCAGGCAGTAAGCGACAAATACGGATGAGTCAGTAGACGTTTTTGCCTTTACCTCGGATCTTTCATGACGATCCGTTTCTTTCCTTCGTCTCCTTTCGGCAACACCTTTATCGTTATTCCGCTCTTCACTCTCTTTACCACCGGAAACGCCGGCTTATCTTCTCGATCGGCGAACTTTGCCAGTTTCCTGGTATCCACGATCTGCGGTCGGATTACCCGTACTTTGGCGCCCTCGTCAACGGGTCGACCTCGGTAGTTCTTTCTTTTATGGCTTCCAGAAGCGAGGACTGCACGGCCCAGCTCATCGGTCCGATCGTACGGAGCTTGCGGAGTTTCCGAAGTCGATCGATCGCCGGAATCCGTGAATCTCGTCACGTTGAAATTCGCCGGAAGCGAAGGCTCCGAAACGGGACGCGGATCGATGTCACGTGGTATCCCATCGTAAATAGTCGTCAAGGACTCCCGGGGATATTGTTGCACGAGTCGATCCTCCGTCAGCGGCAGCGCCGGATTCTTTTTCTTACGGTGATACTGCTCTCTGAAAGAATTTTTTTTTTTTAATGAATGGACCTCATATAATCCAGCCCTTGTAAACAAAATAAATAAAATAGTGGATGCGTATTTTTTAGGGTTGTGCGAATATTTAAAAATCTGCATAATTCATCATGAATTATTAATAAATATTCGAATTGTTCGAATATTTTGTATTAACGAAATTTTTAAATATTCAATTGAAACGCTACTCGCACATCCCTGGTATTTTTGTCGAATACCTCGGCTCGAACTTGTCATTGTCAAGGTCAGTCGGATCCTCCCTATGCCTCCTGATTCTAACGGCGATGTCCTTGCGCCTCTGGACGAGCTTCCTCCTAGTTTCCGCAACGCTCTCGAGTTCGGGAGCGTAAAAGACATGGAGCAGGCCGCCGAAGAAATTTTTTCCATCGACGAGCCGTTTGGCTATTCTGCACGCGGCGGACGGATGTAAGCGATAAAATAAATTTACCGTGGATTTATATGGTTAAAAAAAAAAACAAAGATCATCGGCGCACCTCGCGCTCTGTATGCGCTCGAAGTGCACGTGAAAAGATTCCGTAAACTCCTCTGTAGGATAGTCCGGAATGGACTCAATTTTTTTCACCGAACCATAGGGCGCGAGGATCCTTCTGACGTCGTCCTGCAATCGCAATTGCGGTACGCCGCATACGACGATATGTTGCGATTCGTCGTTGACCGTATATACCTGTTGGTCAGAGCTAGATTGTCAAGGAAAAACATAAATTCACGCGTGCCGACGATTGGTGGACGTTGTTCGAATCGGGAGAAAATTGACTCGAGGTGGCGCCACCGTCGCACGAGCGATCCGAGAGCTTAACCTCTCGCGCACGAGAGTAACATCGCAGAGAAACGATTTAAGAAACAGCAAAAAAAAATACGATTATCGTTGAGTTAGGATACAATTCGTCAAAGCTACCTTCACCGCCGTCAACTTTCGTCCCTGTCTGTAAGGTGCCCTCGTTCGACACAACTCCTGTTGCTCGTGATGTTCCAATTTCACAACAGCAGGTTTCACCGCCATCGCTGAGCGCGACCAGTTGTTTTTACGGCGACGTCGCTCTTCGGCCGCTCGTTCTCACCGTACAATTTTCATTGGGGAAATGTATCGTTTAAATTACATCGTTTGATCAGTCTTCGCGGTATTGTACATGACAATTGACATTATTTCCATAATTCCGTGGACCGTAACGTTATGTGTAAAAACCTCCTCCCCACCTGACCCGAGCTCGGTCGGTATCAGAAACTGTAATAAAGTTTTTCCACGGGTTATCGCAGTAACGTTTAAAAGAAAAGTCTCATCGGAAGCGGACAGCACGACAGCCTCGGATGAGACTTTTCATTTGACTATGAACATCCGCCCAGTTTAGAAAAGTTGATTACAGTTTTTATTACCGACTGCGGTATTTCACATGCTCTGAAGACTTAAAACTTTGTACCACATTACACGAAACAGTGGCTCTTTTTGTCGTAGAGAACCTAGTTCAATTTAGTTTAGTTTATCAAAGATCCTGAGGTAAATCTCCTAAGGACTGGAGCCGATACACAGGTAAACGCACATATAAATGCGAAAGAGTATAGTACGTAGGATCTTCTTCTTTCCGTGATGACTTTAGGCCACTAAGCCAAGTGCCAGAGTACGTAGGATAGCCGCACGATTATAGGCTCACAGAACGAGCGAAAAAGCAGTGCACAAGTAGAATAAGCACAAACCAAGCCAAGCAACATAATTTCCCCTGAAAACAACAGAAAGAGAAAACAATACTCAACAAACAATTAACACCTCTTTCGCTAATGATACGCATACGCTACGATAAAGTTACGCGGACGGTAACCTTACGGCAACGCGGATATCAATCCGATGTCAGTGACGGACTGAAGAGAATACATTTCGCTCGCTTGCGCTTCGCAGGCAACTCAGAAATGTATTTTCTTTAGTATATCAGTGACATCCGATTGACATTCACGTTGCCGTAAGGTCACCGTTAGCGTAACTTTATCGTATCATTAGCGAAAGATGCGACGGGGATCTGGGCCCAGTTCGGTTCCAGAACCTTACGCCAGCATCTAAAAAGCAGGCCAATCGCGCGCCGTTTATTTCTTCTCTCTCGCTCGCCACAGATATCTCTTCTTTCCCCCTTCGACTCTCACGAAAAATACTACGGAGAGGATACGCTTACTACGTAGTGTACTACCGCTGTCAACGTAGAGACGGCGCACGACTGCATTCATACCCGCATATACATAGGAGGAGAAGAAGAGGAAGAAAAAAAAAAACCCCTGGGGTTTACGTGTGACACTTGAGCGGAGTTACCCCTGATTTATCAATAATTTAAGCATTTACGGTGCTTCGGTGTCGAGGATGAAATATTCGGTACGAATTACGAGTGAAAAACGGACTAGATGCGTTTACAGTGACCGAGGATAGCGACCGGCGCGATTATGGCAATATCGAGTTGGATGATTTGGGGTAGGAGCCTCCGCACGAACAGGCCTCACCGAAGTACGTCTCTGCGGATAATCGTAAGGGCGTTTGCGCTCATCGCGCTCCTAATTACTCAATGTGTCTGTCGTTTTCAGGCCGACAGGAACACGAGAGCAGCTGCGTCCAGCTCGATCTGTCAAAAGGTTAGTGTCCTAACCTATAAAGCTTAGGCCAGTCGCATCTCCACGCCGTGTACCGTTTATCGATCTTTCAATTCGTCCGTCCCGATCGATCGGATTTGCGCACGATGATTTTTTCTTGCCGGTAAAAAAGAAATCAATTTTATTTTTCTTTTTCGCTGTACATTGATCGATCGTGCGAGACGGATCGGACAGACCGTGGAAACGAACGCACGGCACGTTTCGATGTTTTTCTCAGCCGGGAGTAGCGCGTTTGTGAATGAAAAAAAAAATTCACGACGCAGCGATCTCGGATAGATGAGGATCTCTCGGTCGTAGATCTGAGTTTGAGCGGTCGCTTTGCAGAATTGAAGGAGAACATCGAAGAGGTCTTGTCCAATATCTGTCAGCGTCAGGGAGTCTCCAGCGTCAAGAAGCTCGCTTATCTGAACGCCATCGTCAGCCTGGTGAGCGACAACGTCGCGCCCGACTATGGATACTGCGCGGAGGAGGTTTTCTGCTGGTGAGATTCGGCCGTTCGTTACTTTATCGTCGCTGCGTTACACTCGCTTCCGTACGGTTCTCAAACTTTTCTTGTCCATAGCTGTGCGTTTTTTAATCCAAATTTTTTTTTTCTGTTGAGGCATTGTTATTTTAACTAGGAAAAGTTGTTAAGCCGGTTTGAAGAAAAGATCAACGACAATAGTGAAATTAACGAGAAAAAAGAATGATGAAAACAATTATGAAAATAAGGTCAAATTAAAGAAAAAATAATGGTAAAAATAATTTTAAAAAATGGGAACGTCAATGAGAATAAAAAATTATAAGCGTTTGACGACCAAGAAATGTTTCTTGAACATTCAAATCCCATATTAAATTTATGGATATCAAATTAATCGAATTAGGTATCAAATTAATCAAATTAGATATCAAATTAATGAAATTAGATATCAAATTAATCAAATTCGTGTAGATCAAATTTGTCTAATCAAATCGACGTTGCCGTTTATTTTGCAGCTTGCGTGTCAGCCTCGTCCACGAAGCGACGCAGGTGCGTGCGGCGGCGTTGCGCGCGGTGCGTTACATGCTGAAGAGGGAGGAGGACGTCGTAACGATCAACAAGCTCCAGTATCCGTACTTCGTTGCGCGCAGCATGGACATCAATCTGCGCAACGACATGGAGAGAATGCAAGCGCTGAGGCTCGTGAGGAGAATTTTGGTCCTTGCGCCTCGTTACTTCAGTCCGGTGCTCGCTAGATCGCTGATAAGTCTGACGAACGGGGGCATCGAGGAGCGCGACCGAACGTTTCGAGTATTCCTGGCGACGGTCTGCGAGCTCGGAGTATTGAACTCGAGTCTGCTGATAAGCTGCGGCGGTGTCGGAGCGCTCGCAAGATCAGCGATGACCGGTCAGAGCCCCGCGATAATCGAGGCCGTAGTCGGAGTTCTTCTTCGACTCCTGGCCAACCCGGAGACGCGAGGGAGCGTCTCTCTCCTCTGTCTAGCCGCGCCCTACTGCGAGCTGCACACCTTCGCCCAGGAGCGAACGCGCGAGGGACGCGAGATGAGATTCGCAGCGAGCAAACAAGCGCTCCTGAGCGTTCTTCGCTCGTACTCCGGAGTGATCCACTTCTGCCATCCGAACGACAATTCCGGACTGAAGGCAATCGCGGACATTCTCTACGTGGAGCAGCTAGAGGTGCGGGGCGCGGTACTGGAATTGCTCTACGAGCTCCTCGGGCTGCCGTTGCCGATGTGGACGGACGAGCCGGACGTCGCCCTCGCGGCCGTCGATCCGAGCAGACACCGTGAGAATTGGAAGCTATCCGAGGGTTTCGTCGCCGCGGAGGGAAGATCGATCCTACCCTCGCTCTCCTCTCACTGCCCGAACATAATGGAGCTTCATCTGGCGCTGCTCGTCTACGTTCTGCTCGAGTGCGGACTTCATCGAGCGCTCGCCGAGACGATCGTCTCTTCGGACACCTTCATATCGGTAAGGGCCGCGGTGCTTCTGGGTGTGCTTTTGCACCTGGCGCACTCGCTCCTACCGCCCGACGTCTGCGATCTGACGCCGCCGTTGCCGAATCTTCTCGAGCACGCGAGCGTCGGCAGACACCAAGCGCTCGCCGCCGTCGCCATTCTCGGCCGGATGCACGCGATGATGCGTCGAAGACCCGCGCCCGCGAGTCTCTTCCTCGACCGCATACTCCAAGCCGGCACGTGGCTGCGTCCGACCCTGCCTCGACGCCAGAGAACCTCGAGCAGAAACTGGCTTCGTCGCGAATCCCCGACCACGCCTCTCCTCAAGGACGCCCAAGTCCTCAGCTCGAAGGACGCTCTCGCGTGGAACTGGCCGGTGATAAGATCGATCCTCCGATCCCGCGAGGACTCCCTCAGAATACTCCACGACTCCGATCACAGATTATTTATAAAGCGTCTAGTTCGTTACTTCAAGCCCTCGTCCAATCGTTACAGTAGAGTAGAGTTAGGAACAAACGCGACGCTGGCTCGCGAGGCGACCCTGGCCGGTTGCGACTTAGTCAATTGTCTCCTCGAGATCCGGGAGCCCGAGGGTGCGAGGCTCCTCAACGAGCTCATAGGCGACATCGCCGAGCAGATCGCCGCTATAAAGACTCTGCCCTCGGCTCACGACTGCCTCTTCTCGCCACGTCACATGGCGACCACCTGTTGCCAAAAGTATTTTTTGTTCCTCGGCCAGTTGAGCCACTCGGCGAAGGGCACGGTAATCCTGAAGGGCTTCAATCTCCTCGAGAAGCTTCAAGACCTTGCGATCGCAACGAATCACGATTGCTACGTTAAACTCATAGTCTCGAGCCTCGACTACTCGAGGGAGGGACCCAATCGCAAAGTCATGAGCACGATAATAAACGAGGCGACGATCGAGAACACAAGACTTTACGCAACGCAATTCTTACGTCTGGTACTTAGGGCGAAGATGGCGGACGCTTTTCAGTGGGCGATGACGCTGCTCTCCGGCAGGCTATCGGACAGCAGCAAGACCGTCGCCCTCGCCGCTCTGGAAGCCTTGCACGAGGCGTGCGAGGAGCCCGAATACCTCGAGGCACTCTTTCTGCAGGGTGGAAGAACCAGAGACTGGGATCGCTGGTTGGAGCACCTCGGCGACCGCGGTTACCTTCTCAAGGTGAGGATGTACTCGCTTCGCTCGGGTTTCACGAGTCTCTCGTCACCCGCCGAGGAGCTCGAGAAGTGGATAAGATCGGGCGGTTTCGCCGAGCGCTACGTCGAGCTCATAGAGGGTGAGATCCACGACTCGCTCACTCGTCGTCAGAGGGGCGAGAACGGATGTTACCTGAGAAGATCGACGAACGTCCTGGCGCTTCCGAAGGACGTCTTCGTGCCCGCTCATCTGATCGGTCAGCTGGTCCAGCACGAGCTGGGAGTTCAGTTGCTCCTGCGAAGAAACGTCGCTCAGAGATTCGCTCGGATAATCAATCGATTCAGGATGGAATTCGCCGCGTCCTCCGAGGCCGCCGACTCAAACTCGAAGGGCACGAAGAGCAGCCGTTCGGGCTTCGAGGATTCTCACGTAATGTCCGAGGAATCGGGCGCTGAGGACACCAACGAGCCGAATCGACTCGAGACTATCATCGACGCTGAGATTATGGAGACCGTGGAGATGAGAACTCCCCGGAAGACCGAGTCGTTCGTCGAGAGGAAATCGAGCATCGACGATTCGCAGCGAACGACGCCCGAGCGTTTCTCCAGGGAGGACGCGGCGTCGCGCGACAAGTACAGCATGGGACTCGACGAGAGAATATTGAAAGTCAAGGCGGCGCTTTGGGCTCTCGGACACGCCGGCACTTCGACCTCCGGCGTCGAACAATTGAGCCATCTAGGTATTATTGAAATGATAACTTCTATGGCGGAGAACTGCCAGCATTACACGGTGCGAGCAACGGCCATGTACGCACTGAGTCTCATCGGTACGACCCGCGCTGGCGCGGACGCACTGATGACCTTCGAGTGGCCGTGCGTCAGGCACAGACGCGGCGATCACTGGCCCGTCGTTCCACCCAGCAATCCTTATCCCTTACCCAGTCCCGTTCCCATACAGAGACACCACCGCAGCCTCAGCGACGGAAAACCCGAGATTCCCGAGCCGATCGCACGGAGAACGAGGAATCGGTCGGAAAGTGCTGCCACGGACATCGAGGCCAGACGGTATGCACTTCCGTGAGTAGAGTTTGTTGGGATTATTACGAAGGATTTAAACTGCACTTTGGGATACTAGGACGGTAAAGCGAATATTGTACGCAGGCTGGGACGCGATCCGCTTCACAGCCTTCTTGTAATGTTCGTTGTGCCTGATTAGTATCGCATAATTATTTTTGTAACGAGCGCAGGAGAAATGTCACTTCTCGTGCGTGCTGAGTGTCATCGCGAAAGCATGTCAGAAATAAATTTGCTTGTGAGTAGTAAATTTGCTTACGAGAAGTAAATTTGCTCATGAGAAGTAAATTTGCGTGTGAGAAGTAAATTTGCGTGTGAGAAGTAAATTTGCTTCTGTGAAGTAAATTTGCGGGTGAGAAGTAAATTTGCTTCTGAGAATTAAATCCGTGTGTGAGAAGTAAATTCGCGCATGATAAGTAAAATGTGGCCGATGTGCGCATGCGCAGTTTATTTACAGTTCGCATTGCTGTAAAGCGCGACTTACGCCACCCTTGGCAGGCACGAGAGGTAGCACTTCTCATGACCGCATTACAAAAAAAAAAATATGCCAAAATTACGTGTTTATTTTTTTGGTACGACAATTACAATAATTTATATTTTCAGAGAGCGAGGTGAAACTCCGAGTCCCGTTTCGAGTGTCCAGAGGCTCAGTCAGCAAGACGCCGACGGATACGCCCGTATTCGAAGCTTGCAGTGGCATCGCCGACCCAGTTACTCTCACAGCAGCTCGGAGGTAAAAACTCGAATATATCGAATGACATATCGTTGTCCTCCCGGATGATAAAAAAAGTTCTGGAAATGGCCTTGAATTTTTTTTGCCCTATGCTGCTATCAAAATTAAAGCGTTTCCGTATTTCTGTATAGATGTACAGTTCGGACGGTCGACTGTCTCTCCAAAGTCTGTCGGAATTCGAGTCGTCCAGGAGCTGGACGACTTACAACATGGTCGCCTCGACTCCGCCTCCTCCACCCCCTACGGAAGAGGACACGCACGTGCCGCAGTACATGGGCATCTGTTTGCCGAGAAAGCTCACGATGATCTTTCCGGACCTGCCGCGAGTCCCGCCGTCGATTCTATCTGACGACTGCGGCAAACCGGCGGACGTCGATTCGCCGAGTCTCGACGACGAGTCGGGTTCGGAGTGCGACACCGACAGCGAACACAATCGAGTGTGCCTGGTCTGTTACCCCGGTAAAGCCGCGGCCAGTGAGGAACCCGTCGACGAAGCGGACGCGAAACTTCGTAGGCAAGTATATCTTAATGGCATTTTTTTTTTTCGGAACATTTACGGCGGTGCTGGACAAAGTACCAAACAATACTTCAAGTACGAAGTATCGCAAGTACTAGAACTGTTTGTCAACTACTTTGCGCTATTGGGTTTTTAAAAAAAGATGTAAAGTAATTCGCACATGGCTTGCTCGTTGTAAAAAATCGCTAGTTGAAATTTTCGTAATTCGTCGATTTGATGCTATTTTGGATCTATTATTCACTTATTTTCATGAAAAAAAGGTTAAAAAATTTATTTAAAAAACGAAAGAGCTGATTTCCATTTTTTTTAATGGAATTTTTATTAAATAAATTTAAAAAAAAAGTTAATTCTCGTTAAAATGATCTTTATTGAAAAGTTTAGACAGATAATCATATATTAATAGAAACAGAATGTCATGCTACTCATCGTATCTGCAATGCGAGCGTGTATTCAGAAAGTATTTGTACTTTGGATTTGAAATCGTAAAAACAATCATGATAAACGAACATCATCGTTTTCAGGGAAATATTGAGGCACACGCAACGCCTATCGAATCCGGTATGGTACCGGCATAGTCGCCAAACGTTGCTCAGGTTACGGCAACGATATCCCGAGAAGTTTCAGGTAAGCTGCTCGATCGCTCTATCAATGACTGTGACGTAACGAGAACATTTTTTTTTTGCATGCCCGTAGGATACCTGCCTCTTTTCGGAAGTGGCGGCGCGTCTTGGTAGCGGCACTTACAGACTGCCGGCACGACGGTTTCTTCAAGAACTCTTCCTCGATTCGCCATTCGACGCGGTAAGTTTGCTGTTCGACGATAACGTCTCGACATATTCCGTTCGGGGACGTGCGGCACTACCTATCTACCGTACGTGTCTTGCACTCGACCCGAAAGCGGTCGATAAAAAAAAAAAATTGTAAAGTTAATTTCCGCAAAGTGTGCCTGTAATTCTGACGTCCAAAGGAAATAGGATTGTACTGCAAGCAATCGCTCTGGGAACCCGTTTTCTTCGGACACCGAAGTTTCAGGGGCCTCGGAAAAAAATTAAATTACAGTTTTGATTACCGACCGTGGTATTTTAGATACTCTTAATAATAGGCTACTGATAGGTTAATTAATAGGCCACTGTGATGGAGAAATGGTATTCTGTTTCGGCAGTTGTACAAGGAACCGATGATCATACTGAAGATGCCGGTCGGCATCGAGGAGAATCCAGCGGAAGCCGCGGGCCGCGTACGACCCGCGGATTCTCATCGTCCGTCGGAGATTAGTCATTTAGGAGGAAAGATAAACGGCAGACTGACGATCGCCGAGACGGGGATGGCCCAGCAGCAACAGGCGGCGTTCGCGAGAGCCGAGGAGGGTGATAATCAGCGGGCGTCGAAGTCACCGTGCATAGAAACTCGGGTAGTTTCGGGGAAAAAGGAGAGGCTAAGCGACGAGAAGATAATAGCTGAAATATTAAAGCCAGCCGAGAGGTTACAAATATCGAAGAGTTCCGATAATAAGTTATTAAAATTAACAGGTACAAACACTGCCATCAGCCTTGATTAGTACTCCTTGACTCTTAATTAACTGTACATATTTTATATCGAAGTAATTATGCAATAGACAAGAAGAAAAATAAAAAGAGACACTGCCAGAATCGTGACGTTACTCGATCTAGTAAAGAAAAAAAAATTGTTGTATCCCTTGTACTCTGCATCCGTTGCATGGTTTTTTTCGACAACTGCCAAGGTATGTTATATACCGTGTATTCCTTAAATGCATCAATTTCTGCGACTTCAACAATGCTATGCTAATACAATTTTCGCTATTCGCCAATGGACTGCTAATTCCATTACGACCGACTATGGAGACATAATGCCTGTTAAATTTCGCCGAGTCATTGAGCACCTTGGGCAGTTCCAACGCTGCAGTGATAACAGCTTATTATAACGAATGAAGTGCGACGAATGACTAAGCTCTAATGTATAGGAATTGACAAATCGTTTGATTGGTCCCCCTCCAATTCGCTTTTTCCTCAAAAAAATTAGCACCCTTGAGAAAACTTAATTACAGGTTTCATTACCGACCGCGACACTTCACTTCACCTTGAGGGGAACGATGTTCATTATTGTTATCATAAACAGTCATGGACAAAGTTCTACAGATGAGTATCAGATCATACGCGGCGTAAAAGAAAATTCAGCGAAGCAACTCGCTTAGACGTATCATCGAAGCTCATAGATTCACTGTCAAGATTAGTGGCCGCCCCTCTCCCCTACCGCCGGCCGCGAGCGACTCACATTTGTTATTATGATACCGGCTTCACACACTAGCCTCAAGGTTAATACCGCGTATCGTCGGATCGCGGCGCAGTTCGACAATCGTTCGCTCGCACTATTGTACTCCAGAGCTCGCAGCACGCTTTCGTCGAGGATGGTTAAGGCCAAGAAATACGTCGTTGCAAAACACTTCGAGGGTGAACCGAAACGATCGGATCTAAAGATCGTCGAGGAGGAACTACCTGCTGTAAAGAATGGCGGTGCGTATATCTCGCAATCGACGATCGTGCCGATTAATCGATGGCTACAAAATTGATTGTTATCTTTTTGCTTTCCTTTTTTTTCAGAATTTCTCATCCAAGCGGAATATCTTTCCGTGGATCCCTACATGAGGCCGTACGTTCTTAGATATCCGACGGGTATAACTATGATCGGTTCTCAGGTGGCGAAGATAATAGAATCGAAGAATCGCGAGTATCCGGTTGGCAAACGCGTCGTAGCGTACGCGGGCTGGAGGTCGCATACGATAATAAATTTGGACGACGCGAAGCAGCAGACGACCCCGCAGCAGAAGCCGTACATTTTACCGGACTTTGGAGATTTGCCTGTGTCACTTGCCCTGGGAGTTCTGGGAATGCCAGGGTATTTATCAATCGTTCTTAAGATCAAGTGAAATACCACGGTCGGTAACAAAAACAGTAATCAACTTTGCACATGGATGTCTGCACATCACCTAGTAAACAAATGCACACAAGTTTTCTGTACGTTTTTCTCCGAAACGATCCTATAAAATAAAAAAAACCGTATCGGAGAGAAACGCGTTCGGAATACTTTGAAGTTATGTTGATCTTTAGCCCTACCTTAAAAAGAGAGTTTTAAGTTTTGCATGATCTTTTGTTTTTACAGAAACACGGCACACTTCGGTTTCTTGGAAATTTGCAAGCCCAAGGAAGGAGAGACTTTAGTTGTCAGTGGCGCCGCGGGAGCGGTAGGATCGCATGTCGGACAGATAGGAAAAAGTTTGGGTCTGAAGGTCATCGGGATCGCCGGATCGGATGCTAAATGCGAATGGCTGAAGAAGGAGCTTGGCTTCGATCATGCCATCAACTACAAAACTCAGGACGTTGCCGCTGCACTAAAAAAAGCTGCGCCTAACGGAGTGGACTGTTACTTTGACAATGTACGTACAATGACCGACGATCGATAATGCAAGCTGATGTACCGCACGGAACCCGTTCTATATCCGAAATTTGCGATTTGCAACAGGTTGGCGGAGATATTTCGAGTACCGTGATATACCAGATGAATCCTTTCGGGAGAGTCTCGGTATGCGGTAGCATCTCGTGCTACAACGAGGACCCGAAGAAATTGCCGAAGAGTCCCCTCCTTCAGCCGGCCATCGTCTTCGGCCAATTGAAGATCGAAGGGTTCCTCGCATGGCGCTGGATGGACCGGTGGTTCGAGGGAATCGAGAAGAATTTGAAAATGATTAGCGACGGAAAGCTGAAACATCGCGAGACCGTGACGGAAGGTTTCGACAATATGTTCGATGCGTTTGCCGGCATGCTTCGCGGCGATAACGTCGGGAAGGCCATTGTCAAGGCTTGAACCTCTCAAATTCGTACGATCGAATCTAATAATATTCCCGTTCAACGCGGATCGCTCGTTTGCAATTATTCTCACTTTCATTACACACCCAGATAGACAAGCGTCAACTACTTACTTTTCGTGGCGCTTGCCCATCAGGGCAAACGAGACATGTATTTCGCGCCACGATGTTCGATGTAGTCGCTCTTGGCTCAACGACCTTGAGACATATCCGATGACGTACATTTTTTTCATGGTAAATAGAAACGATGAAAAACATCGATTTGACATGTAGCCGAGGATTCCTGCATTACCGACAATTCTCCAGCGATCAGCTGTGCGAACCTTCACAACTACGTATGACTCTTCGAAACTGTTCGAAACGAGAAACGCACGATACGGAACGTCGTGAAAGAAAACAGTATTTATTTCTCGCAATTACAATGTGTTAGGTACACGAGTACCTATCGGCGTGTCGGATATCAGTTTCAATCTAGACAGAGCACCGCAGTCTCTCGTAGATATTGAATTCGACCGCGTACCGACGAATAATTGACCCGCCGGTTCTAACCTCATCGGATCGCTGGTTGTTTACAAGTCAAACAACCTTGAGACGTCGCAATGGAGATCGGACCCAGCGAACCCGAGTCTCGAGACGAAGACGCTCCGCAGAAAGTGGAAAAAAATATTTCAACGACGCTCAGCGAATCCGATTCCGCAGAGAAAATCGACGAACCCGTCGCGAAAGATGACGACCCGAAAACGGACGAGAACCGGGAAGCGCCGAGCAAGGATTCCTTCAAAAAACCTGCCCTGCTCGTAGGCCCGCGACGGGGAAAGCCCGGACAATTGCGCTCGGTTTCTGCACCGAATTTCGATGCCTCGAAGCCCTCGGAGCCGTCCCAGCTGGGGCCGGAAAAAATTTCCGACGAACATAACCTCAAAATCTCCGAGACCGCGAAAACTCCGGCCAGCGACAAGCTGCAGATTCCTCTGCCTTACAAGGAACCCGCGTGGGGCGGAGAACCCACGGACGAATACAAGATGGAGGTGTTGAAGTCGGGAGTCATTTTGCAGACCATAGACATGGGCGACAGGAGCTTTCACGTCATCGGCAGACTTCCCTCCTGCGACGTGTCCCTCGCTCACCCGACTATATCGCGCTATCACGCGATTCTGCAGTATAGAAGCGTAGGGGACGAAAAAAACTCCAAGGGGTTTTATCTTTACGATTTGGGAAGCACGCACGGCACTTTTTGGAACGGATGCAGAATCAGGCCGAACACCTACGTCAAACTCGGCGGCGGTCACATGATAAGATTCGGATGCAGTCAGAGAAAATTCATACTGCAGACACCGCCCGAGGACGTTGAGGAGGAGTCCGAGCTCACCGTAACGGAGCTCAAGGTATCCTCGAATTCTGCTAGATCTAGAAAAATTGTGGAAACTTTTGAGAATTTTATTTTAGAGATTTCTGAATTATTGTTTTGTCTGTATTTTTATTTGGGAATCTTCCGCGTAACTGAACATCATTATTATTACGTCGCTGAAATCCTGTGAAAACCATTATTCTGAAATTACTGCATGTGGAATGGATTTTCGGAATTTTGAAATTCATTCCGGAATTTCAAAACTTCACTCGAGGAAGTTCACTTGGAGAATAAAATTCTACAAGTGAACAATTTTTTTGCGTTCCAATGCCGTGTATTGATAGAGACGTACCAAAGATGAAATTTCATTTCTTGCAGATATCTTCACGGTCATAAATTATAGCATATGGAATGGAATTCCGGAGATCGTGTAATCGGAGAATTCTGTTTGTACAGGAAAAACGACGATTGGAACTGCTGGAACGGGAGCGAGCGGAGACGGAGCGGAAGGAGAAGGAGGAAGAGGCGGAAAGGCTGAGGATCGAGAAAGAGGCCGAGGAAGGGATAAGCTGGGGAATGGCCGAAGACGCGGACGAGGAAACGGATCTGACGGAGAATCCTTACGCGCTCACGAATAACGAGGAGCTCTTTTTGGACGATCCCAAGAAGACTTTGAGAGGATGGTTCGAGAGGGAGGGCCACGATCTGCAGTACCAGACCGAGGAAAAAGGCATAGGACAATTTCTGTGCTGGGTCGAGTAAGGAACTTATTGTATTTATTACTGTTTTTTTATTCTCCGGTGCAAATTTATTTGTTAAACATTTGTGAATATTGGCTTTTGTGAATTCAGTCTTCCGTTGGACACCTCTACCGGACGTTCCGTACGAGCGGAAGCTCTCGTGAAGGGAAAGAAGAAGGAATCGGTTATTCAATGCGCGCTGGAGGCGTGCAGAATTTTGGACAGGCACGGCGTGCTCAGACAAGCCACTCACGGTACGAAACAATGATCTTCTCGTTACTCGTCACGCACTTCTCGTTTCGAGCAACGGATGAGTAATTTTTTTTATTTATTTTCCACAGAGGCGAGAAAACGTAAAACGAGGAATTGGGAGGAGGAAGATTTTTACGACTCGGACGAGGACAATTTCTTGGACAGAACTGGAACCGTGGAGAAAAAGCGTGAGCAGCGAATGCGACATGCGGGGAAATTGGAAGAAACAGTGGAGACGTATGCCTCGCTGGTGAGCAAATTATTTCGACGAAATTAAGAACGTGTGGCAATCAATTGGTTCGTAAACAACCAATTGGTTCGCAGTCAAGTCATTCGATGGCGACCGACTAATTGTTTGGCAACGAAGTAATTCGTGCGGTGGTTACATATTGTTTACTTGTATCTAGCTCGAGAAGCATACCGCAGTGACGAAGAAAATCGTTGCGATCGAGAGCAAACTGAGTAAGTCGCAGAGGATGAAAGAGGCAGCAATGGCAGAAACGAACGAGGATGCACTGGACGCGTACATGTCGAGGCTGAACTCGACGGTGCTTAACAAAGCCGACGTGACTAAGATGAAACTGGAGCTGCAGGGATTGCGCAAGGAAGAAGAGAGGCTGCTGAAGCTTGTTAACATCACGAGACCGGCAAATTTGCCATCGTTAACTTCTCAAAAGCCTTCCAACGATGTTAGTATACAACAATACGCTACCGGAACGATGAGCTTATTTATTTATTTTGCTTATATATGGAACGAGCCCTTTTACCATGATATTAACGAGTGCGCGCATACAGTGCATTATTTGCCCGCCCAGCAAACAGAAGCGATACAGAAAAGTAAAAAAAAATAAGATAGAGTATTATGTACAGAGTAGTTGTAGATAATCTCACGGGCACAAAAGTAGTGCAGTACACAGTAAAATAGGAACCAATGTTTCTTATCCGCAAACTTCCGTAATTTCTTTCTTGCCAATTTTTCAAAAAAATGTTGTAGTTTTCCCAATAATGTCTCATAATTTGACGAATATGTTTTGTACAATGAACGAGAAAAGAATTGTGGACGTTTGTGGACAAAAAAAGTTTGTTAAATGCACAAATATTTTTTACTGTGTACGAGATATATGGGGGACTCCAAAAATCTGATCATCATTAGTGAACACATTGCCTATTCGATAGATCGTCTGTTCCGTTTTTCAGAGAAGTGTCCGAGCTCCGCCAGACGAATTTTAGACAATCGACGAATTTTAATAAATTTGGAAATATCGTTGCAGGTTCCTCGGCCAGAAAGATCTGACAAGCACAACATCATCGTGGCGAAAAAGCGCTCGATCGATCGAGACTGCGACAGCGTTCCTGTTAAAAAATCGGCAATCAATGAGACCGTCAGCAAAGCTCGAGCGGAATCGTCCGACGACTCTGCGGAACGATCACGAGTCGACGAGCCTGAGACCGTGGATTCGAGAACAGTCGAGCCTTCGCTCGAGGAGCCTTCGAAGATCGTCGAAGGGGTAGATACGCAAGCTTCTGCGAGCACGGAGAGCGAGGCGAGTCGCGTCGAAGCAGCGAACCTCGAGAATGCCGACGACACGCCAAAGACTGAGAGCGAGATAGTTAAGAAGAAAAAGAGAAATATGAGAAGGATGCAGCAGCGGGCCGAGAAGGCTGCGAAGGAGACTCAAAAAGGATACGAGGACGTCGTCTACGACGAGGATTACTCCATGTGGCTGCCGCCGCAGGGCCAGAGCGGCGACGGCAAAACGGATCTCAACAAAAAATACGGTTACTGAAACGAACGACGCACGATCGCGATGTTCCACATCGCGACAAATTTCCTGTACAGCAATGTAAATACACTCCTTAACGGCGAAACGTCGCCGGATTTTTATAAAATCACGTTGATAGTAAAACTATTCGCCACTAATCCTTCGATTATTCAATTCGGTAACGAGTATTTTTGACCGTGAGTAATCAGATTGTTTATTTATTATATATATTATTCGAGTTCTCCTTTCACCGTACAATTCTTACGAATAATTATTTTAACATGGAATAAGCGCAGTACATTTTTTTTATACATCGAATTCTTTCAGTTTTAGTTAATTGTCTACCATCAAACTCGTTTCTCGTAAACCCCCCTTTTCTCTCGATGAACAATTTAGTATTTCTCTTTATATAAACATGATTGAAAATCCTTAATTCGAATAAGTTATGGGACACGATTAATGTTTCGTCTCACGTTCAATGATTTTTAACCGCATCCACCTTTGCCGCAGCAACTTCGTTTTGGGGGTCGATATCCTCGACTGGAATCGCCCATCAAGGGATTGTAGCCTGGGGACAAAGATGTTGAAGATAAACACGTGCGTAAGCGATTGCCTTTCGAGTTCCATAGATAATACATGACGCGAAATAAAAATACGCACCATCGTCCAATCTTGACGACGAGGCTCTGGAACTGGAGGGACCATCGTCCGCACTTCCGAGTCTACGACCCCCGTCCTGCTTGCCCATCAGATCAATCAATTCTCGTCTCTTTGCTTCCTTGCGCTGCGAAGATTAAAATCAATTTTTTCAATCGAATACGGAACAGATACGAATCGATATCGACGGGACAAAAAAATCTTGTCCATCTAACAAAAATGTCCGTTCGTATTACGAATATTTTTTGTAAAATTAACGACATGATCGTTGAGGTTTCCGAACAACAAAACGTTTGTCAAATGTACAAATATTTTCTACCGTGTAAGATGCGAGAATACGAAAATACCTCTTCTTCCAATTGCAAAGCAGTCTTCGCAGTCGCGTTGTACTTCTCCTGCATTCTCTGCCTTGCCTGTTCCAGGCCCTGCAGCCTTTCCTGCAGCAGATCAGGATCTACCGGACAATCGTAATAAAAGTTATTAAACGGATCGTCCCAAAGCCACCGCCGGTTTTACGCTGCTGTCGTTAGTCAAAAATTTGCACACTTTTGTGATACTTCGCTGCGTACTCGGCCTCGTCCTTCTTGTGTCTCCAAGCCGTGTATTTTTCCTCGAGGTACGGAGCGGCGAAGAACAGCGCGACTCCCGCTCCAAGTACGTACCAGCCGATGTACGCTATGCCCGCCCATACTGGGATTGAAAAAGAAAAAAAAGAATAGTTTTACAACAAAACAAAAAAACTCATTCTCGTTAGACAAACACGCTCTCAAAACGCGAATTTATCGATTTGGAGTACGAGTACAAAAACGCTGCGAACAGAGAACATAACCTACGATTATAACGAATGAATCGTTTTAAAAAAAATTAATGTTGACATTTTCCAGCATCTTGATTATTGATATTACATGTTGAAAGGTTAAACTCACGCATTCCCACGTAAGAAGCGGAACTCTGGCTAATTCCTTCCTCTTCCATGATCGAGTTGTGTCAAAAAAAAAAAAATGCTTGTCAACGACGCGAGGCTCTGTCGCGGACGTGTACAGACACGTAGATCGACAGTCCTGCACACGCGTGGGTGGAGCGGAGTGGGGGAACGGAAAAATGTCCGTCTCTCAGACTGTCGATTATTTTTATTGCTTTATTGATATACGATATTTAAAATGAGGGGGAAAAAATTAGAAACATCGATCTTCGAACGACTTGATCTTTATTTTACAGAATAATTACATGATTGACGAGCACGAAATGACGTTAAATGCTGCGGAGTCGTTCAAGCTCTCGAGGCTCTTCGAATTGGGATTTTCCGGTACGCGACTGATTTGTATAATTGATTTCTTTTTTTTTTTTTCGTCGGAATACTTTTCGATACGATCTACCTGCTATCGGCGATTGAATTACTTCACTTCTTATTTACAAAATCCTCGCCCTTGGCGATGTTCTTCTTGAGCTCGGGAATTGCCGCCTGCAGCAATTTCTCCTCGAAGGCGCTCAGCTTGCCGAGGCCAAGATTCTTCTCGACTCCATTTTTCTGAAAAATTATCGTTAGAACATTTGTTACGGGATTTATGAAGAGCTGAAAAAAAATGGCAGTTGGCCAAAGATTATTTCGCGCGCTCACCCCGAGGAGGACGGGCGTAGAGAAATATTTGGCATCGGTTATGTTCGACCTGACGTAAGAGCACTCGACGATGTTCTGCTCGCCGTTTAGAGCCTTTATCAGCGAGAAACCGAAACGCGCGCCGGCGTAGGCCATCGACAGCGTTGCCGATCCAGTTCCGGCCTTGGCCTTGACCACCTCGGTACCGGCCTCCTGAATCCTCTCGGTCAGCGCCTTGAGCTTGTCGTCCGGGAAGGTGACGCTGGGTTTCGCTTGGGAGATCAACGGAATGATCGTTATTCCGCTGTGCCCGCCGATCACGGGGACGGAGACCTTGAGCGGGTTCAAACCCTGTTAAGAAAAGTTAAGAATTAAAATTTTCATATCGCTTCCTCGTACAAGTTGAGAATCGAAATTTTCATATCGCTTTCTCGTAAAAGTTGACAATTGAGATTTTCATATCGCATTCTCGTAATAGTTGAAGACAGACATTTTCATATCGCTTCCTCGTAAAAGTCGAGTATTTAAATTTTCATATTGCTTTCTCATGAAAGTCGAGTATTTAAATTTTCATATTGCTTTCTCATGAAAGTTGGGAATTGGAATTTTCATATCGCTTTCTCAAGAAAGTTGAAAATTGAAATGTTCATATCGCTTTCTCATGAAAAAATATTTAAAGAATGGTAAGATAATAATCACTTAGATACGAAATTTCGCAAGGATGAGAGTGGAAACTTATTCGCCTCGTCGGTTTTCGGTCCAATCTTCGGGACCGCCCCTATCTTATCTTCGCTTGGGCAACTCGAAACTCGCGTTTCGTAACGCGAGTGTAGATAGAAATCTATCGCGAATTTCGTCGTACCTTAGCCTCGGCGATGAAGGCGTTCGATCTGACGATGTCGAGCGTCGTAACGCCGAAAATCCTGTTCGGATCGTAGACTCCGGCCTTCTGCAGAACCTCGCTGGCGATCGGAACCGTGCTGTTCACCGGGTTCGAGATAATCGCGATGAATGCCTTCGGCGCAACCTCGGCCACGGCCTTGGCGAGATCTCGCACGATCGAGGCGTTCGTGTTGAAGAGGTCGTCTCTGGTCATGCCCGGCTTGCGCGGCACTCCGGCTGGGATAATGACCACCTGAAGCGATAAAGCGCATGGATCGAGATTAAATAACGCAACCAAAGATTCGCATCAAAATCAATGCTGCAATTATCGAACAATATCAACTGAAAATCTCCACGAGAATGAAACTTTATTAAAATCTTCATAGATTCACAGACAATACTCAACTGCAAGCAATTTGGGTTCTTGTTCTCACTTGAAAATGTGCTATACAAAACGTGTTCTTTTTCACTTGAAAATATGCTTTAAAAAAAAGGGTTTTTTTTTTAGTCATTTGAAAATATGCTGTAAAAAAGGATGTTTTTTTTCGTCACTGAAAAATTTGCTTTAAAAAAAGATGCGTTATGCAACTTCACCTGAGCTCCGCGAAGGGAATCTTTCAGCTGGTCCGGTCCGTTGAAGGACGTGACCTTGGCCGGCGAGTCAATGTGGGAAAGATCGGCGCCCACTCCGGGTGTGTTGACGATGTCGTAGAGGGACAGTTCGGTGACCAGGGGCGACTGTTTCATGAGAAGAGACAGTGGCTGGCCGATGCCACCGCTGGCTCCCATTACGGCGACCTTGGCATTGCGCTGTTAAAACAAAAAAAAATTACCAACGTTATTGCATTTACTCCGCTAACTCTGAAACTAAAAAAATCCTCCCACTGACAAAACCACCTGCACGCAGAACTTTGGCGAAATCTGCTTATTTTTTTTCTTTCACGAAAGATGTAATCTTCTTAAGGTCGCATAGTTGCATAATACATCCAGCCGAACTAGATCTTCATGGAATTGGGACATCGCAGATTGGACAATCGCGCTGTACGTGGGATAACTAAGGGAAGCGCGTGAGGGAAAGCTCGTGAACCGGATCTGGTGGACACGAGGTAAAAATAGGTCAGACAAAACGTTCCGGTACGAAATTTAAAAAAAAAAAGTCATCTTCCGCCCGGGAAAAATGGCACCAGTGCTCGCGATCCGAAACTCACCTGAGCGCTGGTCGACAATTGTTTGGCTCCCTGCTGGGCGACGCTGATGGTCGGTTTAACGAATCTCGGCAGCATTTTTTGTGTGTAGGTTTTCTTTTGATTTTCGTTTTTTTTTTTTTCGTGCTCTCGGTTACTCGATCGTGCGTGTAACTGATGTGGGAATAGGAGAGCGAACCTGCTGGGACACGATGTCGCCGATAACCCTTCAATGACACGGTACGACCTTCCGACAGATCGAGCCTTCCAATCACCGTCCAAAGATTCGACGACATGCGCTCTGAGTCCGGAGCAACGAGTTTCATCGTGCTCGGTCGCGGGAAGGGGTCAATTATTATCTGTACCGCGATATTCGAATCGCCGAGCTTCTTGGACGTGAGAAGCTAGCTTACGAATTAGACTGCTGTGCGTGCGTTAGATTGTCGTTTCCGGTTTTGTCGTTCGTGAGCGGGAACGTCGCTTCGGGAACTTTCGCCAGTGTCGTCCGCTCGAACAATCGATAACGATAGTCGATGTGTGATCGCGTGCGGTGTGTTTTGTTTGCCGTCAACAAACAACGCGTCGTTCGAAGTAGAAAGAAAGCTCGCAGATGTGTTACGTTAACGAACAATCTCCCAGAAAAGGTTAGTTTCAATGACTTTAGGGGTAGAACGTAAGTCATCGTTTAGATCGATCTTTTTCCTACGTAAGGAGGTTAGGGTAGGGCGTAGCAAAGACTCCGTCCGGTTATTGTTTCTATCATTCCATTGTTCGCCGTTCCTCCCGTTTCAGTTACAACCGAATGCATCATAGAAAAGTTATTTTCAATATTTACAAATAAAGCTCAAAGATCTGTCGTATAACGAACAATCTCCAAGAGACGTTTAGTTCTGACAATTTAACGAGTGCAACGCATCTCGCCCTTTCGATCGATGTTTTTCTACGTAATGAGGTTACGATAGGGCGCAGCGAAGGCTCCGTCCGGTTATTGTTTCCATCATTCCATTGTTCGCCGTTCCTCTCGCACAGCGATTATAAGTTTGCGGTTCCAAAATGTAGCGGCGCAAATTTGACGACGGAAACGGCGAATTGTCGTTCGTCGCTGACAGTAATTTGTTATCCAGACATTCGAGAGTTAAATGTGCAATGTTCGGAAACTCGATTAGTCGGTCGTCCAGTGGCTGGTTGCGAGAAATGTACGTGCCCGTAGTCTGCGCTGACGCATCCTGTACGTACGGAGAATAGCGTGGGTACGGTTCATCAATTATACCGACGATTATTATGCGTCCCGTTCGTGTTTCTCCATCCTAATAATGATTGCAATTAGCCTAAGCCCTCTGGGTGCGCACGCATGAGGCGCGAGAGCTCGGGAGGGCCGTTGCCCTCGTCTGAAATTACAAATCGCCATAATCGGGTAACGCGACACAAGCGAGACGGAAAATTACTCCGGACTCGCGAGCTCTGCGGACACGCGCGTTACCGATCGAGCGGCGGCGTCGACCACGGAACTCCACGGTCTCCTGTTCGGACTCGTTTTAATCGCGACGCCCGAATGTTTCGCCGCCACCGGTCCGTATTTCGACTACGAGAAATATCAAACTCAGCGGATAATCCAGTTTGCTCGGTCTCACATCCAGAGATACATCATATTCGATTACCGATTCCGGGTAACCGTGTATGATGCGCGAATTTGCGGGAATCGCCGCGAGAGAAACTTTATTCGTCACGTGACACCGATATCCGGACGGAGTGTAATGCTGAGTTTACGCCGAAGGACGAGTCTCTTGTTTCGTGTCGAGTTCGACACGTGCTTCGGTAATAGAATCTCTGTCGTACAAGTTTTGCTCTCACGAAGTGAATTTAGTCGGCGAGGTAAAACCGTAAGCAGATTTTTTTTTGTAGGTTATCCTCGGGTAGACATTTTTCTCGCAATACATTGAGAGAAATTTTTGCCTACAGTATTACCGTTAGAATATCTCTGACGGCGTAAAAGTAAAATTCTAATATGGAATCGATGCGATAATTCTTCGTCTCGTCCGGGACGATTCATCGGGGACTCTTCGCTGTCGGGGCGTGCTAAACCGGAATATGAATAGGAAGTGGGCAGAGTTGGGCCGGAGAGTTCCGACTCGGGCGGCAGTGCCGTGGATGTGAATTGGGAAGGTTGGTTCGTAGCGCGCGATCGGCGAAGGCGAACGAGGGAAGAGCAACGTTACGTTGTCGCTGTGGCAAATATGATTACTTCGCCGTTAATTAGAATGTTTTGCCGGTAATTCTGGCCGGCTGTGAGCGAGTAATTTAATTCGCTCCGCGCAGTATATTAGAGAGGGGGTGGGGCGTACAGCGGTGAGCAAAGGGGCCGGCAGGGGACGCCAGGGAGGGAGGGGGGAGTAGGAAACCAGCGTCGCGGCGGCGTACGGAATCAGCTCTGCAGGGAATCAAGTTCCAAGGGAGAAACTGCTCGTGTCTCTCCTGCGCCTCCCTGACTAATCATTTTCCTACGAAGTAACGCGCCGATCCACTAGATGCGCGCCGGTTAGCTGACGGTGCGTACTGGTAAATGCTTCGCCATTATGTACCGACCTCGCACACCTCGCACAGTTTAGTACGCGCGCATTTAAGGTGGCTACTGCACGGAACACTCGTCAAACGAGTGCTATATTATTAGAATCGTTCGACCAAAATGTTGTGCATTTACAAACGGTAAGGGAAGACGATTTGCATTACTGCATGCGTCCTCGATGAAGGAAACTATCGATAACGGTGTAACCTGATAAATGAAAATCTTGACGACGATAAATTTACGTTTAGTTTTCTCATCACAAAAACTTACTACCATGGAAATTCGCATTTACCAGCGTTGTTATTACAAGACCATCGTGATTAATATTTCTCTTGGTTGACTCGTGCAACAATACAAATCAACTTCCTTCACTGTCGATAAATGAATACAATTTTGGATAAACAATTGTCAACAAAATTTACCACAGATTTGACTAGTGTTACGCTCCAGCCCCTTAACAACCTCCAAATCTTTATAATGAAGGAACATCGAGGAAAATCTCTCGTACATTCGTAAGCTATTACAGTTGCCGGTAATGGTGAATATAAATTAAGTTAATCCTCTCGGTATCGGGTTACTGATTGCGAATGTTGTCCGGGCGTAATGACGGAAGTAACAATATCACGATTCGAACCAAAAATTGTTTCTCATCGTGCGGCTTTTCGACCGCGGTCATGCGGTCGTTTATATACGGCTGATATCCGAGACTCCCTCCCCCCCCCCCCCCCCCTCCCCCTTCTTCTCTCAGGCTATTATGCAAATGATAATGCAGCCGGTAAATTCGAATAGTAGATTCTTCCCCATTTGCGATTTTGCGTAAATGGACTTTGTCCGGTCGGGACTTTTTTGTTTGTTTGTTTTTTTTTTGTGCTCGCTTTCTCCCCGACCCCTCCAGCCGCACTGCGTTCGCTTTCGCGCTGCGATGACTCCCAATGACATTACGTTTCCGCGGCCAACGCGGAAGGGTTAAGCCTATACGATTAATTTTACGGCCGGTAAGCTTTAATCCCCGCCCTGTAGAGCAATGGAGCGTTAAGTGTCGAACGTGATGTGTATATGTATATATATATATATATTTTTTTTTTCTTTTTTTGGACGAATAATTATATTGGATCGCGTTGAAGTGGACCGCTCGATTTTACGAGCGTCATCGTCCATATCGCCCGAAATTTCAGGGACAGTGCCAAATAATTCGGTAATTCGGGGATAAACTTTTGGAACTCGAGTTTCACCGTCGGTCGGACTGATAAAATGAAAATTTAAAGCAATTTTGTCGATTCGTGCATGGTGTCAATAGCTGTTCTTGAAATGTGCTTGGAATATGATTCAATTTTGCTTGTCCATGAAAAGCAGTGAAAATATCCTTAACTTAGCTAGGGCTGGAGGACTTAGGTCGATGGCCCGTTGGCAATAGCATTGAGGAATATATATAATGTAAATAATCTTTTAAATGTATCAGCATCCGCACCATGTAAAACATTTTCGATAAATACACTTGCTACTAATATTCGGAACTTAAAAAAAAAATGTATATATTCGCTATAATATATCTATGTATATTGTTTTTTTTTACATGATCGAATTAGAAGAAATATTCACGTTCAATAAGAATCGAATAATATGGTTGATTCAGTCGTCTAAACGCCATTTTTTTCCTTGCACATAGCAAAGTACGCTGGGAGCTGCGAGCAAGATATGGGATGAAAGAACTTTAATTTTAATAATGCACTTTAATTTTTCAAGAGACGCGGTAGCGTGTCGACGCCAAGTACTTAAAAAAAAAATTTAAAGCGAGCGAAGGACGCTAACCCTTACAATTTTTCGACAAAAATGGTATTTTTTCAAAATTTTTTTGTAGAATATAATTTACTCTAATTTTAATAATGCACTTTAATTTTCATAATTTACTCTAATTTTAATAATGCACTTTAATTTCAAAAATGTACTTTATAATTTTTATTAATAAGTCCATTAATTTTTCATCACAATAGTGCATCAAATTTAACGTACAAGTTTTTGCATACAAACTTCCAGTCTTCAAAATTAAATTTACAATTTTTTTTTTTTTTACAGAGTGGAATCGATCGTCGCAGATGTCCTTGAAAGTTCCGGGGGTCCTCGAAGGTTGCTGGAATTTAGTTTCGTGCACGCATTCACCGGTGAACATGGTGTCCGGCGTCGCATTGTGTTCCATCGGGGCTCGGCGCCGAGCCCGCAATTCGTTTAATCAACGACCATCGTTACAGCTTTGTCGTCGAAGGCTCCGCTCGGCTTGCACACGGATGGGTGGCGCATGCTCCCGTTGGCACGAGTCACCCACGCGAGCGCGGTTCGCGCCGCGGCGTAACTCGTCGACGACACGAGGACGATGAAGAAAGCGGCAGCGAGCGAATTCGCGCGGAGTCACTCGACGGGTAGCCACCTCAGTGGCGGGCCAAGCTTTCACCGAGAAACGCTCTGCGGAGTCCCTGCGAAGCTGTCCGTCCCGCTCGTTCGTACGAAATTCGTCACACGGAAAACGCGTGCGTGGAAAAACGACCGTCTCACGAATCCGCGCACGGCGCATCCAAATGAGCCGATGATCGACGAAACGATCGATCGGCACCGCAAACTATCCACGATAAATCGGAGCTCTTAAAACAAGCCTGGAAATCTCGGTGCGAGAGCCCCAGGAAATTCTCGATGATAAAACAAAAAAAATTACTTATCGAAGGACGCTTAAAGATTTAAAAAACATACATATAAAAAATTAATTGAAGATCCAGCGGCGAGTTGGAGTCGATAAATGGAATAAGAGTCGATGAAAGTCGACCGTTTTGTCCGGACGATTGAGGATAAATTTTCGTTATCGAAAAGTGGATCGCGATCGAGGTGGTCGGAGGAGAAGAGGAAAAATAAGAGACCAAAGAGGAAGATAGAGAGATTTAAAAGAAAATAAACGAAAAAAAACGTATAAGAAGAGTAAGTGGAAGGAACGAGGAAAGACGCGGTCCATGGTGAAGCTGGATGGTTGTGCAGGGTGCAACGCAAAGTGGTGGGGCGAAGCCTCTCTCTGTCCTCTTTCACTCTCTCTTTCTCTCTCGATGGGAAAGCTTTGACTCTCTTTAAAACCCCGCAGCGTTCACCGACACGTCGCAGTTGTATCGCGTAGGCCTTCGAGCCTCGAGGGCCTTCGACACTGAGTCTCGCTACACCGGACACGCTCCAACTTTGGTTGCCTGTTCGCACGTTGATAAAAAAAAAATTGTTTTTAATTTAAAAAATAAATAATAAAATTCAATCGCGGAGCATCGACGAGTTGTTCTCCGATAGAAATTAAAATTGATTCAAGATCATCGGGAGGCACTGATGTGGACCAGCGCATAAAAATTTATATAAAAAACCTAAATTAATTGCGTTTAAAATTAATAAAGGATCGGTAATCAGAGATTTATTTTTGGGTCGAAAATCGGTCGGGAATCGAAGGTTTCGACTAATCGAATATTGCGGAGCAACGAATAGCAGAGATGGGAGCGAGGATCAATTCGAACGTTGCCAAAGGCCTGTTGATCTGTTGTTTGATCGGCGTTGCCTCGGCCGGAAGTTGCGCCGAGTCGAAGCTATGCTGCACGGGCAAAGATTCCGCGTGTGTCGTGCAAAAAGCGTCGTTGAACTCGATCGTCGAGGGCCTCAACGACAAGCCGTGCTACTGCGACCACGCGTGTCTCAAGCTCGGCGACTGCTGCGACGACTTCAAAGAAGCTTGCGGCGGTGAGTTTATATCCTTTGTTATTATTATTATTTTTTCATTATCGGATCTCATTTTTTTACTTCGAAAAAAATTGTGCTTATCGTTTTGCATCGAACAATTATTGTCGCTATTCAACATTCAGAATGTACATCGAAATACGAGGACTTTTTATTTATTGAGTTTAAATCATTTGAACTTTTAAAAAATCCTTCAGAAATGACTTTAGAGTTTAAAAAAAATCAAAACCCAAACTTTATCATTGGTAGATAGGAATAATAATTCCTTAATGTAAAACAATAAACATGGCTTTTCCAGGTCAGAAAACAAAATTCAATAAAAAAACGTCCTATAGATATTCCATGTCCTACAGACAATCATAATTTTTTAAAAATGTTATTCAAATTATTTCAATTCCATTGAATTGTAGACTTTAATTTCCTGAACTAAAAAATAACTATGTTTGGCGTTTTACATCGAACAATTATTATTGCCGTCCAACATGAAACAACGGTTATTTTCACTTAATTAAAATAAAAAATAAAATACTTTCATTTTTTGTTTATTACCGTCATTGTCCATAGGGCATGGAATGTCTAAAAGATGTTTTTTTTTTTTTTATTGAATTTTGTTTTCTGAACCGAAAAAATGATGTTTATTGTTTTACACTGAGAATTTATTATTTTCATCTACCAATGATAAAGTTTGGTTTCTAATTTTTTAAAAGCTCTCGTGGTTATCGACAGTCCATGCAATATGCATGGTTTGTACGAACAACAGGGCAGAGGCGGGGGTGAATTCTGGCTGACGGAAACTGATCGACGTGAGGGCCGAATAATGATAATTGATGACTCTCGTTCGATCGTTCTCATTGGTGCGGTGAATTGGGCGGACGAGATGAGTAATCACCTCGTTCGGCATACTTTTCCTATAAACCCGACTGGAGCATCGTTAAAGTGCTGAATTTTCGACGTCGAACAGATTTCCCACGAGAGTTTTTTTGTCATCGATTAATCGACTCCGATTTATAATCGGTAATAAAACGAATCGTCGATTCACCAGCCTCGGTTTGAACGAAATGTGGTCAGTCACTGTCGACGTAAATGCAGTCTGGCAGTGATTTTATAGGTTCAGCCAACGTTTAATATACAGGCAATCGAGGTGGATACTTGTTGCTCCATTCGTGACTCATTCTCGACGCCAACAATCGATCTGCGGTCGATAATTACCGGCTGTCGCGGAAGCCGAGGAAAAATCTTTTCTTTCTCTGAAACAATTTTTTCGCGAAGCCTCCGAGAGACCTCGCGCCGGAAGGATCGCAATCGGCGATCGATCGACGATCGTGTCGTCGACCGCGCGAGGCCGTTCGAGCGTGCATCGAAATTAGCATGACAATAGCATGAATCGATGCATGCTTTGGGCGTACAACAATATACTCGATCATCCTCGATATATATATATATATATATAATAACAGGTTGTTCGGGCTCGCTAGGTTCGCGCCCGAGCTATGCCCTATGGAATTTATAAACCGGAAATTTAGGTATCTGGAGATTTATCGGAAATACGTCACTTCCGGTTTGAAGATCTCATTTTTTGACCGGAATTGACGTACTTCCAGTCGAAAAATTGGATATCCAAACCGGAAGTGACATATTTCGGGTCGAAATTTTTTTTTCGCACAGGTCGATAGTGCACAGCGTTGTTGTCGACGCATGGTCGATTTTCTTTGTTTTACGATGTATCGATCAACAGGAAATGCAACAAAAAAAAAATAGGTCGGAATTTTTAAAAAATGCATAGATCCGTAGGTCATGTCTCGACGGTGGAGCATCGTCATTGCAGCGGGTAGGTCCGCTGGATCGATGAAAGCTAGCTGCGGTTTGACCACTGCTCGATATATACCTGTGTACGTGCATGTACGTAGAGCGAAACTCAAACTTGCGGTCTATCAGCAAGGAGGCTTTTGTGAAGCGATCGCCTATCTATAGTAACGAGGTACACAAGCCGGCTCTTGCGGCGGTACGTTAATCGAAGTTATAATCCCCATGTTCCTTTGACCGATCGCCCGAAAGGGATTAATGTTTATCTAAAATCTTGGTCCCGGTATCGTTCCGCGCATAAAATCAACCTCCCTTCATTAAACGTTTAGCGAACAGGTCGGAAAATTAATCGTTCAAAACTATACCACTAAAGTAGGTAAATATGGACCCGCAAGGTGTATAACGTAAAAGTGGTCAATATGGACCGGTCCATGTTTCACTGATTTGCGCGCTAATGCAGATGGTCCATATTCCCCACTTTTCCCTATACATAACTGACTTGTCATTGACCTATTAATAGTTCGAAAATAAGCCACAAAATTGGGTGAAGATGGACCCGCACCGTACATAACGCAAAGGTGGTTAATATGGACCGGTCCATATCCAACTGATTGACGTGCTAACGCAGGTGGACCATATTCCCCCGTTTTGCCCCACATGCGACTTCCATGTTAATCCGGCCTGTTCCATATTCACCCCACCCGCCCCATTTTTCTCTCGTCCCACGCGACCCGCTTTCCGGTACTCCCTGTCCGAGCATTAAACTGCACAAAGCTCGAACCGTACAAAAAAAAAAAAAAAAAAACCATAATACCCAAAGTGTGAAAAGAACAAAAGATATTGTTAATGAGACAATAGAGCCCGCACGATCCCCGAGCGTGCATGAATATTGGATAGAATTATAGTGAGCAAGAGGGGGGGGGGGGGGGGGGGGGGGGGGTTGGTTCGCTCTTTCCTCCTTCCGTGCCCCAGTCGGGCCATTCCGGTCAAGGTATAAATAAACATTTCTTCAGACCGCATTTGCATCAATATTTACGAGACGCCGTTTAGCTGTATATTCGAAGCCAGACGCGGACCAGACGGCTGGCGTGTTACCGCGGGTGAGCGAGCTCAGCCCGGCAAACGGCGGCTCCGGGGTTTGTGCAAACGCGAGTGCAAACAATGGCCCGGCGGAGCCGAGCGGAGCGCCGCGGCAGACCGTCTGTAAAGATCGAGTATACGGGCCAAACCGCGCACGGCGGAACTTAAAAGAAAAGAGAACGAAATGAGAGAAATATGTGTGTGTGTGTGTGTGTGTGTGTGTGTCGGTGTGTTTGTGCGCGCGAAAGGGTGCCCGGCGAAAGAGAAAGCTGGAAGGAAAAAAACAACGGAAAGAAAATAAGATAAAAGGTACGAGGGGCGAAGAAAAGGCGGCGAAGAGAAAGAGGCTCACCGACTGCATCGAAACGACGATACGCTTTGGGGCTCCTCGCCGCGTTTCGCTTCCTCTCATTTTCTCGCGGTTCTCTTTGGGCTTCGGGCGCACCGGCTTTTCTTGCGAAACGAAGGACGGAGAGAAATGTGGAGAGAGGGAGGAAAAAAACGTTGCAGCCGTAGTGTATACACGCTCGGTGTACAGAGAAAAGAATTCGAGTGTCGGGAACGTGGAAGAGGCTCAAAGGCGGACGACCAGCGGAATAGGCGAAACGCTCCGGAGAGGTATAAGAGACGGGAAACGAGAAGAGCTCTGGCGCTTCGATATAACCCAACCTCCTCCCCCCCCCCCCCCCCCCCCCCCCCCCCCGCCGCTCCCTCCTTCGGCGACCGGCGAGCGATAGCCATCGACGTCTTCGATCCGACATGGATTTCGACGATTGCAATGCACGGAGGAATGCAGATTTCAGCCAAAGCTCTCGACTCAAGGATATCATATTTTTCTTTATTTTTTTTACATTTGTATATGGGTATATATATTAGGGGGTCCTTAAATTGAACGTTTTTGAATTTTTTGGGGTTATCCCGTATTATCGTGAGGGATTAAATGAAAATCCGGAGGGTCCCCGAAATTAATGTATTCTTAGAGGTCGCTATCGAGGGTTAAAAAAACAAAGTTTTCGACAATTATAGATAATAGTTTCGTGGTTTTTTTTTTACTCGTGGCATGAAAAATGGTAATCCAATACAGTAAATTTTTCGTGTCTATATGTACGAGTACATATATATAACGCATATTACAACGTGCGAATAAGGAGAAGAAAAATTACTTTTACGGATGATCATTCATACCAGAAATCGAAATTATAGTTTTTACCTTTCGGGGTATTTTTTAACTTGTTCATTTATTTATGTAATAAGCTTATCAATAAAAGCTCGATCCTTTGTTCCGTGCCGAAATAAAAATGCGCTCCCTGTTCTCTCGCCCGGCTAAGAACGACGCCGAGTATTGTTGCTTTCTGCTTATCGTCAAGGTCAGATTATCGGAAAACTGCGCTGTGCACGCAGCTTACGCTAAACTTTCGAAACAGACAATTTTTTTCTTTTATCCAACGTAGAAGGAAGACGACAAAGCGTATCTAAGCCGGGCTCTCGGTGCTCGGTTTTTTTTCTAGCCGGAGCGTCCTCGGGTCCTCGAGAGCACTGCCGGCTTAACGTAGATACGAGACTACCGAGACTCGGACAAAAGTTTTCATGGTCACATTAAGCTAATGAGGTGCTCCCAGCCGACGAACGCTCTTGCATCCCTATTTTTATTTTATTTTATTTTTTTGTACGAATATTTTTTTTTTTTCGTAACTTTCCCTCGGTCCTCCACGGCGCACGTTCCGCCTTTCGTCCGAGGGCCTTCCCGGTGCGAAACGAGCGCGTCCCGGGAGCCGCCCAGTGGCCTCGGACTAACGACGGGGCGCTTGGTCCTCCGGAATGCAAATTTTCTTCTTCTTGTTTCGATCGCTCTTTTTTGTTAGTTCATTTTTTTTTTTTTTTTTGCTTCATCTTTTGTCCCGGTTATTCTCCCCCGCGTTCTCGGACCTCTCGTCCCGATCGCGGCCTCTCCACGCCCCGGCGGACGCTAAAGTCGCGCCGTACGAGCCAGCCGTGACGGGAATCTCAAAGCTCTCGCTCCTCCGGAGCTCCGTAAACACGCGATCGCAAAATCCACACCGCACGCCCTCGATCGTCCTTCGATCTTTTTTTCTCTTTACTTTTTTTTTTTTCTCGGGAATCACTTAGCATTTACTTCGAACAGCCGAACACCACGTCCGGACGAGAAGTTTAATGGATAGGAACTAATCGCGATCCTCCGGGCCAGCTCTGCGGCTTCTCTCGAGCTTCTTCTTCTCCTTTCTCGTCCTCCCTCCCCGCAGCCGAGAGCCATTTCTCTTCTACCGTCGATCTATTTTTGGATCGTGAAAAATTAACCGCGCCTCCCCGCAGCGAGCGTTCGAGTGTAGATTTCTTTTATTATTTTTTTTTATTACTGTCGCTTCATACATTTTAGAGGGTTTTAGTTCGGATGAAATGTTCCGTGAATCAATCGTTGCGTTCAAGAATTTCATGCCAGGTAATGTCTTATTTAATTTTGATCGACAAATTTGCGACTATTTTTGTTTACTTTTTTATCATTAGTCTAATCTTTCATTTTCAGTTATGTCAAAAATTTGGGACTGTTTTTTTTTTTTTATTTTGCTTACTCATAGAGGAAACTTTTAATCGTCACGTTTAAGAATTTGAAGTCAGGTAATATCTTCAATAAAAAAAAAATTCGGGACAATTGTTTGCCCTTTACTTTCAAATAGAGGAAGCTCTTTTTTAGGTCCGGTCTGAAAATTGATAATTTCTCAAAAGTTTTTTTTTTTTTAATGTCGACTTAGGGTCGAATTTTAAGACATTAGTTAGAACTTAAGATCGCTCTTGAGATCGAAGTTACGATCGAAGTTTGGCCCGAATTTCATTGCGTGCCTAAGTTTGATCTTAAGTTCGGACTTAAGTTCGATCTCAAGTTCAAACTAATGTAATAAAATTCGACCCTCAGAAAAGTCTCCAGCAGTTCGGAAGAGTTTTTTTGTCGATACCCTTCGAATCGCTCGGACTCGAAGGGTTAAAAAAAATGGTCATTGCCGTACGGATTTATAGTTTCCTCTACGAGACTCTGCGCTCTTTATTTTTGATTTTTATTTTTTCGTACGATTAATCCGCGTATCTGTGTTTCATCTGTACGTCGGGTATTATGTTCGATCCGTCTCTCCGCCTCTCCGATCTCGGTGAGTATAAAATATCGGGGACATTGTACCGCTGGAAGATCGAGAGGAGGACGACAAGCACGGTCCGAAAAGGACCAGTAGGGCCGGTTATGCAAATCGCCGCCTCGACGGGGAGTCCGTCGGATTCTCCCGAAACCGCACCTTGTACACACATCTCCCTCGTTCCTTCGCTCCACCGGCGCGCAGCTTCTCATCTTTTATCTTCGTACCTTTTTATTTATTTTTATTTTTATTTTTTATTTTTTTTCCGTCTTGATTTCTCATCCTCCGTTAACCCTCGCGTCGAATCTCGGCTCTCGTTTTATCGTCCCTTCCCGACCCCTCGCCGCCTCGTAGCCTCTTCCTCGCCGGGCACTTCGGCCCAACGACGTCGATCCTTGATCCTGCCGAGTCTAATAATATCCTCCGCGAACCCAAGACTCTTTGTGAACCGGGCAGGCCCTCGCGCTTCATCGTCATTCTCACCTCGCAGGATCTATAAAAATGGTAATCCAATACAGTACATTTTTATATCTATTTATAGTTATATATATGTATTATATACATATAATACATATTACAATGTACGAATAAAAATAAAACAAAAAAAATGCTTTTACGGTTCATCATTAGCCGGAAATCTAAATTATAGTCTTTACGTACAAGGTATTTTTTTTTTACGTATGTTAGGGAAAATGGTAATATATAATGGTATATACACCCACATATATATCATGCATATTACAATGTGTGAGTGAGGAGCAAAAAAATGAAATTAAGGATGATCATTCACAGTCGGAAATCGAAATTATAGTTTTTACGTTTGGTGGTATTTATTTACTTATTTATATTTCCGCGATGGCACAAAAATGAGGTACAATTAATTTATTGATTTCAGCGCCGCAGATCTGGCACTGCATACAAATCAATTTGCTCTCCTCGCTTCGCGTTCAAATCCATTAATTATCAAGAGAAACGGTATAAAAAAAAAAAATTCAGTTACCCCAACTAAGCACTTATAATAGCGTTGAGTACTTCGGTCCAACGACCGAACGTCGATCCTTGATTCTGTCGAATCTAATATCCTCCGCGAACCCAAGTCTTTGTGAACGGGCAGGACCTTGGGCTTCATCGTCATTCTCACCTCGAAGGATCTATAAAAATGGTAATCCAATACAGTAAATTTTTATTTCTGTATGTACGTACATATTTATATATAAATATGCATCTATACATATCACAACGTGTGAATGAGAAGAAAAAAATAACTTTTATGGATGATCATTTATAGCCGGAAATGGAAATTGTAGTTTTCACCTTTCGTGGTTTTTTTTTTGTATTGTGGTCGAAGCGATGCGGTTATTTGTTGATTTATTTATCTCCGCGATGGCGCGAAAATGAGGTGAAATTAATTTGTTGATTTCAACGCCACCAATCTGGCCACTGTATATAAATAAGTTTGCTCTCCTTGCTTCTCGTTTAAATCCATTAATTATTTAGTTACACCGACTAAGCGTTTATAATAGCAGCGGGCCAGCTGAGTTCCGTGTCTCGTTATAGCACGCCCGTCATTTTATTTCATTCGCGTTGAGCGACACACCATTAATGTTAGTAATTAAATTCAGATTATAATATATATATATATACAAAAAGATTTCGTCGGGTGAAAGATATAGAGATTCTCTCGGGTTCGCAGTCTCGGCGCTCCAAACCCTAATTTATTCATTAATTAACTCCTTTCTCTCTCTTCCCGCTTTCGAACAGTTCGAGATCGGCCGTGTTGTCTCTCACGTTCACCCGCGCCCTTCCCGACGCGCTAATTAAAACCATTGAATGAATAATTCTATTACCCGTTCGGCTGAACTTCAGAGGATTCATAAACGAGTTTTAATGATTCCGGAAAATCCATTATTTGCCTTTACGAACAAAATTTTACAACAGAATCCTTAATATTGCGCAAAAATTAGGAGCAGAAAGAATACAAATGTAATAACAAAGTTTTTAGACCCAATTTCTTGTTTTTGTAAGTTTTAATTTTTATTATTTTCATTTTCATTTGTGACCTTGAATTTTGGCAAGTTGACAAATTTAATTTTTTTTCTCGTAACGCTCGCGCTGTGACGATGCGTTAATAACTTTCGCGTGTTAAAATCGACACGCCTCGCTGAAGGGACGAGATCGTCACGCCCATCTGATCGAAACGCGTGGAGGATTTCCTCCGCCCCCGAATCCGTGATTTACAGCTGCGTTTTGCCCGCTAATGTAACTTCTCAACCCTTCTACATCAAATCTCGACTAACCGAAGAGTCGAGTAATCGAACTCGCTTCCGACCGCGGTTCCCCGACCACTCTTCTCCCAGTTTTCTCAACGACTCTTCTCAAATTGTTCCCCGCAATCTTAACGCCAGCTCCTCCGGACCGAATCCACAATCTTCCGATAATTGCTTCCTCCCGTTTAAGAATCTCTCCCTCGGTCCGGCACTGTTTTTAGATTCTCATTCAATCTCTGCTCTCGCGATCTCTCCCATTCTCGAGCTGTCCTTCCATCAAACCCGCCGAAAACGTGAAGGATCCCTCGGCTCCAATTATCATTCATTGTGAAACTCGTCTACTGCTTTTTTTACCCCAACAAAAAATACTTCACTTCCGCGTTCGAAATCTCATTTTCAAAACGGAAGTGACGTTATACAAAAAATACATCACTTTCAGTTTTAAAATCTCATTTATCTACCGAAAGTGACGCATAATCGGAAATACGTCACTTCCGGTTTGAAACTCATATTTTGACCGCAATTGACGTAAAACCGGAAATACGTCACTTCCGCTTCGACAATCTCATTTTTCGATCCGAAGTTATATCGTGCCGGAGACACGTGACTTCCGGTTTGAAACCATTTTCTTTACCGGAAGTAGCGTCGTTGCAGATACGTCCCTTTCTGCTTGGAACACATATTTTCACCGGAAGTAACGTCGTGCTGGCGATACATCGCGTCCGATTCGACAATCTCATTTTTCGACCCGACGTCACGTCGTTCCGGAAACACATCGCTTCTGGTTTGAGACTTATTTTTTTACCGGAAGTGGCGTCGTGCGGGCAATACGTCACTTCCGGTTTGAAAATCCAATTTTTTGGCCGGAAGTAAAGTGTTTCCGGTGTGGCGTCACTTCCGGTCGAAAAGTGAGATTTTCGAACCGGAAGCGACGTATTTGACGCTATTTGTTCAACGTGGATCGTGAGGAGGACTACCGATTCTCACGTTGGAATCAATACGGTCGCGGTATGCCTCAGAGAACTCGGGAATTCAGTGTTGCAATCCTCCCGGACGGGTTTCTTCGATGTCCTCGCGCGACCATTACAGGAAACGCCTGCGAGTCGCCCACGTAGACAGGAAACACTCGACTGCGTCTCCCGTTTGAACTCGGTCCGTCCTTCTCTCGGCGTCCCTCGAGGGACGGAAACTAAAGAGATCCCGGGAAGCAATCGAGCGGGTGGGCACGATGGAATCGATTGGGAAGCCCGATTGCCACTTTGCGATCAACGAGTACCGTCTTTGCTTCTATACTCATCCCGTTTATCCGATTCTTTTTCGTTCCTCTCTTCTCTTCGCTTCCCCACTTATTATCTCCACTTGTTACATCGAACGCATCCGAGCGCTCGCCATCTGGCACCGCGGATCAATTCGAGAACGATAGCCGTTCAAAACCGCTTGAGAAACATCTTGCCCAGCTTATCTTTAATTCTTTTTTTTAATACTTTTTTCTTAACCGTCCATTTTTTTTTGTATTTACACACGAAGAAACAATCCGTCGAGCGCGATAAAATTATAATCTTCTCGCGAATTTCATTTTCGTAATATCTTTGTGATAGCTCGGAGGGGAAAAAGAGTTAATAAGAAGCAAAAAAGATGAACGCCCTGAGAACTCTTTTTCGTTCGTTGCGGACGGAGAAAATTCGTCGCGATAATTACTGGAGGCAAGCCGGGTTCACGGTGATAAAAGTGGGACGAGAGAAAGGGAATGAGAGATTGAAGTGGATCGAATGGGGGAGAGCGGAGGAGAGAGACGAGAGATTCATTGGGCGAAACTGGTCGGTACTGTTACAGAACTCCGGTTTCAATTCAATTAGGAAAAATCTCTGTCCCGGACGGCACGCTCGTCGCTCGTCGACGCTCACCTTTTCTTTATTTTAAAACCGATCGCTGTCCCGGAGTAACTGCCGGGGCGAGTATTATTTGCCATGCATACCCTGCGAAATGAGGTCCTTCCCGGGGCCCGCGGCAAAGAAGATCGCCGCGTTAATTAATGCAATTGGATGAGACACTGTGACCTTTCCGAACGGGAGTGCGGAGCGGCCGGACGGGAAATCGGGTTTTTTTTTTTTTTTTTCTTCGCGAAATTTACATTCTCGTTTTCGCTGAGAAACCGGAAGGAAATCTTGATCGTCGACGAATCGTTACTGAAATTGTTCGACGATGGTCTAACCCTAGAACTCGCGTATTCTTTTTTTTTGTGCTGTTTTCACAACAGGTCGACAACAATTCACGTTTGTTCAAGATTTCTTTTCGGACGTAAATCTTTTTGTTAAACCCGAAAGGTTTAACAAAAATTCATTACAATTTTCATTACCGACCGCGGTAATTCGCACGACCTGAATCGTAAAAAAATCGATCTGAAAAAGAAAAAAACACTTGCGACGAACACTGTTCGTTGAATCCACAAACAAGTGGTAGAGACGCTAATTTGTCCGTGAAATTGTTTCAGCGTGTTATTATACAAATCGAAACTGCGGACAGCTAACAGGTTCCGTGTAATCTCTACTTATCGTACCATTGGGAGGGCCGGATGCAATCCGATCGGCGCCGAATTATCGCGGCGTTATCACGAATGGCTTGCATATCATGACCAATCAACCCGTTAAATGCGACCACCAGCAAATAATCCTTCGAGCGAATCTCTGCAAACATTTCCCTTCTTTTCAATCAATAAATAAAACAAACATCCATTCAAATCGACTAAATGTTTTACTTAAACCAAATAAACCAATGACCGTTAAACAAATGATTCTTCTCGGTGCATAATGGGCCTCACCAAGCTCCAAAATTCGTGACTGAAATTTTGCACGAATCGTCGCCACCGGGCCAATCGTTCTCGCATTCATAACAATTACCGGACGTTGATTAATAGGCGCGCGAGGTGAAAATTAATTATCTCAAAATTGGCGAGGTCTCGGGACGGAAAAGCCGCGACCGTCTCGGGGTCCCCCGAGTGTGCATAACTCTCGAGGAATTATGGACTCCGGCATAGCCGGTGGGATATTTGTCCCGGAAGGGGGGATGCATGGTTCGGTCCGTCCGTACATTCGCGCAACAACGCCGGGCTAACTCGGCGTAATTCGTGGATACAACGCGAACCAGCAATGCAATCTTGGCCGAGGGTTCCGGGTTCGGACGCACAGAGCTCGTGCGAGGGTCGCATACCCTCTCGAGCTACGACGCGTCCCGGCTGAGCGGGGAGAGCGTGCAGTGTGCGATCGCATACCGGACCGCACGGACGACTCCGAGGGTGAAATATCGGTCGGAGCTCGTCGGGGGCGAACCCGATGAAACGCGAGCGTTCGCTCAACGTCGCTGCGTCGCCTCCTAACGTCCGAGACTTATCCTGCTCGCTCCATAATTCGTCCGAATTGAATTGTCGGGGATTCGGACGATACTGCGCGGCGGCGAAAACCACCCCAGCTCTCGAGTAACACCCCGAAACTTGGGGGGTAATTCGATGAGAGCGTGCACGAGCTCCGTCGGCCACCCCGGTGAGCGGCGTCAGGACGCGTCGTGCATTGTGCACCGTAGACGGAGGAGACGGCGAAGGTCGAGGCTAACTCGATAACGCCGATAGCGAGCTCGGTCATGTTGGGGACGATTATTGCGGCGGGACGCTCGATTCTCAATAGCCGGGGACTAGTTGGGACATTGATGGAACGGGTTATCAGCCGGTGTACAGACTTGGCTTCTTGTCGAGGGTTTTGTATCGGGAGCATGTGCGTTACAGTGGTCGGTAATAAAAACTGTGAACAACTGTTTCTCTCGGATTCTGGCACGACCGGTCGGGAGGAGAGTTGATTACAGTGTTCGATAGCGACTGAGCGCGGGATGGACGGTCGATTTTCGATAGTCGGGGACAATTAGGGACATCGATCGAGCGGATTGTAGCGGGTGTAGAGACTTGGCTTCATATCGATTATTTTGTCCCTAATTGTCGGCGACAATTAGGGACATTGATCGAACGGGTTATTGCAGGTGTAGAGGCTTGGCTTGTTATTTATTATGTCGTGGCGTAAACTGTTTTTTTTCTCTTTCGGACAACGGAGAAGCTACACTTCGAGGTACTTGTAGAATCTTTTTTCTCTTCTGATTGTCCATCAAATTTTTTTTAGGGACAATTAAGCTTGAGATGTTTGGTCCGACGAGTATTTAAATCGCAAGTTTGAACTATTACCCTAATCGATATTTTTCTGATAGTGTATTTAATATTTTGGATGAGGAATCAACAAAACTTTTCATGAAACATATCAGAAACTACAGAACTATTCCTGTCCAACGTGCAAAAAAGTTCACGCTACATAAAATATATCTCATACATGAATTAATTTTTCGGAAAATTTGCATATTTCTAAATCGCATATTTGTCAATATATTTCGTATGTACTTGATTTCTGTCCGGTGACGCGAGTAGGTGTAAAGTTTCTTCAGAGAGATGCCAATTATTGATACGAAAAATTATCTGAACCCCCGTCAGACAGGAACTCCGTGCGCGAAGATTGTTTAATTAATGTAATTAATTGCCATTGAGTCTATCGAGCCTGCACACGTCCTTCACATTTTATTCGTGCTCGCGTTATTTTAAGGTGGAGAGTTATGTGTGACACGCGAGTGAGGGGGTGGACTTTAACGTTGTACGACAACGTTACGGTCCAATTTGATATAATGCAACGATAGTCGGTATGTGTCGGGACGAAACACTCAGGAGTTTATTCTTCACTGATTTAATTAATTAAAAAGTGTCCCCGCGCTCGACACGATATTTCGCCCGGTAAGTGCACGTTCCCGGAACTTCGCGCCAGTGATGCTCCACTCTCGAGACCGCATCAAATAAATCGTGTTTCGTACTTCAACCGAGAGACGAAACGTCGACGGCGATCCTCCTCCCCCCCTCTCGGCCTCCGCACCGGAGTAAAAGCGTGTCGAGAGAATTATGGTAAATACATTAAGCATCAAGCAATCTACATTGCTCTGCAATACATAGGGCGCGACAGACATTGGAAAAATGAATCCGGGGCAAAACGAATCATTTTGTACCAAATTTTTACAAAACGTTATAAAAAATAGCAAAATAATTAATTTTATTATACTTTGTGATAAAATTGTGTATTCATTTGAGCATCGAGCAATCTACTATACAAAACTACTGTAGTATATTAGAGTTTGTAAAAAATGGTCCGTTTTGCCCCGGATTCAGTTTTCACTGTCTGTCGCTCCCTACGTATTGCAAAGAAATACAGATGCATGTCTCTGCAATAGGTGGGGAGCGACAGACAGTGAAAACAGAATCCGGGGCAAAACGGACAATTTTTTACCAACTTTTATATACTAAGATCATTAATTTTATTACGTATTATAATAAAATTATTAATTTGCTTGAGCATCGTTTATTTATTTAGCACCCTGTGGAGCGAAACAGTGAAAAACTGAATCCGGGGCAAAACGGACCATTTTTTTTACCAACTTTTATATAGTAAAATAATTAATTTTATTAAACATTACTTATTTATTATTTTTAAATGTAACCATTCTTATAATACAACATTTAAAATAGTCGCTTTCCGGGCATGCAGCCGATGCAAAGTCTCTCGCGTGGCATCGACGCGCACGTGATTCAAATTTCAACCCTACGAATTTACGACACCGGTCCATTTTGCCCCAGCGTTCCATCTTGCCCCGCTCTATATATTTTATTGTCGACATCTCTCCACGGCGCTATCGGCTTTTCCCGTCATACGATATTACCAAGAGACTATAGGTGGGACTCTGTCGTCGTTGGTGTGTCTGCAGTCTGCGCGGCTCATCTCGTTCGACCGCCGACAAGGCGTCAATTAATCCCGAAGATCGTTAAGTCCCCGCGGCAGCCAGAGGATCGTTTCGACTTCTGGTCGTTTCCGTCACCGTCGCTCTCTCCGGTTTGCGTTTCTCGTCGACCATACTTTAATTAACGAGTCTCTCGCCCCGCTTTTTTTTTCGTCTACTTCCCACGACTTAGTTCATTCCCAGTTTCGTTCAAACGGTCGTTGACTCATTCCTCTGCTTTTCTTTAATTCACCGAGAAGAAACGAGATGCAGAAGAGACGCGAGCGCGCGTCAGTAGCCTGATGAGCTTCGTTTCGAGCTGTTTCCTTGAGAATATGTATACTTTATATCGTACAGTTATATATGTATATATATATATATATATGTGTGTGTTTGTGTATGTGCATGATATATAATGCAATTCGCATAAGGAAACGGCAACTTCTGGGCGAAATGGCACTCGAGTTAAATCATATTGTAATTAAACTGTCACGGCTGCCAGATGTTGGAGTGAATTGTTATTATGATTACTTTTATTACGATCCAACTTTAAAGAGCTCGAGAAGGCAGGACCGACAACGGGACGTCGAGTCTCTCTGCACGGTACAATAAATGAATGAAGAACGGTATACACATCTTTTAGACTGACATTAAAAAAATATATTTCATTGGTAATTTTACAATAAAATAAGTAATTTTGTATCGCAAGTTAATGAGATTATTGGTTATTATTGGTTGTTATTGGTTATTACTGGTTATTATTGGTTATTATTGGTTATTAGCAACAAACTGAAGAAATGAACGAAACTTTTTCACCGTGCAAATATGAGTTAAGAAGGAGAGCGATGATTATCAGGTACGATCTTACACCCAGAAAATTAATTGGAAAAGTTCTGACGCCAATACACCGTGCAGTATCCGCGATGCACATTGTGTCCAAGGATTGTCCTTGTACACCGAGGAGGAAAAGAATTTTAAAAAAAGAGAGAAAAAAAATTGTAATCGAAGTTAAGATTTTACGATCCCGACGGCTTATAAAGTTGGGTCTTAGCCGTCTCGTCGCGGGACGATGAATTCGTTATGAATTATGCGGGCGTTGAACAAAGTTTTACTAGTTGGTCTCACCGAGGCTCGTTAATATCGATGTAGCGTCGAAGCTCTCTCGGAGAGAGGCTTTGCCGAGCGGGAAACTCGTTTGGGATTCGCCCCCTATCCTTGCTAGGCAAACGCGGAGGAAGATCGCTCCTCTCGCTTGACGAGTCGGTGAGACTCTCGGTGGCGAGGAATTAATTATCATTCTCGTTGTTCGTTCTTCCCGAGAAAAGACCATTATAGTTACACAATTACTATGCGCCTGGCAGACGGATCTCTCGTACCTCGATAACAGGAGAGCACTACGAAGAATATTAATCTTTAGCTATCGCTGGGCTCAGTTTTGCTCTGAATTATATACATATATATATATACAGAAAGCGGTTGTTCCGAATGGAATAAATTCCACGCCCGCCCCAGGTTCTGATTATTGTAAGCCTTCCGTCCCGGTTCCTGATAAATATTTTTCTATCATATTTTCCTATTCTGGTTCTATTCTTTTCGTCTTTTCGTGCACAACAGCGCTGTGCACTATCGATGTGTTGGGGGAAAAAAATTCGACCACAAATACGTCACTTCCGGTATGAAAATTTCATTTTTCAACCGGATGTGACGTCATGCAGGAATTCAAACCGGAAGTGACGTGTTTGCGGTAAATCTCCGGAAGTCCGCGTAAATTTTCGCGGCTTCTTAATCCCACAGTTCGCTCGATATTCCACATTCCACGAAGCACTCGAGCCACAAAAACCTGCTATTATGTATATATATATATATCATATGCGATCAGTAATGTATGCCAGGAAGGATGACGATAAAGTGCGAAATGCTATTTTCAACCGCAGTAGCACAGTGAGCTGTAAAAAAAAATCGCCCGCTTAATAAAATTATAACGATAGACGATGATAATATTTCATAAAACTTAACCCGCGGTTATGGCTATCGGCACGTGTATCGATTATCCATTAATTATTCTTTACAAATATACGACTCGAGCGTGGGCGATATGGGCGCGAAATAATTAACGAATATACGGTCTGATATGCTAATTTATGGAAATTTCGCGCTGGGAGGAGGGGGGGGGGGGAGGGGGAGGGTGAATATACGATGCGTCCATTGAAATAGCTCCACGTAGCGTACCGTTTCCGTACAATAAGACACTTTTCTCACCGTACAACAGACCGGTGGATTTGTATGGGTCCAGATTATCGAACTGGTCGAGAGTTTCCGCGGGTAAACGAAGAAGCGGCTAATATCATGGTACGTTAAGGGGGTAAGGTCGGTGCACGGTACGTTCGCAAGGGTATTATACTTGGTAATCTCATCCGAGTCCCGGTTAATGCCACTGTTAGCATATTTGAAAAGCCGCCTCCGTAATCCTATGGTCTATCCACTTCGTTGCCCGAGCACTTTGCCCTCTCGGCTATCTTACATCCTACCTATCCGCGAGTCCTTCCACCTTACTCCACTGTATACCGTATGTATGTATAGATATATATATATATATAAGTTTCCGCTCCATCTACCAGACGTATATACGCCTATACCGAAAGGCGTGCTGGCAAGTCCGGGGACACTTTGCACGATGCAAAGACAAGAATTCACTCTGGAAACTAAGCAGTTTTGGATTCCACGAATTTAATCTCATACCGGAGCTGGTGAACGTTTCAATTCACTCGGAGCCTGCGTCGCCGAATTGCCAGTCAGACCCGCCCGCGCGATTTCGTTATACTAAATTCCTGGTTTTTTTCTTCTTTTTTTTAAAGGGATTTTCAAACAAAGTTAGATTCCTTGTCGGCTGGGTTGAAGAGTCCGGAGAGTAATCAGAGAAGTTGAGGCTGCAAAGTAAGCTTGCTCTCGTCGCTGAACAGAGGACAACTTTTAATTTTAGACAGTCGCCTCCACATTGGGAAATACGTGTATCGCTGATTGTGATTGAGTAACAGTTCTGTAATCGAGTGCATTGTCGCTTCGACGAACAATACTTCCACTTCTAAGCGGATGCATTATTTTCTTACGGCGAAAAGATTATTGGGCATTTTTTAAATGTTTTACCTAAGTGTGTTATTTTTCGTCTTCGAATTTTCGTTACGCGAACTGGGATCGACCCCGATTGATTTGGACGATAGAGGTTCTACTTTACACGAGTTAAACATTTTTTTTTTTCGACCGACCCGAACTCGGTTTGATAATGTCGCACGATTTTCCATTCGCCGCGTTGCGTCGAGAGAATGTCGGAAAAATTAATATAAAAAAAAAGTATTCCCCCTTTCGGTTTCCGGGCCGACAGGATAAACGTTATCGACTCGATGGCTTGAAGCTCTTTAGTCTTCCCGCAGAATTTCCCGCCAACCTCGAGCGTGCCGCCCGGCGAGTGTATACCTGTATACACGAACCAGTTCGGTTATTCCCGGCGAAACTAATTCTCGAAGAAACGTCCTGCCAGCGGTACCAAAAAAAAAAAAAAAAAAAAATCTGAAGCAGATAGCATTTCTGGTGCTGCCGATGTCGAACTGTGTTCATGGACGATAAAACTTTTCTCGAATCGTTCCCGCGCACCGAGAAGAGGATTTTCGCTCGTCCCCTTGTCCCGCGGGGATTGTACGGGAGTTTCGCCCGACGAGGCGTGCTGTATGGGAACAACGATAAGCGTTTACCCTCCCGTCCGCCAGCCGGCGCTTCGCTCCCCCTCCGGCCCACCTCTCTGCCGGCCGGAAATCTCTCCGCACTCGCGAAACCTCTGTAACGTCTGTTATTTCCGAGTTTTCGAGCCCGAGTCCGTTCATCCGATTCCACGTGTCTCCACACCGTCTATACCTCCACTTTTTCTTCCCCATGTGCACTTTCCACTGTAATACACCTCTCCCGGACCTTACAAGAATTTCCGATGATTGTCGTGCTTCCATCTCGCTATTCCTTTCGCTTCGATTCTGTGTCTATACATATATATATCCGTTTTTTTTCACTTCAAACCACGCGATATCAGAGTCGTTACGATGGAATGATCGGGAGATTGCGAGACGTACAAAGAACCTTCTCCGCCAGATCCGAAGTTCCCGTGCCGGCGTTCGGATTAATTTATAACCTCCGTTCGGCTCGAAACGAAACGACTCGCGATCTCTCGAGCCGACGGCTCGTAGTACGGAAATTCGCCACGGTCGGAGCCGCAGCGCTCCGGTAAGTTCTCTCGACAGAGAGAAGCAATCAGTTCCGCGACGTAAAGAAGCCGGGGAGGGCCGTGCGTTCACGGCGTTGGGACTTTGGTTCGTCTATTTTTTGTATTTTTGTTTGGTTGTCTATACGTTCAGTGTCAAAGTCCGGGTTTAATGGAAGTCCCGCTCTCCAGGAGCTCCCGGAACTTCACGCATGTTTATATGTATTATATACATACATATATATATATATATATATATATATATATATATTTCGTGTTTACGATCTTCGTCACTCACCCAAACAAAGGCGAGGTTCTCGGGCAGGCCGAGAGCTGTCCCCGCGATGAATCACCTCGCTTTACTTTGCGGTGTAATTTACTTGTCCCTGGTGGGCGCGGTAGAAAACCCGACTCGCGCTCTCCCGGTTATATCACCGGACCGAAAGACAGATACCCGGGCGCGGAGGCATTATGACCCGAGACCACTTTGAACCCTGAGTTAAAGCCAACGCTAAACGATAGCGATGGTCCTATAGCCGTTAGACTCGATGGTTTCGCGAGGATATTTGTCTGATCCCCCGGAGCTCCCCGGCCCGTCCGGGTTTCACCTTCGTATTTCCACTGGGACACTGTGACGAGAATTCCTTACACCGAAAGGCACTTATTTTCACGACGACAGGAAGGAGAGATATTCTTCGTCCCGGGGCGAACGCGTTCGGCGCGACGGGTTTTATTTTGGGACTGGAGTGTCGTTGATAATTCCGAGGATCCGAGAGATAAGCAATACATCGGATGTTCTCAGCTTCGGTCGAGCCCAGAACGAAAAAAATTATTGTCTTCGACTGTTAACCGATTATTTTTTTCGAAAACTTCGATCTCTCTCGAACAAAGTGGCATACATGATGCAATAAAAATGTTTCCGGCGATAACTAGACAGCGGGGCAAAACGGACCATTTTAACCGAATTTCGTCGGCTATAAAAAGTTCTGAAAACAAAAACTCCGTTTTGCCACACTCTTCCTCCTACCATATTCAAAACCTTCCTCACCTCACCGACGCTCTTCTTTGAAGCTATTAACCCTAAAGACACTTTTATTTTATTTTAATTCAAATTTATTCATACCTCTTTTATACATCCTATAAATTTCATACAATTTTACACCTGAAATGAATTATCCCTTTTTTCCTTTTTATTTTTTTTATTAAATACACTGATGAATTGGCTTTGTAGTAGCTGGTTAAATAAATTTGCTGTGGCGCCGCTCTAATTTGAATCTCTCCCGTCGAGGGTCTGCGGGGTAGGAAAAAAAAGCTTTCAGAAATTATCCTCGGGCCCTATGGCTATCAGGTATATACGCGGCTCGCGCACGCAGGCGAGAGGCGGAATGACTAATTAGGGATGTTCTTCAAGCCGCTTCGGGAGGGTAACGCACAAGTTGTGCTTGTGGCGTTAAACACATTTCAGTGTCCGTTTTACCGGTCTCACGATTTTTCTCGTTTTCCCGGAAGGTTCCGGGAGGATTTTTCAGGTTCTCCGTCGACACTTTGGATAACAGGACGCGGAGGGGGGGAAAATGGCCTGGCATAATAGCGGCGCTGGGGTGTTCCGAGCGCGCCTCAGGTGCTCTCCGGGACAACCGGGCTGTGTCTAGACTCAATTTTATATACACACGGTGTACGCCCATCGTAGTCCAGACACTTTTCATCTCGTTCCGTCCGCGCGAGCGTCGCCGCTGCTACGGAAGAAAAACGCAAAGATGTCTGCCGCATCATTTATTTTCATCGCAGGGAAAACTGTAGTTTCACACATGCGGGAGGAGTCTGTAAAACCAACTTGTACACTTCAGTTTTGAAATAGGTATAAAGATTGGTTGTTTAAGGGGACGTGAAACCTCGTTTAACCGACACGGGACTCTGTCGGTGTTAGAAAACTGCGATCCATTTTTTATTTCGACGGCCCGAACTTCGAGGAAGACCAAGTTTTATTGGCGTCTGCTCGGGGCGATGGGAAACAGACTCGGTCGGTAACTGAAACTGTAACCCATTTATTAATGGAAAATTGTTAATGGATTCGTCCAACCGCCCGGAGGAGTTTGTAAAACTACTTGTAGACTTTAAGTTCGAAATGTTTAAAACTCCTGCACTGAAATCTCAGTCTCAAGATAGTACAAAGATTGGTGGTTCAAGGGGATGTGGAACTTCTTTTACCGATCCAGCGATCGGTCGGTAATAAAAACTGCAATCTATTTATCGTTTCAAAGACCCCAAACTTCGAGGAAGACCAGGTTTTATTCGCGTCTGCTCGAAGCGATGTGAAACAGACTCGGTCGGTAACTAAAACTGTAATCTATTTATTCAGGAGTTTTCAGCATTTTGAGCTTAACGAAAATTGTTAATGACTTCAACTACCAGTCAAGCAAACGCTGTAAGTTTGATTTTTCTCGGAAAACGCTATCACCCAGGCCGAAAATGAATTACAGTTTTTGTTACCGACTGAGTCCGTACCAAATCGCCTCGAGCCGCAAAAAATGGACGACCGAACAGCTTCGTCAACCTGATTAAAAAAGTCTATTCTATTCAGGACAAATTTGGACAAAAAAAAAGATCATAGATCATTCCGGAAAGTTTCGAGAGTACGTTTCTGGAGAGTTCGTTGAGGAGTCTCTAAGAGGCGTATATCCGTGTATCTTCCGTGTAAAATTCGCGGCTCGAGGAGACGTCGAGGTGCCATTGTGTTCTCTCTGCCCGGCCTCCGCCCGGTTCCTCCGTGCAGGCACTTCAGCGGCACCGTTCGCCGAGGGAAGTAAAACTCGTGCGGCGCAGCAGCTCGTTCGGCGCAGAGGGAGTCCCTGCGATTTATTTTAAAGAGGCACCTGCTACGTCCTTTTGTTACCGGTTTACCGAACGGGCGTCATCGAGCTTATCTACCTTCCTGTGAAAAAGCTAAATCCTCCCGAGCCCCGCAGGTTACCCGGATTGCTCGCGAGCATTTTCCGACCGGGGTACAAAAATGCGAAATTAACGAGACAGGCGGGCGGCGAAGAATCCCTCGGAATTCAAAGGCCCCGCTCGAGAGAGAAGCGCGGAGCATGCGGAAAGCTGTTAAGCAGCTTTCAAATATCAACGAGACTTTGTTCCACCAAAAACTCGAGCGCCAACTCTCGCTATAATTTATTTCGTATTTAGTACGGAAACTTCGCGAAGAGACCGCGTCTGGAGTCTCTTCGCGGACATGGCCGAAGAGACCGCGCATGCGCGGGTGTGAAGACCTGCGCAGGAAGATGCGCAGAGCGAGAAAGTCGAAGCAACGCTACTCTTTGCGTTGCGTTCGTCTTGAAGAGTCCTGAACAGTAGCAGGGGTTTTTCTAATTCATAATTGATAATTGAGAAGAAGTTTTTCAATTTGACAATTAAAAATTGAGAAGAACTTTTTTAGTTTGGCGATTTGACAATTGAAAAGAACTTTTTTAGTTTGACAATTGAAAATTGACGAGAACTTTTGAAATTTGACACTTGAAAATTGACAAATTTTTTTTCAATTCGACAATCGAAGAAAGAAATTAATTTAATCACGTTAATGTAATTTTTTAAAATAAATGTATCCGTTGAACGAGATTCGAGTGACTCGTTTATATTTTATATTTATTTATTAGCCGTAAAAAAAAAATTATGGAATCTCGTTGATCTAAGTTTTTTTTTTTAAATCAATGTTGTATTCCTTGATAGAGGATTCGAGTTAGTCGCTGGTACAGGCGAAAGAAAATAATGGACGCGTGGGTGAGACAGCGATTAAGATTTAGCTGGTTTCGGATGGCGCGATAAGCTTATTTTCGATTGGACCTTCCCCGTCCTCTTTCAATTATTTCGTTGGCGACCCTCGCCGCTCTCGGATGAAAGCGTTCGCATAGCTTTTTTAAGGCCTCCTCAACCTCCTCGAGAGACACTCGACCCTTTCCCGCGCTCTCGGCCATTTTTCTCGCATCCTCGAGGGTCTTCTCGATAACGTCCTCGAGGACCGTCGACAATACCGCCTGAGCCCGAGCCGAGAGGGTGTGACTCCGTCCTGTCCAGACCGAAAGAACGGATGAGAACAGAGATGGAGGAGACAGAGGGAGCGCAAAGGCTGAGCCAAAGAATAAATCTCGTCTATTGTAGTCACGGCCGAACTCCACCGAATTCCTTTTGTCTATATATTATGCGTGTTAAATGGCTCCCGAACAACCCACGACAACACCGGTTAAATTTCCCTTCTTTGATCATTTTATACAAAAGTTAACTTGAGATTTTTTTTAATCAATAAATAGTAACAATAATTCTCTTCGATTAAAAAATAAAAAATAACACAATTGGGTATAAAGACGTTGATTGGGAGGTTATTCGGGCGACGGTACATTGGTTACACGATATCAATTTGATCGATTGCGAAATTAATTTCGATTATTTACCCCTGGCGCGATTTGTCTTCGCCGATGGTTTGTGCGTACCACGCTGATTATTCAAATTTTTCTTTCGCGACATTACTGACTCTGTGTGCTGTTCCGACAAATTTCAAATGTCAAAAAATGTTGTTCCGGTAGTTTTTTTTTCCATGTGGCGACGCTACGTTCACGCACTCGACACACGTGTATCGAAAAAGCAGAGTGTCGCGTCAGCTCGGAGTGCGCAAATCAATCGATAGCTTGCTGATTCCTCACGGTATCGTAAGGATTAATAAAATAATAATACCAATAATAAATTTTCAATTTTGGTTGCCTCGTGAGCAGCCCTCCAGAACGGGTATATTGATGTACAGCAGCATGCACACCATCCCGAACAGCCGTGATTTTTTTTTTTTTTATTCGATACTTCCAATACGATTCAACTCGTTTTTTTAACCCATTTTTTTTTTTTCGCTAGAGAGGACGGAAGGTAATCGGGTTTGCCGCTCTCACCTCGACAGTTGTCGCGTCATCGGCGTGGGCGGACTTGCATCGATTCCAAACCCTGATTTTCGTCTTCTTTAGTCTCTTTTTTTCTCATCCCCATCCCGTCTTTCGTACTTTCTCGAGGCCGTGTCTGCTTATTTTTGCCTCTGTCTTCCACCATTCTCCCCGAGCTTAGCGAACCACTCTCTCTCTCTGCCTCGCTCATGCTGTTTTTCGGTCTCTTTTACGCTTCCCCTCTCGCCCGGTTTGAGCGGCACGAAGATGGAGATGGGTTTTCGCTCTCGCAGCACGCGATTACCCGGTTACCGGTCGAACGTACGGGGAAAGATTTCTCTCGCCTCGTTGTCCCTCGAGAATACTTTCGTTCACTATCCACCCTCCCCCCCCCCCCCCTTCCGTCCCCCTTCCCGCCGGTTTACTATCACGCCTATCTTTTTTCTCCGTTATCCCGTTATTTCACCGTGCACTCTTTGCGTTGTTCACTGGTGTTTAATTTTTTTTCTCCTGGACGATTGTTCGTTTTAATGCCGACCGACACGGAGCAATGAAATTTCGATCCCTGCCCGGTAATACGGACGACGAGTAGTTTCTCGTAACTGCCACATACATTCTACTATGCAACTATTTTATAAACACTACTATGTAACTGCTATATATATTCTACCATGCAACTGCGATATAAATGCTACTATGGAACTACTATATATATATATATATATATGCTACTATGCAACTACTATATATGAGCTACTATGCAAGTACCATATATATGCTACTATGCGACACCTATATTTATTCTACTATGCAACTACTATATGCATATGCCAGCGAATTCGTTGACGGTGAGTAATCGAAGTTCATTCCGAACATCCCTCCGGAGTTTTTATCAGCGGGCGATAAGAAAATTAGCGCGGAGTGTATGAATTATGTACAGAGAGGAACGGATATCGATCCGAGTACTCGAGTACAATGTTAATATTTGGAGTGGCGATACTAACTTTATAAAATATTTCGCATTTTATCATTGCACCAATGTGCCGTGTAGTTTCGGGCTCGGATCCGTGTTTAAACTGTGATACTTTCGTTCATTATCACAATTGAAGTGGAAACAATTTATTATCATTCATTTTTATAACAAAAATTAATTAATTAATGAAGTGGAAAATCTTTTACGAGAAGATTTTATTAAAATTTTCATCCCGAAAATACTCCGTGGATTTTTTTAAATCGCACCGCGATAATTAAATGAGCTCGGATAATGTGAATCATGTACAGAGAAATGGTGTATTAAATTATGTACAGAGAGGAACGGATTTCGATCCGAGTACTCGAGTACAATGTTGATATTTGAAGTGGCGATTCGAACTACATGGAACGTTTCTCATTTTATCATTGCAGTATTGGACTGTGTCGTTTCGGGCTGGGGTCCGTGGTCAAACTGTGACAGCGAGTGCGGTCCGGGGGCTCAAACGAGGTCGAGGATGGTCGAGAGGGCCGCGGAGAACGGTGGAAAGCACTGCCCGCAGCTGGTGCAGTACCGAGGATGTCAAGGCGCCAAGTGTAACAAGCGAAACCCCAAACTGGCATTGAAAGGTGAGTTTTGTCATCCCGGAAAAAGAAATAAAATAAAAAGGAAGCATCATTAAAAAAATTAAAAAAAAATACAAATGCAAGACACAATTGCGTGGAAAATTATAGCCGCAATGATTACACACGGCGACTTTAGCTCTTGTCTACTTGTAGATCTCGACGGTTGAATTCCGCCGCTGTGCTTCGCAACTCCGCGAACACTGTTCAAGCTGGGTTTAAATTAATTGCGGCAATTAGGGAATGGAAGGAGATTTAATCGCTCGAGAATTAAACATGCCGGGGAGGAAGAAGAGCGCGGGGACTCGAGGGCCGGGATTTCACGGTCGTAGAAAGACGCAAAATTGTCAAACGTTTCGTCTTCGCCGATAAAGTTAACAAAATGCAAAAAAAAAAATATCGGAAAGAATATGAATGTATAAATATTATACATTATTTAAACCGAAAGTACGTTGAGCGACTTCATTACAAAAATCCGTCATTTCCGGTCGAAAAGTAAAATGTTCAAGCCGGAAGTGCCAGTTCAATGGAATATCAAAGATACTTTATTCGCCAAAATTATCCATTTTATTCGGTCTCCATAATATCGTACAACAATTTATATTATTTATGTGCATTTTTAATCGAAACAAAAAAACGAATCATTTTATAGAATCGCCATCGGTTGTGAGAATCGCTGATTGAGGGTTGAATCGCGATCCCGAATATGATACGCATGTACTGACCGAGGGTGCAGCAATTACTATACATATACACACACACACACACACACACACACATATGTATATATATATACACACATATCTATCGAAGTAAATAGCGCTATAAGTAGAGAAGACCAAAGGGATCTCGGACAGTTCGCCAGTTTCCGATACATAGGTCGTTGCGGCCCGGCATGTAGGGATTCCCATCCGCGATGGAGTGAGCAAGTCGCCGATTGCCTCCGGCGAATCCTTTGGGCTCGTACGGGATCATCCCCGGGGGGCTAATTGTTCGACGGTATAGAATCCGATAGCTTGCTCGGAAGGTCCGCCCGCGTCTGGAGATCCACTAATTGGTGGATTCCGTTTCAATGGATCCCCCGGTTAACCGAAGGTCTTTGATCGAAGAGCCGAGGATAATATTGTAGAACGCGGGTACGAGGCGACGCCCGGCTCGTTGGATACGAGCCGATGATGCTCCGCTCGCGCACTCGATTCCCCGGAGGTCCGATGTTCGTTCTACCGGTCAGTCTCGTAGCCGCTGACGTTCGATCTCTCGCTGTTCCGTCGAGACACACACCAAAGCGGTGCACAGAATCCAAAACGGTGTCGGTTCAATCGGGGAAAACGCGGACCAAAACCGTCGATATACACGGAGAGAAAATTATTGTAACGATCTCCAGATTCGCATAGCAATTCGAGGACGAGGTGGAAAAATTATGATTTAAACCAAACGCATCGCGAATTTCGCTATACATAGGCTGTACCGTTTACGCTGTACCATTTACGGCATATCGTAGCTATTACCATACTTTGCGCCCACAAGCGTTTAATATTATTCTCCAGACGCATATGAAATGCACCAAGTTAGTTCGGTATAAACTACTAAGAATTCAGCGATAGATTGCGGAATTCATAATTTTTTCGCTATACACGATTTAGTAACGATACGGCTACAGAGTAGACTAAACATTCACAAAATCATTGCGTTGCGCGGGCAATTTGAGGACTCGTTACTTTGCAGAATTCAGAGAGGAATTGCGAACGCTTCTCGATGGCATAAAGATCTGAAAACAAAAATCAACCGTATTTGAGTTTTGGTTCGAGCTGTTCCGTTTCAGCCCACGTCTCAGAAAAAAAAATGTATTTACCTATCCGTTCTCAATTTGCAGAAGTCGCGCTGCTGCTTCCCGCCGAGTTGAGCGGAATGCGTCACATCAACGACAGCAACGACATAAGGACCAATCTCCGTCTGCGCTACCGGGACAATTCGGCGTACGACGCCTCCAAAGAGTGAGTACAAAACCGCATCCTCACAAAGTTCCCATTAAAGACACGCCTTCCCTCGCCACAACCCGACCCGGCAATAATTTCCTACAATTTCAAACGCGCATCTCGACACTCCCGTCGCGTTAATCAAAGGAACACAATCTTGCGCTTGGGCGCGCGTCAACATTAATGTCTCACGAGTGTTATTACAGCCCGAGGCGAAATTCGAAGGAAAATAAGCGGGAATAAAATAACAGATGCCGTGTCGGCCTCAAGTGAGGAATGAAAAAAAAATAAAATAAAAAAAATAATAACCAAACAAATAAAAAAAAAAAGAAAAAAAAAGTGGAGTCAAAGAAATACACGGGGAGAAGAACCGAAGAAGTAGCGAGAAAGTGGATGAGGTACTCGTGTGCAGCCGACGACGGAACCATCTCTATGCCCGCGGCTCGTTATGCATCCAGCCGTCCGTTATTCATGCGTTCGTAATAAAGCCTAACGAGCCTTGTGCTCGGTTGTACGTACGATAAATAATGACTCGAACGGTATCTATGGTGAAATTTGTGTGCGCGCACACACCCACATCGGTAGACGAGGAGTTACACGCGCGGTATGCGAGCGGCACGGAAATATACGGGGGTATATAATGTATAGTGTGGGATTCGTGGAAGACGCGCATGCGCGCATGTCAACCGGTGAAAGAGCGAGCGGATCTCCCCGCGTCTTGGGAATTCCGAGTGGACGGACGGGCTTTTGGTGAATAATGGAAGCGAGGACCGGGGAAGACGCCGAGGGAGGGCGGTGGGTATGCAACGGTGAATGCGGAGGAGCCGGAGAGGAGAGGATGCGATGACGAGAACGGATGCCGACTGCATGCGACAAAGTCGCACGAATGAATTCTCGGGATTGCGAGGGTGTTCGCAATCAAGGCGGGGTTAAACAATCGAGGAATCGGCTTGCAGGTGTACTTCGGATGAGCGTTGAGTAAGAGGAAACAATCTTTGAAACTCGGAGGCGAGATAGGTTTTTTTTTAAATATTAAAGACAGGATTAAGGCGAGCTTCGGTTTATTTAGGTCGCGCGTGGAACTTCGTTCTGACTGATGTTTTATTTATTTATTTATTATTACAGTATACGGTACAAACCCTTTTGAACCCTATAATCAAATTTGATTATAGAAATTTATTTATATAATAAATTATTAATTATTGAATTAGTTAACATAGATACAGTTACGATACAATCGATGACAGAAACAAATTTCAGCTGAAACTTTATAGTCTTTATTTTCAATCTTCATTCCATGTTAAACGATTTCTGCAGTTTCATTGCATTTACATTCAATCGTTTCCCCATGCGCAACGCGACAGTCCGAGGCGAACGATCTTCTCCGACTCTGCAGTGAATGTCGAAGGTTTAACGCCCTGATTAAACTCAGACGACGAAAGGCGGCGAAAGGAATGGCACGGAGGCGAGCACGATAATGGTCGGGAAAATACGAGCCGAAGTACGATTCGCGGTACACGACGGAAACACGGAGGAACGGAACTTTGTGCAATAGTCGTTTACGTATTCCTCGTAAATCCATAATGCGAAAGCCTTCGCGGTGCTGTTATACGCTGGCGTAGCCGGTTTACCGTCGGTGTGTTACGGCGAATGCCAATTGTAGTAAAACATCCGCGATGCATGTACGGAAACTCGTATCAAATGTGCGCCCTGTGTTTGCACAGCTACACGGGACCCGCTCCGTACCTCGATATGCAGTTTCCTCGAGACATGCGGGGGAACGAAACCCCCGGAATATGTTGTACGAGTGTTAGCGGCACCGTCGAGTGCGGGGTCTCCTCGTACCTTTCCGCGTGTAGTACACGAGGGGTACTCCGTTCGTTATTATATTCGTGTATACAGCCGGATTAAGTTGCATACTCACCTCGCGGGCCCGTAATCCGGCTTCTGGAGCGTTTAAAGCAGCCGTTCACGCGGGTATTCGCGCGGGACCGCGGACATCGCCGTAGTTCACTTTAATACAAACGAAGCGCCAAGCTCCTTTCTTCGTATTTCCAATCGAATAATTAAACTAAAAATCATTTCGTTATATTTTCTATAATTTCTCCATGACGATTTTCATTACATAGAATGAACTTCAAAATCTATGCCGGAGCGACGTAGGCCTTGTAATTTTTTTACAAAATATTTTTTGTCGGCATGAAATATTTTTTCCGTTCATAAAATTAACTGCGACGTATTTCGACGTGTTTTTGTGCTCTGAAAATGAATCCGCTGGCCTTTTTGTGCGCAAGTGCGGTAGGACATTCGTATCTTCGATTTTATCGACATTTTTAGCATTGAAAACGGTTTGCTCCAATGTGAAATCGCATTTTTGGGATCAAAGAAAATACCATTCAGAACGGCTCCGCGGGACTGCAGGCAAACGAAATATACATTTTTGGAAAGTTCCGTTTCTTCCGGTTCTCCGAAAGAAAAAACCAGACGCGAGTGCACTTCACCGCGCGGACCCGTCTGTCATCGTGAGCTTGAATTTTGTAACGAAAATTTAAGCCCCCGCAAAATTTGCACTCTTCTTCACCCTGTCACGGTTTACTTTGGCAGCGACTTTGGGCGTCGTAAATTTATCTCGTTGATTCGTATTTACGGTATATACCCACTCTCGAGTGCTACACATGCTACATAACGTACGAGACGGAGAATCAGCGAGATCCGCTCCTCCACTTCCAATGGCAATACTCTTCCTGCCTACCCGAACGTCTTCGCACGTACGAGCTCGACTGTATTGTTCGGCATACAGATCGCGAACGGCAACGGCATCCCCTCGTCTCCAAGAGCCCACTTGCGATCCTCCACTGCACACCCGTTACCTATTCCCTGCTTCTATCTCACTCTCCTTCCCTTTCTCCTACACACACATGCATATGTATACATATATACATACACACACATGATATATATATATATATATATATATATATATATATATATATATATATAGCGGTACTCGTATGGCACGGCATTTCAGAGCAACGTCGCGTAGACGATTACTTCCGGCATCGGGAGTCCTTACCCCGTTCCGGACGACACGCTCGACGCCCTATAAACTCGTCTACCACCACACAGACGCGTATAAACCAGTCTCGGCTGTGCCACCCTCACTTATTTCTCTATTCTAAGGACCTTGCATTTCCGTCTCTATGCACACGACCGAACCGACGATACTGCAACGTCACTTTTATCCAATTTTTGAAAAAAGATAAAAATGAAGGGGGAAAAAGATTGCGCGGATGGAGGTGGAACGTCTTTAATTTTTTGGTTGGTTTTTTTTTTTATTCTTCATCGATGAGAATAAAAAAATGTAATGGGACGAGTGGGTTTTCATGCCACGAAAAGGTCGATTATTGTACTTAATTGTTGATCGATATTTTTAAAAATAATTTCGTCTTTCCGTCGTGCGAAATTAATAAAATAATAAAAATAATTTTTAAAAATAAAAATAAAGGATGGGTTCGACGATGGGTGAAATATTATGCAGTTTATCTCGAATTCGTTCCAAGCTTCAGTTTTACGCAAATTTTGCTTATATAAAATTTGATACAATACCAATTTTCAACAGTGTGCATAATCGTCGGCTCTCGTTAGAAAATTATTCGCAAATTTACTCACGAAACTTGACCAACTCTCACCGACCGACTCACCGACCAACTTTTCTCTCTAATAAACTATCGATTTTCGAACCCAAGGCATTCAGCTTTCTTTCCCGTCGACGCGCCTCACGCGTTTTCAAAAGCTCAAAGAACGATAGCGTTAAAAAAAAATAAAAAAATTTCCATCAGACTAGCGCGAGAATGGTACAGACTGTCGATAAATTGTAGCTGACGTTCTACAAACTGGATAGAAGGGGCTTCGCCTGTCTCGGGGCTCTTTTCTATTTTCGTTCAATCTCGTTAAGTGCCCGATAGCCCGAAACATATTGCATCCACTCGCTAGCGCACGGGCATCTGCGCATCTCGGGCGCACGAGACGAAGATAAAACGTGATAAATATAAACGCCCACGTCGCTGCAGCTCGAACCGGCTCAGAGGTATATCCTGCGCGACAGAAAAAAAAAGAAAAAAAATTGTCGCCAAAAAACGTCCACATATTCTTTCTTGTTGATTCAAAAATTCTTGTTAAAAATACTGTTCGTTGGCAGGAATAACTAAAAAAAATGTTTAATCAAAAACGTAAAAAATGTGGATATTTATGGACAAGAAATTATTGTTGGATGCAAAAAAAAAACGCATGTCTCGAACGTGACGATAATATTAGATCATCCATACCAAAATAAAAAACAAGAAAAATGGCGCCGAAAAACTTTCACGTTTCCGTTCTCGTTGATTCAACAATTATTTTCGTCAAAAATACAGTTCATTGAAATGAAAGAAAAAGAAAACAATTGAAAATTAAGAAAGAAGAAAAGGTGGATATTTGTGAACAAGGACGGTGACTAAAAAAAAAAAAAAATTCATTGACGTGACAACAGTATTGGATTATTAAAAAATAAAAATAAAACGGTCCTCAAAAACGTCCTCATTCTCTTTCTCGTCGATTCACCAATTATTTTCCTCAAAAGAAATCTAAAATTAAGAAAAAAAAAAGAATTTTCATATTTGTGGACAAAAAATGTTTGTTGGGTAAAAAAAAAAAAACTGATGTCACGAACGACAATATTAGATGACCCATTGAACGGATTACGGTGGAAGATTCTGAAGGGCCGGCGAGAATTCCGGCCGCGCCGAGAGGGCGGCCTGCATCGACGGTGCGACTACTGAGTTTAAGTAGAGGAGTCAGCAACCGCTCAGACGTGCTCGTCTCTCGAGCACCTGAGTAAACTGACCCTCCGCCCCGGGTCGCTGTTTGAATTTCGCTCGTGTCTGATAAAGGCCAACACTGCGATACACCTAGCGCCTGTATATACGCAAACAGCTTCGGAATATGCATACATTCGCGGACCTTCGATGTTCCTATCTCGACCCCTCTGTGTGTCCGATCGTAGGAGGTATCGATGCAAACGTTGCGCCTCCGATCCGACGGACGTTGGATCGGAGGAGCGTCGGACGGGGAATCGAAGGCTGCGAGTTGATTCGCAACTCGAGCCGTGCATTTGATCGGAGATATTGTGTTTGGCCGGATGCTTATTCGCTTTGGTACCTTCGGGAATTAAAGGCCTCGGCTGTACGGCAATCGCACTCGACAAAATTGAGGCGGAGAAAACGTGCTCGCGAACGGTTTGCTACCGAGCTTCGCTGTCGTAATCTATCGATCCGAACGTCGATTGTCTGGCTCGCTGAATTTAAACTGTTTTTTAAACTGATTTAGCGTTTTCGAAATCCACTTCCGTATGCTATGGACTATAATTTTTAAAAAAACTCACATTTCGTTGAATCTCAGTCAGTAAATCCCAGAAAAAAATGGTTACCGGTTACGAGCCAGTTTCTCTTTACGCACAAAACCTAGACATGCCAATGCCAAAAAAAAGCACAATAACCAAATGAAAATAATTAAAACTTTTATTACATAATAATAATAATAATAATAATAATAATAAAAATAATAATAATACAACAGCTGCTCGGAAAACCGTCTCTACAACACCTGAAAAAAAAAAATTGTCCTTTGTTATTTGAATAAACCCTCAAAGCGTTTCGTCATATCGTTATTAAACGTTGACGGGAAAAATTTCGGCACGCGGAGCATGCACCTAAAAAGGGCTGCCAGCAACGGGGGATCTGGCGGGGGAGGGGGGGGGGGGGATGAGTACGGTGTAAATCGTTGTTCAAAGGTGAGACTGTAGCGTGTGTTCATGGCTCGGAGTTGCGTGAGTTGCACACTCCCGTGATCATGAAAAGCTGCGGGGCGAAAAGAAGCGGGTGCGGATCTGCACGTGCCGTTGGGTGCGTCCTGCATATATACATTTCCATATATATATATATATACAAATATAAACATATACATATACATATATACATATACACATGCATATACATATACATATATATATATATATATATATATATATATATATACATATATACATGTATATGTATGTCTACGGGCGTACATCCTGGATATTAAACCTGACAACGAGCGCGCCGGGAAGGGCGGAGAGTCACCGAAAGCCTCGCTGTGCACATTCTGCATGTGTAACGCCAATGGCGTTCGCTGTTAAGCCTCCGACACGGAAATCCGACGAGCTTCCACCATCATCGCGTGGATGTTGCACGAAAAAAAAAAAAAAGAAGAAGCGCGTTCTATCTTTTTTTTTTTCAGCGTGGCCGGATTCTCCGAGGCGTGCCCGGCCGTGCTCGGTGAATTGTGAAGCGCGGGCTGCGAAGGGCCGCAAGGCGAAAGTGCAGATATTATGATGGCTGCACGGTAGGTACGATGAATAAATGCGGAGAATCTCTCGCGTTTATCGCTTCGGGCGTCACCGTCGGCCCGCGACCGAGCCTTCCCGCGCGCAGACACGGAAACACGGCTCGAACACAACACCCTCACGTCGACGAGCAGCCTCGTCCCGTTTTACCCCTAATGGTAAAAATTCCTCGCGAAGAGGATTCGCCGGAGACTCGCGACCGAAGAGATGAGATCTCTCCGGCCGTCGAGGCGGCGAGACCTACGCTCATTTTTATAGACGCAATGAAATTTTTATTTCTTCTTTTTTTTTTTTCATTTTTATTAGAAATTATTTTCGTGCGGGAGAAATGAGCGAGTCCGGGAGAACAAAGTATAGATAAGTTTTTTTTTTTTCTTTTCTTTATCGTTCGTCCAGGCGATCTCCAACGTTGAAATTTCTCCGTTCGCAGCTTCATCGTATATCCAAGTTTCGTCGCGAGTCCTCGAAATAAGTTTTCTTGGCGGGAGTCCCGGAAATCCGACTTCTCTACCGTTCTCCTCGTCCGTCGACTCGGCGAGTTGTACGTTCATTTTTTTAGACCGAATCATTTTTACGTTCTTCTTTCTCTCGCTTTTAGTTGAAATTATTTTCGTAACAATATACGAAGTTTCGTTAAAACAATTTTGTTAAATAAGTGACAAACTCGTTTGCTCAGTTTTCAATATACAAATCCGTCCATCTATTTCTTGCGTCGTTGACAATTTTAGTTTGTACTTTTGTTTGCAAAACTGGAGCCGGATCGTGCGAACGAAAAATAAAATAAAAAAACGAAAGAAATTGTGAACATTTATCGACAACAAGTCGTTATAAAAAGTACCAACTTTTTACTGTGCAATTAAAGTCCAAACTTTTTTTACCGTCTTTTACTGACAAATGAGCGAATTTGTGAAAAAAAAAATATATATATATATTCTCATTTTACTGAATTTTTTTCCTCGTTCGATCCAGACAATTTCCAGCGTTGAAATTTCTCTGTTCGCAGCTTCGCTTATATCTAAGCTCTGTCGCGCGTCCTCGAGATAAGTTTTCGAATGAGACTCCCGTCTTGTACCTGGCGGGAGTCCCGGAAGTCTGACTTTTCTTCCGTACTCGAATCGACTGCTGAAAAGAGAGTCCTGGAATTTGACGAGCGGGTAGTCGGGATAAGGGGGGGGGGGGGGGGGAGCTTTGCTCCAGCCAAGCCGGCAATCCACTCTCATCGATTGAAAAGTTTCGCTTTTTATTATCGGCCTTTTGCTTTTCACTACGTTTTTTTTTTTGGGCCACTTTTTACGACTCGCATTTCACCCAAGTTCGACGAATCTTCCGAGTTTTTCGTACGATAATTCGATCGAACGTAAAACAAACAGAAAAAGTAATCGGCCAGACAGTCTCATATTTTCTATTTGATAATAACACTATAATAATAACGACATACTATATTATAGCACTGAATGAGCAATAACCACACTTTATACATTTATACAATTGTAATAGAAAATTCATATATTTTTTCACTGAAATTAAAGTAAATTATTGAAAATAAAGTATTTCCAAAGTTTTTAATAGACTGGAAAATTAATTTTTCATCACGAATGTACATGAAATTTGCTATACCAGTCTTTGCATAAAAACTTCGAGTCCGGTACATTAAACATAATTTCTTTTTTTACCCTCCAGTTACAATACCTTATATCTCTAATACTATTTCTGCCTTTTCCATCGTATCGATTCCGATATTGTATGCGCACACAATGCGCATTATGTCCACACTAGTACGTGTATAACACCAGTATCGCAATATTGACCCGTGAAAATCACAATAAATCATAATAAATAGCGCATTTCATTTTTCCTCCTCTTGTTTCAGATACTGCGTTACGTTCACAGTGACGAAGGCCTCGAAGCCGTGCTACAAGGAGCCGAGCCTCACGGAACTCTCGGAGGGTGAGAACATAACAATATCCATTATTTCGACCCACACATCGGTCGGGGAAACCGACAAATAAATTATGCGATACAACAAGGGGCGTCGATGAATCACGTTCCATTGATGACTTTCGGGACGGCTCGTGTTGTTGCCGTTGGTTCGTCTCGAGCGATTTCCGGCGTATTCCGCAATCACATAGAACGCCTTCCGCATTCTCTTCCATTATTCTTTTTTTCCCCTCTTCCTTCATCAATTTAATCGTGACTAACGCTAACCGCCCTTCCGATCGCTGGCCCTCCGGCTGATTGACGTGCAATGCCCGATCCTCCACCGATAACCGCCGGTACGTCCGTGGTAAATCCGCGCGGCCGTTGCGTCCCCCTCCCGCTCCCCAGAATCGAATTAATCGGAAACGACTGTAATTTGCATCCTCGCGGAGAGTCCGAGGCCGGTCCGGAGGAGCCGAAAGCGAAATTGGCGGAAACTCCAGTGAATTTCGATCGGCTAATAACGTGGATGCATTCTCGTGTAGTGTACGTGCTTTATACACTATACATATATACATATATATATCCATATGCATGGCTATCCTAATGTCCCGTCCCATTTGCCTGCATACATCGATGACGCTGATCGACTTACGGCGAAACGCCGGAGGCCCTCGCGACGCGGACGCCCGACGACTCTGTTGTAATAAATCGGTCAGCCCTGACGAAAAGGATATACGATCCAGTAAACTCAACTGTACTTCCACTCCGCATGAGTCGTTGCCGTGATTACTCGAATCCCACCGGTAACCCGAAGGAGGTTCGGAAGCACGCACATCCAGTTTGGAAATCTCATTTTGCGATCGGTAGTGATGTCATGTCGGAAATACGGCTCTTACGGTCGAAAAATTAGATTTGCTAACCGGAAGTGACGTATTTCCGGTCGAAAGATTAGATTTTCAAAGCGGAAGTGACGTATTTCCGGTCGAAAGATGAGATTTTAAAGCCGGTCACTTCCGCTTAAAATATAAGATTCTGAAACTGGAAATGACGTATTTCCGGAATGACGCCACTTCCGGTGGAAAATAAGATTTTCAAAGTGGAAATGGCGTATTTCCGGTAAGCCGTCACTACCGATCGGATAATGCGATTTTCAAACCGAATGCGACGTACTTCCGGTATTCGGATAAAAATTAATTTGAGGTTGAATCGGCTGAAAGAACGTTTGATCGTAACGATTTCAATTCCTCAGGAACTCGTGTGTGCGTTCGTTGTCAAACGCAAGCGCTCCGCCGCGTTCTGGACTGGCGATGCGAGGGCGACGGAGGGACCGAGGCGATGATCACCAGGTGGAGTATGCTCTCCTCTCCCCATTGCCACGGAAAGTGGCTGCGCACCAAGAAGACCGGACCCGAGTGCGACGCCTCGCTCTGTCAACCGAAGCCTCATTTTATCTTCGTTTAAGACCCACCGAACGGAATAGCAATGACGAAATAATTGAGACGAATATAATGAGGAAGAACGAGGCGGAGAGGCAGCCGAGAACATGCATGAGAAACGAGCTCTAACGAGTGTCGGCCTCCGTGATTTCGTAATAACTGTTATCAAACTATAGCCAACCGAGATTCAGTTCACACCCTCGCAGAGCGAACACGGACCACGATGAATTAATTTTCAATAGACCATAGAATTACGTACGAAAAAAAAAAGAGCTTCGCACAATCTCATTTATTCCCAACGGCAAATTATCGATCCGGTTGATTCGTTGTTTCTTCAATAAAAAATAGAAGTAAAATAGAAAAAAACCTTTCGCTCGTCCCCGGTCTCGATTCGAACGGGACTTTGCGGGAGAACAAATTACGATTCGAGAAGTTCAGACAAGCACCGACATCGACGAATCGACCGATGCTGCGATTTAATGTGAAAATCTCATGGATCGGCGACTTGATGAGAAATCACGAAAAGTAAATGAAGAATAAAAATAATGGATAACGACTAACAGTAACGGTAATGAATAACGACACTTATATTTGTATGTGAGTTATTTTATAAATTGAGTCCACATATCAAAGATCATATTTTCTAGATAATAAGCAATAAATCGAGGGAGAGAGAAGAAAGAAACAAACAGTTGAAAATAAATTTAAAAAAAAGTAGTGAATTGTAAGAGTCGACGAGTGTCTCGAGTTGATTTTCCGGCGATCCGTGTCCTCCCTTTAGCCCAGTTCGCCTCGTCGTTATGTGTCCTTTCTTTCGTCATCAGTCGAGCGTTCGACTTTTAATTGCCAACTTCCGACACAGAGATACGTGCTGCGTAATGGTTTCCGAGCGGCGTGCCCGGGCGGAACGGGAATAGCGAGAGTGTTGCATCGCTGAAAGCTCGTCGCGTTTTCGAGAGTTTAAAATCGATGCTGCGTGGAACGACGCGCGACCGTTGATTCTCGACGAGATTCCCTCGCACTCGCGCCGCGGAGTTAAAGTTCTTTTGTCGAGTGGCCTTTCTGTCCCCGTTTCGCGTCGAAGCTTCGACGTTTACCGGGCTTGCACGAAACTTTTCTTCTTCCATCGTTCGTTCACGGGTCAAAGGTCTTAATGAGAATGAAGCGCACGGTTAGTCGCGGAAGTAGCCGCGTGGCAAACAGTGAGATTCGTGAAATCACGAAGAAGAGTGAGAATACATGCTCCGAACGGTTTCAACAGGGATCTCGTGGAAGCGCTGAAAGTTCGAGTGTACTGGGCGATGTGGGGATGCGGTAAAAGCATTTCAGCGATGATGTGACGAGCCGCTGTACGGAGAGTGCACGAGTGAAGGCCACTGAGCAACACCAGGGATGATTTTAAATCTTTGAGGCGATGCGAAACCACCCGGTCGGTAATTTAAAAAAAGCGTGCAAAGTGATTTGCAGAATTACTTCCTCATATTTTACGTTTTTGCTCATAACTTGGTCTATGATAATTCCGTTGTGCCATTTTGGCTTCCTCATAGAGGAAGCTATAATTAATTTTTTTTTTCAAATGTGCTGATGATTTATGTAGGAAAGACAATTCGTACATGAATCTGCATCAAAAGGGCCGACTGATTTTAATCCTTTAAGGCGATGCGAAACCACCGGGTCGATAATAGAAAAAATTTAATTATATTTATCATAATTTTTTTTTCAAACGTGATAATTATTTACGCGAGATAAAAAATTCGTACATGAATCTGCATTAAAACGGTCGGGCTGATTTTAACCTTCTAAGGTGATGCGAAATACTCCGGTTGGTGATAAAAAATGTAGTTAATTTTTTTTTCATGCGTGCTGATTTGCTTTCGACAGAAAATTCTTAGATAAAGCTGCATTGATGTCCGCGTCATGTAGAGATTGCTTTTAATCGGAAATGGTCGGAATCCAATGTACCGAGTCGGAATGGACCAATGGTATCAAAACTGTAATCAACTTTTTTCACGGGTTTGCACCGTTCAAAAGAGAAGTCGGATGTCGAAAGCGGATGTCATGTCGATTTTCGATGGAACTTTTACTCATATTATCGTACACGCCACGAACATGAAAAAAAAAGTTGATTACAGTTTTCGATTACCGACCGTGGTATTTCCCATACTCTCAAGTGAAATGTTTCTCACCTTTTGAAAAATAACAAATTTTCTCAGCTACAATGCAATAATTTTCCCTACAATAATCCAGTCGAAAATATGTTTCGCCGATAATTCCCGGATCGTCCGGATAATTCGAGAAATAAATCCATACACAACAGAGCTCCGCATGTCGTTTCGATATCGAAATTCGATTATCGTTCAATTAACGCTAATGAGATATTAAGCGCGAATCGCGAATTTTGAGTTTGCCAGATCGGGATATCGAATTTCGATAAAGAAGAAGTGAAAAATAATAATTTTTAGAAAGTTTAATATCCATAGATGGTCAATGCGGTGCGCGGAATATATGCGACAGTTGATTATTTCATTGAACCGGGTTAACCCGCTCATACGACACTCCGGACCGAGTGCCGGATTGCAAATTTCACTCAGCTCGGGCCCTGATGTAGGTCAGGATTCGTAGGAATTTTAATACCATTACCGTGCGATAGATGAACGAGTGACGAGCTCAACTCCGCAATGGTCCGTGCACGTGCATACAATCAGCCAATGTGCCAAACGGGCGGTAACGAGTTTTAGCAATTACTTTACGAGTAATGGGAACGTTCGAGATCGATACAATAGCAAGATTGCTGCGACGAGCGTTAGATTTCGCATCGACGAATTTTATACCCACACAATTCCACCTCCCCCTTTATTTATTATTATGTCTCTTTTAGCTTCGCATTAGTAGGAATTTTATGATTTTCAGACCGAAGTTGGTTCCATCGATTTTACGGTAGGTTATTTACGGTATATGCAAAGTTCAATTATTTTTTATTTCTTTTTTTATTGTTTCTATTCAATTTCGCATTGACTGCTATGGTTATTAGCGACGCGACCTGCTATTTTTTCTTTAGTAGAATTCAGTGAGAATTTGAACAATTATTTGAAAATTCATTTTGCATGATAATAATGACAAAATATTATTAACAGATTGCGAGAGAAAACAGTTGTTCAACAAATAATCAGGAAACTTTTTTTGCTCTTTTAAAATGAATCCGTCGATTTCCTAGAATCCACTTCAATTTTTCAGGAATTTCTTATATTTTTGAATTTTCGGTTTGGAACATTTTTTTTTACGCCTTAACTACGGAACTGTTCGCGCGAACGCATCTAAACATTTCGTCCGCACCGTGAGACGATCGTTCGAGATCGGAGCAATATCGATATCGCTGCGCCCAGCCTTGTTGCATCACGCAAGGACGAATTCTATATCCGAACCTTCTTCGCCCTCGATCATCCTCCTTATTGTCATATCTCCTTTAGTTTCTCATAAGCACGAATTTTATTATTTTCCGACCGAAGCCGCTACCGTCGATTTTACGGTAAGTTGTTTACGCTATATGCAAAGTTCAATTTTTATCATGTCCGTATACAGAGTACAATAACGCCGATCGCGTTTCGAAGACCATCCGACTCCGTACCGGGACCTTTATTTACGACGGTGCATAGCCCGGTCGTTGACGTGCCGAGCGGCAAGACTCGACAGCGGCATTGATGGAACTTGCCGGAGACAGCCGTGATTCGTTATCGTGAAAATCGACGTCATCGGTGCCAACGCACCGAGGAACGGCAGTCGATCGGCCTCCACTTTTTTCAATAACTAAGCTAGACTACCTTCTTCCACTCTTATACTTCAGATACGTATTTCCGTCGCCGGAACGGATAGGCAGAAAGTACCGCGAGTCACGCGGGACGAATATGGGTGATCGGTAATTGTGGAAACTGCTGGGTTTGTAATTTGCGAACTGAATCGCCTTCGATCCGCTGACTCCTGCGGCGATTTGGCATGTGTCGATACTGTCATTGCTCCAATCCCACTCGTACCCGAAGGGGTTCGACGCATATCCGGCTAAACAGGAGACTTATTCAGTTTATTATCGGTAGAAAGAAATCGAAATCTATTCTGGTTCTATTCTGGTTCCAGTAAATATTCCGGTTTACAGTAGAAGTGGTACCGACGTTTTCTAGTTTATAAAGTCCATAATTCTTCTCGTATTAAGTTTACCAAAAAAATGTTGGTGATTTTAAAAAAATGTTGGCCATTTTACAAAAATGTTGGCCATTTTACAAAAACGTTGGCCATTTTACAAAAATGTTGGCCATTTTACAATAATGTTGTTCAGATTACAAAGATTAATGAAATAAAATTAACAGGAAAAGAATTTTGGGCGTTTACGGACAAATTAAGTTTGTTAAAAGTAAAAATGTCGTGTACTCTGTATTCTGTGTGTCTCGGGGAGTTGTGATCGGAAAATCAATGTGATCGGACGGAGGGACGGCTGTCGATCGGCCCCGATTTTTCAATGCCGAGGCGAAGAACCTTCTTCCCCTTCTATAGCTCGAATACGTATTTCCGTCGCCGGCACGGATACGCGAAGGGTACCGCGAGTCACGCGGCACGAATATGGGCGGCGATCGGTAACTATGGAAACTACTGAGTTTGTAATTTTCAGACTGAATAGCCCTTCAGTCCGCCGACTCCCGCTTCCACTTGACCCTTTAATCTCCCATCGAATTTTCGAACCGCGAAGCGCTGTTAATCAACATCCATTATTTTCACGTTCCGTTATTTTACAATGCAGACGTAATATATTACCGCCCTCGTTCAACCCTTTCCGTCTAAAACAGTGTCAGGTTTATTTTTGCTTTTTTCCGTTTTAATACGTCAATAAAAAAATCCTGTTGATGTTATGGTCGAAAAAATGTCGGGCTCACTTCTGTCGCACGGACAGCGACGGTGCATTCTCTACAGTGCACAGTAAAAAATAATTTCGTAAAATCGGAATGCGAAGTTTCGTAAAAATAATTTTCTTAAATAACCGACAAACTCGTTTGTTCAGGTAAGAATATTACAAAACTCGCCCTTTATTTCTGGTGCAATTAACAATATTAGTTTGTACTCTTGTTTGTAAAAATAGAAAATTAACAAATAAAAAATTGTGGATCTTTGTGGACAATAAGTTGCTGTAAAAAGTACAAACTCTTTTTACTGTGCGCGTTCGATAAAAATTCATTTTTTAAATTCATTATTATTATTATTATTATTATTATTTTATAATTACGAATACCCGAGAGAATGCAGAATATTCGAGGTACGAACGAGATTCGAAAAGGCGTTTGCGAAAACATTTTCGAAAGCGTGCTTTCGTTTCCGATGTTGAGTCTGCGAGCTCCGCATTGTGCGCTGCCGAGTTTTACGCCCACAACATTTAGTTCGTACTTTTCTCTTTTTATCTCTATGCAACACCATGAATATTGCGCTGAAAAATTATTTTCACATTTTTTTTATCCTATCTTCGCTTTTGCCATTCATCCGCGAAAAAAAAAATATCTCCGGTTTAATATACGAGCTTTAATCCCGGTAGCAAATTGAGAGACGGGAGAAGCGGGAAATACGCGCGAATTGCGGTCGGATCTTTATTTAATTTTCAGCCCTCCCGGATTCCCGAGCTTATTTACGTTTCTGCCACTCCCCGACTCTCGACTCTATGTACGTTTTAATGTATCGGTTATACTTGTACATACACATTTATACACACATATACATATTATATACATACATGTCTATATACATACGAAATAGCAAAAGCATTGCTAGGTAAGCGGCGGCGCTCCGTGCACAGCATTACTATTGTCGGGGCTGCGATTGCACTTTGCACCGTGCTGAATCGTGGCAGCGCGTTTCCGCGATACACCTGCACAGGATTAAGGCCGGGCGAGCAATTGAAAAAAATAAATTACCAATTAAAGAGAAACGAACGGAACGTTGATTTAGAAAAAAAAAATTATAATAATTAAATTAGAAATTAAAAGGCAGCAAACAATCGCAGTTGCGTGAGTGCAAAAACTCGCAGCTCGGTCCTTCCGTTTTTACTAAAGTTCATTGTTTTTCTCGTCTCTCATCGTTCGCTCGCTCGTCCTCGTTTTGGACGCTTCTTTTTTCTCTTCCGTTACAACCCTTCGTTATTCCAGTCGAATATTTTCAGCGTCGAGCTGACCGATCGAGGAGTCTGACCGTTGCTTTGATCTCGAGAAAAAAAGACGCTTGTCCGTCAATTCGTTAAATCAATTTTGATCGATCGTGAGCTTTTTCATTTATTCTATTTTTTCATTTGATCGAAGAGAAAAATTTAATTTTCTTCGCAACCCAGTTCGACGTTCTTTCCCGACCGCCGACACATTCGTTTTGCCCTCATCGAACTCGTACATCGAGCCGTTGCCACGCCACTCCATTTTCCACTCTCGGTCTTTTTATTTCGTTCTTTTTTTTTTTCTCTTTCTTTGCATCCTTTCATTCAATGTCCGGTCCCATCGCGTTCGTCAGCAGTTTTTTTTTCCTTCTTTTTTTCCCTTTTCCGTTCGCGTCGACGCTCGCAGGAAACTCGCTTGCTCTTCGATTCATCGGCTTCCACGCGTGTGCTTGTGTGCTTGGAATATATCCCGGGAACACCACGGGTTTTTAAAATTTATTTTGTCTTCTTTTGTTTTTTTCGAATTCTTTTTCTCTTTCGTAACTACGCGACGACGAATCAGGGAATACATAAAATATCTTGCCACATCTCGCCGAGCACTGTTTCCACAAATTTATGAAAGTTTACAACACGATCGCTTCGCTGGCGCTCTTCGGTCTGTCTGTCTGAAATATCATAGGAAAAACGTCATCTCTTTTTTGAGAATTTCACTTTTGTACCGGAAGTCACGTTTTTCTCCATGACGTCACTTGCGACAAAAAATTACACCACTTCCAGTTTGGAAATCTCGTTTTTCGACCGGAGGTGACGTCAATTGGGGAAACGTCATTTCCGTCCTCTTCTACTGAAGCGACCTGGCTTTACATCCGAATAAAACGAGCTCTTTTAATATCACCACCTTCACACGCAATCGACATTTCCTACTTCATTGTACACCAAGAGTAATCGAGAATTACATCGTACTAAAGTTTAATTAACCGTTCGAGTGCCTTTATCATCTCTTTGAAGTTAAACTTCCTCATTGCAATAAGAGTCCCATCGACATTTAACAAGATATCCGGCGGGCGAGTTAAAAGAACTCCGCCGTTTGATAAAACTGTGCAATCGAGAGGAGGAAACGAACGAAGAATTGCACATAGTATCGCAGGGACGATACCGCGAATAGAACGAAAGAAACTTTTATTTCCGTGTCACGCGCGAGAGCCGAAGAATTCATTGGCGCTCGGCGACAACTTTTTTTTTTTATGTATGCGGCAACTTTTCAATACGTCAGCTTCTACCCGGCTCCCCGCGATCCCCCATATATACTATAACAGTTCTTTAATCTTCAATATCGTCGGATTATTACCGTCCCTCGCAGCTCGACGGTGTAGCTCCAAGAGCTCGTATAGATCCAAGGCGGGGCCGATATCTCTTTCTCACACCAGTCAAATCTTTTATAGCAATCGCCGATATTTCAAAGTTAATATCGGGTATATAGTTATAGATATAGATATAGATATATATGTGGCGTGTAAATTCGACGATGCGAAAGAGCGAGCGCAAACTCCGCGGCTGCAGAGTCTGGTCTGACGGTATGAAGTCACCTCTTCGCGATGCCATTCTATATAGTTTTATATATTGTATATATATATATATATATATATATATATATATATATATATATATATATATATATATATGTTCACCGAAAAGGGTGATAGGAGGAAGTTAGTTCCGGCAAAGTTTCATTCCTGGTCGAAGTATCGTCGTAAAAAATTAAGACTCTTTGCCGGTTGAAAAGATCGAGGAATCGGGGAGGGGTACCAATAACGGATTATTGGCTACGCGAGAGCGCGAGACCGGGATAACCAATACTGGCTCGACAGCCGCCTCGATAGCCGTCGATATATATACTAGCTCCATCGTCATGGACTGCGGAACTTAGGAAAGGGGAATTTTATATTTCTGGAGCAATTGCCGCGAATACGTCACTTCCGGTCGAAAAACTAGATTGGATTTGGAATAAAGGACTTAGAATAATCAGCCGATCCTGGATTCTTGAAAATTGGGATTTAAAAAAACGGGCAAAAAAACAAACATATCTACCAAATTATATGTAAAACTTTAATAGACAGTCAAACTCGAGATTTTCATAATATTTATGGACTGTGGAATGTAGAAACGGAAATTTGGATTTCCGGAAAATTACCGGAAATACGCATAACTTCCGGTCGAAAAATGTGATTCGACTTCGATCAAGAATTGGTACAAGCAAGTATCGAAAAAGACAAACAAGTTTCCAAAATATCTGTAAGGTTATACTTTTCTAGTTTCTATTCTGTGCGCCTCGGTGACTTTAACGGACAGCCGAACGCAAGGTTTTAATAATACTTCCGTGCACAATCGGTCGGCGCATGGTCCATTTATTGCGAGAGGGAGGAACCGCACCGCGGAGCGCCCATGCATCCGATACCGTTCACCCTCGGGTGTGCACCGCCGTTTCGGCAGCTGCACCGAAATTGAAATGAAAACGGAGAGTAAAAAAGAGGCGACGAGCAAAAACAACATCGAGGGTCCTGCCGTTGAGTGGAACGAGACGCTGCGCGATGCTATCGTTCCACGAAGTAATAACCTTTAGGATCGACGTGTTCAAATATAACGTCGTTGAAAGCTTCTATCGAAGCGTCTTGCGTGCTTTTCAATTCCCTCACCTCGCCTCTCCCGACGAACGTAAGTATCGTTCGATCCTTTTATAAAGGACAGTGCAAGTAGCACGGGCAGGGTACGCGAGACGCTTCCTACACTATACGAGCCTATTAAACATTCAAGACCCGATACATTCTCTACAATCTACACTCGCGAAATTCGAGACCTTTTATACACCAGCAGTTTGGTGCCATCAAATCGTACATTTATTTATATTTTGGGCCTAGAGCATTTTTTTTTAAACAATATAAAAAAAATTTTAACAATATAATTTTTCAAACATTAGCGGGTGGTTTAGCTCACGCGTACGCATCTCGTCACCGTCTGGGCAAGTGTCTGGGCAAGTGTCTGGGCAAATCTCTGGGCAAGTCTCTGGGCAAGTCTCTGGACAAGTCTCCGAGCAAGTCTCCGGGCAAGTATTTGGGTGAGTCTTCGAGTAGGTGTCTGTGTGAACGTCCAAGGACACACATCATGCATTATTATATTACAATTTTAACGTAAAAGTGATTAAAACAAAATACGCTGTCGCTTGCAAGTTCTTTCGAGGTTTGCCAGTAATGAGATTCCGAAATGACCGCGAAACTCTACTCCCGCCTCTGCATATATAGGTTCGAACCCATTCGCATGCCATTTTCGGATTTCGTTGGTTCTCATGCACAATTTACTTCCCTCATGTTGCCAAATGCGAACTGCGAACGGTATACCCAATTAGCGAACCGCGGATTCTCGGGAGCTTGCAATCCGCTTTCGTGAAAGCCACTCCCGCACGACTCTCGCACGGGGAGGGGCGAACGCTTTGAGAACTCGAATTTTGAGGGTAAGGTACGTACGGAACGATGTGACTCTGTTACCGCTCCCCATGGGAATCGAGCAATAGAAACTCCTACATGTTCCAGCTGCGATATTACGCTCATCTACCGTCAGAATTATCTCAGTTGGCTGAATCTCGCATGTTCCATCTCTATTACTATGAACAATTATTTCATTCCCGGGGAAGGGGTTGCTCCGTTCGTTTCGCTTCCTCATAGGAGAAGCTACGTTCTCGGAGCGATTCGAGATTTTACTGTCGGAGTGATTAAAATAGTGTGAAATCTGGAGAAATCGGATTTTTAAGTGGCGTCCGAATTTCTGTAATATGACTTGCATATTGATTCCGGTTTCTTTGAAATCGATGTACCTGACGGGAGGTTTGAGCAAGCGAGTCGATGTTAGGAACACGAGTACAGAGGTCCTATTTGTTCAGTACAATTTTCACGAACATTTATGCCCTATTTGACATTGTTTAAAGATCTTACATACAACAAAATAAAAAAATAAAAATGATGTGGTCGAACTATCTTTTGGATATTATTTTAAAACTGCACCCAAATGCAATAATATCGATCAAGAACTTTTTCCGTTGAATTTGTGGTCACCGCTAACTGAGCGGTCAGATTTTATAAGACTTTTAGTTTTGGTGTTTTTTTTTGTTGTGATTCCTAAAAACGAAAGTAAATTGACTGACGCACCGATAGTTTGGAAAATATCGGTTTGCGTCTTCCTTTCCCCAGACGCTCTTCTCTTCGAATCGCTTGATCGGAAGTGGGAAAAAATAATGTTCCGAGGATGAAAGTCCGTCAAGTTCGCGGAGGGAGGCGCTCGGTCGGGGTTCGCTGTTGACCGAGGTGGCGAAATGTGCTGTAGGTATTTTTCGCGGGATTCGCGATGGTACAGTGATCGGCAGTCGTTCCCCGATGCAGCATCGGATTCAGCCGACACGCAAGTATGACAATGACTGTGCCGCGTCGTCGTCTTGAGCGGCCAACGATCGCGCGGTCCAACCCGTCTCGGCGACGCTCGGTGACGTGAATCGACAGCCCCGTGGAAAACTCGATTTTCCTACTTCGACCGAAGTAAAACGAGGATTCGAGCGACGCCGGGGCGGAGGGCGGGGCGAGGGTGGTCGCGAAAAGAGGAAAACGAGTTTTTCCCCAGGTATTTTTATCGTCGCGACGGGAACGACGAGAGTCGAGAGGAAAACATTGGAGAAGAAGAGGAAGACGAAGGCGGAGAGCGGACGGTGAGATGCATCTACAAGGGAGGAAGAGACCGGAAGACGCTCCGAGGGAGCCGTCGGGGGGGTCGCGGTCGTCGAAGCTTTTCTTAGTCTCGTCATCCGCAACTTTTTTTTTTCTTCATTTTTTTTTTTTGTTCCTCTCTCTACTACAGCTTGCGACACTGGCAATTTTCCTCATCTTTTTTCTGCTCCTCCGCCTTTCTCATTAGAAGCGTCCCTCTAATGGAGACGAGAAAACATCTCTGTGTTTTTTTTTTTTCTCTTCTTCTTCCCGCTCAAGTATTATAGACCTCGGCTTCCCCGCTGGCGTACATACAGCTATATAGACGACTGCGCGACCGTGCATTAAAGACGCCGAGCAAAGTTGTGAACATTATTTTTCATTTTCTCTTTTTTCTTGATTTCACGGGAGCTCATTCGATTTCCTCCTGCGACGCGGCTACCTTTCCGGGTTTGCGTGACACTTTGCTACGGATCGGCCTCGGGTCGACTCCAGTGCACTCCGCGCTCACTGCAAATTATATTTCAGATGTATCGCGCACGTTCTTTCAACCACTTTCCTGTTTTTCTTTTCACACGCTTCTGTCGCTGGTTGCATTCGAGACACATTCCGGATAAAAAGAACAGTTTCTCTGTAACGTCACTTCCGGTTTCAAAACCGCAGCTTCCAACCGGAAATGGCGGCGTACCGGAAGTACGTCACTTCCAGTTGCAAAATCTTGGTTTTTGTACGAAAGTGACGTCACACGGAAAGGCGTCACTTCCGGTTTAACATTTTTTAAACATTTTGACCGGAAGTCAAGTCATTGGGAAAAACGTCACTACCGGTTTGAAAATCTTGATTTTTGACCGGAAGTCAAGTCATTAGGGAAAACGTCACTTCCGGTTTGAAAATCTCAATTTTTGACCGGAAGTCAAGACATAGGGGAAAACGTCACTTCCGGTTTGAAAATCTTGATTTTTGATCAGAAGTCCTCGGTATTCAGAAGACTGTGTAACGAGCTTGGCGTCGCTCTGGCCAACTACGCCAGCCGCGCAAGGGCCAAATGCGGTGTTTTGGCGACGGCAGGTAGCGCAGGGCAAGCGATGTGCCCTTTTTTCACTAACGTCAGAATCTCACCTGGGAACTCGCAGCGGCTTGCTGAAAATGCCGTCGAACATTCTCCGTTCTCTCTATCACCCCGGCTAAACGAGGGATTTACGGACCGAACGGGAGCGCGTTGAGTTCTGGCGAGCGAGCGAGGAGTACAAACGCGTATCTGCGGTCGGTCTCGTCGAAGCATTCGCGCACCGACGAGTGCGGCGCGGAACTGCGAGCCTCGGCCGAAGGCCAATGAAAAGATTAATTGGCAATCCAACGATACGTTCGATGTCCCCTCCTCTCGCCGACCCACACATTCATTCCTCTATCGGTTCGCCGGCTCTTCCCTGAGCCCTCCTCCAAACCGTCAATGCCGTTCGGCTTATATCCACGTATTTTCGTTGCTCGATCGCCCTCAATGAATACACGCTCCTATTAAAACAGTTCACGTCCTATTTTTTTTTTTTTTTTTTTTTCCCCCGAAGTTAGCAGAGTTACGTCCGGGCCAAAAATACCGTCGCTTAGTTCGCTATTTTTTTGAATGGAAAAGCTTCTCGATATTCGACAAAGGCTAAACGGATAAAGCGCACCGCGGAGAGTTTTGTTTTCAATACTGTTATTCCCGCATTGTTTTCCGTCGAATATTGAATGGATGCTTACAAACGCAAACACACGCGTCCCACTTGGGGACGGTGAAGTTTCGCACCCCGCAAACTCCGCACCGTGCACGCACGGAGTCGGACTCGAAGTGCGCGTGGGCGGCGAGTTTTATCCTGCGCTGCAGGTAGTTTGCACTCGTGCGAATGTTTTGTCGTAAGCTCGTGGCCATTGTCCGCGGATCGGCTCAGGCAACGTCCGGCGAGTCTCGTCGCCCCCGTTGTCGCGGGTTTGTCGCGGATCCGAGGCTCGGCGCACCCGGACGACAGCCGTTCGATAATCACGCTCGGCGACCCACTCGGCGGGGAATTTTTATTTTTATTTTTTTCTTTTCTTCGATTTTCTTGGATGCGATGAGAAATGAATTTGGACCACTGGAAATGCGATGAGTAAGGGAATATTCTTTTTGAAAAACGGATTCTTTTTATTTTATTTTCTTAAAGTTTGAAATATTAAAAATAATGCTTATCGCAAAATCTTTAAGATAGCGCAAAGTGCATGGCGTGAGTTATTGATTAACATCGTGTCCGATGCCACGAATTTTTTTTAGTTTATGAGACAAGGTGAAAATCGATTACGCGTCGATGATGAAAACGCCGCGTATAGCGCCGTAAATACCACGTATACAGTGTAATAGCCGTACAATAACTCCGCCCCCGCTTCTCCGCCAGGTTGACGCGTGGAAAATTGTCCTTTTGAGTCGCACCGAATTGTATCGAAGCTTCGGGGCGGGGAGTGAAACGGTCAACGGAATTAATCGCTCGGCACTAGGCGACGAGTGTCGCACTCCGCGACTCGATCGAACGGAAACTTGTTGCACGAATCGAGAGATATTGCTCCACCATTCGACCGCGCTAATTTACGTCGAGTGGGCCTCGAAGTCGACGGCTTTCGATACGAATGGAAAAAGTTCGAAACTAATCGAAATTAATACCATTTGCACGACTCACGAAATATCAATCGACCGTTTGATAACTATAAAAAGATAAATACATTTTTTTTTTAAATAAATGAATTCGCAACAATTATTCCATGCATCGGTGAAAAAACTACGGGGCAAAATGGAATACCTGCAATAAATTAACCTAATAAAGTAACTCCCAATCTCATCACGAAAACGTTTGGAAAGTACTCCATTTGCCCCCGTAATTTTTTCACGGATGAATTATTACAAATTTAAATTTTTTTAAAACATTCATTTTTTATCATTAGCAACCGGTGAATTAATATGTCATGAGTCATCCAGTTGCGATTAATCTCCTGTGCCCAATGATTTTTCATTTTATACAAAACCCACTGTGCGCATGCGCAGTTGGCCATTCCCAATGTTGCTCCGATCTTCGCCCCGTCCGTCGCGTCGGGTCCGGAAGCGGAAATGCGCGGAAACAAAAAAGATGAAAAAAAAGGGTGAGTAAACCGGAAGTTCTCGGTCTCGGTCTCGAATATCTTTCGGGGAGAGCCCCATGAACGGCGAAAAGCTTCGGGAACCGCTCGCGACATTAGCATTTCAGCGCCGTCTCCCACGTGGATATATCTTCGGGCACGTAGGCGCGGAAGAAGCATTCGGCGAGGTTGAACCTACGCATCGAGCCTGGAGAAACTCTCGGCCGCCGCGCGAGCTCGCAGAGGCTCGAAAGTTAGGCAATATCAAACTTCCTCGCTCGCTGTGTGCACTCTCGTTGGCACTGCGGTACTTCTTTCTCCCGTCCAGTTTTGTTTCCTTATTTCTTTGCATACTCTCACCTATATCCTCGCTATCCCTCTCCGGGGGACACGCCGAGCAAGGTCTACCTCTCATTCGTATGTATTCCGCCCTCGTAATAGCGGAGGAAAAGAAACTTCTTTTTTTTTATTCTTTTTTTTTTTCTTAACTTTTGCTCGGATATTCATGAGCGGATATTCCCTGTTTAAGGTGGAACTAGCGGACGGCCTGAGCCCACGTGACTTCAGAGGCAATTGCGAACGCTTCTCGATGGGATAAAAATCTGAAAAAAATCAAGCGTATGGAAGATGCTGAAAATATTGATTTTGCGTAGTAATGATTCCCAAATGTTATTAATGTTATTAACAAATGAAAAAAAAATGCTCAACACATCCGCCGGCAACTTAACTTTTTGTTCATAAAAAAACAGTTTGTTAATCTTTTTGAATACGTATGCATTTTTTCAGAATTTCTTGTAATTTTACAACGAATTGACAATGAATTTACAATGAATTGACAATGAAAATGACAATGAAAATGACATTCGCCTAGCGAGACCGAGCGGGGAATGAAAACAGACATGCACAGTGGTTGACGGTAAAGGTTGAAAAAACCGCGGTAACTCCCATACAAGGTTTTGCCGGATCGAAGTCAAAGATGTATAAACGGTGACGAGATGTCCCGAAGGAGCAGAGGCGTAAGTAAAATCCTCCACAAAAAAATAAAAAATAACAAAATAAATAAAACAACAAGAGGAATGAGATTCGTCTAGGAGGAGACCATTTTGCATTTCATGCATGGAGCCCCGACAGCGCGTCTTCGGGCATTTCCATTTTTCCGAACGGACGGATGCTACCGAAACAGACACAAAGTCGAATGTACGGAATGGTAAATATAAAAATGTAAATTTCGTGAGAAATGGACTAGGTGAGAGATTCGCGTGTGAAAGATCTTCACCTTCCCGGCTCCCTTTTTTTCCGACGAACCCGCCGAACCGAGAACGAGACGAATTTGGACGGCGAGGTCAGCAAAGGGTAGTTTCTCTTTCCGCCGATAAAGGATTTCGAAACTTTCAGATAAATCCAAAGAGAACCGGCCGAGGCTTAAGACGAGGAAAAATAAAATGAGTAGGAGAGAGCGGGGCAAAATGGCATAGCGGGGCAAAACGGCACAACGAGACAAAACGCAATTCTCCAATAACTTTTGAATACTGGCAATGGTGGTATTGGGGCCAAACGGGCTTGAAGAACCGGATGTACCGTTGGTCCAAAACGGGACATCCAAAAATTATTTTAAAATTGCGTTTTTCCTCGCAGTGCCATTCAAAGGGTAGTTTCTCTTTCCGCCGATAAAGGATTTCGAAACCCTCGGATAAATCCAAAGAGAACCGGACGAGGCGTATGACGACAAAAAATAAAATGAACAGGTAAGAGCGGGGCAAAATAGTATTGGAGGGCAAAACCTCCCAATGAGACGAAACGCAATTCTCCAATAACTTTTGCATGGTGGCAATGATGGTATTCTGGCAAAACGTGCTTGAAGAACCGGATGTACCGTTGGTCCAACACGGGACATACAAAAATTATTTAAAAATGGAGTTTTGCCTCGCTGTCCCATTTTGCCCCGCTCTCCCCTAAATCTCTCAGTCCTTGGTGCAGCGGATTTGTACATGTGTGTGTGTGTGTGTATCAAAGTAGTCCGCGTCTTTACGTCGGTACAGCGTCGACGGAACTTCGTTCGCACGGAATACGAGAATCGTTCTTGAATTCACGCGATGCATTATTCATTTGAACTGCGAGCGGCGGAGGGGGGGAAGCTTTTCCAGACGTCCTTTTCTACAGGGAGGCTCGTACCGCGAGTCTTCCTGCTTCGCCACCCTCCCGACTCTTTCTTCTCTTCTCCCGGTCGCTCGCTGTCCGCTGCAGCGTAGCTCGCGCCGTGATTCCGTCGTCCGAGGGTTGACGTATCAGGGTGGAAAAGTGGGCCGAACACGAACCGGAGAATGCACCGGTCTCGCGAGATGTTTCCTGCCCCAGTTTTTTTTTTTTAAACAAAAGTCGCCTTGAACAAATTTGAACAGTCCCGGCTCTCCCCCCACCGATAACGAGGCGAACTTTAACGTGCACCGTAATTATTCACTAGACGCTTTTAATTAGGCATCATCGCCACGGATGAAAAGGAATTTATTAAGCTTTTAGCTGCCAGGGAAGTATATTTTTTTGACGTTGACGAAACGGCATTTTTTGAAATATTTTTCAATCGGAGAGCACATTTTAATCAAATATTACACTGAGAAAAAATAAATAAATAGAGTCAACAAAAATGAGCGCTTAAGGGTGGTGAAATAAATTTTTGGTTGATCGAACGAGATAATTATCGTAGTGAGTAAAGAAAAACATTTGATTCGACGGCCTGTTAGTTCGATCAACGAGGTATTCCTTTCGATCAACCAAACATTTGTTTCGCCACCCGTAAGCGCACATTTTGTTGAATCAATTGATTTTTTTCTCTGTGTATGTTTTAATTAAACAGTATGTTTTAATCGAACAGTATGTTTTAATTAAACAGTATGTTTTAATCGAACAGTATGTTTTAATCGAATAGTACGTTTTAATCGATCAGTCTATTTTAATAGAATAGCCTACTTTAATAGAATAGCCTACTTTAATCGAACAATCTATTTTAATCGAACAGTCTATTTTAATCGAACAGTCTGGTTCAATCGAACAGTCTACTTTAATCGAACTATTTTATCCAATAATGAACTGAGAATGCGGCGGTTTGCGAGATGTTCCCTGCCCCAGTTTTTGACAAAAGTCGCCTTGGACAAATTTGATCCGTTCCGGCTCTTCCCTTACCGACAACGAGGCGAACTTTAACATATACTGTAATTGTTCACTCGAAGTTTTTAATTAGGCATCATCGCCACGGATAAAAAGAAATGTATTAAACCTTTAGCTGCCAGCGTTCTACATTTTCGACGTTGACGAAACGGCCATATTTTTTCAACAGTTTCCACGACCAGAATTAGATAATCTTTTTGATTTTTATTTCGATGTAAATAATACAATATAAAAAATTTAAAAATATAACAATTAAATGTTTTTTTTTTTACTTCATTATTTCTTGTATCCAAGGCCGTGCGCACTATATAGGTTTGCACAGTGGCGCACTAATTGGTTACCATGGAAGCCGCTGAAGGCTGCGAGTTGACGAAACGGCTGTTTATTTATTTTTCTAACCTACATTTCAAACGAACATTTCAGAGAAAAAACTTTACCAAAAATTCGTTGCAACGTCTCTTCGACCGGAATTAGATAATTGTTTCCACTTTGATTTTTTTAAAATAAAGAATACATTATAAAAAATAACAAAAATAATTAAAAGTTTAATTCGTTATCTAAGGTCCGCGTGTACAATAGCTTCGCTAATGGTGCGCTAATTGGTTGCCATGGAAGCTGCCGCAGGCCGCGAATTGCACAAACAACGAATAATCGTATGCCGCGAGACGCGCGCGCAAGTAAGGCGAGAGGAAGTCGCGGGAGGGGGAGGGGGAAATATTTTGGTGTGCGAAGTACGCGAGAACGACCGGAGGGGGCGAGCCGCTGGCGTCATCCGGCTTATTAAATTATCGGCTCCATTAGCGAAAGTTCAGGATCATTAGTTACGCACACACATTCGCACATCGCACGGGCCGTTTGACCCGCCCGGACAACTGCGCGATTCCTCCCTTTTTGCCCTCTTCCTCTTCTTACGACTCGTCTTTCTTCGCCGCCGCGGGCGATGTTCGGCGCGGCCTCGCCAGATGCCGCCCGGCACACGCGAGAAAGGACACAGCGGAACACCATCGTTTCGCGTGTCGCATCTCTCCTACCGTGACGCTGCCCATTTTCCGTCCGGCTCGTTTCCCCATTAATCTTTCGTACGCAGCGTCGCCGCTGTAAGCGGCTGGGAAATGCGCCGAGGGCGAACCGCATCGCGTCACACGAGCCCGGGCACTCGTGCGCGTCCAGCTATTCGTTTCACCGCCGACGAGGTGTGAAAACACGTGTTGACGCGTGTGCCCGACACCCGGCGCGCTAACAGCGTCGGGTTTACGACGCTGCGGAACGCTCAACCTTTCTACGTGACCCGCGGACACATCAGCCGAGTGTTCCGCAAACTTTTACGCCTCCCTGCGCCCTTCCGCGCCTCTTTCTCCGGCGCTTTCTCACTGTTGCGTCTCGAATTCGTTGCAAGGACGAGTTTCGAGCACCGCGGTTGAAGGCTTCGCACAGAGGCGAAAGAGTCGTTGAAATGTTCGGCGAATCAAGAAATGTCGAAGGTGGAAAGTGAGTCTTGAGTTTTGATGAATCAGTAATCGTCAAGTATTCCATTTCTCGATAAATTGCACTTGGCAATAATTGACGAAGTCTTCAGGTCAAATGAAGTTACACCCAACAAATATTTATTATCCATGAAGGCTCTAATTTCTTTTATCGTTAATTTTTTTAACAATTAAGAAGATGACAATTGAGAAAATAATTCTAGACCTTTCGCGAGCACGACGTTTTTGTTGAATGTGCAAATCTTTTTTTTTTTAACTATGCAATTGTTAATGAAGTCTTTAACGAATGATCCGTTCAATATTGGGACGGGTTCGACAATGTAACTCGATAGTTCGATTTCGAGGTGTGATTCAGACGTGAAGAAAACTACTGCAAAGAGGTGAACGAACATTTGAAGGGCGGCGCTATTGGGAGCTCAGATCTGCCGCGAGGTTGTGCCGTGCCGTGCGAAGCGGCGAGATTAGTTCGATCCGCAACCGCTACGCCGCGCACGGAGCCTCGGCCTTTCTCGCAAGCGGAGCAGTCCATTGATGGCCTTATATACTACTGCCGAAGCGTGCCAAAGCATACTTACCTGGCGCAGAGGTTACCGTGATCAATAAGGCGGTTCCTCCAGGGCGAGGCTCTTCCATTGCACTCCGGTCGAGCTGACCCTTGCGAATATCCCTAATGTGGATATCTCGGGCGTATAATTTTTGTTAGTCGGGACTGCGTTCGCGCTATCCCGGAAAAAATTGTTCAAAACATAATTATTCTTGTCTCGCTTTCAATGGCGAAGCAAAGTTGCTTGGAAAAGTGTTTCCATGCACTTTACATTGTGAATTGTATGGAACGAGCAAGCATGCTGTTGCAACATGCGTTTACATGTACGACTGCAACGAGAAGTGCTGCTGATGAGAGTTGAGATTACTTCGACCGCACGTGTCTTAGAGAGCTACTGTCTGCGCTCTACATCCGAGCGGAATGAAACGCTCCTTTAATCGGAGGAACTGCAGCTTCCTGCAGTTATAATTAGTCTCGTGTCGTTCCAGACTGGATGGGCTTCCATGCCAAAGTACGTGCTCCGTCCAGTGTTGAGGTTCCCGTGACTAATCGGGTGGTATTTTCGACCGGGTTACCCATTCGACTAAAGCTGACTTGTCTCTGAAATACACTTGCAATTACGGTGCAGGTCTAATTGCATTTGCCTACCACACAAAAGCCCACGTTAACTCTAGAACACGAATGACCTTAGCTGGAAGTATAGGGAAAAGTCAGAGTGGGGTCTAGTGTTTAATTGTTTATTTATTGATGGATTTCTCCTTGACCAATTATCAAAATATAAATTTATAAATATAAGTCTTATAACTAGCGTATATTAATATTTTTATTGCAAAGAAAATATATTGTTTAAAATTAATAGACAATGACTAAAAAAGTTCTACTACAATCTTCTTTTGACTCAACTCAGAACTTTAGAAATACTTTACTTTTTATAATTTATTTTAATTATACTATAAAAGTAGTGTTATTCGACTAATTTACTTCAATTTCATTCTAAAAGTCCATCAATTTTTCATGATGATAGCACATTAAATTTGATGTACCAGTTTTTGCATAAAAACTTCCAGTCCGGGACATGAAATTGAATTTTTTTTTTAACAGTGCAACAGCCCGCGGGCAAAAGTTTAGTAGTGATTTTTCCCCGTCTCTGCCCTTAAGTTGATGTGGGACACGTTTTCTGTCGCTTTCTTTCTCTCTCTCTTGCTCTACTGTGACAACATGGCGCGGTCTCTCTCATGCTGCTGGCTCGATCACGTGAGTTACACCTCGCTTCAAGCCGATCGTATCCCGGGGGACCGTTTACATCCCCCAAGTGTGATGGGGTAGAAAAATAGTTCGGCGATGCCCGCTACGCGTCGCATGACTCTAAAACGTTTCTCACAATAGAACCAGCCCTGGGCGGCAATATAAGTCCGAGTGCGCCGTGCCAAAGCATACTTACCTGGCGCAGAGGTTACCGTGATCAAGAAGGCGGTTCCTCCAGGGCGAGGCTCTTCCATTGCACTCCGGTCGAGCTGACCCTTGCGAATATCCCTAATGTGGATATCTCGGGCGTACAATTTTTGTTAGTCGGGACTGCGTTCGCGCTATCCCGGATAACTAATTCAAAACATAATTAAGCTGATAAACTTTTCGAACTCTTTTCGGTTCTTTAACTATGAAATAGTTATATTTCCGTTCTTCGGAAACCTTTTCTCGATTTGCCTATCGTAATTCACGTTAGAGCAAACGGTTTTCAGTGCGTAAAATCGAGGATACAAATGTTGTTGGTCGGGACTGCGTTCGCGCTATCCCGGATAAATATTTTTCTTAAACTCAATACCTAATTGATAAGCGTTGATAAAAATGGCATTGGATAAGCACTTTACATTCTTATCTCGGAATAAAATGTTTCCCACGAGCACATGCCGGCGGCTGCTCGACGATAATGGAACTTGTTCCCAATATCTTAATAACATCCCAGTATATTGCACAACTTCGACAACTCCGCAACGATACCTTTCAACGTCTTTGTCGATTTGCATGAGTCAAACTTCACGCGGGCTGGCGCAAACTTCCTGAATGCCAGGACGAACTTGCTCTCCCGTATCCATTCATGGCTCGTGAATGGCTGCAGTAGTATCGTATCCATAGAACAGGTTACATAATTTCTAGCGTCAAAGATGATGAATGCAAACCCGCCATAGAACTTTCAACGTAACTACACCTTTTCTTGATACCAATTAATCAATGGCGATGGAATTTTAGACGGTGCGTGAAACGACGAAGAAGCACTCCGGATTACACGATAATTGTTGCATATACACAGTAAAAAATAATTTCGTAAAATCGGAATACGAAGTTTCGTAAAAATAATTTGGATAAATACGTGACAAACTCGTTTCTTCAAGTTTCAATATACAAACCTGTACTTTTATTTCCCGTGTCATTAACAATTTTAGTTTGTACTTTTCTCCGTAAAACTAGAGCCGGATTGTGCGATCGAAAAATTAACAAATAAAAAATTGTTGACGTTTGGGCACAAATAGTTGTAACAAGTAGCAATTTTTTTTACTGACGCTATTTCCACCCTACCGTGAATTCCCATATGTAGCGTGTACAATTTCGTTTTTTTTTTAACTATGCAACTTGTCGTTGAACGAGCCTGTAGCTTGGCAAGGTCGAAGCCGTGCCGGCGTGGCGACGCGTTGCCCGGGGCAACCACGCGGAGGGGAACCGCGCTCGTGCGCGGCGGTCTAGTTGAGCGAGCGGCCGCTACGCGTCGCAGGCGGTCGAGACGTTTCTCGCAAGCGAAACAGCACTGGGCGGCAATATAACCCCGAGTGCGCCGTGCCAAAGCATACTTACCTGGCGCAGAGGTTACCGTGATCAAGAAGGCGGTTCCTCCAGGGCGAGGCTCTTCCATTGCACTCCGGTCGAGCTGACCCTTGCGAATATCCCTAATGTGGATATCTCGGGCGTACAATTTTTGTTAGTCGGGACTGCGTTCGCGCTATCCCGGATAAATAATTCAAAACACAATTAAGCTGATAAACTTTTCGAACTCTTTTTGGTCAAGTGAACTATTAAACAGTTCTATCTCCGTTGTTCGGAGAACGAAGAAGTTTGCCGATTTGCCTATCGCAACTCTGAAAACATATGTATTCATTTGTGATCGAGTTTTAAGGTAAATTCTGCGTAGCAAACTAGTCAAATGAGTGCTAAATTTGTACTACTGTTTATCCAAACGTGTACGCTTTTATTGACTGTAAATGTATCGCTCATTTTCAAGCTGACATAAGAATCTATGTTAAATGGTGCAAATTAGAAAAAAATATTTTTTGAAAACGGCGAAGTCGAACACATTCAAACTTTACAGTTACACTTAGACGGTTCATATCAATGCGTAAAGAAAAATCAGCATGCTTTCCTTGATGACGTTGTAACGCTCGACCCTCCTTAACTGACTGCCGAGGTCACATTATCACGTCAATGCTGGAAACGATCGTCGGGATAAAAACCATTACGTGTCTAGAGTATCAAAAATCCCACAAACCTGAAATCGTAAAGTTTACAGTCCTTCCCATTAATCTGAACGAGTAATGTCTGTCGCAAATCGTGGCATTTAGCACCGGTCATACGGAGAAGTTACGCCGTCGGAAATTCGTGCCGTTAATTTGCACACTTCGAGACCAGAGGATCGCGATCATAAATGTGCCGTTCGTTTTTTAGATGCTACTAATTTAATTGAGCAATAAAAATCTTAAGTTCAATGAGCCCATCCACTGGATTCATTAAGGAGAAGATAACATTTCTCGTACTTGCACACCCGTATTGCGTAACGCTTCGCCCATCCCTTTTATTATTATTATTATTATTATTATTATCGTTTATACTCGTTTCGTACATAGTTTGGGACAGGATTCATATCAATGCCCTTTCCTTTCCCCAATTTTAATTTATACCGCAGTAATCGCTCTTTAGCCTTTCGATCTCTTCTCCGCGCTCCTCTCTAGGTTTGTTCTGTTCGCGACATAACCGTCGGCTATTCCCGGCGGCTGCGGCGGATATTTCGGAGAGTTATCGCCGTTTTATCGACACCCGCACCACGCGGCATTCGCCGCGCTGCAAGGGCCAGCCCCCCCCCCCCCCCCCCCCCCCCACAGCGCTCGTCCACCCTTCCGTGCTAAATCCGCGAAATCGTTAACCCCCCCGCCCCCCCTGCGGAATAAAGGTCGACAAAAGATTAATAGCCGAGTGTCATCGAGTTTCGTCGTTTTCGTCAAAACGTGCGAAAAAAATGACCCTGAATATATCATCTTCGAGATATGCGACTTCGGATAGTCTCCATTAATGCACAGCCTCGGGAAGAAAAAAAAATCGTTCACTTCTAAAATGTTTTTCACCAAGCGAACTTCCCGGAGCGAAGTTTCGGCGATGCGAGAAACTCAAGTAAACTTAAGTGCGTCCAACTATTCAAAATCTATTATATAGATCGTGGACTTAAGTGTTTAAAAATGTTTCAACTTTTATAACTTGTTACTCTAAAGCTCTTATATTTACGATTTACTGTATATTGCATTTCGATTGTAAAGAAGAAATCCCTCAAAAGAGTTAAATTAAAATAAATAAAAATTTAATTAGAGCGACAATTAACTGCTTCGGGACGAAAAAAAAAATGTTCGCATCTAAAATGTTATTCTCCTAGCGAGCTTCCCGGAGCGAAGTTTCCGCGATGCAAAACACAGCCGTTCTAACGATGAAATTTAGTTTCATGCAGATATCTTCGGGGAGGTGAAAAAAAAAAAATGAAAATCGTCCGACGCGCTCGAACCTCGCGGACTCGGTTCGGTCGAATCTCGACGCCCGCGGGCACTTCGGCAATAAAGGAACGGTGAGACAACTCGGGGGAGCAAAAAAAAAAAGTTTTCTCACACCCGAGGCACGTTGCTCTGGTTGCAGGTATTTATTTTCTCGGGGAAGGAAAAAAAAAGAAGTGCGAAAAAAAGAGACTTTCAACAAGCTGCGAAACATTCTTGAGGGTGGCGCGGGGCATGCGCCTCGAGTGTGGGGGAGTCGGCGCCGTTCGCGCGGGCGTAAGGGTGCGAAACCGTGTCCGATGCAGCATCAGTCGGTTGACGTCAGTGCGAGCAGCCAGTACGCGCGACGATAGCCGGACCCTCTGTACAAAGCCGCTATTTCGTATCAACAAAAAATAAAAAAATTATATACATATATAAATATATATATACAAAAAAAAATTGAAAAAAAATTGTCGCCAACCGGAAGTAAATTTTCAGTTCTCATCCTGAAGGTCGTTTCACAACGATCAATCTCTCCCACTCGCTGGAGAGACGAACAATTTTTTAAGGACGCTTTCACCCGAGACAATAAATAACTGAATCAAAAGTTGAATCGGCGAGAAAAAAATTAAAAATTAAAAACACTTCGTCTGCGAGTTAAAAAAAAAATAGCAGGCACATACGCTGAGAGGCCTCTTGTGTTAAATTCGTGAAGAGAGGTACAACGGAAAGCCCCGTTCATTGCGCTGTAACTCGAACTTACTGTAATAGCGGAGGACGCTTCGATATGAATAAAGATAACGCCTGTGATATCGTAAATTGCAATTATAAGGCGCAAACAGGCGAAAGTCAATTTCGGAACTCGAACGCGGCGGCTCTGTAATTTCATTCGTAACTCATCAAAGTTTTGCGGCACTCCGGGAGGGCCGGACAGCGGCGGGGAGGGGGGAGGGCTGGTGGATTTCTTTCGCCGGGACGTAAAACTTCGAACGAATATTTTACTCCGCTTTTCGGCACCCCATAAAGTACGGAGATAAAGACAAATATATATATTTATATATATTTATATATATATTACATATATATATGCACCGATTTTAATAATAAAAAGAAGATGATTGTTTCCCGAGAATTAAATGGAAATACCGTGGACGGGACAGCGTACAGGCGGGAGGAGGGACGAGTTAGCGAAACTTAATGGAGCGTGAAATGGTCGATTAGCGTCGAACTGATATCGCCTGTGTACACGCGTCTGTGTGTGTGTTATATTCGAAGCACGTGAATTCCGAGGCTCGTTTGTCCGTCGCTGAAACGCTTCGCCGCGGTAATACGAATGGACGAATAAATGACGATAAATAATTCGCGACAAACCGCTGGACTTTGAAATATCATAAACATTAGTTTCGGTCGTTTTGCGGAGTGAGGATAAAATTTTTGTTCGGAGGAAGCGACGACGTTGGGGGAAGAAGATTCGTCAGTGCTCGTTGATGATTTTTGAAGCTAAAAAAAAAAAAAGTTCAATAAAATATTATCAATATAAAATGTCTCCGGAGATCGTCGAATTTTTGGCGATCGCTTTGCTGTATCTGACGAGGGTCAGCGCCGGCGGAAGCTGCAGCGCGGCGAAACTCTGCTGCGAGGGACGGGACTCCGGATGCGTCATTCAGAAGGCCGCGCCGAACGCTATCATCGAGAGCCCACAGGACAAACCATGCTACTGCGATCACGCGTGTCTCAAGCTCAACGATTGCTGCAACGATTTTCGCGACACCTGCCGAGGTACGTACCGACATTTTGAGGATGTTGAATGTAGAAGAAAATATTAAAGAAATTATCTATCGCTGAAGGGGAGAAAAGAACGGTAGCGATAATCTGTAAATAGAAAGAATTTTTTTTTTATTGAAGCCTCGTTTATCCGATCGCTGGAATAAAAGTGAAGAACCCTCGCGATCGTTCACAATAATTTAAGCGACGAATGTCGAGACACATACAAAAAATGATAATAATTCTTTTTCTGGAAGTACTCAGTGACTTTGGTTTGCGAAAAAAAAAAAAAACCAGCGGAAGACGCACGGTTAATCCGCTTCCTGATTAATCTCACCCCGGTTAATTGGGGTTCTACTGTATGAGAATAACACATTCTCGTCACAAGAGGATCCGAATCTTCGGAATGTACAGATTTACAAAATGTTACACACGATTTTAATACTACAGTACGTTACTGCAATTTCATACAATCATCACAGAGAGGATTGCCACAAGTCAAGTTTAGGCTAATATCACAGAAAATTCTGAAAGTACATCCAATCCTCACCTAGTCGTTCAGGAGGGAAACTCTACGTTTGAGACAGTTGTACAAACAACAATACAGAGCCCGAGCAGAGCTGACACCTTCCCCAGATAAAAGATTCATTGCTAAAAACGATAAAAAATAATATTAACAATAAAAATAATTAAAAACAATATCAACAATAAAAGTATTTTCAAAAACTACCAAAAAATTATAAAAACTGACAACATCGACAAGTCTCTGAACCGAAAAAAAACACCCTATCAAAGGTTCGATTATCGGATCGCCATGTCGAAAGCTCCTTCGACCGTCTCGGCTAACGAGAAAGGAGGATCGTGCACGAAAACCTGCGCGGCTCCTACGCTGGTAGTTGCTTAATTGCTCGTAGCATGGACCCCAGTCGTTTAAAAATTTTTATCTCCTTTCAGCACGTACTTTCCTCGTTTATCGTGCGGTGCGCCTACGTGTGACGATTTCAAAGAGAGACCGTCGAGTTCGGGCCGAGGGCAAAAGTTCTCGCGCGATTCCATTCGAAGGAACGAAGTGGGACGGTGCGAAAAAAAATTCGCGCCGGCACGCTGGAAGAGTCTCGGACGTTTTATTTATGACCGGTCGGCGGTGTGGAGAAAGGACGCGGAGGACGCCGGGCGAGGCACGCCGAAGAAATAGAGCGAACAGGATCAGCGCGGTCCGGGCCGGTCGGGCGCTCTACGGGCAGCGCGGTGCAGCGCCGTAGCGGCGGTTTATCCCCGTGGACGATCCGAGTGTCGCGCAACGATAAATCCCGGCGGATGTACACAGGTAGAGAGCGGCTGAAAATCCACGGATATATTCAGCACTCGTAAGGGCGGAGGCTTATCACGGATTACAGCGGCGTAGCACGCGGCGCCAGATAAATGGCCTGGCGATTGTCCACCGGCAGTGGACTATTCAATGGAATAAAAATTCTGGTTAAAAAAAAAAACAAGGAAACAAAAAAAAAATGCAAAACATATCGGAGAGTGCGAATCGGTCTCGTGGTCGGGTAGAGCGGGTACTTTATATTCTATGTCGTGTTGGGTAAATAAATGAAAAAAAGTAGAACAAACAAAAAAAAAATGCATAAAACACCTGTCAATTTCCGTGCTCGGGCGCGAGTTTATTCCCGTCGAGGGGAATCGAGGGAAATTGCATTGTATCGCGAAATCAAGCGGGCCGATGCGGAGATGCGGTTTTCACGCAACGTGGGAAACCGACGGTCGTGATGAGTTTCGTTACAGCGGATTTAATTTTGGGAAAAGGGTGTTGTCGAGCACCCCGATGGATAATATTTGTCTGAAAGACTCCGACCGCGCGCGGATTGCCGGCTGGGAGCAGAGATTTTCAGACACGTTGGGAATATTCACATTCCCATTTGACACGAAAAAAATGTGGGCTGTCTTCAGACCTTTCAGAAAAGATTTTCAGACTGTCAGAAAAGATCTTCAGACTGTCGGAAAAGATTTTCAGACTGTCAGAAAAAAGTTTTGAGGCTTTTTCAGAAATTATTTTCGGACCTATTCGGAGTAAAACTTTCGGACTTCTTCAGAGAAAAATTTTCAGAAGAAAATGTTCGGATTTTTAGAGAAAAATGTTCAAACTTTCAGATCAAAATGTTCAGACTTTTCTTAGAGACCTTCGAGACAAATATTTTCACCGAGGCGGCTGCGAAGGTTGTTTCCGAAGGTTCGACCTCAATCTACAATCCATACCGGAAGTAAATTCTGGTATTTCGGATCAATACAGTTCTTCGCTAGTCGAGGCTTCGAAAGATTCGCAAGGCGGGGGGGTCTACAGGTGTAATCGAGTTAGGTACAAAGAGGGTTCGAGGTTGTTCGACGGCAGCCCGGATGGCCAACGAATCACGGAGCGACTGCTTCAAACTCTTTCCTCGGCTTACTCACGCCCTCCTGTTTTTTGCTTCGAACCCTTGTTTTTTTTCATCACTTCATTGCTCCTTCTGTTCTTTTTTTCATTCTTCTTTCCACCGACCGCCGAGACTTTCCGGTCGAAAGATCGATCGTCTTGCCGGGAACGACCTCGTGTGTGTACTCTATCGTGCATCGCCGGATGTGCCGTTCCGCAGAACAGGCGGCAGACGTTGGGGTTGTGCACTTCGATCGCTCGAAACGAGCCGGATCAAACGAAACCGGGCAAAGGCATCGGCCGGGAGCGAGTAGTTAGTTACGAAAGAAAACGAGGATAAGGAAGAAAGAAAAGAAAAAAAAAAAAAAAAACGAAAGAGTCAAGGTACTCCGTCGAGGCCGGAAATGGGACACTTGGAATTACGTCCGCTCGCGATTGCTCGAACGGAAAGAGAGCTTATGATTTTTACGATCTTCGCTTCTTCCGTCGAGCTCCGCTCTGACTCACTTATCCAACCCCATCCTCCAACCCCATCCTCCCGGTACGAGACTCACCGTTCTTTTTTTTATTATTTTTTATTCGACCTTTAATCGTCCTTTTAATTAGGAATCCTCTTCGCACCGTTTCTTCGATAGCCGAGCCCCTCTTCACTTGTCCAAACACACGAAGAGGAGTTTTTTATTTCGTTCTTTTTTATGTTTACAAAATAATATATATATTTTTTTTTTTTTTAATAAAAATAAAGTGCCTTTCGATGAAATGTTATCGGGGTGAATAACTTAAATTTCTTCCATAATTTTTAGATTAATTATTGAAGAATGTATTTTTTTTTTTTTTTTTTAATAGCGTCTCGCCATTCGTGACAAATATTCGCTGGGGTCCGGAGGAATTTTCTACAGGAAATTCGCTGGAATTTCTCCGGAATGGAGAATGCCTGCGCCGACAGATAACAAAGTGCTACGTGCTCTGATAATAGAGCGAGCTCGAAGGGTCAATGAAGCTACTATTACAGTGATCGGATCAAGTTCTCAAAAATAACTTAACCGAACTGAAAAAAAAAAAAAAAATTGGTCTTCTCATGATCATTTTATGAGAAAGTTACCGATCCCACGAATATAGGCGCATCTTTGAGAGTTCGCGCGTGGAGGATTTATTAGGGGTGTTCGGGAAAGCGCGCGAAAACCCACCGTTCTTTCTTCAGATAAATCGCGGCTCCCTTGTTCCCTCCGTTATATTACTCTCGATTACACCTTGACCTCGTTATCGAGTGTACGAACCGTATAAAAAAACGCTCCCGAGGGTACTGGGGGAAGATTTTTTTTTTCGACCCCACAGGAAGATTGAAACATCCATGAGTCAGATTCCGACAACGAAGGGTGGTTCCGATTTCCGAAACTGCGTACCTCGGCGGCTGATAATTATTCCAATCATAACTTACCTGCAATTAAATTTGCAACGAAATATACTTGATATGAAATTTCGAAAACGGAGATAAAAATTTACGAACATTTACCAGAAATATGTAACTTCCGGTTTAAAAATCTCATTTTTCGACCGGAAGTGACGTCCTGCCGGAAATGCGTCACTTCCGGTTTGAAATTTCATTGTTCAACCGGAATTTATGTCCTATCAAAAATGCTTCACTTATGATCGAGAAATAAGATTTTTATACCGGAAGTGACATATTTACCTCTAGGGCCTAGGATATACATACAAATAAATTCACAACTTTCCAAAAAATACAATGAATAAAATTGCCTTCTGACTTACGACGAGATAAATGTAACTGGCGTATCGCTACAATTCCTTTATTTATTTTCTTTTTCATCGTCTCGTTTCAGTGGTCGATTGTACGGTGAGCGAGTGGGAAGATTGGTCGCCCTGCGGGAAGAGATGCGGCGCTGGTGTTCAAACGAGGACACGGGTTATCGCGAAACAAACGGAGAACGGCGGAAAGCACTGTCCTCAGCTCGAACAATCGAGAACCTGTCACAGTTATGCCGGATGTCGTCACAACTCTCGTATCTTTCATTTAAAAGGTAGCTTGTATAACATTGTATGTCGTCAACAAAACGTAAACTTTACAAATGCACAATGCGCGTAGATACGCGGTAGAAAAAAAAAATACAACAACGTTCGTACATTTATTTTCTCGTTGATTTCTGCAGTTCTCGCTTCGTCAGCGAAGAGCGATCTTGGATTTTAAAAAGCTGTAAAATGAACACTAAAAAAAACGAGTATTGTAAAATTAACAAGAAAATTGTTTTTAATTGATAAAAAAAATTACTAACGTTTGTGGACCAAAAAAAGTGTTGACAAATTTTCAGAACATTTTTTTCTATTTACCGTGTCCAATTCCACAAAAATTGTAATGCTGTGATTTTTTTTTTTGTACTTTCAGACGTCGCTTTACTGACAATGGCAAGTTTGGAGAATCTCGACTCGGCGAGCTCGAACGATGTATCGAGCGAGGGGTGAGTATTGCGGAGCTTTGAATCAGGCAGCTGACTCGGCGTCTGGAAAATTATTCGCACCGACATAAAGGAGAGTTATACGTCTCGGGCTTAAGCGCCGAAGCAAGTTTTTACTGCGGCGGGCTGTACAACGCTGCAACCCCGTATAAGACATTCGAGCCAGTCGTTCGAATGATCTTCGGGCACGTAATTTCCCATAAGGAACCGAGTTAAGGTCTAGACTTATAGAGACGCCCAGTCTGCAGTTTCCCCCGGTTCGCGCCGTTCGGGGGAAAGAGGAAAACTTATTGCGCGAACTTTCCGGTTGGATTTCGAACTTCGTACGGCGGATCCTGGATGAATCGAGTATTGCACGAAGTAGCTCGGAATACTGACGAGCTGATTAATTTCTGAGGATATTTCGATGGCGTAATCCACTGCTCACTTCCGGTATACGATAATATTTTCGCAAAAATTATTTCCATTGCTCGTCGCGTCGCACGGCGAGGACGTTTCAGGCAAGGCAGGTATTGTAAGTCTGCGAGTTTCACCAAACGTTCTCCAAAGCTAAGTAACTTGACAGTAGTTCATCGGAGGAGGACAGTCTCGTTATTGGTAAATTCGGTGTAGGGGAGAGCGGTGCAAAATGGGACAGTGGGGCAAAACGGGACAGACAAGGAGATGCATCGATGGGGCAAAATGAGACAGACAATAGAGATGCATCAATGGGGCAAAACGGGACGGATTAGTTCGCGATCGTGTCGACTTGTGAACTGCAGTTGGGCCTTGCCCCGAACGAATTCTGATTCACTAACAGATCTCCAGTTATTTTCCGGATAATTCGGTTAATCGAAGATCCAAAAATAGATCTATGGTAATTTCTACACAATTTGAATTATCGAAGATCCAAATATCGATCTCCAATGATTTCTGCAAAATTTAAATAATCGAAGATCCAAAAAAAGATCTACAGTCATTTCGACACAACTTTGATCATCATAAATCGTGGGTTCATAGATCATAGATCTAATTTGATCGAATCAATATTTTGAAGTACAATCATAGAAAAATATCGAAAAGGCCAAAGTCGCACAATCATGATCTACAGTCCAAAAGTCGTGAAATTTGTGATAAAAACGCGCAACCAAGAGTAACGTCCAGCACCGGATCAGTCAGGGTGCCGGATTCGATCCATTGATCTCTCTACATAGAATCGCCTAGTCGTTCGACGATTAATATCTGGAGCCCGCTGAGAGAAGCGTATTTATCCGTGCATATTTGCTCTTACAATGCAAGCTCGATTTTGGCGACGAACTGCGGTTGACTTTATCGCAACAGCATCGAAGCCCGCGCGCGGTTGCCTCGGACACACTCTCCAGAGTTCGTATATTTAGCTTCGGTAAATCTCCATTTCCCGTGGTCTCTGTAGTGCTCGCAGCGGGGCAGCCGCTCCCGCGACCACTCCATTATCCCTTGCGAGTGTGTCGCGACGACAGAGCCCATCCTACCGTGCGCCATGTATATATCCCTCGAGCATAAAGTTCACGCGAACGGTTTTACACGTAACTATGGGTACGTATAGCGCTCGGGAGCGCGTGTCGACGTGTGGGCACCGCAAGTTTGCGCACGTTGAAAACCGCAAACCGCTCCATCGAGTGAATCCATGTAGCAACAGGCTACGCACACTTCACGCATGCCGCATCCTTTACAGGCCTATTTGCAGTTCCTATGGTCAATGTCGATTTCCGTTCGCGTTACACGGAGATTGATAAATTGTCGGGGCGGCAAGAACTTTCTTATCGTACCTTATTTGTTTCACTGATTCAGGGACAATAAACTGTTTTGCTATAACAAGAAATTCTTGCTATGATAAGAAATTCTTGCTATGATAAGAAATTCTTGCTATGATAAGAAATTCTTGCTATAACAAGAAAATCTTGCTGTAACAACAAACTTTGTTGCTGTGGCAGCAAATTTTTTGCAACAAGTTATTAACGAATGACGTTTCGTCAGAGTAACGGGGCCATTTTTGTCGGTGGGGCGTTCGCGAGTGCGCGGGAAGATTGCGTTTCGTCGTAATGCAGATTGCGTCGCAATATCCTCGGTTGGATATTGTTCCGTTGTAACATTAATTTCCGTGCGGGCGACCCGTCGCCGTATCACGTATTTTCAGATCGAAATTGGTATCCGCGCAAATATCGGGCGAAATACACACAGTGGAACGTGCGACCCTTGTTCGGGGAGGTGGATGCGCGCGCATCCGAAATTCGAGGCTACGTGCCAACGGTGAATCGACGTGTAACGCGGTGCACATTTAAATGTTTATGGGAATCGAACGGTTGTATCCGTCAACGCGTATCGAGGGAAATACCGGGGGTTCGGAGTTAGATTGGCTGCTGGTTTCCCGACCGTCGGAGCGAATCGACGTGCTTAACCCATTCGAGGTTTATCACGAGGATTCTCGCACAGCAGTAGTTATCCGGCAGACCGAAACATACCATGCAATTAACGGGGACGAATCGCGGTCCGACGAGAAATTGGGCTGAGACACTCGATCGCATCTCGTTTCGCTATTGGGGATGTTGGGAAGATCGATTTTTGCAAAGTAAAAAATTGAAAAAATTCAATCAAAGTATCGGGTCGAGCGTGGACCAGACGCTGATCAGTTTGCCGTTTCATGTTCTTCGTTTGATTTAAATACCGGACGGTTATATTGAAACTCCTATTTTTACCGGCCAGTAAGGCGAGAAAATGGCGAGGTGTTTGCATTGTTTGATATCGACCATGGATTACCGGGCAATTAACGAGGTCGATTCGGAGTCCGACGAGAACTTGGCCCGCGACTCCCGATCGCATCATATTTCGCTATTGGGATTGCTGGGAAGATCGATTGTCACGAATAAAAGTTTTTTTTAACCTATATAATGGATGTGTCGTGGCGTAGACCAGAAGCTAATTACTTTGCCTTTTCATGTTATTCGACCAATTAAGAGGAGATTGTAATTTTGGGCGGTTATTTTAGAACTCGTATTTTTACTGACCGATAGGGCAAGAGAGTGACCAGGTTGCTTGCATTTTTTACATCGATCAGCACACGGCTGTAGGTGTCTATGGATTATCGGACAATTAACGGGGACGAATCGCGACCCGACGAGATATTGGGCAGACACTCGGTCGCATCTCGTTTCGTTATTGGGGATGCTGGGAAGACCGATTTTTACAAATAAAGTCTTTTTTTAAGTTTAATGGAGGTGTCGAAGCGAGGGTGGACCAGACGCTGATTAGTTTGCCATTTCATGTTTTTCACTTAAATTAAATTTTAGACGTCCACATTGAAATTCGTGTCTTTACTGACCGATAAGGCAAAAAAGTGGTAAGGTTGCTCGCCTTGTTTGATATCGATCAGCGCAGCTGTAAGTGTCCATGGATTATTCATGCACCCAATGTGGACCATTGGAGTGGAACGCCCACGACGAATGTTTCGCGCGACAAATGTGTCACATCGAAGCTTGCACACACCTTTTTTTTACAGTGTCTGTCTGAATGCACCCGGTTTAACTGGTGAACTTTTCGCTCGATTCAATTAAATTCGTTCAATCAAATCACATTAACCCGTCCGGCGGTCCGCGAGATCATTTAGTGGGCCGGCAGAGTGTCTCGCCCTTGAAATCTCTGCAGACCTTGAAACGTCCTTGAACTTTGCTTATCATTATAAAGATCCCGAAAACGACCTCCAATTTTTTTGTACATCCTTGAAACGTCCTCGAAAATGTTGAGTAACGTCCTTGAGATGTCCTCGAAAAGACCTTGAACGCTCCGCTGGTTCTTGTAAATAAGCTCGAAGTGTCCTTGAAGTTTTTGCGGATCGATAATTCTTAGGTCCTTGAAAATTTGCAATAGCCTTGAAGCGACCTTGGAATTCTATTATCGAACACTGTACCAGGAACGTGCCTGGTAAAGAAGCGGATGCATGAAATCGCGGCCACGTCGAGTGTAACCGAGTCTCGTGCTTTTATGGATTTCAGGTACTGCGCCACTTTCACGATCGTACGAACGTCGAGAGCTTGCGGCAAGGATTTTCCCATTTTGACGGAGGGTAAGCGATAGATGTTTCTCCATTGTATGACGGAGCTTTCAATCGTCCGCGAGTCATTCTTCATCGAAGACTGGCTTATATCTTGCCCGTTCGGTTTACGATCTTTTGTACCACCGATATACGTTTCCCGTGTAAGCTTTCCGTGTTACACCTAGAGAGAGACGGAGAGGTAGAGAGAGAGACGGAGAGAGAAACAACCTCACAAATTTTTATCGTATCCCTCAACGCGCGACCTGAATCGTGTATCATCCGCAGCCCGACATATTTACAACGAGTACACGAAGAGGATTGCGCACAGCGATAAATCGTTTTCCGGAGCGAACGACCAGCCTCCGTCGCACTGGCCCGCGAAGTTGCGAACGTCCCGGAATCGCGGAAACGAAAACCGCACTTTGAACTCGTTACTTGTTCGTTTATTTGTTTCGCTTTAAGGTAGCACTGGCGCACAGCCCGAGTGCACGTGACTTCGGAGAGAATTGACAGAGCATTTCACGTAATGCACTTGAATTTTTTATTTCCCCGAGAATTTGAGTTTTTTTTTTTAAATGTATATTTAGTCCCGCGAAGTTGCGAACGTCCCGGAATCGCGGAAACGAAAACCGCACTTTGAACTCGTTACTTGTTCGTTTATTTGTTTCGCTTTAAGGTAGCACTGGCGCACAGCCCGAGTGCACGTGAGTTCGGAGAGAATTGACAGAGCATCTCACGTAATGCCCTTGAATTTTTTATTACCCCGAAAATTTGAGTTTTTTTTTAAATGTATTTTTAGTTTGGTAAATGTTTTTGTATTTTTTCCGACGTATCTTTGTGCGTTGAACATGAATCTGCTGGCCTTTTCGGGGCTTAAGTGTATTGGGACATTCGTATCTTCGATTTTATGCACTGAAAACAGTTTGCTCCAATGTGAAATCGTATTTTTGGGATTAAAATCTGAAATATTGGGTTTGGAGCAAAATGAACGTCACATTCGTGATCAAGATATTTTTATGATTCTTTAATGTCTCGAGTCGTCGATGTTTGTAATACTCCGACTCAGATAAGGAATTAACAATTCGTCGGGCGGTGGAGCAGGAAACTTGGAGTGGCACCGGATTTTTAACAATTCATTCGTGAACTAATGCTATTAATTGCTTTTTTTTTATGCGAAAGATCCTCTCTATTTTGAATAATGAATGTCGGTGTTCCGGAGAGTTTCGCTCGCTGACAGGACGAGGAAAGCTTCGCCGGCGAGGGATTTAAGGGGGTTTTAGCCCCGCGAGCTGCTGTTTGTTGAGCCCGCGGAGTCTCCTCGAGTCGAGTCTTGCGGGGGTCAACGAGGCTTTTTCCAAGTGCTCGGAACTCTCGGCGGCTTTCATTCAGCCCGGCTCCCCCCCCCCCCCCCCCCACCCCACCCCACCTTGTATATTTTATTTTCCATTGTACTCGTTATCTGTTTATAAAACAATTGCTCTACTCCATAAAAAAAAAAAATTATTATAAACAAAAAAAAAACAAGAAACCAAAACTCTGTTATTCATTCAAAATGATTAGCCGAATTTCCGTACTTTTATCCTTCTAGTAAAGAGTAAACAGTAATATATTAATGTATATCGGATCTCGGCAGTGAAGTAGCAGGTACTCGTTTGGTACTTCAAGTAAGCACTTGAAGTGAAAAAAAGTGCTCTTGATACGTGAAGTACTTCTTTTTAGGATTCTAAGTACCAAGTGCAAGTACTTTTTGAGTACACGCTCGCATTGCGGATACTCGATGAGTGGCTTGACAACCTGTTTCTGTTAACATGTGTGTCTAGATTTTTCAATAAGTACAATTTTAACGACAAGTTACTTTTTTACAAATTTCATAAAAAGAAACTAGAAGTATCGAACCGATTCGTTTTTCTTTTGTCACAAAAAAAAATTATCTTGAAAAAGAACGAGAAGAGACGAGCAGGGACTATTTTCGTTTATTTTTATGGGCTTTTCATTTTATAAAAAAAAATTTAAGGATGCATTCAAAATAGCCTCGAAACGACTAATTACGAAAATTTCAGTTAGCGATTTTTTACAACGACGAAGCCATGTTTTTTTTACACTTCAAGTACAGGAAGTACTTGACACTTCGAGTAGTTGTGTACTTGAAGTATTTTTTGTACTTTGCCCAGCTCTCATGTATACAAATATGTATATTAATATATCAATGAAGCGATGCGAGCGTCTCAAATTGATTTCAAGAAAAAAAAATGAAAATTTTTGTCAACCTTCCAGTTACGTTGGTCACAAAAAATAAATTTCTCGTCCCAAAGCATGCACGAAGATATTGCACAGAAGAACCGGGGGGGGGAACTTTCGCGACGTAAAAGAGCACCCTTAATCGATCACGCTCTCGCGTGCCCAAACATCAAATAACGGTTCCCTCGCTCGTTCGCTCTCGCCTTATCTCGCCCCTCGGTTCAATTAGGCTTTTACGCTCACTTCGCTCACCAGCGACGGAGGGAGAGAGCAGCGGCGCCGCGAATGGTTTCGACGTTGCTTCAAGTGCGAGCTTTTCGAGAACGCGTCTCCATTCGCCGATCGGGGAACAAGGAACCTCCGGTGAATCAACCAGCTTGGCCCTTAATTTCGGTGTACGAGTCTTTCTGGATTTCCCAGTCGGTTAAACCGAAACGTCGTTCCCCGATGTCGTCGTCGTCCCGACCTCCCTCACGAGACTTTTGGGTAGCGCGGGGCGAAATGGGACAGTGGGGCAAAACGGCATGCATCGATGGGGCAAAATGGAACGTCCTAAAATTATAGGAAAACTGCATTTTAAAAAACGTTTCTTGAAAACCCAATTTTCCAATAATTCTAGGACGTCTCATTTTGCCCCATCGATGCTTCCCGATCGTTTGTTCCATTTTGCCCCACTCTCCCATTTTGCCCCGCTCTCCCCTACAACCCTTTGTCAACCCACGCGGTCTTCACTCTCTTGCATTCTACCTAGGAAATTTCCTTCCGACGCTCCCCCCCCCCCCCCCCCCCTCCCCACGGCCACTCATGGTCGAGGCAAAACTTTACGAGCGATCTCCCCCTTCTCGTTCCCCGCCGACTTTATCGACCTTTCTCGCGTGCTCGAGCATTAAATAATCAGGTCGTGCTTATTACGATGTCGTACTATTTTCCCCTCTTACATTGTTAGACACGAATATAGCGCAGGTGACTGCAAAGACGACGGTAACGATCATGGGAACGCGCTCGGGTCGCCGTCGAATTGTTGGTACGATGCGCGAACGTGCTGCGTGTGCGCTTTTTTTTTTTTTTTTAAATCAAAATTTTCCCGATCCACTTCTCGGGAGGATAATCGCAGGCTGGTGTAAAAGCAGATTTTTGTTTTTTATTTTTCATTTTTCGAAGCATTTTTTTCCTACTCTCTTTTTCTATCGCTCGGTTTTTCCGCGTCGCGCGGGCCCTTCGCAACATCAGCCAGACGATAAAAAAAAATGTAATCGCCTCGGCGTGAAAAAAATAAAAAACATTTTCAGAAAAACTTCGCCTGCCAAGCTCTCTCCCTCTCGACCTCGTTCTCTCTTCTTTGCACCCGCGCGCTCATTCGTTTTCCTCGATTATCGTTGGGGAGAAAATTTGCGCGCGTGTGACGATTTTTTCTTTCGCTGAGGGAATGTGAAAGTGTTCCGGGCGCGTGGTTTCAGTTCGAAACGCGACGTACACTTTTTTGTGCGGGAAAAACCTTCCGAGGGATAAAACGCGTTTTATTTATTTATTTATTCATTTATAAAAATACGGTCGCCCAATTACAAGTACGATGGGATAAACCCATTGCATTATGAACAAGTTGTCGATAAGCCGGAAAAACATGGTTACTGCTCGTGGTACAAATCGCGATGCACTGATCATGTAAAAAAGATTACAGTTTCGGATACAAACAATTGTACGAGGTGTTCCATTTTTCTTTCGATATGCATGTGAATTATTTTCCCCAGTGCTTTCATAGATGTAGACAGCTTTTCATTGAAATATACTTTTTCACGGTTTCACCTTTTTTTCCATCGTTCTTCTCTGACGTTGTTGTTTTTTTTATTTTTTATTTTGTTTGTTTCGTATCTTTCAGGATCGGAAATCTGCGTGATGTGTCGGGGAGACGTGGGTACAACGAGATGCCCGGATAACGGTCGTCCCTCGGGATTCGACGGGATAGGCAGATGGAAAATGATGACGCCGACATCGGCCCGATGTCATGGGAAATGGATCGGCGGTACGAGTTCGAAGAGTCAGTGCGATTCAGCGTCCGTCTGTCGGGACGTTGGGAGTCGTCTCGTTTTCGTTTGAAATTAGAATATCGAATGAATGAATGTGTGCGTGTTGAGCCATCGAACTCTAGGCGGGTCGATCGATCGAATGAAAAAAAAGAGAAAAAAAGTTATCCGACAACATTGCGAATAAACGTGTATTGTACCAATTGTAAATAAATCTAAATAAATCAAGAATTTATAGAATAAAGGATGTAAAAGCTGTCTCCGTATAGCGATTAATTGTATTATTGTATTGCTTAGTGTAAAACGTAAATAAAAAAAAATAATAATAATAATAAAAAATAATAATTGTACCTCGTGAAATATGTTAACTATAAAATGATCTGTGTTGGATAAACGATAATAATTTTTTGATTTATTGTAATATTCAATAGATGCGAATTTATCGTTGCGAGTGATTGGAGAGTGTGTAAATCGCAGAGAGAATGATAGAATGCGAAAGAGACACTGTACAACATATCAATACGAAATTAAGGGTGTGCAAAGTCTTTCTCGAGAGTCGAAATTGTAATTTAATTAAATAAATATAGTTTCGAGGGAGAGAGAGAGATAGGATCGATTCTGTGTTTTCACTTTCGTATCCGCCGATGTTTACGATCCAGGCTGTCGGTGCACAGGATACCGCAGTTATTTCTATTTCGAGCGTGGATTATCTCGGTGGCCTCGCATTTCGTCCGGATTAACCGGAAGCCATCTATCTGAGTTCTGTGGCGAACGAACCTAGGAAAAAAATTAATAACAGCTTGAAAAAATTACTACCCGCTATCTCTTTGATGACAAGTGTTTTCAATCGGTTGTTTTTCTGACCCAAAAAAAATGGTTTCCTGTTCCGATTTAACGTAAAAGCACACCGTAAAAAGGATCCTCGAAAAACTGCCAAATCATATGGTGAATTTCGACCAGGCAATGTGGTACACCGGTGTCGCCACTGGCCACCATGTGAAATTTTCACAGGAGCAATTTTTGCCCAACTCATACGGTTACTTTTTCCAGAAGGCGGGTTGGCAAAATGGCACATTTACATCTTTACCACTCACAGTTCTACCAGAAAGCATCTCTCCCCAAACATCTCTGCTAGAAAACAAGTCTACCGGATAATATAATAACTCTATCAAAAAAAAGACAGCTCTAACAACTCTACCAGAAAACATCTCTACCATATTATGACTCTACTGGACTTGAAATAAAATTGTACCGAAATTGAACTAAAATTGTACCTGAATTGAAGTAAAACTATACCAGACTTGAAATGAAACTCTACACAAAAACGATTTTTTGTCCTTAGACAAATTTTCTTCTGCGTTGTCAAAAAAAACAACACTTCAAGGTACGTCTGTGAATTTGTACACATTTTTTTTGCACGTCAACTTGTTGCCCGTATCGTTCGAAGGTTGCGTCTTGGCAAATTCTAGGTCCCCGTTGAACAAGACTCCCATACGTGAAGGGTCAAGTTTAATACGAATCTTTGCTAGAGTGTCGCAGTTCACATATACTTGAAAGTTCCGTCGGTTTTTACCAGACTTATGCTACTTTCTATCACATCCTTCTCTCAGTGTACCGATCGTAAGAAGAGAACACTTATTAAAAAAATAATGAGTGAAAAAAAAGAGTGAAAAATCCCTTCGTTACTGCAACCAAAAAATATTCCAATTATTTCTTATAATTAAAAAAAAAAAAGAAGTTCCCTATTGCAGTTTTTAACGTAAAAAGTATCCGTTGCATGAACATTACCATTGTTCGACTCTCTTTTATATGCCTTCGCGTTCCGTCCGTGTGTCTTGTTTTTCCATATTTTTTTTTCTTTTCTATCACCGACCGGAGAACTGTTCACCGAGAATTTCGGAACTGATGAGCGAGCGAAGAGCTACGAACGGGCTTTTGGCCTTCTCACGTCCGAAAAGTTCGCTCTTTTTACCGAAGGCTCGCAATATCGGTCCGCGTACAATTTTCGCCGGGGACGGCGAACGTGTGTCCGTCCAAGAGCCCGAGTCGGAGTATTGTTCCACGGTCAAACAAACGCTCGCAACGTCCCTTCGGGCTTGTACGGGCAAGGGCCTTTGTTTTTACGCGGACTGCGGAAGTGCTGGATGGGAAATCGCTTCGCGCACGTTTCTCCTCCCGCACTTTCCATTCAATCGTCCGCTCGCATAAAATACAATATGTACTTGCTGTAACGTTTACGCGGTATATATATATATATATATATATATATATTTTGTAACGAATATGGAGCGGACTATTCGTTAAGACACACGACATAAGTTAGGCTTGACATTAGACGAACGAACGGAAGATCGATACAGGATCGATCGTCATGTGAGAGAGTCTGGACAAGACTTCGAAGGAAACAGATGTGTGAAATTACGCGATCGGAATAATTAACTTTTATCATTATTAGTAATATTGCCAGTATTTTTATTATTATTATAACAACTCGTTACTCTGTAGCTCTAATATTTCGGATTTATTGTATATCATATTCTGATCGTGAATAAGAAATCCAGCAAATAAATTACGTTGTTTGTTTATTTATTTATTATTATCCTTTTGTATTTTCTAATTTATTATACGTTTAAGAAAATTACAAATTTCCTTGGGACCTTAATATGCTCCGGTCTGTCCTACCCAACATTCTTTCATCTATATATATACATCACCTAATCAGCCTTTACGTATCGGAATCCCGGTCAGCAATGATCCCGAGAAAAAAAAAAAAATCGGCTTTCAGAAAATGTTCCATATGTGTTCACGCGAGCCTCGTCGCTGGGCGTATTGATGTTTCCGCAGGAAAAAAATAAAAAAAAGAAACGCAAAGGAATTATAAAAAAAAGTCGTAATAGCCGGGTTACGAAAAGCGGGAAAGTGTGTAAAGGGTGCTCCGGAGCGACGAGAACCCTCTCGATGCGTACATAACTGGCGTTGCGTTAAAGCCGAGTACAAAAAAAGAGAGAAAAATGTGTAAGAGGGAAACGGCGTTTTGCCCGTGATACGGCGAGGCTGCGGAGAGTGAGCATGGAGCTGGCGCGATAATTGGGAACGCTAACTGGAAATTAGTTTTTGCCGAGAGAGAGAAAACGAAAGCCCGACGAGTTCGCCCGATAAAGCAGCGGGGTGGAACGCGCGTACCCGCACCGGTTGGCCGGCATTCACCCTCGACGTGACGTGTCGCAAGCCGTCGGGGTGTATAACACCCCACCCTACCGGTCCGATTTTCCACTGGTCCGGATTTCCGTTGAGAGGGGGGAAAGTAAAAAAAAAAAAATTAAAAAAAAATGCGAACAGCCATACACATAGAGAATCCTACCTACGTGGCTCGGTCAGCTCCGAGTAATCGCGTCACTTAACGCCTCGGGTTCTTGCTGCTCCCGGGCTGGACGCCATTGAACTTTTTCCACGGTTTTTTTTTCATCCGAATTACTCCCGAGTTTATTGTTTGAACGAGTAAACGTTTTTTTTCCTAAGGCATGCACGTGAAATCCCGCTTTCCGGTCCTGTAAAGTGTGCGCAGAAAGACACTTTCTCGCATCGCGTGCGAGAAAGATAATGCACATGCGTACTAAGGCAATATGGTGTTTTTTACCGCACTAGTGCGAGAAAGCGCCTTTCTGCGCAAATTTCTCAAAAACGAAGAGCATGATTTTCGTGAATTTCCTGACTCATGTGAATGTGAGTGAGTTTCATACACGTCAAGAACTCCCTTTCTACGCTATTGTTATACAAGTAAGTATTTTTTTCCTCACGGCTCTCTTGTCCATCGAATAATTTATTCGAGAATTAATTTCATTTATCGAACGTTAAATCTACGATAGCGCAAATTACTGTGCAGTGCGAGGTTCATTCGTAATATTTCAAAAGAAATAAAAATTGTAAAAATATGATTTATGTTAATTACCATAAATGCGGCGCTTGGCTGTGGGCCAAAACTGTTGGTCTGCAGCGGATTCGCGTTCGGAACGAAAAAATGGTACGTTTCGAAAAATTGATAAAGTGGTTAAAAAATTGTTATTATACATTTTTTATCTGCCGCTTATATTGCTCCAACCTGGATAATCAATACCAATCCGCGTAATTCTTTAGGCAAAAATGCTCTGCAAAAAAGATTCAAACGAAACAGTAAATAAATAAAAAATAATAAAATGGTCATTGCTTTGTCGACGGTAGAGCGAGTCGTACTTTGTTATTCAAGGTTCAGCCGTGCGCGTTGCACACTCGAGACCGTTGCCCGAATCTGCGAATCTCTCGACGTTTCGCAGGATGTGCAAAAAAAAAAAAAAAAAAAAAAACAGGATGCAGCTCCGATTAATTCGAGCGCGTAAACAGCGGATGGCCCAATGGCCGTTAAGGAAATAATAGTATTGCAAGAGGAAATAAAATGTTAAAAATAAAAATAGAAGTAACGAAAACAAGGCGAGAAACGCGAACGGGCAGTGCGAAGGAGAAAAAAAAATTGGCCGTTTAGGTGCGGTGGACGGAAGCGAGATAGAATGACGGAAAGTCCGGGCCGGCTTCCAGAACGGAATTTGCGGCTACTGTTTGTCTCCGTTCTCGTTTATCGGCGAAAGCCGCTGCATCCTGGGGAATCCTGGTATAAAGTAGGGATGCGTTTTACGTTCTAGCATCAGACGGTTCCCGTGCACTCGCGTGTACGCTTCGCTGCTTCTACGATTTCGGTTCGTTTCTTCTCCTCGAACCTCGCTTCGTCAAACTCGGTGAAGTACAAAGGAGTGTTTGAAACAGTTCCACGTTAAAAAAAACAAATTTAAACATCAGTTTTGTACTCGAACTTTAAATATATATATATCAAACCCTAAAAAGTTTAAATTTAAAAAAATCGCAAGATCAAAATGGCGGCGAGCGATGGCAATAAAGGAATCTTGTACCTCTTCGACCGTCCGGCCGAACCCGTCTACGTGCCGAAGGGCGATAAGAAAGTCGCCTTCGATATACCACCCGACTATCTGGTGAGACCTTCCATGCATTAATATAATAATAATGATGATCGATAAGAATTTTTATTTTTTATTTTTTATTTAATAAAGGCTCTTTTGCAGCATTTTTTGTACAATGATTACAATGAATAATAATAATAATCATCAATGTTATTATTTATTAATCCCAAATATGCAAATAATTTTTCCAGGCCGACAGATACCGTTCGGTGGCGGTGCAGGTGTTCAATCGTTTCAGCGACGACACGGACTCGAAGATCCCGGTGAAGCAGATAAGTCTGCCCGACCTGAGTATCCCGATGCAGCTCGGTCGTCGGGATCCATTCTCTCTGTTCATCCCGAAGCATCGAAAAATCGCTGCCCGTCTCATCGACATATTCATGGGTATGAGGACCTACGAGGATTTCCTGTCGGTCTCGGTCTACTGCCGTGATCGTCTGAATCCGAACATGTTCATCTACGCGCTGTCCGTCGCGATTCTCCACCGTCCGGACACGAAGAATCTTCCGCTTCCGCCGCTGTCCGAGGTCTTCCCGGACAAGTACATGGACAGCGGGATCTTCTCGAGAGCCAAGGAAGAGGCCAACGTCGTGCCCACCGGATCCCGCGTGAGTTTCGTCGATTAATCTTTAATTACCTTAAGTTATGGTCGGCGCGCACGATCGAGTCACGCATTCTTGCCGGGTTCGAATTTATGTCGTCGAGCGTGGTCGTTTTTTTGGTTTTTATTATTTATGAATTGAGTTGAATTACTAACGCAGGTGCCGATTGAGATCCCGAGGGATTACACGGCTTCGGACCTCGACGAGGAGCATCGGGTCGCCTACTGGAGGGAGGACGTCGGTATAAACCTCCATCACTGGCACTGGCATCTCGTCTATCCCTTCGAGGGCGGCGTCAATATCGTCAACAAGGATCGTCGCGGCGAACTCTTCTACTACATGCATCAGCAAATCATGGCTAGGTACATTATTTTTCCCTTTTTTTTGCGTCTTCTGCCATTGCAATAATGTAGTGTCTGCCATAATAGAAATATCTGGCCATTACCAAGGAACAAAACTCAAATTACCTTGGCAGTTACCCAAAAAAATTATAACAATTTATTTTCAAGTAAATTTTGTCTATGTTGGTCACGTAAAGAGTTTTTTTTCAGGTTGTCTAATCTAATGTACGTTAAGTACATTATGATCAGATAAATAATTTTTGTTCGTTTCTTTAGGTAAATTTTGGCGGAGCGAATTATAATTATTTATCTCACGAAGGACGGATAAGATAAATGAAAAACCAAAAATGTGTCTCGTTGCAGATACAATTGCGAGCGTCTCTGTAATTTCCTGGGTCGCGTTAAGAGGCTGAACAATCTTCGGGAGCCGATACCGGAAGGTTACTTCCCAAAGTTGAATTCCCTAGTGGCGAGCCGTACGTGGCCATCGCGCCAGACCGGCGCGACCCTCAAGGACATAAATCGTCAGATCGATCAGCTGCAATTCGATCTTCAGGACCTCGAACGTTGGAGAGACAGAATTTACGAAGCCATTCACACGGGCACGGTGATGAACGCCCAGGGACAGAGAATTCCACTGACGGAAATGGGAGGCATCGACGTACTCGGTAACATAATGGAGGCCAGCATCCTCTCGCCGAACCAGAACGTCTACGGCGATCTTCACAATTTCGGACACGTGGCGATCTCTTACTGTCACGATCCCGATCATCGCTATCTGGTGAGGATCTTTCAGGCTCTACCGATCAGTCGATCAAACTATCATCCTTCATCTATTTATCTACCGTAGAACCCTGTTTATCCGAGCTAATGTGGGGTGAGCGTACGTCGGATAAGCGAAAACTCGGACAACACGGATGACATACCCGATTCAAACTTGTACTGCTATTATATATTTTCCAAATAACGCACCACTTCATATAAACATTAACTTTATTAGTTAATTTACGACTCTTTTCCTTTTTTGAGACAGCACGATGTTTAACCATTGACTCTAGAATCGTAACTGATGTATTTACAGCTCGCAATATAAAGATGCAGCAAACTTGTACAAGATTAGGCGCGTGTGCAACAATGTAGCAGTTACAGACTACTCCGCGCGTTGGCGTGCTGCTTTATCCGTTTTATCCGCGTTTTCCGTATTATCCGAGTCTACACCTCGGTTGACGTGGATGGCTCGGATGCGTTGGGTGCTTCGGATAACGCGGAGAACCGGATAGTCGAAGGTCGCATAAGTGCGGTCCTGCTAATTTATTATTATTTACGACGATTTCAGGAAACCTTCGGGATCATGGGCGACTCAGCAACGGCGATGAGGGACCCGATTTTCTACAGATGGCACGCATTCGTGAACGATGTCTTCATGGAGCACAAGAACACTCTGCCTGAGTATTCCGTTCAGCAGGTAACATATTTGTCCCAATTGGTCCGACAGATAACTCCAGATTTTTTTATTTGTCTTCATCGGTGAATCTTTATTTAATGTTACCGATCGTTCCAGTTGAGCTTCCCCGGTGTGGAGATAGCGAGCGCCCAAGTGATCTCTCCGAACTCCCCGCCCAACGTCCTGAGCACTTATTGGACTCAGAGCGATCTGGATCTATCGAGAGGCCTCGACTTCACCCCCAGAGGCCCCGTTCTCGCCAGATTCACTCATCTCAATCACACCGGATTCAAGTACAGAATCGAGGCTAACAATCGTACGGCCGGACCGCTAATGGGAACCGTGAGGATCTTCATAGCCCCGAGACTTGACGAGCGCGGTCTGCCGTTCACCTTCCGCGTTCAGAAGGACCTCATGATCGAGATGGACAAATTCACCACTACACGTGAGCTTACTTTACACCATCCACCCAGAAAAAAAAAATATTAAATTAAATAGATATTTATTTTAGTCAACTAAATATTTACTCGAATTGAATAGATATTTATCTTAATTGAATAAATATTTATTTGAATTGAATTAATATTTATTTTAATTGAATTAATATTTATTTTAATTGAATTAATATTTATTTTTATTGAATAAATATTTATTTTTGAATTCACCGGTGATCTTATTTGTCTAACCGCAGTGAAACCTGGTAAAAACACGATCGAGCGTGAATCCACCGCTTCCAACGTGACCATACCTTTCGAGAGAACGTTCCGGAATCTCGACGAGAATCGTCCGGTCGGTGGGGACAGCCTGGAGCAGTTCAATTTCTGCGGGTGCGGATGGCCCCAGCACATGCTTGTGCCCAAGGGCAACAAGGAGGGCTACGCCATGGATATGTTCGTCATGATTTCCGACTACAAAGACGACGCGGTAAGCCATAATTTTTTTTTTTTATTAACTATTTTTTATCAATTTTTTTTACCGATGAAAATTTTCGCGTGTTTGCAGGTGATTCAGGACGAGCCAACGACTTGCAAAGACGCCGCGAGCTTCTGCGGTCTTCGCGATCGAAAATATCCGGACGCCCGATCCATGGGCTATCCGTTCGATCGCAGACCGCGCGCAGGCGTAGAGACTCTCCCGCAATTCCTCACCGGTAACATGGCAACGACACCGATAACTGTTCGATTCGCCGACACCGTGAGACCGAGAACCGCCTGATCAATCCAACCTCCGGCCCGCTCGCACCGTACCAACGAGAAATGATCGTTTCAATGGCAAAATGAATGATTCTACTGTATCTTAAGGAATTAATTGTGTACATTATTTTTTAATAAAGAGTATGTGAAAAAAAAAATTTATGACACCGGTTCTCTAACTGTTTCTTCGTGAATTCATCGTCGGGATAAAAAAAAACAAAGCTTCCTCTACGTGGAAGCAAAAAATAATTGGCCCGCTCGCACCGTACCAACGAGAAATAATCGTTTTAATGGCAAAATGAATGATTCTACTGTATCTTAAGGAATTAATTGTGTATATTATTTTTTAATAAAGAGTATATGTAAAAGAATTTAATGACACCGGTTCTCTAACCGTTTCTTCGTGAATTCATCGTCGGGATAAAAAAAAACAAAGCTTCCTCTACGTGGAAGCAAAAAATAATTGGCCATCTCATTGACCATGGGCCACTGAGAAAAAAGAAATGGGTCGGACATGAAGAACTTTCGTGGGGTAAATAATTTATTTACTCGATAGTAGGGACAACAAATTCGCAAAGAGGCGAATGAGGCTGTCGTTATTGCCGCCACAGAAGCCACTAGAGAGGCTGTTAGAGTGGCGATGACTGAAATCAACATCTGAAGGAGCAGCCCAAAGCTGAGTGATCGTTCCTTCTTGAACTGCTTGTAATTGCGCTCACGCCGCTCGGTTGTCCCTCCGATCGCTGCTTCTTCTGTTAACTCGTGTCTCACGGAAAATTCGAGTTCAGTAGAAGTCCAGTGAATCAGAAAGATCCTCCAATCTTTGTGGGAGACAATCGAATGGAACCCGATTCGTTCGACGGTTCCGGATTTTGGAATCAATACATCAAACAATTCAAGATAATCATAGAGTATGTGCAGCGGATCGGTCGATTGAAATTTGACTTTCCTGTCACAGAAGTTAGCCATCTGGAGTAATTTATTTACTCCAGATGCATTAGCAGATTATTTACAAATTTAGTAAATAAAATCTCTACGAATATGGAAACTGACACCCAGATGCGTTGAATCCACCGGTGAAGAGAAGACGGCAATAGATTCATTGTTATGGAATGAAGTCTTCAAGGGTTTAATTAAGCATTTACCGGTTGACTTAAAATGGACGTGACAAAGACTGTTATAGGACAAAATGAGATCATTTAGTTTTGTAAACGCTGTTCTTCCCAGGGTTTTTGGCAATGGTTTCCCTGTGGACTAGGACAAACGTCAGGACCATGATTGAAAATTTAATTAGCGCCGCTCTCCTTACTTATCTTGCTATCCGACGGATTGTCAGATACAGCAAGATGTGCCGGTCGAAAATAGTGACCATTTTCGTTAGGCTTTCGTTGTCGGTGTAAATGAGGAAATTTGTTTTTTTTTTAGCTTATTCATATTTTGGAAAACTCTAGATTTATTTATTTGCTTACTTGTTTGGATGTTTGTCCTTCCCCTCCCCCGGCTGAAACCTCTTTTCCGTGAAGCTTAGAGCTTATTGTAGTGGAGATAAAAGTACCGTTAATTTACGAAATCGCGATGCGTACACTCGAGAGCGTTGCCTAAATCTGCGAATCTCACGACGTTTCGCAGGATACGTCGAAGAAAAATTTGTTAAAAATTTTTAAAAACAGGATGCAGCTCCGATTAATTCGAGCGCGCAAACAGCCGCCACGGTTGGAGTTTTTTGTCGGGAGATAACGGTTCAAGAAATAATAGTATTGCTAGGAGAAAAAAAAATAGAAAAAATAGAAGTAACGAAAACAAGGCGAGGAAGCCGAATGGACAGTGCGAAAGAGAAAGAAAAATTGCGCGATTGGGTACGGAGGAGAGAAGCGAGATAGAACGGTGGACACACCGGGCCGGATTCCAAAACAAAATTTGCGGCTACGGTTTGTCTACGTTCCCGTTTATCGGTGAAAACCGCTGTATCCTGGGGAATCCTAGTATAAAGTAGGGATGCGTTTCACGATTTAGCATCAGACGATTCCCGTACACTCCCGTGTACGCTTCACTGCTTCTACGATTTCGGATTGCTTCTTGTTCCTCGAACCTCGCTTCTTTAAACTTGGTGAAATACAAACGAGGGCTCGAAACAGTTTCGCGTTAAAAAAAAAAAAAAAAAAAATTTAATCAGTTTTTATTCCTTAAAAATAACGTTCTTCGCGAATATCATAACTTTGAACATATATATATCGACTCCTAAAAAGTTTAAATAAAGAAGTCGCAAGATCAAGATGGCGGCGAAAAATGGCAATTCAGGAATCTTGTACCTCTTCGACCGTCCGGCCGAACCGGTCTACGTGCCGAAGGGCGAGAAGAAAGTCGCCTTCGATATACCCCCCGACTATCTGGTGAGATCTTGCATACAATATTAATAATAATAATGATTAATAATAATAATAGTAATTATTATTATTATGAAAATTTTTATTTAATTAAATTGATTGACGGAGTAACTTTACACAGAACTTAAAAGTTGTGACCCGAAAAGACGAGGCATGTAAAATTTGAATGTACATACCACATAATACATAATACCAAACAATTTTCGTGAAAAAAACATCAAATGTATATAAATATAAAAGAAAGAAAAACCTAATAAACCAATAATAATGATTATTATTATTTATTAATTTCAAATATGATACAAAAAACAATATTTCCATGTAATATTGTGTAACGCAATATTGAACTTATTTTGTTATTATCGTCGTGCTTTTTGGCAACGAATTGAATATCCTCAATCAGAGCTGGGCGAATGCAATAAGTACTTGAAGTGCGCATTGATGTATTAAGTACTGAGTCAGTGCCCAGTACGTAGAACTTCAGCAATTCAGTTCTGCCAGTATTCGATACGTCAGAAACCGATAACTACCCAGCGCTCCGTACTTCAAGTAATTGATACTTCAATACGTACTTCAACTGCTTAGCGTATTTGCCCAGCTAAACATTTGCCCACCTCAATAAATCCATGATAATAATAATGTCTATTTTTCCAGGCCGACAGATACCGTCCGGTGGCGGTGGAGGTGTTCAATCGTTTCAGCGACGACACGAGCTCGAAGATCCCGGTGAAGCAGATAAGTCTGCCAGACCTGAGTATCCCGATGCAGCTCGGTCGTCGGGAGCCGTTCTCTCTGTTCATCCCGAAGCATCGAAAAATCGCTGCCCGTCTCATCGACATATTCATGGGTATGAGGACCTACGAGGATTTCCTGTCGGTCTCGGTCTACTGCCGGGATCGCGTGAATCCGAACATGTTCATCTACGCCCTGTCCGTCGCGATTCTCCACCGTCCGGACACGAAGAATCTTCCGCTTCCGCCGCTGTCCGAGGTCTTCCCGGACAAGTACATGGACAGCGCGATCTTCTCGAGAGCCAAGGAAGAGGCCAACGTCGTGCCCGCCGGATCCCGCGTGAGTTTCGTCGATTAATCTTTAATTACCTTAAGTTATGGTCGGAGCGCACGATCGAGTCACGCATTCTTGCCGGGTTCGAATTTATGTCGTCGAGCGTGGTCGTTTTTTTGGTTTTTATTATTAATAAACTGAGTTAAATCATTAACGCAGGTGCCGATTGAGATCCCGAGGGATTACACGGCTTCGGACCTCGACGAGGAGCATCGGGTCGCCTACTGGAGGGAGGACGTCGGTATAAACCTCCATCACTGGCACTGGCATCTCGTCTATCCATTCGAGGGCGGCTTCAATATCGTCAACAAGGATCGTCGCGGCGAACTCTTCTACTACATGCATCAGCAAGTTATGGCTAGGTACGTTATTTTTACTTTTTCTTGGGTAGTTTTTGGATATTTACCTTATCTACCTTATCTGCTAACAGATAAATTATTATTATTCGCTTTTTTTTACGTAGATTTTGGCCAAGCGAATTATTATTATTATTTTTTTCCTCACGGAGGACGGATAAGATTCATGGAAAAACAAAAATGTTTCTCGTTACAGATACAATTGCGAGCGTCTCTGTAATTTCCTGAGTCGTGTTAAGAGGCTGAACAATCTTCGGGATCCGATACCGGAAGCCTACTTCCCAAAGTTGAATTCCCTAGTGGCGAGCCGTACGTGGCCATCGCGCCAGACCGGCGCGACCCTCAAGGACATAAATCGTCCGGTCGATCAGTTGCAATTCGATCTTCAGGATCTCGAACGCTGGAGGGACAGAATTTACGATGCGATTCACACGGGGACGGTGATGAACGCTCAGGGAGAAAAAATTCCATTGACTGAAATGGGAGGCATCGACGTACTCGGTAACATGATGGAGGCCAGCATCCTCTCGCCGAACCAGAACGTCTATGGCGATCTGCACAATTCCGGACACGTCGCGATCTCTTACTGTCACGATCCCGATCATCGCTATCTGGTGAGGATCTTTTAGGTCTTACCTATGTATCGATCAAACTACTATTGGTTCATTGGTCCGTTGGTCCGATGGTCCGCAGGTCCGTTAGTCCGCTGGTCCGTTGATCCATTGGTCCATTCGTCCATTTATGTATTTATTTATTTATTTTTGCGACGACTTCAGGAAACCTTCGGCGTCATGGGAGACACAGCGACGGCGATGAGGGATCCGATTTTCTACAGATGGCACGCATTCGTGAACGATGTTTTTTTGGAGCACAAGAACACTCTGCCGGAGTATTCTGTTCAGCAGGTAAGATGTTTGTGTGATTGGGCCGATAGATCTATCCACATGTTTTTTTTGTTTTTTTTTTTATATCTTATATGTTATCGATCGTTTCAGTTGAGCTTCCCCGGTGTGGAAATAGCTAGCGCCCAAGTGATCTCTCCGAACTCTCCGCCCAACATGCTGAGCACTTATTGGACCCAGAGCGATCTGGATCTATCAAGAGGTCTCGATTTCACCCCCAGAGGCGTCGTTCTCGCCAGAGTGACTCATCTCAATCACACCGGATTCAAGTACAGAATCGAGGCTAACAATCGTACGAAGGGACCGCTAATGGGAACCGTGAGGATCTTCGTTGCCCCGAAACGGGACGAGCGCGGTCTGCCGTTCACCTTCCGCGCTCAGAAGGACCTTATGATCGAGATGGACAAATTCACCATTACACGTGAGCTCACTTTACACCAACCACCCAGAAAAAAAAAATTGAATTGAATAAATATTTATTTTGTCAACTAAATATTTACTCGAATTGAATGAATATTGATTTTTATTTACTAAATATTTAGTTGAATTGAATGCATATTCATTTGCCGATCACTCATCAAATAGATAATTTTTTTGGATGCACCCGACCGCTGGCATTTGTTCGATTCGAGGTGATCTTATTTTTTTAACCGCAGTGAAATCTGGTAAGAACACGATCGAGCGAGCATCCACCGCTTCCAACGTGACCATACCTTTCGAGAGCACTTTCCGGAATCTCGACGCGAATCGTCCGGTCGGTGGGGATAGCCTGGAGCAGTTCAATTTCTGCGGGTGCGGATGGCCCCAGCACATGCTTGTGCCCAAGGGCAACAAGGAGGGCTACGCCATGGATTTGTTCGTCATGATTTCCGACTACAAAGGCGACGCGGTAACCCATCGTTTCTTTTTTAATAAACTTTTTTTAATAAACTTTTTTTACTGAACTGTTTTTAATAACCTTTTTTCAATAAACTTTTTTTAATAACCTTTTTTCAATAAACTTTTTTTAATAACCTTTTTTCAATAAACTTTTTTTAATAAACTTTTTTTAATAAACTTTTTTCAATAAAATTTGTTTAATAAACTTTTAAATGAACTTTTTTGAATCTATGTCTTTTAATTAACTTTTTTTAATCGATGAAAATGTTCGCACGTTTGCAGATAAATCAGACAAGCGGGCAAACGTCTTGCAAAGACGCCGCGAGCTACTGCGGTCTTCGCGATCGAAAATATCCGGACGCTCGATCCATGGGCTATCCGTTCGATCGCAGACCACGCGCAGGCGTAGAGACTCTCCCGCAATTCCTCACCGGTAACATGGCAACGACAACGATAACTGTCCGATTCACCGACACCGTGAGACCGAGAACCGCCTGATCAATCCAACGACCGCCACGCCCGCACCTTACCACCGAGAAATGATCGATTCAACGGCAAAATGAATTATTCTACTGTATCTTAAGGAATTAATTGTGCACGTTAATTTTAATAAAGAGTATATCTAAAAGCATTTAATGAATTTAATTTTTTTTTTGTGAATTCGTCGCCGACCGTTTAAAAAAAAAAATGTTTGGCCTGATTATTTTGATCAACGATGCGATAAAAATTGGTCGAAGAGCGAGTACTTTCTTACAGTAAATAATTTATTTTCTCGATAGTGGGCGCAACCAATTATCTTATTCTAACACCAAATTATTTTTTCTGTCGCAACATTTTTTATTTATCAAATGCTGATTATTTAATTTTGTTATTTTGTTAATTTAACTATTTAATTTTTTTTATTATTATAGACTACTAACGGTTCACATTTTGTTCGAGTAACAAAATGATTTTTCTCCACGATGCTTGAGAACGAGGGAACACCTTTGCCGAGATTCATATTTCTCCGACATTCACCAGCTTCGGAAATTCAATCACCACCCTCGTTCGCTTCATTCGCGAATCGTGATCACCGCCGACTAGCCGGAGGCCACGATTTTTCGTAATATTTGCGGAAAGGAGAGTTGTTGATTTAGATTCTTCGCCGTTAACTTTTTCCATTTTTTTTTCTTTTTTCTACATCTTTTTTTCCAAAGTGCACGCACACCCTCCACGCTCGGCGTACTTTGCGAATATTTTTTTAGAGCGCCCAGCGTACGGTGAGCGGGAGCGACGGTGGCAAAAAAGAAAAATATTTCCTCCGCCCTCCTTCGGAATTTCCGTCGAGAGTGAACGTCGAATCAACACTGGTTCAATTAATTTTTAACCGAGAGCAAAAAGAAAACGGAAAAGAAAACATAATCGTTCGATCAAACAAAACGAGACTGCATTTTCATTCAGGCGATTTGTCTCCGTTCCCCGCTTTCTATTGTGCAAATAAATAAAACAAAAGCCGCCCAAACATTGGAGTGCTGCATTTTTATCGCGCTAATTGTCTCCCTTAAACGGTTCTCCTTTCCATTATGCAAAAATGACGAAACAATTCGAGCAAAGATACGAAAAAAAAAATTATATAAAAATAAAGAATAGAAAAGTCGGTATAAAGAATAGTCGGTTTTAAAAATAATCTTGCAATTTGCGTCGCTAAGTGCATTCCGCTCGACGCGCAATAAAGGTAATCTCGCTCGAGTCTGATCGAAGTGTTAAGTCGAGGAGAATGACGAGACGTAAATTCTCCGGGTTTCGTTACAAAGCACGTTCTCGTCCGCGGAGCTCAATTTTCTCTGTACTCGTTATACCTATATTTATTGTCCATTCTGATAAGTATAGCGGAGTACATGTATATTGTATATACATATATGTATGTTAAGTACATCGGCGTATTTCTATAGAGAGCGGGGAGGTCACGCGAAGCTTTTGTCTCGACCAGGAGAAGCTCCATTATCGGGCGAGGAACTTTGTCGCCCCGCTTGATATTTAGAGCAGCAGTTAAGGTAAAACTTTGTTCCACCGAAGTTATAGGATTCTCTCTACCACTCGGCGTTAGCCCGGCGAGGACGCTTCAACGGGGATTTAAAAAACTTGACTGGTCCACACCCTTCGGGACGGCGCTCGGCGCAAAATTGAATTAGACCGCGTCTCGCGGGGTACCACGTGACCTCCACCTAAAACTAAAGAGGCTCGTCCCCGGTTGCGTCGCGCTCGATAAAAATTTACTGTGCACGACGATCCGGTAAAACTGGACGAGGGCTGTTAATCTGCACGGCCGGGTTCACCGCGTTCAGCGGAACAATTAAAATAGGTAAAATGTTCTCTATATATTTTTTTCTCTTGCTATATTTTGGATTTTCGAAATCCACTTCCATATGCTATGAAAACCGAAATCTCGACGATACAGCATACGAGAGTGATTTATGATTTTCGAAATCCAATCCCGTGTGCTATATTCTCGAAATCCACATCCATATGCTATGAAAGCCGAAATCTCGAGAATATAGCATACGAGAGTGATTTCTGATTTTCTAAATCCACTCCTGTGTGCTATATAGATAGATAGATAGACTTTATTAAGTCCGGAGGTAAATCCCTTGAGGACCAGGCAATACAGGCAGTGAAAAAGCAAGCAAACAATCTGAAAATTTCTATACGCCAAAATTCTCAATATTTCCGCTTTCATAGCCTATGGAAGTGGATTTCAAAGATCATAAATCACTCCCATCTCATTAATATTGTGAAAAACCATGGTTTTGTTTCTGTGTTTACTAGCTTGGATCTCTGTCCACCTTGAAGCCATGCGTTGAAGCTTAGAGACTTCTCGTTCTGGTGGAGATAAAAGCAAGCTTAATTTACGAAATCCTTGCGAGCGCGCGAGCCAACATAACCGCTACTATGCAAATACATACATACACATATTCTTCGCCGTCGGAATGATTACCCAATGAATACTGCGGTTTTCTACGACTGCGGTCAAAAGGCGTCCAACGATGCGATGTCGCGTACTTTCGAGCTCCGAGCTCTCCGTTGACTGAGCGCCTCTCGGCTCTCGATCTTCCTCTCGTTTTCACTGCGTACGTCAGAGAGGACGAGTGCACGTACGGGTACTCTACGGGGAGCGGGCAAGGCGCACGGGGGGAAAGGAGCCAAACGGGAGCGTTCGCCGTGAGCGTCGGCACCGACGGGACTTAACGAACGTCCGCTCAAAGGCGCTCCGGAAAAATGTTAAATCATATTTAAATAAACGTGGCTTTGGCGAAAGGTGTGGAGATGAGAGTGCCCGACGGTTACTCACGCTCCTGCATCCCGCGCGGCCGCACGCGTGACAAAGGGATCGGAGCGAGCGAACGCAACCCCGCACGAACCCTTCGGCGGTCCGTCTCTGGAGTTCCCGCTTTTTGCTTTCGAAGATTTGAGACCGAGCGGGAAGAACCGAGTCAAAGGGCTTGTTTGCCACCGACGCTAGAGACAGAATGAGACGACGGGAACCAATCGTCCCTCTTAATCGAGCCTGGTTCGCTGCACTCTCGAGGAAAAGAGATTCTCGGCGAGACGCGATACCGAAAAGCGTGCGGAAATTCAGCCAGAGTGCTGAAAGCAACGTGCGATAAAGCGAGTGTGATCCGCGCATGCGCAGGGTTTTTCTCGCGCGCCGTACTTAGAAGCGCCAGTTTCGCCGAGCATTGCACACTGCATGAAAATCAATGTACCGGTGTTGCAAGCTTTTATGCATAAACTTCAGTACATTATGTTTAATGTACAAATGTTATGTAAAATTATCGTAACGTAAATCTAAAATGATAAGGAAGGAGTATTTTTAATCGAAGTTCTTTAATGATAATGAAAGTATTTAAAAATTACTTCAAAAATACTGTAATTTTTGATGTTGCAACCACGCGAGTTAATAAAAAAATCGCGATATCGCTTTTTTCGTACAAGTATCGTATACTACTTTTGGTAACAGATGCACAAAAACTTCTACTTTTTATGCCTGCAGCATGACTGAAGTGTGCCAAAACAGAAAAAGACATAAAAAGTAGCTAGACTTAAAAAAGTGTGCGAAAAGGATAGGTAGTCTATTTGCGCATGCGCAGTCTTTTTCGCGCACACCTCACTAAAAAGAGCTACTTTCGCAACACTTTACAGGCACGAAAAATTGCACTTTTTATGCACGTGTTACAAAAAAAAATGATTTACATATTATATAACATAATATAACGTAAAATTACCGTTACTATTATTGTCGCTTTGATTGTGTCATAGCTATATTCAAGATAGCATGATATTATGCGATCTTTCATCGGCCCTCTTCAATATCGAAGCTATTAGGGTAAAAGCATGACGACGATCGGACCATCAGTGCCAGACGTTAGAAATTATGCGGGATATTTTTCGGTTTCTGTGTTCGCTTGAATTATTGGCGCACGTCACACGCCGTACTATAATAATGCATGCGATGATAACATATACAGCGGTAGCCCCTCGTGTGCGTTAGCAGGTTTCACATTTGCATATTACAGTTTACCAGCGAGTTCAAAGTGCCTTTCATACGGGAAATGATCGGTATCGATTTATCGAAAATTGGCACAGAATCAACACAGAGAGAGAGGGAGAAGGATGTGCTGAAAGAGAGTTGACCGCCTAACAAAATCCCCTTTGAATCAGCGAATAACGTTGAGAGGGTCGTAAACGAAACCATGAAATACCTCTATATATCAATGAAATATGATCCAGAAACGCGGTTCGCAGGAAAAACAACAATTTTCCATCTTTTGTTTTGCTTCCTCATAGAGGAAGGTGTTTTGGTAAAAAAAATAAAAAATTAATGTTAGATTACTCAAAATAGTCTAAAACGTCAACAAATTAAATACCAAATAAATCAATGATAATATCAATAGCAATGTAATTGAGTAAGAAACACTCACACGGTCGGAAGTTCGATAGAAACTTACGGACTGAAAGTTCCGAGTTCCAAAAAAAAAAAAAAAATCATGCTCATGCGAATTCCCAAATTTCCAACATTAAATAGAGCCGTCCGTTACGGAGTCGATCACGTCGACCGAACCGTTGAAAATATAAATAATATAGAAAAACAAATACTTTCCGCCAGTTATTCCCTCTCGGACCTTCCGTTATTTGTACAATCGACGATACGTCGCTATGTTTCATTAACTGGACGCGCTCTTTCGAGTTCGCAAGCTGAGCTGGAAAAATAAAAACGGCACTTTCCGAAGTGAAAAATAATGAAAGAAATAATTAAAAATGGAAAGTGAAAAAGTAACCGGCAATCCGACCGACTAGCTTGATAAACAGGGGTGTTTGGGTGCGAGAAAGCCGAGTCGAGGGAGAGTCCTCGCTCCAGAATCGTCGATCTTTCGAAACGACCACAATTAACCGGGATCTTCGTTTCTCTTGGCAAAACTCCGAGCCAAGGAGGCTCACGCAAACCTAACGATTACACAGAACTCGGTGATTACTAATTACCCGCGGTTATTCATTCGAGTGCGAGGATTCCGGCTAAGTGGCTGGGGTTACAGTTATAGGCGCATTATAGCGCGCCAAGCGGGTACACATAAACCCCACCAACACCGTCCCAACTTCTATACAACCTTTGGCCGTGTGCGACAACATTCACCGTCGAGAACTTTGATTCTCTGTCCCACCCGCTTCGTTATGCCACGAAACACGAGAAAGCACTTCACACGCGCGCGCGCCAACCGATTTCCACCCCCCCCCCCCCCCCCCTCCGAGTCTCCAGAGTTAATTGGGGCGTCGCTGATGAGACGATATCGCCGGGCCACTACTATCGCGCATCTGCTAATAATTTTATTGACGAAAATCGCACTCGTCATTGACAAAAATATTTCGGAGTACGAGCTTTCTTGAAAAGAGATTTTTATAAATTAGTTTGTCTTTGACGGAAGTTTTAAGATTTTTTTTTTATTGGGATTTTTTACAAAGAAACTTCGGTTTTTATTTGTAGACGAATTGTGATTGTTGGAATAAAATTTCTTCAGATTTTATAGCGATAAGAGATTCTTGGTAGAGGAAAAAATTATTAAGGAATTTGTAAATTGTGAGTCTCTTTCACGATAATACACCCACAGCAATATTTACCTTTCATTGTTAGTAACGTTTTTTAATTCCCATTTCTTCCAAAAAGATGCGAATAAATTTTGCACTCGCGCGAAAAAAATTTACGCTCATGCGAATAAATTTTACACTCATTCGACCAGCGGTGTGAATATTTAAAACCGAAAAGTGTGCATTTATACGTAATTTGCGTCGCGCGAAGTCGAAGCACCGAAAGGATGCACCGGTAGGTCGTTCAACGCGGATTACAAAAGTATTAAATCGAATAAACGAAAAGCGGGATTTTTTTAGTTCTTTTCTTTTTATTTAAAAAAAAAAAAAAAAATGAATAAACCATCTCACCGAATCGCCGTTCTTTTTCGTCTTTTATTCGTGCTTCCTGGTCTACGCGGTGCACAAGGTCCTCTCGGCGTGCTCTTTCGAGTCAATGAAAGCGTTCTCGCGTGCGAACGGCTCTGTATGCATATTTATCAGTTTACATCGAGAGCTTTCGATTCCATTCCGGACGACCGGTTATACGCTCGCTCCCTTGTCTATACACGTGTGTGTGTGTTTGTGCACGCGACGAGGCCGCGGTATTCGCAGCCTATATAGTGGTTCGGGATTGAAAAAGCTCGTCAGTTCGTATACACTCATTTCGCTATGACGGAGTTTTCCACCCGGCGCATCCATTTTTAATGTCAAACAGCGCGAAGGAGGTTTACAAAAAAAAAAATTTAATATTAAACAAAAAAGAATCAGTGAATGAGACACTTATTACAAAATTTTTACCAAAGCCCCGAAAAGCTGCGAACTTTTTTCATTCCACATTTCATTTGTTCCCGAGATTAAGGCCGTCCTATTACCATAATTGAAGGAAGAATGTACTTTTTGTTTTTTTTTCATCTTATCAAAGAAACTTCAAAAATGTTTTTAAAATGAACTCCGCTTCCCGAAATTCTCGAGAGTGTTTCGCTCACGGGCCATTCAATTATCCGCGGGTAAAGGGGGGAGGGGGGGAACTGAAGCTCCTCGCTCAAGTATTCACTCGGAGCTCCCCCGAGGGTGCAACTTTTTCTCTATGTTAATAAGGGAAGAAAAAAAAGACTAAAAATAAGAATCTGGTAGACTCTCACGATGTTAAGAAACCGTGCCAATTTACTCACCGCCTCTGCAATACACGGTATACAATGTACCGAGTATATATATATGTACAATGTATATATATATACACTCAAGTGCATGTACGTGTGTGTGTGTGTGTGTGTATGTGCAGAAATTTTTTCCAACCACTTTTCTCGGGTGGTTCCGGCAAATGTTGGCTCAGTTTAACAATCTCGCCAGCCCGCGCCTCGACGTAAAGCCTTTTTTTCTGGAGAGAAGGAGCGAGACTTTTTATACGCAACGTTGACTCGAAGGGGACTCAAAGAGGGTCGCTCGGGGAACTTTCGTAGTGCTTCGTCTCGACGCCTCTATTGTTCGTACTCGGTATTGTCCGGTCGCTTGTGAATCTGTCCTACTGAGAGTTCCAGTTCGCAATGACGAAAGCTTTCAATTTACGCATCTCGGATAAGCGAGCTTCAAAGTTACATTGATGGATATGTCCTGTCGTGTTTCAATGCTGATAACAAACCCGCAACGGTAAGAAAAAAGTTACACTATAATGGTAGCAAAAGGTGGAAGAACTACTTTGTACGTTAGTTCGAATTGCCGCGCTCTATAGAAATAGTATTTTCGTTTTTACACGGAATGAGCTCCAGTTTTGTATCTCGTCTATTATTTTAAATAAAATTTGTAAAGTGTGTATATAATATAAATTGTAACTATTATATATAGTATACAATTCATTTGTATGTGTAACGTATGTATAATGTATGTGTAATACTGTGATTAAATTATAGTTTACAAATTAGGGAAAAGCAGGGCAAAAAGCAATTTTCCTATAATAAAAAAAAAAAATTAGAGGCGGCAAAAAATCCAGATATATCGACGTGGCAAAATGGAGCATGCAAAAAATATTGAAAAATTGCCCTTTTGCCCCACTGTCCCATTTTGCCCCGTTCTTCGCTACAAATATTGTGTTATATCGATGCCAGTACAATTATGTAAATGATTTTATTTTATTTCAATTCAGACTTCGATTGGAATTGAAATAATTTGCAAGAAAAATTGCCTTGTCTTTGGCGGGAACGAATGAGACGAGATTTAAAAAAAATAAACTGAGAGTCGTTTCGAAGTAGCAGCGAAAACGGTAATGCCATTTTGTGTACCGACGCGTAAAAATTAATTTGCGACTGGAACGTTGTTTCGGAAATTTCTTTGTCTAACGTCGCGTTACGACTTTGCCGAAACTGCCCCGGATCTCCATAAAGCGCGTCGCAAACGCTCGTACATGCGACATTTGCATTTATACAGCTTGCTCGCGATCCCGCTCCCTCGCGCCGGTGTTATAAATTATAGAGCGAGAGAGGCGCGTTTCCCGTATCCCCAAACATGCTCCATTAAAATCCTCGTAGACCACACGCTGCACCCCTCCGCGCTTTTCCCTCATATGTGCGACACCGTTTGCGGTTGATACACACAGTGTGCAGTGGCACTTTCACGATTTCTCCACGACAAAAACGTTTTTATTTTTTTCTCTCGCAAAATTTAACTCCGCTCCGGACGACCGTCTGATTTACGCGTCTACGCGCATGCGCAGCAGATCTCTCGCCCGGACCCCGGCGAAAGAAACTCCGCCGCAAATGACTGATCAATAGTTCTCCTTAACTAAAGATTCTCCAATGTAATTTACTTATTTATTGTATTTAATTTTATTTTATTTCATTTAGTTTGTTTTTGTCAACCAAAATCTTAATGATTTAAATAAAATATTTTAATGAACTGCCCAAAAATGATTTTTCTTTTTAATATTCCGTCCGCAAAGGAAGAAGAAAAATGTGATTTTAAGTACATTTCGGCGAACGGGCGAGTATCTTTAAATAAACAATAAGAACAAAATTGCACAAAAAGGATTTTTGTCTAAATATCGTTATTGCAAATTCCGTCCGAAAGGGATGTAAAAAAAATGTGTTTTTGAGTGCATTTCAGCGGATGGGCGAGTCGTTCGAGTCCCACGAATAAATCTTAGCGTTGATTTGTTATTACGGGGAATAGAGTTGTGGGTAAAGTGGAGGACGTGCCGATAGTTGAACGATTCAATCGGAGCCGCGGTTACCCCGACGTCGACGCGTGTGCATTTCGAATCGATCGCAAATATTGACTCTGGTGCGGAATTGAAAATTCACCGGGCCCGCTAGCCGGTCTCCAGCGAACCGGCGAACCGGCCTCCGTCTCCGTCCTTTAATCGTAGTGTCCCGCGCTCGCTGCGCAGCCTACCGCGTTACGGAGTAATTAATTGCGTGTGTAAAATCATTCCATCCTCCCGTGTGTAAACCTCTACACGCACTGTTCTTCGGAAGCGCCCGTAGCTGCCCGTCTACTTGGCGTAGACGAGAGTAATTAATTTAAAATTCTCGGGAAAATAATGAAAACGCTCGGACACATTTATTTTCATTACCGACCGAGGTATTTCACATCGCCTTACGGCATGATCAAGGCGAGGTGAATACACCCCTTTCTTCCCGATTCCCCTTTCTTTCTACCTCCCTTCCTTACTTCCTTCCGTGAGACTTCTCTTCTACGTCATGTCTTTTGACCCAACCTAGGCTCGGTCGGTAACGAAAACTGTAATTAAGTTTTTTCACTTCCGGTTAGAAGAAAATTCTCACACAAAGCGGACATCGATGCGAGTCCGTGTGAGAATTTGCTTTTGAAGGTAAAAGGTCGGTAAGGTCAAGTGAAATTAATTACAGTTTTCATTACCGACCGCGGTATTTCACATCGCCTTGAGCGGCGTTGAGATAGAGGAAAGGTCCCTCGTACGGGATTAAGGTCTGCGCCGTCGGGTCGGCCGCTGGCCTCGGGCATTCGCTAAACGTTATGTAACGGGGGCATGCACGGTAATGCGGTGTACACACACAGAGGCGAAGCGGAGGAGGATCGAGTCGAGACGACGAGAAGCAACAGCAACCCCTCGTTTCCTCGGACCAACCTGGTTTCCACGTATAAATCATCGGATCCGCGATAGCGGCCGAGAGACGCCGGAGTGCGCGAGAACCGGGAAGCACCGGAACGACACCTGGGGCCTCCATCAATTATGATTCTCTGACAATTTCTCGCTCTAACCTTCCACCCACCCGAAGCTCATCCCGTCCCGCCGAAGAGGCCACGAATAATCGCCGCGAATCCACCGAACTTCGAATCGCGCCTAAGAGAGCGGAGAGAGGGGCAAAATGGACCCGAGTTCTACACTCGATACGAGACTTTTTTTTATCGTCCCGCGAAACATTCACGTGAATCCGAGTCGACCGGTCGTTTTGCATAAAAGTCAATCACGACGTTGACGTTGAAAAAGTTGGAAATTGACATTTTCATGTCGCTATCGTTGGAATTTTAAAAAAAGTTGTCGCTGAATTTACCACGTTATCGGGTAAGCATTTTTCAGCAAGTTTCCCGAAGGGCCGAAAAGTTCGGGGGAGAAATTATCGTTTATGTCCGATCGGGAAAATAAAAAGTACACGGCACGTGCTACACGCGCAGAATTACGAGCTCCGAAGACGGATGCTCGTTGGCCAAACCGCTCGGCTTCGCAGTGCATTAGAGTTCCATCGATACATTATCGACACCGGTCCGAAGTTCGCTCGTGCCTCCGCCGTCTGACCACTGCCCGACCGTCACTACTCGCACTCGCCCTTTCCATCCTGCGAACTCAACCTCCACCTACGTCCGAGACCTTTCGACGTTGTTGTTGTTTTTTTTTTTTTTTTTTTTACATTTTTCATCCTTTACCTTTTATTTCATGTCTCACATGAGTAACGATCTCTGGCCGCTGCCACGTTCCGATTTTATGATCCGTGGAATAAGGCAGTTCGCATTCGCAGAGAGCGGCTCGCTCGTCGTCTCTGTTTTATGTTTGTAATTAATGTTGCCCCTCGGCAACCCGACTCCACCTCACGTTGCCTCACGTTACCTTAGGACCATTACCATATTCCTTGTGCGTACCTCGTAACGCGAACCGCTCACACACACACGAATTTTATTCCACTATTTATCCGCTAATACTTCACTGTGCTGATTATATCAAACTAGAGTCCATTCTGATTATTATGTTTTCTATTTTTTTTTTTTTTTATATGCTCAGGAAATGTTTGGACCTGTTTTCTGTATACACAGGCAATCTCTCGGTAGATGAAAAATAAAACATACAAATACGAATTAATATAATTCATACGACTATGAAAAAATGGAATTGGAAAAAACATTGAAATTGTTAGTAAAAAAAGATTTGTGCAATTAAAAAAACATTTCTTGTTCGCGTTTCTTTCCGCAAAACGATATTATTGATTGACTCAGTAGACGACAAATAAAACATATAAATATATAATTATGAATTAATATAATTCGCATACATATTTTTTGAAATTTAATTTTTGAGGATAAAAAGAGTGAAATAATATTTGCACATGTAAAAAGCCTTTCTATTTCGCGTTTCTGTCGCAAAGCGTATTATTAATTGACCAATAAAAAAAATTGTAAAAATTAATAAGAAAAAGACTGTGGGCTTTTGTGGACGTGAACTTCTTTTTTACCTCCTAGAACCTCGCCAGTGAATGAAAAATCATTGACGTTAATCGACGAAAAAAAAAATATTATAAAATCTTTAGAATTTCAATATTTCTCTTTTTTTTTTCTCATTCATGCAAATTGATCGTTCCAACAACGTCCTCGTTATCAATTAAGATGGATAACTCTCAATCGCCCGAGTCCGTCGAACGGCCTTTCTCTCCATCGCGTGCCGGAAGAGCCTTTTGTCGGACGCGGACGAATTCTGCGCGGCTAATCGAATATTTAATCGGGCTTTTCTTTGGATTAAACGACGCCTCGACCAAAGAGCCTCGGACCGGAGAAACCGCACGATTGGCCTCCTCGTGCCGCTCCGAATATTCCGCCCAAGGAGAATCCACCGAGTATCCCGCTTTAAATCCGATTACACGAGAACCAACACAATTACGATTCCACGGAAAGCTGGTCGTATGCTAAATGACCGGTTAATTTTTCAACGGTCCCTCCGGTAATCCCCGCGATTTTATTCTGGAGCAAAGTAGCGGTGATATTCTTAGCTTCCCTTCCGTTTCACATTGTCCCCAAACTACCTACACGAATTTTCCAAGTTTCATTATCAAGTTTATATCCGAAAATTTATTTTTATTTTTTGCCGCGTTCAACCCAAAGTTATGTTTTCTCCTTTATTACCGTTCAGAAAACACCTTGTTTTGTCGAGCTATTTGTTTCTTGCGCCATCCAAGGGGGGGACTTTTTGTCCTGAGGTATTCTTCCTTAATATTTTTATTTTTTAAAAAAGATTCTACGGACTTTCTTTTGAATTTTTCAACGGTTCCTCTAGAAATGCTCACAATTTTGTTCTGAACCAAAGTAGTGGTGAAATTCTTTCCTCTGGTTCCGTTCCGTTTAAAATTATCTCCAAACTGTTTACACGAATCCCTCCAATTTTCACTATCGCGTTTATATCCGAAAGTCTTCCTTTTTCTTTTTTTGCCACGATCGACCCTAAGTCGTATTTTTTTTTTTTATTACCGTCCAGAAACCCCGTTATTTGGCCGAGCTGTTTGTTTCTTGTGCCAGCTTTTTTTCTCCGCTCTTTGTCCCGAGCTATTCTTCGATATATATTTTTTTTACCTTCGATTTTTTTTCCTGCTTTTGAGAGGCAGACAAGAAAGCGGATGGAGAGGCTCGCCGAGCTTAGTGTCCGGGATCTCGGCAGGTAGCGGGATAATCAGTGCCGTCGTATCGATCTCGGAGGTAAGCCCCGTGCCCTATCACGACCGGCAGTCGGCTCTCCGGTCTCGTACTCTCCTCTTCTCCACTCTCGATCCTCCACTATCCTTTTGAGGTTCGGACGAATACCGATATAACGAGGGGGACGGATGGAGAAGTGCTGCGAAGCCAACAGACGGCAACGACGTCCACACACACACACATATATGCATATATATATATATATATATATATATATATATGGGGCATTCCATACCGATTCGACCTACGTCGAACCCTCGACCTCTTCAATTCGGGTGATAATTTTTTATAATATTGTTCTAACTCTGGAAATCACTCCAAATTTTTCTTTAATTTGCATTAATTACAATTTTTCAAAGTAAACATATTGTTAGCCGAAATTAAAAATTCTGAAAAAATTCTCGAAAATCCTGTATCAGATATGAACATTTTCAAGCCTAGAGCGAAAGTGGTATCGCTTTATATTTTAGACACAATTGATAGAGTTTCGACTTCAGTTACTACGTACATTTTTTTTCGAGAAAACAAAATAGAAGCTAATGCGATACCACTTTCGCTCTAGGCTTGAAAATGTTCATATCTGATACAGGCTTTTAGAGAATTTTTTCAGAATTTTTAATTGCGGCTAACAAAATGTTCACTTTGAAAAATTGTAATTAATGCAAATTAAAGAAAAATTTGGAATGATTTTTAGAGTTAGATCAATGTTATAAAAAATTACCACCCGGATTGAAAAGGTCGAGGGTCCGACGTAGGTCGAATCGGTATGGAATGCCCCATATATATATATATGTGTATGTGTGTGTATATATATATATACATTTAGTGGGAACTGGCCAACCGAACGGGAAACTGCGCTCTGATGATCTCGAAGCAGCGAGACTCCTCAGGGATGGAAGGCCTGGAAACCCTGTGTCGTTGACGCCATTTCCCGAAATTGCTGCACTGTTCGAATCCAGCGACCGTATATATATCCAGCAGTATGCTCTCGTGATGGGTCCGAGAATTGAGGTGAGAACGTACATACTGTTGCACTATGGTCGATGTCCAGTGAAACTGGGGAATCGGAACACACAATGGCACGGCTCGCGGCTCAATGGCTCCGATGTCAAAGGCTCATCGTGGCTATTGTTTCGTGTCCGCAATTTTATTTTTATTGTACTTAATTCTTGGTTTATGACGGAAGCCTGCCGACCGCAGGCTTCCGTTGTTACTTCGACTCGGCAATTATGTTTTTTTGGTTTTATTTTATTTGTTAATGAATAAAATTCATTCGATTTATTATACGATGGAGAGACATTGAAATCATGGGGAACAATGAGCGAGGAGTAAATACAGCGACGGGCTTTGTAATGAGGGTCGATGCGCAGTCAAACACGAGAATCGGAACACAATGCACGGCACGCGGCCTAACGGGCATGATGTAAAAGGCTCAGCCTGGCTCCCGCTATTGTTTTGTGTCTGCAATTTTTTTTTTTCTTTCTTTTAATAGCGATTTCCGTTCGTATCGATTTCCGTGTAATGATATTCATTTTATTTATTTGACGAAGAATAAATATTAAGTTTACAGAGAACAATGAGTGACGAGTAAGTACGGCGATGAACTTTTTAATGACGTCAGAAAGCAGAGTTCATCATTTTGTGATTTATCGATCTCGATCGGCCGTCCATTTTCGGATTGCGATAAAATGTAGGATAAATCTATATACATTCGCAGAGTTCACGCGGGCCCTTCAATCTCAGGGAGCCTAGAGAGCTATTACCGAATCGTCAATTTCAATATCTCGATCACTCCCCTAATTTTACCGAGGCGAAGTTTCTCTCCTCCTCCCCCCCCCCCCCCCCCAACCCCACTCGGTCGGATAGATGGGAAACGCGTATAGAGCCATCGAAACAACTTTGGTAATGGCCGGCAATGGGCGGCCATTACCAAAGATCGCGGAACTCTCGACTGACGGCGAAAGCATTACGCGCGTGTCTTAATTGCCCAAAAGTTTGCCCGAAAGCTATTTCACCGAAACGTTGACCATAATTGTCCATCACAATTATTGTTATTATTGCTAGTGGTTATGTCGGCTGGCGCGCGCAGTGTCTGTGTCAGTGTTTATGAGTATACGTGAGTATACGTGCGTATACTTGAGCATACGTGCGTATACGTGAGTATACGTGCGTATACGTGAGTATACGTGAATGTCCAATCGACATGAAATTCGCTGTCGCTGTAAATAAGAAAATCTTGATGTTTCAAGCGATTAACGACTCGTGCGAACGCAAGATAGTTACCGAAAGTAGAATATAATTTATTTCCACTTTACGGCTTTTGCCTCTTACATCCCCGACATATCTTCTTCTTACATACTAAAAACTTACTCCTAAACATAAAATGTGGTTTTATTCCGAACAAGCGAGACAAGAAAGAACACTGCCTTATTTTTACACCTTTGGCTTTATCTTAATGATACTCATTACCGCTACTCGTGCCTTATACTGCTAACAATACTAACGATACTGCTAACTACGATTGCAATGCTGCAATCGAGGCTAACAATACTGCTGCATGTGGTAGCGTTAGTTACGGAAAGTATATTGGGCTTGTTGACACGGTTGGGACGAACGGGTTGGGAAGTCGAGGCGAACGGGTGGGAAAACAAATTATGATTCAAGCGTTTCCGCCTAATTGACGGAGGAACGGACGGCCTCGGGAGGGAAGGGTTTTCATATACGCATGCGGCACAATAACAATACCTCCTTTAATTCAGCGCGCAAAGTGGCGCTGATAAAGCGGAGATAGCCGCGGTGTATCGGTACGGTTAGCACGCTCGAGTCTCTCCTCGGCCTCTCTACCGGCTACGTATACTTCCGATTACCCGTGAAACGTTACAAACGCGTTCGTGTATCCCAACGATAAATCTCCGCCTGGTAAATGGATCCAGTCGGGATATAGTGGGGGGCATATAAAAAAAATACAAAATGAAACAGAAACACACCGCGGGAGAGTGGAAAATATACGGTGCAGTGTACTTGTGTATCCGCAGCATTGCGCCCAAGTCCAGGTGGGTCGGCAGTGATTTGCAGTATCGCTACGCAAGAGAGAGTTACGGAATGAAAAATCGACCGGTACATGTAGAGGAGGACGGGGCAAAACGGATCACGCTTCTACGCGTTTTCCGACGTACAGAAACAAAGTCTCATCGCCAATGTAGGACGGGGGTCCGTTTTGCCCCATCCCTCCCCCCCCCCCTTACGTATACTCGACCCTCGGCTACTCGCAACGAGATATAAATTAATTGCGTCGCGTGTCGGTACATTCCTTGCACTCCCCACCATTTCGTCGGACGTCATTTATACATCGTTGCAATACTTTTTTTTATTATAATAATTGCTAGTATTATTATGATTTTATACAAAAAATAATTAAACAAAAATTATTATTCTTATTATTATTATTATTATTATTATTGTTATTATTATGATTATTATTATTATTATTATTATTATTATTATTATTATTATTATTATTATTATTATTATTATTATTATTATTATTATTATTATTATTATTATTATTATTATTATTATTATTATTTTTTGTTGTTGTTGTTGTTATTATCATTAAAAATTATTCCTATATTAAGTAAACAAATTAGTTACGGTATTTTTGTTTTCTCCGTTCGATCTAAGAAGGCCCGAATAGCCGGGCACGGCTATTTTTACTTAAAGCCAATGGAGGTGGTAAAAAATCGATACCTCGAAAAAAAATGTTTGACCATTTTGAAAGTGGAAAAATGAGAAGCCTTACAATTTTTCGACAAAAATGGTATTTTTTCAAAAAAAATTTTTAGAATTTTTTCTTTACTGAAATCGGTTGGTAAATATGCCACTTGAAAAGAATGGCGAAGGTTTTAATTCGAAAACTAAGTTTTTATCTGTGACATAAACTAGGGTAAAAGTTATTGCATTTACGTGTTGATCGAGGCGGGCCATATTAACCCCCTCGACCCTGTGAACTAAAAATAAACCCTAGACTACAAATAATTTGCAATCGATAGCTCGGTGAGGTCGAATTTCGTTGATTGCGATTGAATCCACGACTTTCAACCTCCTCCGGGAAGCTGTTGTTATTTTTCGTCGAGTAGAGAAACGAGAAAAGAAAGGATATGACGGGTGACTTTAACTCGATCTAGTTGGGGCGTCAACGACAAAGAGTCGGACGAGGAGGAAGCCCCGTGGATGGAAGTCCCGTGAGAATCCACGATTTCTCGGTAGAGCCGGGAGACAAACTTTCTTAACCTTGTTTTCGAGTTTGACGTCGGGGGGGTGCAAAGCCTCGACGTCTTCTTCGCGAGCTAAATTGCCACCGGATTCGCTACGTTTCTCTATGCGAGCCACCGATGCTGCCGGATACCAGACAAACACGGAAGAGAGGATAAAGTTACGTTTCGTACAGTGTGCAACCTGCTACGAGGACGAGGAACCCTCCGAGAAGTTCCGAAACCTTTGGGGGACTTTTACCGACAGACTCCGCACTCGGCCCGAGGCCGGAAGCTACCAGCGGACTCTCGGGAGGTCCACGTGGGAATTATTTTCTCCGACCGATCTCCGAGGGCGCACTTTAAAATAAAAAAAAATGCCTACACCGAGGAAAAGAACTGCTCGAATCAACCGAATCGGAAAGAGGATAATTTTGTCTCGGTCGGTAAAGAAGCTCTCGATTAAACTGCAACTGGTCGTTCGATCGATCGACAACGTCTTTTCAGCGAAATGAACGTGCACATCGTCTCTGCCCCGATAGCTAACACGGAAAATAAATGAAATTGAATTAAATACGTCGAAATAATACACTGCATCATCGTCGTGGGGTTAAACGATCCATTAATGATAACGATAATAAAAAAAGGAAAAAAAGAAAGTTTCTGAAAATATTTTTTAATTTCTTTCGACGGAGAAAGAATTAACTAATAAAATCTCTAATTGCGAATTTGACCGATGGGACTTTTCCAATTAAACAATCTGGCAAGTACAGAAATGTGTGCCAATTTTTATTGTTCAGTGGATAGTTCGTAATGCTGTGGATCATCGGTGCATCAAATTTGTTTACATTCCCGTAATAAGATTCCCAATGACTCATAGAATTCATAATTGGACTCATAAAGCATCAATTTTCCCCGATACTTTCACCGATAACCGATAAAACGATCTGCGAAATTAATATCGCCGAATAAATTCGCCGAAGACCCGCGAGTACATGCGATGCGTCTCTTTTAATTGATAAGCTGGCAAGTACGAAAAAGTGTTCCGGGCCATTTCATCCAACTTTCTCAATTTCTCTCATAAAATTACAAAATCCTGAGACAGGTTTGTCTCAGACTAGATTGACTTTTATGTTCAAGCTCACAACCATCGCCCTCAGTTATCCAATTGGGAGGATGGTGAACCTTCAATTTTTTTTCACAGCCTCGTCACACTTTGGATCATCGCTGCATCGAATGTTTTACATTCCAGCAATAAGAATCCCAATGACTCGTGGGATTCGGAATTGGATTCATAAAGCATCGGCCTTCGTCGATACTCTTCCGTCTCAGCGATATTATTCGCCGATAACCGATATATCGATTTGCGAAATTAATATTGGCGAAGGCCACCGCTGGCATCGACGGAAATGCATGGATGTGCGTGCACACACAGTGTGTGTAGCCCGTGTACGTACGAGTTTACGGTATTGGCTGTATAGATACTCGAGCACCGAAAGGAAATGGAATTGCAGTATTCGTGTATGGGTGGCCCGCCGCTGCTGTTCGAATCTCGATCGACCCTGTTTGACATTCACGTTTTACGAGTAGCTCTCACCCCACCGACATGCCCGTATTTCCCAGGGAGTTTCGATCAAAGTTTGTCAACAGTTTGTGTACAGCGTTGCTCGAGTCCTGCTCCATGTTCGGAGCGTTCTTGCCGAAGTATCCTCGTCAGCCTCACGACCGGTTCAGCCTTCTATCGACAGCCGAAGGACGTCGGGATCAAGATTTGTACGTTCTTACATTGTTTCCAGGATTTCGAACCGGAAACGCAAAGAAAATAATGGAGGAGGTCGGGAATCGAGATTGATCTGCTTTTATTTTGTTTGTTTTTTTTTTTTGTTATAGGTAATAAAATATATACGAAAAATAAGAACAATAAATATATCGATTGATATTTATTGCATAAGGGCGTTGGACCGTCGATATAGATAGATTGATCGATAAGTCTTTATTTGCATGTGCGCTGTTTCGGGTCTTTACGGTTCTACCGCCCTCGGCTATCCAATTGTCTTAATTACTCATGTTACAATTGAAAATGTGACTAAGGTTTTCTTCTTCTTATTGCATAAACTACTCGTAAAGTCCCGGCTTTCACCCACATTTCCGCATCTTATTCTCGCCCAGGTAGCTTTGTTTTCTGCTCGCACACTTTTATCCCCCAAGTATGCTTCAGCCGCATACGGAGGTTCCGATATTTAAATTTTTTACAATAATTAGATTTAGAATTTTTGTTGCAAACCCTGGCTCGTTTTAATTTAGATTAATTTCTTGTATATTCCCATCAGCGATAACATTCCAAATTCTCGCCTCTCCCACCATTTCCATTGCGGTTTTTAACTCTTTCCCCACTTCGATACCATCGATATAATATTATGTAAATTATATGACATTATTATATTATTATATAATTTATATAATATTATATTAACAACGATAAATTATATAAAAAACAAAATATAAAAATGTTTGTCGATTGCCAATGTCCAGCATGACTTTTGGGCAAAACTTCAATTGCAGGTCTGATCCTGAATTTACCGCTTTTACTTCACTACCGGCTTGATATTCGACACGAGAAACGGTGCCGGTAGGAAAAGAAAAAAAAATCATAGGAAAGACGATAAAAATATTTTCTCCCTCGAACTGCGCCTACGCACCGAACGATTTCCGTCGGTACATCGAAAGTAGGGAGATTACCTCGCGGATCCGTTTAGCAGAAAACAATTCTGACAAGTAACGAGACAGAAGCGTTGGAGGAGCTTCCGGAAGGTAGTTTCGTCGGCAAAATTAAATTACTTCACTCTCCGCGTCGCTTCTTCGCTTCTTCGCTTCCCACGGCTTGCACAATGCTCCACCTTCTTTCGGCCCTCGGCCCGAGTTATTACAAACTTTCATTACATCTCTCCCGGTCGTTTCCTGCCTAATAATCGTTAAAGTCTGCGACTGTTGATTTGCGGGCGAATTCGCAGCCGTGGATCGATCGCGAGATAAAAAGTATCGTGAGTGGAAAAAACAAAGTTAGATTAAACAATGTCGTTGAAGAAAAAAAAACCTCGTTACCCGACACCGAGAGAGCCTTCTTTCGTGTAACTACGAACTTGCGTATGTTCAAAGTGGTTTTTATCGAAGAGAAGCGATTTATCAATGAGATTGGAGCGAAGAAAACTAATAAATACGGGGAGAAACATTAAAACTGAGAAAACCTTAATAAACCCGAGATAATTGTCGACCTCCCTAGTTTTTGTGTCCGTAGTTTCTCCTGCCTCGCTGCTGGCATCCGCACAGTCGTTCCGAGGCGAAGATAATAAAACCTCCTTACCCTCGTGCTCATTTTTTTTATTTTATTTTTTAACGCCGTATCGCAAAATCTCCGGTTCTCGCACCATTCACCCTTTCGCAACGCGCAATTTCTTACACGCCATGTAAGCACCGACCCTTCCCCTCGTCGCTACTCGCTGTTAAAAAAGGGTTGAAGATTAAATTAATATAGAACTCGGCACATGGACATGGAAAATGCAAGCGCAGATAAAACGTGACGGACTTTTGTAGATCGCGTTGTACAATTAACTGGGGACAGGAAAGATCAGGACAAAATGGGACAACTAACAATACGTCGAAACACGTCACTTCCGGTTTGAAAATCTCATTTGTCGACGGGAAGTAACGTATTTCCGGTATGACGTCACCTCCGGTCGAAAAATGAGATTTTCAAACCGGAAGTGTCGTATTTCCGGTATGACGTCACTTCAAGTCGAAAAATGAGCTTTCCAATCCGGAAGTGACGTATTTTTGGTATGACGGCATTTCAGGTCGAAAAGTGAGATTTTCAATCCGGAAGTTACGTATTTCTGGTATGATGTCACTTCCGGTCAAAAAATAAAATGTTCAAACCGGAAGTGGCGTATTTCTGTTAAATCTCGAAAGATCGAAACTTCCGGTTTCTAAATTCCATAGTCCATAGCTCGGATGGAAAGCGCCCGGAGCCACAACAACCTGCTAGTGAATCTATAGGCAGGTCTATCTATGGGGGATTCGATACGATCGAGAGCGAGCAACTTGATGAATATTTCATATTTACATTTGTCACCTGAAACACAATTTTTCGTTGTGCATTTCGTTCGGGAACACTCACCTCGCTGTGGAGGCTTGGAGAGCACACCCGTCGGTGACGAATGATCGTATTCTCCTATGCGCGGTACACGCCGAGCGAGGGTGCCGTTCGCGAAAGCACTCGGAAAGTGTCGAGTTTTGTTTATCGACGCGAAGAAAAATTATTGCAACGACCGCGCATAAACTATAGATTACAGTTGCGCGATAAGTTATAGGACATTCGAATTTACATGACCAATTTTATTATTTATTTTTATTGCACGCAGACATATTTTTGTAAATAAATTTTGGGTCGTTCCAAAAAACAAAAAAAAATAACGAAATTATCAACTTAAATCATAATACATCAGTACGAACTATAGGATTAAAGTTACACGATAAGTTACCGGATGTTCGAATTTTCTAAATTTATTTTTATTACTCACAAATTTTTTTAATAAATTTTTGTTCGTTCTATATATTGTTGAATGAAAAATTATCAAGTGAAATTCATGGTACATCCGGATGTACACGGATATCCGGAAAATTCATTGGCGCACCGTAGTTAAGGCGAGTTTTATGAGACAACTAAATCCTTGACCGGGGATCCGAGATAATCGTTTGCGTTAAGGTGGAGGGTTCGAATCGACCGTTTCACCCATTTTTCTGGTCACTTTTAAAGTAATGTCTCCCCTTATCTCGGAGCCCTACGTGTGGCTGTTGATCCTCGCCCGTGGCCGCAACGCCCGCACATATATCGTCGATTCCCCGCAACCGCCTTTATCATCCAACGGAATTTATATATACGAGACCCTCGCGAAAACACACACACACACACACACGGAGCACAGTACATTCTAGCGATAATTCACCCTCGGCGCACCTATAGTATCTCCCTATTTTCTCGACTACACCGGTAACACCGTATCGTTGTCCATATAAATTTACTTTTCTCCCTAAATAACCCTGGCCTGTAAACCGGAGACGAGAATATGTTTCGACATTCGACCGCTCTCGGTTGAATATCAGCCCGAAAATCCGAGAAGTTTTAGCTCGCCTCACAATTGAATTAAAGAAAAGATTTAAAAAATATGAATATATAGATTTATTGTACGTTAAAAAAAATAGTATCTCCTTATTTTCTCGGCTGCCCGGTAACAACGTATCGTCATCCATATAAATTCACTTCCCTCTCCAAATAACTCTGGCCTGTAAACTGGAGACTATGGATAATGTTTCGAAACACGAGCGCTCTCACTTGAATATCAACCCGAAAATCCGAGAACTTTGTAGTTCGGATCGGGATTGAATTAAAGAGAAGATTGAAAAAATAAAATAAAAGAGAAGAAATTAGTAGGGTGAAGGACGGATAGTTTCGAATTTCGATCTGGAGCGCGACAGCTCGTAATTTGCAGGCTGTGAGAGAACGCCCCCCTCTGCTCACCTCACGAACAAACGGCTGGTCCCTCGAACTCTCGAATTAATTTTACACGTCCAAGCGAATCTCTCTCCCGTCCCTCGCGAACCCTCGTTTTACTTTACTCTCGTTTTTTTTTTACTCTTCGTTCCCTTTTTTATTTATTTTTTCTAATTGCTGCCATTTGCATGCGAGAGCGATATATTCCGAGTGACGTATCGTGTGTAACTCCGCGAGAAATACTGTGAAGGCCTGTCAGGTTTTTTTCATCGATCTCCTAACGTTTTTTTTTTACCCATTCGAGGCAGCGGCAGCAATTGAGGACCAATCATACGAAATCATCAGAACAATTTAATAATACAATTATTATTACATTAACAAATTATCATGTTCCTAATGTAAAAACAATTATTAATATGAAACAACAACAATTGATAACCTCGTAGTTGACGCGATTTGAAACGAAGGAAAAAAGACATTACGATAATGTAAAACGTTCGAAAATTAGTTTCCCCTTCAAGTCGATAATCTATCGAGAGAGTGAGAGTGAAACTGACAAAAAAAATAATAATAAAAGAACGAATGGCTCGTCATCTGTTTGAACAAAAATGAAGAGAATAAAATTTAATCTAAAACGTTCGAAGATTAGATTCGCCTTTAAGTCAATACGCTATCCACAGAGCTAACGTGAATCCGAATGAAAAAAGAGGAAGAAACAGCTCGTCTATCTTCGTACAAAGTTAAGTTTTTTTCCCATCACGAAACAATCGTGAATTCGCGTTGATCGAGCGACTGGGCACTTCGACTCCCAAGCTCTTCCGGTCACTGCTCAACCAAACAAAATAATAATAAAAACACCAAATACCTCTTTCCGTCTTCGTACAATAAAAAAAAATCTAAAACGTTCGAAAATTAGTTTCGCCCTCAAGTCAAGTAATAATAAAAGAACAAATCGCTTGTTCATCTGTGTACGAAAAAAATGTAATCCAAAACGTTCGAAAATTAGATTCGCCTTCGAGTCAACATTCTATCCACAGAGAGAACGCGAATCCGAATAAAAAAGAACAAACAGCTCTTCTATCTCCGTGCAAGTAATTGTAAGTTTTTTTCCATCTCTAAACAATCGTGAATTCGGGTTTGTCGAACGGGTGGGCACTTCGAGTCCCGATGCCTTCCGGTCGTTGGCCCAGAGTTGTGTGTGCACGGAGCGCCGCGCTATACGTACAGCTGGTCGGCAGCGAGTCAGGCTAGAACACGAGCGGACAAAGAGATCGGGCGGGATCGCGGGAGAGTCGACGGGAGTTCGCGTCGCAGCACGAAAGGAACGAGAGTCCGTTTTAACGAGAACCTCTGTGGAAGCGCGCTGTTTACGAGACTGTATCCGGAAGTCAGAGAACGAAACCACGGCGCCAGACAAACCGGCCTTGTATTTACCCCCTTGCTCGAACTGAGCATGGCATCCGCCCCGATGAATGTCACTGTGCAGTTTCGCCGTCGAGCTTCCGCAGAGCCGTTACGCTGAAACACGGTGGTGGGGTCGGCCGGCACTAAAATAAAGTGCTGAAGGAGAACAGAGGTGGGACAAAAGAGGAACGGGATGGAAGCGGGCGGGATAGAAAATCGTCACGGTTTACGAGCCGCGTCGTTTAATATTGAAGAAAACACTAAGGACGATGATTCGTGGCGCTGCGACCGCAAACGCTTAACGTCGAAGCTTCCAACTAATCTTCACGGAGCGAGGGAACGTTGCAAAAAATAAATTAAAAATTGCCCTGCGATGCGCATCGTTGCGGGAAGAAATTAAGGCTATGTGTTCTTTGAACTGTTTTTATATTCACTTCCAGAGACAGTGTCAGTGGAATTTAAATGAATGTAATTAAAAAAAACAGTATCGTGCACTAAAGGACAAACTTGTGATAATCGTGCGCGGGCGTTTGTACCCACTATGGTAATTTCTCCGGCTGTGTAATTGTACCGGGGAAGAAGGCGGAGGGATTTAATCGATTTGCAAATTAGGGCAAATTAAATTCCAACTAATCGCCCGAGAGATCATAAACAAAAGATAAATAATGAAAATTTTTCCTACGATGGGCATCTTTACGCGAACAAACTATCCCGATGTGTCTCTTTAAAACTATTTCATATTCACATTAAAAAAAGTGACGACCTAATAAAAAATTATAAGAGTAAAAAATAAATCGTGTTCGCACATTTCTACCCGACTACGACAAATTCTCCGACTGTGTAATTGTACCAGGAAACAGAAGGGGGGGGAGTGTAATTGATTTACCGAGAGAACACAAAAAAGACATTTGTATTCATTTAACTAAAAACGGGCCAAGCTAAATTACAAGCCCTATTACAATTACAGTAATAATAAAAAAAAATTCCTACAATGCCCGTCGCTACAGGAACAAATTATCCCAATGTCTCTTCAAACTATTTCATATTCACTTTAGAAAAAAAATGCCGGCGTAAAAACATTTAAAAAAAAAATGAAATAAAAAAAGTATCGTCCACTAAACGACAAATTTGTGATAATCGTTCTCGCACATTTCTACCCGGCTACGACAGTTTCTCCGACTGTGTAATTGTCCCAGGAAGCAGGAAGGGCGAGGCCCGGGGGGGTGTAATTGATTTGCAAATTAGTATAATAAAGTCAACGTCACATGGTCCGGGGATAGTCGGCGTTGTTTCGGATTGTTAATTGGTACGTACGTCGTACAATATCATACCGGTGGACGTCCAGGGGGGGGGGGGGGGGGGGGGGGGGGGGGGGGGGGGATCGGTACCGGCGGCAGCTGGAGGCGTTTGATCGATGACGCGGAAATAATTGAAAGGGAAACCGGAATGTAAATAGGTGGAACGGAAACGTTGAAAATCGGAGGGCACCGGAGCGAAGCGTAGGATCACCGCGATCGAGGACCAACACGAAAACCAGCTGATTGTTTGACATTGGGCCGTGACAGGATTATTCGTCCCTGTAGGTTCTTCCGCGGAATCGAAGCACTGTGTGTATCCTGTGCGCCCCCCCTCCTCCCCCCCCCCCCCCTCCCTTCCGCGGCGATTCAGGCGACGCCGCGCGGCTCGTTATTGAGACAGGTACATGAATAATGCACGTACCGTGTGCGTCAACCGCGACGCTACAGGCGCCCGCAGCGCCCCCCCGGCACACATACGAAGCACGCTAGAACGAGCCTACGCGACCCGATAGTTGCAACGTCGTCGTCAACGTTCTAATAATTCATGACGTCGCGGACATACTCGAGAGGCAACTCGTCACAGGGGAGTTTCAGGCTGTCCCCCCCCCCCCCCCCCCCCCCCCCACTCGCCGCAGACTCCTACGCGGAGGCACAAGTTGCAACGATCGCGCGTCAACGTCGCGAACGGAATAGCAATGACACGTGTAATTCGCCGTCGAATATCATGGCGAAATAATATCATGCCCGGGTCACGTTACCCGGCACGCGTGGATATTGTACAGTCGGGCAGTGTTTCGAGACAATCTGGTTTTGGTTTTTTTTTTGTTTTTAGATACACCTAGGCACATCCGAGATCGCAGTGGAACTTCCTGCACTGAAAAGTAATCGATGACTCGAGTTAAATTCTTTCGCGGGCTGCCAAAGAAAAAAATTGTTATTTCAGCTGTACTTTTAATTCTTATGATTGGATGCGGGATCGAAACGATGATATGTCACCTTGAGAGTCTTGCCGTCGTTGTTTAAATGTCTTATGGAATTGTCGGGATTGAAAGTAGAATTCAAATGAAATGTTTTTTCCTTGGCAGCCTGCAAGCGAATTTTTTTAAATCTGTGTGAGACCTCGACAGAAAAACGCAATGTGGTGCAATTTTTTTGTTCGCGGTACTGTATTTTTTAAAATCTATATATCTCGAAGGATCTTCATTTTATAGAATTCTTTTATACGCGGACCTGTTACTTGTTCGATGTAAAAAAAGATAAGAAAATGCGTGAATTTTTAGCGGAGCTACGAAGAAAAAACTGGGTCGGTTTTCCAAGACCCCAGTGTCACATATAAATTATATATGAATCATATTCGATAATTTTTTCCTGAACTGTTATCGGTTCAATCTTTCTATTTTCAATAATTAAAACCTATAATAAAAGAAAAAGTACGTAATTTCGTACCGTAATGAAGAAATCGACGCCCGATAAAAATAACAGTATTCGTGTTTTGTGAATATGCGCATACCGGATAGCGCTTGTCACAGCGGTCAGTGAATATTTCAGGAATTTGTCTCGCGCCGTAAACAATGGGTATAAACCGCGAGGGATGCTTGAGGCGGGCATAGACAGGCCGGGACCGGCGCGAGAGTCGCTATAAACGTGTGCCGCAGAGAGGGGGGGGAGGGCGAACTATACCACGATGGCATCTTCAAATTTCGAGCGCGGTAAACGTCTTTGTGCGGGGAGCCCGCACGAGAGTCCACGGCCCTCTGTGCACCGTATGCGCGAGAGCGGGAGAACGAGGACCGCGGCAAAGTCCTCGCATTCATACGGGCTGAGGTAAGTATGCCTGCGAGATGCTCCCTTAGCTCCGACCTACATACGCCGCATCGCACGTACAGCCCCCTGCCTACAGTTATCATCTCCACTGTTGCGAACGTGCACCGATAAATAGATGCGAATACGTGGACGTTCTCGGGCACGGAATTCAGCCAGCCGTGCGACCCGTGTATAAAATTATAAAATATCTTCTAAACATATTCCGCCCGCGGAGCATCTCGCATATTCATTTTTCTCGTAAGGTAAAAGTGCGAATACGGGACGTTGGACACGTCCCAGTCGTCGCACGCTCCTATGCAGATTTCATTTGTTCCGAATTCAAGTATCGGAAATCCAATTTGAGACTCGTAATCGCATCTAGAAACATTACTTGATGCGCAGAAAAAAGTTTTACGAGGCTTAAGCCTAAATTTTTTTTTGTCTGTTTTTTTAAAGACGGATTATTTAGTTACCGGAAATTGGTACAAGCGTTGATCTAGACATAGATCTATGAGAGATCTGCGTTGAGGTGTCAAACCGAGCATTTTACTTTAGCTCTGATTTGGACTCTCTTGTTTTCATTCGTAATTTTAAAAAAAATTATCATTTTGTAATTAACCGATGTGTTTTGGAAACTAGAAACTATCGTCTTGACATCGGATTAAGTGATTTTTCACAAAAAAATTTGTTCTTCACCTATCAATAACTGCTGGAAACTGGGGATGGTCTCAACCGTCCGAGCACCGGTACTTTTACCTTACGTTTCACGTAATTCTCGATAGGTTTATTCTACTCACTCATCGTTGATAATATGCAGGACGCTCTTTGTCGCCCGGTGAATATTCGATGTATATCTGGATCGGACACGGGCGCTCCGGAGGAGAATCCATGGAGGAGGTCAGAGTGCAGCCGATCGGAGAGAACAGCTTATCAACAACGTTTCCGTCCAAGCGAGAAAAGCAACGGGTGTGAATGAGGCGAGGTCGGAGGAAGGGCGAGAAGCCTTGTTCACGGTTTCCGCACACGTCCTCTCTCAGTCGCTCCTCGACCGTTGAGAGGGAGAGTCTGCTTTCACCGTGCCTGTTGTTTTGCGGACTCCCCCCCCCCCTCCCTCCCGCCGCCCACGGCAGCGACGAATTCTCGAGAGCTCGAGAACGGACCGGCAAAGCCTTCGGGGCTTTTGTTTCCACCTGGCCACTCCTCATCCTTTTCGCCACTGTTTCACGCCACGGAAAAAAATTCCCCATTTTCGCCTTCACCTAACGAACGAAGGATGATTTTATCGCTCGATCTTTTCGCAAGCTTTTTTCTTCGCTTCCTCGGACAAAGCAGCTTCCTTCGATTTGTCAAAGAATGTTTCGTACTTTCGATTTTCACCGATCTTTTTTTCACCGATCCTCTTATTTCCGCAAACTCGACCGATGAGTTTTCTCGTCGAGGGCGTTATGTTTCTCTTCGAACTGTTTTCGATACGGGTGTACTTTTATGGCTGTTTTATTTCACCTTTCTCCAGCCCCGCGGATGTGCGAACGGCAAAAGGCGATATCGCGGAGAGGCGTTCCGAGCGAACGGCTGACTGACGCGGGTCGCATCGGTGCGCGAGAACATTGTCGACTGATCGTAAAATAAGGTATTACTTTATTTTACGATCGGTCAGTTACCGCGCAATGGCGGACGGCTCGCTGGGACACACCGGCACACTACGAGATGGACACGCGGATGTAAGAACTTTCTTTTCGCGAACAAAGCGACGCTAGTCGAGCATCGTCTCTGATTGGCTCAAAGATGCTTAGAAGTGCGACGGAGAGAGGCGCTGGGAGCGCCGTCAGCAACGAGCTGGACGAGGAGACTGCAATCGGATCGCTTCGGTCCGAAGCCGACGAGCTACGACTCGCTCCAGCTTCGAGAGCGATGGAGGACAGAAAATTTAACATCTGATTCAGTGGCAGGAATGTATTTTTTTACATTGAGGTAAAAGCACGAGTGCTCAGACGGTTAAAAACACATTCCGAGATTCTCGCAGTTATGGTGTCTCGCTCAGTGAAACACCGGGATTTGCCAATACCGCAACCCTTGACCGGCTCGAGTAACAAGTTAACGTGCTTAAAAAAATCTGAAAAAATGCACAGACGTACCTTTAAGTGTTGTTTTTTTGTTAATTCAGACGAACATTTCGTACACGGTTTTTCAATACCGAAGATAAGCTACGCAGAAAGCTAACTAACCTAACTTCTTCGAACTGTCCGTAGTCACTACTTTGTCTTTTAACAAACTGCATCAATATAAAATAATTTAGGCTTACACCTTGAACATTTTTTTTCTCTACATCAAATAATGTTTCTAGATATGATTGCAAGTGTCAAGTTGGATCTCTAACACTTGAATTCGGAATAAATCGAATCTGCATAAGACTGTCCGACGACTGGGACGTGTCCGAGCATTGGTACCGTTACTACGGCTCGCTGCAGCCTCGAGGCAGCTTCGATAGGCGAACAAAAATATCTGATTGAGTGGCAGGAACGTCTTTTTTTTACATTACGGTTTGGAGGAGTAGCTCTCGGCGAATTGAGAGCTTCGACTGCATCCGACACTTACGGATATTTCAACCGCGATGCGCGGTTGTCGAGGGAACGAAGGTATGTGTGTAACGGCTATACTGCGGACGGGAACATGTATACATATAGATATAAATATGTATGTAATATGTACATATACACACGTCGACCGTATCTCGCTGAACGCCCGAGGGTTTTGCCATTTTTGCAAAAATTCTTCGGCTAACTCGCCCTCATGCTGCACATTCTCCGATCGGTGCGGTTATTTTAACGGGAACAAAAAAATTCTGCCCTCGAAATTCCGTTTACCGACGGAATTTCGAAGCCTGGGAAATAACCATCGAAACTAGCTTCTCCAAACAACTCCAACGATAACGCTCACCATTCCATTTCATTTATTTGTACAACGATATTCAACGTTAATGTTACATCGTAAAATCGATAGAAAAAAAATATTACATCCTTAAGAATTATTCGACATTGGATTCGTCGTATTTACAAGGTAAACAATCGATCGACGGACAAAGACTGCAACGACGAAACTTAACTCGCGAACGATTGCACTCTTTATTTGTGCGTTTTCTTTCTTTTTTTCCACCTTTCGTGCACACATGTTCTCCGTGAAGGGACATAGTGCAAATTTATTTATCCGCTACGTTTCAGAAATAATTTCAGATGCCTCGACAGCTTAAGTATGTTTCTGAAACATTTAAGAAACCTTTTGTCGGAATATTTTTATAGAACATTTCGAACTATTGTTTTCACATATTTTAGAAATATTTCCCAAGATTCCAAAGATCGAAAACATTTCTAAAATAGATTTGAAACAATTTGCCGCTATACGAGAATTTCGCCCAGTCTTCTCGGCGTCACCGTAAAAATGCATAAAATATCGCCGCCCCGCGGCCCTTATCGCCTAGGTTTGTTTGTCACGAAAGATTGAACTCTACAGCTGTGCGTAATAACAGCTGGTAACCTGTGCCACCGACAGGGGGCAGCACAGTATCACGCAAGCGCAGGCCCGTCGCCCCTTTGTCGCCGCGACCGACACCTGAGTCTATTTTTGCCGAGGTCCTCCTGTATCTCACCGAAGCTCTTGCTCTTCGTTTCAGGTACATAGAGGAACACGAACAAAAAAGCGAGGAAGCTCGAGCCCGAGAACACGAAGTAAACGATGTGAGCCTTGCCGTCGAGATCACCGATTACCTGATGACCCGAGATTTTCGACACGGCGAAGCCGAGAATCCCGTCGGAGACGGTGATGGCAGCACCGGCGATGGCTTTGGCGCTGGTGGGGAAGAGTTCGCCAATGAGGGCGTTCGGCAGCGTGCCCAGCCCCACCTGATAGGCGATCTGCAGAAGTATGACGTCGATTACCGGCAGCAGATTTATCGACGAAACGTCGTTACCCTGAGAGTCCAGCAGCAGGTAAATCGCCAAAATTCCGAGCGTAACGGCAGATCCGAGGGTCGAGACGATGAGCAACGGTCGCCTTCCGGCGTCCTCGACCAAGCCGGTCGAAAGAGTGCCCGAAACGAGACCCACCGCTAACACGATTATCGTCGCGATGTTCGAATCGATACCTATGTTAGTTTTTCTGAACAGATTCTCGAGATACTGCATCGTGCTGAAGCTGCCGCTGAGCTGCTGAGCGACGATCAGGCCGAGGACGATCAGGAAGGCCGTGCGGTTGTTCGCCGACAGGAGCCTCCTCAGCCTCGCTCTCCAGTCCTCGGACTCGACGATGCTCTCGTCGATGTTCTTGTGGACGATCTCGAGCTCCTGAGCCGCCTCCTCCGGATCCTCGATGCCCTTGAAGAAGGCTATGGCTCGCAGAGCCTCCTCGTTTCGACCCTTCGTCGCGAGGTAGTACGGACTTTCCGGAAACCACATGAAGGTCGCGACGAAGACTATCGGGATGAGGAGCATCACCGTGCCGAGCACCGTGTAGGAAACCCAAGGACCGACGCTGCACGCTATCAGCGAACCCGTGAACACGTTCACCGCTATGAGCGTTCCCAAAGCTCCGCGGATGCTCGTGTCGGCGACCTCCGACACGTACATCGGATTCGTCGTGTAGGACATGCCGACACCCACGCCCAACACTATTCTGGATGCGTAGAGGGCGCCTACGGTATTTGCGAATATTACGATTATCCAACCGGCTATGTAGAAGAGGCTGCTGAAGAGGAGACAAAATTTTCTTCCGTGTCGGGAGGCGAGCGAAGCACCGATGAACGGACCGATCATCGAACCGATCACCGTCAGGGACACTATCCAGGAACCCTCGTCGCTCGTTATTTTAACGGGCACGTCGACTCCGTCCATCAGCCGGGAGAGGATCGTCGTCGACCAACCGTAGACCGTGCCCGCCGCTATCATCGACAGCGTCGCTGAAAATCGACATGGGACGCAAGATTGATTTTTTTATTTTATTAGCTTGGAATTTATCTTTTGCGAGGTGGTTTTTTGTTTTTTTGTTCTTTTGCCCTTTGTAAGTCACACCTCTATAGATACTGTTCGGCGCTGCCGTAGCAATGCGTGGCTCCAACTCCGCGTCACGTAGTCCCGTTTCGGGCGATGTGACTTATAAAGGGTTAAGAAACTTCCGTTTCTTAAATTGTTTTTTTTTTAACGTTAATCTTTTACGGGGTACCTTCTTTTAAAGAAACTTGTCTTTCTTAAACGGGTTTCTCAGATTAACATTTTTTTTTTAAGGAACTTCTGGTTCTTGAACGGTTTTTTTAAACATAATCTTGTGAATTAATTTTTTTTTTTTAAAGTTCCTTTATTTGAGAGACGCGAAGCGGGGAGGACTTAAGGTTTACTGAGTTACCTGATATCGACGCCATCCACTGTTTCCATTGCGTCCGCCCGCGCTTCTTCTCTATCGTGAGGACCAGCACTCGCGGACTTTCCTCCGGCGGGTCGATCTTGAAGAACCCAAAAAAAAATAAATTATCAATCAACAGCTAATGACAAATATTCGAACGATCAGTTTGGTACCTAAATAACAAAGTTCGATTTTTCTTTATCTCAGCTTCGATTCCTTGAGACACAAAATTACTAAAGCTATTATTGTAATGGTCAAGAATTTTTTGTTTTTTTTTAAATGTGCTTGACGTTGCGTTCGATGTAAAATCATAATTTCTACCAGATTTCGCTACGTTTCATTCGATGACTGTGCATAAAAAATCAAAGAAAACTTAAAATTCGTTCCGCGTTAGATTTCCGTTCTTCAAATGCTTCCTACCGTGCGTTAAATTCTACCGCGCATGCGCTCTGCGGCTGCCGCGAAAATCCCGCGTTCGCTACATAACCTAAACAAACATTGGACCGATGAATTTTGTATCTAAATGCCAAAGTTCAATAATCTTTTATCTTATAGCATCGCTTCATGAAACATGAAATCGCTAATGCTATCAATTTAATGAACAGGTATTTTTTTTCTAAATGTCCGACGACGAATTCGCTAGAAAATCATCATTTCTACGAGATTTCGCTACGTTTCATACAACAAAACCATCCACAAAAAAAAAAAAAAAAATCAAAGAAAAAGCAAAAATTCGCTGCACCTTAGATTACCGTTCTTCAAAAGTGCTTCCTACCGTGCGCTGAATTCTACCGCGCATGCGCTCTGTCTCTGCCGCGGAAATCACGCTTCCGCGACTTAACCTGATATTCCGTAATCTCGGCAGCGTTGCGGGCGCCGTGTGAATATAATCGCGGCGTGCGAACGCAGCGCGAGGTGGGGGGAGTTTAATAATTGTCGACGATGCTTTCAGTTACGTAGGTTTGCTGTTCTCACCAGGGCGTCTATGGCGGCGGTCATGGTGTGTCCCTCGATCGATCCGGTGATCGCGCCACGAGGTGCGAACGGCAGGTTGTGTACACGAAGACGAACGTTGCGAGAGATTCGTCGCAGTAGAAAACGCGCGGGCGCGCGCGCCTTACCGTACGTATGTATATATATATATATATATATATATATATATATATATATATATATATATATATGCGGCGCTGCTACTCGGTTTGTTTTTCCGCTCTCGGCGTACAGCTCTTTGGAAACTCGGAGAATGTGTACCGCTCGTCGTCGGTGCGCATGCGCGACGGTTAGACGTCTCTCGAGCGATATATTTATAATCTCCTGACCAGCGTCGCGACGATGATATCTTGGAACGGGCTGATGGTTGGACAGCACGTGCTCTCCGAGACCGCGTTATGTTGGAAGGCTTTTTAAGATTGGCCGACACGAAATATGAGCGGAGGCCAGAGGTGCTTTCCATTTGGACTTTATCGGTGTCGTAACGTGACTGCGCATGCGCACGGTCGTTTTTTGGTACGAACTCGTACAGGAAACAAAAAGTGCCAAAACGAACCTCGGTAAGAATTTGGGCAGGAAATTTTGGAGGGAAAAAGAAGATGACGCCCGAAGATCGGTTCTCATAGTTTTTGTTTTGTTTCAGAATCTTTTCGGGCCGGTCTGAGGAGGTTGCCGGATGGTAGCGCGAAGAATCCATGCATTGGGAACTTTCCTTCGAGCTTGGGACACACGCCGAAGAGCAAGAAGAGGAATACGGCGGAGGAGATAAGATTATAACGATGCGGTCACTGCGAGGCGGACCCGACGATCGTATCGAGTTTCCAGAGCGCGCGTCGCCAAGCAGGCACGCTTCGGGCGATCATTGACAATATTTGGACGAGAACGGAAAAAAATGTTCGAGCGCCTCGCGCTGCGTTAATCGGGAGGGATGCACGAATAACCGATAGGCACATTTCGATTGTGAAACTTATGAGATTTACGTAAGGAATTACTTACCCGCTGTAAGTTATCGTCAGGATTCGTCGCGATTCGAAAAACTTGCGAAAACTATTCGTATTACTTAATTTATTCGCGCTAAAACTGGCCGCACAAGATTCGGTCACTTTTCACGTTCGAGGACGTTCATTGTGCGCATGCGTCAGTTCCGCCAACTTCGCCTCGAGCAAGAATCTCTTTCGGTTGAATTTCTTTTTGTCCTTCTCAAGGCAGCAATGCACGGGCGAATTTCCTGTAGCGGCAGAAGAGAATCCGAGAATCCACGTTCTACCGATTCGAGAACCGTTACTTGGATGTGTAATAGCCGGGTAAGGGCCTTTTCGACACGCTCGGAACTGCCGTAACGTACTCGTGAATTTCGCCAACGTTTTCGTTCGCAAAGCGGGGCGAAAGTTCGTTTACGATTATGGGGACGAAACGATCACAGCGAACAACACCTCGGGAGAGTTTCTATTCGGCCTGTTATATCGTTGCTTCTCTCGCGAGATAGGGAGGCAAAGTTTCACTGGCTTCTATGAACTTGCGCGTCGGGGAGACTGCTCAACAGCCAGGTAATGCCTGTGCACGCTCGTTATCCGGCCACTTCCAATACCGTCGATTTTACTGCTGCACCCAAACGATTACGTATTCGCGGACTAATCGCGATCGTCCAGGATCTCGATCGAATTACCATTACTCGGGAATTTCGTTTATTTCATTTATTTCATTTATTTCATTTATTTCATTTATTTCATTTATTTCATAGTAATCGCCATTTTAATACAGAACCGCATAAAAATCAGCATCTCATCTTCTAACCATAGAATTATGAGAAAAATTTGACTAATAATCATAACGCATCGTAAAGAAAGTGTTTAGAATACACCTTCATCTAAAAACATTTTTTTTTTTTAAATCCCGCTTGAAAATTGATGATGCAAATTCGTCGGGCTCTCGAATGCAGATTTTCATATCGCTACGATACGAACCTTGTCGGTTGGCTGGCTCATTAAGAATCTCTCAGTTCATGGAATGACCGTAAAGTCCGCACACGTCTTCGATGCGCGACGATCGACCGTCAGTTTCCGCGCACAATCGTTGTATCACGTTGCGAGATTAGTGCGAGACTAAAAAATTTTCAACGATACTCGTAAAGAGATTCCACGAGATCTACGATTATTATATCAGTCGTAAGCAGTCGGAGATCTCGCATTCATGACGGGCGTCTTTGTTGGCGCGTGTTCCTCGCTCGATCGGTAAATTACACTAACGTTCGAGTCCATTGGGCGTTCCGCCCTCGACCGCACGCGAACAAAAGAGTCATCGGGTACTCGCGACGTTTCTTCTGCTCGCCGTGCACCGTCGTTCACCCTATTTATCCGGCATCGCTTAATCCGCCTCGCCCGTAAATAAACGACGAGAGATCCGTCACGAACGTCCCTCTCCGCCACGCGTTCAATTGACCTTAATCTTATTATTAGTAATTATAATCACATACGCGCCCGGGGCACGATCGAACGGGAGGTCCGGCGTGCGAGGACGCTAATTGTAAGTAGCCGGCTGTAAACGCTCATCCCCGAGATTAACAAAACCGGAAGAAAATCGCTGCATACATAGATATACGCGAGATGGTCGGAAGGAGAATCGTTTCGTAGGGAAATAAGAAGCGGATTATTTGTTGCAGAATGTAGAACAAAAAAAAAAAAATGGCTCAAGACAGCGAGCATCTGTTCGACAACCGGCTGCGGCCCGACTGCGCGCGGCAGTCGTCCGACTCTCTCCGAGTCCCGCGAGTGATTCCCCCCCCATACGCTTTCCGCTTTATCGCCAGTGTAAACAACTCTCCGGCATTGACGGATCGTCTCGAAAAAGATACACGAACCCTCGCTCGTTCGTCGGCGATAAGAACGATCACGCTTTTCGTGAATTACGACGATACTCGGGGGAAGAGAGTTCCGCTCTACTGCGCAGTGTGTGCGCGCGCGCGCAGCGAGAACTTAACCTAACTTTCCTCGATCGACTCGCCCCGTGTTTATCTTCGTTCGGCTCGAGACGCCGAACCATCCGAACTACATCGAAATTATATTGAGTTCGAAGGATAAATGTGAACCGCGTAATTGGACCCGAAACTTTGCACTTCAAAGGAGAGGGTCGTTGAAAACGGCGAAAGAAAGATGTCGCTCGAATGACGACATTTCGACCCGAAATATCTTCGAAGTGTTCCCGTCTCCGCTGACTTTATTCCTTGGGCTGAGCAGCGCGTGCGGCAGTTGCATGCAAGCGTCCTCGAAAATATCGAAAAAACTAGTCTCGTTAACGAGAGGAAACAGGTTTGCGGACGAATGTCAAGGACACTTCTTGCCTTCGGTGAAAAGTTGTAATTGGAGAGGACCGGCGCGAGTGTCCGAGCAACTCGTCGTCGCGGTGTGTCGACTCGTACAGACGTTTACTGGAATATTCGCGGGTCTTCGGTGTTTGACAAGCGAGAATGATAATAATACGGTGGATTAAACAAATTGTTACGAACAATTGGTATCACGCACGAGGAGGTGATTATTATAGAGGGCGATTATCGTGCCGTTCCACTAATTACTTTCACACGATACGAAACAGGTAGTGGCGGGCGGGGCGCGGGGAGGGGGGAAGGGGAAGGGGGGGGGGGGAGAGGAGATCGTTCGAATAATATAGTCGACTTTGCTGTATCCCGGATTGTTTCCGGAACATCGGTTGCAAGCCTACGATGTTTGCGATTTAATTGTCACGTCCGGTCGAATGTAAATTTCTACCGTGGCATGAACATTATATGCGTAATTATTGTTCGCATGATTGCATCGTTTCGACTGTTTCGATAGGGTCGATAGCTTATGCGAATATGAATAATTGAATTATGCGCGATCGTCTCTGCGAGCGGCGATAACGACGACGAACGCGTGCTCTCGTTGTTACGTGAATGACGAGTCGGTGGACGAACGATTAAAGTTCGAATCAAGCCAATCTCGACTCTGATCGGCCTGGCAACGCGTGCCATCGCTGCTGCGAGCGCCCGTTCGATCCCGGAGCTCGGCGCGTCCGGGTACGCGAGAGCGAGGCAAAACGGACCGCCGCAATTCGAGACGGTCCTTTCTTCACGATCCTCGAAAAATTGGTAAAGGCAGTCCGTTTTGCCCCGCTCGTCGATGTTCGTCATCGAAACATACGTGCGAGAATTCTATTCGAACATCCGTTGTGACGTCGCTTTCGCTTTCGATATCTTGGTTTTTCACCGGAAGTGACGTCACACCGGAATACGTCACTTCCGGTCGAAAAATGAATTCGTCAAACCAGAAACGACGTATTTCCGGTTTGAAAACCGGGAAGCGCTTCGGCGCCGACAAATCTCGGCATCGCAACGTATAGTCCGGTCGGTAATTAAAATATTTCGAGAGTCGCCCATTGTCATCGTGAGCGATACGAAGCGCAAACCCGAGAATCGTTCGGCAGCGATGAAGTAGCGTTCACTCGTTCGCAACGGCGTCATTCAATTTAAGGGATTGTGTTACCGATTGGAGTCAATTCGTCCAATTGCTGGAGATCGGAATCAACGTTGCATTTCTGTTTCCTCGCGGAGAACGAAACTCGATGAGAGGCGAACGAAAGGAATGAAAAAAAAAAAATTACCACACATCTTTGTCTCGATGCATTGTTCGGATGTTCAGAATATTTTGAACACGGTTTCACATCAACGTCGAAATTACAAATTAATCTCGATCGTGGGCGAGATTTACCGGAAACTGTTTACAGTAAATATGTTTGACTGGCGCTAATAGAAGTGTAATAAGTTTCTTTGAACCCAGCGAACGGAGTTCGATACTCGGTAACTGACGATAATTTTTATTTATACTCGCACAGAGACCGTTCAGCCACAGGCTTCAACCCGCCCAACCGTCCAATTGATTAAACACAGATATTTCGTGTTTGCGAGTCGCGATCATCGAGGACCTGGACTCGAAAGCTCAAACCGATATCCACCGACCGACAGAGCACGCCTCGGCAATTTCATTAATTTCTGCCACACTTAAATTGAATCGACGAGAAGTACCGGAATAAAATCGACCGGCGTAACAGCTGATCGGCTCCGGTCGAGCGAAACAAGTAGAACAATAATGCGATTGATGTTCTAGTTATAGTTTTTGCAGCACAGAACATGTTTTGGATTCAGTCGCACGATCCGTGACGGACATCTCGACCTCCGGAAAGATCGTCACGGTCTACGACTAAGATTTCGCCGTGTCTACAGTAACGCACGCGTTACTTTGGCGTCCGAATCAAAGTCGCGCAAAGCTCACGTGACTATCGACTTTCGCCTATATATCACGTTTCAATTTTTTCGTTAATGTAATGGGTTGTAATCGGTTACAATTTTTCGACAAAAATAGTATTTCTTCAAAAAAATTTTTTAGAATTTTTTCTTTACTGAAATCGGTTGGTAAATATGCCACTTGAAAAGAATGGCGAAGGTTTTAATTCGATATCTCGAAATTTTTCGAAAAAAGTGCCGTTTCGCAAAATTTAACATACAATTTGGTATGCTCACGCTATGACAACGTTGCGCTAACGGTAACCTTGCGGCACCGCAAATGTCAATCCGATGTCAGTGACAGACCAAAGAAACATCTGTATTTCGTTCGTTCGCGATAGGGTTAATGAATTCCTACATAAAATCCGTTCATTTCCACTGAATAATGGAAAAATTAGTAATCGTTTGTCTACGAAGTATGACATCCTTACCGACGGTGAGCATAGGTGTAGTTCTGTAATGATAATTGACATTGCTAAATTTAGCGTTACTATCGTAAAAATATAAAAGTGACGCGATTTTTTATTAGCGTTACTCTGTCGCAAACCTCAAGTGACGCTAATTTTCCGTGGCATTATTTTATTAGCGTTACTTTTACGGGAAACTTAGTGACGCGAACTTTGCGTGAGTATAGGCGAACGTCAATAGTCACGTGAGCTTTGCGTGACTTTAATTCGGACGCAAAAGTAACGCGTGCGTTGCTGTAGACACGGCGCTGAGACTCTGCTAAACGGACGCCATAGCGAGATGTTGTTTTCGTGAGCGTGTTAGTTCACGGGAGTTCGCCGAGGTGAGAGGTCGCTCCTGTCGCCCTCTGGATCTCCAACGGTCCCGGTCGCCTCTCGGCCAACCCCGTGGAATCAGTACCTGCCAGCATTGCTTCCGTACACTCCGGTGGAAAGGGCTCATCGCCACGGGACACCGGAACTTTGCTTCTCCGAAACTTCGTTGTCCCTCGAGGGGAATTAGCTCGAAGGAGTTGTCCGTTGTACAGGCGAAGGGTCGACAGGCGCAGACCAAGTGTCCAAAGACGTCTGAAAGCACCCGTGTGTCTTTGCGTTGAAAATAATTAAGCGAGAATAACCGACCGGCTGCGCTTGGACTCGTAGTTAGCTCGCGTTAAAGTTGTTTAATCGAATACCCCGCAGCCCCACGCCTGTCTTTCTTCTTTCCCGGATCCGCTTACGGCTCCGGGCCGCGACATCGATACTTCCCTTTCTTCTTGTTCTTTCGTTTTAATAAATTAGACCGGGCCCGAAGCACCACACTTTCAGGTACTCCGGACTGGTCACTGAGTAAACCGTGCCGGCCAACGTAGCACATAGAGGATTCGCCGATGGCTGAACCGCTTGTGTTTTTTGTAGTTGTTTTGTTCACGAGTCTCTTCTCTCAATTATGTTCGGTGAGGCTGTAAAGCCCACTACTACCCAGGTAGCCACGGTGTCCAGCGATCCTTCAAATCCTGGAACTGTCCTCGAAAAAAACCTGGAATGCCCTCAATGGAATTCAATTTCACCTGATGTCCTTGAATTTTTTATTTACACGCAAATTTGAGATTGTCTCAAAATGTATGTTACTAGCGACCGTTCGCAAAAATGTGTATCTCAGGTTCGCTGAGGAACATATATGTATTCGTGCATAGTGAGTAGGTGAACAATTGGTTATTCGTCCTAAAGCCGTGCACTGATAGAGACTTGCCAAAGATGAAATTTGATGTCACGCAGATATCTTCAGTGTCATGGCAGAAACTCGCTCACAGATGGCGTTATCTTCGAGGCGATCATTCGTAATGAACTAAATTAATGACTCGAAACGAATCAATTACAAGTCGAAAACTCGATTGTTTCTCATAATTTTTTTGTTTGTATGAGCATCAACCACAGAAGACCTGCTGAAAATCCCCGGAGAAAATTTCAACGTTTTCTTTAGTCGGGAATCGATCCCGGGCCTAGATCTTGGACATAGCGACACTTACCCTGCGAAAAGTTCGGTTTCCGGAACTTCACGAATAAACGAGACTATGGTGGACGAGTTCGGATATCGCGCCGGTCGCCGCCTGGCGGCCGTTGGGATAAACAGGAAGTTCTTTCGCTCGAAGTTGGTTCCTTTTTTTTTTTTCTTTACTATTTCCGCAGGGCGACAAATAAGTAACAACGTTATCATTAATTAAATAAGATCTGCATTTTACAAAGCAATAAGTTACATAGATTCCATACACGAAATAAAAACACTTTGACGCAGCTGGAGGGGGCGAGGGGCGAATCGCGGCCGAATTTATACAAGTAGATCCAGCTGACCGCGAGGCCCTCTGGTGGCGTCGATCGACGGTCGGTATACACGTGTAAAAGCGACCTGCGTGTCCATTGTGTGTTTGTGTATGTTTCGTGTCTGTACGCGTGTGTTTCTCTGTCGTGTGTCTCTCTTCGTCCTCCGTTAACTCGTACGGTATATAAACCTAGAAACTCGATACGGATAACACAGATTTTCAATACCGTATCGAAATTTCGTTTACCTCTATAGATTGTATATCGTTAAAAATACCGAAATAGCGAGAGGTAAATTCAGCGGTTACGCGGCGTAAACGCGGGTTTACAAAAAAAAAAAGAGAAAAAAAATGCAATGGATTCGTCCGGTCCGGGTTCGCCCTGGAAGACTGAGGGACTGAACGCGACGATTAATTAAATCCTCGTCGTCCCTATCGAGAGCGGCTAGCACCAAACCCTTGAACGAATTTTACAAACGGCACGCGAAACAGCGAACAACGACATGCAAGCCCACGAGCACTCGATTTATAAGATCGATGCGTAAATTCATTCATTTTTTTTTTGTTTTCGTAATTGCAAAATTATTCGCCACTGTGTGTTGACCGTCTTCAGACGCTGGCTTACGTCTAAAGCATGAACGACGTAAGAAAACGCAGGCTGAAATCGCCTTGTACAATTCTCGCGACATTCTCACGTATTCACTATCGATTTCTCTCGTTCGGTGAATGACAAAAACAATGACGATTGAAAAACAGTCTTTGTAGAAAAAAAAAAAAAAATTAATAAGTGAGCACGATTAAAAAAGCACGTTACCGTCGATTCGGTTCGATTAGGCTGTGTGTGATTTTTGCTTCGTAAAACAATTCGCGGGCGCGCGCGGGTGAATCGATTAAATTCGGAACGATTCGGGCGTTCCGATCAATTTTTTTTAGTACTCTTCACGCGTGAGATTTTTTTTTTTAGTGTACAAATTAATTCATTACGATTAGAGGATAAAAACGATAATACTAGAGTTTCCGTTCGCGACGATCGACCCGGACTACGGCGACGTCGCCAATGTCTCTCGTCTCTCTAAACTTTCGTCATTCTCTTTTTCTCTCTCTCTGGTTTATCGAGCTAGCACACGATACCAAAGACTTTGCCATCGTTCCAATCCTCGGTGCACTCGTCGTGTTCTCTTCGCTATTCGATGAGCAAAAAAAAAAAATATTACGTCGCACTCTTCAAATCCGTGGAAAGGCAGTCGGTTTCGCGTTGCAAAAACGCTCTATTCCTTCGGCTCGATCGTTCACTCGTGACTGTGTGTGTCTTTGACTTCTGGACCGGGCTCGGCCGGCGATATGGATCAGTCACTGCAACCGAAAAATAATTACTCATAAAATGATGTCCAAAAAAATAATCGAAAAAAATTAATAAAATGTGATAAATGAAATGTAATAAATGAAACGTAATAAATAAAATGTAATAAATGAAATGTAAAAAATGAAATGTAATAAGTGAAATTCGATAAATCAACTGTTGAATATGAAATTTTACCTATCACTATTTTCGCTGGTGGCCTCCTCGCTGCAGTCCAGATCGAGTTCTCCCTGTATGGCGCTCTGAAGATCGTCGATTCGCTGAAGGGCGAGTCTGAGATCGTCCCGAGCGACTTTCGTCTCGGCTTCGGCGGCCTCCAGAGCTTTCTCAAGATCGCGTCGAGCGCGAGTGGCTTCCTGCTCGCGGCCGGACGCCGCGCTCGCCTCGTCCCTCACCTCGCGCAGGGATCTCTGCAATCTCCTCGCTGCATCCTGAGCGGTTTGTTCCTTGGTCCGCAACAGAGCGGTCTCGGTCTGAAGTTTGTCGACGGACTCCTTTAGTCGGGCTATTTGTGTCTGTCGGACGAAAGAATCGTAGAGAAAGAATTTATTATTGCTGAACGAGTAAACGTAAGTTTTTTGTTTTGTTTATATAACAATCAATTTTTACCTCGAGACGTGCCCTGGTTGTTTGTTCGAGCTCCAATTTACTTTCGAGCTCCTTCGCACGGAATTCCAGTCGTCTGGTCGCGAGGCTGTTAGCGGTCGGGTCGCCGAGCTGCTCAACGGACTCCAATCGCTGACTGAGTTCGGATAATTGATCCTTCAGCGAAGATTTTTCCGCCTCCAACGAGGCAATCTGTACCTGCGCCTCCTGCAGCTGCGACTGCTCGGCGGACACCTGCTGGACGGAGGCGCGATACTTCTTCAACACCTGGAGGAACGAATAATTATGATTATTATTTAACGAAATTATTATTTAACGATATTATTGTTGAATGAAATTATTATTTAACGATTATTATTAAACGAAAATTGCACCTGAACATGATTTTAAAAAATCTTACCTCAGCCAATTCCTCTTCGTTCTCTTCGAGCTGTGACACCAGTTCCGTTCTCTCGCGATTCGCCGCATTGGCGCGTTCCTCCGCTTCGGATCTCGAGCGTGAAGCTTCCTCGAGAGCAGCCTGAGTCTCGTTCAATTCCTGTTCGAGGGCCTGCTTGGCCTTCGCTGCTACGGCGCGGGCGCACTCGGCGTCCTCCAATTGGTTCTTCAACTGCCGGAGGGCCGCTTTGCTGCTTGAATCGCCCTTGGAACGCTCGAGCATCGTCTGGGCGTCTCTCAGAAGGGCTCGAGTTCGCTTGAGGTCCCTCTTCAGCCTGTTACGAAACGTCACGTTAGCATTTTTATTTTTGTTTTTTTAAATAAATTATTTGCCTAAGGCCGTAGATAAACTCTTCAGCCTGTTACGAAAAGTTACGTTAGAATCTTTATATTCTTATTGTTTTTAGTGTTTAGAACTAAATTATTTGCCCAAGGCTGTAGATAAACAACTGCGGCGCGCCTACCTCTGAGTGGTCTCAGCCTCGGCCGCACGATCCGTTCGGTCCTGCTCCTCAAAGGCGACCAAGCGCCTCTCGAGCTCGTGCTTCTCCCTCAGCAGTATCGTTCTCTCCTCGTGTTCGTTCTCCAGCTGCGACTCCAGGGCTTTCACCTTCTTGTGAGCATTGCCGCGACAGTCCTCGAGCTCCTCGTCCCGCTGTTGCATCTCCTTTCTCATTTCCTTCCGCTGTTGCTCGATGCTCATCTCAAGACGCAGCTTTGCCTGCTCCAAGAGCTGCACTTGTCCCGCCAAGTCGTCGAGCTCCTCCTCCTGGTCCTTTACCTTCTTCTCGAGCTCGTGCTTCGCCTTCTTCAATTGGGCGACCTCCTCCTCCGTCTTACCTCCGAAAGTGAGCTCCTCCAGTTCCTGGCTGAGCGTGTGCAGTCTCTCTTCCTGCAGTTCTATCTCCAGCCTCGCATCCTATGTGTACATTTTAAATTATTATGATTATTATTTATTTATTTATTTATTCACGGGACACGCGCTTTTACAATGAAAATAGTACAGATTTAAAGAGAAAAGTAACAATAGTGTTCCGTATCGTAAAGTGTATCCATATTAGTGAATTATTATTATTATTATTGATGAATTGCAAAATAACTTACGCTCAAATTCTGTTCGACGGTGAATTTCTCGGCGATGGCAATTTCCTTCTCCCTGGCGAGTCTCTCGCGTTGGGCTTTTTCCTGACGCAAATCGTCCATGAGATTCTGGGTCTCGGCGTCGAACCTGAGGAGGAATCGCATGTTAAAAATTTGTCGTTCGATCGGCTATGGGAGTAAAAGTAAGAAAGCGTTCGGGGCCGATCGCCTTGGGCGACACGGGGAGGGTAGATTCTATTCCGGGGCATTAAATTTTCGATATGTCCGGAGTTGGCCCGCGGAAAGGGCCACGGTACGTTTGCCCGTCGCGGTTACCGGTGGCCTGGCCCGGTGCCAAACACTTGTTGCGGTCGGTGAAATGAGAATAGAGCGAGCCGCTGTCGCGCTGCCCGAGGAAAACAAGACTAATTTTCGATACTGGACGCGGCGATACCTTCGTTATAAAATGTTCGGTTCCGTTATACAATTTTCTCATCATTGACCCATAGTTCGATTTTTATAGACGTCCGGAGTCAACGAAAACTCTAACGTGTCTCGAGAATCAAAACATTCCCGGATGTCGAACACAATCGGAAAAAAAAAATTCGTGATGACGGAAAATCACTCGAGCTGTTTATTGTCGGGAATTGTGTCCGAACGCAACAAAACTAATTCTCGATATTGGACGCGATACCGAGGTTATAAAATTTTCGGCTGCGTTATAAAATTTTCGGCACCGGTATAAAATTTCCGACCGCGTTATAAAATTTCCGACCGCGTTATAAAATTTTCGGCTCCGATATAAAATTTTCGGCTCCGTTATAAAATGTTCGGCTCCGTTACAAAAATGTTCTCATCATTTACTCGCAGTTCCATTTTTCCAGACGTTTGGGGTCAGCGAAAACCCGACAGTATTTCGAGAATTCAAATTTGCCCGAACGTCGAAGGCGATCGGGGGAGAAAACTTCGTGTCGACGTGACTCACTTGCGCTGTTTCTTCTCGAGAAGATTGTTTCTCGCAGTTTGTTCCTCGAGTAGGAGTCTCAGATCGTGCATCTCCCCATTGAGCTTCTGGACCCGCCGCTTCCACTGTCCGACGACCTGACGCTGTTCCTCGACTTCCTCGTAAGCGTCGGCGAGCTGTGGAGCACAAATAAGACGAAGATAAAAACGACGAATAAAATTTCCGAATGCGCGAATCCGAGAACTCGTGGGATGGACTCGCGTGTGGGCTCTATTATTGTTATTATCGGCGATTCGGGAGAAAGGTCGTGGCGGATAGTGATGTAGGTCGGGAATACCCCGGGCCAAAACAAACTGGCCTGGAAAGCGGATCCGCCGGTGGTAAACTATTCGGACTATCTCGGAGAGCGTGCGTCTAAACACATTCGAAGCTGGCCGGCCGAGCGAGTTTCTAACTACCGGAGGGGGGCGTATTATCATTATTATTTCTGGCTCGAATCGGACGTCCGTTCCGCGGAGTCAGTTTACATTTCGTTTGACGATCGAGACGATCGAGATTGTGTCTTCGGGCATCGGAGAAGAACAGAGTTGGAGAAGAAAATAAATTACCTTCTTCTCCAGTTGCTTCTTGAGTCCGACTAGTTGCTCCAGGTCGTCCTCGTGTTGCTGAGCCATCTTCCTCTTGGTGAATTCCAATTCGCGTATCGCGTGCTCGTATCTCTGCTTGTAAACACCACCGTCCTCGCCGTCCTCGAGATCGGTGAGACCGTTCAGGTCGGCAGCTCTCGCGTACAGCAATTCCATCTCCAAACGCTCGGTCGTCTGCTGAAGATTCTTGTTCGCTTCCGTCACGTCCTGGAGCTCACGCTCCAGCCGCAAACGTTCGGATGTCTCGGCGTCGATTCTCTCCGCCGCCAGAGTCGAGGTCGAGTGCTCCTCGGCGAAGTCCGCTGACATTACGCTGAGCTGGAATGAAATAAAAACAAAAATTATTTTTTTAAATTCGTTAGCTGGCAAATGAATAATTGCGCAATTTCCAATACCAATCCCTGGCGCGATAAATCGGGTCGGTAAATTCAATTACACCCAATTATGTTCAAATTACAATGTTATGTATATTTTGGGGAAAATTGTAGGTTGGTTTGTTGGTTTGGATATTTGACCCCCCCGCGAAGCCCTTTTCCGACGAGCTGATTTTTTTCTTCCGTTTTCATAATATATATAGAATGGATATCGAAATTTTGCATTTCCGAAATCCCATTCTATATTCTATAATTTCGGAATTTCGGTTTTTGTAGCATAGAGAATGAATTGCGAAATTCTGAAATTCCATCGCATGTGGAATGAATTTCCATATGCAATGAACCACGCGAATATGACATAAATATACAATATTAACTCTGCACCTCCCGTATAATTTTTTTCTACTTTCTAACATACGATTGGTTTAAAACCCACCCCACGTCTTTCTTTTACGTACAGCGGTCCTATGATCAGTGAACGGGTTTTTCCGCACACGAGTCTCTTCGTTTTTCAAACAAGGAAGAGAATGGCATGCGTCAAATTGTATTTCATTAAAACTTAGGGGATCAAAATCACACTCAAAGCTCAAAACGTTACGAAAATTGTCAAAAAATTTAATGAAAAAAAAAATCGTCTGTACTTGTCTTTCCCCACGCATGAGTTCCAGTGTTAACAATAATCATAATATATTGTAATAAATCTTATGACCCTAACTATATTCAATAAATTAGTCACATCAACGACAACTCATTAAAGATTAGAAAAAAAATTCGTAAAGCCAGTAAGGTCGCAGGAGCTCATCGTCGTTTTCTCGGCTACCTCGTCGTCGTTGCACTCGGAGAGTGTCCTGTCCTCCTCGAGGCAGGACAATTTAGCGGTGGAGCCGGACGGGCTCCGGGCGACGCTGCTCGCCCTGCTGAAGTACTGAAAGCCCTTGATCATGATGTTGGTCGCGCTCTTGCTTCTGCCCAGCGTCCTGTGCCGATCGTTGTGCGGCAAGCTCGTGAGATTCTCGAGTTCTCCGGCATCGTCCCTGTGGCCGAGGCTGCGCCACTCCTCCATGACGTGGTCGGTGCGCTGGAGAAACTGCGCTATCCTCGAGGACAGCAGCGACGACGCCGTCGCCGGCTCCAGGTGCGAGGCCGTTGGCCTGAACGACTGGCGAACCTTTTGCTTCTCGATGCCGAGAACGAAATTCAAGCTCGCATCGAAAACCACCGGCGCTTGTTCCTTCGCCGACAATTCCTCGGCCTCGGAACGCGCGTCGACCCTCGAACTCTCCTGCGGAAAGGTCCTCCGCGGCGTCGGCGAATCGGACGACCTGGAGCTCATCGAGAGCGCCGACGACGACCTCGACGTCCGATTGAGCGGCGTCGTCGATCTGCAGCATCTCGAACCCGAAGACAAGTTCGGCGAGGGACTTCGGCTGACGATCCTCGCGGTCTGATTCGGCTTTATCACCGCGAGCTTGTTCAGCGGCCTGGCCTTGAAGTGGTTCGGCGGCAGAGGCGGTCGTCTCAGGGAGTTGTTTGTCACGGCGCTCAGACCGGACACCGGACTCCTCGTGGAGAAGCTCGGCAATCCTCGGGGAGTGAAATTGTTCGCCGGGTCGTCGATGACATTGTTCAGGCGAAGCGGACCCGGCGAGGCCAAGAGCGACGGCGGCGTCCGCACGAAGAAAGTCGGGGATAACGGCATCTTCGAACCAAACTCTATTCCTCTCTCTTCTGGGCTGAGAAATCCATTGACATTTTTTTTCGTAATTTTTTTGTTAAGGTAGTTCGACGATTCCTCCGATTCACTTCGTTGCTCCTCGAAAAAAAAAATATATAAAAACGATTTTATCGTATCGGTTTCGATTAAAAAATTATTGTATATATATGTGTCTATATATATCGATCGGTTTCGTTCAATTAATCGTCGCCGGTGATCCGCAGCCTCCGATATTCCACTCCGCGAGTCCACTTGGTTTTTCGTAGGAGATGCGATGATTGCTCGGCGATTTGTTGGCACTCGAAAATTAATTCCATGGTATTGAAAAAAAATGCTTTCACTCCTGAATCCTCCTGGATTTAATCTCCGGACTTGCGTGGAATTCCACAAGGATTTTTTTTTTTCTTTTCTTTCTATGTCGATGTGGAGGAACTTTGGAGACTGCAGAGTTTCGTCCTTCCGTTGCGTAACGACATCCGGATCGACGGGGAGTTACGACCCGACTGCATCGTCAGCCACCCGGTTCTGCCTGAGGTGTAAGCGAGGCGACGGTGGAGGTGGTCACCTCGCGAGTTATTCTGAGAAAGAGCGAACGCCTTTTGGCCACCGGCCAAGTCAGCGACGGGGCGAACGCACGAGAAAAAAAAAGCACGATCGGCGGAGTCGAAGAGAGTGGAAACACACCGAGTGACATGCATCCGGCATCGGCAGATACTCCGGGTATATCGAGTGTGCTTCGAACAGGGCCCCAAGGAGACAAACGCGGCAACCGAACAATATCCCTCTTATTTATAGCTTCTCCATTCTCACGACTTCGTTGCAGCTCGATTCTCGATGAGTGAAAAAATTTTGAGTTACAAAAATATTTTCCTTCGTGGAAAATGATTTTTGACACTCGAGTCAAATTTCCAGAGTGAAGAAATTCTGAATGAAATTTTCCGAGACGCGGAGAGAAAATTACTCGGGCGTTAATCGATGAGCGCAAAAATACGGAGTTCCAAAAGTATTTCCGTGTGTGGGAAACGGTTTTTCGAACCTCGAATCAAATTTCCCGAATGATAAAACGTGGCGTTCTGTAAAAAGACTGTACGAAACACACTCAAATTTTCGGGGAAATAGAAATGTCAAGGACACGAGGTGAAATTCAAGGACATTTCAGGACTTTTTCAAGGTCAGGCAAAATTCAAGGACAATTCCAGGACTCCATGGACCGCTGGACCCCATGAAAAATTCGGAATGAAATTTCAGATACGCGGAAAGAAAATTACTCGACTGGTTAACCGATGAGCGAAAAAATTTGGACTTCCAAAAATATCTTCGTGCGTGAAAAACGATTTTTGATCCACGAATCAAATTTCCCAGAGTCAAAAAATTCTGAATGATATTTCCGATCCGAAGTCAGAAAATGACTCGAGCGTTAACTGGAGCGTCGGGACGACTCGAGGCTCGGTGATTGGTCCGCGGCACGCGCTACGCTCATCGAAACGAGAGCAAAAGGTCAGCGAGCCGAAAGAACCTCATAATCTTTCGGCGCTCGTACGGACCGTCGGAGTGATCAACGTGATTCTTGAGCGACCGCTGAGGAAGTTACGCAACGGAGTGTGTAACGCGATTCACGGCCCTCCCGAACGAGTCGTTGAATAAAGCTGGCAAGGTCGGCCCGTACTATATTCCGATTAGTGCGCTCCACGGGTACGCTGTGAATGGGAAAATTCAAGATCGTTAGAAGAGCCGAGAAGGGTTCAATGAACGAGAAAAATCAACGAGAGGAAAAATCTTCGGACTCACGATTTTTAATCTGACGATCTTTTGTGAAGATTTTTTTTAGCACCTCGTTTCCTATTCACGTGTCCGACGCTCTTCAGCCTCCGAGAAGATCGACGATATTTACTCAGCCGTCGATCACAGATCGAAGAGTCGAATCATTGAGCCGAACGATGCTGCACGGAGAACTCGTTTCATTTTCATGCTTAGAAGAATCTTCAGACTCACGCTTTAAAATTTGACGATCGTTTGAAGAGAGGATTATTATTATTTTTGTTTAGTACCTCGTCTCATACTCACGTGTCTCGTGCTCTTCAGCCTCCGAGGAGATCGCCGATATCTACGCAGCCGTCGATCACAGATCGGAGAGCCGGTCGGTATTGCACGGAGAACTCATTTCATTTTCGTTTTCATTTTTACAAGAATCTTCAAATTTAAATCTTCACGCTTTAAATTTTGACGATCTTTCGAGAGGGTTTCAAAAAAAATTCGTAGGACTTCGCATGATACTTGTGTTTCATGCTCTTCAATCTTCGAGAAAATCGACAATATTTACTCAGCCATCGGTCGCGGATCGAAGAGTCGAATAATCGAGCCGAAGCTGCTGCACGCAGATCTCATTTTCATTTCGTAAACACAACTGAACCGTGGCAATTAACCACTCGTTCGGTTAGCGTTTCATCCACGATCGTAAATTGCGAAACTTCATCGTGGTCGTCCATCCTTTTCTTTTTGTAAAACCTCGTCCTCACGTGTCTCGGGGCTCTTCAATTTCCGAGAAGATCGACGATATTTGCGCAACCATCAATGGTGGATCGAAGAGTCGAATAATCGAGCCGAACGATGGTGCAAGCGGATCTCATTTTCATTTTGTAAACACAACTGAACCGTGGCAATTAACTGGTCGGTCGGTTAGCGTTTGATCCGTGAGAAGGGAGGTCCGCGAAGAACCTCCGCACGTTCCCGAACGACGTCGGCGTTCGCGAGATCACCCTCGAAGTTCGAGTGCGCCGCAAGAAAAATCCAACTCGATAGTAGATCGTAAACTGCGAAACTTCATCCTGGAGGTCTATCGTAGCCAGTTTGCTGCATCGCTAAGTGCTCCCCGACGGCTCTTCGCGGTAGCTGTCTAAGTGGTTTAATTAACTCGCAGGCCTGGATTACCCCGTGGGCAGCCGCCCAGGCTCCACGCTTTTACGAGCTCCAATTCCGTGCCGCCCGGAAGTTCGTCCCCGCAGCGGCAGCTCCGAGGTGGGTCGAAGCCGCGCGCGAACGTTCGAAAAAACACCGAAAAGAAACTGGAGCAACGCACCTGAACCCTCCGTGTTTCGAACAAGTTATTTTCTATTGAACTTGTCACTCTATCTAAGCCGGAAATAATGAGACGGAGCTTCGAGCGGACTTTCGACAAATTCAGGCAAAAAAAGCATGGTTCGTTTCTTTTTTATATCAGGTAAAATATTAATATTAAAAAATGTTAGTTTTGATCTTTCTTGTCAAATGAAAAACCTTTTTTTGCCCGAAATCTTCGAAACCAATCTCCGTTTCTTAAGCTTCAAGCGGATGTTCGAAGAATTCAGGCAAAAAACATAGTTTGTTTTATTTTTATATCGGGTTAAAATAATCGTCTAAAGAAATTGAGTAGATCTTTTTGTTTTCAAATAAAGAAACTATTTTTCGCCCAAAATCGTCGATACCACTTTCGGTTTAAAAAATATTTTTCCTATTGCAATCAATTAGTGCCCACCTTGGCCTCGAGCTTGTCGTTGTCGTGCTTCAGATGATTTCGCTCCTGCTCGAGCCTCTCCACCTTTGCTCTCAGCACCTCCAATTCCTCCTGCAACAGTGACGCACGAACGATGTCATTAACGTTTTTTGGCCAGAGATCAAAGAACACGCCGATGCCAAACCACGTCGATTTCTACGATTTGTGGCATCGACGTGTTTTTACGCGCGACAGGTCTCGCAGCTCATCTGCATTTATATTACTTCCGGTTTTATGTTAATAAGATCGAGAGACTCGACGAGTAACATAATGGCAGCGCATTTATCTCGGCCAGCGGCTAATGCCAAGCCGTCTACTCTCACGTCCGGTAGAAAATTATCTCGCGAAGCGAAATAGAAGCTTCGCATTTTCAATGCGAAAGGTTGGCGGAGAATCGTTTGCGATTTGTTTATCGGCAAGGGAAACAAATCGCAAAGTGATGAGCGGTGAGGGAATTTTTTTTGTATTTTTTTTTTTCGTCGCCTCACCGTTCGAGCTTTCAGCTGATCCTCGGTACGATGAACGTTCAGCAGAGGCGCTACTTTCACGTACAGTCTCCACCATGGCCATTCTCGTACGGACATGAGTTTTCTCACGTTTCTCTGTATGCATCTCACTGCCAGGTCTTGAAGCTGCAAACACCACAGATATTGCTTTATAATAGTTGTTTTATTAGAATAATGGAAAAATAGTACATAGTGTTACAAAGTATCGGAACTACGTGTGAACGTGTATACTTTGTCGTATAATCGATAAAGATTGCAGTATAATAATTGCGTTACTACAATAGTGGAAAAATTGTACAGAATGTTTCAAAGTCTCGAAACTCCACGAGCAGTTGTATATTTCGTCAAAAAAATGTTACTTTGTTAAATAAAAATATTATATTACTTGAATAACATACTTACTATACTTGTATATTTACTTATGCTTATAGTGACATTGTGCGAATTATTATACAAGTATGCATTTCGCATACTTGCATACATTTGTATGCATTTTCAACACTTCGTAAAAAATTGTACTATTTCGTTGTAATTTCGTAGTTAATCCTATTACCTTCAGTGTATTGAGTTTTCTGCGAGCCAAGTATCCCCTGCATCTCGCCTGCAGCAGAATAATGTGTCCCGTGAGTTTCTCGTCTCGCTGCGACTCCAGTCGCTCCAGGGCACCGGACCGGAAGAATATCTGTAGAGTGAAAGAGGCGTGAAGTTTGAAATTAGTAACTCGTAAAAAAAAAGAAATTTGCATATCCTCTCGGTATAGTTATTGCCTCGGTGGACTAAGATCGTTACGCGAGGAGAATTATTGGTGCGGCTACGGAGGGGGACGAACGCGTAGCGAGCGATCGTCCCGCTTCGCGAGACATTGGGTCAGGCGCGGAGCTGACGAGGTCGTCGAGATCGGTGACCCAGTGAAACAAAATCTCGAGAAAAAGAAAGAACTTTCACGCGTTCTCAACCGGTCGTGTATTTCATCGGACGAACTTTGAGACATCTCCAATAAGAGGAAAAAAAAAAAATTAAAAAATTAATCGACAATCCTCGTTCTCTCTTTTCTACACACTCAAGCTCAGTCCAGTCGATTAAGTTTAAAAAAATCTTCCTCCAGACACCGTCCAAACGAGCCAACCGAAAATTCCTCGAATTCGCGAGCCAAAACGTGTTTTTTTTTCCTCATCTCATTTTAATAAAACCCGCAAAACTTTCCCGCTAACAACGCTATACCGGTTTCTAATCTCGTCTCTCGGAACGACCTCTACACAAACCGTCGCTCGTCTCCGAGAAGCTAAAAAGATTGTGCTCGATAAACTCTCGAGAGGAATCCGGCAGAAAAAAATGACCTGTTCTCCGTTGACCTCCAGCGCGGACCTCTGGACAGTGGTTTCGATTTTCGGTCCATCGTCGAACCGTCCGACAGTCGTGGTTCTCTTGCTCTTGGTGTTCTCCTCCCAGCTCTCGATGCTGCTCGCCCCGCTCGATGTCGAGAGACTGCTCTTGAGCGTCCTCTTCTTGGTCTCGTCGGGAACGAATCGCTGAACGATCGGCGTGGCGTCGAAGACCTCGATGGTCCTCTCCAAGCTCGAATCAAGGTCATTTATGATTTCCTTGAGAAACCTCTCGCTCTTCTGGAAGCTCTTTAGCTCCCTCCGAGCCTCCTCCTTCCACTCTACGTCGTTCTCGTTGCTCATGTGACCGCTGTCCTCCGAGCAGTTTCCGTCGGACGAATAACCGTTGCTCTTCTCCTCCTTCGACTTCTTCGCCACGACCCGATCGATGATCGTCACGGGCGAGTCTTTTATCTTGGGCCAGGTGTCCTGAACGCTTTCCTTCGATGTATCGGTGTTCTTGCAGTTGAAAAAGTTCACCAGGTGCTCGATGTCCTTGGCCCGCTTGCCGTTGACGATGGACTTCCGGTTCTCCAGGGCGGTCTCGTGGTTCAAGGTCGGAGGCTTTTTGCTCAGATTGACCGTCGCGCTGTTGATTCTGGACGACGAATTGGGCTTCGGTTTTACTTCCGGTGGCTCCGGACCTTGGCACCTCCTTATCTGCTGCTCCCAGTTTCTCCGAATCTCCTTTATGCTGATTTCCGGCTCGCGCCTCGAGTGAAGACTCTCCTGGCTCCTGGCGATCGATCGGCTCTTCTCAAGCGTTTGTTCCTCGACGGTCTTCCGTGCATCGCCCGCACGGTCAACGAGTCTCCTGGCCTTGTCCCTTCCGGCCTCCGGAACGCTGCCGGAAACGCTCGAGTTGACTCTGTCCTGCGACCTTGAAACCTTCCTCGAAGTCTCCTCGTCGTCGTCCAATTCGGCCATCAACTCCGCGGCTCTCTTCTCCAGGTCGAAGCCCACGTGACCTTCGAAATTTTCCGACGGTCTCGGCGGTTCGACCCGGGAGTTCGAAGCCTCCACCATAGCCGCGGACTGATCGAGCCCGGATCGGCTTTTCGTCTCCTCGAGATTCTCGTAGATCGGACCGGAAGTCGAAACTTTCGGAGCTTCGTCCGCGATCTCGCGATCGATGTACAGGTCGTCGACGCTGAGCGCGTTGTCGACCTCGTCGAAGTCGACGACCACGGGCTGTAATTTCTCAGCGAACCGATCTACGATCGATAGATCGGCGAGAGACTGGCCCAGGCTCGTCTGGCTGCCGAGGTGGTGGGTGAGGAGGGGGATCTTGCTGGGTCTCAGGCCGGATACCGACTTGGCCCTCGACATCCTCCCGTACCCTGCCGTACCGTCCGACGGTACGTTCCAGAGACTCGTCGTGCGGTTGAGGTTGCTCTTCGAGGCGCCACTTCCGGTTTTCTCGATTCTGCACTCCTTCTTCGGCTCCATCGAGCCGGTGCTCTGTCGGTAGCCGCGCTTACCGACGGAGTCCGCGTCTGCAGGCACGCTCCACAGACTCGTGGACCGGCTGAGACTCTTCTTGCGCAGAGCTTCCGGTTTGCGCGGCAGCTTTTCCGGTGTTACGCTGAGGCCCTTTTTGAGCAGCGCCCGATCCTCGAGGATCGTGCATGAGGCCGATGCGGAATCCTTGGCGCGCTTCTTGTGCTCCGGTCGCGACGTCACCGACGGCGATGTCTTCGCCGGAAGTCGAGGATCCGCTCTGCCGGAAGTCGAGGAACGGCTCGACGGAACCGGCGGCGAAGCGTCCCGACCCGGTATGTGGACTATCGTTACGTTGCCGGTCATTCTTGGCGGGATCGTGCGCGGCGACTTTACCGACGGCGATGACCTTGGCAGACCGGAAGTTGGGATCTTCTTCGATGAAGCGGACACTTCCGGTCTCGTCGACTGCCGCAGCGTCGGCGTCGGCCGCGATACGTTCGGACTGCTCTTCGCCTTCGATAGCCTCGCTGCTGGGACTCCCGTGGAAGAGGCTTGGCTACCGGTTCCCGACCGCTGGACACCCGCGCCTACCCTCGGGCCACTCTTCGCCGAAGACATCCTCTCGATGGCAGAGCGCGACAGCGCCTCGCCTCTTGGACCCGACTCGAGAACGAACCGTTAACCCGTTATTCACGGCTCCCCGGCACAAGGAGGAAAAAAAATCCCTTTGCGGATTTTTCGAGATCGAGCGATTTTTCGTAGAGCTCGCAGATTAAACGCTTCGCGGCCCTTTGGTTGTTTTTTTGTTTTTTTATTTTATTTTTTTTAGGGGCTTTGTCACTCACTCGAGCTGCTCCCGGGATTTCCTTCTTGGCGATTCCGAATGCCGGGCATCGCTCCTGCCTTTCGCCACTTTGATTCTCGATTTTATAATTCTTTGGAATAACTTGTTTTTATGTTTTTTTGAAATATTTTATTCTGTTTTTTCAATAATTTTATATTTATTTTTTAGTTTTTTTTTTTACTAAAATGGTGTGGAAAAGTGTTGTCGGGCGGTCGGTCGGTTCGTTACTGGAATAAGGCCGGTGGCGAAGAGGCGAGACCGTTGTCTCTCGGTGTTCCTTATCGCGGGTCGGGTCGAGTCGTAAATGAACTCGATACGCGCCAGCTCTGTGAGATTCCTCGTCGGCTCTCGGGGGAGGGGGGTTTATTTCGATCGTTGGAACTGGGCACTGAACTTCGACGATCGTTCGTTTACTGTTTTCCCTCGGTTGGCCGGCGCACTCGTTAACGGATCGACGAAAAAAAAAAAAAAAGTTCGTTGCTGAACCTCCGGAGCGTTCGTGCGCGATCTGTCGACGGATAATCGAGAATTTGTTTGACTTTTCGACGAGGCGTTGTGCGGAGAAACATACGAAGGCAGAGAATTCGCAATTTATTATTTTCAAGTCCCGGCTAGTCCGATCGACGATTGTGTATTGTTACGTCGTAGCTCATTTGTTTCAATGTTTGGCGTCGGCGATTCCGTCCGCCGTCCAATAATGGTAGCGCTAAGATAGTTCGCCAATGAGGACACCTGTGTCTGCGGCGTTGTACCCTCGGCTACTTTCCTACGAGTTTACCGTTATCGATATCGTAAACCACAGCTCGTACTCTCGGCCGCTCTCTCGACGGCTCTTCGCGTAAGAGACTTATTATTGTTGTTATACCAAAAGGTTAAGGCCTCGGGAATCGATTATCGAAGTGAAATCGGGACGGCGAGAGCCAATGGGAGAACAGCCAATGAAAACATTGTAGCTCTATAGGGCGAAAAAAAAAAAAACTAAACATTAACGATAAATGATCGAACGAATAATCAATCTCATCGAAGTGAAAAAAAATATTTGCTATAGCGAATTCTCTCCTCGTATTCTCGGTCCAACGCTCTCGTGCGAAAGTCTAAGCTCAGTGTACGAAAGAAGCGTTAGACTGTCGATAGCACTGTAATGAAAACAAACGGAGAAAAGCACAAACTTAATCGAGCGAGTTTCCTCCTGACTCTGGCGTCGAAATCGAGTGGTCGTCGATAGTAAAATTTCGGGAGTGTCGCGAAAAGCTCCTCGATCGAATTGCAAGCTACCGAGCGATCGTGGCTGTCGGCGCGACGAACGGGTACTGAGTTCAGGAGCTCGGGTTCGGATTTTCAGGGGGACTAGGCGGCGAGCCTCGCGTCTCGTGTGTCAGGTGCGCTACGAGCAGCCCCCTCCGACGCCCGAGCAATGAAAACAGCGTGCGGCGGTCTCCCGAGCCGCAGGACGAAGGAAACGGGAGAGCGAGGGGAACGAGAACGGGACGGGGAAGAACACACGCCGGTGTAGGCGAGAGAGCGTTCGGGGGGGCCGGAGAGGATACACCGGACGGGAACGGAGAGACATCGGCATTAGCGAAGAAGTCGCACGAACGCACACAAGTACGATGGGGAGGCAGCGGGCCGCGAGAGGGCGCTCGGGTAGTCCGGCGCGCGATGGCGCACCGTTGCGCGCACACGTCGCTCCTCTCTCGCATCGAGTTCTTGACACAGAAAAAAAAAGGAAGAGGCGGGAAAAATTGCAGAGACGAATGAAATAAGAAATAAACAGACTCTGCTCGGGGAAGCGCGCATAGACAATAGGACGATAATGTACGGGGAGAGAATGAAAGATCATCGAGAAGGGAGAGGACGCGTTCGACTGGCAAACTGAGGCTTGTTTCCGATGGAGGGAAAAAAAGGTCACGCGCGGATATGCATACAATGACGGGGAAAAAGGAAGAGCTTCGGGGACGACGAGGAACTGGTGTGGTGGGGGGAATCTCGACGGCACGGGACGGCCGGTACACCGGCAGAGCGGCGAAAGGAACTGAACGAGGGAACGAGATGGAACTGTGTGCGCAACAGGTACATCCAGAGAGAACTCATATTTCTCGGAGCCGACGACACGACTCGGTGAGCGGGGAGGGGGGGGGGGGGGGATTCTCTGACGTTTCGTGTCTTGTACGAGAGCACACACGGGAAAGGGGAAGGGACATGAGGTGATGTTTCACGGTCTTTCTCTCTCTGGATGTAAAGCGCAAAGTAGTGTGTGGGACGGATGTCGGGCCTCGCGAAGAGGACTCTCGTGTGCAGGTGGAGAGAGGAAAGAAGGAACTGCAACTTGCTGGATCGACAACCGGTCCCTGCCGCCGCTCACTACGGGGCTCGATGCATTATCTCGAAGAAGCTCACTCTTCACCGACCGTCTCTCCCTTCTATCGCTCAACCTTCTTTTCTCTTCCCGAACCTCCCCCCCCCCCCTCCCCCACCCTCCTTGACTCTGTCTTATTATTCGATTTATTTTTTTTTCTCATCCCTCGAGAGGATTGCGGCCTCTACGTTTTTTTTTGCTCTCTAGCGACGTTGATGCGGCTACACGTCCGAGGGGACTCCGCGCGCATCGACGAACTCTCGAGAGTCTCTCGCGGAGGAGTTATATTGTTGTGAAGGGGACGCTGTTAATTACTGCGGCACGGCCAAGGGCGTAAATGCGTGGAGCTTTTCCAGAGACGCAACAATGTGCTGTTATTGTGTTTCGAAGAATATTTCGTTCTCAAAAAATAAAATTTTGTCGAGAGATTCAAAATGGCGGACCGAGTAGTTAATTTTTTTTTCTCGTTTAGAACGAGTTTAAAAATCATGTTTTTCATCATATTTATTACCCGAGCAACACTGCGGCGGTTGTGAAAAAACTTGGCTTGATTAAAAAATAAACACATTTTTTTTACGATAGATGTGTTTTATATTGGAATAATTTATGGGCGGATGTTGCTTACAATATATATGCTTTATAACCGATCAGCGTTTTTTTTTTATTTTAAAGAACTTCATTAGTTTAACGACGTCGGGACGACCAAGAGCGTAAATGCTTACAGTTTTCGAGGGGTGTAACAATGTTGTGCAATGTATTTCGAAAAATGTTTTCGTCTCCGAAATGGCAGACAAATATATTTTTTATTCTTCATACAGGATGTAAATGTAATGCTGTTATCATTTTTATCACCCAAGCAATAATCGAACACCGAATAGCAGAATAGTACACCGCGCCGGATGTAGAAAACCGAGGCATAATTTTTCTTCTTTTTACGATAGCTGTCGTGTTTATATTGGAATATTTTATGGACGGATATTGCTCACAATGTGCGCGAGTTCGAGAGGCTTTTATGTGTAACCGATCTGTGTTTTTCTTTAAGAGTACTTCATATTGCCGGTAACTGTGGTACAAGATAAAGTGTGCTACAAGTAAGAAGCGATACGGTTTTTCCGTCTCAGGATATACCGGTGAAACGATGAGAAACATTGCGGCGGTTAATCTTGCCGCGGGACGACAACCGGAAGTGGGATGATCTGAGAAGAATTGCTGGCTGCAACTAGCGATAGATTTGAGGCGACTGATTGGGGCGGAGAGGCCCGAGGGACTCGACGATAAGTCGTACCGCGGCGGATGGATCTCGAATAGGAATAAATGAAGATACAAAACACCAGCGGCGACGCTGCGGACGAGAAACGTTCGGCCCGGAGCTCAACACCGGTTGCGCCACACAATCGGCTCAGAAACAAAATAAAATAGACTGTAAAAAAAAATGTTGCTTGAAAATTAATGGTCAGTATTGGAAACATTTTTTTACATAAACTGGTTCTGAATTTTCAAAGACATGTGCTGTTGCAGTTTTACAATAAAATTGCTCTTTTTAATTAACATTTTTGTAAATTTTAATGTCAATTTTAATTAACATTTTTGGAAATGTAACACTTATTTTCAATTAACATTTTTTAAAAATTTTACTGCTATTTTTTTAATGAAATTTTTTGTAAATGTTACTAAGCACTTGCATAGTGTTAATGGCGAATTGTCTTAATTACTTTTTTGATTTTTTTCTCTATGTTTTAGTGATAAATTTGTGCAAATTTATATGCGATGGGTTTTCCTTTTACATTGTTACTGGCAACGTCGCCTTGTCGCCTTTATAATTGGGCCTCGCCCGTTATTAAATAAACAAATAAATAAATTACTTTCAGGCAAAAGATTTATAATTTCAATACCTGGTATTTCAATTTCACAAAAAAATTAAATTAATGTTCAATTAGTGTAAGTAACGCGAGTAAATTTCAAGTTCCAGTACGTTAAATTTACAATTTATTTTTACAGTGTGGTTAATTTCGCAATACACTCAATTATATTTTTTTCGCTCGAGTACGAAACAAACGATTTGCGGTATAAAAGTGGGGAATTGCGCGAACTCGGATTTGCGATTCATCGGGCCATTGGCCGGGAGGGTTCAAGAACGAGTTTCGGCTCGCGGTCTCCGGTGCTTACACCTGGCGAGAGAGAAGCCTCCGCCCGAAAGTTTTCACCGCGAAAACTTTCGCTCCGTCCCGACTCGGTTGTGTGGACCGAGACTCGCGGTTTTTACCACACCCACGTGTAAATCGTCAGGGAAGAGGCAATGCCAGTTGCGACTTTTATTATCCCACCGTTTTATTTTTTTAAATACTTGTTTTTACGGTAATAAAAAGTTTCGTCACTCGCAGCGCGAGGAAGAGATCGGGAATCGAAGAAACGACGCGGCGGGAGCGTCGGGAGATCGGTAATATTCAACGGGTGAAAGTTTCCACGATAAGATGAGCAAATTTTAATAGCCATTTAAATTATAAAATTTCTTTACCGGGAGGCGCGTTAAGTCATACCGATAGAATCGTCCCGCAGCTGCTTAATGGCTGACCGCTACAGTGCGACTTCCTATAAATTCCATTTCTTCGGTCCGCCCTTTTCGACTTGTTTTAGAAATAAATAAACGAATGAATAAATACATAAGTAAATAAAATAAAATAAATAAGCGAATGAGTAAATGAATGAATGAATGAATGAATAAATGAATAAATGAATAAATGAATAAATAAATAAATGAATAAATGAATAAATGAATAAATGAATAAATGAATAAATGAATAAATGAATAAATGAATAAATGAATGAATGAATGAAAGAAAAAATTAACAAATTCGCGCCAATTTGGCCATCTATTGACGAGAGGATATAATTCGAAAAGCCTTCGAGACAACTGTCGAAGAGGCGGCCGCGTGAAACGAGCGTATCGAGAGAAACTTGAGAAATCATTTAATAACACGTCTCAAAATTGGGCGAGCGAGCAACAATTATTTATCGGTCCAAAGCTTGGAGAGAAAGGTACAGACGATGACCGTCCGAAAAATCGTCGGGGACGCTCTCTCGGCCACGAGATACACGCACCGGACTTGTGCGTACAATCTCGAAATACTTCAAAAACATCTTGACCAATCGGACACGCTGCGACGAGCACTTTCTCCGTGCGGCGTGCCCTCCACGAATAACGGAAATCGAATGTGTATTACAGTTTCGAATTTACTACTCTCCGCGTGTTTCACACGCACAAAATAAATAGCTCGAAAATTCCGGGGCAGATCCTACCCCATTTTCATTCGAATTGACCGAACCAACGGGGAAAAGTAGATCGAACAAGTGTCCGATTTATCCCTCGGTCCGATCCCAGTACAGGCAAAAAATTGTAAATTTAATGTGTCCATCAAGTTCACAATTTGTTATCAACAGTGCAGCAACATCCAGAAACATTTTACCGAGACAAAATAATATTTAATATTTTTAAAGAATACTTCGACCGGAAAGTAAAAGATTTTTTTTACCATACATAAAATTTACTGTATCGATTTTCATTCCTCGTTCATAAAAAATTCCATCGAAATTGACCGATCGAGGAGAGAAAACTAGACCGCCTAAGTGTCCAATTTATCCCTCGCAATATAATCCTCGGCTGCTCTGTAAATAACACCCCGGTCTGACATCCGGTGATGTTAGAATCTAAACCGCTCGGCATTCGCGATGATCGCCGATGCTGTTTCGAGTCGATAAAACGTATCCACATGTATAAAACAAAAAAGAAAGACACAAAAAAAAAAAAAAACATTCGGCAAATAAATGTATCGCATCGTCCGAAGATATAGTTGATGCACGCGCTATGCCGTAACCCGTTCGTAACCGTATACGCTCTGCGGCCGGTGATATCGGTGCGCGGTTAGCGATGCGCATGCGCATGCGCCGTGGCGATAACTGCACCGCACACGAGAGCGCAACCATAATCGGCCGTCCGGGGCCGTTCGGAGTGCACGGCGAGGGAAAGAGAGAGCCGAGGTGTACGAAACGTATACATAGTAAGGCAACACAGAGAAACCTCGACGGGGCGATACGCCGTGGAACTTTATCGCATGTACGTGCCTCGCTAAACTGCCGGTTACGCTTTTCTTAACGCCCTCCCAGCTGGCATATTGCTACGGTAGTGCGACTCCGCGATAGACTCTATCGTCTCTCTGTCGCCGTCTCTTCGCATGAACCACGATTTTGCCCCGAGGCTCCTCGACTTCTTACGATCGAAGCTCGAACGACGCCCGGGAATCGGAAGGGCGCGAGTCCCATATAAAATTACACGGTTCGGGGCGCTTCGATTGTCGGGGGTCGATATCGCTAAGCCGTCGAGCGAACGAGTTCGAGTCGGTGCGCGGCTATAAAACTCGCCGGATTACAACGTACGGCCTACATATTCAGGAAAATATCGAAGACCGGAAGGTCACTTATCTCGCACGATTGTTGCAATGGCATGTCGATACATCGAGCTATTCGCGGCGCAGACATTTTTCGTTCGCCACGGATGAACGATAACACCAAAAAGATAACGTGACGCAAAAATATTCACGAGAAAAAAAATAACATTGCGCGCAAATGACACACGAAAAAATACCACGATGCGTCAATAACACACGAAAAAAAATAACATTTCGCGTAAATAACACACGAGAAAAAATAACATAAATGTTATGTGATTTTATTGGCATTGGGTTATTTTAACGTTTTATTTTGCCGAGAATTTTTTTTGTATCAAATTTGTACGGTAATATTTGTAAAAACTAGGGAACATGTGGTTACGATGTGGGACGGTCAAGAGAGAGAAAAGCGAGGGGCCGGTGTATTGACGGAGGGAACGTCCATATGGCGAACGAGGGAGGATGAACAAAAAAAAAAACAAATAAAAATAATGGAAGAAGTGGATGTAAAGAGAAACGCATGACTATGCATCCCAGGGTGCACCGATCGGTAATTGCATTATGAAATCGCGGACTTGTACTCTCCTTCGGGGCTTTGGTAATGTGGACGTGGAGATTTAACGAGCCGGCGAGGGAGCCGAGACGAATGAATCTTCTTCGAACGTGAGCTGTCCGAGAGGAAGAGAGAGACAGAGAGAGCCATGCGCGAATTTATGATAGAATTAACGCCACGGAAATGTGTATTGAAACCACCTGCGCGCTTACCGAATCGCGATATCGGCTATTACCGGAATACTAGGAAAAAAAAAAACGTCAGTAGTAATATTTCAATGCGTTAATGTTACCGCGGATGTATTATATCGAGCTTTAATGAGTTTTGTATATTTTCTTACAAGCGTGCGAGTGTTGCGGTTGAATTATTTAGTAATAAACCATTATTACTGTTTAGCGATCGCGAATCTTCGATTCTCTACGCTGGTCTCGTATCTTAAACCCTTCGACACTCACCGTAAAAAAAAAAAAAAAAAAACATTGGTTCTTTGCTTGCAATCTGTTACTCGACGCGAACGTTAATGCGTATAATTGAAACATCAAGCATGACACAAATATAATTTGTCTCGTCGTACAAAATCACCGATATCGAAGCGAAATCGAATGAAAATCGTCACTTCCGCTTTCAAAATCTGCGTTTCCACCGGAAAATGACGTCACACGGGAGAAGGTCACTTCCGGTCGAAAACCGAGTCTTCCAAACCGGAAGTGACGTTTTCCCGTATAACCTTACTTCCGGTCGAAACCCTAGATATTCAAACAGGAAGTGACGTTTTCCCGTGTGACGTCACTTCCGCTCAAAACCCGAGATATTCAAACCGGAAGTGACGTTTACCCGTCTAATGTCGAAACCCGAGATTTTCACACCGGAAGTGGCGGATACCCGTGTGTCGTCGCTTCCGGTCGAAGACCGAGATTTTCAAACCGGAAGCGACGTTACAGAGAAATGTTGGTAACTTTTCTCGGCAATGTGTCTCAGATGCGGGATGAGATACTCGTAAAAAGGTATTTATTTTTTAACCGGATCATGTGCGGCGTTCGTATTCGAAGCCACAGCGCTGCATTCGATTCGAAATGACGACCGCGGGCAAAGCGTACGAAGATACAACACGGACGCAAACACCGGTCACCGTATCGAATGCACTCGGATTGGGAATGCTGCTTTCACGATAGGATGTATCTCGAGGGCCATTGTACACGTCCATCGTCTCTCTCCTTCTGTCTTCCTTTCCGGAGGGCCGGAGAGGGGGGAGGGGGGGGGGGGAAGGGGGTTCGGTACGAGAGAACATACAGGAGGGCGCACGGAGAGTACGTAGCGAGGAGAGGAGCTTCTCTCGTTGGCAAAGTCGATCGTGGATCCGGACTCTCGCGCGGCACGGAACGAAAGGGGGCCATTACGGCCGATCGGGACAGGCCGAGAGCCGGGCCGGTACGAAAGAGGGTAATTTATAACGCGGTGCACTGTCAGGCTTCCACGTTCGTCGTCGCTCGCTCGGTGCTGCCGCGGCCGCTTCTTGCCGACCGGCCGAACGAGTCTCACTCGACGACGAGAGCCGATTAGTTAGAACGCACTGCATGGAGAAACATTTCAAAGGACTCGACTCGAATACTCCACCGGTTTCATTATGTTTTGTCCTCTTTTCGTACCCATTTCGCTTTCCTATACGCGCCTTTCTTGCCCGCCACGAGATCGGACAATCAATTATGCTATTAATTTGCTTCCATCGGAGATGTTTAATGGTTGATCTATTGCCATCGGTGGATCGACTCGATGTACAGAGAGCGGGGCAAAAGGGACCATTATTGTCATTTTTAAAGATTTTCTGCTGGGGATAATGAATAAGTTCCAGCTTGGATAGATATTCATTTTGCGTTGATCGCGGGCGTCAGTTTTATTATCGATAAGAGACATTGTATGGGTAACGAGTGGGGCAAAATTTACTATTTTTGCCCATTTTTCGGGAGACTTAAGAAAAGGTCTATTTCGCCCGCTGGTCCATTTTATCCCCTGGTCCATTTCGCCCGCTGGTCCATTTTGCCCCCTGCTCCATTTCGCCCGCCGGTCCATTTTGCCCCCTGGTCCATTTCGCCTCGAGCTCGGGTTATCGATTACGTGGCCAATTTATTATCGGTGAGAGATATTGTATGGACAGCGAGTGGGCAAAAAAGTCCATTTTGCCCCTAGTCCAGTTTGCCCCACCTGTGCGGATCGGCTATTAAATGGTGAATAGACACACGGTAATGATGTCTATCGACACCCAAGAAGAATCTTCTGAGAATCGTCGGCTATGATGTCATCGGCTTTGCACTCTGTTGTACACCGATTACTTTTTTTTTCTCTCAAGAGTCGCGTAAATCTGTATACGCAAGCTGCGGCGAAGCGAATTGCCCTGACACAAAAGACTGGCCGCGTGGAAAATGGCATGTATCTGGCGGAGAATCAGTGAAACCGAGAACTCGGCTCTGTCCGGGGAGCTCGTTAATAAGCTATCGTGGCGCACGCAAGATTCACGAATGTAGAAATCGACTGGCACGGCAGCCTGAAACGTCCCGTCCCAACTACAGGTTTTAAACGTTAATCCCTCGATCAATGACAAACACGTGCTGTTTATCATCCGCGTATAACGGTATAATTTTTTTTTTCTCTTCTTTTTCTCCCGAGCGAAAAGAAAAAACGGCATTTCTCGTTCTCCTCGGGGAATACTTTGATACGCCGATTTTCTACATATCGCGGGTTGATTCGCGTATGATTTATGGTGTTTCATTGATACGGCGAGTGCGGCGCAAGTGGGTCGTCCGAGGGTCGATCCTCCTACTATCCGACCGAGAGGCCTGGCGGAAGCGCGGCTCGATTAATGAGATCAATTAATTACCTCCGATAAACCGTCGAGGTTGGAAAATGTCGAGCGAGAGATACATCGTCGCTATGTAATGAAAAGAAATTATTTATGAAATCGAATATTCAATATTTTTTTAAGGAACACTCTCAATGATCGTACGGTGAAGGATTTCTCTTTTCGTATGTTAAATTCAATATATCGATTTTTAGTTTTCGCGAGTGAAAAATGTCGTAATCTTGTGTAACCCTTCGAGACGTTGAAAATAATACAGTCGTAACCGAACGAGCCTCCGGGCCAGAGCTCCGTCTAGGCCAAATTTACTCCCTCGCACAGGAGTTTTATAGTCAAAACATTCTATCAAGTAAAATCTAATATTCAATCTTTTTAAACAATACTTTGATTCATCGGAATCTGTAAGATTTTTTTTTCCCTATACATATATCTGTTTTATTTTTTTCTGAGTGAAAAATGTCGTAATCTCGTGGACGAGTTGTGCGGAAACCCTTAGAGTCGTTGAAAATAATAGAGTCGCGACCGAAGAAAAACTCGTAACGAGCCTGCGGCCGGAGCGTCATCCAGGCAAAAGTGACTCCCGCGCACAGGCATCGGGTGTTGTAACGAGAGTTCGCAGAAAAAAAAAGAAGCAAATCTAGGGAACTTCGATCCTCTGAAGAAAGGAGGGGGGGGGGGGGGGGGGGGGGGGCGTCATGGCATCCAAACAGCCGCTTCCGCTTCCTCGCAATCTTAGCCACAGCTGATTGTGCGAGGAGGGGAAAGACTCGCGTTTCTGCACGTTGGCTCGCAATCGACGAGATAGAACTGTGAGAAAACGTGAGCTGGAAACATTTTTTTTTTTCTCGCACCGTGCACTCAACGGCGCGCGATGTATAATACGCAGGTATACGTACACAGAATAGGTTTTATTTGCCGTATCTCCCACTCGGCCGATTCGCGGTACCATAGAGAAGACTGCACGCATGAGCGTCCGCGCACGTATCACATACATTATTCATAAACGACGAGAGGCATGTCGAGAGCGTATACGCGTTCTCCCAACGTGCAGAAAGGATCCCCGTGTCTATCTACGTACGACATTGTAAAATCGTATTCGAGTAACGAGTTTTCGCTGCGGTTTTACACGTACCCTCTTAGCTTGGCTTTATCGCAGGCTCGGAGACCGTGCATCTTATCGTACCGATGCGCGGTACGGTCGGCGTCGCGTTTGCGCTTCCTCGCTCGGTATCGATCATTGTCTCGATCGCTACTCGCGGCCAACGATTTCTGTCGATTATACAACATTCATACGGCTAACGCTACGCGCGCAGAAACGTGATATATATTTTTTTTAAATACGTATGTACGAAATATATTAGACTGGCAGGTTGTGGCTCGGGTGCTTTACGCCCTATCTATCGACTATGTTATTTAGCATCCGAATATTTAACTTGTTGCAGATTCACAGGAAATACGTCACTTCCGGTTTGAAAATCGCATTTTCCGATTTCCATTTCGAGAATTTTTGAATAATTCTTCTGTAGCGAATTCATTATTTTTGTGGTTCCACGATAACTTCCTTATGTACGAAACGACTTGAGCGATATTTATTCGTAAAAACTGTTCAGCCACATAAAAAGGGAACTGGTCTCAGAATCAGCCCTCTGAAATATGTTCGAGTTAATTATTTTTTATATTCCCGTTGATGATGATTAAGAAGAAAAAAAAAACAAAAATACTCCCGAGCATTATATTCGGCAGTGTGTATAAAGTTTACCGATAAAAGTCGGGAGAGACTGGAATAAACGCCCGAGGGACCATCGGCAGGCGAGGAGCCCGCCGACGGCCGTTCCGCAAAAAGAAACAAACAAACGGGAGGGGAAAAATCGCCGGCCGAGCCAAATGGCTGCGAGCAAAAATTCTACGATCCTCGCCCAGCGGCGACCGGTTTCCGCCTGCATTGACAAGAAACTGCGAACGCGCGCGCTGTAAAAGACGAACTTTTTTGTTTTCATCTCCTTTTTTTTTTTTTCTTCCTGTTACCCTTCGTCGAACCCACCGAGTGGCACCGTTGCGAGAGTTCACCGCCGAGGATCCGCGAAGAATCGCCGAGAGCGTAGACCGCAAAACCAACTTGACTAACGGCGCGACGATGACGAAAAAAAAGAACGAGAATGCATTGTCAACGACGATGACAATTCATTTTGTCGCAAAGCCGACGCCGGCCCTGCTCGAGCTCGGCTCTTAATTTTATTTTCAAGCACAAAGACTCGACAATTGCATATCGCGAACACTCGGATCAAAAGGGCGTATAGTTTCCGTGTACGAGCGCATTAAAGGACGCTGTCCCGGTTTCACTCGCGCGATACCCTCTCTGACTAAAACTGTGCATACCGTACATTTTTTTTTTTTATAGAAATTGTAAGTTTCGATTGTAAGTTTCGATTGTAAATTTCGGTTGTAAGTTTCGATTGGAAGTTTCGATTGTAAGTTTCGATTGTAAGTTTCGATTTTAAGTTTCGATTGTAAGTTTCGATTGTAAGTTTCGGTTGTAAGTTTCGATTGTAAGTTTCGATTGGAAGTTTCGATTGTAAGTTTCGATTTTAAGTTTCGATTTTAAGTTTCGATTGTAAGTTTCGATTTCAAGTGTTGCTTTTACGTTTTGATTTCAAGTGTTGCTTTTACGTTTCGCTTCAACGTTTTGCATTAACTTTTTGCTTTAACGTTTTGCTTTTACGTTTTGCTTTAACGTTTTGCTTTTACGTTTTGCTTTCGAGTCAGCTGTTTACTTAACAACGACTCTCGGCTGTTGCAGTTCTAATAGCCTCCCGCTGTTCAACGCCACCGTGACAATATGTAACAATTTAGTTACTCCGTCAGTCGTCGCGTTACCGAAAGTGCCGCAGTGCGCGACTAGCGAGAGAGCGTTCCGTGAGGTTTTGCCTCGCGCGGGCAGTAATCTTGATTGCGCAATCACGGCGGTCCCGGTGTATCGTGTCATGCGAACCTGACCTAGCCAACGCGGAGAAGCTCCGGTAATTAATCCGCGAACGGACCCGAGCGAGGGGGAGCGCGGTGAGCGAACGAAGAAAATTCCATAGCTCGAAGTCCGCGTCTCGTAATTCGTTTCAGGCTTCAAAGAAAAAAAATAAATAAAATAAAAGAAAAGAAGAAAAAAAGTTGAAACGTTCGTTGAAATGACAAAAATGCGAGAGAGTAAATTCACGGGAAACAATGTGAGAGGCGCGAGTGAACGATACGAGAGAGAAAAGGTGAAAGACACTCCGAAGACGCGAGAATGGAGCAATGTAATCACCACGCGAGGTGAGAGAACGGAATACTCGCGAAGTACGTAGAAAAACATGTACTCGGCGAGACTCCCAACCGACCCGCGTGTATAATGACAATAAAGTCATACGGTATGTTTACACACACACGCGAAGGCCTGATATTGTATATATATGTATATATATATATATATATTCTGTGCGGTAATTAAAATCCATTCGTATAGTAAATAATGAAATTACGGTGAGAAAAGACGTTGTGTACGAATAGCTGTGTGAGGCATAAATATGTTCGATACAATCTGGAGAAACTTGCACTCGTAATATGCTTCTAAATTTCTCCGCGCAAACAGACACGTGCACAGTCGGAATTTACACGCGTCGAAAAGGTTTGTATGTTTAACATAAATTTCTTGTCCAGAAACGCACACAAGTTTTTTGCTCGTTAATTTTGCTATCTTGTTCTTGTTAATTTTATGATTTCGTTCTCGTTAATTGTGCGATTACGTTCTCGTTAACGTTACATCTATTCGTCTTTAGTTCAAGATACGTCTCGTTGACAAAAAAAAAAAAAGAAATGTATATTTAACATACATTTCTCGGCCGGAAACCTACACAAGTTTTTGCTCGTTAAATTTGCTCTTTCGTTCATATTAATTTTACAATGACAGTTTCACTCAATTCCACAATATCGTTCTTGCCAATTCTACAATATTCCTCTCATTAACTTTACCATTTCGTTCTCGATAACGTGACATTTTTTATTCCGTGAAAAATCCTTGTTGACAAAAAAAAATTCCGAGCCTCTTGGACAAAAAATATCTGCTGAATAAACAAAAAGTTTTTTTTTTCACCGTCCCTCGTCAGTTTACCTCGCTCGACTCGCACCAAGCGAGTCTCCGAGCTAGATTTCTTGCCACGATCATTTCCACCCTCGAACGAGAAGATCTTTCTCCAGCAGCAACGAGTAAATATACAATTTTGACTCGCGAGCGCATATGTTCGTCCCGATGGTTTACGATCGGAATTCTCGGTCGCGTAATAGCTTCGGGCCGGTGGCGAGTGCGAGAGCCGCAGTGCACATACCGCGCCCACCGCCTGCGTATCTACGGGCCGGACGGACAGGCAGCGGTGGATCTTTTCGTGCGATGATGCGTTGTAGGCGCGAGAAAGGTGTATTCGACGACGAGAGATTCTCGGACCGGAGGTGAGGCGAGAAATGAGAGAGGAAGGTACGAGATAGCCCGCGGTTGCACAGCGCATGCCCGGAGGATAATCTTCGGGGCGAACGTGTGTGCGCACTTTGCCGACGGGAAATCGAGGAAAAGTGCCGACGGCGCTGCTACGTCGGAGCGCTAATCCTCGGCGCTCCGCGACGCTCCGCGGCGGGTCTCGATGGGGGGTTTCACGTTGTGCGGAATACAGGTCAGGCCTCGGTGTGTGCCCGTGGTATTTCCGCCTGTCGGATGCACCTTTCTCTCCTTGCGGATACACCCGTCGAGGTCGACGAGCCTCCTCTTCGCGCCTCGTTCGATCACCGTTAACTTCTTTACCTTCGACCAGACTTTTGTTCTTCGGATTCTACGAATTATCGATTTTTCAATCTTCTGTTGTTTCGATACTCGTGGAATTGTTTTATTGATTTTGGTACTCTCGGGTTGGGTGGACGGTGACTGGGAGAGGGGGCAAAACGGACCATTCTATTTTGCTTCTTCGTAGAAGAAACTTTGTTATTTGGAAGAAAATAAATGTTGGGGTTTTTTAGAACGTTTGAAAAGAATAAAAAATTGTTATTAATGGACGAATAAAACCGAGAGCGGTGGATGCGCGGTTGGCGCACGGCTCTGGTGGTCCCCCAAGTCAAGCTGATTCGTTCGCGGTCAGTACTTGGATGGGTGACCGCTCAGCCGTGCGCTAGCTGGCGCATCGACCGTTGAGCGGAAGGCGCTTTCTTCTGAGACTTTGGTGTTTCTGCACTTTACTCAAGTGCAAAAATACCAGTGGATCAGTAGAATATGGCCGTCTGTACCGGCACGGGTTTTCCGTAGTTTCCCCGTGTCCCCGGCAAATGCGGTACAGTGTAGCTAAGTCGGCAACGGACGCACTGGAAGTTAGGTAGCTTAGCTGAGTGCGGGTAGGGAGTGCTAGGGGGGAATCGGGATGGGGTTCCGTAAAAACCCGACAAGGGTATACGGTGGAATTGGAACAACAAATATAAAAAAAAATATTAATGGACGAATTGGAAGACCAAGTTTTGCAGCAACCCACTGAGTGGTTTTGGGATTCAATAAAATTGATAATTAATCGTTGATTTAATAACATTTTTATTATTTTTTCCACAAAAATAATAAAATGATTAAATTAACGCTTTATGGTCGAACAAACGAAACATGACTACATATCGAGTGTTCTCAGTCATTCGCGATCGGCTTCGAGTTCGTCTTTCAAGAGCGTCCGGCAATTCCGTCTAGCGAAAAAATTAATTTAAACACCGGCGAGTAAACGAGTAGCAAAGAAAGCCGGCCAAAGGTTTCACCGTTTTGTGGAACGACCCGTGAAGGATTGCCGATGCCACGCAGGTGTCGCATTCGGTGTCTACTTCCCGGCGTTCTCGCTCGTGCCCCGCGAGAAGACCGCGCGGCGAGCCATTCGCCTCGAATTACACGTGATTCTCTTCACGGATCGCCCGGATTCTCGGGGAACTCTCGAGGCGGTCACTCGCCGTTAGGGGAATCTATCAACAACTCTTCTACTTTCCCGTAACACAAGTTTTTTCATTTTATTTTTTATTTCCTCTTCCGATACCTCGACGATTTAATGGAGTGAACTTGAAACCGACGACTCGTGCAGAGCTGCGCTAATAGATAGCAAGGTATCATCGACAAGATCAAGGATCGCTTCACTTTTTTCTACTGTAATCGTTATCGAATAAAAAAAAATTAATTAAAAAACAAACAAAGATTGATTTTCATTTCTACGGGAGAAAGGCGAACGGGCACGAGGAACGGTTCGCAGTGAACGCGAGCTACACCAACAGATAGTGAGGTATCGTCTACAACATCAAGGATCTATTCACTTTTTTCTACTGAAATCGTTATCGAATTAAGAAAAAAAATTAATTAAAAAACGACAAAAAATTGATTTTCATTTCTACGAGAAGAACACGAACGGGGACGAGGAACGGTTCGCGGTGTACGTGAGCTACACCAATGGGCCCTAAGATATCATCCATAAGATCAAGGATCTCTTTACTTTTTTCTAATGCCATCGATATCGAATTAATAAAAAAAAGTTAATTAAAAAACGAAAAAAAATTGATTTTCATTTCTACGAGAAGAACACGAACGGGGACGAGGAACGGTTCGCGGTGTACGTGTGCCGCGAGTTCGCGCGAGAGAAACCAGCAATAGACGGTAAAGTATCGTCTACAACACTAAGGATCTCTTTACTTTTTTCTAATGCAATCGATATCGAATTAATAGAAAAAAGTTAATTAAGAAACGAAAAAAAAATTGATTTTCATTTCTACGAGAAGAACACGAACGGGGACGAGGAACGGTTCGCGGTGTACGTGTGCCGCGAGTTCGCGCGAGAGAAGCCAGCTCCCGGCAACAGTAGATGCGCATGTGGGCCACGTGAAAGTTGGGGATCCGTGACGTTTTTTCTTCTTTTTCAATTTTTTTTCTTTTTTTTTATTCGTTTTTTTTTTTTATTTATTTGCCATCGTATACGGTACGCGATGTCTGTCGGCTCACGGTCCGCTCCTTTGTACTTTGTAATTGGAGGATCAGGAGTCAGGACTGGCTTGTCTCGATACATCGTCGAGGTGCTCCACGTGACCAGGGGGGGGGGGGGGGGGGGAATGAAACGTACAACTACCTTCCACACTTCTTCGTCTCGTTCTCGTTACTCTCGGCTCATTTATCTTCCGGAGCAACGAGATCGCCCGAGCTATGCTACGCTCGTTCGTCATGAGCTCCGGAACAGCCGAGAGCAAGAGAAACAGAAATCGTTTGCCGCCGAGGCCACTGCGCATCTGCTATGCGCAGCGTGGCTGCACTGTAAAAAAAAAATGTAAATTTAATGTAGCGGACTGAAACTTTTAACGCAAGGACTGGTACATTAAATTTAATGTACGATTGTGATGAACAATCAGAAGACTTTTTCAATGAAATTGAAGTAAACTATTAAAGTTAAAACGTTTTCGTAGTAAAATTAAGGTAAAATTAAAGTGAAATTAAAGTAAAATTGAAGTAAAATTAAAAAATAAAGTTTTGCCAATGATTTTACAGTGAACATTAATTTTTCGTCTCAATTGTACATGGAATTTAATGTACCAGTTTTTGCATAAAAACTTCCACTCCGTTACGTTAAATTTCATACGAATTTTTTCTACAGTCCGAGTCTTCACCCCTCGAGCAACGTCCGGTATAATGCGTATCTCTTCTTACAGACATTTCAGCAAAGATTCCATGAGACGATTCGTACCGATCGAGGATAGTTTGCGCTTGCTCCCCTCGGTATCGATACTCGCTCCTTCGATTCGGCGGAGAAAGTCTATCTCTCTCTCCCTCCACGTGTCTTTGTCCACTGAGAGGGGGAGGGGGGGGGGGGGGGGGCAAAAACTTGCAGGCTCCCCAAACGTTGGGCCCGACGTGCAGTTCGGGCTCGAGGCTCGAATAACATTTCTTAGAGCGCTACGAGTTTCGCTCAATTCGAAGCAGGTTCCTCTTAGCCTTGACCCGGCCGGAATTCTCAAGGTTTACTCGGCGCTTGAATCGGCGAGCTCGGCGGCACGGCGGAATTAATTTGTATGTCTTTTCTCGCTTCTGTATCTAATCCTCTACGCTCGTCTAATGGGGAGCATGCTCTTCGGGAACTGGAGCAATTCAATTCAAGAACCGGTGAGATTCTTTATTATTAGTATTATTATTTATAATATTATAATAATTGATAATAGCATTGTTATTATTATTAGTAATAATAATATTATCAACCCTTCAACGACGGGAAACTTTTTGCTGAGGGCAAACAACCAAGCCTTCTTTCACACTCGAAAACGATGCGCGGATGTTTGTAATAAACTTTATTCTGGATTATCAAAAACTCAACACCTCCAAGGTACATGTGTGAATTTTTACAGATTTTTTTTTAACACTCCAACTTGTTATTCGAATCGTCCGAAGGTTGCGTCTTGACAAATTCCAGGTCCTCGTCGAACAAGATTCGTGAAGGGTTAATAATAATATTATTATTATTATTGATATAAAAATTATTATTATTATTATTAATATTACAATTATTATGATTATTAGTATTAAATTTATTATATTTACAATTATAATGATTACTAAGCAGCGCATTGTTATCGAGTTTTCAAGATTAGGACGGGAAGGTCTCTTGTTTCCGACATTATGTGGTGCATTAATCGGCGTTATTTTCCTTCACTTTCATCACGGATTGAATTTTGCGATTCCGCCGAGAGGACATGAAAGAGATAATCGCGAAAAGGGGAGGTTACTCTGTACTCGTGGAAACGACTCGTGCTCCACTTTCCTCGACTCTCTTTCTCTCCCCGATTTCTTTTTATCCGATTTTTTTTTATTTCAATTTCTTCTTTTGCTTCTTCCTCGAGTCCCGTCGGCGTGTCTCTCGTCCACCTGTGCGCGCGCACAGGTACACGGGATATACGAGAGTCTCCCGCGCTCGCGGAGGCAACGACGTTCGCGACTGGTCCACGAAATCTTCTCGGACAGTGGCTCGATTTTCTTTTCCCATGAGACCGAGGAGGAAGAAGAAGCCCCCCCCGGGGGGAAGCTGCGAGCAGCAACAAAAGAAGACCATTCGGCCAGCCGGTTCGTCGACCGGCCAGCTCGATCCGCTTTACTTTCGAGGTCACTTTCCCCGCGCGCGAGCTCGCGGGCGCGCTCCGACGCCTTATCGTATCGATTTATCGGCATACGAAATCTTCGATCGTTTCGAGGAGATCGAACTCACCGAAAAAAATGACCTATAATCGTCTGCTAAGAAAAAGAAATTTAAAAAAAAAAAATTGTAATTAAAAAAAAAATTGAGCCTAGTGCAGGCGAATGAGGAACAAGGGCAATGACCTCGGAGCTTCCACGAAATTGTGTAGATATTTGTGATTCTTTGCCTCCACTTACGAAACTTTCTTTTCATAGATGTACATTCTGTGGTGAGGTCACGCCGAAAAAATTCGTTCTTACGACACTTCCGGTTGCAAACTGAGATTTCGAAACCGGAAGCGACGTTTTCCCGTATGACGTCACATCCGGTCGAAGAATGACATTTTTTTAACCCGGGTTTTCAAACCGGAAGTGACGTACTCCGGTATGACGTCACTTCCGGTCCGAAAATGAAACTTCCAAACTGAATGTGACTCACTTCCGGTCGAAAAATGAGGTTTTCAAACAGCGAGCGACTTTACAGAGAACATTTTTTTATTTCTCTGTGCAACGTATCTGGAATTGAGCCAGCGATAGAAACGTGTGTATTAAGGACGACAGGAAAGTGGGTAAATGATCGTGTGATACGACTGAAATGTATTTGGAATTCGTCCCGAATTGTGACCAGCGATTGAAACGGACGAATTGAGGAGCGCACAGCGAGCGCTCCAACTCCGCTTCGTCATAGATGATTTATCTTGTAGTAGCCTCATAGCCGCCTTCCTGTACTTTCTAGTGATACGCTATAGACGAACCAAAAAAAAATAATAATAATAACAAAGATGATCGATCGTGAGAATCTAAGATGGGCACGCGAAGCTTCGTTTTTGTCGTTCATTATGTATTTCCGATTTTTTTGTTTTGTTTTTCGGATCTGTAATTAGAATGATTGGTTGAAAAATGTTTCGGACCTCTGACCCTTTAGTATGGAGATCGATATCTCACCGTCAGTGTTTGCTACGTCGCGCCCGCGCCTATTAAATCGTCTAAGGCGATTTAATAGATCGCAAATCCAACCGAGCTCGCCGAGCTGGTTAACGACCACCCAGTGGCCGTGAAAAGGGGTACAAAAAAAAAGGAACTGTTGCTTGCGCGGAGCTTCCACGAGGAGTGCAACCTGCTCGGATCCGACGGAGCACTCTCGTTTCTCTCTACCGTAGGCCCCTTCGAGCTATCGATAAATACTTTGTAGCGCGGATAACACTGCACAACGGCTCGGCTATTACGGGCAGTGGAGATGCTCGAGGCCAAAGTGGGGAACTGCGTAAGATATACTTGGCCTCATCGGCAATACCTGCGCTTGGGAAAATAATGCAGGTACAGACCCATCCATAAACGTCCGATCCTTCCCGCACACAAAAGTTGACTCGGCGATTGCCAATTAACATTCGGAAAAAACAAAAATCGTATCAAAAAAATTGGGATGTTGTTGAAGGAAAAAAATTCATCGGGTTTTTTTTTTTCCACCGAATTTTTCCAGAATTGTTTTTACGAAGAAAAACTGTAAACGGAGATCAACCAACACTTTTCATTGTCGTAGATTTAGCAAGCAGCGTGATGAAAATCCAAAGTGCATTTATACAAATTTTTTAAAAAATATCTAAAAATTCTGATATAATTGAAGAGGAAAAAAGATTGTTGTATATATATTTTTTTTACCGATTTTTCCAGAATTGTTTCTACGGATAAAAAATCGGAACGGAGATCGATGAACACGTTTCGTTATCGTAGATTCGTGACTGCATTTACGGTGCTCTCATGCAGCACGATGACAATGCAAAGTGCATCGGACATATTCAAGCGGCTTTCATTTGCATTTTCTGCATTTACTATCTCCCGGCTTACTTTCTACTTCGCCTACGTACACCGTCGGTAAATCCCTAATGAATTCCCTTCTACCTTCTTACGTACGATCGAAAAAGCTACGCTCGTTCACCAACGGCAAACCAGTTCCGATCGCGTTTTACGACTTGTCGTAGCGCTTCGTCGTTGTCGTTGCAGGAAATAAAGTAAGCTACCGGTTTTTCACATAACAAAATTACCGAACACACTGTACCAGTATGCAGAGAAAGAGAGGCCGGATTATGCGAAGACCGCGATGAATAGAAGGTGTTTCGAGTCTCCGAAACACGTGCGTACGTAAATATGGATTTTATTTTATTTCTCAAAAAAGTTAAATCATACGAGGAAAATAGTAGCACATAGATGTATATATGTATATATACAAATGTATACAACTCAGTACAGATTAGGCGAAAGATTAATTTAAAAATAATTACTATTTTTTAATATTTAAAATAAATGAATTATATTGTGAGTAAAAATGTATATTTTTTAATCACTGTTTTCTGCATAATCTGATGTGAAAAACAAAACAAAAAACACGATCTTTCGCCAGTCTTTTAGATTTGTTTTTGCAACAGCCGTGCGATGGTTAATTAACAATCAGAAGCACTTGCGTACGTGAATACGACGCGTCGGTCGAATAATGGTCGGTTTAGATAGACAGAGTCGATTACTCAGTCGGAAGTTCCAGGGACCGGAGAGTTTGAAACGCGCGAGACGAGGGACGAGCGAAGACCGAAGTAGAGGAGCGATAAATTGTATGGGCGCATCGGTTAAGTACATTCGCTGGAATACGCGGACAAAGGGGGAGGGGGGGGGGGGGGGGGGGGGGTACGTGCAAGACCATAAAGACATTCCATGGGCGCGCCGGGAGTCTCGAGCGCGCATTCGAACGGAGGCTGCTCGGCTCCGTCTCGCGGCTTATCGACGACGATTGCCACGTACTCGATTCTTCCTGAGATGCATTAGAATCCCGAGAGGGAGATTGAGGTTTATTTATTTATTTTTTGGTTTTGGAAAAGTAAAAAAAAAAAAAAATCGAGATAGAGTCTACAACCCTCTCGGAGCTCAGTACAGTGTTTTGATCTCCTTCGAGCCATTCTTATTTTTTATTGTTCCAGCCAGTTATTTATGACGATTGCTACGTACTCGATTCTTCCTGAGATGCATTAGAATCCCGCGATAGAGAGATTGAGATTTTTTTTTTGGTTTAATTCAAAGTCGAAAAAAAAGATTATCGGCAGATTCGTTTTTTAATGAATAGAGGTTTTTTTTTAGACAAATGAGCCTGTAGCTCAGTACAGTGTTTCGTTGCTCGTCGAGGCTTTTTTAATTTTTTTTTTATCATTCCAGCCAACTATCTATGACGATTGCTACGTACTCGTTGCTTCCTGATATGCATTGCAATCCCGAGAAGGAGAGACTGAGATTCAAAAAAACAAAATACAAAATGTTTGAATAAATAAAAAATAAAGATCTATCGGCAGCGTTCTCCATCTCGGACGCGGGATAAAACCCTCAAGGAACTTCGCAGAGTAGTGTTTTAATCTTCCTCGAGGCATTTATATTTTTTATCGGTCCCCCCAGTTATCTGTGACGATTGCCATGCAATCTTCCTGAGATGCGTAAGAATCCCAAAAAAAAGGGATTGAGATTTCTTTTAGAAAAGTACAAAAAAAAGTTTAGTGGCAGAGTTCGAGGTAGAGGATCCATCGGAGCCTACAATTCTCGCGAAGCTCAGTAGAGCACAGTGTTTTGATCTTCCTCGAGGCATATTCATTTTTTTTTTATCGTTCCAGCCAGTTATGTATGACGATTGCCAGTACTCGATTCTTCCTCACATGCGTGAGAACCAGAATGGAAGAGATAGCGATTTTTTATTTTTTGTGTAAAATATGTAAAAAAAAGGTCCCTTCGCAGAGCTCAGTACAGTGTTTTGATCTTCCTCGGGGCATATTTATTTTTCATTGTTCCAGCGAGTTGCGCGTCACGACTGCCACGTACTTGATCCTTCCTGAGATGCATTCAATCCCGAGAGGGAGAGCTTAGAAAACAAAAAAAAAATGGTTGGAAAGAAAAAAGAAGATTTGTGGGTAGAGTTCGAGACAGAGAATCCATCGGAGCTCATAACCCTCGGTGAGCTCAGTAGAGCACAGTGTTTTGATCTTCCTCGAGGCATCTTAAGTTTTTATTGTTCCAGCCAGTTATGCAAAGAGCTCGGCAACGACTCCGTTAATGGATCTTTCGGTCTACATCGTAATGGTGTGACGCGTACCTGCCCGGCCGGCAGATGAGGAAATAAGTAGAGCGAGCGAGTGCACTAATCGGCCTCGGAATTTTAATGTCTCTAACAATCCTACGCTAGCACTACGATTTCGTTGGATGGAAAAATAAAAAATAATAAATGAATTACTCGACCGATCGACGATTAACATAGAAAAAAAAAAAATATATATATGTCTATATATATATGAAGGTGGGGGATTCGAGGTCACTTTAGATACTGACTATAATTCTATCTCGGTGTGTCGCCAATAATTCAATCATTTCTGGCTATTCATCAAAGCCTGCCCAAGATACGCAAAATTGGAGCACGAGATTTTTTTTCTTTTTTTTTTTTTACTTCGCATCCAGAGCTATTCGTCGGTTCTTTTATTCAACGTTGATAAGTGATAATCCGTTCGAGAACTGGCGATCGACTCTCAAGGTCCCGAATATTTTATACGGCTGGATTAACTCTGGACGGTTTTATTTGCGCGATGATTTTTGTATGCGAACCGTCAGGCGACATCGGGGTGTTGATTAATCCTTAATTCGCAGTCGGACAGCGACGAGCCATCGCGGACACACGCGCGGCAACCTTGGACGTGGATCGTGCAATTTTAATCCGCGCGATGGAAACGCGACTCGGCTGACAGGACAGCTTCGCGAAACGAGACTCTTCGAAGACTCACCGGATAACGTTATCCGAGCGGAAAATAAGTAGGGAAGAAAGACGAGAATAAAATTAAAAACGAATGTGCCTGAAGGATTCGATTCGAAGCCACAAATCCGCATGCGTGATAGAGTTTTTTTTTAAACAATAACTACGGTGTGGTAAAATTAACTAAAAAAATTAGGAAAGTAGATTGTTGAACATCAATTAAGTTATGCGCCCAACTAATAAATGGACCCAGCCAACAAATTAATTTATGTGCCCAACAAATCAATTTACACGCCCAACTAATCCATTCATACGCCCAATGAATTAATTTAAACGCTCATAAAATTAATTTATACGCCCAACAAATTAATTTATACGCCCAACAAATTAATTTATACGCCCAACGAATTAATTTATGCGCCCAACGAATTAATTTATGCGCCCAACGAATTAATTTATACGCCCAACGAATTAATTTATACGCCCAACGAATTAATTTATACGCCCAACGAAAAAATTTATACGCCCAAGGAATTAGTTTGTACGCCTAATTAATCTGTAGGCCGAAAGAGTTGATTGTCCGAGAGCCGACAAATTTGTTGTCCCAACCGCGTAAATCGCGCGAAGCCCTCGCGTGCCGGAGCAACGACGCAGTTGGTCGGGAGAACTCTAATTATTTCTTTTCTCCGAGACAAACGGAGGAGCCAGGTATGCGGCGAGGGTTGAGTGACCCTAGCTCAGGAAGTTATATCAGCAGCATGTTAATGGGCCACGATCAATGTGCGTCGGGTCAGCATTTTCTTTTCAAAACCCCCACACACAGACGACCCCCTCTCGTAAAGCGAGTCGATGGCGAACTGGCAGAGATACAAAAGACGGTCGAACGCGAGACTCTCGGGAGATGTAATTTTTTCTTTCATTCTTGTTAACAATCCCACATAGCGCTCAGCGAGAAAGTTACAAGTGTTCGCTAACGACCACGTGTCGAGATTCTTCGACGCTTCGACGTCCGGTCGACAATGCAACCGGAGATTAAAAGGCGCCTATGATAATGGCGCAGACGTGCACGGAGCTTCGAATCATCAATCCACATCCACTACGCACCGCGCTGGATTACAATAGTTGAAATTTACAACTGTCACGCCGATTACTCGAACCGCAATCAAATGCCTAGTCATTGCTTAATTGTCAGGGGTTTCTCACGGTTACGCTCCTTACGGAGGAGTAAGCTCGAATTTATTGTCGGGACAAGGAAGTTATGTCAGCAGCGTGTAGCAGGATTGTCGGCAATCGTCCGACCGACAATCGACCAACCGCCAATTCCATCCATGAACCGAAAATTCCGTCCGACAATTGTGCAAGCAACAATTCAGGTCAACAATTGTGCAAGCGACAATTCAGGTCAAAAATTGTCTGAACGACAATTGAGGTCAACAATTGTCTGAACGACAATTCAGGTCAACAAGTGTCTGAACGACAATTCAGGTCAACAATTGTCTGAACGACAATTTGATCCGATAATTGTCCGACCGGCCATTCGGTCGAAGAATCATCCGACCGAAAATTCAGTTCGACAATTGTCCGACCAATTTCAAAAGCGCCTTTGGAACGTCAATCCACATCCAAAACGCATCGCGCTGGATTACAATAGTTAAAGTTTACAACTATCGCGCCGATCAAAATGGCTAGCCATTACTTAATTATCAGTGATTTCTCATAGTTACACTCCTCACTGGGGGGGTGAGCTCGAATTTTATTATCAGTACTAACGATCGCCGAGGTGTTTCCGGTCGAATGGAGCAAAAGCCGAGTCCGCGCGGGAAATAGCCGAGAAGCCGGAGCGCGGGCCTTCGCGGCTCCCGCTGCTGCTGATGGGAAAGCGGCGGCTCGAGGCGAACTCTCAAAAGGGTTGCGTGTGTCTTCTTGCGCCTGTCTGTCCGTCTGTCTTGCGATGTGGCTCTTCTATCTCCGGAACACCCGGAGGAAGTTGTAAAAAAAAAAAAAGAAGGCTCTATGGGAGTCACGGGCGGCGCGTTGATCCTCGGGTATCGAAGACGCCGGGAATTCACGGCCGAGAGGATTTATGAGAATTCCGCTCAAACACCCGCGGGTGCAATTTCGTTGACCTTTCGCTGCATCCAGTTTTCTTCATTCCTTTGTGTTATTTTCATTTTCGAGCAATTCGAGCCGTTATGTTCTTTGGCCACGAAATGCAATTTTTAGTTCTTTAGATTTTTTTTAAGTATCATCATTAATTTATTTTTCAATTTCTTTACCCACGGACTGCAGCATTTTTTTCTTTAATTTTCATACCCTTTGTGTTATGTTATGTCGTTTCGCCACGGAATGCAATTTTTTCGTTTTTTAGATTCTGTTTTTTTTTCTGTTTTTGATACCATTTATAGTGTATATCGAATGACTGATCTACGTTTCCGGAGCATCGTTATTTATTCGATCGCGTTGCCTTATCGGTAATTGGCCAGTGGCCAGCGAGCACGCGTCGAGTGGACTCGTTATCGGCGATACACTATGGCCGAGGTGAAAGCAACACCGAGAGTCACGATTCATCGTGCAGACAGGAGGATCGTGTATACATAGATATTTTATTTTATTTTTTCGTCTTCTAATACACTCTCGCGTACACACGTATATGCATCGATATGCCCGCTATTTAGTCCCTGGAAGGCTACCGAACGTCGAGAGCGCTGTAGAGTCGCGTGTCAGCGCGTAACTCATTAATTTCGATTTCTTTTCCGCGTCGATTTATAAAACGGCTATGGCCGAGTAAGCCGAGCTGTCCTCTCCTGACGCTCCGTCGAGGGATCGTGTTTCGGTCTGTCGTACAACATTCGTGTCGCGCACGAAATGCGAACCAGAGAAAGATCAGTCTAATTAAATCGGAGCACGAGATTCAAACGAATGACCGGATACATATCGATCTGTTATAGATCAGTTCAGTTAATGCACACCGCAGTCACCGCTGTCATTGAATCAGCGTCGACAGGTCAGCAATTATTCAGATATGGAGCTGAGGAACATTATTACGAATGTAAACTTTCCACTGCAATGATTATCCTACTAATGTCAGATCCTTTTTCAGGAGACCTTTTCATTTTGTATCGGTAAAAAAAAAACCGGAATAACGTCACTTCGGGTTTGAAAATCTAGGTTTTTGGGCGCAAGTAATGTCACACCGGAAATACGTCACTTCCGGTCAAAGAATGAAATTTTCAATCCGAAAGTCATGTATTTCCTGTATGACGTCACTTCCGGTAAAAAAACCAAGATTTTCAAACAGGAAGTGACGTTTTCTCGTGTGACGTCACTTCCGGTTAAAGACTGATTTTCAAACCCGAAGCGACGTTAAAACGGCATTTTTCAAAATTTTCAGGGTCATGTCCCTTTCGGTTTAAAACTGAGATTTTTAAACCGGCGGTGACGTTACAGAAAATGTTTTCGTTTTTTCTCTGGAATTCCTCTCGAATGTAGTCAACGACCGAAAAGAAAGAGTCAAGGAACGCACATTTATTAACACATACATTATACATGTTTTTTTTTACCAATAAAAAGGAGATAATGAAACGAGTTGTTTGGCCCGAGGACGTCGGGAATCCCGCGAGAAAATAGATTCGTGTAGTAAATAATGGAGAAACTGGAATTCAACGGCACGTTTCTCGGCTCGTCGCCCGAGACAGGAGAATTCGCGATAGAAAAGAGATTTGAAAAGAGGCACGAGAGTGGACGCCGGGGCGAAAGACGAGAGACAGGCGAAAGGCCGCGGGTGGAAGAGAAAAGCACCGGCAAAAGTCCTGCGGGGTCATCACCCAGGAAGAGGAGAATCTCCTCGGAGCATCGACGAGGCAGCGCGCGGGGAGAAGGAAGCAACAGGCGCCAGGCCCGATGCGCGTGGGCCTCCCTCGTAATCACGCGTATTTGTGTGTGTGTGTGTGCGTTTTGTGCTCGACTCGGCCTAGCCGAACATATGGAGAACACCGCACGCGTATTATAACTGCGTATAACGGACGACGCTTTAATATTTATGACGATGCAGGAAAACTATGCGTTACGAACGCCGATCCCCGCTCCCAGGACGAGATTATTCAGGAAGCGAAGAGATTTATCGATCGGCGAAGAAATCGCGCGAAAGGAGAAACGACGAATGAGTGAAATTATTTTTTTTTTGTTCACGATAAATCTGAGATTACGAGAATAATAACATATTCTTAATCCGAGATAATTTTTTTCTTTTTGTACGCATGCCAAATTTGGCAAAAAATCAGCTCGAAATTCAAGAAGCGAAGAGATTTATCGATCGGCAAAAAAAAAAAAAAAATGATGGAGTAAAATGAATTTTTATTTCTTGCTGTTTTTTACGAGATAAATATGGGACTGCGAGAATAATAATAACTTCCTGACTCGCGACAATTTTTCGGCATGTATGCCAAGCTCGAAAAAAATTCAGCTCGAAATTCAGGAAACGAAGAGATTTATAGATCGGCGAGGAAACTCCGCGAAAGGAGAAACGACGCTTGAGTGAAATTAATATTTTTCTTCTGTTTGATGTTTTTTTTACGAGATAAATCTGAGATTACGAGAATAATAATACCTTCCTGATGCGAGATAATTTTTTTGGCACGTATGTCGAGCTCGAAAAGAAAAAAACCGAACGCGGGAATTATAGAGCGAAGTGAGTGGGGTGAGATATTAGCATAAACACCGCCTCCGACCGCTTCCACCGCCGCAAGCGAGACTATCAAGCACCGAGTGAAAGCTCTCTCTCAAGCCTCGGGACAACCACCGGTTTACATTCCGGTGTCGCGGCCCCGGTGAAATTTGCCACCGGTGGATATAGCGACGACCGTGGGGCTTCCACACCTCGGCGCACGGGAGAGCACGCGAGACACCGATGATGTGTGCCCGAGCCGGCTAGATTCCCTGTTTACCCAAGAGACTCTTATGATTTTCTCGCCGAGCAACATAGGCGAATTCTGCATCGGCCCCGGAGAGTTCGATGCTCAGAGACAGAAGTCAACGGATCGTTCCTGGAACGAGCGCCGCGTGTAAGTTAACCGATGAAAAATTCTGCGAAGGAGGTAAACGACCGGAGAAAACTGTGCCCAGTTTGCTTTTCGTTTAAACGGGCGCGCCTAGCGATCGTGCAGCGCCGACGATGACGTCCTGCAATTCGATGCTTCCAACTCCCGACTGCCCGCCAGGGCAACGAGGATTTTCTTGTTTTCGTTGTCTTCGGTGTTCGTCGGGACGGCTCGATGTCTGTTATTGACGTATCACACATACATTGCCAACGAAAAGGTTAATTCGATCAAAATTTCAGCACGCGAATAGAATTGTGCATAGAAATAAAAAGATTGGCTGATTATTTGTTGAACAATTTTTTCTGCAATTTGTTAATAACTTTTTGACATTATTATTCAAAATTTATGTTCTTGGCACCTTTAATACAGTTAATTTTTTTCAGATTTTTATATTATTAGGAAGTGTTCAAATTTTCACTGAATATCACTTTTGGCTAGGAATGTACGTGTGAAGCATCCTTAACAGAATTTGGCACATTAGTTCTGTGGACTTGGGGGTGTATTTGTAGCGATAGATTAGGAAAATAAATGTGAAGTGGCGGAGATAACTAACTTCGAAAAACAGGCCAACAGCCTATTCAGGCCACAATTATCTACTATTGCCAGCTGCTATAAAAACGCTGTAGTCTGTGTGCTATATTATTATAGTGCGTCGAACTCGCTCGAAGTGTAGTATAACGTCGAACAATTCTATAGCTTCCTCATATTCGCAAAGTAATATTCCTCAGCGATATAATTTTTTAATTGTGAACGTCTAATTTCAAACATGATTAATAGACACTTATTATCTAGAGCGTAGGTATCAGCCGAGCGCGAAAACACGGTAACGCGGAACGCGCACCGTTACACGTGGCAAGAGCGACAGCGAAAAGGCGACAGTTCGTCCGGAGACCCGTAATAAATACGACGTGTACTACATAATCCATAGTAATAAAAGTGGTTCACTCGTTCTCTATCAAAAATAAAAGATAAGGTTCAGACAGTCATGTATCCTTCTTTCGGTCTCTCACATAATGTTGCGTTTCTCCGATAAGACTTTCTGCAAGTCGTTCCTCACCGATAGAACTTTTTTTCTATGTTGTATTTATAATCAAGCACCAATAATTCTCCGAGCGTAAGGTTGATCGTTCGATAACATAAATCGCGTATCGCATCTTGGAACTTAATATGAGAAGATATCTGCAGGAGACCCAACTTCATCGAGCTATAAAGGCTGTGCTGCTTTGCATCGTAAAAAACTTCGCACGAGGAAGTTCGCTCAAAAAATAGAATTCTACGAGTGAGAAATTTTTTTTTTCTCCTAAAGCTGTGCATTAACTGAGACTTGACAAAGATGAAGTTTGATGTCGTGCAGATATCTTCCAGGTCATAAATTAGTCGGTGCGATGTAATGCAATATCGACTTACCTGACTCTGGCCGACGCGATACGAAGCTGGGTCGACGTCGACGGAAAGCAGCATATCCTCGACCGCGCGCCTCTCGTCGGCAACGGGACTTCCGGGTCGGGCGTTCGCATCGTTCGACAAGAGTCCGAAACGCCTTCTGAACTCTCCGAGCGGCATGTGCTTGGGGAAACCAACTTTGTGCAAACGCACGGCGTCGACGATTTGACTTCCGCGAATCTGCGAAAGGAAGGGACACATTAATATTCGTGAGGCGTTGCGGTTTCTACTTTGATGACTCAAGCCTTTGGCGCCCAATGACAAAATAAAGTTTTTTTTTTTTTAGTACCTTTATCAATTTCAATCTACAAAACTCTTCAAACATCTGACGAAATAGCAGTGGAGACTGAAGAAAATTTTCTAATATAATTGAATCTCGATTTTTCTGATTGGGTTTAAAATTGAAATTGTGTATTTTTTAAATATTTGAATTCAATCTATTTTCGACGATTAACTGCGATCGCAAATACCTTTTTTTTTATGATTCGCCAATTTTTATCTGAAAAAAATTATGGCAAGATTTGACGAATCGCTTGAATACTAAAGGAAAATTTTCGGACGTAACTTCGTCGTACAATTTTTCTGGTTAGGCGTAAAAATTGAGAAAGTGAATGTTTTTGGATTCAATGTATTGTCGATGCGATTCATTACCTGCGATCGCAAGAGCGGCACGTTGATTATGCTGTCCTCGTTTTGATTGGATTTTACGGACAGGAGACTCTTGTTGTCGGTACAGCCGGCCGCGTGTTGCGGCAGCAGACAGTGCACGAACTTGACGCGAGTTCTCCTCAAAGTTTCCACGAGACCGTCCTGCAAATAATTAATTAAAAATTATGCCGATTCATTTATAATCAGACGTCCGCGAAATCCATGTACGTTTGTCTTACATCGTGCAGAAGGCAGATAACGAGGGGCACGAGAAACAGGAAGAGATGAGCCCAAAATAAGATAGTTAAGTAGTCGACGAGCATTTTTTTCTCTTTTTTAAGACCAAATAGTTTAACGTAGAGAGTAAGCTTCGAACTGCAAAAAGTGTCGATGTCGATGACTGACTGGCATTTTCAGGAGACAACTTACGAATAATGTTCGTAGGCGATAATGAAATGAACTTTGACTCTTCATTCGCGTGATATCGCTAACAGAGCAGACAAGCGTACCGAGTCTTCTTATGAAGTAGAGGCGACAATTAATTAGAACGAGCCACAAGTGCCAAGGCGAACATTGCGTCGAGCAACGTTATTTTAGTCGTGGGTCAAAACCTCTAAAAATTGCAGTAATTGATATCGATCGATATTCCCCGACCCACAAATTTCAGTAGCGTACTAGATGTGTTAAATTAGCCACTTACAACGGTGAATTTATTAATCAAATAGAACGAGCTGCAAGTGCCAAGAAAAACACTGTGTCGAGCAATGTTTCTCTAAATATAGAACAGCCTGTCCAAAAATGTCAGTCATTTATATCGATCGATATTACCCAACCCACAAATCTTTTCGTACAGTAGCGTACAAGATGTGTCAAATTGGCCACTCAGAACAGTGCATTTATAAATGAATTAAAACGATCTACAAGTGCCAAGGAAAACACTGTGCCGAGCATCGTTATTTCAATTATGGTACTGCGAGTCTAAAAATGTCAGTCATTTATATTGATGTATATTCTCCGATCCACACATTTTTTTGTGATAGCTAAACAGTGACTAAACAGCCCTATGTGTATTAAATTAGCCACTCACAACGGTGAATTTAACTTGAAGACATGCATTTTTTCTCTTCACAGCGGTGAATGTTCTTCGTATACTCGAAGCTCTTCTCAACGACTGTGAGCCTTCGATACCGGGTACAGAGCCACTCAGAGCTCCCGAGACACCAGCTCCGCGGGCGCACACGAAGAGTCTGCTGATATCTTCCCTGGAAACGCAGAATAATCATTAAAATATTGAGACCAGTTTGTAGTTTTACGAGTTTGAGTTGTACGACTAACCTGGTACTCTCCTGAAGGACTGTGATTGCGCATCGAGTCACGGGGTTTTCACGAGTAGCTTTGAGCCATCCGGTTGCGGTGTATAAAACGGGATTGGTGCCTTGAAGGTGCTGAAGGACGAACTGGTTGTTGCCCGGTGCCTTCCTCAGCAGCACCTGATGATCTGTACGAACAAATTTGCAACGATTATAATATGGTATGATTTTATTTACAGAATTTTTCCGTCAGTAAATACATAAATAAATTGCAATGAGAATTCAATACAGAGAAAAAAATGTACCTCTATCGCCATAGTGCGAGAAAAGACGATCGAGGAAGCTTTCATCGCTGCCACCGGGGCAGATAGTCTCCTCGTCGAGCAGCCACAGCAGGCCCTTCCTCTCCGCCTGCCGGCTGCCGCTGAGATCGCTCTGGCTCGTTCGCAGCATCGTGGCGCTCTGCTGTCCACGATCCAGCAGAGAGACGAGGGCTTGGGGCGAACCGATGGAGTCAACGTCGTAATCCTCGTCGCAATCGACATCGATGCCCTCCTGGACGTACCTGAAAAAACGTAGCGAGACGTCAGTGTACGTGAGATGAAATTGCTGATTCATGGGAGTACAGCCGAATTATGTGATTAAATGAAAATGATTAGAACGCTGACCTGTCCCTCGGCGCGACGAGCGTAGAATGATGGAACAACAGCTGCAATCGTTCTTGCAGATAATTGTGACACAGATCCTCGAAACTGGCGCCTGTCTGACGACCGCACGAGGCCGGATTTTGAAATCCTGGAGCGTCGCACAGCAGGAGCGACGAGACTGTATGAACGGGTGAGGAAATCGATCTGCAAGTCAGAAACAGGTATATTTAATGCTCGAACGTTAACGATGAATTTATTTACTATTATTTTTGTAATCTTTTTTTTCTTCATATTGCCAAGGCTTCCGATTTTCTAAAGTCGTTCCACGTTTAATAGGATAGAAAATAAAAGACTGACTTGTTTATCAGCGCAGCGACACAGTGAAAGATCTCGGAGTAGAGTCCGACGAGAAGTCCTTCGAGTGCGTCCAGACCGGACAAATCTTTGCCGCTGTCCGTAGGACTCGGAGTCCTCAGGGCGGGTCTGGGTCCGCTCGGAGTTCCACCGCCGCCGTTGCCGGAGAAGACCATTCTGCTGAGTTCCTCGACCGACGTGCCGAGAAGCGTGGCGGCTCTTTCGGCGCATTCGACTCGAGCGAATTGCCATCGGCTTTGCGAGCTGGTACCGGCTTTGACGGCACCGGCGCAGCTGAGGTGATAGATTCCGGCGAGCACGAGCCATATGACCTTCTCGTCGGCCTCCGACACACCGAGAATCTTCAGCGCCGCGACGATACGATTGAACTCGACCATCGCCCGCTGCTTGTCCTCGTGCTTCTGCAGCGGCGTTATGAAAGGATTGTTCTCCGCTACGAGATTCGTCAGATGAAGCTCCTTGCGCAGAGCACCCTCTGCACCGGCGAGCAGCCTGTAGACCGCGTGGAAAGTCGGGTCGCCGTTCACCCGCCGACCGATTCTCGTCTTCTCCAGAAGCAAAACCTGCCGAAAGAAATTAAAACAAAAATTAATTTACACCTCATATATAATTTTTTCTGGGGTTTTCTGGGGTAAAATATCGGCGGTAACAAAAACTGTACTGAATGTAATTTTTTTAGACCGCAGTCAGCTGAGCAAAAAGAAAAGTGTCTTTCCTTGGAGAATGGATAGACGCAGGGAAAGACAATTTTTTTTTCCTCGGCGGACTGCGGTCTCAAGAAATAACATTCAGTATAGTTTTTGCTACTAACTCGGCAAGGGGTTATACCACATCACCTTAAAGCTCAAAACGTAGCAAAAATTGACAAAAACCGAATTAAAAAAAAATAATAATCTGGACTGGTTTTCCAGCCCATACATGAGTTCTAGCGTTTGCGCTCGAACAATTGGGCATTGAGATGAAGAACCTTGTTAGAGAAATTCGAGCTTTGTCTCCTCACCTGCAGAGACGCCGAGGCTATCTGGCCGGACTGATCGAAGTCGAGACTGAACAGCTGACTGAATCGCGTTGCGTTGGAGTTCATGTGGGTTCTGCTGTTGCCGAAGGCTTCGAGAACTGTGAAGAGAGCGTTGAGCTTCTCTATAGTCAAGATCTGGTGAAATGCAACGTTTCATACCCGTTAGAAAATGTTTTGTTTTAGTTTACGCATAAATTTCGATAGCTCGACGGGGTAACATTGAAGCGCAGAAATAAACCTTGTTTACGGTGCCAGCCGCTAGTACAAGATAGTGGAGAGCGTGTTTGAAATTTGTCGTTTTTCCAGAACCGCTGCGTCCGAGAAAGACCAGCGAGTGATCTCGACGAGTGGCCAGCATTCCTCGATAGGCCGACTGGGACATGGCGTAAATGTGCGGCGGCATATCCTCGCACTTGCAGCCTCTGAACATGTGTACCACCTAAAAATATACAATTCAATTGTACAAGTTTATCGGAGCGAGTGAAATAAATTTAGCTCGCGGTCGAATAATTTTCCGAGCGGAATTCGTGTACGAACCTTTTCGGAATAGATCGCGAGCGGCGCGACCGGATTGATAACGACCATGTTTTCACCGGCGTAGGTGTGAATGAGGTTGCTCGCGTATCGCTGCCTCAGAGTGTGCAGCACCGAAGACTCGCTCAAGTAACGCAACTGGGAAAGCTCCTCGGCTTTGTCGAACTGCGGCGGATTAGCCTGCAAGAAAACACATTGAGATGAATAAAAATTTACGAAGCTTCGATCAACGTGGATTTATTTTTATATAATTTATGGAGATTCGAGAAAAGATCTTTTCGCTGAAAATTACTGATAAAAAGTAATTAAAATTAATGGAAATTGATAATTTTTTTCGTGGAAGTAGATTGATTACAATCTACTTCCTAGTATGATTTATAGATATTTCTGGGAGACCGTATAGATATTTTTTTTTTAGCTTGAAACAAAATAATTGAGACGAATAAAATTTTTCGAATTTACGAGTAACGTAGATTTATTTTATAAGTCGTGGAGATTCAAGAATAGATATTTTTGTTGGAAATTACAGACAAAAAAAATCATTACAATTAATGGAAATTGCTCAGGTTTTTTGAGAAAGGAAATTTATAGATCTTCTGGAAGAGCGTATAGTGGATTTTTTGGTACAGATAATACCTTCTCCACGTCTTCTTCGTCGACGAGCAATTCGTCTCCCGTCGGTATCAGCCGAACCCTGAGTTTTCCGGTGTCGGGGTCGGCCGGGCCACATCTCGTAGCCGGTGTGAATCCACCCCTGTGTAGAAGCCAGATCCTCTCTGACGCCAGCCACGCTTGTTCCTGAGCCAGATGCTCCTCGGTTCGCGCCTGTAACAAAATTTTTAAAAAATGTCATTAAAAATCAGTCTTTCATGCGAAGAATGTTTAAATTTAAATTTACCGAATTAACGACTACAGGTACAGTTGAAATGTTTGTATCGCGAAACCGGAGCTCGCGCACCTTTCTCAGTAAGCGCGTTAGAAAATTGACGAGGTAGATTAAAATGTAACTCGATATCGCGATGTTTGCAAGTGCAAGCATCGTTGTTGGTACGTGTTAGCGTGAGCCCGAGCGATCGACTCGCTCGACTGGCCCAGCGTGTGCACGTGTTATGTCGAGAGTTGTCCCCGCGAGGCTCGAGAGCTCTTTACCTGTTGGAATCGACTTCTGAGTATGTAGGTGGGTGCGAGAGACTACGCGCAATGGGCATTAATTCCGTTCGATTCCGTTCGATCACCTCGCGGAATCCGAGACACGCGGGGGAATACAGTTTTCACCGGTACCGGTGACGAGATTGTAACGCGAACCGACGATTGAAAATAAATTGTACCCCGATACCGAGTACACCGCATGCCAACGGGGACTCGACAGGGACATATGTCTCTCCTGCTCGAGCCTTAAGTTATAGACGAGACATTTCAATCTGTCTCGAACGGAAACTATTCTCCGTTTTTTTTTGTTTTGTTTCCTTCGCATAAATAATGAAGTGGTGATAAACCAAAAATTGTTTCTTCGAATCTGCTGCGAATTCACGCATAAAAAAAAATTAATTAAATAAATAAGTATATAAGGTAATAAATAAGTAAGTGTTGAATCGGCAAAAAAAAATCGTGTCTTCGATTCTGGTGCGAATTTACGGACGAAAAAATTAATTAGATACATAAACAAATGTATAATTAAATAAATAATTCAACAAATAATTAAATAAACAATTAAATAAATAATTGAATAAATAATTGAACAAATAATTGGATAATTAATTAAACAAGTAGTTGAATAAACAATTGACTAAATAATTGAATGAATAATTAAATAAATAAATGAATTCCGGAGCGGTTTCTTTTCTCGTACAATCGGTGGCATTATGACAAATGTTCTCTGGAGCGTTTTGCCATTTAGCGCGAGGGGAATTTTGCACGACGAGTTTGATGCTAATTGACCGAATCGCAGTAACATGCAGAGAGTACATAACGACGCAGCGAGCGAGTGTACGCCGGGGAGAGTTGAAGATAATTAATCAGTGCGTTTATGCGAACGATGAATGGAGAACGTTGTTGCCTCTCGGCGAGTCCGAGAGGCTTCTGGAACGGTCCGCGGAGATCTCCTTGCTGCAGAGCTCCACTTGACCGCGCCTGAACTCTCTCCGTGCAATCGCATACATACTCTTATATTCCCGAGCTAATTTCAATTCCCCTTCGGGCTGTATACCTTCACCCGCGCACATAAACCGAGATAAACGCCAGAGTGACCGCCTCTAAACCATTATACAATTGCTTCATTTATTAAAGAAACTCAATAATTCATTGGACAATAAATAATGACATCGGGTGACACGCGATACGAATTATCGCGCGCAACTTTAATTGCCTTTGCGTTATAATCTCCCATGTGAAATGAAACGTGCGAGGATTAAATTGCTACAGTGTCATTTTAATGTTTTAAAAATAATGAGTAAAAAAAAAAAAAAATAGAAATAGGAATTTAAAGAGATTCGTTATCGTTACAAGACAGCGACAGCGATTTTTATTGAAGGGTCGTTTATTTTATTATTATTTTTTTTTAAATTTTTTTATGGTGGAAATAACCTGAGTCGAGAATGGAGATAATGGTCGAGAGGTCCCGTTGCGAAGAAGCCAGGGAAAGAGGATGGCTAAAGGTGTTCCGGCGTGCGTGCTCCGATGCGTGGTCCGCGTAACGAGCCACGCATATTCACGTTTCACGGCGAGAAGAGTCATCCGCCTCGACGTAATTATCCTCGCGACGTTCGATCGGGGCGTAAAGATAGGGGATTTGCCGCGTACACGAGACCACTCGACGATTATTGCGAGGTTTGCATTTCTCAGTCGACGAACGTCTTGCCTTATGGCTTTATTTCTCCCTACCCGGCGTCCCGTCGACTGTGGCTTTGAGAATCGATGTTGATTCAAGAAATTCAAAATTCAAAATTGGCAATTCGAAAGTTAAAATTCAAAATTGGCAATTCGAAAGTTAAAATTCAAAATTCAAAATTCAAAACTCAATACAGCATCAGCGTGGATTGCACACAATTTTACGTTCTCAAGATTGCAAAAATCATAAATTTTTTTATAGCACGAGTAGAAATTCCGTATATGTTCATTTAAACTCCTATCCGAAGTGCGAATCTGAACAGCGAGGACATGTATCTCCGTCGCGACGTGTCGCGAGTTAACGGAAATTAAAGTCGGAGTTTGTATCAAAGCGGTGGACACTGTGTATCCATGGCGAGAATTTCAATCAATTACGAGGGGGTGATTCTTATCAATGTGGAGCTTAATTTAATTTAACATCCGTCTCGATGCGATTATATCGATAATTATACCTTGACGCAGATACGACCTTGCTCCGTTTTTCACCATCGTATTCTCGCTCCCCGGTCGCTAACGTGTCAACCCTTTTATCGAAGTAATTGGAAAACAAGATCGTAACATTATTTTAGTTCGTTGGGGCTGGAGCGCTCACCGCGTGTTTCTTTATTCATCCGTTCCTGCCGATTGCCGCCTTCGAGATTAATTCCGAATACATTTCATACGCACTAAACACGTTCTTTTACCAACCCTCCTCTGTTCCTTAATTTACACGTTTCTGTCATTTCTCCATTCAAGATACATTCCAGAGAAAAATTAGTAACATTCTCCGTAGCATCACTTCCGGTTTAAAAATTTCATTTTACAACCGGAAATGACGTCACATCGGACGTCGGAAATACGTCACTTCCGGTCATAAGATGTCATTTTCATACCGAATGTGACGTATTTCCGGTATGACTTCACTTCCGGTCGAAAAATGAGGTTTTAAAACCGGGAATGTCGTATTTCCGTTATGACGTCACTTCCGGTCAAAAAGTAGAATTCTCAAACCGGAAGTGACGTATTTCTGATATGATGCCACTTCCGGTAGACAAACGAGATTTTTGAACCGGACGTGCCGCATTTCCGAGTAATTGGATGTGTGTGATACGTCTCGAGTGTATTTGGAATTCATGCCGAACGTAGCCAGCGTCAGAGACGGACGAAAAGGAACTCACGATAAAACGGTAACACTGTAAAATGTTTCAACATTATTGTACACCAACAGTTTAAACACGTACAGTTAACACCCGTGATGTCCGGAGCGTTTATTAGCCTTCCCGCGGCGTACGAAAATAAACCTCCGCAATGAAAGTTAAACTCCGCAGATACCCTGCGAGCGCCACGAATTATGCACAAGTAAAAAAAAAAAAATATATATATTTTTTTTTTTCCCCCGTTCCACGTAAACAATTAATTATTCTAAATTTTACGATTCCCCTCCAAAGACACCGCGCGAATACCCGCGAATGAAGTGTAAATCACCGGCCGTATATCCCCGAATAATATAAATAAAATTAGCGTGTCGAAGCGTCCTATCGGTATAGAAAGTTGGCCGCGAGGTCGAGCAAGGTCGTCGCCGGCCGGGCGAATTTTCGTCTGCCGAGCGCCCGCGAATTTTACACCCGGCAATCTCCGGAGTGTCCTCCGGCCCGCGATACGCCGAGGGGGAACTCGCGGCTAACCGATCTTTTACGGCTCCATATACGGTCGATTAATGGACGCCAAGTTTCATTTCTCATTTAATTGCCAGAGCGAGGATTGGATTTATCGGCGCTCCCGAAAATCTCTCGCTCGGCCCTCGAGGGAATCTCTCGGTACAGTCTCGACGGCGCTTCGACCGCGGAACGAATTCAAACTCGAAATTATGCTCGTTAATCTTTGCGAGCGTGGAACGAGTTGTACGAACGGCGCGATCGTCCGATCGGGCCGAGTCGGCTTTCCTTCCATGACCGATTAATCACTCGATTCCTCGTCGTTAATTACTATGCAGATTGGCGGAAGAAGGGTAAACATAAATACCCGATGGGTTTTCACGTAGAGCCGTGCCCACATAGACGTATCGATAGATCACAGCCGGCTGCGCTCTTCGACGCTGTGTCGGCACTCGCAATGTCGTTCGTTAAGGTAGTCCTTGCGAACGGTGTTCGCTTCGCATAAGTTTCGGAGAACTTAGAATGAATCGCAAACACTTCTGGATGGTACAAAAATCTGACAAAAATAAAGCGTATTAAAGGCGCTGAAAATATTAATTTCGCATAATAATAATTCCAAAATGTTATTTAAAAAATTAATGAAAAATAACACTCATCAACGAATCTCGCGGAAACCTAACTTTTTTTTTCACATGAAAATGATTCGGTCCCTTTTCTGAATATGTATGCATTTTTTCAGATTTATACGAGAAAAGAAAGTCACAGAATCCAAAGTCAATTTAGAAGTATGAGAAAATTCATACGCATTAAAAAAGAATGAACGAATCATTTTCATAAAAAAGTCAGGTTTCCGGGAGATTTTTTAAACAATTTTAATAGTCATCAATTTGTTGATAACATTTTAGAATTATTGTTATGGTAAATTCATCTTTTCGGCACCTTTAATGTGCCTAATTTTTTTCAGATTTTTATGTCTTCGAGAAGTGTTTGCAATTCCTTCTTATTTCTCTGAAACTTATGCGAAGCGAATTCGCAAGGACTACCTTAAAGCATTCAGGGAGAAAAAGAAAAAAACAGCTTCGGGTGAGAGCGGCGGCAAAAAGGAGTCGGTGAAAACGGGGCTTTCGTCGAATTCAATTGAGATATCTCAGTTATTGGCGCATAATACGAGACAGGCTGCCAGCCAGTTTTCAGGAAGAAGAACAATAAAAAAAAACACATTTCGAGGTAGTGCCACGGAGATCAAAGAGTAAAGCGCGGAAGTCTTTGGTGCAGCGGCACGAGATTCTGCACTCGGCCGTGAGAACTCTACCGCTCGTTGGACGACAGGCGTATCGAAAGCGTGTTTGACGGTAATGAGTTTTTTATTTTCTTTCTTGTTGTCACACGAGCTGTAGATCGGTCGAGATTAAATTCGCGATAGAGATCGATCGGCGCTGGCAAGCGTGGAAAAGTCGTTACCCCCAATGGACAAACGGACTGAGGCTGTTACCGGCGAAACGTGCGATCAATGATACGATTAATTGGTGATCGGGTAATCGGGCGATGTTCACGTGAACACTCGACCTTTCAAACTTCACACATACACAAGATTGCAGCTGTTACAGAAATCGATTTCTTGTCCTTTGTAAAGTTGTAAGATTGCAAGACAGTAAGACGGTAAAATGGTAAAATGGTAAAATGGTAAAATGGTAAGATCGTAAAATCGTAAAATTGCAAAATTGTAAAATCGTAAAATTGTAACACTGTAAAATCGTAAAATTGTAAAATCGTGAAATTGTAAAATCGAAAAATTGTAAAATGTCCGGTGAAAACTTTCACAATGGCAAAGAGTGCCGCGCCAAAAAAAGATCAGTCTGTCGGGCAGTGCCGGCCTATGCGTGTTATGCAGTGCGAGGGTGAGTGGCGTAACAACAAACACCGAGTCGCGAGGAGTATAATTCTCGTGGAGTGGCGGGTCGTTCGTCGAGTCTCGAAGACTGTGTCTCTCCGCACGCATGTAGGAGGCGAAGCTGAGGAGAGAAAAAAACACAAGACGTATTTCTCTTTCTCTGTTTTGAAGGCCTTTGGGCGGTCGGTCCGACCGTATTTGGCGGTATTGGCACATCGTCCACGCGACCCGTCCCTATCCCTCCCTGCCATTCTCAAATCTATGTAGCACTGTCCTCCGTCCAAGACTTATAGCTTCTCTCGATACTCTCTCGCGCGCCATAAAAAATATAATGCTTCTACCTGCAAGGTACGTTCTGCAACCGTAACACAATAAATAAAAATAAAGAAGTGAAAAAAAATAAAAAAAAATTAATGATTTCGTTGAAGGAAAGGCTCGCGCCTCGCCCAGTCGCGCGAACAGCGAGAAAGATTGTTCCCGCTCGGTTTGGGGAGTCGCGCGAAATGAGAAACGAAAACGACCCACGCGGTTCTTCGATCCCAAGTTTCGACACCGTATAATCTCGCAGGAATGACAGTTTCGGAACTCCCGTGGGTGTCAATCAACGGCGAAGAAAAAAAGAAACATCGAGGGAAGAGAAATAAAAGAAAAGGTAAATAGGAGCGAAAATAAAGAGGACCCGACGACCGGGCCGCGGAACAATAAGAATCCGCATTCCTCCGGAGCCCGCGACTCGGAACACTGCCTCGAGTGCGTCCACCGAATGTGTTTCTTTTCGTTCCTCCGTGAGAATTTTTTTATTTTTTTTGAGCGACTCTGTAACTTTCTTCAATGGGAGATTAGTTACGTCGTGGGCGTTGCGTCGCATTATCGTGTTATTTTAATCGAATGAGCGGGAACTGTAATCGTTTCCATGTTACTAAAATTGAAAGAGAGTCGGAGGAATTTTGCTCGGGTTAAATTTATATTTATAGCGGCATCGACATTGTTTCACGCGCATGAAACATTATCGCGCAAGAGTTAGAATGTCCCTTCTGAATGTACCTTCTGAAACCACTACTAATTTTACACCACATGTTAAAAGATGCGGTGTAAAATCAGCATGTTAAAATATGGTGTAAACACCATATTTTAACGTTGCTTTTAACACCAAAGTAACGGACCTGTATGGACCACATGGCGGTGTTAAAGCGGTGTTGAATTTAACACCTTTTTTTTAAAGTGTACTCTTACGGACATTTTGTCTTTTGCAACTAAAAAGTTGCAATCCATCCTACACTCATTGGTAAACTGTGCACCCACTCTCGAGTCATCGGGACACACATGATCCAATGAAAAAAAAAAAAAAATTTACGTGCGCCAACCGACGTTTTGAATGATGTAAAAAAAATCCCTATCAAAAGAAACTTTCTTTAACGGGAGATTAATTATGTCGTGGGCGTTACATCGCATTATCGTCTTATGTGAATCGAATACGCAGGGACTGTCATCGTTTTGATATTAAAACTGAAAGTGAGACGGCGGATTTTTGTTTGGGTAAAATAAATATTTATACCGATATTTACATTGTTTTGCGCGCACAAAATATTATCGTGTAAAAGATAAATTTTCCCCAAGAGTAAACCGCTCCCGGCTCGGATAGAAAAAAAAACCTTGAAACTTTATAGTCGCAATGCATCCTACACTCATTGGTAAACTCGGCACCCACTCGCGAGTCATCGGGACGCAGGAGAGAAGCAATGATAAAAAAAATTAAAAAATTACATTTCAAGTGCGCAAACTGACGTTTTGAATAATGTAAAAATAATCTAATTACCTAGCCAGTTTGCAAAAAAAAAAAAAGAAAATGCCGATTGAAAGCTGCGTTCTCTTCCATAATAGTATGATTAATGTTAACGGACAATAAATGCAATTTTTTTCTCGGTAATCCAAGTCACGAGGTCTTATTTTTTTTTTTTTTTCTATCTCTCATCCGAGAAACGTTGCCCGTGTGCCAGTTTGTCATTATAGTTGCACCGATGAATAATTCAGCAAGACATTTTATCTGCGACACATATCGACGCTCGGAACGCGACTCGGACGTAGGCCGAATATAAAAGGAATCTCGCAAACGATCCATTGTCTTCGGGATCGATGTAAAACGAGTATTTAGCCAGCAGCTGTGAGGCGTCGATGGTTAAAAAAATCGGTATCGCGATTATATTCTCGGTCGATGCCGTTTATGGAATTTGAAAGATCGTTATACTTTGAAATATCATCCGGCTCGGTCGAGGTTCTCCTAATCTGGACTATCGCTGCTCGCGATCCATTTCCGTTAAAGATTTCCCCGGTTAAAGTGGAACCTCGATTATCTGGGACGAGTGAGCTCGAACTACCCGCTGTCCGAAAGGATCGTAACACATTATTATTCTGAACATTATTAAAGAAGACTTCAGCACAGACAAAAGTGCGAAAAACAAGTTCATCCCCAACGCTCTTTCCAATCATTCTAGGCTAACTCTTAAAAGATCGTTATACTTTGAAATATCCTCCGACTGGATCAAGATTTTCCTAATCTGCTCTATCGCTGCTCGATACCCATTTCCGTTAAAGCTTTCCCGTTTCTCTGTCAAAAAACGTCCGAAATGATCATAACACGTCATTATTCTCAACACTATCAAAGAAGACTTCAGCACGGATCAAAGTGCGAAAAACGAGTTCATCCTCAGTGCTGTTTCCAATAATCTCAAGCTCGTTTATTTTCAAAAGTTCTTTCTTATTTCTTACAACGGTAATTACTTCATCGTCGAGTTATCCGCGTACCCGTCCCGAAGTCCATCCCAGGGCCATTCCGGTCGGCGATCGACGAGCCGGGATGTTTATTTTTATTTCATTCCACACTATCCGGCACGCGTATTAGACGCGCCCTCGATCATCGACGTTCTCATCGTCGCTCCAAAGATAATTGAGCATCAGCTATTATACACAAACGGTACATCGAAGATAACGAATCCCGAATATGATAATCTTCGCTACAACAAACGATAAATACATCCTCTGTCTGCAAGCAATTTGCAAGCAATTTATTCACGCCAGACCGACGTTAGAAAATAAATAAAAATGATCCATCGAGCGACCCTGACTTTATTAAGTCTGGAAATCTAACTTGCAAAAGCGGTCGTAAATCTTGAATTACCGCAAAGGAAATATTAATGTAAGCTCGGTATTGAATTTCGCTCCTTCTTTCCTTCTGTCCGAGGAATCGTATTTTTCCGCGAGGCTCGCTTTGCAAATCGCTAGGTGTCGTTTAAAAATTCGTTGTCCTCGAGAAAACTTGTTTTCCTGCGGAGAAAAAAAAAAATTGCGGTTTTCACTTATTACCGATGCGGATTCAATTCTCGAGTTTTAATGGCCAATTACCGAGCGGCGTTTCGTTGCCGCGGCAGTGTTTTGTGTCGCAAGTTATTGTTGGATTTTATAGGAGCTCGCTGTGAATGGAAGCCGGAAGGGGACTTATCGCCGGGACGAGAGACAATGGAACATTGCCGGTTGAATAGGAAAAATTAGGGGGTCAGTGGAATATCCCACACGATCGTCGGGCGTCTTCGCCAACGCTTTTGTTGCCGCTAGGCGGAACGGTACACGACAACCTGTGCGGAGCCTAATTTCCCTCGGGACTCGGCAGCGACGACGGAACGCATCTCGGACGGGGATCGAAGCCCACGGTTATTGTGTCGCGTGTCCCACGGTCTTTTCGACGACCGGCGCGCCGCGGGCTAACCGGAAGTCGATTGAGAAATCGATTTTTTATTTATGTTATTTTTGGGATTTTTTTTTTTTCGATCTCGGAGCGAGCTACTCGAATCCCATCGTGCATCGTCGGGCAGGTGAAAGTTTCGTGAGCGAAAGCTCAATAGGCGATTTAAATTTATTAAAATCAATATCGTTAAAAAAAAAATGCAACCAAAAGTTATTTTGGTTAATCATTTTTTTTACCTGAAATTTTTTTTTGGCTATAAATTTTTATCGCTATGTTAATCGAAAATTAAAGGATGAAAAATCGACTTGAATCCTAATCTGCAGGGGAATTTTGTCGGAGCGACAGAAATGGGAACCTTCTTCCAAAAATGTTTTTTCGATTAAACAGTTTGGAGAGCTTCACACTAGAGAAATGAGTGTTGCATTTTTTAAGTCGTGTATAGAAACTTTTGTGCGTGTAATGATTATAGCGGATGGTTATTTGTATTGCAGCAAATGTCATTGATCCAGAAAAACATTGATTGCAATCGATTTGCAAAATTTTTAACTGGTTTTCGCTAATTTTCAAAGGTCTAATTTTTATTATTTTTTTAATTGCGCTAATTTTCAGTCTTTTCAAAGAACAATTCGTAATTTTCGCTCGATTTTGATGTATTATGGCTCATTTTCTTTCCCAAAAGATGCTCTACGAATTGACTTTGAGTACTCAAACACGCCCAACACAGATTTCACCCCTATCTATTTTTTTCATCTCGGATTTTCCTCAACCCATCGGACGGAGTATCTGAAAATTTTGCGGCGCTTTCGTTTAAAAATAACAACTCCGTGTTTACGAAGGAATTTCCTCGATGGATAAATCCAGAAATCCACTGACACATTTTTACAGTTTTTGTGAAGTCATATTTGCAATTAACGTTCCCAAAAGATGCTCTACGAATTGACTGTAAGTACTCAAACACGCCCAAGACAGATTTCACCCCTATCAATTTTTTTCATTTCGGATTTTCCTCAACCCATCGGACGGAGTACCTGAAAATTTTGCGGCGCTCTGTTCTCGAGGAGTGCGTCGAGGTTCTTCAGCAGTTCGTCGCCGCTCCGCCCGTCCGGTCTCCTCTTTCCGTGACCGTTTAATTTTCTGTTCATCGCCATTTCCAGAAGTTGTTCCCACTCGACGACGTCGTAGACGGGCCTCCGAGCCTGAGTCTGTCCATGCCGGCTCCTCTTGATCACCCTGCCCGACAACGACGACGAAGACGATTGTCCCTTCCTCTCCCCGTTGCTCCTCCTGTGTTCTCTATCGAATCCAGCTTTCCCCGGCTCGCAGTCGTCCTCCTCCAGCGAGCCCCTCTGCTCAATCTCCGCCGTGATCCTCATCCACTTTCTCTCCCTAGGGACTCTTATGACGTTGCTGTCGTCCCAACCACGCTCCATTTTTCTGCGTCTGTCGTCGGGAATTTTTTGCCCACCGCGGAGACTCTCGGCCCAGCTCTCCCTCTTCACCGGTCTCCTTCCGCTCTCCCTGCAGAACCCGTGAGGATTCGACGACGATCTGAACGAACCGGAAGACCTCCGAGCTCCGATTTGTTTTACCGAATCTGCATTACCGACCGAGCGCTCGTAGATTCCCTTGTCGCGCTCGATGTCGTCGAGGACCATGTCGATTCTCCTTATCATGGAGTTGGCCGAGTCGCCTATGGAGTCGCGGAGGTTTCCGGTCTCGGAGGAGTTTATGCTGTCGCTGTCGCTGTAGTCCCAAGAGCTCGTCGAGTTCCTGCTCAGCTTCCCACGAACGCTCGCGTCGTCGCGCGACCGCGGCGTCGGGGTCGGCGCATCCTTCTTCGGGGTCTTCGGCCGTCTTCCGACACCGGTCGAGGAACCCGTCGAGGAGATCGGCGAACGAGGACTGCGGGACTGCTTCGCCTGGCCGTTCTGCTTCGCGATCCCGCTCGCGTGGGCCTTGCCGCGGCAGGCCCGGTGGTGGTTTATCGCCTCCTCCCTGCTGTTGTTCGCCGGCATTTTTTTTTCTGGGATTTGTTTACTTTTTTTGTTTTAGTTATTTTTTTTTTTACGTTTCTGAAATCGTCGATAAGATCGGTGGATAAAATCTTGGTGCTCGGCGACCCGTTGATGGTTTTTTTTTTTTGCTGGTTTAAGTTATCGGGTGGGAGCCAATTGTCCCTTTTCGCTCGGCCGACATGGGATGTTTTTCTGTCGGATGTGCCGGTGATTACGTTCCCATAATCGAGCCGTTCGGCGCGCGATTCTTCTCGAAGAAAAAGAGAAAATTATTGTAGCGATAAAAAAAAGTTTTGTCGTATACTGTAAAAATAAATTGTTAATTTAATGTACTGGAACTTAAAATTTGCTTACATTGCTTATACTAATTGAACATTAATGCACTTTTTTTTTTGTAAAATTAAAAAATCTCAAAGTTGCACAAAATTTCAATAAAAAATATCTAAAATTCTGCAAAATTGTAACGCACGTGCTTTTGAAATTTCAGGGACAATTTATGTATAAAAAAAAGCTTCCTATGCCGTTCATTAATTTTCAAACAAGATTTTTTTACAGTGTATCCGGAGTTAAAAAAAAAATTGTAACAGCAGTAATCGAACCGAAAGTCTTAACAAGAAACCGAACTCTTTTTAAAGTTTTTATGTTCTTAAAATTTTTTTTTTTCTTTTAACTTATCAATAACACCGATGGCTAAAATCTCGTCACTCCGCGATGCGTTGCCGATAGTTTTCACTGTTCAAACGATCACCGAGATAGCCGGAGGTGAGTTATCGGGTGCGATCGAATCCCCTTCCGCTTGGCCGAGGCTCGAGCTATTTATCTATCGAATGCCGACAATTACGTTGCCATAATCGAGCCGTTCGGGGCGCGATTCTTCTCGCTCATTTTCTCAATCAATGAGGCAACGGGCCGTCCGAGAAACACTCCTCGCTGCTCGCGCGTAGCTCTTTAATGGTCGCACCGTCGGACCGTTTATGCTGTCATTAAATCGCGTTCCAGTTACGAGGCGTTATTACGGCCGAGCGCGTACCGAGCGCGTTGCGTATCGGTAACCGGTGTCTCTACGCTGTTTAGCCGGAGGTAAGGCAGCGACGGAGAGCACCGTCCTATCGGACCGCGATCCGTCCTATCGCCGTCTTTCGAACCGTGGAAAATTACTAACTCCTCGCTACCTCCCCGCCGATCGACGACGACCACCCGTCGCACGATCCTACGCGGACGAGCACGCGAATTATTAACATTTCCTCGAACGCTAATTGCATACGATATAAATGATTGCAGAGCCCGGGGGAGATTCTAAATCATTCGCGGTGCGTGAAACCCGTCAACACCGAGGAGAACAAAAAATTATCTATCGTATGTGGAGTAAAAAAAATTGTAATGGCGATAATCGAACCGGAAGTCTTCACGAAAAACCGAAGTCCTTTTTTTCAGTCCGAAGTGCCGAATAGATTATCTAAAAAAAATCGGCATTCAATTCGCGACGGATGAATCGACGATCGGATTACTTTTTTTTTAGTTCGAAGTGGCGAATCTGCGGGCAAAAAAAAAAAATCGGATTTCAATTCGCGACGGATGATTCGACGCTCGGATAATTTTTTTTTTAGTTCGAGATGGCGAATCGGGACTCGAAAAAAAAAAAATCGGAATTTAATTCACGGCGGATGAATCGACGGTCGGATTACTTTTTTTCGAGTTCGAAGTGGCGAATCGATGGTCCAGATAAATTGCACTCCGATTTCAAGTTCGTCGCGACGAATCGCCGATCGACGACTTCCTGCCTCGTTATCGGCACCGGAAGTTCCTTATCGGGTCGACACTGGGCGAACTTTTTTTGAATTTTTCGGCAATTTGTTGGCCGATTTTTTGGCAAGTTTTCTCAGCGGCGATTCGGTGCGCGGACACGCCGACGACTCGAGGCTCGTTACTGGCGAGCTCATCTCGACACCGATTTGTTGTATTCCTTGTTGACTTTTTTTTTGGCGGATGAAAAGAAGAGGAAACCACTGTCGCAAACGAGGAGCGGCGAGCGATCGGTACGCGCGACGAATCGGCCGGCTCGTCGTGTGTTACGTGCGAGAGTCGACTGAGTCCGCGAGACCGAGCGCGCCTGGGGCCCCCCTGGCGAAGTCGAAGGAGCGACCGAGAGGCGTGTGTGCCCACGACCGGTGTTCCTCCTACTTGTTCGGAAGCGGGCACCGTCGTCGTCGTCGCCGAGCCACGGCTCTCTTTTTCCCGGCTCCTCGGCTGCGTACCGCCGGCTGACTCACACCGGTCAGAAAATGTTTTGCACTAGCTGCCCGTGTAGGACGATCCGCCGACAACGTGTATCCGACGCCGAACGGAGGGATGCCGAATAAAATGGCTAAAAAATAAACTAAAAAAGTTACGCACAAAATTGTTGACAGTGAAACACCGAAGTGCTCTATTCGCGTCGCAAAGTCAAATCAGATTGACAAAGTTGTTCTCGAGTCGTAGACAGCGAAAATTAATTTCGTAAAATCGGAATCGGTACGAAGTTCCGTAGAAAGAATTTTGTTAAATTTTTATGATCGTGGCGTCCAGTAAAAAGTCCGTACGAGATTTGAGGACATTCGAGGACAATTTACAGGACATTCATTTACAGGAGCAAACTGTCCTCAGTGCATAAAATCGAAGGTACAAATGTCCCACTGCACTTACGCACGAAAAGGCCAGCAGATTCATTTTCAGCGCACAAAAATACGTGGGAATGCGTTGCAGTTAATTTTATAAACGGAAAAAAAAAACATTTAAAGTTAACAAACAGAAAAATGTGGATGCCTTGGGACAACAAGTTGTTTTTAAACTCATAAACTTTTTTACTGTCCAGACGGTTGAATTTTACAAACCCGACATGCACACACACAAACACACACATTTATCCAGACATTTTGCTATATGTGATTTTTCGACTTGTTGGAACATTCCGAAAATCTTCACATGAAAAAATCGAAAAAAAATTCACGCAAACGAACGTTTTCCATGACGAATATATATATATATATACAGAAAGCAAGTAGAGTAGGAGAAAAAGGCAGATCGTGTCCGTCACCTTCGAGATGCCGAGCGCGATCGAGCGAGTGTATCGCTTGGCACGATAAAGTCTCGCGGGCACGATTATCGCGTACCTGCCGGAGAGAAAAGTGAGATCCGGGGAGGGCGTGTTTACGTTCGTAAATACTGAATTATTATGATTAACATATGATAACAATAATTTTTTAAATATTTTTTTGTGTCGAGATAATAATTGCCGGTACGTGAACGGGCACGGGGTTCGAGTTTCGCTGGTAAAGGTATTTTAGTCCGGTATCGGTTGCGGCCGCGGTTAGCGTTTATCGGCGATGTGCAATTTATAGAAGCGGTAAAAGGAGTAGACAGCGAGCGATCCTTTCCCACCTTTTAGCGGTGCGGATCGGAGCTTCGACGTACCGAAATGACCTTTCGACGAGAAGGAGGGGTGTTTGACTTGTGAACTTCGTTTACAATCGCATAACTCCGCACGCGAACGAATAGGGACTGAATGTACAAGCGAGAAGAACGGCGGAGATCGTTTACGAGCGGGCTGCGCGGCTGCGGCCCGACCATTCATCGTCGAGCTTGTCGCGCGACTGAAACGCGAAGGGCGTATCTTGCATGGTTTCGCACGGAAAACACGCTCTTCTGGCTCACGGTGGCCTCCAGCACGGCGGAAAAAAATTCCACCGACTCTTCCCCGACTATCTCTGAGGAAATTGTAATTATGATTTAATGACAATTACAATTCAAGATTATTTCGTCATTATTTTTTCTGCCAGAAAATCGGACCCTGTGTATAATTGAAAAAAAAGAATTTTAACTGGCATGTTACTCATTATCTCTGACGAAATTGTTACTACAATTTAATAATAATCGTGCTTTAGGAGAATTTCGTTATAATTATTTTCCCGACTAATTCAAACTGGCGGTGTACGATGAAAAAAAAAAATACTATCTGGCACGCTTCCGATTTTCTCTGACGAAATTTTGGTTACCATTTAGTAATAATTTTTATTTACTATAATTACGTTATAATTTTTTTTCAACTGAAATTCGAATCGTCGGTGTGCTATTAGAAAAAAAAATATCTGGCATGTTCGGGATTTTGCTGGTATTTTTTTTTTCATTCGGACATTTCGAGTATTTCCATGTGACTTCGGTCACGCGACGTCGTTCGGTCTTACGTCGAACGAATGCTGATATCCGTACATTTTTTTTCAACGACGATATGGAAACGAGCGAAGCTATTTTCGCATACGGGTGGCCTTACGAAGAAACCTCTTTCTCGTCTGCTAGCTCTCGTATTTAGAGTCCAGGAAGTCCGCAACGACGTCGTCACTCCCTTTCGTATTATTCTATTCTCGGCCGTTTATGCCGGAGCTTGGAAATACGAGTAACGCGTCTCGAATCGCCTCCCTCGAGTAACGAAACGTAAACAGAGGACGCCCGGCGAACGGTTGTTCCGTGTACGATACAAATCTACGATATCTTTGCGAAACAATCTCGAAACAATGCATAAACGTTTATGTCTTCGAGCTAGAGCGATTTATACAAAACTAGCAGGTTGTCGTGTCTCTAAAATTTTAGATTTTCAGAGATTTACCGGAAATACGTCACTTCCGGTTTCGAAAATCGCATTTTTAAAACGTCAATTCCGGTCGAAATATGAAAATTTCAAACCGGAAGTGACGTATTTCCGGTATGACGCCACTTTCGGTCGAAATATGGGATTTAGAAACCGGAAGTGATGTATTTCCGATCGATGAAAATTGAAAATGAAAATTTCAAACCGGTAGTGACTTCAACGGGAAATTCGTCACTGCCGGTCGACAAGTGAAAATTTCAAACCGGAAGTGACGTATTTTTAGTACGACCTCACTTCCGGTCAAAAATGAAATTTTCGGAAGGGAAGTGACATCAACGTAGAATTTTTTTTTTTTTTTTTTTTACCCCCGGCGACGGTCAAGAGACGTTCGTTGAATGTTCAAACTTTCTTCTTTTGCCGTGCACGTGCTCGTTCGTACAATACGCATTCTCATTGTCGAAGCCGGAAGTGTATAATCGAGCCACGTGGTACGGACCGCGAGTCGTGTCCGAGAGACGCGAGATAGCACCCGTTTGCGCACCGGAGAGTTTCGCCAATGGAATGAGAAAAAAAGGTAAAGCGAGCAATCCGAGCTTCGCCGCTGCTGGATGCTGTTTGTGCCGCTGCTGCTGCTGCGGCACGAGACAGGCCGAGTGATCGATGCTCGGCTCTCGATCTGGGCTGCACGTGGGTCGAGATATAGCTGAGAATGGTAAAACCCCGAGAGAGGTTTGACGCCGCTATTCATTTACAGTTTCGAATTCAGCGGACGTCACGAGCCCGATACGATCTTTACAACGCCCCTACGCTATTTATGTATAATCTCGATCCGGTGAATCAATCGAGTTTGGTATCGGGTCGATAAATATCGAACGGAGCATAAATATAATTGTTTAATGATTCATCGGATTATCAATTATCTCACTCGAATCGACCGAACGAAAAATAAAACGCTCAAATCGGGATTCTTTTTCAATGCGATTTTTTTTATGGTTCGCAACATTATTAACATCATTAACATCATTTGGAATTTTTTTTCATGTTTCCAACAAACATGAAAGTCTCCCTCCATGAGGAAGGAAACTGAATTTTTTTGTAAGGAACTCGGGCGTGCGTGGTTGTCTGAAGAACGAATTTACAGATACGACAGGGAATTCTATTGTAAATGAACCAAATTGTAAAAGGGTTCTTGTTAATGAATAAACACAACATTATTAACATTATTTGGAATTTTTTTTACGTTTTAGAAAAATATTTTCACAAGAACACGTTTACGTGAAAATATCGAAAACAGGTTTTCATAAAAACAGAACTTCCTCTGTGAGGCATCGAACTTGAAAACTGAAAAAATTCTTCAGTGCGAGGTTGCCTAAAGGGCGAGTTCACAAATAAGGAAAAAGAACATTTTTATAACGTTATTGACATTATTTGGAATTTAAAATATATCTTCCAAAAACACGTTCATAAGAACACGTTCACGTGAAAATATGGAAATCAAAATTTTACAAAAACAGAACTTCCTCTACGAGGAATCGAACTGAAAAAATTAAAAAATTCTTGAGTGCGAGGTGGCCCAAAGCACGAGTTTACAGATGCGAGAAAGTTTATTCGGTAGCAAGAGCCACGCGTCGTCGGGAAAGATACATATGCGAAGCGACTGTAATAAAAGGCTAGACTTTGCTTAACATACCATTAGCGCCGATCTCTCAAAACGAAAATGGCCTTGGAATAAATATCGAAGAAACATGAGGCTGAAGTTAGCGACCCGCGTTGGCGACCTGTGACGCGTGGTTTCGGATGGGACTGTCCGCGCCTCAACATCGGCGCACAAAAAGAATTGTTACACGTTCGCGATGTATTTCAATTAAATGCACGCTTAGATTGATTAAAAATTTGGCAGGCTTCTTCTCAAAAGTGTAAGATAACTTCTTTCAAGTCCATACATTTCTCTTAAACCTTGGAGAATATACATAAAAAATTTGGAATCAATCGGAGCATGCGTGTATTTTTGGGACTCGTGTGTTAGGTAAAATTCGCGGAAATAAGTCTTTGTTAATTTATAACGGTGGCCAAATTGCTGTTGCCAGAAAATTTAATATACGTACAGTTCTCGTACACTTTTACGAAGAAGCCTGCAAAATTTTTAATTAATCTAAGCATGCATTTAATTAAAATATATCGCGAACGTGTAGCAATTCTTTCTATGCGCCGATGTCGAGGCGCGGACAGTCCCATCCAAAACCACGCGTCGCGGGTCGCCAACGCAGGTCGCTAACTTCAGCCTTATCGAAGAAACTGGCGTCGACAAGAAAAAAAAGAAAAAATCTGAGTATTCTTCCTGTGTACCGTAGGTGTGTTCGGGCAATTAGAGGTACGGCCTGTGCATCGGCGTCGAAAGCGTCTACGCGTGAATGATTCATGACTCTGACGAAAGTAGCATTTCCATTTGAATATAATACGACCGTTCGTTCACTTGTCCCAGCCTCCTCCCTGTCCCATCCAGTCTTTGCTACCTATTTATTTAATTGTGTGTTGACCGCTCCCTCTAGAATAATTCAACCGAGTCGCCGATACATTGAATTCAGCCCGGTGTCCCTTGCGAATTTATAGAGAATATTGTACATTCGGTGTTTAACACGTTTCGCACGTTTTCCACGGAGTTACGAAAAGTGGGTGGCGTTGAGAAATCGAACGCCAAGAAAATATTACGCAAATGTCGATGTACTCGATGACTCGGAGACGTCAAAAACGCCTTTCTCGGTGTTTTTCGCAGGGATGATTTATCCCTACGGTAAGCGCGAGAAAAATGTATCTCCTATTTTTTTCCTCAATATTGATATAAATTTTTCCCCCAAAATTGATATTATTTTTTTTCCCCAACATTGATATTGGTTTTTTTTTGGTTTTTTGGACTTTGGTTGCCAACACATTTTTTGTACCTACGATAAAAATGCAGTTTTCAGAAAAATTGAATGGGAACGATATAAATTTTCAAAGTGTTCAAAAACACAGTTCGAACGAGCGAGAAGTTCGTTTCTCCGGCAAACGGGAGGCACTGGGTATGCCCGAGCGAGAAGCGTGGGGGGCCAACTATATTAAATGTTTTTTTTTTTTTTCGAACCGATCCTATCTGCTCTACTCCCGTTTATTTTTCTCCAGGAAATTCTGTATTTATAGAAGCAGACCGAGGATAGGTCTGACGTCACAGCCGAGAGTGCAGTTCTCGTCGGCTCTGCGTGCACTCCGCAACGAGTGCAGTGGGCGCCGAGTGAAGAACCCGCAGGATCTCTTCGCGGACGCATCCAAATATCTCTCGTCCACATATACCGTTCGAAGATCTTGGAATAATTTACCCATATGGTTCAACGTGCCTTGCATACTCAATTTTTTTTTAATACTCTCAGAATTTGCGATGCTTTATAACAAACCCGTTGGGATGACATTTTTACTCAAGGAAACCCGAGATCGTGTATAATTAATTAATTATTTAACATACTCCCACAATTTGCGACGTTTTGTAACAAACTCGTTGGGATGACATTTTTGCGTAACGAATCCTGAGAGCGTGTATAATTTACACGTGAGTACAGACACGAAGCAGTTTCGAGAACCGTAGGATAGAATAAATCTCGCATGTGACTCGATTTGCCTCGCGTTGCCCCCTGTAAACCGGCCAATGAATGGACAGTTAAGCAGACGAAAAAGCCAATGAATAGACGTTTTTTATGCACGTGCTCTTATGGAAAGTGTCCATTCATTGGCTCGTTCACCCTACCTAATTTATTTAAATTTTTTTATATAACCATCCTCCCGCAATTGGAGCTATTTCATAACAAGCCCGTTAGGATGAAACTTTTGCGTAAGGAAACCCAACCGTCTACAAACCATAGTTGCGAGAACTTCAGAATACAATAAATCTCATATACAGTTCAATTCGTCTCGCCTACCCAATTTTTTAATTTTTAATTTTAATTTCTTATTATTAACCATCCTCCCAGAACCCGCGCTATTTTGTAACAAACCCGTTGGGATGACTCTTTTGCGTAAGGAAACCTGACCGCGTATAATTTACACGTGAGTACAGCGACGAGGCAGTTTCGAGAACCGTAGGAGTGGACGTCCTTCGTGGCAGGAAACAAAATCGGTATTCACCCAAGACGGGAGAGCTCTCGGTCGCCGGAGAGCTGCTGGTAATCTCATTAGCATAGATAAAAAAAAGAGAAGAAAAAAAAAAAGGATCTTGGAACTTGCGCAATTATTCGGGGCGGTGCACGTGCCCGAGAGCTCGCCGTGAGCCTCTCAGTCGGGTAGAGTCAGCGTGCGTGCGCTCGGGACTGCCTGCTGCTACGAACAGTTCGAGTACGTGCATTATTATGATCATTATCATATATGCACTCCTCGTCGTGAATCGTGCCCTGGACTCTCCTCGACGTAGGCAGCCTTTTACAAACCGCGGCTTCAATAATATTACACCCACGAAGGCTGACGACTCTCTCGATCCGTTGTGCAAACAACACACGGGAGCAACTCGCACTTGCCGCTCGCAAATTTTATAACCATTCGTGGCCATCCGAGGCTCGATTAATTCCTCCTTGAATTTATCGCTCGATTAAGCGAACGGCTAATTTTGCATTCCTCGTCCGCGTCGTTAACTCTGCCGAGTGTTTTTTTTTTTTTAGATTTGTTTTTTATGGATAAGCGAGGTAGATCTGATGGGTTTTTTGTGTTGCGTCGCTGAGACGCTTCATTGACGCGTTTCAATTAGTAGATTTTTTTAGGTTTTTTTTAAGGTCGAAGAAAGTCGAGGCAGAGAAAGTTGAATCGTAGATACAAATCAAGAACTTCGTATCGAAGCGTGTCCACGCTTCGGAGTGAAGTACGGGGTGAGAAATCAATTTTTGTTCTCGATATGACACGGCTATGAAATCGAAGGGGCGAGTACGTGAAAACCGGTGTAGTCCAGAATATTTAATCATTTTTATGTTTAAGTATATTAGTATTTAATAATTTCTCGTCCGCGTCGATAACTCTGCCGAATGTTTTTTAATTTATTTTTTATATTTATATTTGTATTATGTTTGTGTAGATTTTCATTTAACATCGAACGAAGTCGAGTCGAAAGAAGTTGAATCTTAGATACAAGATATAAATCGACCGTTCGAGCAACTTCGTATCGAAGCCTGTCCGGTGCTTTTCTCGGGACGGCTTCGGTGCTCGGCTCGCGGGCACGAAGCGCCGAAGTGCGGAGTGACAAATGAATTTTTCTCCCGGCTATGACACCGGTATGAAATCGAAGGAGCGAGATCGTGAGAACCGGCGCAGCCGAGAGAGAACAGAAATAAAAATGGAATACCCTGTCGTGCCGGAAAAGGCGGGCGCGAGACATCGTTTCTGCCGGCTCGTGTACGAGTCACATAAGCCGGGCGGAGACACGACGAGGGAGAAGAGACTGCACCGAGGGAATTCGAGATCACCGGAGTGAGATGAATAAGAAGCATTGTGCACTGGTGTGAGCCGATAGCCCGATGAATCCACCGCGCAAGTATCGAAATAAGTCCCTCGCCGAGAAAAGAGCGACGATACGGCGTATCGTTGCTCCCCCGTACAGACTTTGCACGTGTTCGACTTCTTTATCTTCCGTGGAATTCCTTTCTGCCTCCGCAGGCGAAGCTCCAACCTTCGGGAAAGCGAGCGTCCCTTCCGCGCGACGAGAAAGTTCGGTCTGGGAATGGAAAAAAAATATATAAAATATCATGTTTTTTGGAGCGATACGAAATCGATAATTCAACTCGTAGGAGCTTTTCGATGAACTGTAGAGAGGTTGGAGGAAGAGATTTTTTTTCGCTGATGAGATTCGGTGGAAGTCGGTAAGATGTTCTTTTTTTTTGCAGGAAACTTCTTTACCATCAGAGTCGATAGGGAAACTGTTCACTTCATCGTCCGAGCGTAAAGTCCAACGTGCAGGAAACTCTGTTATCAATGGCTTAGCTTCGGTCAGTGCTGTACCGTGGACTTTCCGTCTTATCGACTATGGAATGTCCGCACTCGGAGCTGATTCTTCCAAAAATTATCAATTATTTTCTGTGATCCTGCTGTTTAAATTTGTTATAAACAAAATCAGGTATCGGCGATTTTTTTTTGCTGTTATAAAAATATTGGTGCACAAAAAATTAAATTAAGGAGGTACATTTTTTAGTCACCGAAAACGTCCGGCTCTAAAGAAAATTCCTTGCCGGCTCGATTTATATGGAATTTGAAATAAAGTTTCCAATATTCTCGACTACCGCATTCTTTGACAAATTGTGATTTAATTTCTGTGATTCTGCTGTTTAAATGTATCACAAAAAAACCCAGTCTGCCCAGTATTTTCTTTTCGATACAAATGAATTGCAGCCCAAAAAAATGAACCAGGGAGGAGGCATTTAAGGGGTTACAATTCAGAGTTACCAAATAAATCGTCCGAGAATTGAAAACATTCCTTGCCGGCTCGATTTATATGGAATTTGAAATAAAGTTTTCCGTATATGGCTTTACAACTTGCCGTAAATACTGTCGCTCCAATGTAATTGAGTTTACGAAGTAAACTGCAAGTCGAGCCCGATTAGCCGGGGAGTCCGCGAGAAGCGGACAATCTTATCGATCGCACGACTCCGCGAGCGGTTCTTACATAGCGAAGTGGAACGAATAAGACTCCCGGGTAGTCTTTGTCCTCGGTCGAGTCGATCCAACGTCTAGTTTAAATATATTCCTTTTACATTCTTTTTTTTATCGTAACGAAGTAAATCAACTATAAAAAAATGAAAAAAAAAAATCCGATTCCAAGATCTCGAGGAGACAGAGCGGAGGGAAATTCTCACGAATTCTCCGCTCGGCTCACGCGAGGCTCGGCGAGACATTCGAACAAGCTAGCCGGTAGGAATGCGCGAGCCGGAAAAATCGTCTCTGCCATCGTGACGACGGTCGTTCAGACCGCTCGGTAATTGTAAACCGATAATTTAATTCGAGGCCGTCGACGATATATTTGCAAACCGCTAAGGCGTTGAATGACGCGAAACGACGTCGATGATACCGAGAGCGATCGGGTTATGCAGAAAAAGGCGCGGTGTACGTACGCGCAACAATTATCCGCACGGACCGGCTCGCCGGCCGAGCCGACGGTCAGAGCTCAACGACTTTACCGGGAATACATCACGCCCGCCGAATTGGAGCGTGTCAGAAACAATTGTCGGTATAATGCAAGTACGCGACGAGAGTGAAACTGCGAGCATCTTCGCCGCTGCTGAATCAATTGTCTCGAGAACGGGGATAGCGACAATTGCACGGTTTCTAATCTCGTCTCTCTAATTTCGCTATATTTATGCACGCTCAAGTTAAACGAGTCTCGATTAATAATTCTGTACTCGTTGGATGGAAACAAATTTTACTATAAATATGTATGCATGTATATATTGAAAAATATATATAGTTGAGTATTTTTGGAGGTTGCTACCGAGGTCTAAAAAAACAAAGTTTTCGACAATTATAGCTAATAGCTACAAAATTTTGTAAAAGGTGAATAATTCACTCCGGAAAAATAATCGAATATTTCATTCGAAGAGATATGTTCGTTGTAACTAAAGTTAAATAAAAATAAACCGAAGATTTGTTGTTTCTGGTAAGGGGAGTCGACAAATTCCTACAACGGTCAAAAAGTGTAAAATACCTCGATCGACGAACGGAGTAAACATTTTATTCACGTAATTCTCTTGAAGAGAATTTTTGATAATTCAAGGAATTTGTCGACTCTCTTTACTAGAAAGGATAAGTCTTCGGGTTTTTTTTATTTAACTTTTTTTGCAACAAACATTTCTTTTCAAATGAAATATTCGGTTATTTTTCCGGAGGGGGTTTTTACCTTCAACAACATTTTGTAACTATCAGCTGTAATTGTCGAAAACTTATTTTTTTATCCCTCGGTAGCGACCTCTGAAAATGCCTTAATTTCGGGGACCCTTCGCACATCCCATTTGTATTTTGTACCTCACGATAATGCGTGGTGGCCCCCAGAGAATTCCAAAATTTTCAATTTTAGGACCACCCTAATATATATATATATATATATATATATATAATTTTAAAAAAAATGTATTCTGTAATTTTTTCTTTCATATGTGGATAAATAAATCCAAGGACGGTGGTTGAGGTTTGAAGTCTGACGTTTGAGATTTGCGAGTTACGAGTTCAGGCAACCCTCAGTGTGGGCATAAATGAGAAAAAAAGGAAAACGAAAGGGTGAGAGAGAAATTTCTCGCCGGTTCTCTTACCACGAGGGAGCTCCGGGCTCTCGCCACGCTGCTCGATTGTCCCTGGGCGTGCCAGTACCGCGCGCCGGCTCTGGAGGACCCTCGACGCGACGAGACTAACAAGCACAGTCCGTGTCTCACGTACGCACCGTCACCTCCTCCGCCTTCTCTGCCACCGTCAACGTCAGTAACATCAACGAGCACAAACCGTCTACGCTATGCTTTCCGACCTTTCTTTATTACGCTTATGGCTTTTATGTATGTATATATATATATTTTTTTTTTTTCGATAATGTATTTTCCACGACGCCTGTGGACACCGCGTGTACCCGGGCGAACGCTCCGGAGGGAAGCAACGCGCGTGAACCGGGACCGGCCAATATGGCTGCCGGAGGACAACCGGCACGCGCATGCGCAGACCGATCGAGCTATCCTTCTATCGCGTAGAGTTGCACAGCTCGGGAAAAAATATGTATATATGCATACGGTTGTATGCAAGAAGTGAGCTTGCATTTCGACTTCCGGTATTTCAATACTGTTGGCCTACGAACGAGCCCAGAAAAAGAACAGAAAATCGTTGATGATTAATGCGCACATTTTTTGAAGCGCACTCGATTCGCTATAGTAAAGACGTCGATTATCGCATATCTGTTTTTTTTAAATAAACAGACTCACAAACGATGAGTTTCGACATAATTTCTATTAAATTACGGACTGTAATAACAGTTCGCGCGAGTTATTGATTATCACTGCCAGAAAAAATAATATAAGTGCCGTTTAATTTCCGATCGAGCTAGCCTTCTATCGCGCAGAGTTGCAGTAATGGACTGCATGTATTTATGTGTAATAATGCATAATAACGCATAAAAATAGCTCGGGAGAAATATGTATATATGGATAGAGTTGTATGCAAGAAATGAGCTCGCATTTCAACTTCCGGTATTTCGACTGGCGGTCGACCAAAGAGTCTATAAAAAAAACCGATGATTAATGTGCGCATTTTTGAAAGCGCAGACGACTCGCTATAATTTCGCCCTCGACTATCGCATATCTCTTATTTTAAATAAACAAAGTTGCAAACAATGACTTTCGAAATAATTTCAATTAAATTACCGACTGCAACAACAGTAGCTGCCGACTTACTAATTACCACTGTGGTAAAAAATAATAACGAGTACTCTGCAATTTCAGGCCGTCAGACCGAATTACAAGCGAGTTAATTCCACCCCTCCAATTTGGTACGTTCACCCCGCATTTCTGCACATCGCCGCTCTAGATTCCGCGATGAATAATGTCCACATTTTTGGGAGCGCGGTCGGATCGCCATATGAACCCCTCCATTATCGCGTATCAGTTTGCTTAAAATAAAAAAATAAAAAAACAGTCTTGCAATCAATAATTTTCGACATCATTTAAATTAAATTACCAACCGTAACAACAGAACCTGCCGACTAACTGATTATCACTCCGAGTAAAAAATAACCCAAGTACTCTGCAATTTCGAGCCGGCAGAGCCAATTACAAGCGAGTTAATTTCACCCGTCCAATTAGGTACCTTCACCCAGCGGTTTCTGCATATCACCGCTCTGCATTACAGCGCAGCTATCTATTATCGAACGATGGCGGGTGTGAGAGTATCAAGAAAAAAAAAAAAAAAAATTGAATGAACGACTAATGTCCGGGCGCGCGCGCGCGCACACACTCGAGCGAGCGATAAAGATCAAAGGCCGTTTGCGAGCGAGCCGCTCTCGGGAGAGTGTAGGCCTCGAAATACCTTGCACGACGAAGCGTGCTGTACTCGCTACAATTCCGTGGCGAGGATGGAGGGCGCGTACCGAGCGTCGAGAACCGATATGGAAACGGGGGCGACACGCTGGGAAGAGCGTGGGTGCTCCTGACGGCCGATCGATTTATTTGTACGCGCGCTCACGTACACCGGTGCACATGTTTATTATCGTCGTCGCTGTGCACACGAGGACGCAGCTCGCACCGCACGACGTGCCGAACCACGTGGGATACGCCCTTCCGTTCCTCAGCGGTCGACACGCTTCGGTACTGTAAGCGAGTACAAAGACGGGACGATCGTGGGACACCGCGTACTCCGAGTTGCCGACCTGCCGTCACTCGGTCGCAAATTCGCGCTACAAGGTGTCCGGCAAGTTCCACCGGAGGCGAAGCCTCACCACCGGGATTCGAGCATACACTGCAAAAAAAAAAATTGGCATGAAATTTAATTTACCGGACTGGAAGTTTTTACGCGAAAACTGGCATATTAAATATCATGTACGATTGTGATGAAAAATTTATGTTTAGTGTATCAAAAACATTGGAAATGCTTCATTTTTAATGAATTACTTTAATTCTGATAATTTACTTTAATTTCAATGAAAATATGTATTGATATCTTCATCACAATTGTACATTCAATTTAATGTACCAGTTTTTGCATACAAACTTCCAGTCCGATACATTAAATTTACCATTTTTTTGACAGTGAAAATTCGTATGCAATTTAATGTTCAGGTAGTGGGAGTTTTCATGCGTAAGGCCATTAAATTTCATGGACAATTTTAATGAAAAATTAACGTAAAGTTTGTTAAAAACTTTTAAAATACTTGAAATCTACTATAAAAGTACTTTACTTTTACAATAAAATTAAAGTAAAATATTTCCAAAGTTTTTAATATACTCTCCGTTAATTTTTCATCACAATTGTACATGAAATTTATGTATGCCAGTTTATGCATGAGAACTTCGAGTACTCGTACACTAAATTGCATACGAATTTTTTTTAAAGCCTGGAGTCCGATTTCAATATAAATTCCAGTGATTTCAATTCGAAAAATGTACATGTTTACTATCGTCTTCTCTGTACATAAAAGCTGAGTAAAAGAGGGTCGTAAATCGCACCGTTTAACTCGTAAAACTATATCGGATACGTCCTCCCCTTTCCCAGCAGTCGCCACGGTCGGGTACGGTATCCGAGTACAAAGAGCCGAGAAGATCGTGGGACACGCTGTACTCGGAGTTGCCGACCCGCCGTCACTCCGTCGCAAATTCGCGATACAAAGTGTCCGGCGAGTTGCACCGTAGGCGAGCCCTCTCCACCGGGCCTCGACTGTAGAGGAGCCTGACAGGTAATCAAGAGAGAGTGCTCGGAGAAACGCTAGACTCGACTACAGTACCGCCTATTCCTCCGTCTAGACTCGGGTCCGGCGCAGTGTCTTTGGCTCGGAAGGTACACCGTGCGGGCAAAGGACTCGCCGGAGCGTTCACCGGCGACGTCGACGACACAAAAGGCCACCCGGCCGAGCACTCGATGTTGCCATCTTCGCAGTTTCCACGTTCGCGAAAAGTTCAAGCGAGATCTTGTTCTCTTCTTCCTCTTTTTGTTTTCGTTCAGTCCGAACGAAACTTGCGATCGTGTTTGAAACTTGGACGAGTGCTTGAATCATGCACACGAGGCTGAGTGCTCCGATGGGTGGCGGCGGGTTGCGCGGCTGTAACGATGATCGACGGCCAGTCTGGACCGAGTGAGCGATTCCTCCTCCCACACTCGAACGTCCCAGCCATATATTGGTATATACGGCGAGTGTCAATAGCCGAGTGAGACCGTATAACAACTCGGACGAACGAGTCTGGCCAGCCTGCTCGAGCTACTGGTAGGTGACACTGCGTTTGTGTGTTTGCATTTTTATATGTGTAAATATATATATATATATATATATGTGCGTGCAGCGATAGCGTATGCGCACATTCGAACGTTCGGGGAGCTTCGCGAGAAACGTTTCAACGGCTTCCATCGTCTCGCGCGTTTGGATTTCAATAGTCATCATCGTAGTCATTCGGTCTATCAGCGGCGATGACAATGGTGCATTCCACCTCTGGAAAATACAATCTTTTTCATGGTTGTTAATTTTCGTTTAATTAAATTAAACTAGTCAATTGGTCGATGGGGTTTTTTCGCCTGTAGAAAATAAAATCTTTTTCATGCTGTTAATTTTCGTTTGATTAAATTAAACTCGTCAATTGGTCGATTAATGAGTTGCCGATTGAGTAGGGAAATTTCCACTTCGGGAAAGTACATTCTTTTTTATATTGCTAATTTTCGTTTAATTAAATTAAACTCGTTACTTGGTCGATTAATTATTCGTTAATTGAGAAGAATAAATAATAGAAGATTAAGTTTCGGACATTTTTCATTATTTTTTTTTTTTACTGTAGTGTTTTTCGTAGCGACGGCGTTGGCTCGCGGAGATGCGACTTTCTAACACCGGAGACTCGACCGTATACCGTTACGTGATTACTATGCCGCACCACGAATGAGAATGTGGGTGGGAAAGCAAGCGCCCTTCTCCCTCTCGGAGCGCGCGCATCTTCCTCTCTATTACCTCTTTTTCCCCGGTACCCTTTCGCTTGCCTCGCTCGTTCGTTACGCTCGCCCAAACCTCTTTCCCTTTTTTCTCATTACAATTTATCTCTCGTATTCTCAACTTTTTGTTTTGTTTACGATATATTGCGCGGACGCGACGTTGCTCAACGAAGCACGAGCCCCTTGAGAAGGCTGAGTTATGTTTTCCTAACATTTTTTTTTACCTCGAATTCCTCGACATCTATTTTGTCGATTCGATACGATTTCATTTGAATGGAAAAAAAAAACTTTTAACGACCTATCCGGAAATTTTTCTTTGTGTGGTAAGAAAAGCAAGCCTTTTTATTTTTTTTACCTCGAATAATTGAATAATATTTGAGTGCGAGAAACTTCTAACAACGATCCGTTCATTTTTTTATTTTTTTTATTTTATGTAATTCCTCAATATCTATTTTGTCGATTCGATACGATTTCGTTTAATCAAAGAAAAAGCGTTCAATAACCATGCCTCAACCATGCAATAACCAATGTTTTTTTTTCTTAGTCACTTCATGGTTAGAAATGCGATCCATGTTTATATTTTTTACCTCGAACCCTCGGTATCTATTTCGTCGATTCGACAAGATTTCACTCGAGTGCAAGAAAAATCTTTCGACAAACATACGTCACTCGTTTCTTCTTCGTCATTTTATGGAAAGAAATGGGATCCGTGTTTTTTTTTTACCGAGAGAGTCCCGCAAGGATGCCATTTAAACTATTACGAATTACACACGTCACTCGCGTGTTGCGCGGCGTTTTCCTTTCCTGTTTATTCCCCCGAGGCGATGGACGGCCGAGCGACTCGGGGGCTCTCACGCTACACAGCTGATTCCTACGGCCTAGCCGTAACCCTGAAGTAGCCCGGAACCTGTCCCCTCTATAGTTCAACGCACGGGGCCCCGTTCCGTTTTTATTCATGAAACGGCAGTCGTCGACGTCCTCACCGAAGATCGACCGTGAAGGTACTCAACGTTCGAAGGTCGAATGAATTTCGAGTACACGCGTGGAGGAGAAGATCGTGTACGGAAAATCTCGCTGGAGAGGCTCCTCGCTTTAATTGGTCATTAGGCACGAAAGGCTAATTGGTTCGTGGTTCCGTGTCGTTCGATCGCTCCCACGGAAGAATTAATTAGCTGGCTCGACGTTTAACGAGGTTCGGCGGCTGCATACGACACCGCGGTACGGTGCGCACGATGCCCGTAGATCGATCTTCGCGATATTGCGTCGCGGCGTTCGATGTGGACGAGCCGAATTGAAAAAAAAAACGAGCAGATTACACTGTTACGTGCAGGTAGCCCAATGAGAATTCCCTTCCGGTCACGCTTCGATTATCGGGAAAAGAAAAAGAATAATTATACAAGTATGATAGCTCGTCTCGGAGATGTAAGAGCGGGGAACCACTAAAATATGCTCGAGTGATTCCGAAGCTTTAAAAGGGTAGAGATAGGTCTGGAAACTTATCTGTGCCCAAGAGAGGAATTAAAGAAAAGAGCAATGTTTACACTGTTACGTGTAGATAGTCTAACGGAAATTCCCTTCCGGTCACGCTTCGATGATTGGATAAGAAAAAAAAAGCCAAAATTATAGAAGTAACGTAAGAGCGAGGAACCACTAAAATATGCTCGAGTGACTCGAAGCTCTGAAAGGGTAGAGATAGGTCTGGAAACTTATCTTTGCCCAAGAGACCAAATAAAAAAGAGCAACGATTACACTGTTACGTGTAGGTAGCTCAATGAGATTTTTTTTTCCGTTCACGCTTCGATGATCGTAAAAGAAAAAAAAATTATAGAAGTAAGAGCAAGGAACCACTAAAATATGTTCGAGTGATTCAGAAGCTCTGAGAGGACAAAAATAGGTCCGAGTGCCCAAGAGACTAATTTCTAAAAAATAACAAATATTACTCTCTTGCGGCCTTCCTTTCTGGTCATGCTTCGATGATCAAAAAAGAAAAGTAACAATTATACAAGTATAATAGCCCGTCTGAGAAACGCAGGAGCAAGGATCCACTAAAATATGCTCGAGTGATTCAGAAGGTCTAAGAGGGTAAAGATAGGTCTCTCTCCCCTAGCACGTGCCGCCGAAAGGCACGAACTTCCGGTCGAGAACGGTGAATAAACGGACGGCCGCCTGTTGAACGTTCCTCGTTACGGATATTACACGCCGTGCGGCGAGATCGATTAACCGATGACTCACCGTGTTCTGGTGGAATCGCAGACTGCCCGATCGTCGTAGTGTACCGCCTCGTATATTCGCCGGCGCCAATTCCACCTGACGTCCGTCCGTGTCCCCGCGCCGCGACAGCTCCGAGAGTTCTGCCACCGGCTGAACCTGAAAGTCGTACAGAGCTCTTGTTAGTAAACAAATATCAGTAAAAAAATTAAATTAATAGAATTCAATACCTAAAATTAATAAAATTTAATACTTAAACTTAATAAAATTCAATAATTGATTTAAATTATAAACAACGTTTCATAGAGTAGGTGTAAAAGAATAAGTTGTCCCATCGAACTGTGTGTTGAGATACGCTTTGGGTGATTTATCTGATCGGGCCAACGAGGTATTTGGGCCAACAAATTTACATTTGTTCCTAATTGGTTGGACCAACCCAATCAATTGATTGGCTGGTTAACCGACTGATTTGTTGGCTCGATTTAATTCATTCATTGAATCAACCAATATAATCGCCTTTCGCGTATTTACTCACGCAATCGGTCGGAGCGATTGATAATTTTTTTTTGTACATTGTTCCGTTCCACGACGATTGTGTTTGTTTGCCGATCGGATAGAGGTTATCGACACATTGCAGCAAGATAAAATGTTCTGTATCTTGAGGCTCTCGGCCGGCGCTTATCCGACGGCAAAACCCTCGAGTACAGTGTCTCTTTATTTTTTATTTTTTTTACCCGAACAACCAGACATAGAATGCAGCCGGATAGCCAGTATCGCTACGGCGAATAAGATTATCGTTAACGGTACTGTTCCGAGCTGCGGTGATAAGCCGTCGTATCTGTTCGTGCGCGACGATAGGCTCGCAGAACAAGCTGCAATATACTTTTTTTCCTTCACGTTCGAAAAAAGACCAAAGCAGTGACAACATTTCTACAAAAAAAAAAAGTTGCATTCAAATACGTTACGGTTTACAGCTTTATCCGGTTAATTATGTGCTACGAGCATTATACAAATGGCCCGGGCGTGCAAGCGAAGCTGCAGACGGTCCCTAATTAGATTTCTCGAAACAGTCGTTTTCTTTTTTCAATAATAAATGCCTAGAATTAGAATCGAATTTCTATCTAATAAATTTTTTTCGTACAAAAATCAAAGCAATGACAAAATATTTACCCGAAAAAACGTTTCATTCAAATATATTACGTTTTACGGCTTCATCCGATTAACGATGCTCCACGAGCATTACACAAATGGCCCAGGCGTGCAAGCGAAGCTGCAGACGGTTCCTAATTAGATTTCGCGAATCTATTGTTTTTTCCTTTTTTTCGGCTCTTCCAGCAACGTTCATTTATACATCTACCCCTCAGTCAGCCCTTTTATTTCCCGACTCTTTGGTACTCGTGTCTAGAGATTGCCTGGCTCGACTTGTTCGACACTCAACAGCGCAGTCGGGGCAGCACGACCTCGAGAGGGGCTCGTCCAGTATCATAGCTGGATTCGAGTAGACAAGTAATAAAAAAAAAGAAGAAAAAAAACAGGTAGATAAACAAGAGAACGTGGAAGATGGTCGTGCAGCGCGGAGAATCGTAAACGGGGGAAGCGAGAGAGGGAAAAGCACGGAGCATTGTTGATCGAGAAAACGGGATGGGCCGATGGGCACAGCCGAGCGACTCGTAAGAGGAACAATTAAGCGTGCCGGAATGCCATGGCTTTGTTCGATGGATCAACAATGCCCGGCACTGGTAGGCCTCTCCCCGCTCACGGCGAACAGCCAGATGAACAAAGCTTCGCACACACCGGATTCACCCCGAAGCGCAAACTCGGCCCTCTCTGGAATATTGTTCTTCCTGCAACTTTTTTTTTTCCCTTCTTCGGGACATTATGTGACACGCTAAGTACACACGGATACAGTGTAATAATGCGAGAACCGACGGTATTGTACGGGCATCGGGGGACACCCCTTGTGAGAACGATTTTAACACGGCGTTTATGACACCGACGTCAAGTATCCGTGTAACTTTGAGAAGAATCGTTTACGCCCCGTTACTAAATTCGGAAGGACGTATTTTCTGTTTACGGAGGATGTATCAAATACGCCTTTCTGGCTTTAGTCACGCGATATTTTCTATATGGATGATAAATTTCACCGAACTATCCTGCTTTAAGAGAGGACAAGTTACATTTTTTTTTTTTTAAACGTTTTTATGAATGAATCGTGTCACGATCATCCGTGTAACTTTGAGAAGAATTTTTTGTGTCCCGTTAGTAAATTCGGAAGGACGTATTTTCTGTTTACGAACGTGTATAAAATACGTATTTTTAACACGGGTGTTAACTTTCACCGCACTCCTCTACGATAAGATGGGGCAAGTGTTTTTTTTCTTCTTTTTTCGGTTTTATGAATGAATCGTGTCACACGTAGTCTCATCCCGTTTCGTCATTTCTAGGCAAACCAGAGAGAGCAGGGCGAGTCAGGGCAACGGGATTTTTTGTACGAAGCATTGTTTTCGAAGGGGCACGTGCAGCAAGTCGGCGCTCGGTCTACGAACTGTTATAATAATTGTTAACGATGTCGTGACCGAGCGTAGGCAAGACGTCGCACAGTGTACGCTGCAAAGAGAATGTATCTCGGTCGACTCCACGCTTCGGATATCCTACCTAAAAACAAACAAAAAAAATGTGTGTTCAAAAAAAATTCTGAAATATCGAAGGTTACGTTTTAATTTTTGGCACATTTACGTCTCTCCCACTCACAACTGTACCAAAATCTCTACCAGACAGTAAAAAAACTCTACCAGAATCAAAATAGAACTCTACCGGACTTGAAATAAAGCTCTACCGGAATTGAAATAGAACTCTTGTAGAAACCTTCTATTCCGGTGGAGTTTTATTGTAATTCCGGTAGAGTTTTATTTCCATTCCGGTAGAGTTTTATTTCCATTCCGGTAGAGTTTTATTTCAATTTCGGTACAGTTTTATTTCAATTTCGGTACAGTTTTATTGCAACTCCAGTAGAGTTTTATTTTGATCGTGGTAGAGTGTTTTTTAACTTTCTGGTAAAGATTTTGGTAGAGTTGTGAGTGGTAAGGATGTAAATGTGCCGAAATATATATATATATATTTTTTTGCTGTTTGTGGAAATCGGATAATAATTTGCGGAAGGTTCGGAGCTTCGAATCCAGAGATCACACATTTTCGGTAAACGAGCTAGAACGTTTAATCCCTCGAACGGTAGCCCCGTCGGTGAATCACCGGCCCACCCAGCCCCGCCAATCAATCCCCGGAAACCCTCGCGGCAACGACCCTTTTGCGAAAAGCCGAGCCCCACCGATACACGAACACGCTGAATCTCCACGCAAACGCTTTGGTTAATTCGCACGATCGCGGCCTCAATGGCACTGAACTCCCGAAAGTTTAACGAGTGCCACCGAACCCTCCGCACACGTGTGTCGTGCTTCTGACAGGCCGAGGGGAATATTAAACACAAAATAGAACATGAAAGGTGTGGGCGATTTTTTTGGTCTTTTTTTTCTACTCGCCAATTATTCTCGACGTCCGATCGGCAATCTTGGCTAGACCTGTGACTCACACATAACGAACTTGTAATTTTTTTATTTGAGGACACATTTTTTTATCTAAGAATCATACTCGTGGTAGATGAACTCAATTTTTATCCACACGGTTAAAAAGATAAAATACTACACAGTATTTTTTTTAACTTGTTAATTATTCTCTACGTAAGAAGAGCAACCTTGGCTACACTGTGGACCCATCTATTTCCTTTTTTTTTTTTTTACAAATCATTCGGTATCAAGTGATTAGGTGAGTCAATACTCGGGGTATATCAACTAAATTTTTTTCCACACCGTAAAAAAGAGATAATTACGAACAGTATTTTTTTTTTAAACCGGATAATTATTCTCGACGTACGATAAGCAACCTTGGCTAGACCTGTCACTCACGTATCACAAATGTGTATTTTTTTTTTTTTTTAGATACATAATTCATTTGGAATTATCCGCGTGGTATATGAGCTCAATTTTTTTTCAACCCAGTGAAAAAAATGCCATGCTACACAGTATTTTTTTTTGCTCTGCGGTTGAATAAGAGAAAATTATACTCGGGTATGAATATGAATTACGATACTGAGAAAATCCTGCTCTTTCGAACGGAAATGGTTACCCGCAGAGCGGTTCCCGTAGCGTTCCACTTCCGCTAGGAATCGCGTCTAGGGCCCTCCTTCCTCGCTCCCACAGAGTCCGAGGAGCGTCGGGTAAAGATTGAACTAAACGGGCGAAGCTCCGGGGAACGGTAAGAATTACTTTCTCGGTTAACGATTTCCTCGTATTGTTTGGTACGATGTATAATCATGGAGAGCAATAAAAACGGTGGAAAAAAAATTCCTCGACTCTTCCCTGATAAAACTTACAGTTTTTCCCCGACAAAAATTTTAATTAAAATTTTTGAGTAACGTTACTGAATAATTATCCACGATTAATTTAATAAGATCTCTGACCTTTCCCTGATGTGTCTGCTAATTTTTTTTTTTTATCTCATGAGATTTCCAGGAATTCCAGGTTTTTTTTCTGACCGCTCGTCACCAAGTTCTAATCGCGAATCGTAAAACTTTCTTTAAACCCGTTTAAAACGGCGAATATCGCGAGGAAGCGGCGATAAATTCAGAGAAATTTTCGCAGCGACGATGCACAATGAGCCAAGTGACCCGATTAGAGTTCTCGACCTCGCCGGATCGATGAGGAAAGTATAGCGCGAAGGTAAATGCGTTCCGCCTCTCTGCCGGTCTTATCCAAATCATCGGGATTAAAACTGGTCCCGAAAAAGCCTTCGACGATTTTTAATTTTTCGTTTTCCTTTCCCCAACGTAATTCGGCATAACCGGTCTGAAAAGGTACAGGTACATAAAATAAGGTATAATGCAAACAAAAAAAAGAAAATAAAAAAATGAAACAGCCATTCGCGGATCGAAAAGGGAAGCAAAAAAAAAACGACCCGAAGCCTTGCTGTACGAATGGCGGGCTATTTATAAACCCGTGACATCTACTACGGCCACGTTTTCATCAGAAGCCGTCGTGACTCACGGGCTACCTCTATGCTGTATAGTATAAAGTTGCAACGGCGCCCCGGTGAGAGTGCCATTGAACCGCTGCAGCCAGCGGACCAACAACATCTACACACATCTCTTACGGAGTGCTAAAGAGCCCTTCGTCGCCACTCACTCACCGCCAATTATCTCGCTGTGTATATCTCTACCGATTTAACCAGCATCGTGAAAAAAAAAAAAAAAAAGGAATACAAGTAAAAATAACTGCACGAAATTTAAATAGCTTTTCGACGAACGAATTTTGAATATTCATGAATAGTTAGAATTTTTCCATCCTGAAAAGAGAGCGTCCTCGTAAAAACGACTAAGGCAAAAGATTTGATTTCGAATCTCTGGACGTAGTTTCGAGAAAGGCATCGGATAGATATTGGCTATTGAAAGTAAATGTCTCTACAGATTTACCCAGCATCGTGTAACAAAAACAAAAGCGAATAAAAATGAGAATAACTACAAAAAATTTTAATAGCTTTTCGAGGAACGAATTTTTTATATTCTTGAATACTTCTTTAAATTGGGGAAAAAAGTGTTCTCGTAAAAACGACTAAGGTAACAGATTTGATTTCGAAGCTCTGGACGTAGTTTTAAAAAAAACGCATCGATGTATATTGGCTATCGAACGGTTCTGCTTTTTCCGTCCCGAGTTGCCAGTAACAGGACGGTATGTGCAAGAACCCCGACATCGTGCCAGGGATTTCTATACCGGCGGGAGGGTGGAGTTATTAGATCGACTGGCAGCTCGCCAAAGAGACAAGCAGGAAACTAATTCACGGAGAGTTTACCGATACGACCACCACAGGCGACTCGCCGGCTTTCTCCGTTCCATACCGAAACGTTACCCGCGTGATCACGTTTCAACCGGGCTCGCCCATCGGCACAATGAGTACCTCGTTCGTGTCGGCGAGCCCTCTCCTACGTACACCACGTGTCCCCTTCCCATCGATCAATGCACCGGAGATGCTTCATTGTCCGTTCGAGGAGCGTGCGTTTGATTGAAAAAAAAAGAAAACTAAAAAAAATTTAATCCACGCTCCCGAACTATCGAAGCCCCATCGTCGATAGATCCGACAGACGGACGGATGGTGAGGTATCATTTACGCCAAATTAATTTCGACCAAAACTCATTTCCAACAGAAAGTAACTAGATTCAAAAAACACCACGTTTTGGAATTTTACGTAAGTGCCGTTATGCAAGAAAAATGTTACTTCCGGCTTAAAAATATCACTTCTCGACCAGAAGTGGACGCCACATCGGAAATACGTCACTTCCGGTTTGAAAATCTCGTTTTGCAACCGGAAGCGACGTATTTCGGGTGTGACGTCACTTCCGGTCGAAAGATGAGATTGTCTGGACCCGAAATGGCGCATTTACTTTTTGAGCGGCAATAAGTTTTGCCTGAAATGAGTTTGGCATAGTGCATTTGGCATGCATAGCCTACCGGACGGATGAGGCGTAGGACTGGCGAGAAACATTTTTTTTTTTTTTTCGTCGTTTCTTGCATTCCTTTCGACGTCTCGAAGCACCTCGAGAATTCCGATCCTTTCACCGCGACGATTTACACGCGTTGCGTGCGAACCGTAAGAGACTCCGAGGTGAATTTAACCTCGCTCCTTTGTAGTTTAAGCATCGGTGATCTCTCGGCCCGCCGCAGTAATGCGAGATAAGCCAACGATGAAAATAGAAAGAATACTGGACAGCACCGGCTCTCTTAGCGGGCGCATACGAGCGTGCACTGCAATCGCTTCCGGTGTTATCTATGCAGGAAAGGAAGCTCTTTGCCAAACACGAGAAAGCTTCGCTTTCCAAGCGAGTCTATCGATCTTTCCTATAACGGATGCTTCGAAAGGTTCAACGTGTGCAAGAACCGTGCGAGGTTCCTGCCGTCTCGGTCCCTTCGTTGTTCGGCCGAGCCCGATGTCTTAGGGTCGAATTTCAAGACGTTAGCTTGAACTTAAGATCGAATCTCAGTTCGAACTTAATTCGTGCGAAACTTCGATCCTAAGTTCGAATTTAAGCCTGAACGTAAATTCAATAGTAAGTTCGAACTTCAGGTCAAACTTAAGCCCGAGTTCAAGTTCGAACGACGGTTCGATCTTAAGCACGAAATGAAGTTCGGGCTAAAACTTCAAGAATAAGTTCGATCTTAATTTCAAACTAACGTCTTAAAATTCGACCTTTAGTCAGTTGGACTCATTAAAAAAAAAACAAAAAAATTATGTTCACAGTCCGAGTATATCAATGTTCGGAACTGTGCGTCGCGAAAATATATCGGCTGACCTTGACAGTGACACTGTTAGCGGAGCCTTTGATGAGGTCGATGACCTCCTCCCTCGATTTATCGTCCACATTGATGCCGTTGACCTCGATCAATCTGTCGCCCGGCAGCAGACCGGTGTCGTTGTTGTTCTGTACGATCGCGCCGGGCTCGGCAAAAATCACTGGACGCATTTGCGTGACACCGTTACTGCCGCGCTCGACTATCACGGCACGTCGGAGCGAGAATCCAAAGTCACTGCGGGGCGGTGGCTGACGCTGAATAGTCAATTCCCGAGGCTCCGGAAGCACCAGAGGCACGATCTCGGGCAACGAGAGCTCGACACCCTGCTCCTCGAACGAGGCGGACGATCGCCAACGCGAAAATCCTTGAGACTCCCCGACAGGCGACAGACTGAATGGCGGAGTGGCAAAACTCGAATTCGTCGTGTCCGTCAACGAATCGGCCGATGGACTCGCACTCGTCACCACCTACATCGAATCAGAACAAAAAACACAACATTAGATTCAGTTCATAAATCAAGTTACGTTTTTTTTTTTTTTTCATTCTGAATCGCGAGAAAATATATCGATCGGGCACGTGGCCAAGATATCGAAAGTGTGATATCCAGTGTAAAAAAAAATATTTCCACATGAAAGAAAAATCTAGTCTCGTGGATTCTCATCTATAATCCTCGTCACTTTTTATTCCCACAGATTTTACGATTGATTGATTTTATGATCTTCCGAATAATACCTTGATTTGAAACAAAACAAAAAAAAAAGTCAGTTCTTTTCCTCCGAGTTATTTAATCCGTTGATTCGGGCGAGTTCATTTTTTTTTTTTTTGTGAAATCCCGTCCCTGCATTCTCTGTTCAGGTTTCTCACATTTGGATCTCTCTACCTGCAGAAGCTTCGATTCGGCCGGATGATGATGATGATGATGATGATGGTGGTGAGGATTCTGATGCTGGCCGTGTCGGTCGGCGTGCTGGCCGTGCGGGCTGCGCCTCACGTGATAGGACGACGATTCCTCCTCGCTGCAGATCTCGTCCTTGCCGTGTCCGACGATGCCCTGCTGGTTCGGCACGTTCTGATAAGCGATCACCTCGTTCTGCAGGGTGTTTCTGACCAGTAGATTAACATCCTGATGATGATTCTCCGGCTCGGTGCCGTTCTGCACGGCGACTACGGTTTCCGACACCGTCCCGATGCTGGTTATGCTCAGGCGCGGACCTTTCAGGATTCCTCGCTTCGGCGGCTTCGGCGGCAGGAGAGGAGGCACGGGCTTGCCGGACGCGTTCGTCAGCGAGGTCAGCGATGCCTCCGACGAGTCGCTCTGGGTCAGACCGTCCGGCGTTCGAGTCCAGCTCGTGCCGGCGGGATTGCACGGATTGTTCTCCAATAAATCACGATCCAATTCGGCGAAAAATGAGGCACTGTAGTCGGCTGTTATTCCACTCGGGAGTTTCTCCTTTTCCTTCCGGCGGGAGCGAATCTTCAGCGAGCGGCGGATCTGCAGGCATTGAAAAATAGAAAACATTTCAGTATATCTCTGCTGCTTCGATCGATTCTCGCATTCGAAATAAATTATATTATATTATTTCAGTTTAGTTTATTTTATATTATTTCCGTTTAGTTTATTTTATATTATTTCAGTTTAGTTTATTTGATATTATTTCAGTCTAGTTTATTTTATATTATTTTATGTTTTTCATTTGTTTTTATCTTCTTAATTTTATGTCGCACGAGGACGAAAGCGCGAGTATCGCGTGCGAGGGACACTCTCGTTATTTTTTTTCGGGAAACGAGGAGAAAAATAATATAATCACGCAGTGATACGAGTGTTACGTTGAGACGCACTCTCGGGCACGCGAATAAATGAATTCGGGCGTGCGTGAATCGCGTGCTGCGTTACGCGCTCCGCTCGTCTCTCTCGCTCCCGGCACCGGCCACTGCGGTAACGCCCGACCCTGACCACGCGACGCCACGACGCACACGTAACGATCGTGTCACGTCGATACAATGTGTCTGGGTGCGAGCTCCGTCGTTATCATAAAAAAAAAAATAATAAGAATAATAATAATAGACTTGAGGATGATAATAATAATGAAACGAAAGGCGATACCCTCTCCGACAGTAGGTGGTGGAAAAAAGATTCGTACCATTTAACGAACGTCGACAATTTTGGTCTTGTTGATTTAACAATTTTTTTTTCTCCTTAACAATATTTTCCGCTGAGATTTTTTTCTTTTTAAAGTCAACGAGAAAAAACAAATTGTTCCCCGTGCAACGCTTTTTTGGAATGGGAAAACATTTGATTGTGTAACTCATGTACGAAAAGTGCTACTTTTCGGGCCTGCCGAGAGTGGCGTAAGTGGCGCTTTACAGACAAGTGTACTGTAATTACCCGGATCATGCACACAGCGGACCGATTTTACTTTACGCACGCTTCTCGTACTTTACGCACGCTGGCTGTTCAGCGCTACAATTAGCAAGCACGGCGTAGCGTTTCTCCTGCATTCGTTACAAAAAATATTGTGCGATACTAGTGTAGGGATATAGCGAAAATCATACCCAGATTGTGAAGTGAGTCATAAAGTCACTTACTTCACGGCATGAGTATAAAGTTCGCACTACCGCACTTGTATTGCAAACTATTAGTTCGTAATAGGGAATTATCGTGTGATTCTAGGAAACAATAAATAAGAACGAGAATAGAGAATAGAATATAGAAAAGTTACAATGAAACGTTACACTTTTTTAAATTTCTCCGTAAAAGTATGCATCATTGAAACTAAAATATATATATATTAACGATAAAAAAATTGTCAATTGTGCCAACCCTTTTTAGTTATGTGCAGACATTTACTCTCGTAATGGGGAATTATCGCATGATTCGATAGATAAAAAACTATAAGAATGCGAATATAGAAAAGTCACGAAGAAGCATAAATTTTTTTTCCTCGTTTCACTATTAAATTTTATAAACGCGCGATTGTATCGAACGCGTTATTTGAAATACCGCCGTTAAATCGATTGCCCCCCCCCCCCCCCCGGTATTGGCGAGTTTCAATGATGACGACACGTGCAAACACGCGCCGGCACCGAGAAACGAATTTATCGCATGCCAGTTGGAAGCCAGGCAAAACCTGATCCTCCGGTGTCGCCGCGGCTCATCTTTCAAACGAGCTAAATACAACAACGCGAATAGCTGCACCGGCAGCGATAATAATAACGACAATAATAAAAATAATAATAACAAAAAAAATTGTGATCGCCGCACGAGCTGCTATTTAATTACCGATCGCCAACGAACCTGCCCGATTGTTTACTGCCGGCCGCAACAACTCGTTCGGCGATAAAGTTTTAATCGCTCAGCAAAGTTGGCGAGCTCGAGCGAGCGAAAAAAATAAAGACAAGGTGAAAAACCGGAGCACCGGAATAGCTTCGAAACTTTGCCGTGGAAAAATTTCTATCGACGTATAATGAAATTTATTACGAAGTTCTCGGTTGACAGATAATATTCATATCGTGTCCGAAGATTTTTCAATGCCGTTAACGATAGAGATAAGGTTGCGTGAGCCGATTTAAAAAAATCAATTTTACGAATTTAATTTCGAGCAGCTATAAAATGTTTATTCATTTTTTTTTGTATTTAAAAAAAATACTATCCATTTAGTCCTTGGCATCGATATTTTTTTTTATCGGAAGTAAAGAGAACGAGCTTGGTATTCGACTGGTTTCCTGTACGCTTAGTAAAGTGATTATTAACGTTGAGGAAGGAAATTATTTGAGGTCTGACCTCATCGAGACGAAGAAATTCCTCGGAATGAGCTGATTCAGAAAAATCGATTTTACTAAATTTTATTCTATGCTGCTAAAAATTATTATTTTTCCCTTTTTTTTTTTGTAGCATTTTTTTTTGCATGGTGGCCGTTTTTCCTCGGTAAAAAATTCCCTGACCTCTCCCTGACATATTACTGACCAATAAAAAAATTCCGCGGACCAATCTTCAAACGAGTTCTATTTAAAACAATTAATGATGCAAATAAAAATCCCTAATTTTATAAATATTTAATTCTATATATATATACATATATACACCGACAGCGGTGGATGCGCGGTTGGCGCACGGCTCTGGTGGTCCCCCAAGTCAAGCTGATTCGTTCGCGGTCAGTACTTGGATGGGTGACCGCTTAGCCGTGCGCTAGCTGGCGCATCGACCGTTGAGCGGAAGGCGCTTTCTTCTGAGACTTTGGTGTTTCTGCACTTTACTCAAGTGCAAAAATACCAGCGGATCAGTAGAATATGGCCGTCTGTACCGGCACGGGTTTTCCGTAGTTTCCCCGTGTCCCCGGCAAATGCGGTACAGTGTAGCTAAGTCGGCTACGGACGCACTGGAAGTTAGGTAGCTTAGCTGAGCGCGGGTAGGGAGTGCTAGGGAGGAATCGGGATGGGGTTCCGTAAAAACCCGACAAGGGTATACGGTGGAATTGGAACAACAAATATGATATATACATATATACGTTTTTTTTTCAAAATGTTGCCTTTTACGTATGTTCATTCATACAAAGTTCGGCGACAATTTACTTTTTCCCTGACCAATTTTTAAGTTCCCTGACTTTTCCCGGTTTTCCCTGACCGCGGCCGCCGCGTATCGGTATTGTTTTTCAGTCCTTGGCATCGACATATTTTCTATCGTTGAGAGAAACGAGCAAGGCACGAGACTTCCGTACCGCACTCTTCGTAAAGCGAACAAAAAAAAAAGTTAAGGTAAGAAAAAAATGATTGAGGCCTGACCTCGTCGAGACGAAGAAGTTCCTCGGCGGACATGTTGCCGCGATCCCGCTTCTTAACATCTTTACGCTCTTTCTTTTCCCTCTTGCGTTTCTCCTTGTCGTCCTTCTCGGCGGCCTTCTTCATAAAGTTGAACATCTTATCACCATCCGCCCCGTGTATCGCGAAGCAACAACGAACGCGGCACCACTGGCAGCCGACACAACAACGATAACGATAATAACAACAATGGTAATAATAACAACGGCGCTACCGCTACAAAAAGGAAACGGTCATGGGCAGCACCACGAGACCGAGAGTCGGATAACCCGAGAGCCTTATGGCTTATAAACTTCTCGATCGAGGCTTTTCCGCGTTCCTCGCATAACCGTCCGACAGCGCTCGCCAATCCTCCTTCGTTATGTTCCTACTTTTTTTTTTCTTTCTTTTATCTTTTCCCTCCCTCCTTCCGTCTCTTTCTTATGCGAAAAAGCTCGCGGACTTTCCGGTTTTGCGTCGCACTGTACTTGCGCGCCGGCTCCGCACACTACGAAATATCGTCTCTGCGCGCCGGCTCGTGCTATATCTATCTCGGCGGTTACTCGCCGGCCAGCTGAATTATTATCTTTGGCGATAGGCAGGGGGCGCGTCAACCGCCGGGAAATCCTCCTTCGCTCGCCTAACCTCCCCCCCCCTCCGCTCGACGCTTCCTTTACTTCCTTCCTTCCCGGTCTTCCCAGCGCTTCACGCAGACGCTTCCCTCCTTCGAGCGCTTCCAATTCCCCCCGAGGACCGACACGCAGCCTTCCCTTCCTGCGCTCGCTCGAGTTTCGCGAGATATCGAAGAATATCGAAATTCGTTTGCTCGCTCGGTGTGCCGAGTGACAAATTTTTTTTTTTAGGTCGAACTCAGCGCGCGGATTTTCAGTTCGAAACGCCGGTGGGTTCGCGTCGAGGCTCGATTGCGTAGGAGCTTTGTTCCCCGTCTCGCTGATTCACCCTCAGCTGACGCAGAACCTCGCAGTCCGACGCATCGTCGTCGAGTCGAGTCGTTCTCGATCTTCTCATCGATCCAAAGATTTTCGCCCTAACCCTTCGCAACGGTTTAGTTTCGACTGTCGAGCGGAACGAAGTTTTCGTCTCGATTTTACTTTTCTTCCGTTCTCCACGCTCCAGTTTCACTTTCTTCGTTCCTCATAGACAAACCGTCGTTCCGCGTTCCCCGACTCTCGTTTTCGCGGAGAAAAAAAAAAAAAGAGAACGAAGGACTTTCGCCTCGGGTACACAAAACCGTAGCGAGATTTTCGCGAGCTCGCGACACGCCTACCCGGCTCTCGCGCGCACCTGTCGCAGTCACCGACACACACACACACACTCACACACGCACAGAGACCCGCACACGAGAAACCGGCGTGAAAACTATAAATTTTCCGTTACGCGCGCACACACACGCACCGTCCGAGAGAGAAACCCAGATAGGATTATACATCGAGGTAGAGAGTGACTCTCGTGTATCACGCTGGTTGCAGAGAGATCGCGGCGTGGAACGTGCGCGCCTCGCACACCGTTCGAGATCTCTCCTCTCTTCCCTTTCCACCGATCTCTTTTACCCAATCCTCCCCACCCCCCCCCTCCCCCCGACCCCCCGCCGCCCAGCAGATCGTCGACTGTTACAACACACTAACGGGAAAAATTTAACCTCGGCATGCCCCGTTGTGCATTGTCGGCTAAGAGGCTAATCAGCATTTTCCTATACGCGCATGCGCACACACCGACACGCGGTCGACCGAAAGCTGGATGCAAATTTTTTTTTTTTTAACCGATCGCGCGACCTTTATTCATTATCCACCGGTCGTCCAACGCTCGGGACACGCGAACTTCGTCGAACACTTCGTCGCGACGGTCCCGCGGCGAGACTGACAGCCAGCGCGACACCGAACGTCACAACAAAACTGCGATCGCGACGCCATTCGCGCGAGCCACTCGCAGCACCGCGCGCACCGCGTGTGTGTGTTGCTGTCTCGTTTTCCGCTCGACGACTTTACCCGATCTACCGAGGAATCTAAGCGAGAGACTGTCGTCGCTCTCGCGCCTCTTTCTTGCCCCGTGAGAAACACGAGACGATTTTATCCTCGACCGCAGGCGCGCGCGCGCGCACACGCACACTCTTTATGCACGTTGCCAACGCTGCGAGGCGAGCCGATCCGCGGCACCCCGCGATTATTGTATCTCCGCGTTTGCACCGCACCCGCACACGTTTCCCCGAGGGCACGGGAGAACGACGACGCGGAAACGTCGAAAAACACGACCGACCTGCGTCGATCTGTGACGACAGGCGCGCGGCGCTACCGAACGCTCGAATGCGCCGTGTTATCTCGCACGGCGGATTGCTGTTGTCCCACCACTACACGGAGAAACGAAACTTCAAACTCTCTAGGCACTCCGGGTAGGCACTGAAATTCTTGGGAAAACGGTGGAGCACAGCCTGAAGACCCTGCACCCCGTGCTTCCCCTCCGCGTCCCGTTCGTCCGCGACTGCGGCCTTTTGTAAAGGCCAATGCAGCCAATAGCGGACGGGAAATACTGGGAGAAGCTTACGGCGCTGCGCATGCGCGGCAAGTTTCGTGCGGTCTCGGGACAACTCGACTCCGCTGACGGTCGGCGAGTTATCTGACCGACGGACGGTCATGCTGTCGAGCGATGGTAACACTGAAGGCTTTTTTTCGGCTGTATCTTATGTTATTCTGTAGAAAATGCAGTGGACGAAACGGTTGAGAACGCTTTGTACGATAGTCTATCCGAACGAGCTTTTCCACTGTAAAAATTAAATGTAAATGTAATGTTTTGAAACTTAAAATTTGCCTACGTTACATTAATCGAACATCGATGTACTTTTTCGTAAAATAAGAATACCAGTTATAAATCGTTGTAATTTTCATAAGAAATAAAAAAATTACTGTAAAATTTGCAACGCACGTGTGTTTGAAATTTTAGAAACAGTTTATGTAAAAAAAAGGTTCCAATGCCGTTCATTAATGTAAAAAAAAATGTTTTTACAGTCTATCTCATTGGACTGTTGAAAGTTTGTATGAAACAAATAAAGACCCACTTGTTACTTCGAGTGATAATGATAAAACTTGACGGCCGTTCCTGTAAATCAATTATGGGCGAATTGCGAGTCTCTCGGCTCGGAGGTTTTCTGTTCCGCTTGCTGTACGAGTCCGATCAAGGGCGACATCTATTCTCTTACCCGATGCGGCGAGTCCCCTCGCAGGTTAGGTGCGGTGCTTCGGGCTCGCTCTTTGTTTATAGAATATAAACAATCCGTTACTCGATAGCGAGAGAAAGAGTCAAGAGTCGTGATGCTTAGGAACTACGCACGTTACGGTATAGCTGCGTGCAGATACCGAACGAGAATCGTCAATCGTCAGTGCTCCAATAACTCGTCCAAGGAGGATTCCGATCGTGATCTCGGAGAGATAATAAAACTATGGAGTCGAAAATTCGAGGACGAAGGCATACCTGAACCGGTCTCCTCGATCGAGCACATTCTCGCTCATGTGGTGGGAACAACAAAGGTACGACATACCGCAACACTGTGTTATACTGATCTGCACGACGGGAGAGACGGGAGTCCTGCTTAGAGCAACGGTGCATGGCGCATGCGCACTGCGCACTTCGCTCTTTCTCGAATTGTTTTGATCGTTTTTTTTTTTTCTTTGCATTACCGGCCACAGACCGAGTCATAATACCGCATGAATATTCATTGATCTCGAGCATCGTTGCTTTATCAATGAAACTTTATCGGGTCGCCGCATCGGCGCGTAACGACGTTATTACAACGAATAATAAACATGAATGTTATGACTTTTTCAGATAATGGATCTCGCGACTTCCCACGATCGTAGACTCACCGACGACGAATTGAAGAAATTGGAAAGGCTCTGCGAATGCAGATTGTCCAGGTGAGAGGCTGGCTCGCCCTACTCTCTTGAGTTACGGGAATACACGAATACACGTTCGCATATTCTTTATAAAATAAAACGACTGAACACTCACTCGTTTCGCGCAGAATGCCCGTGCAGTACATTATCGGCGAGTGGGACTTCAGAGACATAACTCTGAAACTCGTACCACCGATATTCATACCCCGACCGGAAACGGAGCTGCTCGTCGACTTCGTTATCAAGCGCGTAACTTCCGAGTCTCCCGACGAATGCAGAGTTTTGGAGATAGGTTGCGGATCCGGAGCGATCTCTCTCGCTCTTCTTCACTCGTGTAAAAAGGTAACGCAAAAATTTATCACAAACATTTTTTTTTTTTTTCAAACGGAATAATCTTTTATTTTTTCCAAACTGAAAAATCTTTTATATTTGCCAAAATGAAAAATCTTTTTCATCACTCGGTGCGCAACGGCCACTTTTCCGCGCGCTTCGCGTGCGTAAAACCGCCATTTTCGCACCTTGTGATAAAAAATTTCGTACATCCCTCGTGCGAAACACTGTTTCTAACTCGTGTGATTAAAGCACTCACACTCGTTATAAAAACGTTTTTCGCCCTCGTGGAGTAATGTACTATTTTTGAAACTGAAAAATCTTTGTTTTTCCCCACAGATACGATCGGTGGCTATAGATAGAAATCCTCTCGCCTGTAACTTGACGAGGGAGAACGCGACGAATCTAGGACTGATTGACCGGGTCACGATCGTAAACGCGACTATGGAAGAGAGCGGAACTATAAAAATGACGTCAGCGGAGTCGGCAATAAAATTGAACGAAGAGCATTTCGATATTATTGTCAGCAATCCGCCGTACGTGCCGACAGCGCAGATAATGAAACTCGATCCGGAAATAAAAGTGTGAGTTTAACGACGTTATTAACCTGCATTCGCCGCGTTCCTTCTACACTACGCAATAAAATTTTTCTCATGAAAAAAACAAACTGTTTCAGTTACGAGGATATAAGAGCCTTGGACGGTGGCGCGGACGGACTGAACGTCATCAAAGCTATAATGAAATACTCGTCGAGAGCATTGAAAGCAAACGGACGTCTTTTTCTCGAGGTCGACCCGGCGCATCCCGAATACATACGTTTCTTCACGACGAAATATCCGGAATACGCACTGAAGCACGATCACACGTACAAGGATTATTGCAACAACGAGCGCTTCGTCGAGATTTTAAAAATAGGTTGACACAGTCACGTTCGATCGTCGCTGTTCTTTCGTTTCTTCAAGAAGATGCAACTCTTTTGAAAAAATAAAATAAATTGTTATGTCGATATCGACCGACATGAGGCTGAATGAGCTGATTCAGAAAAATCAATTTCACGAAATTTAATTCCTAGCTGCTAAAAATTATATATTGTTTCTTCGTCGTCGAGATTTTAAGAGTAGGTTGACATAGTCACTGAACGCTTTTCTTCCTTTTTCATCGCGAAAGGATGCAACAATTTACAAAAAAATAAATAAATTATTGTTTCATTCTTTTTTTAATTCAACGATAATACTGGTAAATATAAGGTCGATATAAGCTTATCGACCGATATGAGCCGATACAGAAAAATCAATTTTAAGAAATCTTATTCCGAGTTGCTAAAAATTATATATTTTTTTCATCCTCGAGATTTTAAAACTAGGTCGCAACTCTTTTCAAAAAAATAAATAAAATTTAATGTTTTGTTTTTTTTTTAATTCAACGGTAATACTGGTAAAACAATCGCATACCCGACGAAAGCAAAGACGCGGGCTTGCCGTCAAGCACCATGAACTCTCCGTTCACCCGTTGGAATGCTATTCCATACAATGTCGAGATACTATCGTTCTGTATATAGACTATAATTATGTATGTAATAATAACAATGATAATGTGTAATTGTATATAACTCAGTAATGGATCTATGCGCGTGTTAACATGTGTTACGTATTAATAAGATGAAGCCCGCGCTGTAGCAATGAGCGACACAACGCGAGCAGCCGAGCCTCCAACAAGGTGTTTCTTTTTTTCTCGTCTCTTCCTACCGCATCGCGCTCGCGCATGTATCGTAACATCGGCGAGCTCCGGCGATTATTTTACAGCGGCCACTGACCGCGTTCCGAAGCTGCGCAACAAGCTTCGCAATGATAATTGACTTCCAAGATCGCGATCGTTTACTTCGCACCGACGTCGGACGGACTTTCAGTCGATTCGCGGAAAAAGCTTGCGAGCGTTTCGTACAAACTCACAATCTTTTCGTACAATTTTTTACATTTTTCTTTCTTACTAAATTCGTGATTACTTATGGCGCACTTCGTGCAGAATCCAAGCTACTCGTGTCGTCGGATCGGTGTAAAAAAATCACAGGACGCCCGAATCAGGTGAGCGAAGAGCTCGTTTAGGAAAATTTCTAATTTTTAGGAATTCCGCCGTAGGCGTGACGACTTTCGGTACAATTGTTTTTTTTTTTTTTTTTGTTTTTTATAAATACGTGATTACTTATGGCGCGCTTCAAGCTAAATTCAAGTGACTCGTCTCGTTATCGAAATGGTGTAAAAAAATCACTGGATGCCCGAATCAGGTGGGCGAAGAGCCCGTTTAGAAAAATCTCTCCAACTTCCATCCCTCTATACGAATTCCACCGAAGTCGTGGCGATTTTAAGTACAATTTTTTTTTCTTAAAAAAAAATTAAATACGTGATTACTTACGGCGCACTTCGAGCAAAATTCAAGCGATTCGTGTCGTTGTCTGATTGGTGTGAAAAAAGTCACTGGACACCCGAATCGTGCGGTGAGGCCGTTTAGAAATGTTTATGCTTCCATACAAATTCTACGAGTTTGAGAATGAATTGCATTTAGGCTCGCAAAAATCGAAGTGGTCCGGCGGAACGCAAATACGAGGCACTTGTCGAGTTACAATAGAATAACCGAGCGACGAAAAAAAAAAAAAAAACAGATAAAGTGTGTATTGTACATTACGGTTAAATCCTTCAGGGCTTCGCGAGTATAATGCAGTGACGATGGCGAGCAATTTGCATCGACGCTTACGGCGCACTGTGGCTTATCAATGGGCCCACGAGCGTGTCGCTTGCAAAAAGGCGGAGGGAAGATATATATTCATAAAATACGTGTGGGTCGAGCGGACTCCAGATTACGCGCGCGATAACGATTTCCTCGCTGATATATTATGTGCATTTAAAAATCGTCGCTTGATTTATCCGCGACCAACGGCTTTGGGGAAGTGAAGCGTGTAAAAAATAATAACAGTTTACGTACAAGCCTCGCGTCCCTTGCGCAACCGTGGGGAACGAAGATCCGGCGGTCTTTTTTACGCTCGTTAGATTTTAATTTTTTGTATAACTTAAGTACGGTTTACTGATGGATCGTTGTTATAGACATTGAGCTAAGCGATTTGCGCTGCGCTCGACGAACGTCCTTTACACTAGCTCTGTTTCCTGCGCGATGCGTTCGATCACACGCGACAATAAAAATTCTTAAATATAAATAGCCGATCGCTCGATGCGATTAATTTTTTACAGTTCAAAAAAATTGTTAATTGTCTTTTGTTCCTCGCTGGTTTACTTTCAAGAGGCGAAGGAGCGTGTCAATTTTCACTGTTCACCACCACAGAAAAAAAAAAAAAAATTGTTTATGACACGATTGAATACGAGACTCCATGTTCACTCTCTCGAGTTTTAAACGTTGTCGGTCTCGTTGTTCTTATTCTCCGGATCGTTGTGTCGATGCGACGCTCTCGAGGCGTCGGCCAGCTCGGTCAGCAGCAGCGTTTCCGTGTCCAATTCGCCGGAAGATCGCCCAGCCGAATAACGATTGCCACTCACGCTTCTGACCAGCTTCCTCATCTGCCGGTCCCTCCGTTGCTTGTCCCGCTCGAGTTTCAGCCTCGTGAACTCGTCGTCCGAGCTTCCCGACGATATTATGGAACTCCTTGTGCTCACGTTGTCCTCCTCGACCGGACCGAACGCCCCCACAGTGTCGAAGGCTGCGCTCGATCTTGCCGAATGGGTCGAAAGTTGCGTCCTGAAATAATTCACAATCATTCGTTAAAACGCCGGAGACCCTTCGAGTGTTTTCACCCTTCAAGTAGGCGGGACTTTTTGCCGCCAGCAAATGACCATGCCTTCTTTTAAGCACATAAATGATACGGATGTTCGTAATGAAAAAAAATAAATTAAAAAAAAACAAGACATTAAGGTACGTCTCTGAATTTTTACCGCTTTTCTTTAGCACAGCAACTCGTTCCCGTACGTGAAGGGTTAATGAAAATTCAATGGCAAATGAAAGCAGTAACCTTGGATGACCCAGATAACGATTGCCCGAGCCACCGATAGCTCCGAGTCCGGGACCGGCCGGTGCGCTGCTCGACAAGATATCGCCGTTTCGTTTCATTCCCGGCACATCGACCGGCGAGCTCGGAGGCGGCGCTCCCTGAGGGAATATACTCTGAACATGGGGCCGGTTCTCGGGTCGCATCGACGTCACAGTCATCTGCTCGTCCACCTCCTCTATCACACCGATTCTCATTGAACCGCCGGTACCTGCAATTGTTCGAAAAAAATTGTTTATAAACGATCTCACTAAATTAAATTGTTTCCACGAATAAGCAACATACTTCGGTTAATTAGTTAATTAGAATAAGTTAATTATTTTATTTCCAATTGGCTGATTTCGATTTCTTTTCGTTCTTATTCGTGGTAACAATCTTCTCTTTTTTCCCCACTTTGTATTTATTATCTTCTAATGTTAATATTATTTATACTGATAATGCTATGTACGGTAAACGATATTCATCTTCTAAATGTCATTATAATCTTAGGACATTATGTACACGTTTTGTGTACGTTTATAAATGGATAAAAATGAGTTTTTTTTTTTCTTTGGAATCGTGTTTCTTGCCTGCGAATCGATTCTGCAACGACGCAGAGGAAGATGAGTTCGGAATTCTGCCGGGCGTCTTCGAGCCCGAGCCTCCGCTACCGTCGGGTCTGTCCTCCTTGCTGAATAGCCTTCTCAGTACGCTCGTCACACTGTTTACCCTCGTTAACGAGCCGCCTATGTTACTGGCAGTCGAGCCACCGCTCATAGCTCGATCGCGCGTACTGACTCGGCTGGCACTCCTGTTGAATTTCAAAGCGTGAGATTAGAATCGGTTCCATCCTCACCACCCCGATGCGTAGCACCGAATGGACATAAAATATCTTCGCATAGACAATTGCAGTTACCTTGACATTTTTCCGCCGGCGGTAAAGTGTATGCCGGACGCCGCGTCGTCGGCGATGTCGCTGTGAAACTTTCCCGTGTAAGAATCGGGCACCATTTCGTCGATTCTGACCGAGGACGGATGAACCTCCTGCTGGGCCGCCGAGAGTTGAATTCCCGCCGTCGAAGACTCCGGATGCTCCTCTCGGAAGGGTTGCGAGGCCGCCGTGTAAGGCAACTCGATCGGGAATATCTCGTCCCAGTACTGGTCGCGAATCAACTCCGGATGCTCGTGATGCATCTCGTCGACGATCAGATAGCTCACCTGTAAATTTTTTAAATTATTATTATTTTGTTTGTTTTATCAATCGTCAATTTTTTTCCTGCCAATGGCGAAGAAGCCGAGGAGTTCAAACGGCATACTGGGTGCTGCTTGGTAAGTCGGACAGCACAAATCAATATCTTCTGTGGGTTAGTGGCTGATGTAAAATTAACCGTTAAATTAGCTGTAAAATTGGTCCGGGGCAAAACTGACCCGTGTGCAATAAAAGGACAATTTGTGCAATGAAACGACAAATAGTTCGATGTGTGCTTAGCTCGGTAAGTCGTACAGCAGAAATCAATATCCCTGTAGGTTAACGGCTGATATAAAATTACGGGGCAAAATGGACCCTTCATTCGAGCAGAGCATTTTTTTCATGTCTCGTGAAAAAATTGACGAATCTGCTTCTCATCGCTTTCTCCGGTATCGTATTTGTGCGATAAAAGGACAAATAGCTCGAAATCTTAACGAGCAATTAATCAAAGAGCGCTTCGATTTAATCGCATCGATTAATACCGCACCTGAAGATTTCTATCGATGAGCCAATTGACCTCGAAGTCGTCGTCGTCCTCGCCGAACGGATTGATAAGCGTCTCGGCGACTTTGAGCCATCCCATGTAGAAGAAAAATTGTAGCGTCGTAAAAACGGGAAAGTATCGATCCACGGAGAGCAAGGGATCCACCGTGGTCGTTTCAATGCGGACCTCGATCCACTGTCTGCCCATCACGCTCGTAAGAAAATACGAGTAAACGGCGAGCGTTACGACCTGCGTGTAGACGAGCGGTATGCTTATTGTGTCGTAGTGTATGAGACTTCCGCAGTGTCCGCGAAATTTGTTCAATTCGTCTATGAGAGTCTTGACGGCAAAATCGTCGCGTATCCTGCCCTCCTTGCGCGCCCGCGTCACGATACTCGAGGCCCAGACGATCGGCAGCCAGTGCTTGCTCGGTTTCGGGAACTTCGAGTTCAAACCGTGAAATATCGCTAGCTCGTTCTCCAGCAAAAGACCCGCGTCGACGAAGTGGTCCAGCGTCGGAAAACGCTTCTTCACTCTGGGCGATACGTTCGTCAGAACGATGGTCAGACAAACGCAGACGTATCTGCGAGTTAAAACAAAACCACAAAAATTAAGTAACTTAAATTACTTAAATGAATTAAATAAATAAAATCAATTGAATCAATTTTTGTTTTGAGCCAAATTTCAATCATTAGAAATTGTTGGTCTTGGAATGGAATTTACTCCATTCTAGGGGGCTAAATTTGGAATGAAATAAATTCCATTTCATTTTGTAATGGTTGAGAAATGAAGGATCGATTAGCCTACCTCACGATAGTTCGTCTCATGAGACGCCCCCGTTCATCGTTTCCGTGTATGGTCGCCGAAACGAAAACGGCTATGGAGTCCGGCCAGGGTATCGCTATGTACTGAGCCCACCACCTCGTCATCACAATGCTCACGTAGAAACCGAGTACGAAAGACAGAGGTATGAGATCGCTGAACTCTTTGCAGTAAATGACGACCGCCTCGAATGTCTTCTTCTGTTCGGCGTCCAGTGCCAAACGATACATACCCGATAGTAGGTAATAAATGAAGAGGAAAAGGGCCAGGTCTAGCCACACCAGCTTGTAGACGCTGGCTTTCCATCTGTAAAAAAAAATAAAAAATTACAATCATCGCAAACAATAATAAATCATTAAAATTCGGATCTCTCTCACATAGCAATTGTTTTTTTTTCTTGCGTACTAGTGTGAATTTTGGTGCAATGTATAAGCGACGGATCTTTCTCTCATATTGTTCTATAAAATGAATAAATAAACAAACATTCATTCGTTCCGAGGTTTGTAGAGCACTATTCGAATTCGAACTGCGGCAGATAAGAAAAAAAAAATACATAGAAACGGTTTCCAGGAATAATTTTAAGGTCGAGACATGACGCATCGTATCAGTGTAAAAATTGACAAAAATAAAGTGAAAAATAGATGACAACCATTGCAAATAATAATAAATCATTAACATAAGAGGTGCAAATAAAAATGATTCGTGGAAATCAAGGTTTTTAGAGTATTATTGGAATACAAACAGCTGTTGATAAGAAAAAATATATATAAAAAATGGTTTCCCCCGAATAACATTAAGGTCAAAATATAAAGCATCTTATCAGTTTAAAAATCGATCATGATCGACGATAAATTACCACTCATATATATAATATCTCTGTCCGCAAATGCGGCGCATTTGCGAGATGAAAAATAAAATAAAAATAAAAAATTGTACGTTCCTTGACGTAACTTTTTCTTCAAACTCGGTCGGCTTCAATTACGACTATCTTGTCTGTGAAAAAGATCGTACGGCGAAGCGTGCGTCGATGATTAATGCTACTTTGCGAGCGCAATCCTTTCGATCGTCCTATCGTGTCGTCTCTCATTTACCGTGAAAACAAACCCGCGTCAATTCTATGAAATTATATAGTTGGACCGTCGTCGACGGTACGTTTGAGTGATATGCGCGAGTGTGGGCGTTGTCGGTCTCTGCACGCGATTAACGCGCGATCGTCGCAACGCGGATTGTCGATCTCCCTGCATCGATCGATTTTTACATTAAACCGTCCGTTTTCGCATGCATCAAGGCAAGTAGGCCGACATGTGCGGTTCCGCGGAAAACTATGTTACTATCTAAGTTGGCCTGTTATCGAACGAACTGTCTCTACAGGCTTATCATAACTCGACCTTGCTGCTCGTACTTCGCAGCGGAAAGTCGCGTCGATCTGAAGTCATACGGAAAACCACACGCGAGGATGGAAAATATCTGATCTAATAAAAAATTTAAATGTAATTTACAAAAACAAAAATTCTCCGCTTCCTTGTAAACTTTAGAATTACAACAACTTTAGAATTACAATAGCTTCAGAACTACAACAACTTTAGAATTACAACAACTTTGGAATTACAATAGCTTCAGAACTACAACAACTTTAGAATTACAACAACTTTAGAATTACAAAATTACTTTTACGAAACTAAATATTTACATTTTACGAAATTATTTTTTACTGCGTGTTATTGAACGCACAGTCTACAAGCTTGTCATAAGTTGACCTTGCGGCTCGTGCTTCGCAGCGGAAACTCGGTTGGATCTGAAGAAATACGAAAAACCACAAGCGACGATGGAAACTACTGACAATGACTCATAGTGATTGGTTGTAATGATCTAATTTTAAAATAGATCAAAGCGAGCATGAGCATAATTTATCCGCTGCCTTATGTGAACTTTAGAATTACAACACCATGAACTAAGTGGCAAAGTAGCTACAAAGCAACGTTTCCCCATATAATTTTTGTTAGTAACTGGACACGGATTTTCACACAAACAACTAGACACAAAAAGGCAATACATAGTTTATAGATAAATGGAGCAAAAAAAAAATGTTTACAAAATTTCAAGGACATTTTCAGGACTGTTAAGGAAAAGTAAAATTCAAAGCCTCGAATGATTTTAAGTACAGCTGGACACAATTGCCAATACTTATCCCGCCTCAGCAGAAGCCTGAGTAAACATCCCAGCCAAGTAACTTTAGAATTACAACTTACACGAAATAAACGAATCTATCTATCTAAGAGCTAAGTGGAAAAGTAGCTGTGAAGCGATGTTTCCATCTGGTGTTTATTTTTTTTTAGTAATTCGATGCAGATTTTCAGCACGAATGACTAGATAAAAATAGAAAAAGTAGTGTAGTCGATAGCCAAAGTGTGCGAAAAAAATGGTATACAAAAATCAAAGGCCAAAAATCAAATTGAGCAAAAAAAAAATGTTTACAAAATTTCAACGACATTTCCAGGACTTTCGAAGGCCAAGCAAAAAATTCAAAGACTCTTCAAAGTCTCAAACGATTCAAAGTACCGGACACCATTGCTGGTTATCCGAGGTTTTTTTTTCTCACCTCAGCAGAAGCTTGAGGAAGCATCCCAGACCCCGACACGTGGCCACTTCGGCCGTGTACGTGACGGTCATTTCTGGATCTCTCGAAAGATATATCCGTCTTTAATCCCTCTTTAAGCTCGGACGCGATCAGCGTTTTGTCCGCAGCATCCCGATCCTCGCTTCCGCCAACCGCGATCCCCAACATATATAAGTTGTGTCGGACCCGCCAAAACACTCCCGGTTGTGGTCTCAACCGCGAAAAAGTATCAACTTGCGAAACGTTTTTTTTCATTTAATTATTGTCTCAAGAAAGAATCACGATATAAAATCGACAAATCTTTTAATCGTAATGTAAGGAAGGAAGAAAAAAAATTAGGAAGATTCCAAGTACCAAAGACAATCCCGGGCTGAAGGACTCAGGTCGATGGCCCTTTGCCAAAGTGTATAGGAATAAAACCAATATAAGGAGACACTTGTAAAAAATTTGTGAAGCACTGGAAATAAATCTCTTTTACTGCTACTTATTGTCTCATCCGCTGTGTTCCGGCTATGAAGCAATGTTTCCCCATCTGTTTTTCTTTTGTTTTAGGAATTGGACACAGATTATCACAACGAATAAATGGGTACAAAAAGGGAAAATGCAGTTAAGGTACTAGCATAAGGATTTGATCCAAAAAACAAGTCGATTTTCAACACGTTTATTAACGCGGGTATTAGAAGAACAATGTCGGGTTAAAACAAACGATTATGGTTGTTTTTTCTCGTTTCGACGGGAAAAAACGACCTCAATCATTTGTTACCAACAAATAAGTGAACATAAAAAAAAACATCCAGCCTTTCATAGAAAATGTTGTAATCAAGGATCTGTAAAAATTTCAAATCAATCGGACGAATAGATTTTGAGATACAATGTCCGTTCTTAATTGATATCTTTCAATAAAAACAAAACTGAAACTTCATAACGCCTTGTACTGACTGTGTGTAAAAACCCGACCTTAAAAAAAAATGTTGAAAATCGACCTGTTTTTTGGACCAAATCCGCTAGTGCCTTAATACATAAATCGAGCGAAACAATTTTTACAAAGAATTCAAGGACATTTCCGGGATTCTCCAAGGCCAACCAAAACCCGAGGGCTCTTCAAGGCCTCGAGTGATTTAAAGTACCGCCCGACACCATTGCTAGTTGGCAGAAGTTAATTTTTCTCACCTCAGCAGAAGCTTGAGAAAGCATCCCAGACCCCGACACGAGGCCACTTCGGCCGTGTATGTGACGGTCATTTCTCGGTCTCTCGAAAGATAATCCGTCTTTGAGCTCGAACTCGATCAGCAACTCGTCCGCAGCTCTCGCAGCATCCCGGTCCTCGCTTCCGCCGACCGCGATTCCCAACATATAAGTTACGTTGGACTCGCCGCAACACTCCCGGTTCAAAAAAAAAATCGCCTTGCGAAATCTTTTTATTTTTATTTTCAATTATCGTGTCATCCGCTGTATTCCGGCTATGCCGCCAATTCGAGGAATTTTTTTATCCTGCCGGTTGCGTGTTTGCTTCGGATGTGCGATAAAGGTCGATGTGACGAAGCAGCGTTTTTGCCCGAGAAGATACGCGTGTTGCCGCTTTCGTCGACGATGGTCGACACAGACGATCCGTTCTTCCCGGTCCAGGTCGTTCAAGGCCAACGACTATGTGTGCCGCGGTTCGGTTTCGTGCGATTACAGGCTCGGCTTCCCTTTCTCTGTTACTCCGTCTCCGTATCCTTCGGTGAGAAGTCGGTGTAATCTTCCGATCGCGGCGATTACGACACAGTGACACGGAAATCCTTGTGTCAGTCACCAGACCAGTTACGAATCGTTGATTTAATCTCCCAATGTTATTCCGTTCCTCTATGAATTATTCCTTTTTTTAATTCCTTGACAATTAGAGTGTCACATTGCTTTTTCATGATCACATCGCTGAAGCTGATCAGCTGATTGTTGGGATTCGTTCGATACCGATCGCGCAATCGCGCGTTGTTCTTCACCAATGAGCGAACGTTTAGTAGTTCAAAGTAGGCTTTGCGCTCAGGAAATGGTGGTCGACTCGTTGGAATCGACGAATCGTTGAAATTCGACCCAGCTGATTATTAGGCAACAATTCGTTCGATGCCGATCACACAGTGACGCGTTGTTCTTTACCACTGAGCAAACGTTTGTAGTTTAAAGTAGGCTCTCCGCTTAGGAAGCGGAAGACGACTCTTTGGAATCAATGAATACCTGATATTTGACCCAGCTGATTATTAGGCAACAATTCGTTCGATACCGATCGCACGATCTCGCGTTATTCTTCACCGCTCCGCGAACGTTTAATAGCTCAAAGTAGGCTTTCCGCACAGGAAGCGATAGTCGACTCGTTGGAATCGATGAATCACGCACAGAAATTTATCAGGCTATGTTGAGTCAGTAAAAAAAAAAATTGACGAACACCGAGAGACACCTTCGTTACGTGCGAGGTCTTTGTCTCGTCGTCCAATCGCGTCCAACGATACGATAAACAGAAAAAAGTCTTTCGAACCGTAGACTTCGGTTATCTCGGTAAAAGGCACTTCGACGACTGCTGAGCTGTTCCACCTCGACCGGCGGCTGCTCCAAGTTCATCCGGTTCAATTATCGAACAGGGGTCAGTATGCCAATTATCTTCTCGTTAACGAGTGTTTATCGTGCGAAAAATCTTCCTCGTGCCTTGACGACACCGGACGGTAAGCATAATCCGGCATAATCGCTTCAAGCTGCGTTGATCAAACTGCGATTAATGCGATTCGATTAACTCCCCGACGCCTTCACGGTCTGAAAAAAAAAAATACAAAATAAAATTTAAAAAATACAAAACGCTTTAGAGAGACTGAGATAAAATTTTATCGCGATTCTATGCGACAACAATAACAAACAATAAAAAAAAAAAGATTTTTCCGTACGATTTAAAACGAAATCGTCCCGGCAATGAAGAGTCATTACAAAATTGCGTCATACTCGTTTCAAGTTTTGTTCAATGCCGTGCCTCGAGCAACCGGCGTTGAATCGCTCCGCGCGCGCGACGCTCTGTGAGCCGCGTATCCGCCTTGTTTTATTCGTCTCCGAGGAAGCGGTGCGGCGTTATTTTTTCAATATTTTTCTTCTCGCGCTGCCAGCATCGTCGAGGTTTTTTCCCCCGCTGAGAACGAGAAACTCGCCCGGCTCGTCGTGCTCCGGCTCAATTCAGTCGGACGATGTCATCGCGTTTGCACAATAACAGGAATGAGCGCGACTCCGGATCTCTCGACGCTGCTTATCGCCTCGGGCCCTCCGAAGCTTATCCGCCCACCGTGCGTTAATCTACGAACTGCTCGCCGCACGCTTTTCCAGCCCGACCGGCATCCCGATGAAAATCTTCGCTCCGCTGATCTGTAACGAGAAAAACATTTTTTTTCTTCTTTTTACAGACCATCAATGTTGGAGTTTCGCATATGTTAAAATAATTCTTAAAAAATATTCTCAGCCACTGGTCAATAATAGGGACAGACGTGGCAAAAATGAGTAGCAAGAAAATCAATTTTTTTTTTAAACCATCAATGTTAGTTTCGCATGTATTAAAATAATTTTTTAAAATTCTCCGCCACTGGTCAATAATGGGGTCAGGTGCAGGCACTTTTCGGGATGAAGGGTCGATACGGGCGTGGTAAAAATGAGTCATGAGAGAAACATTTCGTTTGTTCACATATCATCGATATTAGTTCCGTATACGTTAAAACATTTTTAAATAACTTCTGCGTCACAGGTCAATAATAGGGACGAGGGTCACTTATCGGGACGGGAGGTCGGCACCGTGGCAAAAATTTCCAGGAAATTCTTCCAGCCTCGGGCCGGTTGCGTCACGAAACGCGATGCATTTCACGGACGATTTCACGGTCGCAGCGAGTCGGCAAAGCAGATGTGGCTCTGCGTGTCGCTGGAGCGAGTTAGTGCCTCGAATGGAAAAAAAACAAGCAAACAGTAAAAAGAAGAAAAAAAAAGCAAAAGTCGCACGGAAATCCGCGGTAGATTTGCTGTAACGTTCTATGCATAGAGTGTAATGTGACTGCGAACAGTTATTCAGGCAAAGGCGCACCGAAGTAGAAACGAGGCGATCGATCGTTTGCACCGTAAATGGGGCACAATAAAAATTTAGTAAAATCGTGAGTCCTCACGACTATTTCCTCTCGAGTGGACACAAGGAGTTTCCCTTTATTAAATTTGAAACATAATTTACTGTGGAAGGGGGGGGGGGGAAGAAGGGTTAACGTCGAAAAAAATCAGTTCGAGAAAAACCGGTTGAAAAGTTCGAAGAAACCGAGAGCGGCTGGCCGAGAGTGTGTTCGTAACAGGTGGCATATAGAGTGGGAGCAAGTGTTGTTTGCTAATGGCGTAGAGAGCGGAGGGGTGGGGGGAGCAGATCACGTGTCAGGTGAGAGACGCGTCCAACTCGTGCATGCATCGTCACCTCGCTCGAGAACGTGGATATACGCGCTCGCGCACGTACACTTTACTACGAAACATAGTGTAGTAAGGGGAGAGTCGTATAGTAGCTGCGACCCGAATAGGTTAGGGTCACGGATGAAGCGGAGAGCTAACGGCCCGTGCGGAGAGTCGAAACAAACGCTTTGCCACTGTTGGGAACACAGTTCCGCGACACGAGCCTGTTGATTGGGCGAGAGGCACGAGGAGACCGAGAGACAGCGAATGGAAATAGTACTTAATTGATGGAGAAAAAAGAACGGTTGGTATTAGATCGAAGCGCAAATGCAGAGTAACTGGAACGCGGCGTGTCTTCGTAGATTGTGATTTATCGTTCTGAGTACAAACATTGAGACACGGAAATGTGTGCAATGGGATATCAAAAGAATTTTCAAGTTTTTCTCGCGATCTGTGAACAAATAATAATAATATATAATGACACTAAGAATATAATAATATGTTAATTTCATTATTATATATTTTTAATAATGATAATATATAATGATATTAGTATGTCTGATTAATAATAATCCATAATTAGCTCCATCGGTCTTAAAGTTCGACGTCGAAGTACCCGGGTAGGAACAACGCGCTTATTCTATGAGCAGCTAAGTCGTACAAACACTTCCGGAAACTCTGCGATTTCACGAATAGCCAGACTAATTACTTTTCGGCACTGAGGCTTACTCGGTCCTCTTTCGAAACCTTCGAAGGAATAGCAAACATAGCTGTACTAAGATACGAGTAAGCGAGGCTAGTTACAATAAATTATGGAAAAGAGAGACGCCCAGTCAGACGCGAGTCTCACGTTAAGTGTTCCAAACTTTTGTAATTCGTAAACTTGAGTGTTCTTAACGTTTTCAACCTTTATAATTCGCTATTCAGCAGCTCTAATATTTTGGATTCATTGTATACCGATTGTAAAGGAGAAACCCTAATATATCAAACAAAATTAAATAATAAATATATTCATTAATAATATTTTGTTTATTCTCAGCCATGCATTTCGGATAGTATATTCTTGGAAAATATATCACATGTATTCTTTGTGTCATGTAGAAACTTCGGCAACGCGAGTGTCGTACAGACGGAATCGTCGTTGAATCCTGACTCACAAGAAAGTTAAAAAATTACGAGCTATAAAATTGTGGTAGGGCGAAGATACTGTGAGAGCGGACCGCAGCCGCGCAGTCTGCCGGATGAAAGAGGCTTTCTCGGTTAGACCAACGCCGGGTCTTTATTACCGCCAGACACTCGTCGAAACGATATTTCTCGCCAAGAGCGAGCGCCGCCCCGGGTCGAGGACGTCCGCGGAGACGCGAGGGGATCGCTCGACGATCCAACGGCTCAAGCCCCGGCTCGCTGAGTGCGTAATGTACCCGCGCGATCGTCGTAGGCGTGAGAGTAGCGATCAGCTGACTCGAGCTTCCGGCGAGAGGTATCCACGCGACGGACGGTCTCATGTCGAACCTCGTGGGCGATGAACGCGCTTCCGACAAATCGCATGTATATCGCTCTAGACGAGTCGGCCGTGACGGTTTGTTGCACTCGAGCAACTCTCCCAGGTGTCCCGGTCTACCTCTCCCCCGAATATAGTTCCGGTGCCAAAAAGACGCCGCGAGCTCCGCCGAACGGCGCTCGAAGGTCGACACCGATGCTGCTCGCTGCTGCACCGGACGGAATATTCGATCCGCCGAAAAGCGACACTGCCGGCCCGATAAATCAGGCAGGAAATTGCGAACTCGATACCCCGCGTGGGAAATCTTGCGGCAGTTATTTATTTTTATCCCCCCCCACTCTCCTCTTCGTCGGAAAATTCTGACGCCATTAAAACGAAAGTATGCGCTCGAAAGCGAAATGCATTCTTTTTTTTGTTTAATTGTCATCCGAAACGATACAATGTGGAGAGCCGAACGTCGTCAAGCCGCCCGACACCGAACAATCTGCTTGATCCAACTTGTCACTCTTCCCCACTCCTCTCCAACTCCCCACTTAGTCACGGGAACCGAAATAGAGGCTTCGATTTCAGGCACTTGCCTCCCGAGACCGCGTCTCCATGGCTACGCGCGGGAATTGACGATGTGTACACTGCAGAGATAGCTGTTAAACTAATCCGGAGCGACGAGAGATTACCGAAAAATCGTGTGATTTCAGTGAACGATCAATTTCGATGACCCGACGAGCTGAAGTTCCGTTCGATGCTCCTATGAAGACTTTAGTTTTCCGGATTTCCGCATGTAACGTTGTTTTCAAGCAGGAGACGGTAAACACATAGGAACCGACGAGAGATTACCGAAAAATCGCGTGATTTCGAACGATCAATTTCAACGACGAGACGAGCGAAATCTCGTTCGATGTTTCTACAGCAGCTTTGGTTTTCATTGAGTTAAAAAAATACTAATGGCCGAATACCTAAGGCAGCAGTCCTAGTCCCCGGATGTGCATGAAAAACCGCATTTCTATTTCTCTTAGATGCCTTTGTCCGTTCGTTGGAACGTTTGCCTTAACATTGGTTTCGAGCAGGTAAAAACATGGTCACGTGGTCCCGGTAAGTCCCTTTACGCAACAGCGTAATGCCCGATCGAACTAAGATCCGACCACTATTAACAAAGAGATCGGTTCGTGGATTCATCGCTGTGCAAAAAAAAAAACTTGCTCACCAATAACTCGTGCTATGAAAATCGGCGTCAGTCCCGGACGTAACGGCCCAAAATCCAGAGGTCGAACATCGAGTACATCAAGTTTAATTTCGCCATCGTCACGGTACGTCGAGCAGCCGAGCGACGCGTGAAATGAACGGAAGTCCGCAGTTAAAAGTTGCGAGCGTCAATTTAGAGTTGTTACGGGTCAATGAATTTATAAAATTACGGTTCAGCTTTACAAAATACCGATTCAGCTTTATAAAATTCCGACGAGAAGGATCGAATGTCCGGCGCAAAAGAGCGATCGTCAGGTGTTTGGTCGTTGCCAAATTTGCACGGGCCCCGATTGGAATCGTGTTAGAAGGATAAGAATGTCCGGGTGTTCGAACGGGAGGGGTCGGGAGAAAAATCAGCGGTCGGTTGAAGGGAGACGCGAGGAGAGGGAAGGGCAAGAGTCGCGGCGGTGGGAGCGAAACAGCTGATGGAGACCGCACCGCTAGTCCGATGCAATGCGGAGACTCGGATGCTCGCGCAGGTATTACTACAGGTATGCGCACTATAGGGAGACCGACGAATATTCCTCGTGACCAGTGTGAAAGAGCGGCGCGTTGAATCTCGTATTATTTATGTGTCGATCTTGAAGCACAAAATGTTTAACGGTTAATCGGCGGGAGGAGTTTTCAACGTACCTGCGCGTGTCTCCCTCGCGGATCTGTCGTCGGCGAGTCACGAGTATCGACACTCTTTTGTGTACACATAACTCTCGTCGAATCACTGTTCGTGCGGCGATAAAACTCAACGCCGCGACGACACGAGATATCCTGCACGGACACTCGACAAACCCGTCGCCGGAGCCAACTGAGGCTCTACTGAGCTCAACGTTTCGCTGTACGGAAGTGCAGACTTCGCGGCGCGCCAAAAGTCCCCCCCCACTACTCGCACTCTCCTGCAGCCTTCGGTATCCCTCCTGTCGATCTCGCGACTCACTTCGCACTCACTTTGTGACTCGCGATTCGAAACAATAGACGAAACTACACAATACGCGCTTTTGATATTGTTGAATTTTTTTTTTTATTCATCTTGCCATTCTAATTCAGACGTCTCGTCAACCTCTGCGGTTACAACAAACAACGAAGAGATGCTTTTTTTTTTGCGACTGTTGACGACAGACCGAAAAGGATTTTTATATAAATAGAATAAGAAATTGCTGAGTTGTGTACGCGTTTTTGACGTTCAATTTTTTTATTTATCTTGCGGTTTGAATTCACGAAGTCTCGTTAACCTCTGCGGTCACAACAAACAACGGAGCGATGCTTGTTTTTATCGACCGTAGATGACTGACCGAAAAGGATTTTATATAAAACGAATAAGAAATTACTGTGTATATAATTATGTACTTATGTATCCATACACGTATTTACACTCGAGTGTTTCTCTCATTTATGTAACAATCAGTGATCTCTATGATTAATTTTTAAATATATATATATATGCAGAGGCCTTTTTTCGTTTCTTAATTACAGCGATAATCTATATAACTTACATAACAGTAATATGTATTTATAATGAAAACAGGCTGCAATTTATTTTTCCTCATTATCAAAATATTACGATAAGTTTTCGTAGTGGTTGCACTTAAAAATTGTAATATTATTAACGAACAATATATCCGAACTGTTAAAAATCTTCCGCGGCTCCGCAGCCGTTACATTATGCGACGTGTTACAAGTTAATTTAGTTTTTTTTTTTCAATTCAGTTGCGGAGATTTATATTCGCTACTATATATATATATTTTTTTTTTTCAACAAATCACGCGCGTGCTCCATCGTAATCCTTAAGCGTGTTCAGTTGCGTGTGTCGAAGCTCGGACACGCGTTAAAATATACACGTTATACACGATTTGTACGACGAGTGGATTGAATACATTCGATAATCTACATATTCGATCGTGACTGTACTATACATATATATATATATATCGCTTCCCGAACAAATCGCGGTGTCTAAAAGTATCTCGATAGTCCGATCGGGCAAGCACGGACAAAATATATCAATTCTACACTTTTTTTTAAATACTGTACACTATATCTCGTTGCATCTTTGCAAAAGTGCATAAACTTTTCCATTTTTTTTTCTCAATCCATCGATATATGTATACTATGTTCATCCCGCAACGCAGGCGTATCATCTAAAATATACTGTAATATATATATTTTTTTTCTTCAAATCTTTGTAACGAGCTTCACCGTACAGGAGATGCACGACGGTAATCAATTGAACAAAGGCGCCTATGTAATGTGGGAGTGTATCTAATAATACATGTACACCGTTGCGTCTTCGTATATGTTTCGCGAGTCAGTGACGTAACCGTTAACTATTGCGAAGTGTATAGATATAAATATATATATATAGAATAGTTTACAGGTGAGTACAAAGGTATACACACCAAGTCTCAATCGCGCAAGTCTTCGTCGCGCGCAGCCGAACCGCTTCGCGCGTAAAGCGATCGGGCTCGGTGTCGAGTCGACGCGCAAAATGATCTCAACTAAAAGACTTGGTCCCTAATAGTCACAGCCAATAAATGCAACGAACAGAGCGGTCTGGAAAAAAAAAGAAAAAATTGGAAGGCCACTTCGACTGAATACGCAAGACCCGCAGAAATTTTATATTCTCCGTTAGAGTAGAGCGGTGAGAAAAAAGAGTATTCACGATTAGAACATTGAGAAAAGTGACGATTGCAACGACGCATTCGGCGATATTTTACATCGCGAACTATTAACCCTCCGTTATTGTTTTTTTTCTTTTTCCTTCATTTTTCTCTTCACATTCGGACAGGACCTCGCGCGCATCTCCCGAGAGATATATTTTTTATTTCTTTAACACGATCCGTTTAACACTAAATGCAACGTTTGAACCGAATCTCGTCGACGATTCGGCTCGCGGAACTACTTTCCAATCTGGCACGTATAAGATCACGATTAATCGACTCCCTGATCTGTCCCTCGATTCTTATTCATTCGAAAAAAGTAATAAATAAAAAAAATATTCGAATACACTTCGCGACCGTGGTTTCCAACCGCGTTTGGTCGCAGTCGCCGAGACACGCGACTCATTCAATTCCCGTTGAACAGAATAAAGAAAAAACTATTCCAGTCTGCAGGAACGTCGCTCCATTATCTCTTCTTTTTTTTTTAAATTCTCTCTCGTAGTGAACGTCGAGGTTTGGCAGCTTTGATGTGTTCCAAACTGTGTTACGCTACAATGGTAGTGAGGGCGTTGCTCTTGCCGGCATAACTCTTTGGCCTGTAATTTGAGAAAAAGAATATCCATAAAACCGTCGAGTAGAGTGGCAATGGCGCGGGTAACGACGCAACTCGATATCTTATCGCGTGCAAGAGGGGCGACGGTGATAGGCGTGCGTGCAGTCGTGTGTGAGATATTCGACTAGTCGCACGACGATACGTTTGAAAGACACGCCGAAGTGCGCTCATTATTGACCCAGTTATTCGCCGATAGAGATACAACACTGCTGGAACAGATATTCCGTTACCTGATAGTTGCGTGCTGAGTGGAACGCGACCAGCCCGCCACTAGTCCACCCTCCGCCCTGCCGGCTATTCCTTGTCGACGATTCCGAGGCACTCGCTTCGCGGATGTTTGCATCGCGACCCGTTGCATCATATCCGGAGCAACAGTATTCCTTACGGTCTTGTAGACCAATCTGCGATAATCGAAAGAACAAAAAAAAATTCGCATGTTAAAAAAAAACGAGAACTGTTGCGGACGGAATATCAGAAATCTTGAGGTGTAATGAGTAACGGTGATTTACCTTGGCAAGATAGCGAGCACAGAGGCGAGGAGGACAGTTAGCCAGTATACGTGCCGGGAAATTGCAACCGGCATGACCCAGTAAGAACCGGGCAGTCCCATGCAATTAACGCAGACTATGTTGTACAGTAGACAAAATCCGAAGAATATTCCGAGCGAGGCCAAGATTGCACCGACGTGAATGATAGTCTGAAAGTAAAAATTTCCGTCGGTTAAATCGTGGAATTAGCTTTAATTCGGAGTTTATTCGTTCGAATCGATGAAGCTTTACCGACCCACGATCTGATTTCGAGGCCAACGTGAACGAGCATTACGGTGATGCAGGAGGTAGTTATCGTGGTTCCGAATTCCCAGATATCGATATCCGAGTCGTGATAGGCCTGATGCATAAAAGTTAAACAGTACATTAAAACAAAATTTATTTTCTTTTTTTTCGGCAGAAAAATTTGGTATTTAAAAAAGAAGGATATCTTACCGCCTCGGTGACGAAAAATATTACTATGCTCTGATATAAAGCGTCGGCCATGGTGATCCAGAAAGAGTGGGGCTTGTATACGAGACCGAGTCTTCCGCGGCTGTAGAGCTCGTGCGACGATAGCAGAATGCTCGCCGGTGCTATTCTATCGTAGACTCCAATAGCGAGGGGTGGCAGTGACGTGAACAGGAGATTGTAAAGCATCAGGTACATTTGGTCGATCATAACTGCTCCGGAAAAACCGCAGTATAGCTAAAATATAAATATAAATATAAATATAAATATAAATATAAATATAAATATAAATATAAATATAAATATAAATATTTCAGCGAGATGAGCATCGAAGTGCATGTACCTGGTACCAGAAGATTAGAAAGACGAACATCGCATTTTTGTAGAAAAAGTAAAGGATCATTCGAGCGAGTCTATCGTAGCACCAGTGACCGTGAAGCAGCAGCAGCCGAGAGAGCATCGGAAACCTAGCTATTGCGAAATCAGCAGCCATCACAGCCTGAGTGCCTTCCTTGCCGGAAACACCGACTCCAACGTCTGCGGTTTGGATCATGCTGACATCGTTGGCTCCGTCACCGATTGCCAACGTCCGCATGCCTAACTGTTCCTTCACCACTCTCACGATGTAAGCCTGCGTTGCGTACATAAAATAACAAAATCATTAGAAATCGTTCGGATAATGATTTTCTCTTTACATCGTGAGAAAGTCACCTTTTGCAACGGCGTTGCTCTACAGGCCAACACGCTCGAGCAGCTTCTCGTCAATTCGAGAAACGGTCCAGTGAGACCCGATCTGGGATCGAGAATAAACGTCAGGGTCTTCCCGTCGACGACGAGAGCCCGCTTTCTCGGCCACGGGCTTCCGATTCTGTGAGCCACGCGCTCAGCGGCTTCGGCGTCTCCCATGCCGGTCGAAATTTCTCCTACGCCGTTCGGAACATCGGATATTCCGATTACCCCATCGGTTCCCGTTACGACATTCTCTTTCCTAATCGCTTCGAGATAACCGTGGATCAAGGCCTCCGCTACGGACTTTGATCTCGCTTGGAGCCGAAGAAGTTGCATCGCCGGAGAGAAGAGCTGAGCGGCGTACGCGATGTTCACCGCAGTCTCGGGCTTGTCGCCTGAAAAATGACCAACGAATGTATCTATAGTAAATATTCCCAGCGAAACAGAATAGATAATAGTATAAACAATGGTATAGATAATAGTATAAACAATAGTATAGATAATATTGTACATAATAGTATATATCCCTATACGGGAGGGAAGTGCGCGATTGTTTGCTGCGGCAAAAATCACACGAGGTGAAAATCCGCTCCTTCTCGTGTAGCCTACGTTAATTTTTTTTCAATTTCCTTAAAATAACCACATTTCTTGCGTCGCAAAATCGTCATATTCTCTCAATAGCAATAGGGCTCCCAGGGGAGCGATGTGCCGTATTACTCTTTAGGGAGTAATACGGCGCCCGCGTTGCACGGAAGGAATGTGGTTCTTTTATCGAAGTTGGAGAAAAATAGTACATTACTCCACGAGGGCGAAAAACGTTTTTCTAACGAGCGTGAGTTTGCAGCACGAGCCGAAGGCGAGGGCTGTAATCACACGAGTTAGAAAAAGTGTTTCGCACGAGGGATGTACGAAATATTCCATCACAAGGTGCGAAAATAGCGGTTTTACGCACGCAAAACGGAAAAGTGGCCATTTCCGCACCGAGTGATGAACAAATTATTTCCGTCCAATGATCAAGAGCGTTCATTGTACCTGTGAGAACCCAGACGACGATCCCGGCAGCCACCAAAGCAGAGATGGCCCCGGGCACGCCGTCCTGCAGTTTGTCCTCGATCCCCGTTGCTCCGAGCAGCGTTAGATGCGACTCCAGACTAGAATACGAGTCTCTTATCCTACGTTCCCGATTCTCTGTTGCTAATTCCGCTTCAACGTGTCTCTGCTTCCAAGTTTCCCACTCGTGATTGGCCAACGTTCGTCTCGCCATGGCGAGAGTCCGAAGACCTTGGCGACCGTACGAGTTGAGCAATTGTCTGATCTTTGTGACCGACGTTACGTCCTCGTCGGAGGACGTCAACGACGACAGGATCATGGAATCGGCGCCCTTGCAGTAGAGAACTATCTCCTCGGTGTTTGGGTGACGCACCACGATGGACATGCACTTCCTGCTGGAATCGAACGGCAGCACCTGAAACCGAGACAAGATCGTCAGTTAAAACCATAATAAATTTTCACGGAATTTATCGATTTGTTGGTAAAGCTTACGTGTAAAATTTCGAAAGCTAATGTCGACTTGTCGGGCAAGGAAACGATGGCACTGCGAGGAGTTCTTTTGACTAGCCGGACGTCGTACGCTCTTGCCGCGTGAACGAGAGCCAGCTCGTCGGGACTTTCCGCCTCGTAGATTCCGGGAGTCGGCTGGTCCGACGAGCTCGGACTGGGAGGACTGCCTCTGCGTCCGACCGGCGATGTTTTTCTCACCAGAAGACTTATGTTCAGACTCGGCATCGCAGGCACGTTCAGAAGTCTCGGTCTGCAAAGATTTTTTAATTTCGTTTTTAATATAATGTTTGTATCATTTTTTTAATTCTATTTTTATCCCTTGATTCCCAAGAGGATTGACTTGTGCGAGGTACCTGGCTATTTTCGTAGGCAGATTCGCTACGCTTATCGATAGAGGAGTCTCGGATCTCGACGATATCGACAAGGGGGTCGAAGCCGTGCCTTGGCTCGACGGCGGAACGGCAGCTGCCGGCGGAGGTGTGACGCTTCGCGATTCCGACAATCTTGTATACCTGAAGCAAATTTGCAAGATTTCGTAGCGAAAAAAGATTCTCGGCAAGAATGATCGTACTGTGTTGGGATCGAGAGAAAAAAATAAGGTCTTACCTCATAACGGCGATACCGTTAGTCTGTGGCTCCTCCATTACGCCGCTCGAATTCATGAGATCATGATGTGGGTGTCTGCTGACAACGACGGTGTTGCAGATCGCCATTAGCACGAGAAACTCTTGCAGACGATGTCGAGCCGAACCGATTAGCAAGTCCTCTTTGAGTCTCACGCACGGCACGAGACTCTCGTTTTCGCCGGTGTGCGCGTAATCCTGACCGCCTACGGCGCACCTTCTGAACACCATCTTGTTTTCCGTCAAGGTTCCTGTTTTGTCGGAAAATACGTATTGCACCTGCAACGATAATTCGTCGATTAAACGAATCGTAAATATAAATATAAATATAAATATAAATATAAATATAAATATAAATATAAATATAAATATAAATATAAATATAAATATAAATATAAATATAAATATAAATATAAATATAAATATAAATATAAATATAAATATAAATATAAATATAAATATAAACAATTTTATCTGGGCGATCTTTACCTGACCAAGCTCTTCGGTTATGTTCAGAGCCCGACACTCTGCCCTCCTTCCGGTTTCCGGATCGTAAAGCTCTATGTCATTTCCTATGTGGTAAACCTGGCCGACTTTGGCCATCTCCAGGGTGACGTACAGACTCAGTGGTATCATAACTTGTAGAATAATTACGAATGTCCAGAACGTCAGCAGGCCCTCGTAGCTCGGATCTTGCATGGTCGGTAGGAATGGCACTGGCGACAACGGCGAGTACGTCGAGAGCCACATCTTGCAGCCCGCAGCGCCGATGATACAGAGAACGACGAGAATTACTACGCACCAGACGATGTCCATGTTCATCTGGCCCTCCAATCGCGAACGCTGGTGAAAAAAATGACGAACAAAAATGTTACAATTTATCGCAGGACAATTTTCAATACGATCTTTTAATGCTGTGTCCAGAACATGCTCGACATGAAAAATTACAATTGTTTTTGTAATCTCGGCTACAGCTGGGCAGAACCCGGATGTTGTTGGGTGAATTACGTCGAACGTATAAAAAACGTGGAATAAAGATTTTTCGCTCATGGAATTCAACCAACGGCATCCGGGACGTTGCAGAAAAAATTGTTATTCTTCTTCGGGCGGATTCCACAAGAATCTTAAAAAAAAAAAGTTACTTTGTATCGAGGGCCACCGTTGTTGAGCATCGCTTTCGTCTCGTGGCCTGAGTACACGACGATGCCCTCGATAAAGTCTGTGTTCTTCAGCAGACATTCTCGCAGCAAAAGATTCTCCGTTGTTACCGGCACCCTAGCACCGTTCGGATGCACCACCGCTCCGAAAAATCTGAAAATAGACGAGCATTTATTATTTATCCATACAATCGAAGATAAGATAGGTTTTAGTGTCAGAGTACTTAAAATAGTCGGAATCGTTGGAAAATGTGATTTTTACCACCCGTCCGGATTTATGTGTGGGTGTAACAGACTTACATCGTTTAAGACGATTATAACCCGGAAACGGTTCGAGATAGCCGGTTGAAATTTGGTACACTGTAGAGCGGCCACGTTTCTCCGTTTAGTGCAATTTTTATTAAGATTCAGGCCGAATTGAAGATTTAAGGGGATTTTAAATTTTCTGAAAAAATTTGGTATCTTTAACGCGGATAAATTTTGAGCTGTCGTTCTAAAACTGCATACCAATATACTATTTTGATTAAAGACCTTTGGTATTGGATCTGTGCGAAATCCATCGAAGCGCTCAGATTTTATGGGATTTTTATTGTATTGAGTGAACATGGAGGTATCGAGCTTAAATTTGATACGGGAACGGACTAAAACTCTACAATGTATCGCATTAAATTTGAAGAAAATTGATCTAACCCTTTAATCTTTATGGGATTTTGAATTATTCATTTTCGATTATTTGCAGAAATGAGATTTAAAAAAATGGAATAGGCCGTTGAGCAAACAACCGTGGTACGGATGTTCGTGATAACTTCTCTCGTCAATACCATCCGTTATCGAACGAGTCGAGCGAGCGGATCGTTGTTTGCGCGGTACAAACAGCGCCTTCGAGGAGAGTAACTGACCTATAAATTTTGGTACTGGGTCGATCGACCTCGACGACCGAGCGGAACTTCGATGGCTGAAAGGAGTCCTGAAGATCCAGAAATCCCCTGACTACCTGACGCTGCTTAAGATTCGTCTCGCCGTCCAGATTGCAGGTGTCCAAGAAGGCGAGACCCTGAGGATCGCTGCTCCTCAGCAGCAGAAGATCGGCCGGCACTATCTCGTTGTTCGACAGATGCACCAAATCCCCGACTTTGACGTCCTTCCACGGCACTTTCGCATACCGATCCACTTCGCTAGAAAAAAAAAAAGAAAAAAAATTACATTAATACCTATTATTGGTATTTTCTTTTTGTTGGGATTTGCCGTTTTCTTTCATTTTAAATAAACTGCACTGTGAAAAAAAATTCGTATGAAATTTAACTTACTGGAAAATTTTATGCACAATCTAGTGCATCAAATTGCATGTCGAATTGTGACGAAAAATTAATGTGCGGTATAATAAAATTTTTAGAAATACTTTACTTTACTTTTACTATAAATGTACTTTAATTCCAATAATTCACTTCAATTTCATTGTAAACGTATATTAATTTTTCATCACAATTGTAAATAAAGTTCAGATTTTTTTTTAACAGTCTGCACTAAATGCAGCTTTATTTTCTCTCTTACATTAATATTTTCTACGTAAAAGGGCTCGCCCGTAAATGAGATAAATTAATAAATGGGCATTAATGCCTTGTAAAATTGCAAACGGTAAAAAAATCGCAGCTTTTGTCTGGAAGTAAGGCCTTCGAGAGTTACACGTGTACCGGGTATGATAAGACTTTCAAGTACAAAGGTATCGGGAACTTCTTTTCTTCTTCGTTTTTTTACAATGGTTGCGTAAAAGAAGTCCCAAGACTACGTAATGTCCTCAGTGAATTGACATTCGCGTTTTGCAAGCTCGTTTGTTTCCGCGCCCGACGTTGTGTTCGGATATTCCGTCTCCGGCTTCCATCCGGGGAAAATGCCTAATTGCGTACACTATTACATTTGAATCGCAAAGCGAAGCCCCGCTAAACTCGCTCTTGGCCTATAGTCAAGAGCGGGGTAAAATTGACCACAAGGCAAAACGAAATGTTAAAAAAAAATTTATCGGAAAATAAAAAATAAAATTCCATTTCCAGTGAAAGACACTGGTCCGTTTTGCCCCGTCTGCAGGGAACGTAACTGGATAGCAAAAATGTTCCGATAATGTTTGCATTATCTTATAATGCAAACATTATATATATATATATATTACACTTCCAGGGGATAACATTAATTCGTCGGATAACACGTGTTCGCTAAGTGAGTACATGTGTGGTTTTTTTTTTTTCTCCTAAGGATCGTGTGGGATTGAACAATTATTAGTTGCAAACTAGGCCGACAGTACACGCCTCGGCTGTTCGGAAACCTATTTAAAGACAAACAAACAGGAGCAGCGCACCAGCGTCGAAGCTATCGATTCTTTCTCGATCCAGTCACAGGAGATATATTTCCCACGTTATTATGTACCCCGGTATCAATCGACGATTGACCGCGTTTTTTTTTTTTTTTTTTTAGTGGATTTCTCTTGGCTCGCTAAAACGACCCAACCCAGTAGCTCAGCGTCCGTACATCTGCCGTTCCATAATCCTCGAATAAAAAAATGATAAGGCGATATAACAAGTTTCGCATTTATCGAATCGTCCCGCACACAGAGCTTTGCGCTTCTATCGAGTGAGAAATAAAACATTTGTATTTTTTTTTATAAAAAAAAAGAGCTTTGATAAAAAGCTTTGGCGAGAAATTTTTTCCCCGTCGTCTTTTAACGTTACCAACTTGGATGGCAATTTTGATTAAGAACGGATGGAGCGAATTGCAAGCGACTTATTTTGCAGGAGGTTCGATCACACTGTTTCTTACTACATGACTCCGAGGTAGCCTTGAGCAAGATTTTTACCACGAAGAGTGAACGCGACTGAGCGAGAAAAAAAAACACCGTTCCGGTACTTCGGACTCTTCGAAGGTCGGGAAGGTTTTTTTTTAACGCGGATTTGTCGATGCCTTCCCGTCAAGTGGAGTTTTTGTCGAACGCGGGTCGCCCATGTGGCAAGGAGGGCTTCGTCGACGAAGATTTATCGATATTTTAACAGCTGGTGGAACTTTTTGTTTTCTTCTGTATTCGACGAATAATAAAATCGGTGCCGTCAGTGACGAATTTCTTATTTATCGGATACGAAAAAAGGAAAAATTGCACTCTACCGGAAATCCGCCGTCGAGTTCTGTAACATCAGCCGATTATAAATTAAGTCCGGGGATACCCGTCGATACTTTTTTCTTTTTTGATTGTATTTCTGATAAATAAGAAAATCCTTCGGTGCCTTCAGTGACGAATTTCTTATTTATCGGAGACGAAAATTAAAAAAAAGAAAAAAAGATTATTATATCGACAATTTTTAAGTCCGTTTTTCAATGGAATAATAATTAATAATTAATAATCCTGAAAACGTTTGCGACGGTTTCGAACAAATTCGTACGTTCTTTCGTCGCGTCTTCGTCGACGACTGTTCTTGGAACAGTTACAATCTACCGGAAATCGGGTAGCCGACGAGTTCTGTAACACCAGCCGATCGTAAATTAAGTCCGGTGATACCCGTTGATATTTTTTTTCTTTCGACACCTGGACGTCGGAATGACTCAGGTAAAAGATCTCAGGTACCTGGGAATCGTCTCCGACGAGAGCGACGATGGATGAAGCGAGGCTCCCTCGTCGCGCACGTTTTCAACGGTGCGCTCACTCGTCACAATGTCGTTTGTCCAGTCGGGGCACGCGCCATTGATCGAGACTAGTACCGAGGAGACCGAGACCGAGACCTTACGCTTCCTCGTCTAGTGCAACCTTTCAAGAGACTCCCACGGAACACCGACGGATTCCACGTAAACAATATCGTCTCTCAATCCCCGCCGTTCGCAGTGTACATAAATCCACCTTACGTTCGAAGAGCTTGAATCGCATAAAAGAACAATTTTGAAACGCACCTTTCGTACATCGATACTTAAAATACAAAAATATATATAAAAGTACATTTTTTTAATATTAGAGATATACGTGTCTCTTATGTATTTTTTTTCAAATTAATTTTTATGTTTACTTTTCGCCTGTCTGAATCTTGGGGAGCCCGTCAATGAATCGCGGATCGATAACCCTACGCCAGAACGATAAGATAATTAATAAAAAATAAAATAAAATAAGAGCCCGCTCGTTAATCAATAAATAAAAATTCATAATTCGATACTTAAAACATGAAACTATAAAATATAAAAATAAGCATACAATTTTTTTTTCAAATAAGAGATCTTTTATTTAAAAAATGGATATTTACTTGTCGTCCATCTGAATCTTGGAGAACTCCTCAATGCATCACGGATCGATAACTCTACGCCAGAACGATAAGATAAATAATTTTTTTTAAAACCTGCTCGTTAATCAACGTATAAAAACAAAAAGATTATCCGGAGACAAGTGAAACAATGCAATTGTCTCATCGTCGGCGAATCTACAAATAACATTCGGAGCTCTCGGAATATCCGTGCGCAAATTTGTTTTAGTCTTAGCGACGATAAATCGGCGTGGCCGCGGTGAGGAGCTCGAGGAACGACCTCGGAGTCATCCACCGTGTAATTCTGATTCGCGATCGAACTAATCGACTTGCGGCGTACCGAGAGTTCGCGCCCCGTTCCGTAGACACGTAATAGAACGTTTGCCGATCGAATTTCAAGGATTGGTCTTATCGGTCCTGTCACGCCGAACTCGAACGGGTCATGCGGACCGCGCTATCGCTACCAGCTAAACGCTCTCTATATGTCTCGGGCGTTCCTCGAGCGTTATCGAAATTCTGATTTCCACCGACAAAACCATAGGGGTATCTCGCGCTATAATTGGGGCAACCAGTTGCATCGCTCGGCGTCGCTTGTGCAAAATAGCCGATCGATTTTCGTCGAGTGAGAATTTATCGAGCTCGCGCGCTAGGACGGGACGATAATCGGCTGTGTCACGTCGGGTACAAAATTCAATTTATGGAACACCTTGCAGAATTGATACATTTTTTTTGTGTCGAGAATAGAGGGAAGTAAATAATTTATTTCCTCCGTCTCTCCAAACGAGACAAGTTTTGTATACGCAAGCGTTATCGGTACGTGACTCGGGAACACAAATGCCTATCGCGAAACTTGTAAATGTAACCGAATGAATTTAACATTCGTTACTCCGGAAATGACGAAGCTCCCGAAGGCGATAAGGAGTTATCAATTTTATTGATCGGGTAGCCCCGTTATCTGGAGCTGTCGATAGAATTCCCGAGTTGGGAAAATGGTGGTTTTTTCGCACGCTTTGCGTGCGAAAACCCCCATTTTCACACCTTGTGAAATAATATTTAAAAAAGAAAAAAAAATATTGGTCCAAGAATTGCAAGGCTACCCCTTTCAAGTCCATTTTTTGCGTTTTTCAACGTCCTCAAATGGCACGATAAAACGCCTCCAAAACTTCAGACAGGACCCTATCTTGTGCATTTTCTCCCGTGAAACACGGTCGGCACCCTGGATTTTTCCTAGCTCCATTGCACCGACCTTTGAAAATCACATTTTTTCAAAAGTGGCTCAAATAGTGAAAAATCGTTCTTCAATGGATTTTTTTTGTTTCAAGGCGTGTTCCACGTATTTTTTCCCGCTGATCCATGACGATCCATGATTCATGCGACAAAACGGTGTTATAATTATAGTTAAAAATAGTATTATATATGAATTTTTGTCTATAAACCATCGAGGATAAGAGGTGGATATCGATGAAAATCCGTGACTCTGAGAAGTGCTACTAAATCGACGATAGAAGTTGATAGAAACTTTTATCGCCGTACGCCTATTTACCGAGCTACAGCGAATAAAAGTCGATGAAATTGGAGGAAAATGTTGTCAACGAGCCCTAGTCAAAAGCACGGGCAGCTAGTCAAAATAATCAAACGATTCGTGACTCGTGCGGCAAAACGGGGTTATAGTTACGTGATCTTATAGTTCTCGGTTGTCGATTCGGGGAGGCGAGAACTCCAGACTCTAACGTTTCGTGACCGAGTGGCCGATATGTGTGAAACGTGATGCGGGATGGAACGTGCGCTCGCGAACGTAACACACTGACGTTTATGCACGCTTCTATACCGTAAACTCGCGTTTCGGTGAGTCGACGCTTACGCAATATTTTACACACGTCACTCGTAAAGTCAACGAGATCGGGAGTGATACAGCAAAACGGATGCTGCAGCGATTCTCGATCGACTTTCTTGGAACACTTTCGCGCCTCGAGCCTCGATATTTATATACGTATGGGAATTCGGAGCAACGCCGGCCAAGATTCTCCGAGCGACGGCAATCTCGAAGCAATTTAGCTAATATAATAAGATCTTACGAAAATTGATCATATAGCCATGTAAAATAGTGTGTGATTATATGCAATATTTTTTTCCCGTTGATTTAAACCCATCGCGTCATGTAAAAAGGAATACATTTTTTATTTAATTTCTCACTGGATTTTCAAACTTTGTCAAATTCCGAGAAATGGCCATTAATAATTTTCTAGCAATCGCCTAGTGAACTTTTTCGCGGTGACATTATCGATTATGGACGGTCATTTCACGTTGCCATCGGTTGGATATAAAAGGCGTGAATTAAAACTGTTGTCACGGTCATTGAACAGATGGTAGATTAATTCCCGTTTTTTTTCCCCCTACGTTCGTACGGCATTACTTCCCAAAACCGTTAACAAAGCAATAAAACCGTGGGACATTCGTCGGCGGGCACCCGACGCCAAGAAAATATTTTACCGAATGGATCGAGAAAAAAAAAGTCGAAAGAGATAAGAGAAATACCGACAGATATATGTAATACAGAAATCTAAACGACGTTGGTTATTTAGCTGTGAGGCATAAAACCAAGAGTTCTCTGTTACGTTCCCAAGTAGGTGGAGGCCGATTAATCCAGGCCTCCGGAATACAATAATTGGGTTAATTGAACCAGTTGAGCAATGACGCGACGTCTTTGCATGCTCAAAAAAAAAAGTGTAATACATCTCCCTCGTAACATCTCATTGTTGTTGTTATCACACGAAACTTGAGTCACCTTGAACAAAAAGAAAAGAATAAGAAATCATTAATCGCGCTAACGACACAAAAGTTGCGCAAAGTAAGGACCAGAAAAAGTTTCGCCTGCGTCTCCGAATGCGGCACGTCGGACGGCTTATCTGGCGCTACAATTCCAAAACTCCCTGGCTATGGCGTAAGAAATTATTCGCGTCGCATGTAGGTAAAGGCCGAGTGCGTGGAAGACTCGCGGCGATTGTTCGGTACTCGTTCGCTCGTTAAACTTCGCTATTACTTCGTCTCCTCTGTGTCGTTCGGAGCACCGTCGAGAATAATAAAAACCCTGGTATCGTAAATATGCTTAAGAGACCCCGTGTCCGGATAATCCCCGCGACTATGCACTGTAAAAAAAAAAATTGTAAATTTAATGGACCGGACTGGCAGTTTTTATGCAAAGACTGGTACATTAAATTTAATGCACACATTGTCATGAAAATTCATGGACTTTAGAGTGAAATGAAAGGAAATTATTGGAATTGAAGTGCTCTTATGGTAAAAGTAAAGTCAATTATGAACAACAAAGTATTTCGAATATTTTTACTACACTGAACATTAATTTTTCGTCACTATTGTATATTAAATTTAGTATAAAAGTTTTGATGCAAAAACTGGTACATTAAAATTAACGTACAATTTTATCACAATTGTGATAAAAAATGAACATAATTTTTGTTGAAATTAAAGTGAATTATTAATACACTGAACATTATTTTTTTATCAAAGTTGTACATGAAACTTGATGTAAGAGTTTTTGCATAAAAACTTCCAGTTCGGTGCATTTAATTTCACACGAATGTTTTTCAGAGTGCAGGATACGATCTAAGTGGGTAAAGGGCGAATGACAGAGATGCCGGAAAAGGTAAGTAGGTCTCTGCCGCGGAGTCGTTCATCGTTCCCCGGAAAGAATTCATCTCGTCGGCTGTCTCACCGAGCCTCGAAGAAGAGCGAAGACCGAAGAACTTAGAATAAGTTCGGGTGTAAAATTTTATTTCGTTCGAAATTTTTCATGCCCATGTTTATTGATTTTAGCTTCTGGTGTCACTCAACCGGGACGTGTCGGAACTCTTGGAATGAGTGAATGGGTCGTAAACCTCTCGAATCACCATTTCACTCGAGTGGCATAGGCGGATGAAGAATTCTCTTCTTCCTTGTTGTACGGGAAATCTAACTGTGTGTTTTATTTCCAGCCTTGAACTATGAAATATTATTTTCAGCTTTTGCTATGCCTGCACTTGAAAAATGCAGGGGTCAAGGAAGACCTGTCAAGGCAGACACAAGAGGTTCCACTCCTCTGACAAATACCCGAATAATATATGGGTAGACCTGCTGGAATCGGGCAGAAGTCGAATCGTCGGACTTCCGACGATTCGACTTGGAGCGAATCGTTTGAAGCCTAGGTAAATTACTTCGATTTCCCAGTAGGGGTGGATTCAACTTGCTCGATGGGCTCACAAAAGAGAACATCAGGCAGGGTGTTTCTCCAAGCACGCCGTCTCGTCGGAAGATCGCTCGGTGGATGGAAAGGTGGATGGGAAGCTTGATGCGTTTGCTCTTAATGGGCGAGAGACCTTCGGGTCAAGCATAGAATGACGGTTTCGTGCCGGATTTCTTATACATTAAATGTCTCACCGAGCCGCTGGATTGTTCCGCACGGTCAACCAGGGTTTACACAACGACCGGGACACGTTCGCGGTCCACGCGGTCGAGGGGGTGAGTTACCGAGCTAAATGGACACACCTGTGGCTGACAATTAAATCAGACGACGGCCGCAAAGCTCACCGTTACACAATTTAGTAAGAAAAAAATTGAAAGAATTTAAATGAGTCTTCACTCTGTAAAAAATGATTGTAAGCGACTTAATGACCTGGCACCACAAGTTTTTATGCAAAAATTGGTATATTAAATCGCATATACAATTGTGATGAAGAATTAATTTTCAGTGTCTTAAAAACACTGGGAATACTTTGTTTTTAATAATTGACTTTCATTGCGATGCAAAAGTTTATTTTTACATAAGATCGTATATTAAAATTTCGCGTACAATTGTGACGAAAACTTAACGCACGGTATATTAAAAACTTTGGAGATACTTCACTCTTAATCATCTATTTTAACTTTACTATGAAATTCTATTAATCTTTCATCATGATTGTACGTTAAATTTAATGGACCAGTTTCTGCACAAAAACTTCCTGTCCGGTGTATTAAAGTTACAATTTTTTTAAACTGTGGCAATAAATTACAGCAATCAGTGTCTGAGCCTTGTTAATTGCAAATTTATTAACTAATTATAAATCGATTATACTGTTGTGTAAAAAAATTACTGATCAAAGTTGCTGAATCGAGAAGTAGATAGAATGTCTATTATAGATCGAGGCATAGATTCGGCTTAATATTTTCCCGAGCTCGGGATAAGGGAAAAAAAAATACACGGAAAAGACTTCGCAGAATCTCATGCGACGCTGCTCGCGCTCGACAGCCGGCGAGGATGAAAAAGCAAATGGTCTATCTCGGGAGAGAAACGATGTACTGACGGAAAGTCGAAGGACGAGGTCTCTCCCGACGGATCGCTCTGAAACAGGCATAACCGAGAATTGCAAGCGATACATCAATTGCGCACGGCCTGCGAGCCGATTAAATTGCATTATAAATGACGGAGCGCACAACCGGTCGAGCGGTGGCTCTCAGCGCCTCGGTGCAACTTTTATCGGTGCGGCTCGCAGACGCTCTGAGTCGTTACATGGCGGACGAGTTACTTATATACCAATAGAGTCGGCGAGAGACTCACGCGCTGCTGATCTGTTTACTCGTGACGGACTATTGTTGAATGGAATATGAACTAAGTGCAATTTTTTCACCCAATATTCCAAGTTCTACCGTTCAGTTTAAGATTAAGTAATATGTATTTTTACACGGTAAAAAAAACTTTGTACATTTAACAAATTTAACAAATTTAATAAATTTAATAAATTTAACAAATTTAACAAATTTAACAAATTTAACAAATTTAACAAATTCAACAAATTCAATAAATTTAACAGATTTAACAGATTTAACAGATTTTTCTTGTCTCCAAGAAATATTAAACTCGCTTGTGAAATGTGCAAACATTTTTTGCAGTGTGCGTGTGTGTGTCCGTGCAAAAAAATTGTGTCACGGTAGTCCAGCAGCGCCAGGCACGAGAATACCGCGCGAACAAAGTTGACAAACTTTTTTTTTTAATAGATATTAATCCGTGCCACCAGTGAAAAAGAGCATGTTTTTTTTTTCGTTTTGAAAGTCGACTGTAGGACAACATTTCTACCCGTAATATTAGAATGCGTCCTGTACAATAGTCCTGTTAACGAACGATTGTAAAACGGAATATGAGCTAAGCGCGATTCCCCCTCCCCAATATTCCACTCCATACCGTGCAGTTCAAGATAGATCAGATAATATGTATTTTTACCCGATAAAAAAAATTGTTTGTCCATTTAACAATCTTGCGGAGAATCTTGTGGACAAAAAATATTAAGCTCGCTTGTTAAACATGCAAACATTTCTTGCAGCGTGTGTGTGCAGAAAATTGTGTCACGGTAGCCCAGCGGCGAGCGCGCGAATCCCGCTCAACAAAGTCGACAAACTTTTTTTTTTTTAATGGATCATTAATTCGAGACAGCGATGAAAAACCGAGGAGCAAGTTTTTTTAGTTCTGAAAGTCGATTGTAGGACATCGGTGCTGCCCGTCTGGTAATATTAGAATGCGTCGCCCAGCTAATGCTACGATGACAGTAGCCGCGCCAAAGTTTCTTAAACGCCACACTCGCGATAAACACATTCGCCTTATCGATCTTGCACGTCGAGAGCTTCGAGGGTCGGTCGTTTGCAGAAATTACGATACTCGAACGACCGTGCAGCCGTGGTGCGAACAGGCACCGAAACACGGAGGTTCGCGGAGTTCGATTGGGCTCGACCGGACACGCGACGTCGTTTAAATCCTTTTTTTCCCTTCCCAGCCACCGAGGGTGAGCGCAGCGTTTTAAAAAAGAAAAATCGTCCCGCCCACGATTCGCAGTCTCGCTCGTTCCAGCTTGAAAAGGCACGGCTGTAAATTCAATATTCTCTCCCCCGCAGTCCCGATAGTATTTAATTTTGCACACGTGCGCGACGAAGTTTCCCCCGATCGTTAGTCGCGTACGCTGCATGCTCGGTGTAAAAAAAAAAAAAACGACCGCGAGCGCGAGATATAGGAAGAGTTAGAATTTCCCTGTGACTCATCCAACGGCGGGGTCGCCGCTGTGCCGTATTCCGACCTGCATTTCCCTTACGATAACATATCGAATCGATGTCAGCTCGATTTTTCCCTCCGAGCTTTCCGCGATCGAACAACGATATTCCCTCGGCCAGCATCGATTTTGTCAATCGGAGATAGCCGATGGCTATCTTCCGTTCCGTCGCTTCATCTTCTTTTTTTTTTTTCGTTCGCCTCGAATCACTCCCGATCTCGTGACGTGTCTTTACACAGTAGTGCTTCTCCCACTGTCCGGCGAATCTCCGTTTGTTACGGCGCGGTCGATGTGCTCGCGCGACTCATAAAAAAAATAGAACGACTTTCCGCGGCGTTCACTGTGGGTTTATCACGTGCATCGCGCGAAACACGCACGCGATGCGTGCGCGACACTGACCTCGATTTCTCACCCTTCGCCACTCCGGCTATTGACGATGCAATCGATACATATCGCGCGGAATCGTCCGGCAATTATCGTCCGTTGACCGCCCGACGAATCTGATTGGAATTTCGGGCTCTCGGGCTTTTATCGTAACTGCTCCGCCGCCCTTGGGAATTTCGATGCTATCGAAAGACGTCGCCGAATCGTACCGACCTGGGCTTTCTGTTTACTGCTCAAACTTTTTCGTCGAGATGTAAAAAATAGATATTACGTTCTCCTAAGAGTCATCGCAGATTCGGATTTTTGCGAACGTCGTTAGTTATTCTCTTCCCTTTTTTTAAGATCTTTACTAATTTTTTTTAAACACTGTAGCGCGGCAAAATTTCGCGCATTAACTTTCGGCTTGTTCGGGCTCACACAAGGCGACACCGCAGGGCTGGTAAAAAATAATATTTATTGATTCAAGTGTGAAGAAATTTTCAAGTACGACGGCACGAGAGCGCCGATCGAGGAGAGCAACAGACGTGAAGGTCGAAATTTGGAGCCCCGAGCCGGGAAAACTCGAACTGGAGTAAAATTGGAAGTCCGTTCTACCTCCCTGCTGTCGGAGTCGTCAACGATAAGGAATGATCAACTGAGAAGATCTGCGATTCGTCTAGTCATCGCATCTAGTCCGGAGTCGCGGGCTGCAGCGAAGATAATAGCCGGGAGTCTCTCGTAAGGGAGAATTGACCACTTCTGAAGGAGCTCTGTTTTACCGGCGTTAGAAAAAGATTGCGTGCGCGCGAGAGATCGATGAGCGTATCGATGTGCGTAGCGTTGAGACGATTGTCGGCGTTGAGAAATCGTGCTACGACACTCACCTCACGTAAACTCGGCAGGTGGAATTGTTGACCCGACGATCACTGGCGAGCCTCCTTCTGTCCTCGAAGAAATCCTTGAGAGCCGTCACGCCGAGAACGAACACTACCGGGATCATCGCGACTTCCTTGCCGAATGCATTTATCGCCGGCACCCAATTCAGCAACACGATGAAGATGAAGTAGAGATTCGCCACTCGGTGAAACTGCTCGAGAAGATTCCGCGGCAAGAAACTAAGCGCTGTGTACTTTGTTGTGCGTACCCTGAATAAAAGAGATTTAAAAAAAATTATTAGCCTTTGTAACATTTAGGGGAAGTGAAATATCGCGGTCGGTAATGAAAACTGTAATGAACTTTTCTCAAGGGTGCTGTTTTTTTTGTTGAGGAAAAAGCAAATTAGCACCATTGAATAGAGTTAGGTTGAAAATTGCAACTACCTGTCACACACTCATGGCCCCGTCACGTGACTTTCACTTCCCCTTAAGGGAGGGGTTTGTCAATATGAGAAAAAATGTGTGAATCATTGCCGGAAATGAGTTGACCTCCCGTTTACAAAAAAAGAGAAATTGTTTGCTCGATCGTCCCGACGTAACTCCGATTCCAAATCAAACATGTCGCATTCATCAAACATCCTCGAGGTTTATAAAAAATTCTATTAATCGTATAAGAGCCATACATTGCGCTATATAAATAATGCGGCTGGCATTGCAAGCAAAAAAAACGATTACCTATGTAACATTGAAAGAGGGCAGCTCGCGATATAAAAAAAAATACGTGAATTATTGCCCTACGTAACTCCGATCTCAAATCAAACATTTCGCATTTATCGAACATTCCCGAAGTTTATAAAAAATTCTATTAATCGTATAAGGGTTGTACATCGCGTTATGTATATAATGCAGCTGGCATTGCAATTATTTTGCACAGTAGTCTTGCGAAAGGTCGCGAGGCACTGTGAATGTCTGAAAGCAGTTTTAATAATAATGAAAAACGTTCGATATAACACAGGCTCGCGTACGAGGTTCGCAGCGAGTGTACGAAGGGTAAGCTACGAAATTATGTCGTAACTGTAGAAGCGCCGACAGCGAGTCGAGGGTCACGCAAATGTGCGGAGCCTCGTCAATTTTTAATTAACCCCTTCGTAATTTATTTGCCAGCCCCGATGTCTCTATACTCCTGTGCTGTACCTGTTATCAATCCTGACACCGTTCGGATGTCGGCTGGCAGGGGTTTTCGGTGGCACCAGGTGATTTGGAACTATGCTCCTCAGTCGTGGCTCCTCTGGCAGAGAACCGAAACATCGCGCCCACGCTCTGCGCCACCAGGGTGGCACGGCGCTACGCCGTATCGTGTATATCGACTCTGACCTGCAACAATAACGACCCATCGTACATCAATCATTCACGCGACGAAAAAGTTTCTTCGTGATAATTTAATTAATTAAATCAAATTAAATTAATTAGCTTATCTATATATTTTTATTTCGGCCGCTACGCCCACTGAAGTCACAAAGTTAAGGGCAGAGTCGCATTTTTTTCGGGCATATTCAGATGCATTATCAGGATTTTTTTCAAAGAGAATTTGTGTGTTTATTGCAATGAAAGTGAGTGAATATTTTAATTGATATTATTGCATAATGCAGACATTTTTTTGGGACATGATATTTAATAGTTAAGGTGGTGCAAGCTGCCTTTTTAAGGACTGCCTTTTCGCAACTTAGCACCTCAAGATCTCAGCCACCCGTGAAGAGATTGACTTCAAATTTGGGGGGGCTATTAAGAGAACATTTCGCCATGGTACGGACTGCGGACAGCTATCAAATTTAAAAATTACGATTTGTAGGGAAATAATAAGTTTTACAAACTTGCACCACCTTACGGATTCAATATTGTGTGACCAACAATTCCTGCATTTTATGTAGTATAATGTCAATAAGAATATTCAGTCAATTTCACTGCAATAAACACTAAAATGTTGTTAAAAATAAATTTGCTGATAATACACCTGAAAATACCCGAAAAAAGGCGAATCTACCCTTAACGTTCGGACAACACATTCTGCTGGAAAAATGTCGTATTTCAGTGTAATGTAGGGCGATAAATAATTTCGGAGCTCCCGAAGCCGATTCCTCGAATACACGACCCAGATAAGAAATGGAACAAGAGATGGGCTCGCTTCGATCGCGTAAAAAAAGAGGAACGAAAAGAAAAGTCTCACGGTAGTTTCTGCAATTATCTACGGAGTGGAAAAAAGGCCAAAAGCCCGATAAGCCCGGCCGAGGAAGTGAGTGCTAATCTTACATCGGCGTGTTAAAACTAGCCGTGCATTTTTTTTTTTTTTTTGTATATACTTTTATTACTTGGCCGATTGTACGCAGTGAAACTCGACGTTTTATCAGCTCCCTTTGTATCGCAACATTAATAACACCGTGAAGTACTTCTCGACACGATAAAAGCCCCGAGCCAGTTTCGAATTTCGAAACTGCTCTGTGAATTTCTACGACGTACTCGAAGCTCGTCGGTTATTCTCTCGATTCGCGATAAGTTCCGGTATTCTTAGACATCAGACGAGAGATTTTAACGATACGTTATCGTCGCGATTCGCGGGAAAAACTTTACGATATCATCTTCCCGTCCAATGAAACCGATAAATTTTGCAGCGAACATTTTCAGCCTCGAACTCTGGTACAGCGCTTCTGGAAATCTAATCGATGTAACACGATAAGCGGAAATTTTAACAATTTTTTTAAAATCGGATATCGATAAAAATTTCGACACGAGCTCGTACACCTGAGCGATTGAACTAATTCCCGGAACCTTCGATAGATCGTACCACTTTTCACGTGTCTCGCTGCACAATAAATTCTCGATAATGGTTAGACGAGAGCCGTTTTTCGTATCCTTTTCACGTTCAGAATTGGAAACGAGCACGCAACTGTCAAGGCGATGTGAAATACCGCAGTCGGTATCGAAAACTGTAACGAACTCCTTTTTACGGTGCGATTTTTTCCGAGAATATCAGTAATTAAAGGCCTGGTAAAAATGAATCATTTCGCATCCTGATCGAAGTTTACTTTTTACTGAAAAAATTAATCATTTCGCAACCGGTTCGAATTTTACTTTTTACTGAAAAAACAAATCAGACCATTAAGGTAGCTGCCACGTGACATACCAGTTAAATGAGTGCAATTGTTTTTGTAATTGTTCATCCAAAATTCTATGCATTTATTGACAGTAAAGGAGGTCGATTTGTATTATTGCATGTGTCACCAACCAAGAGAAATATTACTCACGATGATTTTGCAACATCAACTGTTAAATGCAAATTTCCATAACAGAGTAAAAAAAAAATCAATGAAAAATGCGTCATCATGGAAATGTGCATTCATCAATTTATCTATTTGCAAAAACATCATTTTCAATAATGTCCTTGATCGAGGATCCTTGCACCAATACAAATCGACTTCCTGTACTGTTAACAAATGCCCAAAATTTAGGCAAAAAAATTCTTAACATTTTGAAAAAATATTCTCAATTCTTATAACGTGTCTGCATTTTTTAAAATGTAGCACTCGTTCGACTAGTGTTCTGTGCATCAGCTGCCTCAAGGTCTCCGGCACAGGTTTCGTAGCATTGAAACTCTTGATATCGAATTAGTACCTCGAAGCCTGTCGCGAGTGCCCTCGAAAGGAGGGCACTTTGCCGCTGCTCGGTGGTCTTGGTTCCTCCCTGTGTCCTGGCGGTAGAATGAAGTCGGTTCTCGAGCCGACTCTGCTGTGTCCCATGACCTGCTGGCCTTGGATATCGACGACCTGGCCCTGACTGAAGGCCCGCTGATGTCCGGGCTTCTTCAGGGCCGAGGGACGACCGGTGATCGTCGATATTCCAGGTGGCGGCGAGAACGTTCCGGCACCCGGCGTGCTGCCGGGATTCGCTTGCCAGCCTGTCGACGACGTCGCCAACACACCACCGTGGCTCGCCGATCTCGCATGTGTCCTCGGCAAGCCTGGACGCGGCCGTCTCCGTTTGCACGAGTCCGTTGGATCGTCGTCTTCTCCTACCGCGACGACTTCCTCGTGGCCTTCTTTCGCCCATTGCCCGACACCGAGACTCAACGGTCCGCCCGACGAGCCCGACACCAGGGCCGATGATCGCAGCGGCAACGGTGGCGGCGCTGGACCCGGAAACAAGTACAGAGACGTCCTCTTCTCGCTCTCCTCGCACGCTGCTTGCACGCCGCTCTCGGACATAGTTGTACATCTGAAAAAACAAAATAACAATAAATTAATATCGTTTTTTTTTATTATCGTTGAATAACATTCGAATCATATTTTTATAAGAAATATTTGGCATTCAAAATTTCGTGGCATCGTTGACAGCAATTGAATTGCAATTGAATTGCAACTGAATTGCAACCGAATTGCAATTGAATTGCAATCGAATTGCAATTGAATTCCAACTGAATTGCAACTGAATTGCAATTGAATTGCAACGGAATTGCAACTGAATTGCAATTGAATTGCAATTGAATTGCTGACTTGCAATTGTATTGCAATTGAATCGTAATTTTATTGCAATTGAATTGTAATTGAATTGCAATTGAATTGTAATTGTATTGCAATTGAATTGTAATTGTATGGTTACTATTATTGTAAAAGTAGATGGGTCTAAACAGTGGTCTGACCTACAAATCCCCATGGATTTTTTTTCGCGACTAACAGAAAAGTTTCGTCGTTTTTGTTCCAAAGTCAAGGGCAAGATTAATGATAGCGAAAAAGAATAATTTTTTTTCTCCCTTCGTTCTATGTAAACTGGAAGCGCCTCGGAGGCACGTGAGCGGCGTGTCGTAAAATGCCAAGTTCACCGATCGAACACTAACCGCTCGACGCTTCCAAAGCGGCTACACGACACATGCATCCGCTACGAGTTTCATATTTTACGTCCATCACGACGTAACTGCATAAATCGACAAAAGTATTTTTTTTTTTGTTAATTTTTTTCTTTTCTTTTTTTTGTACCGTTAATTAATTAACGGATCGTTAAACTTCAGCGTCGGGTTTACCGCATTACCGGGTTCTCGACGGCCGAGGGAGCCTTCATTTGTATTGTCCGCTTTCGTGCATGTATTATAATAATTAGATCAAGTTCGCGCATTATTAAAGGGATTCACCGTACGAGCGCTCCCGGCCTGGAGTGCAACGGCGCGCTGTGTACGTATTTTGCCGAGTTGGCACGTTCCACCATTAGGCAGATTGCTCGTAGGCAGACGCTGTAATAACTGCGGCGCAAATGTGTGTATTCGTGCTTCCATCGTTGAGTTCAAGGAAGCTCGAGAAAAGAATTTACTATTTAAAAACTTTGGGCCGACGGCAATTCGTCCGGCTGCGACGTCGAATAACCGACTAATTGATGCGCAGTAAATAATAGAATGGGGGAAAGAAAAAAAAATGTATATTTAATAATAAATAACAGGGTAATAAAAATAATAAATAATATTTGATAATAGATAAGAACGTTATGAAAAAACAAATTGATAATAAATATTGGAGTAATAAAATAATTACATTATTAAAACTTTGTGCTCGATAAATCGGTGAATTCAAATGAAACTTTCCACCGTCGCTGACGTAACAATGGCACAGCCAAGGGAAAAAAGGAATTTCATCCACTCCCGTAAATCGCAGGGATCAACGTCAAGCGGGACGGATTGGCGCAATATCCAATTAAATTTGTCGGCCAAAAAGATGTTTTGCAGCCTACGTGTGGCAGATTCCCGAGAGCCGCCAGACTTAAATATTTCTTCGTTGGCTCTGAGTCCAGATTCTTCATATGTATTATTTTTTCTTCTTTTTTTTTTTTTTTTAATTTCTTGGCGATAAAGCCAAGAGATTAACCAACGCTGATTATTGCGCGAGCTATAAATTCATCGTACGATTTCTTTCCTTTTTTTATCGCGCCATTTGCAGCTGACCTCTGCTACCGTCCCTGCGAATAATGAAAACTCGACCCGCAGTGTCGCGATGGATATACTGTCAGTGGCAATGAAAGTTTTTTTTTACACAGTTCGTTGGCAAAAAGTAAATAAAATTTGTGAGATGACCAAGAATTTTTCATTTATAACTCCAAACCGGAAATATTCTTTTAAATGAACAAAACTTCATTTACTTATTTCCGGTATAGATTTTCTGCTCGAATATTATGAATGAAATAAATGGAATAAAAAAAAAATTAAGATACTCCTTTGTTACGGACTTTACAACTTATTTTATAGTTTTACCATTTGTTTCAAAAATTGTGAGATGACAGAAAATATTGTTAAAAAAATTCCAAACAGGAAATATGTGTTTAAATTACCAAAACCTTGTCTGCTTATTTGCGCTATAAATTTCGTGCTCGAATATTATGGATGAAAAAAAAAATCAACAAAGTGCAGCGAAGAACGAACGGCGCAGAAAAAAGAAACGGAGCGACAAGCCGAACCGAGCCGTGTCCGATAAGAGGATAATTTTATTTACCGTCCGCAATAATGGTCAAGCTTGATCAATCGTCGGATCGATTCGGGACGTGAGCGAGTTTTTACTCGCTTTACGAATCGCGGCCCGGTGTCGATAAATCGATCATTTTTTTTCCCCGGCACTGTGCATTACCGCGTCAATTCCACGATACGGCGGAACGGCAAATGGACTTGACCGGAAGTGCATACGCGCGGCCGGAAATTTTTCTAAAGCGCTGCGCAGAGTGAAAGGTTTCGCGATGTTAAACTAGAACGTGCCGATCTATCTTCGTCGATTGGCGCAATGCCGGTGAATTATTCTCGTATTGGATTCTCGGACCAAAATCTTCGAGGCTCGCCGGAAGTCCCGATTTTAAGAGTTTTACGCAGAACCCCCGATCGATTTTCCTTCGCGCGTCAAAACCACGATTCTCCCCGCACACGGCGCACCTTTCTGACATTCTGGCCCGTCGCCAACCTATCTGCGAGAGAAAACGAACGTCCCGATTCCTATTCACTTTTCACCACGAATATCGCAGGAACGTCTTGAAAAAAAAAAATTCTATTTTTCTTAAAAATTCTATTCTTCATATTGTCGTATTCAATCTACTTTTTTTTCTTACAAACTTACTAATTTTATTATTATTTACAAAAATGAAAACAAAACTTCTCTATTAGCAAGCACAAGGGCTCGTATTGTAAAAATGTATAAATCACGTTCCATAAAAATATGGAACGTGAATGAAAGTGGGAAAATGAAAGGGGTAACCCTTACAAACATGAAAGTGGGAAAATGAAAGGGGTAACCCTTACAAGTTTTCGACGAAAATGGTATTTTTGAAAATAAATTTTTTAGAATTTTTTCGTTAATGAAATCGGTTGGTAAATATGCCACTTGAAAATAATGGTGAAGGTTTTAATTCGATATCTCGAAATTTTTTGAAAAAAAGTGACGTTTCGCAAAATTTAACATAGGATTCCCTATGCTGGAAATGGTGAATTTTTCAAATTCCGAAAAAAATACAAGTTGCATGTGTTTTGAGCCGGAATGGGCCACTTAAAGCCAATGGAGTTGGTAAAAAATCGATGCCTCGAAAAAAAATATTTGGCCATTTTGATAGTGGAAAAATGAGAAGGGGTATTTTTTTTGTAAAATAAGTAAATTGATCAATAATAAGAAACAACAGTTTCGGAAATGCCCATCTTGAAAAATAAACAGATCGAAAGTCATATTTTTTTTATGACCTTTGATGTGATTTGACGATAAAAGGCATTGTCTTTTTTTGTTTGTGATTCCGCCTCAAGATTCTTTAATTTTCGAGCGAACAAACCGAACGGCTATCAGCTGTTAATTAAAACTAATAAAATCCCCGTGCGCGACGGAGCGTGACATCATGACTTGTCGATCGCGCCCGAGACCGAAACATTCACTTTTTTTCCCCCTCTTTTTTTTTTCATTCATCCTGTTCGTAGCGTTGCCGGTCGTGGGTGGATGGTGAAGTGAATTTACGTAATGAAACTCTCAACGTGCGATACGCCGCGGGGTGCAGAGCTTGTACAAGCGTCAGAGGTCTTCCATCGACAATGGGGAATCAAACATTGCGTTTTAATAGATTTTTTTTCCGTCTTGCAGACCGAACTTGCAGCCCCAGCGTGTCCCGGAATATTTTCTTGACGGCGGAGATCGAAAATAATATTTACTTTGCTTCCAGCTCAAATTTTTAATTATTTATTAAATATCATACATTATATATTAACTCTGGGTGTTTAGTTTTGTCCTACGATATAGCTACGATGCAGATACTATTAGTTTGTAACTTACTCTATGTAAAACCAATAATAATAATATTATATTATATTTTATACTAGCGGTTATGTTTTCGAACTAATTTTTTTTTTTACAATGTAGCATGTGGAACGGAATTTCGAAATCCATTCTATAGACTATAAAAAAGATTTCTTAAAAAGGAAGGCTCGGCACGTGGCGGGGGGGGGGGGGGATATCCAAACCAACGAACAACCCCACAATTGTCCAAAATATATATTACATATTATATGTATATTTTTTTTAAGTGGACTTATCAGGAATAAAAAAAAACTCTTGCGTTCAAAACTTTCGCGAAACTAAATAAAAAATTAAAAACCGACGAAGCTCTATGCGACTCTCATTAACCAAATTATTAACGTACTACGAACAGTGCCTCGAAGATTGCGCACACTTTGCGAAGAACCTTCGCCTCGGCGCATAGTTCGCGACATTGACAACCCTCTTGAAAGTCACAGTCATAAGTCATAATAACTTCGGCCAACATAATTGTAATATAAAAAGCTTTCAAGCTCGCTTTGACGTCACGGAAACGTTGTAAACCGTAACAACTGACGGTAGGCGTGATACGCTTTTGGGATAATGGTGCACAATGCGTGAAGGTAGGATTAGGTGAAACCTGAAAACCTCAGTCAATAGAATTGTAGCTGACAGACGTTTTCAGATAAAATTGCGATTGAAAGTTACACAATCAGATCGCTCTATCCCATACACGTACACTAAGGAGAATAAAAATAAAGAAAATATATTTTTTTAATTAACTCCCGACTGCATTCTTCCCTCACAACGCAGTACCATAGCCAATCTTCGCGGTCACGGAGTGGATTAAACTTACAGACGTCTCCCGACTGTAGCAAAGATTATGAATGAATTGATATAATCAAGATTAATTAATGATGTTGTTATTCTTTATTGTTAATTATTACTATTTTTATTTACTGACAATAATAATTATTGTTACAAACATGAATTATTTTATCCTTTTTGAAGTTACTTTTTATTAATCATTTTTTTTTCGTTTTCATCTTTGTTCATACTTTTTTTGTAAGATTCATTTTTAAATAGTTAACAGTTTTTTAATACTTTTTTTACGAATATTTTTTAAATATATATATATTTTTTTTAATTGTTCAATTTTTTCACCGTATACCCTTCTGGGTTTTTACGAAACCCCATTCCTATTCCAGTCCCTACCCGCACTCAGCTAAGCTAAGTAACTTCCGGTGCGTCCGTAGCCGACTTAGCTACACTGTACCGCATTTGCCGGGGACACGGGGAAACTACGGAAAACCCGTGCCGGTACAGACGGCCATATTCTACTGATCCTCCGATATTTATGACTGCGAGTGAGGTGCAGAAATACCAAAGTTTCAGAAGAAAGCGCCTCCCGCTCAACGGTCGATGCGCCAGCTAGCGCACGGCTAAGCGGTTACCCATCCAAGCGCTGACCGCGAACGATCTTGCTTGACTTGGGAGACCACCGGAGCCGTGCGCCAACCGCGCATCGACCGCTGTCGGTGCAATATTTTCTTAATAATAACGACTAGTTTGCAGTCGGGAGTTTTTTTGTTTACTTAAATTTTTGCTTCCTCATAGAGGAAGCTATGTGTTTTTTTTTTTTAAGTTTGAAGTACTTCGTTTTACGATATCGTGAAGCGAAGTACTAGAAAATTATTTTTGCTTGGTGCACATGTACCGGATAGAGCAATCCAACCATCTTCCTGCACTTCCGCGAATACAGTTTTACACCTTATCGAGATCGGTTCGATAAGCTGGTGATCCGTTGCTCAAAGAGTAACTCTATACGACGATTCCTGGAACGCTACGTAACAGTGGATGCAATAACAGATATCGAAATGTTATCCACACCGGAAAGATTATTATTATTCTTATTGTTATTCTTATTATTGTTATTGTTATTATCATTATTATTATTTGTCGATCTCGAGAAAGAATCGAAATAATTTGTACTTTTTCGCTACTTGGGGAATTGAAAAAAAAATTCGAAAAAAAATGACCTGATTTCGAAGGTGGAACCGTCGGGGTCGCGCGCGTCGGAACATTGCAAGTGTTGAGCGTCTCGTGCTGCGTGACATCCTTATATTCTATTGTATTATAAATTACTCGTTGTTACCTAGTCTCGCGTGCCTGTGCGCGGACCCTCCCCGAGGAAACCTCAGTTCCAGAACGAGAATGAGCGAAAATAAAAAAAAAAAAAATTAATAAGCTCAGAAGAAAAAAAAAAGCTCGTCGGGCTCGCCGATCGATAGATAACGCGAGCGAGCAAATCGCTACTCGGGTTCACTAAAAAAAGGAAGTTCAAAGCCCATCTTTATCTCTAAGCGACCTACAATGTTTACGCGTTTAAATTTTTATCCAGCGAAGTTTGACTAGAGTGGAAAATGTTACCCACGGTAAGCAGGTCGATAGTAAAATAAAATTATATACGTTTTTCGCTACGCAGGCCCACGTGAACAAAACAGTTAAAACTCTATCTTTGCATCTAACCGAGCCGCAAAATGTTCCCACAGACTTGCTAATAATATTTACGTATAGTAAAAATTTTAATCCGGCGAACTTTGACTATAGCGAAAAATATTGTATTCGGTGAGCGGGTCGATAGTGAAAATAAAATGGTATGTCGTTTTTTTTTATCGGTAGTGACGTAGGACGAGTGATACGAATAACCGCCCGTTTCTATTGAAAAACCCTCGATAGATAACGCGAGTAAGCAAATCGCTAATCAGGTGCGGTGAAAAAAAAAAAAAAAAAGTTCAAAGCCGATGTTTCCATCCAACCGAGCCGCAACATTTATACGGACTCGCTAATAATAAAGAAACAAGGTTCAGATGGGAATCCAGCCAAGTTTGACTGGAGCGAAAAATTTTGTATTCGGCAAGCGGGTCGATAGTAAAAAAAAAAAAAAAAAAAAATTATATACGTTTTGTTTTATCGGTAGTGACGCAGGCCGAGTGATACAAATAACCGTCCGTCTCTATTGAAAGAGCCTCGAGGGACGTTGCATGACGGCCGAGCGAGTAAACAACGGTCGAGGGCTTTTTGAAGCGTGCACGTTATAACTCGCCGCGAGAGAAACATCGACGAGCTTGTGACATTGAACATTGCATGTGCGCATTAATAATCGGATCGACACCTAGAACTGTGAAAGAAAAAAAAAAAAAAAAAAAAAAAAAACGACTACGTATTGCTTTCGCGTGCCGTTATTCATCGAGAATTACGTTGTATAGGCGTGCATTATTATGGCTCTCCTTGGCTTTGGGTAAGCGACGATATTTTAATTGACCCGTCGTTTGTTTCAATTGGCAATATGCGGAGACGATTGTCGCGAGAGTTAATGCCACGGCGATTCTCCCCAACCGCCTTCGGTTTCTCTCGCCGGCTCGTCTCCCATCCGTCTCGCGACATTGAAAATAATTAACAGCAAAACAAAAAAATTTAAACACCATTTTTAAAAATTAAAAATTAAAAAATCAAATTTAATTCGAACGATTAAAAATTGTCCACTGTACGACGGATAAGATTTGAGAGGTTGAATTATTGTGACGCACGAGAAATGAAATCCTGAAAAATGCACGGCCGGCCGTCCGTAACCCGAGAGCGATGATTGAGGACGAGAATAAGTAACGCTCGGTGTGGCAGACCGAACGGTTCGACGTTCTCCGAAATGCGCGACGATTAACGGACGTTTCTCTTCTTTCTTTATTCCTTCCAGCTCGACGAGTAGCAGTACAATACAACAATACAAAAAGGAATTGGAAATACCAGCCAGCTCTCAGTACGGATCCTCGAAAGCCAATTTTCCGAAGTGTGTATGCGCATGCGCGGTAAACGATTTCAAAAGTTGTTTCACCGTGTTTTATCGCTTTCGCGTTTATTCTCTAACGGAGGCCTATCTCCCGCTGACGAGTGCAGGCGCGCCTCCCCACGTAACGCATCGAGTGCGTGCGCCTGACGTAATTTGTGCCGCGCACACAGGCGATCTTGGGAAACTTTAAATAGACCGTATCGGTCCGCATACGTACGCGGGCTTTCGCGCATAGCCACATATACTAACATATTTCTTCTTCGAAGACCGACCGCGCGACCTTATCGCAAAGAGCAAAAAAAAAAAAAAAAAAACGCATTTAAATTAACAAACACAATGCTCGTAAGGTGTCTGGTCATGAAAATTCATGTTCGAGTTTCCTTCGCGCTCGAGCGATGTTGCACACAAGTTCGAAACGGGGAGTCACTTGCGCAGATAGGAGAGGGAAGATAACAAAAAAAAGTAAAATGAAAACTCACATTTTTCCGGGCTTTCGACGCGTCCACGTGGCCCTGGTTAACCCTCGTGCGGACGAACAGTGTCACTGTCCTCTCCCGGCGCGTTCCGGCTGCCCGAAGTGTGCGTCTCCGCAGTCACATCGCGGCAGCGACTCTCGATATAATCCCGCTCGGTATCTCTCGATTCCACCGGTTTGCACGTTGAACTTGACTGTAGAAACTTGGAGCGTCGTTGTTCTCCCGCTGGATCAACAGCGACTCGATAGCTCCTCGATTTATTTATCTAGTGTTTTGTATTTATTTATTTTTCGGTTCTTTAAAATGCCGAATTAAATTGCAAAGCGCGCAGGCCGTGTGCGCAACTGTGCATGTGCAGGCCAGTCGCTTCCTCAAACTCGGCCCAGTTTCTCTCCGCGAAGTATTCGACGGACGCCGTCCTACTCGGCAACAGTTCAACGATCAACCGTGAACCCGCACTCACGCACTTGTCGCCGCTCGAACAACAATAAACCTTGTAAACACCGACCGAGGTGTTAAAGTTCCTCGCAGCTCGGCGACGAATCCGTATAAAACTCGCAGATAACGCGTTGCTAAGTGACAACGCCGCTTGGGCTATTATAGCCGCGAGAGATGCACCCGTGGCGACTATCGGCACGACACTAACCACCGACGTCCGCTCCTGGTACGCGCACCGACATCACTGACCGTGTGCGATCACGGAGCCACTGACGTTTTGCCCCTCAGCCGCTCTCGTGCCCGCTACTCGACGGCCGTGCACAGCTGGCGACCGAAGCGACGCGCGCAGGCTGTGCACCGCGATGTCACCGAACAGGCCAGCAAACTCTTTCTGCCGAGGGAGATACGAAATTTTCTAGATTTTATTCCCCAGAGAAATAAATATTGTGGAGAAGCGGAGGATCCTCGAAAAACTCGCACTTCCGGTTCTCGAAGCATCGTCCCTACTTCGTCGAGCTTCGACGAGCGAGGCGTTGGAACTTCAAGAAAAATGCTTTCCGTGGAAAACCGTATCAAGTATATCCGAACGTATTTCGCGTTGTTTAACCTTAATTATAATGTTGAGGTTGAAGCGGATGTTAAATAAGCTGTTTGCCTGCTTTACCGACTGTCGGTAATCCACAGGACAAGACGCGTTCTCGTCGGAACGAACGAACGCCTTGTCCAATACACTTCCGGTATGCTTCGTCGCCGCTGCGGTAAGCTACAGTGGCAAACAGCATGTTGTCGTTTTAGCCGACGATCTAATAACGCGGAATTTTATCTAACACATTTTATTTACGAAGATCGGGAAACGATTATCGTAAATTTCGACGCAGCGAGGTTCGAGGCTGTTTCACGTTTTCATGCAAACAACTCGCTACCGAAGAGTTGCGCGAGAGACCGTGCAGAGGGCGGTGTAAGTTCGGTCGTTCGACCGTGCGATCGAAGGGGGCGTTCAGCGGGGCGGAGAGAGCGAGAAAGGTGGAATTGACGTAGCAGAAGCGGCGGGGCCTTCCGTTCCGTTCCGGCATAATAGTCGTGCGAGTTGGCAGCCGCGCGTAGCGAGAGCCATTTACCGGACGCGAACTCTTCGCTTTTTAACGAAACTTAGCCAACCAGTATCCATATTATTCGTCGAATCTCCAGTGAGCCGCTACCAACAGAGATCCGATTTCACGTAGTTCGTTTGGCGATTTGTTGAAGCGAAGGAATACAGGATGGATGAGGAATACGACGCGATAGTGTTGGGCACTGGCCTCAAAGAGTGTATCCTATCGGGCATGCTCTCGGTCAGCGGGAAGAAGGTTTTACACGTAGACCGCAACAAGTACTACGGAGGAGAATCAGCTTCCATAACTCCGCTCGAGGAATTTTTCGGGTAAGAATACACATATGTCTCGTGCAGCTGTCCGTCGGAATGAGAAAAAAAAAGCGCGTACCTACGGGAATTTCTTCTTAACCCTCGAATCGAAACCAGTCGGAGTCTTCGCGACGAATCTTCGGGCGTTTGGAAGTTTCGCGAAGAACCTTAAGCACTGGCGATTCCATTGCAAACCTGAAGGGACTATCCGTTGTTGTTAACCCTCCGCCGAGATCTCTCCTCCCGCACTCATATTGATTTTTTTCTTCCTTCTACCCGCAACCAATTCGACCGTGACAAGAGAGGGCCCAGCGAGCTGCTAGGAACTCTCTCGAGCGCGAGAGGGCAAGGTAGCTTTCCATTTCTCCCCGTCGCACTCTCGTGCCCAACTTCCGCGCCGCAACCCGTTCCCTCTTCTCTCGCTCTGAGCCGAACGAAAAAAAAGAGAACAATTATGATTATGCCTCGTGCGCTATTGGAATCGGTACTTCGCTGTTCCAGCTAACTGGCCCGAGCCCGGTCGGTCAATGTTCGACGGGCTTCTTCGCGCGCGCCAGTGTGTGGCGTGACGAACGTTTCACCGACGGACCGGGGCTTTTTGTTCTTTCTTTTTTTCATGCTGTCAGGAGAATTGCGAATTCGATTGGTCGCGAGGGCTGCTGTTGCGTCGTGACAGCGAACGACGATATCGTCCGAAGACTTCGGACGGACTTTTTTTTTTCCCACTTTATCGAAGCAGATATGCCCGAACGCAGGATGTGAGGTATAAGCGGAACAATGCCGAGGGGATAGAATATTCCACAGGCGGGATCGATTGGACCCGCCCCTCCAGGTTTTCTCGACCGATTGAATTACCGGCCACAGTTCGAAGGCGAAACGCCGACAAAACCGAGATCGACGCTGCCACGGAAACATAATTAGTTGCCAGCAGCTGTTCTCTTTATCGTCGTTGTTTTCACTACTTTCAGGGAAGTTAATCGTCGCTCGAGGAATGCGCCGCCTTTCACTCGACGATATCTTCGCGATGAAAAGTCGATTCTGTCTGGTATTTCGTTGGGGAAGTAAAAAATTTTTTTTTTTAATTGTTGAATGAGATTTGGGGATTTCGTCGTTTTGAGGCAACTTTCAATCTATTCACTGCTCGTTACAAAACTATAACACATTGTTGATTCGCTTTTTTTTGTACAGATGCGTTCGTTTTTCGGTGGGGAAGAGTTGTTTTAATTTAATGCTCAAGTTTACTTTAGGAAACAAAATTCTCGTTTAAACCGCGTAAACAATTCGGCTTTTGGGAATCGAACGAGGAAAACGTAACAAAACCTGAAAAGCCACAGGTCAAGATACAAAGAAACTGCCCGCCAAATTTTGTCGCCCGATTTCTTTTGTCGATGCGGAGAACACTGGGAACGGAGAAAAGACGCAAAGTCACGTGATCTCCGTGAAACGCGCAACTCGCGTCTTTTGTCTTTTGGGCCGTCGGGAGTTAAAAAATTTGCATCGAAACGTAACAAAACTTGAAAAAAGACTCGGGTCTTTTTTCAAATGTTGTCGAGATATTTTTTTTTTGTCCATTCGGGGCATAAACTGGGCATAAAGAAAAGACGCGAGGTCACGTGATCGCCGTGAAATGCATAACTCTCGTCTTTTTTAGTCTCCGGGCAGTCGGGATTAAAAAAAAATAACTCTTTCGTATTCTCCGTCGGAGATCGTCTCTCGCATAGTATCGATTATTAATTCGCGGGGTTACTGGGTTAGCGGGCAGGCCAGTTTCGGCGAACGAGGCCACGTGTACGGAATATTTGGTCGTTCGACATTGTCCGAGCGAGTATTTACGCTCGGGCAGAATTACGCTCATGCATACACGTTCGGTATTGTCTGTCCGGATGTCGCGTGTAGCGGAGCGCTCTGATGTATCGTGTGTCTCCGAGCGGTTCGCCTCTAACGTGGGACATAATACATCCTCTTCGCGAGAACCGCAGCGTCATAATGGAGAATCCTCTACGCCCAGCGAGCGAGACTCTTCGCTTTTTCTTTGCGTCTCGCGAATTCGTGAGAGGGAGTTAACGAACGTCTCGGCTTTCCGAGTTTTGCGCTGCGGACTTGCGCCACCGTGACGGACGACGACCACGAGGACGAAAGGAGACCAGACGGCGTGGCGCACCTACCCGCATAGCGCCATGTGTAAATCGGGTACAATGCCTAACGCGAATTTACCGTTGCGTAGCGGCATCGATCCAAATATGCACCTGGCGCCTCAAACACTTTTTTCATTTCCGTTTTTTTATTAACATTTCATTTTATTTGCATTTTTCAAAATGTAGATGTTTTAAATTTTCCATTTTTTTGAATTTACATTTCTTTTTATTTCCATTTTTTTAAATGTGCGATTTTTAAATTTTACATTTTTGTGAATTTACATTTCTTTTTATTTCCATTTTTTTTTGTTTCCGTTTTTTTATCCGTTACGGCAAGCGATAATTTTTTTATTTGCGATGCTCGACTATGACGAAATTTAGTTTCAACATTGTTTAGATCTGAAAGCTCGGAGTGGCGTAGATTGGGCGTCAAAGGATTAACTGAGTTCGTTCGTTTTCTGCCCGCATAATGCGTATCTAAACTGAAGCGGCATTTGTCGAGCGTTATTGGTACGCAAAGTTCACACATCGATATTTCCTGTTTTTCACCCAGACATTTCCTCGCTATTCTTTTTTTAAATTAATTATTTATTTACTCTCCACACGCGACGACTCGCGTTGAATTGTCGGTTCGCGCTATTCCCTACATCCGTCTACACTTCGCATAACGGAGACGACAATAAAGTGATATTTTATTGTCGACTTTTTTTTTGCATTTACCTTACGCGTTGATTAATTTAGTTCGAATAAAAAATTAGCCGTTACACAGTTCAATTTTCCGGCTATCTCTCGAGAATTTGTTGACCGACGTCTCCTCCTCCTCGTCAGACGAGCAGCGATTAAACGAACGCTATCTCGGGTGGGATATAAAAAAATGCATTGAAAACATCAGCAGCGTCACGTTGACGAAGCGTCGAGTGATTTCCCCCTCCCTAAGGGCGAATCTCCGGCTCTGCGCGAGGCTGGCTGGCGTGAACTTTAATATCGCGAATCTTGTGAGAAATATTGCGAAACGAGAGTTGCGTTGAGAGGCTCGGCAGGCCTCGGAGAGGAAAAGGGATGGAGAGGGAGAGAGTGAGCGGCCAAAGTGTGCCCGCCGGTGAGAATATCGATTCCGAAACGAAAAGTAGCACGAGCGCGCGGGCGCGTTAAATTGTGTTTTTTTTTTTTTTTTTTCCTTCCGCCGATCCAATTGACGCGAGTGGGGCGGAGGGTAAACACGACTCGCTGTTACAGAGCTGCGGACTCACGCGCGGCGAGCTCGCTGTTGATACGGGCTTCGTAAGCCTGTCGCCCGAGATTGAGTTTCCTCGATACAATGTTTAATTATAAAAACGAGCTCTAATTCGATGTTATTAGAAACATGCTCGCTGCAATTTGTTTAATCCAATCCTGGGATCGACCTACTGCCTTACGCTTTTGTAGAGGCGGTATCAGCGAAGCGTAAAATTCACCCATCAAGCCTGTTTCACTCTTATATTAAAATGTGCAAATATGAAAATATTGAAACCTCGAAATATTGAAACAGCACTAAGAAAATACTAACATGCTTCGACAATATGGAATCTTAACGTATCTAACGTAGCATTTAGCCAATAGCAATGTGTGTCCTCTTAAAATATTGAGATATTGAAATATTGAAATATTGAAATATCGAAATATCGAAATATTGAAATATTGAAATATTAAAATATTGAAATATCGAAATATAAAAATATAAAAATATTGAAACATTGAAATATTGAAATAGCACTAAGAAAATACTAAAATGCTTTCTCAATATGGCGTCATATTGTATCCAAAGTAGCAGTTAGCCAATAGCAATTTGTGTCCTCTTTCCAGGCCAGCTAAGGCCACTAACTCCTCGTCCATAAGTCTTCGACCTCCAATTCCAGCGCTTCATTGCTATTACGTTACGTTACACCGTCGGAGCGGAAAGCTTATCGAATGATACTTTCGATAAAAGTGTCCTGTCCGACGGGGGACCCCTTTTATCGCCATTGCGATCGACCAATTTGCACGGGCTGAGAGCTTCTTCCAACCTATCGTCATTTACTCATCCAATACATATAAAATTTATCACAGAACGTCGATCGTAATATTAATGAAAACGGTAATTTTTTTTCTGTTTTATTAATACGAATAGCACGAGTAGGGTGTATCTGTGTTATCAGTACAACCGATAACTGATAACTTTCCTTTCTATGCGAACCAATCGATCAGACGAGAGTCGACAGATATTACAGAAGTAGCGATAGGCGACATTCGAAATGAATTCTAGGGGAGGGTCTCCGAGCGTTGTGTCATCGAAGTTCCATTGTATATTGACTGAAGCTCCGGGAAAACCTTGACACCTTCTCTGCGCCTGCACCGCTTCCCCCTGAGCCCCATCAAGCTCGCCCCTGTCATCCCTTTCAACTACGCCGTTCCGAGCTATCATGCGAAATATTGCCAGGGTGTAACGCATCGACGGATATATTTTCGCGATGGAATTCGAAAGATACAAAAAAAAATTTAGAGCCTATACTGATCGATATTTATTTATTGAATGATTTATTCAATGATTTGTTCAATGATTTATTCAATGATTTATTCAATGATTTATTCAATGATTTATTCAATGATTTATTCAATGATTTATTCAATGATTTATTCAATGATTTATTCAATGATTTATTCAATGATTTATTCAATGATTTATTCAATGATTTATTCAATGATTTATTCAATGATTTATTCAATGATGTATTCAATGATTTATTCAATGATTTATTCAATGATTTATTCAATGATTTATTCAATGATTTATTCAATGATTTATTCAATGATTTATTCAATGATTTATTCAATGATTTATTCAATGATTTATTCAATGATTTATTCAATGATTTATTCAATGATTTATTCAATGATTTATTCAATGATTTATTCAATGATTTATTCAATGATTTATTCAATGATTTATTCAATGATTTATTCAATGATTTATTCAATGATTTATTCAATGATTTATTCAATGATTTATTTAATGATTTATTTAATGATTTGCTTAATGATTTGCTTAATGATTTATTTAATTATTTATTTAATGATTTATTTAATTGTTTAATAATGTATTGATTTATTTGTTTGCTTGTTGATTTTTGCAGAAACTTCAAGCTGCCGCCACCGGACAAAATGTACGGACGTGGAAGGGACTGGAACGTCGACTTGATCCCGAAGTTTCTCATGGCGAACGGACTCCTCGTGAAGTTGCTTATCCACACGGGTGTGACGCGATACCTGGAGTTCAAATCGATCGAGGGCTCGTACGTCTACAAGTCCGGGAAGATCTCGAAGGTGCCGATAGATCAGCAAGAGGCTCTGTCGAGCGATCTAATGGGCATATTCGAGAAGAGGCGCTTCCGCAACTTCCTCACTTGGGTGCAGAACGCCCAGGAGGACGATCCCAAGACCTGGGACGGTTTCGATCCGTTCAACAACAACATGAGCGCGCTGTACACCAAGTTCAGTCTCGAGGCTAATACCCAAGATTTCACCGGCCACGCGCTCGCTCTTCACAGGTTAAAAAAAAACAAAAACCTTTTTTAACCCAAAAATTGAGATAACAATAAGTTTTTCAACACAAAAATTGAGAAAACAAAAAGTATTTCCTTGAAACACACAAATTGAGAAAGCGAAAAGTATTTTTTTTAAACACACAAATTGAGAAAACCAAAGTGTAACGGGCCAATTTTTAATTATTGTACGTGCTAATTTTTGTTGTAGGAACGACGACTACATCTCGGAGGCGGCGATTAAGACCGTGCGTCGCATTAAACTGTACAGCGACAGTTTAGCTCGTTACGGAAAATCCCCGTACCTCTATCCCATGTACGGACTCGGTGAACTTCCCCAAGGTTTCGCGCGGCTGAGCGCCATATACGGCGGAACGTACATGCTCGACAAGCCCATCGACGAGATCGTCATGAAGGACGGCAAGGTACGAGAATTAAAAAAAAAAATCGATCGAAGAACTCTTCTCCATCGTACGATCTTTCGATTCGTCGATTTGTAATGATTTCTCAATTTTTAATTTTTTTCGTTCACTCAGGTCGTCGGTGTCCGTTCGGGCGAGGAAGTCGCCGCGTGCAAGCAGGTCTTCTGCGACCCGACTTACGTGCCCGATCGCGTCAAGAAAGTCGGCCAAGTAATAAGATGCATTTGTCTGCTGAATCATCCGATCGCCGGTACGAATGACGCACTGTCGACGCAGATCATCATTCCTCAGAAGCAGGTGAGCTTCTCTCGAGTCTCGAACTCTACGAACTCGATATAGAAGAAGAAAAAAAAATGTATACTAATGAGAAATTTTTTTGTTTATTTATTTTCTTTTCTCCAGGTTAATCGCAAATCCGATATATACGTGTCGCTGGTATCGCACACGCACCAGGTAGCGGCGAAGGGTTGGTTTATCGCGATGGTCTCGACGACCGTCGAGACGAACAATCCCGAGGCCGAGATAAAACCGGGTCTCGATCTGCTCGGCCCGATAGCCCAGAAATTCGTCTCCGTCTCCGACTACATGGAGCCGACGGACGACGGCCTCGACAGTCAGATATTCATATCGGCGAGTTACGACGCGACGACGCACTTCGAGACAACGTGCCTCGACGTTCTCGATATATTCAAGCGGGCGACGGGCGAGGAATTCGACTTCAACAAAGTCAAGCAGGAACTCGGCGACGAGGATCAGTAACCGTGCGGTGCGAACAGCGCCGACGCTCCGAACGGATCGTGACGCGTTTTTTCGTCGCATATAACACACGTTTGCCTGGTTCCAACGACAACAACAACAACCAACCGTATCGACATCCCGAAGACCCATTAAAAAAACAAAAAAACAAAAAATGAAATCACAGCCAGCTAAATCTGAATTCAAACGGATCCATATAACTTCGACTTGGGTTCGAGGTGAGGAGGCTGTTAAAAAAAATGCTCAGACACCTCGACGAAGAGAGAACCCGATGAGAGATTACGAGATTATACGCGAAGGCTCACATTAATTAATAATAAAAAGGAAAAAGCAAACATAATTTTAATACGAGGTAGACGCGATTAAACAACGTTGCTTGTAAATAAAAGCGTCTCGTCTGACTCGAGCTCCGGTTTTTCGAGCTGGCAGCAATGAGAGTTCTCGAGCTCGTCGCAACAACGGACGAGTGGCGGATCCGGCGTGTTGCGACACCGTCCGAACCGCGAATATGTCGATGAAGCAAAAGAGAGAAAAAAAAAAAAAAGACAGTGAGTAGCGACGGTCTGAACGAAACAACGTAGCTCGTGAACGAATTACCATCTGGCTGTTAAACATTCTTCCCGATCCAGTGAGCCCGCTCTACTCGCGCAATTACACTTTTCAAAACGTCCCTTCGACGCGCGAAAAACAAAAGAAAAAAAAACGAAAAAAGTGTTTACACATTACACACTTCCAATTTTAATTCGGGTTCCGATCGGTCTTTCGTCAATCGTATCCGGTAGAAATTATATAGTACGGTACCGCGTCGGTACTCCCGACGAGGCGTCCCCAAAAGAGATCCGAGCGAGAACGAAAAGTAAAAAAAAAGGTAAAAAAGAAAAGACAAGACAAGATTTGAAAAAAAGGCAAGGGGCGAACAGAGAGCGTCCTCGACGCATCCGTGGCAACGATGTTACAAATGTATCATATTTTAATTACCGAGATGTTATACAGACTAATCGAGATGTCTAATAGGTGTATAAGGTGATACAGGAGGAAGAGAACAAAATCCTTGAGGCTCTTTCGTTTGGTAAATCAACTGGACAGATCGATCACAATTTTTGCGATTACCTCTTTTCCTTGGACGCAACGAATCCTCCGTCGAGCGTTGTTCCGAGGAAAATTGGGTGGAGAATTAAGAAAGAAAAAAAGGTATGGAAAAGACTTGTGCGAGACCGGCTTTTCCCGCAAACGAAATTCCTAAACGCGGTCTGTATCGGCATGCCTCCTTTTAGCGATTGTAGATTACATTAGGAATTATTATTATTAATACGGATTATTGCAATGATCATAAATTCAGCATACATATATGTGTGAATCGAAAAAAGTAACACTTTTCCAAAGCGTAAAAAAAAATGCAGTATGGTGTACTATGATGTAACGCGGGCGTCTGTCGAAATGTATACAATATAATTGTATTATATTGATGTACACACACAATTTGCGCCCGAATACTATGATTTTTAGAGATAAAAAAAAAGAAAAGTAAATCGACGCTCGAAGTGTCCGGCATGAATTGTAAACGATAAAAAAATCAACCGATAGAAACGATATCCTACGGGTATATAACGAGAAGCATTTCATTATAAAAAAATATATATATATTTAAAAAAACAACGCGAAAAAAAATCGAGAAAAGTTTGCGCGAGGATATAGCCAGCGGTAGAGTCAACGTTATGATTTGCGAAAAAAAAAAATCTTTGCAGACACGAATATTCCTTTGCCCGGCGTGGGGCTTATCGTGATAATAATTATCGTCATTAGTTGTAAGCGCGCCATCTTCGCGGATAACAGAGAGTACCGCAACGCTTGCACGCCGCTTTCAGGAAATCCGTTAGGAGCACACACGCGAGTCCGTATTACGTACAATAACAGAGATGAGATGTGTTAAGGGGCAAGAAATGCGATCATGATGCGAGGGGACCCGAAGTACGCGAAGCGAGAAAAAAAAAAAGAAAGAAAAACATTTTCAGGATCGTAAACTCACTATTACTGTAATACGAGAGCCGTATGGAATAAATGACATTGTGCTACGCCGATCTTCCTTTTATTGCGTGTAATTAAGAGAGGATTCGGGCGATCGTCCGAGCCAAATCAAAATTACAATGATTCGGAGGCCGATAGCACGTACAAATTGTTGTCGCGGCAACCAACGACTATGAAATCGTTGTGAATTACAGGCGATGAGAAAACATCACCGCCGAGCTTGAATCTACTCAATTCCTTGCCGGTCATGAAATCGAGAAGCTTCAATTCACCGTCGACGCCGACGACGACGATGACTCTGCCGTTTGACCAAGGGGTCGAAAAAATCGGCACTCCGAGATCTTCCTTCAGTCGGAAAATCGGCTTCTCTTCCCTGGAGCGACACTCGAGCTTGTAGATGTATCGGTTTTTACTCGCAAACACGAGACTCTGGAGTTTCGTTGTTTGATCCGTATGAATTACCAGATGTGAGAAAATTGCTCCGTTCGTTTCAACAGTCCACTTCTGTAAATTCAATGAAATTATTCTTTCAACATCGGAAACGTGAATTTCAAATTCGTAACTGTGGAGATGATTTCCCATGAACCTTTTCACCCGTGGAAGCTGAAAAGCAGCTCAATTTTCCAGTCACGTCGCAGAAAACAGCGACTCCGATGTTAAGGACGACCGGCGCGGAAAATACCGGATAATCGAGCTTGTGTTTCCAATTAATTTCGCCACTCTTTTGCTTCAAAGAGGCGCATGTTCCGTCCAGCAGTGCGAAGAATACAGCATCGAACTCAGCGTGGACGCACGGAGTAGCGCAGATGCTCCCATTTCCCGCCTTGACCTTCCAGACTTTGGATCCATTCTGTAACCAGCGAGATAGTTATAGAGATTCGAAAAAAATTCGTCTAAAACAATTCGTTTAAAAAATTGTACTTTTGACCATTAGGGCTTTCACAATTTTTCAAATTCTTTATACTTTTTATTCGTTGCAAATGCATGTAGTTAGAGAGTTTTTCAGCAACAACGGGAAACATTTATAGTCTTGCATCTATAGTGGAAAATATTCATAGAGTTTTTCAACTATAGCGGGAAATGTCTGTAGAGAATTGTTTTAGATAAATTTTCCACATATGAGTTATCGCAACGTCTCGAATAACTATTTCCAAGACTTTTTTTGACTTCGCACCTCCAGCCCAACGCAATAGGCGTAACGATCGTAGGAGCCGAAGAACACTTTCCGTCCCCTCGAGCAAAGTACAGCGGTGCATTTCACCGCCTCATCGGTTTTGAACTTCCAGAAGACTTTACCAGTCTTGAGGTGAAGACAGTAGACGTACCCGTCGTAGGAACCTGTAATTTCAAATTTACCATTTAACATAACATTTCAATTTTGGTCTCTAACGAACGTTGCGATAAAATTTACCTACGACACCTCGAAAGTCATCGAGAACCAACACCGAAGCCTCTATCCTGTCGGGCAGTCTGATCTCCCAATGCCCAGGAGAATCGTTCGTGCTCAATTCCGCGGTGCAAATTTCTCCCGAGTGCGAACCGACGGTCACATAGGGCTCTCCACTGTGCAAAATATATATGAAAAACGATTCATAATCAGCGTGCAATTTTTGCCAGTGGCGTAAGGAACATTGCCACGAACCCCGGATAGCCAAAAACTGTGGGAGAAGCGTCGACGCATTTTCCAAGACAATAGAGACGATCCAAATATATTTTGGAAACGCTGTCCCAAACCTTTTCATTCTTTGATTCCATAGAGCTATAAAAGGTGCTTCTTCCTCTACACTTTTGCCAAGCCGCTGGACCGTTCGACGATCGAACGGACTGCTTTTCCTCTTCACGAGTCGATCGATCTGCGATATTTCGGTCGATACTTTCGTCGGTTAATTCTCCGGCTACGTTTTCAGCAGCTGCTGCGCTCGAGCGATTGGAGGATTGTCGGTCGACGTATTCTTGACACGCGTGAAAATTTTTGTTCGTGAGCAACTGGCCGATGAGCTCCGGAAAGTCAAATCCGACTCGGTCGCTCAGCTCGCTTGCGATTCGCAGAGCCATCACGGAAGATCCGCCCGAGTCTAGAAAACCCGAGTCTCCGCTGGAAGGCAGAGAGCGATTCCACAGCTCCGTGAAAACTTCGACGGGACTTCCTTTGATGTTCTTTTCTGTTCGAGAGGCTGCCGATAGCCTAGCGGAGTATTTCTTCAGGTACTTGCTGCATATCTTTCCGTGCGACGTTAGTTCGAATCGACTCAGAAGATCAACTTCGTCCGGATGGTGTGGACTCGGTAATTGCTTCGCGTGGCTCGACACGTCCTTCTCGTAGCTCAATTTTTCGTCGTCCCCAGGATGCTTGTTAAAAATCGTGAAGTAGAGATGCAACGCCTGATTCTTCTCGATAAACAGCGCGTGGCAATTCTCGACGAAGGCCAATTTCGATACGTGAGTCTCCAGCTCCGACAGATGCAGTCTCGTGCCGTATCTTTTTACCATACGGCCTCGTCTGCCTTTCAGAGTCAAAGCACCCTTTCGGTCGATCTGAATGTAAACATTTAAGATGCTGATTATATTCATAGATCGTTGGTGATCCTATCGTCGAAATATCACACATAGCACGAAGATTTTTTTTTTCAAGGTTTCAATAATCTTTTTTTGAAATATTGACAATATTTTCTTACATCTTCAGAAATATTTCAGACTTGTTGAAAGATTAAGTACGTTACTGCAACATTTATGAAACGTTTTGTTGAAATATTTTGATAGAATATTTCAAAATATTATTTTCATCTATTTTAGAAATATTTCGTGAGATTTGAAAGATTGAAAATATTTTTAAAATTATTTCAAAACGTTTTTTGCTATGTGGGAAGTGTTCGTGTACCTCGACTATGTCTCCGGTGTCCCGAAATATCGGCTTACTCGAGGATTCGATATCCTCGTCGTCGATCACACATATTCTGGACGAGCTACCTGTTTACGAAAAAGTAAAAAAAAAAACAACGAAAAATTCCCATTAGAAATGTATGGACTGCCAGTTCATATTTTGGAGTGGAATATTTATTTTACCTATGTGAAGAACGCCTTCGCCTTTCTCGACGATCTTTCCCGTCTCGTCCCTCACCTCCAGAATCGTCTCGCTCAAACTTTCGCCCAACGAACGATCGGAATCGTGCGACTCGATTTCTCGTATAGTTGCCCAGCACGAGACCTCTGTTATGCCGTAAACATCGAAGATTCTCGTCGCGTTTCCGGGAGCTTTGATCCTCGACAGAATCTCCGTACTCGGAAGATTTTCCCCGCCGAGCAAGAGAATTCTTAGATTGCTATTCGTCCCTAGAATAGTGTTTCTCAATTCCTCGCTGGACCATCTGTGCAGCAACACGGAAGGGGTGCTCTGGAGAATGGAAACCCGAGATTTCACGAGTGCTTCGAGTAACATCCTAGCGTCGTTTTTCAATCCCTGAGAAACTGTTATGAGGGTGCCCTTGCAGGAGAGACTCAGGAATATCTCGACTATACTGGGGTCGAAAGTTACCGGAGTCATCTGGGCGACAGTGTCGTTCCCCGTTGCTGCCGTAATTCGTTTCACGTCTCTGATATTCGGGACTATCGAGCGTTGCGTTACTCGGACGATTTTCGGCTCTCCCGTCGATCCGGAAGTCGCAACCGCGTATGCGAATTTCCCACAGGACTCATCCGAAGCGATCAATTTTTGGGCATCCATAGGTAACTTGTAGAGCTCCTTTGCCTGGACGAGAACCATTTCTGCACCATGAATTTTGAAACCCTGAGTTGTTTCAAGTTTTTGGACGTTTTTGGAGCAAAAAATGTGTGAAATATTCAGTGTCTCGCACATGCGTTGAGCTTCCATAGTCATCTGGGGCAAGCACACGAATGCATGGTCGCTCGACATGATCCTGAAAGAAGTGTTCGTTATTGCTATGTTGAATAGTTGTTCCTAGTTCTTCTGCACCAACGTATGCTCGATTCTACAGCGATATACTCATACCCGAGCATCAATCCTGGAAGACAGTACGACGGTGTATCGTGTGCTAATCCGATAAACTGCGTACTCTTTGTATTTTTCAGAATCTGTTCCACGTAGAGCTGCGCCTCTGCGAGCTGGGAGTAAGTGATTTCCATGATGCTGTCGGTAAGGTCGTGGTGCTTTATAGCAACATCTCCAGGTCCACTCCAGTCACAAATTTCCGCAATTGTGTATCCAGAGGTTGTTGCAACGGTGTCTCTGCACAACTTGAGCCTTTTGGCCATCGGACACTCTGCAAATGTAAAACTTCGTTAGTTCGACTATAATGATAAGTTAATTAATTACATTGTTATACAGAAAAAATATTGACTTGCCCATTTCAGATACGAATGTTTTTTCTCCTGGCGATTTTTTTTTTTACATTGTTTGTACTTACAATAGAAACGATTGGGGGTTAATGGAGAGTAATCATTTTTTTACTGATTTCAACGATAAGTAGTCGGGCTGATAAAAGAAACATTGAAATCGAAAGTTTAACAATTTATTATATTATTATTTTTTTTATTGTCATTCATTAGCGCTTGCAGGGGGGGGGGGGGGGATGCGCAAATTCCTTCGGCGCACAGTCGTTTAGGGCACGACTGGCGACGCATCCTTCCTTCCTTTCTTCGCCATCTTGGACGCCGGCATGCAGCAGTTTTTGGGCTCCGCGTTAATTTTACTCGCGACTTTAAATAAAATCCGTATCCGTTCAAAAAAGTGTTCCCACGCGTTCCTGAAGCCTCTAGGAAACGCTGGACGTAAAATCCAGGTCGACCTTCAGGTAATTAATTCCAAATTCCTTCATGAAAAAAGACGCCAACGACACAAGCTAAGAGGACGCCGTGTTCTCTTCGAGGTTTGTTTCTTTTCAATTTTCAGCTTATGTCGTCGATATGCAACGAAACACATCAATCCCTGCCCGTCTATTCTTTCATTCAATGTTTTGTTACGAAAAATGCATTGCATCCGAAAGCTTGGTAAGTAAAATCGAATAAAAAGGGTACAATTACTGCCAAAGAAATTGGCGAGAAGTTGCGCGGAAGCCTTCTGCGCATATCCATCTTGTTTTTAGTTGTACCGCGATTTTCAAATACGTTTACAGAATATTCGAGCAGAATCGCTGCCGAATTTTTTTGAAAAAAATGACTTCGGACCCGGCATGATGGTATAACCGTGTGCATCCGGCTCGAATTTGCTTCTTCCTCAAAAAAATTAGCACCCTTGAGAAAAGTTCATTACAGTCTACATTACCGACCGCGATATTTCACTTCTCAGGAAAGCTAAAGCAGCACGAAACTCGATCTTGCCGGTCGTCGAGCAAGCGGAAAGCCCGTACCGTTACATTGAACATCCTTTGCTGATACGAGACGATGTACCGGCTGTTTCGTATTGTCGAGTTTTTCCCGACCCTTTGATCAATTTAAAAACCGCGTCACGAGATGGAGCAGGTGCGCGGTCGTCATCCTCGTCACATCCACCGCGTTGCCGCACGGAGTTGAACGTACCGTCGAGATCCACCGACGGCAGTGGCGCTCGGTTTATTTTGCATAGGCGTTTCTTGCACCGCCTTAAAACTCCGCCCATAATCCTCTCGAGAGGCGGAGCCAGCTCAATTTCAAAACTCTTCTTTCTCCATCTCGTCTCGTCCGTCGTGCGTACCCGAGCTATTGAACTTTTAACGTCTGCCGCCGCTGATTTTATACTCGTTCTCGTCGTTCTCCCAAAACTATCCACTTCGCCCGTGCATCGCGCACAATCCGATCTTACGGACGGAAATGGCGAATAACACGACCAGTCCGTAACCTAGCCAGGATTTATTGTACTGCAGCCTGGGAGAATATAACGCGATTTTTTTCATTTTTTTTAAGACAAACAAATTTTAATCAACTTAGTAATATTTTATTTTATTTTTACCAAAAAAAGAATAGAATGATTAATGCATTTTTTTGTAGTCGCACCTACGTTACAAATTGCTCGTGCACAATATCTTTCGCACATTAGACGGTGTCTAAGACGTCGCTGATTTTATATCCGTTTGTCGTGCTCCGAAAACAACCCCTTCGGACGGAAATTGTCTATCTTATGGACGAAAATGGCGAATAACACAACCAGTCGCTAACCTAGCCAGGATTGATTATATTTCAGCCCGACCGACAGCGGTGGATGCGCGGTTGGCGCACGGCTCTGGTGGTCCCCCAAGTCAAGCTGATTCGTTCGCGGTCAGTACTTGGATGGGTGACCGCTTAGCCGTGCGCTAGCTGGCGCATCGACCGTTGAGCGGAAGGCGCTTTCTTCTGAGACTTTGGTGTTTCTGCACTTTACTTAAGTGCAAAAATACCAGTGGATCAGTAGAATACGGCCGTCTGTACCGGCACGGGTTTTCCGTAGTTTCCCCGTGTCCCCGGCAAATGCGGTACAGTGTAGCTAAGTCGGCTACGGACGCACTGGAAGTTAGGTAGCTTAGCTGAGCGCGGGTAGGGAGTGCTAGGGGGGAATCGGGATGGGGTTCCGTAAAAACCCGACAAGGGTATACGGTGGAATTGGAACAACAAATAAAATGTAAAAATTAAAAAAAAAAAAATATTTCAGCCCGGAGAGAATACAACTTAAAAAAAGAAAAGGAAAAAAGGTCCCAAAAAAAAATTTATCAAATTTAATAAAATTTTATTTGTATTAAACAAAAAAGCAATTATTAATGCATCGTCGCGTCCACGCCGTCGCACCTACGTTACAAATTGCTCATGCATAATGTCCCTCGCATATTAGACGGCGTGTAAGACGCCGCTGATTTTATACTCGTTCTCGTCGTGCTCCGAAAACAACCCTCTTCGCCTCTGCATCGCGCACAATCCGATCATACGGACGGAAATCGCGAATAAAACGACCAGTCGCTAACCTAGCCAGGATTTATTATACCTGAGTCCAGAGTGAATATAGCTCGAAAAAAAAAAAAAAAAAATTGTTTAATTTGATAAACTTTTATTTTATTTTTATATTAAAAGAAAAAAAGAAAATGGAATGATTAATGCATTCTCGAGTCCGCGCCGTCGCACCTACGTTACAAATTGCTCATGCATAGCATCTTTCGCATATTAGACGGTGTGTAATATACACACTGTGCAATCCCACGTCTTTATGGGCTTTGAATTAGGTCGTCAAATAATTATTATCGTACCTCCGCGTCTACCTAGCGGAGCCCTTACTATATACCTCGTTTGTATTCTCTTGCAGGGGGATTCAAATTCGTATAATGTACAAGCAGTTGGACGGCGTTCGAAGGGTGGAGGCTTGCTTGGACAGGACGCCGCGAGAGAGTTTGCCATGGAAGTACAGCGGCGTGTAACTACCGGGAGAGAGTGCGCGGGCTTTTCTCGCTCGGTCGCTCGTTCCATCCACCGGTAAATAGGACTCGACCGGGACGGTCACAGGCACGAACGGGCTCTCCGCTTTATAGCCTTAAATGCCAGTTTGGAGGCGATGTAACCGCTCACCATTACGATTCTACTAATTACTCCCCCCACCCCTCCTCACCGTCCGCCAATTAATTCATGAGGCCCGATCAAATCCACTCGCGGGCACGGAAGTCACCGTCAATTATCCGACGAAATTTTCACTCGACGTTTACACACTCGCCGTTCGTGTATCTCCACACGTACACGCACGGAGCATCGCTCGCGCGAAATTCACCGCTGTGTGGGCCGGCTCGCGCGTCGTTGAAATCGAAACACGACGCCAATCCATTTTGCCGCTCTCCGAAACCTCCGGCCCGGGCTCACGTCACTCTCGACGAAAATTCGTTGCGATTTTGACTGAACGACTATCCGCGCTCCGGCACTCTCGTCCATCGCGTACAACATCGGGCAATTAAATATGCGTTTGTACCTGATTCGTACAGCCTCTCGTTCAAGTTACGCGGACATTATTTACGTCGATGTTTATGCTGCTTTAAGTGTGGAGAAATTTTGTTATTATTATTTTTTTTTCTTTTTGGAATTAATAAAGCATCGAGGGAGCTGTTAGGGTAAATTTAACAATGAACAGACGATACGATGAAGATAATGCGGCAGCTTTTTACCTGTACCTGATTCGAACAGCCTCTCGTTCAAGTTATTGTTTACGTTGATATTTTATGCTGCTTTAAGCGTTGAGAGATTTTCTTTCTTTTTTATTTTATTGTCTTTTTAGTAATTTTTTCAAATTAATAAAGCATCGACGGCGCTGTTAGGGTAAATTTAACAATGAACCGACGATAAATTGAGGATAATGCGGCAGCCTTTTACCCCGCGAGAGGATCCTTTCGGGCTTCCCTACCGTGCCTATAACGTGCCTTTTTAATACTATATATAGTGTACCGTCTATGATATACAAGAGAGTTGCGAGGTCGACCTTGTCGGCCTTTTGTGGATGGGTACGGCAAAAGCGTTCTCCTGGAGTGTACGGAGGAGAACGAGTCCCTCCTCCCCTATTAGCCCTGTCACAACCGACCATATTTAACGCCGTTTGCCACATTATTATTACCCGCTTCAGCTTCGTAATTTATCGTCGCCCAGTCGGCGTGTGCGAAAGCTCCGCCTCGGCCGCATCGACGTCGAAAACAGGATACTTACTCTATGAGAGTTTACTACCCTGTACACTTCGCGTGTAGCTATAAATACCTTCGTCCTGTAAATACCCTGCTTATTACAGTAATTTTTTTTTCATTGATTTTTTTATACAATATCGGAGCAGAGAATGATAGTTCATGCAAAGCGGCGAAGTAGAAGTTTTTCCATACTGCTAAAACGTTGATAAACGCTGTAAATATCCTCCTTGTTATAGTAAACATTTTTTTTTTATTTAATTTTTTATACAATATTGCAGCAGAGAATGAGAGTCGATGCATCGCAGTGAAGTGGAAGTTTCATACTTCATACATAAATACCTTCATCCTGTAAATAATCTCCTTATAATAAATTTTCTCATTAAATTTTTAATACAATATCGGAGCAGAGAGTGACAGTCAATGCATCGCAGCGAAGTAGAACTTTTACTATTACTGCTAAAACTTCGATACACATTTTTTACACCCTCCGCTCAAAGCGCAATAACGTTGAAGCAAACGGGGCATTTTAATGCGACTCATAAATTAATGTATTCGATATATTTGTCCCCTCCATTAGTTACCGCGCCGACGTGTATCAGCGAGCTCGCGCCGATAGCCCGACAGAGTAGCTGCAGTTAACGTTTCGATTCTCGGATCGAAAACTTTTTCCCACATTTTTCCCGTCCCGTAAAATTGCTCTCTGCTCTTTCGAGATGATTTAATTTTTGTCGTTTTATCGTTCGCAGAGTGAGACGTTGGCTGGAGGGTCGCCCGATCGTCCTGGAGGTTCACCGGGGTTTCTTCTTGCCGCCCTTCTTGGCGAGCTGCTCGCGCCCCGACGACGAGGACCGCCGAGGGGTCGAAGAATTAAGAGAGCCGGGCGAGGCTACGACCAAGCTGCGCGCCAACTTTTTTCATATTCCAATTAGAATATTTTCCATTGATTTAAGAGCCTTGCGAAAGCTGATATTAACGGTTTAACTCACCGATAAATTCAGAGTGTCGATGGGGAGCGCGTTCGCGGGGCTCTCGCCCGGACTACGGAGAGTCGCGGAGTAACTTACCGTACGGTAGCGCCCCTTTTTCTCGACCGAAAAAAGAAAGGACGGAGGAGAGCGCGAAAACGAGACCACTACGTCAGGCCGGTTGCGAGCTCCTCGCGGTAGCCGCCCTCGAAGGCGTCCGGGGTACGAAAGACTGTGTCGCGCGAACGAGCGGCATCGAGAAAAGCCCCGGCTCGACACCCCGAGACGCTCGAGCGCTCTAACTACGTATGCTAACTTTACGAGAGTTACGCGAACTCCCGTAATATTAATCACAGACGCAGGTCGGCAAGGAGAGAGAGGGCAGCCTTCAATCGTCCGCGAAGTCGGTCGGAACGTATATAGCTCGTAAAAATGCCGACCGAGAATTTACGAGTATTCGTTCGCCTTGTTCGCACTCCGCCCGGGCACACACTCTCCCGCCGCGGCTTATTTCGAGGCAAGAAGCGAAGTCCTCGGCGTGCTCTCGTTTCCTTATTTTTCTTTACTTTTCAATTTTTTTTTTTTTTGTGCTTTCAACAACTCGGTTCGGACGCTTTGCGGCGAAATGTCGCGTGTCCCGCGCGATCGTTTACACACCTCGAACACCCCGGGTAGAGGCGGATTTTTTTTTTTTACCGGAAAGCGAATTTTGCAAACTATTTTGGAGAGAGATGGGAATCGAAACTCTATTGTGCTAACAATTTTTTTGCACTGCTGGCAGTGAACGTAGATCGCGCAATCATTTACGAAGCTCTTTGCACACGGTAAAACAATGTTTCTGAATTGCAAACAAAAATGTCTTGTACACGAAACATGGCCACCATTTTTTTAGTGTTAATTTTACAATTTTTCTTTGAGCCAACGAATAGTATTTTTGACTAAAAAAAAAATTGGGTTCCTGGGTTCGAACATTATAAGTTCGAACCCAAGAGCGCTATGCCGGTAAAAAACCTTGTACACGAAGGTTCACAATATTTTTCTTGTTAGTTTTACAATTTTTGTCTTTGAAGTAACGAATAGTTTTTTTGACTAAATGAAATCGTAAAATCTACGAGAATTCTAAAATGTGGAAGAAAAATAATTACGGACGTTCGCTCGCGAGAAATGTTTTTTTCGAAAACAAAAGCCTTCTTTTGCCGTGCTCTAGAATCCGAGGACTCTTCGTCTAATAGAAAAGCAGATACCGGCCCAGTAATAAAAATGATAACAGCGATATTATCGTTCGGGCGAATATTATTAGTTCGAACCCACGAGCGCTATGGCGGTATAAGTATCAGCTTTCTTTTTATCCAAGTTGGGTCACAAGGGTTGAGGAGGAGCGCGAGCTACGAATATAGTCGGAGAGTTCAGGAAGTCAATATAGTATATAGAATAAGAAGGAACGTCGCGCTGATCATAGAGAAAGAGGAGATTGGAACTCGCGTATAAGCGAGTAGAGCGCGGAGCGAGTAAGATAAAAATGAATGAGAATGATATTGCCGCTGAGCTGCCGAGGGGGCGCGAGGGAGAAGAGATGCGGTGGAGATTCGCCGAGTAGCGATGAGAGGGGGGAAGAGAAAAAAAAAGGGAGAAGGACGTGGCTGAGACTGAGAGGAAAAGGAGGAAACACGAAACGAGACGCTTTTCTCTGCGGCGTAGGAAGATAAACATGACTGGGATAGCGAATGTAGGAGCGATAAAACGATATGAAAATCCAGGAGCCAGATATAAAAGTGGTGTTCCTCCTTCGCTTCGCTTTTCGACCCCCCCTTCCCGTTCTCTCTTTCGCAATCATACTCGCAATCACTCCGCTTTGGCGTCCTCCCCAAACCCCCCCTCAATCTCCTCCGCGCCGGTTCTTCTTCCTTGCTTTCTCGTCTCTTGGCTTCTCTACATTATTGCCGAATCTTGAACTCCAACGGTATTAGCAGTGTCGAAATAGCTAACGCAGTTACGAGGAGCCCCGGTTTTATATATATTTTTTTTTGTTATCAAGCGGCATCCCATCTTTATTGCGGCTACGGTGAAAATGTACCCGAAAAGTTAAGCGGTTTTTATTTTTATCTTGAGCCTTGGTTGAAAAGCGTCGAACGGTGGTTAATGAAATTCTGTAATTATGATGGAATTTTTGTTATGTATATATATATTTTTTAACTGGAAAACTTAGCACTGCTCTACAGCATTGATTCATGGATGGACAGGTGAACAAATAGACAAACGGGCGGACGGACGAACGGTCAGATAAATAGATATATAGACAGATTATTCATCGTGTCCGGGGATAAATGACCGAACGGCCAAAGCCGCTGCAGAGCTGCGACACAGATTGCAATAGCATAGGTCCGAGCTTTGTAGCAGCTACGGTGAAAATCTACCCGAAAAATTAGGCAACTTTTATTTTTATCTCGAGGCTTAGCTCAAACGCGTCGAACGGCCGTTAATGAATTTCTGTAATTGTGATGGAATTTTTGTTTGGTTTGTTTGACAGATATACAAACAGACCGATGGATGGATGGACGGACGGGTGGACCGACGGATAAATACATACACAGAAAGATTATTTAACACGACTCAGAAAATATCTGCACGCCATGAAATTTCATCTTTGGTAAGTCTCTCTCAATGCATTGCTTTAGGAAGAAAAAAAAAATTGATCACTTGCAGAATTTCATTCTCTAACTCAATTCCCTCGATCGAAACTCCAAAACTTGACGAAATTTGGTCTCATTGCAGATGCCTTCAGGGTGATCATCAATCGTCTCCGGAATAAATTACCGACCGGCCGGAGCGCTGCACACCATCAACGCAGATCGCAAGAGCATAGAACAATTTTACTATACAGTAGAAAAAGTTCTTGGGAACACAGGAAAAGAATGTAAGAGGCAAAGGTAGACTCGAGATTGGATTCTCCGAGGAAGATAATCGAGGCGGTTCCAGAGCGTGTGAGAGGGGTCGATGTTTGACAAGACGCGAGTGGCGCAGCTCTCGCAGAACATCGTGTACAGACCCAGTGGCTTGGGGAGGGGAGGGGGAGATGAAAGATTACATCGTCAGTGGCGCGTGGGAGTGGAAAACCGTCGAAGTTAAAGGGGTAGAGCGTGTTTGATATTTGACGAGATTGCGGGTCGTACAGTATAGCACGGTTATAGGTATTACCATACCTACAGTAACCATAGAGATATCTCGCGTGTATAGCCGGTGGAGGAAAACCGTACGGGTCGCGCTCCTCGCGCGTTACAGTCCCGGCCATCTATCCGGTTTTATCGGTTTAACAATAAAAAAGTATAATAACGCCCGAATGTTTTCCGATTTTCCGCGTATGATGTAGTTGATGTTGCGGGGCGAGCCGGAGGGAGGAAACTGTCGCGGATTTTGCATACGTGTGTGTGTGCAGACGAACGCGGCGAAAATACACGGTATAGCGCGGGGTGTAACGCGGATATACCGATATGTGTACGACAGAAGGAGGAACCTGTGCGAGGCCGCTGGCGAACGCGAGCGAAAGCGAACAGACGGAAAGAGGGAAAGACGGAGAGAGAGAGAGCAGAGAGCGCACGCTATAACACCGCGGAGGGCAGTAAATCTCAGCGGTGGCGCCCAGTCCGAAGCATAAAAATGTCGCTCTACGCCGCACCCGCGATATCTATCCGATAGGATCGCGCACCGTGGCCGAGCACGGGGGGTAAGGCACGGGACGGGTACGCGCGATCGTTACTGAATCATCCTCGTCGCTCCGCTACCGAAAACCCCGATTCCTCCTATATTGGATCGTTTAAATGTTTTTCATCCCCCCTCGGCCAAACGCTTTCGGGTGAAAAAAAAAAAAAATAATAAAATATAAAAATAAAATTGAAAATTGAACGTTCGAACGGGAGAAAAGATTTGAAAAATAGCGAGAATGCTGGAGTTGTTCGGAGGTTTCGAATCGTATCTTCTGGTTGGAAGGTTTATAAAAATTGTTACAACAGTTCGTTAATGTTTGCGGGGGGAAATAGGTTGAAATTAGGGTCTCGCTACCGCGTATGTAGGGGGCGGGAAATCCCCTAACAATTCGCCCTACATTGAATCGTTAAAATGCGTTCGAGTGAAATTTTTTTAAATAAAATAAAGTAAAAAAAATCGACACTAAATATAAAAAATTTAACGTCCGAACGGGAGAAAGGATTTGAAAAATACCGGATTCGTTCTCCGGCTCCGGGTCGAATTTTATGGCTGACCGAAGGTTTATCAAAATTATTTTTACCAGCGTCCGATTTCTTCGTTAATGTTTGCGGGGGAAAAATAGGTTGAAGTTTGGGTCACCCGGGTGTAAGTACGAAGTGATCGTTTCGGTACGAGAGTAATTCTTGGCAAGTCGAGTCTCACTACACTCCTATTCGTGTACTCTATACACATATACATATATATATATATATATATATATATATATATATATATATATATATATATATATATATATATATATATATATATATATATATGGTTTGATAATTTATCGTCGTGGATTTGGGAACTCTAATGGCAATAGCGGAGCGCAGCATCCGCGCCAGCACTGCGGCGTGCGGGTACGGAACGGTGACACCGCGTGATAAAACATTCCTAATGGAAGCAAAAATGATGTTCCTCTTTCGAAGAGACCCGGACGACCTCGAATTTTGTTCCGCGAGTTTCCGCCCCGCTGCGCGAAAAATAAAGATCGGAATGGAGCGTCGGAGCGTTATCGCGAAAAGTTTCGATTACATGTAAAGATAAACGCTAGAAATTACTCAAGCTACTGTTCAAAAATTATTTAAAAAAAAAAAAATGGGAAGTAGCAGTTTCTCGCGGGAAGAAAAACGCATTACGTACAAGTGTCTGTTGCCGAATGACACACCAGCGCGCGGAGCAGTCAGTGAGAATCGATAAATCGCCCCGGTGGAAAAGGGCGAATCGCGGTTCAGCGGGCGCGTGACGCTGCGCCGGAGTGACGCAGGCTCTTATATAAAAGTCATAGCCCTCGACACTCCAGCTTTAGCTGAAAATATCGACATAAATATTAATGGCACGGGCATTCGTTCGTGCGATTCACCAGAAAAAAAAAATCACTCCTGCTATTCCCATTCAATCTCGCGGATCTCTCTAAACGCTGCCACGCTCACTGCGTCTTCGTATTAATCCTCCCGATGCTCTCCCGGATAAACCATTTTTTTCTCACACACGCCGTTAGATAGTTACCAACGTTTCTTGTTCGCAAACGTCCAAGATTTATTACTTGGTAATTTTGCAAAAAAAAAATGTGCACCTTTCACAAAAATGTCTCTTAATTTTACAAATATTTTTTTGTAAAATTAACGAGAGAATAATTGTGGAAGTTTGTGGAATAAAATGTTGTCAAATGTACACATTTTTTTTTCACTATACAGTTACGCTGAAAATAACAAAAACTACGGGCATCCCCTTCAGACAGTTAAAAAAAAATTTAGGGTTTTCAATAACAGCAAAGCAAACTTTTCCTTTTCCAAGATAGCACGATTACTGCACTGTTAAAAAAATTATAGATTTAATGTACCCGACTGGAAGTTTTCGTGCAAAAACTGGTATACTCAATTTAATGTAAAATATTCATGAGAAATTAATGGACCTTTAGAGTCAAATTAAAGTACATTATTAGAATGTACTTTATAGTAAAACTGAAGTAAATTATTTCTAAAGTTTCAAATACACTCTACGTTTATTTTGCATCGCAATTGCACGTGAATTTCAATATACCAGTTTATGTATAAAAACTGCCAGTACCAGTACATTAAATTTGTTACGATTTTTTTTACCGTGTGTTTCACGTATATCTATAATAATAACAATCCTAAAAAAATTAATCGTGGAACTTGGACCCCTTACATAGTACACTACAATACACAGCAGTAATATAACATAGATATTAATTATAATAGTCCTTCGAATATCCCGACGACGCATAGAAAATGATACAGCAATGAAGCAATTGGTGTGCGTTACGCAGTAACTTAATTTGTGCTGCGGAGGCACCGGTATCTCGCGAATTTTGTATGCCCCCGAGGGGTGGCAAAGAGAGCGAGAGAAGCAATCGGTGTCGGTGGAGAGATATGGAGAAAGCGTTTGGCGAAGAAAGCCTCGGAGCGTAACGCGGCCGAGTGCGCGCCAGCGGCGGAGCAGGGAGCCACTCCGTGAAACTCCGTATGCGGATGGCACTCGAATTGCCTTGCTACATCATACCCCTCTCTCCTCGTACGTCTGTCTATCTATCTGTCTATCTATTTCTCCGTCCCTCTTTCGCTCACGCTCGGACGCTCTCGCGCCAGCAAACTTAATCATAACAGCCTGTTAGCTAAATGAATAGCTGCTGCTGCTGCTGTTGGATGCAGGGTGACTCTGTGCCTGAGCCGTCGGAGCGCGGGGTCGCCCAGGCCACCTATACTGTTATAGTTCGCAACTACACTCCTATATCCCTCCGAAATGGTTCTCTCAGTGTTCTTCGTTTTCTCCCCACATCCACCCCGGCGCAGCATCCGCGTCGCTCTTCCGTTACGCTTCGCCTAGCTCGGCGAGACTGGAGCGCGCTCCGCAACACACTCCGCTCTCTCCTCCCCATTGCTCGATCAACTTTTCGCCCCTACCACGGCAGTCGACCCCCTTATTAAATTAATCTACCGTTTAGTAAATTGATTCGAAGTGCGCGATACGAGCGTATTCATCACTCGCTAATAGCACCGAGGTTCTCTTGTCGAATTTCATGTAGAGTCGTAAGATTACTGTAAGAGCGTTTTTTTATAAAATTTTTACGATGGGTGGAAAAAGTTTGAATGTCAGACGTAGTTCATAAACAATTGAGAGGAACGTTATGAGCTAAAAAAAATTATGGTTGCTTGGTAGAAATCATTTAAAGAAAGTTACTTGTTTTGACAATCGATCATACATTTTTTGTTGAATTATTTTTTTTCTAGATCCCGAGGACTGCTGGGACGATGGTTGTTATCGGGATGAGTTTACTTATTTTTCAACTGTGCGGTCGAAGGACTGTGAACGGCTGCGAGAAGAACCTGGGATCGAAGCATTTTAATAAAATTTCAATGATGGTAAGAAAAAGTTCAAATATCACACTTGGACTTTAAAAAGCAGAGAAAAATTATGAGCTGAAAAAAATTATAATTACTAGGAAGAAATGATGCTTTATATTAATTAGTTGTCTTGACGAACTATCATAATTTTTAGTGTGATTTCTTTTTGTTCCAGATTCCGAGGCCGATGGTTGTAATCGGGATGAATTCATTTCTTTTTCAATTAGGCTCGTATGAAGCGAGTGGCGACTGTATGGTCGAAGGTCGGTGAGCGGTAGCGAGAAGAGGCCCGGGATCGAAGCATTTAATCAAGGAGATCGTTTGGTCCGAGGGAGGGCCACAAAAGCCGCGGTTAAACACGAGACGGTGAAAGCCGGAGCGAAACAGGGGGCGATCGAATAGCGAACGGGATTGCTCTCTCAAACTGTCCTTAAACATCACCGAGTTCCATCTCGTTTGCGACGAATCGAATTATCCCCCGAGCCACGGGAAGGAAACGGTAAAAATTTATCGTCGAGACTGAAGCGGTGAGGAAAAGTAATTTACCACACAATACACACTTTTCTCGAACATGCGATATTTAATATCGTTTAAAAAAACCATACGAACAGTGCAATGGAGAGCACGTGTGAAGAGAAGACATCGCAGCCTCGCACGTGATAATTACGTGTCGACGTCTCGTGAAAAGAAAACCGTTTTTTTTTCTTCTCTCATCTTCCGCATTTTTTTCCTTTCACAAATATTAGCCGAGTAACGGCCCAGTGACGAAGATCTTGGTGTTCTTGATTTTTTCCTTTAATTTTTTTTTCTCTCCTTTCAGTGGTAACTTATCGTGGTAACTTTAGACACGTGAGCGAGAGCGTGTAACTCATCGCCGTGACTCGAGGCGAAGGGTCACAGACATTCGTACGTGCAAGCTCGATGACGGATGTCGAGCAGTTGAGAAAATACAGACGTACGGCGACAAGAGTGAGGGAGTGCGTTTTTGTTCGAAGGGGAGGAACACAAATTTAAAGATCGGTAGTTAGGAAGGAGCGAAGAGAAAAGGAAATGATTTCATTCGATGTTATACTGCGCATTGAAAAACAAATCTGTCCGCCCGTTCTTTATGGTAAACTGAAACGCCGAAATTGTTCGCGATAGTCTCAAGGCCAATGGGATTCGGGCTCGATCCAAAGATATTTTCATTCCGAGTGGGGAAACCTCCTCCGAGGATCATCCTTTAGCGTCGCGACAGGGTGAGCGAGAGAATATCGTGTCGGGCTCCGTAACAAGGGTCGGGGTGGGGCAAACACGCAAAGATATATCCGGCGAGGGAAAGAATAAAAAATGTAAAGATCGGTAGGAAGGAGAGAAGAGAAAAAGAAATACTTTCGTATTGAAAAACAAATCGGTTCTTCCGATGATAAACCGAAACGGTGGAATTGTTCGCAATAGTCTCGAGATAGATATGGCATTTATTGTACATTCGTTAGAGTGAGAATGAGAGAGTTGCGCGTTTTCGATGGAGAAGGAACAAATAGTTGATAAAAATTAAAAATTTAAATTTCCGTTTGTTTGAAGTGGGAAGTGAAATGTAAAGATCAGTAGTTGGGACGGAGGGAGGAGAAAAATAAATACTTTCATTCGATGTTATACTGCGCATTGAAAAACAAATCGGTCCCTCCATTTTCGATGATACAGTGAAACGGTGGAATTGTTCGCGATAGTCTCGAGGCCAACGGGATTCGGGCTCGATCCAAAGTTATTTTCATTCCGAGTGGGGAACCCTCCTCCGAGGATCATCTTTTAGCGTCGCGACAGGGTGAGCGAGAGAACATCGTGTCGGGCTTTGGTAACAAGGCTCGGGGTGGGGCAAAAGCGCAAAGACATAGCCGCCGAGGGAAAGGAAATTGAGGGAGGGCGGAACCACTATATATTCTCCGTTGTCGGGAACGATAGGATAACTTGTGCCAAAACTTGGTTCGCGACCGGATAAATCACTCGGGTCCACGTCGTGGCGACGAGGATCAAATTGAATGTTTGAGAATTACCGGGGACACGAATCTTCCAGACACCATAAATGTCTCGATAGGCGTGTATATACAGAGCGCTCGTGCAATCAATTAGACGAGCATTATTCATCGAACAAACTTCGTCCTCTCGGAGGTAATTCGGAATATCGGGGACTGTAGATAGATAATTCAGTTAAAGCCGTTGTCTTCGGGATATCATATTTGCCATTTATTAAATCAGAGATATAATACACAAGCGATAGATAACATTTATGTATAATTTATACAGTGGGCGCTTCGTCGTTCGTTTTTTTCTTTCGTTCTTCATTTATACAGATTGTCGCTACCGGTTAATCAACAATTTATCTAATTTATTTACTGTACAGTCGGTTATTTTCTTTTTTCTGTTTTTTCGTTACTAATATTTATATAAATAATTGAGTAGGCGAGTTGAAGTTTTTACGTGTCGGTAGGTGTGAGAAATATTTTCTTTTGTTTACTTTTTTTCCAAGATAGTAATGCGCTTAGTTATAGTCTCGACCGAACGTCAGCAGTAATATTTTTGTTCTTTTTATCTCTTCGTGTTTATTTAAGTAGCTTCGCTATTCGCGATCGTCGAATTTATCGCGCGTTTTTTTAAATCTCACTCTTTATGCGTGCATCCTTTATGAGATCTCCGTGTTTGTGTGTGTGTGTGTGTGTGTATGTTTTTTCGTATCGTGTTATTCATATATACATATATCATCGTAACAGTTAATATACCTACGAGTTCTACTTACATCGAGCTTGCATTTGAAACGCCGAATATCACAATCACGTTTATCATTTATTCATTTTTTTTAAATATCTACAATAATATATACAAATGTGGGTGTTTTTTTTTTCTTTTTTTTTTTTGCGCGACGAGTCTAGCTCGCGCGGCTTTTAGTACTTCCCTCGGTCGTCTCTCTTCGCTCCATTTAATTTTCTTTTTTTGTGTAATTTTTTTTTTCATTCATTTATATCGTTTTCCACGATTATTTGGTTATTTATTCGAATACGCAGAGCCGCCCCTCCCCGTTATAGTTATTGCACTGACCGACGAACAATCTAAACTCGTAGCCAAAGTTCATAATTCAATTCAGTCATATCGTCCGAACGTAGAAAAAAAAAATGTAACTTTTCTCCCACAGTCGTTCAGATTCCATTTCCGCCGAATTTTTCTTCCATAAACTTTTTTCTCCCCCGATAACCGATCATTCGCTCCGAAATCGAACAATCCCCTCGGACTCGAGATCGTTGAAGTTCGATCGAAACTTTATTCTCTCGTACAAGCCGGGCTGGTTAACTTCGCGAGAGAAGCGAGTTCGCACAAAGTCGAACGAGAAGTAACCGATTTTCGTTTTTTTTTCCAGATCTCAGTCAGCGAACCGGAAGTCCGTCTCCTCCGTCCCGTCGCACCTTATGGAATTTCGTTCGCCGTTCATCCAAGTACGAATTTATCGGGCGGAAATCGCAGCCTTCTCGCTGTCCCTCTCCCGCGACACGAGGATCAAGGGAAGGTACGAAAAGGAAAATATCGATGGAAAAAAAAAAAAAAAACGCGAAGACAGAAAGGAAGCCGGAGTGAAGGAGCGAGGAAAAACATGGAGTGGCGGCGATGCCGAGGAGTAGATATTGACCGGTGGAAAAAGAACGAAGCCCCCCGCGCGCGCCCCCGGCCGGCCGGCCGCCGTCACGTTGTGCCAGAGTAACGGAATCGCGAACCGCGAGAGCGAAAACTCACCTCCGTCCCCTCCCCCTCTCCGACCGTTCTCTGTTATCGTATCGAGGGACTCTCTGCGGGCGATGGCCACGGTAAAAAACGCGAAATAAAAAGAATAATAATAAGAAGAAAAGCTTCTCGCGCGAGAACCGCGCCTGGATCCCCCTTTTGTCCATCTCGTTCGCTCGCGTTCGATGCCTCGCGCTCCGTTTTGCTTTTGCTCGTGGGCATCGGCGTCGACTATTGCAGTTCCTCGTCGGATGCGTCCGGAAGCTTCCCTCCTCGGTCGGCGTCTTTCGTCCTCTTTCTTCACGTTCTCGTTTTTGCTCTCTCTCACTTCCTCCATCCCTCTCGAGCCTGGTCGAGAAGAGGGGCAGGGGGGAGGGGTTGAACTCCGGGGAAACGAGAAGGTTCGATAGCGCAACGCGGCGCAGCCACCGTACACCCTTGTTCACCGCCCCCTATAGACCATGGCCACGCCTTCCATCCCCAAGCCTCTTTCCTCACGGTCCGTACTGTTGCTCGAGCTCCCTTCTGAGCCTCTTCGCCGCGGTCTCACCGCCGCCGTCGATCTCCCCGTCGCTGCAACCGTCTTCGCCCTCGGCGCCTACACCCTCCACCTCCTCCTGGCGTCGCTTCGCCGTCGCCATCTCGGCAGCGTGCTTCTTTCGCCACTTTGTCCGCCGGTTCTGAAACCATACCTGAAACATCAAGGATAATCGGAAAATTAATTTAGTTAAAGAATTTATCGTGACACGTATAAGAAAAAAAAACCGTAGATTTATAGTAGTAGTAAAAGATATTTATTGACTTGCGATACAATGCTAGATTTTTTGTTCTTTGGAATCCTTTTTTTTTTACACATAATGCCATATGGTGGGCCAGTTGACCGAGGTCCTTCAGCCTAGTAGATTTATAATATTCGCATTTATCTTTATTATTGTCTTGCAATTACGATGTGCTGACCGTCACATGGCTTGATTTTTTTTATATTCTCTATTGAACTTGGACTTGATGAGAGTAGCTTTGAAAATGTTTTATATGGCTGACTAGCACACTGTAAAAAGTTACCAGGGTAATTTAAAAAGGGTCTTACGCGTATATATAAATAATAAATAAATTATTTTTGTTTATTATTTATATATACGTGTCAAGCCCTTTTTACAGTAAAATTGTATAAAAACAGGTAAGGGTGTGGTGTGGACGCTGGTTAATGCAATAGCTCAATCTAGCACGAGGTAGCTAGTTACACGTTTATAGTCTGTATACGTTTATAGTGTATATATAGAATGACGCGTTTATCGGGACAAATTAATTCTCAATTTTTATCGTCCGACATAAATCGCCATTCGGGCCACGTAGAGAAAATTAAATTCGTCCGCGTTGCGAATCAATAGATCGTAAGCCGATTGGCGAATCGAGATATCGAGTCATTAATTAAATCTGTGGATGATCGTCGGATCCCCCCGAGTGCATTGTACCCGCGCGGGCGAGAGATCGTTTTCCCTCTCTCTGTTATGGTGGTAAGCACGCGACTCAATCAACTACCAGCACAGTAGCAGTGTAGCAGCGGCACCGGCATCACCCTTCCCGCAATCCACTTCGCTCTGGGCTTTCGCCTCCTCTTGCCCGCCCGCCCGGCCGGCTTCCTTGTCGAAGCCTCGGTTACTGCCGAAATTTACGACCGGGATAATGCCCCGACGAATTGGCAGGCCGTATAGCGGCAGCAGAACCGCCAATAGTATACTACAGTGATATAGTTAATACTTGGTGGAGGCTTTCGCTGCAGGCGGAACGGTGGGGGAGTCGACGAACATGTTGCAGAACGCACGCCCTTTGACCTTGCCCACGTATATATCGAACGAACAATGATATCTCGTATTAAAAAAAATTATCCGCTCACGGGTTCTCGTACGCGAAGACGAACCACAAGCGACTCGGGACTTCAATTTTTATTTTTAGTGAAACTCTTTCGTCGCTTCAACTATTGCAGAGAAAGAAAAAATACCGAAAATTTCAATGCTTCGGAAAATTTGTTTTATTTTGACATATGATATTTGTCGCTTCTGTCGGTATTTCGAATAAAAATAATATTCCGTGCGCGATGTGAGACTCAGGACCGAAGTTTTTTTTTCGCCAAACGCTTTTGATGCACGGGAACGGAAAGGGGAAAAAATGTCTGGCATTTGCATTTCAATTTATGCACAAAAAAATACCGGAAATCTCAGGGTTTTGTAAAATTGGCTGAACGAATTTATTTTATTTCTTCACTTTTCATTTTAAGACTGATCACGAAACTGCGACTTATTTTTCGTCCGTTTCAACATTTTATACGAAAATCCGTCGCGGAAGGGAAGAAAAAAAGAATTGCACTATAAAACCGAGAAGTTCGTGGTTCTCCTTCCGTTAGCTAAACTGTAAAGAGACATTGTGCCCCGCGGTCGTCGCATTCGTAGACTCGGTCGTCGTCATCGTAAAAACTGATGTCCCGCGCACAGCAGGTGTCCCGAAGTAACGTTTAGTGAAGCCACAAAAGGGTTTTTGTACGTGACTCTTGCCTGAGAAAACGTCTTAGTTCCCATCATTGTACAGAGTACCCCATATTCATCCTCCCCCTAGCAAAAAGATTTCCTAACAGAGGCGCGCAGCGACGGTGGGATTTGTCCGAATTCTCACGTATATTTCGACCGAATTCTCCGAACCACCGGTACAGGCGTTCAATTTTTTCGGTCGATTAAATTAAAGATCCAATTTTCTCGGGACAATTAATTCGACCGATTCGACGAGAATCCCGGCGATATGTTTCAGTCAATCAACGCCTTACTTGTTTTTAATTCGCGCAACTTCAGAGATGGTAAAATTAAGCTCAATTGAAGACAAGAGACCGCACACAATCCGCATCGCGGTACACACACACACACACACACACATATATATACATATATATAGTTATGCGGCCTCGTGGCTCGAGCCGAGATATCTCCGTCCCAGTTAAGGTGCCCCTTCGCACCTATAAAGCTCGAAATACATACTGGCAGTCTCTGTGTCCCCGCAACAATGTATTTAATTAACGTAACGGGCGTCGGGGGAGTAAGGCCAGTGCTTCGCGGAAGTGAGGAAGGGGATCGCGCGAGAAGGGGCGCGCGCGCGCGCGGGGCATCGTACCGATTGCACCCGCAAACCACTCCCGATTCAAGCAAGCCGCGTTACTTCCGCACAACCCGCAGCATCCAACGCTCTTCCGCCTTCCCTTTTGCTTCGTATTTCGCTCCGAAACCGCGACTTGATTGTAGGAATTGCAAGCTGACAGTAATAAAAATATACATTTACACTGTCAGCAAAAAAAAATAGCCATTGTAAGGAAACTCAATTTTGCCAATTGTGCCAAATAGTACATTATTCCACGAGGGCGAAAAACGTTTTTCTAACGAGCGTGAGTTTGCAGCAGGAGCCGAAGGCGAGTGCTGTAACACGAGTTAGAAAAAGTGTTTCGTACGAGGGATGTACGAAATTTTTCATCACAAGGTGCGAAAATGGCGGTTTTACGCACGCGAAGCGGGCACAAAACCGGCAATTTTTTTTTACAACTCGGAACCTTCGTTTTTCTATAATTCGCTACAACTTACAAATGTATCGATATTTCAACTAATGGGCAAAAATTTGTATTTCAGGTGACGGCGCCAAGCTGGACCACTGGTCCATCCTTCCCCACTCGGAGGTAATTTCCCTGTCATACATGGGCAAAATAAAGAAGAGGCAATTACTGTTTGCAATCCGATCGAGTACGGAGATAAACGATTGGTCGTGAGTACAGCTCTGCCAGCATCAGTAAAACCCGCGAAGCGGTAAACTTGCGCGCAACCCCGATCGTCCGAGAGATCTCGCGCTGGCGCACCCACTTCCTGTCCCCCACTTTGCCTCTCGCCCTCGTTCAGCTTCACCTCTTCATCCCCTTCCGGCTGCTCAATGGCCGCCGCCGCCGCCTCCGTGGACCGCTCTTCCTCCCCCCATTGGCTTTTCGCTCGCGAGAGGTTAAATTAAAGATATAAGCGCTCTCCTCGCGCCCGTCTCACCGACGAAGACCGAGAGACGCTAAACGGATTAAAAAGTAAACGGTTCTCGTAAAAGTTAATAGCTGCTCGGATGAAAATTAAAACACTCGACGGACCGGAGGAGAGAGCGAGGCGGAAAGAAGGAGAAAAAAGAAATAATAAAGGTAGACGGGTGGAGGAAGATGACTCGAAAGCTCGCGAGGGGATTAAGAAGAATAGACATCTGGGGATCGAGCGCGGTCTCGCTATCGGACGAATTAATGCTTTTCTCTCTCCTCCGTTGTTCTCCCAAGAGTAAGAAAAAAATTACTTCATTAAACGTGCGACAATAAAGATCGCGCTGTTTCAAATAATTTCGTCAATTCGCGAAGAGAAAAAAATCGTCACGGATGGTAAATCACGCGGACTTGTAATAAAGGCACGAATCAATGCTTTTCTCTCTCCTCCGTTGTTCCCCCGGGAGTAAAAAAAGGGAAATACCTCATTACATGCGCGAAGATTTTCAAATAATTTCATTTCGTGAAAAAAAAAATTTCCCCGATTGTAAATCCCACGAACTTGAATTAAAGGCTCGAAATAAAGGTAGATGGGTGAGGAAGATGACGCGAAAGCTCGCGAGAGGATTAACAGAATATACATTCAGGGGTCAAGCGCGGTCTCGCTATTGGACGAATTAATGCTCTTCTCTCTCCTGCGTTGTTCTCCAAAGTGTAAGAAAAAAAAAATACTTCGTTATATGTCCGAAAAAAATCTTTATTAAATAGGCGAAAAAAGCTTTTTTAAATGTTTGAAAAAAACGCGCTGTTTCAAATAATTTCGCCAATTCGTGAAAAAAAAAATCCTCACCAATGGTAAATCACGCGACTTGAAACTCTTCTCTGGGTGTACATACCGGTGGTTTACTGGCCCTTTCGACTATAACGCTACCCTCGGTAAGTAGGTATAAGAGAGTCGACGAGGGCGCCCACGCTCTCTCGGATTTGTAATAATAGTAATATCGGCTGCACACGGCTTCGACGCGGGTGTATACGACGCTGCGTGTACGTGTGACCGTATAACGCTCGGCGGCGTTGTTAGTGCGGTATTCGCACGCGCAGCGAAAGACGATACATCAACCTTCGCGATATTAGCTGACCAAGCGCCACAAATCTCCGATACGCTCGAGAAACTGCCGTCGTTACTTTTCTTCGGATCTAAGTACCTTATACCGGACGGCTCTTAACACTCTCCTTATTACCTTTCCTTCGGTCCCTCGTTTCCTTTATACCGCCCATTTCTTTTATTAAAGTTAACAAGACTTATACTTGTTACTGTTCGTTTAATTCATTTTTTTTCTACATGTTTTATTATTTTTTATCAAAACATTTTTCAGGGTCTCCGGACGAAAAGTATCGCTTGGAACATCGATGTCCATCGGGATGGATCGCCGAATTGTGCGGCAAGAGATGAACGAGTTTTAGGAGGAGGGAAAAGGATCTCGACGATGAGGACGAATAGAAGGAAAAAAAAGGGAGCTCATCGAGGTTCGTTTTTTTAAATATCTGCAAGGAGCTCATCGTGAAAACTTCGGCATCAGAATTTGAAAAAATTATCATTTGGACGGTGAGAAACCCCTTCGAGGTTCATCGGGATAGACCACGCAGTGGTGGGACAAAAGATGAAGGAACTTTAATAGGGAAAAGCATCCCAACTAAAAAAAAAATAGAAAAACGGTGTGACCGAGCTCATCGAGTTTCGTTTTTGGTATCTACGGGCAGCTCCGCGTAAAAAAACTTTGCCCTCCGAATTCGCAAAAAAAAAATTATAATTCGGTCGAGGCAAGTTGGGAAAATCCAGGGAATCGTCTCCGCCGTTTTTTAGTGGCCACCATGCTGACGGGTTTTTTGCGAAAATAGAGGCTGCGGTTTTTTTTAATACCAGTGGGGGAAAGCATCGGAGGAGCACGAATTTCTAGTAGAACCCTCGGGGCAACAGCAGGAACACCATCATCCTGGCGGGATTACTCGTGCGGTTTTTTTTTCACCCCGACGTATTAGTTACGCACGCGTGTTGGGCCGCTGCTGCATGCCGGCCTAGAGGGTGTTGCGGCGAGCGACCCTCCAACGCAGTCGCTCTCTCTCTTTATTTTCCATCCCGCTCGTTCACGAGCCGCAACCTCGTCGCGCCCAACTGTTAGATTTATTAAATCAAGATTATCTAAGCCCCGGGTTACATTGTTACGCAGAGCCGAGTCCATGTGTGTTCCACCGTACGCAGTCGGCGATATAACGAAAAGCAGTCACAGTGTAAAACCACATCGGTGCGTCAGGGCTCGAGCGTACAAACGCGCGCCCGAAACGTTTTGCGCTGGACGAGATTCACCCGAACGACCGGGGAAAAACTATCGCTTGCGGCCTGAAAAACACCCGAGGGTGATGTCCGTTAGATGATAAATCGAGATCCACGAGTTCGATATAGCTTTGAGTGTGAAATTTTTTAAAGGGATTCAAAAAAAATCTTCGAAACGATAAGATTTAATTTTGTCGGAGAAGATATACGAATCGTCGGATGGTTCGGGGAAGAGAGACAAGGGAATATAAAAGGGAGGAGGGGGTGCTGCTCGATGATCCGTGGTGAATCACTTTTGTCGCTCTCTCCATACCACCGTAAGCGTCTCTCCTTCGACGCTTTAAAACCTTCCGCCCCGTTTACTTCACTTTTCCATTCAAACGCGAGCTCCTCGGATTTCGCGCGAGCCATGTGAAACGCGATAAATTTTGCATGCCGCACGGCTGAACGGGCGAATAGATCTTTACGATAGTTATGGTATCGAACCCATGGACGGAAGAGAGTGCTGCAATGAAAAATTTATATCGGTTTACATTTGTAACCGAGAAGCACGAAAAACAAAAAATCCTATGATGTCCGATAAAAATTTTTTGTCTTTGGATTTGAAATAGCAAGAATAGAACCAGTTTGAAATAGTACGGATAGAAATTTTTGTGCCGTGACTACCAATAGACATTTTTTTAAATCTCGTTTTCACCGTTGAACTGTCGATATATCGTGGAAAAGTTTTTCGTCACGCACATCGTGCAGCGGTGTGCCGGAAGAATAAGTAATGCCGAGTAGAATGTGAGCTAGGTGAATGACGGAAGATAGTTTCGCCGAGAGTGAGAGAGCCCGAACCGAAGAGCCCACCGAACGTTCGCTCTCGGGGGTTCCTCTCGATAATGCGATTCTCTGTATTCCGTTCTCGTACACCGGTCTCCCCATATCGATATGTTTCATACCTCGTGTCTACTTCTCTCCCCCCGCCGTCGCACTCTCGTGAGCCGTCGGTCGAGCCGAGACCGGCAGCGGCGCTCTCTCGCTCGCGCACCACTGCGAAGATCAAATGGCTTCACCGATTCGTGTTATCCCCCAATATTCTATTTTTATTCCTGAATCAAATTTAGTATCGGGAGAATTTTATCGGCCCGTCCGGTCCCCACCTTTCTCCCGTTCGAAAGATACGGCCTCTATCTCTCCGTCCGACCGCATACATTATCCGCATCAAATTGAAAATTAAAGACGTACAATGCACGTACCGCACGAACCGCCATGTGCTATCCGTTCTCACGGCCTCCCGAAAATGATTTTTTAACATCAGAACTCGAATACCTTCGGCCAGAAATGGACCACAAATCGTACCTTGATCGAAATCAATTTTACATTGCCGTCGACCGAGATAAATCACAAAAAAAAAAATTGGAAAAATGCACTAAAGTAGATTCATCGTAGAAATGTCGACACACAATTTTTTTTAATGTAAAAAAGATTGCCAAGAAACATTGTTGGTCTGAATATAAAAATTATCATAAACGGGGTTCTCGATAAATTGTTCCACGGTCCAAAGAAAGAAAGAAACATATGCGTAAGATAATTAAGTCGTAAAATAACTAGCGAGGGACGAATGCCGACACGAAAATTGAAAAAAAATTTGCTCACGTAGTTCGATCGTAGAAATTTTTGTTACAAATGTTTAAAAAATTGTAAAAAAAAATGATTCAAGAGGTCGCAAATAGAGGTCTCGATGAATCGTCCCAGATACGAAAGAGGCGGACAATGTAAGACAATTAAGTCGTAAAACAATAGTGGAGGGAGGACGACGGTGTCCGTTGCTCCGTCGGTATCATAGAGTCGTTGCCTCGGTCCACAGTGCATATGGACGAATTTGTACGGTATAATAATGCCGACACGAAATACTATATTGTGAATCGGAGCGAGTGCGTGTCGCGGAGAGAGCGTTAGAGAGATATGTGCGTATAGTGTGGGAGGAGGTGAATGAAGGGCGAACACCGCCTGCTGGCGTGATTTATCACGCCGCACGCCGTGCCCATGCCATTCCCGTACGTATACCACCATGATGATACATGGTTTGGGATTCCGGCGAATGCTGCTGCCGCCGCCGACGCTTGCTACCGCTGCTCATACTCGGGGATTTCCTGCTACGTTGCGAGGCTGTATGCACAACCACTGCTTTCATCCCCCGCTCTCTCTCTCCCGCTCTCTCCTGCTTCTCTGTGGAAAACCCCCGGAGCGGGCCTTCGCTCGTACTAATTGACGTCATCGATATTGGTATCCGTCGACGAGCAGATTACCCTGCCGTAAACAACTACCGCCCACACCGAGCCTTCTCTCTCGTACCACCCTTGTATTTCTACGATCCGCAGTCTCACGGCTGCTCCACAGCCTCTCCGGACGACAGAAAGGGTTCGCTAAAGCGGTTTCCAAGGCAATTTAAAATTGAAATATCTTCGGTCGAAACTGATGTTACTATGTTATGGGGTTTATTAATTCTCTAATGATACTATGTGGAAAAAAATGCAATTTTGAAAGTGTTGGCTAAAACCGTTTCCAAGGCGCGAGAAGGAAATATCTTGGATTATAGATTTTTCGGAGCTGCTGTTACTATCTTATAAGCCTTATTAATTCGGGAAAAAAATGTCACTTCTTCAAGCAATAACAAGAATATTTGCTTCGAGGGTTCTTTCATTTAGTATTTTTATGAGCGATTTTCATTTTATGATTTGTTTTAAAAAAATATTAATTAGAGTACATATTTTGCATAAATATATTTTGTTGCAGAATCTTCGCGGCGGTCGAGCAAACAGAGAGAGAGAGAGAGAGCCAGCCCGTTTATGGAGCGTGTATCAAAGAATAAACTGTAGGAAAGATTGATCGAAATTCGTTCGAGTGAACAGGCGCGAGGGTGTTACGCTATTTAACTGCGGAATTCGCCCTTCGCTTACCGAACCCTATTAGAATCTAATCGAGGGGTAAATCCCCACCCCGGAGGATCGTTAATACCGCGTGTCGATGCGGACGTTATATATTCCCCGCACCACGAGTGAGTAAGCATCTTCACGGTTATTTTTCCAAATCAATTATTTTTCCTCTCTACCTTCGAAAAGCCGCAACGACAAAAAAAAATACGTCTCACCTACGAAACTACGAAACTATCCATCGACGAAAGAAACTGATATCTACGTTATTTGTTTCAGCTTCCAGGCACATCGGCGAACGCTCGCTCGTCGTATTGTCGAAACTATGAGGAGTCTCACCGGCCCGCGTATCCGAAGAAAATCGCGGGCGCCTCAATATTTGGTTTCTTCGACGATATCGTTTATCGCTGATCACGAGTGACTGTCTTCACGCTTATTCTTCTAAATCGACAATTTTTTTCTTAACTTTCCAAAGCCCTAAAAAAAGATGATACATCTAACCTACGAAACTATCCATCCTCGGAAACCATCCATCGACAAAAGAAACTGATACATGCGTTATTTGTTTCAGCTTCCAGGCACATCGGCGAACGCTCGCTCGTCGTATTGTCGAAACTATGACGAGTTTCACCGGCCCGCGTATCCAAAGGCAATCTCGCCCGTCTCTGTATCTCGTCTCTTCGGCATCGAGGACGACGACATCGACGACGATATGGTTTATAGCGGATATAGCGTGTACACTGTACGTGCGACTCGCTGAGAGGCGAATAGCAGTTTTCCCAGGAAATCCGAGGTAATTGAATGCCGAGAGCGTTCTCCACCTTCGCTTCGATTCTCTCTCACTCTTTCCCACTTCCTCGCTGTATACATATACACATGTATTTATATACTTGTAGTATATATACATATATATATATATATACATATATATATCTATGCAACGAGCCATCTCTTTCGTCTCTGCGCCTCGCGCTCAATTTCTCCCTCTCCGTTACTTTCAACCTGGGCTCAACTCACCCTACGACGACGGCATCGTCGCGCATCCGTTCGCTCATCCCCCGTTTGCCATCACTCACCGCACACAGAGACTTGTAGCTTTCAATAAAAATGTAAATATGGCCGCGTGGAACGAGCCAATGACAGGGCTACATCGACGCCGCCGCCGCGCGAGACCAGTAGAGTTGTGCCGCTGCTCGTTCCATCTCGCGATATGCTGCGGGGTGTTTGTGTGTGTACGGCGCGAACACCGGCAAACTGGTAGGGACGAGTGAGAGCTAGAGGGAACGAGCCGGAGGGTTGGCGAGAGTCGGAGGGGTTGATGCTTCGAAATGGGAACGCTGGCTACGGCTCTCGCCGTGGTTCTGGGCGAAGAGGGTGGCAAACCCTCGAGCTGTAGCCGCGAGGAGGATACCTCGTTCGCCGACGGGGGGTAGTCGAAGAAGGGATGGATACCGCGAACAAGCGAAGGACGATCTCGTTCGCCAGAGAATTGTCAATGACGGAGAGACCGGGAATTCGAGCTGGATCGCTCGAGTCGCTCCGGAGTTCGGTCGAATTAATTGCTAAGAGGTAGATTTACGTTTCTCCGGGCTCGAGAAAAAAAAAAATACTTTACGTTGGAAATCTCGTTTTGTTGAGGGTTTTTTTTTAAATTATCTTTAAACCAATGGTAGTCGAGGAATGGATGAATACCGCGAAGAACGATCTCGTTAGCCAGGGAGAGGATTGTCAATGACGGAAAGACGGGGAATTAGGCGAAGGGGCTGTATCGTTCAAGTGGCTCTGGAGTTTAGTTGAATTAATTGTTAAGAGGTCGATTTTTTTTCTGCTCACCATTTATTGGATACTTGTAAGATTTGGAATTTACGCTGGAAATCTCTTTTTATTGGGACGTATCGTTCGAGTGGCTCTGGAGTTTAGTTGAATTAATTGTTAAGAGGTCGATTTTTCTTCTGGTCACCATTTCTGGATGCCTGAAAAATTTGGCATTCACAATGGAAATCTCGCTTTATTGGGACGTCTCGCTCACGTGGCCTCGATGATTTTTCTTAACTGATCTTCAAACTGACTAGGAACTTTTCTCGACCCATACGGCAATTCTTTCGCCGATTCCTCCCGTCCGTGCTGTGGGTCGTGAGACAAGCAAATTTAGTCGAAACAGACAAATCTCTTCCGCCAGTAAGCCGCGAGAGAAATGGAGTAAGAAAAATATGCTTTTTCACTCAAGGACCCCGAGGAGGATTGTACAAAGTATACGAAGCGATACTGCACAAGGGGCCGCAGGTGTCGCCGAGCTTGTCACGTCTCCGCTCTTGTTTCGTCGCCTACTCTCCGGTCGTCCCTCCAGTATCTTCTTATTCTTATTCTCGCTTTTTCCGGTTTATATTCCGACACAACTGTTTTTTCGCCAGCGCCGTTACGCGAAACACCCTCCCGCCAGTCTCAACGGCTTATTTCCGGAGTAAGCCGTACCCACACCTCCTTATAGATCATCTAATATATATATGTATATATATATGTATACATACATATATATGCTTCAAGAGGCTTTGCACCTGCCCCAAGCCTAATTCTGAACTAATTCTTCGAAAAAAAAAATGGTAAACATTTTTTTGTTCTGACCCTGACCCAGTTCTATTCTAAAGGTCGAATTTTAAAATGTTAGTTTTAAATGTTAATTTAAAAATGTTAGTCAGTTTATTGCGGGCTTACGATTTATCTGAAATTTGAACTGTATTTCGTGCTTAAATTTTATCTTAAGTTCAAACTTAATTCTGAACTCAAAATCGATTGTAGTTTGCGTACGAACTTAAGATCGAACTTAATAATGACATCAAGTTCAAACTTAAGATAGATCTTAAGCACGCAATGAAGTTCGCACCAAACTTCGATCTCAAGTTCAAACTAACGTTTTCAAATTTGACCCTAAACTGGCTCAATTTCAAACGAATTCTTCGCAAAAAAAAACTGTAAAGAATTTGTTATGCTCTCACCTTGACCTGAGACTCGGACATTCCGAGGGCGTAGGCTAGCTTGGCTCTTTCCGGACCGGCGAGGTACTTTGTCTGCTCGAAGGTCTTCTCGAGCGCGAATATCTGTTGTCCGCTGAACGTTGGCCTCGTGTGCTTCTTCTTTCCACCCTCGTGTTCCCCGCCGCCTCCGCCGCCGGCTCCCGTCATCGCTTGTTGACATCCCAGCTGCTGTGACACTGCAACAGCGTTACGGGTGCGGTTAGATGCCGAAAAGAAAATACGGAGCTACGTAAATAGCGCAAGGATCTTTTTCCTGGGAGAAAAATCTTCCCCCGTTCCACCGGAAAAAAAAAAGAAGCAACGAAGCTCCCGGGATTTTTTCGTGTTGAATATACAATAAAAAAGAGGGATAAAAAAAAGAAGAAACGAAGAAGAGAAAGAAATGTAATTATGAACAGCCGGTACTTGAGCCGGTGGAAAAAGGGTTGCTATCTATAGTAGCTTGGGAGGAAAGGATGGGAAGAAAGCTTGATATAAACGAGGGCAGAGCAAGCAGTAGAGCAAAGAGAGAGAGTTGCCGTAAAATCCTTGTAACGTAATTATGTTAGCTCTCCGCTGTGCTTTTGTTCACGGTATAAAGGAGGAACGAGCTCATTGAACGCACGAGCGCAAGAATATCTTCTCTCGCTTCCTCTCGGGACTCTCTTTTTTTTTTGTATAAAAAATTAGTTGAACCGAGCATTTTTTTTTACGGAACATTAACCTTCGCCCCAACGTCGCGATGAGATTGTACACTTTAACGTGAATTTCGTATACGAATCACTACTATATATACATATATATGTATATATATTTGTATATGTAGATATAACAATGCGTTCAAACCTGAATTGCTGCAAACTTCTCTACTGTAAATTAAACTTCCCCTCTCGCCTCGTCCGCCGTACACCAACATATAATGTATTCCTCTACCGAGACTGTAATGTATTCTCGCTAGGGCACAACATTTATTTCCGCAATTTGCGGGTACCGCGAGCGGCCACGCGTTTGTTACAACGACGCGAGTGCAATTTACGCTCATGAACTCCTCCGGCACAGAGTTTCACCGCGTGTGTCGAAGGATTTACCAGCGGTATCGTTTGGCATGCCGGACTGTAGAGAGAATGAGAGTCCGTAAAGCTACCGGAAAATAATGACCACTGACCGCCGCTCTGCAGAACATCAAATTTCCATCGAGCTGCATCCAGCCAGAACAACGTCGATTTTATAGATTCGAACGTCGAGGCCGCGGGTCTGGGAGAAGCCGTAAATTCTCGGGGTATTAAAAAACTGGTCGGAGTAATCGGGATCGCGCGGGGAATTTCGAAAAACCAAATTCAATGAGTTATTTCTTTTTTTTCGCACGCTAAGCATTTTTTATGAATCAAAATTATGTTGATAACGATATTTGATGATTTTCCAATCAAAACAAATTGATAATGATTCAATTTATCAAATCAAATATTAAATCAATAATTAAAAAAATGTTTTTGAATGAATATTAATACGTAGCTTGGTAAATTGATTACTCGAATTGGCATTCTCATTTGGTAGAACATGGGTAGAATATCAAATTGCAATCTCAATTTTATGAATTCGAACGTCGAGGTCGCGAGGCGACCTCGAGAGATTTAGGAGACGAAATTCAACAAGTAACTTTCATTCACATTTTTTTTTCACCGCCCTGTCATTTGCCATACCATCCAGAAGAGCGGCATGAGAGTCCGTAAAGCTACCGGAAAATAATTCACTTAACAACTTCTTTTTTTCACCCTCCAAGAATTTTTTATCAATCAAACCGTTTCAATTTATCAATTCAAATATTAAATCAATTTTTTCAAAAACTTAAAAATCTACATTAATTCGGAGCTTCGTAAATCGCTCATACGAAACTGGAATTACTCACCATGAACCTTAGTCCGAAAAAAAATGACAATTTGCTCGTTAACATAAAAAAAAAATGTATTACCGTTTTCTTATTGTAAAATCGCATAGAATTTTCCGCCTCGTCCCTTAGGTGTTAATTAGTCAACAGAATCGTTTGAAAAATTTGGTGATCCGAGAGAGCTGTTTTACACTTTATCGCGTTATAATGGCCGTAGGATATGCGATAATAAATCGACACATGCGTAGGATCGGCGAGCGGGCCCGGTTAATGGCGTGTGTGTGGACAAGGGGCATTTCGGTGTGTTCTCGCGCGAGTCGAGACGAGGCGAGAGTCCGAAGTGAACGGGTGGAGGAAAGTCTGCAGGGAAAAAAGCGAGCGGGGGGCGACTTCGCCGTAGGGACAGGCCGTATCGGGTGGTTGCGATACAGGCGGCAGCGCGGAGGAGCCGTAGAGAACCGAGTGTGGGAGTGCCTGCGGGACTTTAATTTAATAAAGCAATTTGTAACGGAATACGGAACGAGGCAATAATGGCCAGTCGGCGGAGAGGGTTCTAACGAGCTGCTTACCGCATTCCACAACCGCCTCCCTGCCCTTGCATGTATTATACAGACACTACCTATATCCCTCCCCCGGATACGCTGTTACGAGCCCACCCTCGAAACCCACCCTCGAGGCTCACACCGTGTCCGATATTCCTTGCGTCCGGCAGCGGGTTTCTCCGCCTCACTACCACCTCACCACCACCGGCTACTATCCGTACAAACGCGCGGAGTCCATGTATTTAAATACGATACCGTAGAATGGAAAATATATAGCACCGCATGAGCAAAAGGTTCTCGGGGCACCGTACACATCTGCGACGAGTACAATATTCTCCTTACGAGAGAATTAACTAATGAGAAAAGTGGTCCGCTCGGAGAGCGGTCTCGTCCATTAATTAATTCGCGGTTTTCTCGAGCTCGCATATAAATTTGAATTCGAACGCTTATAATTGTCGGAGTGATCGATTTATACGTAATCTTGATAGAATAAATGAAAGAATTTTTGACCAGCAAGCAATATAATATTTTCATGTATTAATATTCGAAGGGAAAAAAATAGTTTTAAGATTGATTTATTTTCACTGTTTTTACTATTACTTTTTTTGCTATCTTTCGAAGCTATACTGATAACATGACTCGTACTGTGTCCGATATTCCTTGCGTTTCGGCATGCGAGTTTCTCTGGCTCGCTACCATCGGTAACTATCCATACACTCGCACGCAGTTTACATATTTCAATACGATGCCGTGGAAAGGAAAATATAAAGTTATATTATAATGGAGCTTTAAAACCGATGCGCAGCATATTTATTCTTCTCTCGGATGTACGATTTACATAACTTCGAATTGCCGGACGATAACAAGATATCTTCGATATATAGTCGTCGGCGAAAGTAATTTTGTCCGCGCGTCCGGGGATAGCTCCGGCGGGACTGGACTCTCGAGTTCGCGTGCCGATAAATGAAAACGAAAGAACGAACGTGTAGAATCGTCGCGTCAGCAACTTTCTCGCTCCCGATTCTCCGAGAGTCCTCCTGTTATGACACAAGTTCCGGATGACCGTGCGGAAGATGGTCCGGCTTGTTGTCCCGACTACGATGGCCAACAATAACGCTTGGGAAAACATAGTATCGTTTTCGGTGTATGGATACGCTATAAGGTCGTAGGGGATGTGTCGTAGTACGGAAGCGCGAAAAACGTTCCGTAGGGTGGGAGGGCTATTTTATCGAGGATCGGCGGGTGCCGAAGGCATAAATAGAGGGTCGGTTGCTCCCGTGGCGATCGTTTGGTCGTGCCTCGCGAGGGCAACGCTGCCGATCCTACAAGTCCAGGCTCCGCTTCGCCATTTCACCTCCCTTTGCTCCGAGCTGCGTAAAAACGCTCGCTATGAAATATCGCATGAACCTGACGAAACAGCTTGATAGATCGAAGACGTAAACAATTTTTTTGTTTGTTTAATAAAGGTGGAAAGAAAATAGCATAAATATTGATAAGTATGTTTTGGAATTTATGGACGTATCGGTAGTTCGATCGACAGATTTATTGACCGTAGGGCGAGTTTGCGAGTTCCAGCTTAGTTTTACGATATTCCGCTTCGCTATTTTACTCCGCTTCGCTATTTTACTCCACTTCGCTATTTTACCTCCCTCTGCTCCGAGTTACGTAAAAACACTCGCTATAAACTATCGCACGAACCTGGCAGTCCAGCTTGATAGATAGAAGACGTAAAAAATGTTTTAATCAAATTGTATTTAAAAAAATAGGATAAAGATCGACAATTTTTGACTTTATAGAGTATCCAGCTTGGTAGTTGAAAGACGTAAAAAAAAGTCTAAATCAAATTGAAAAAATAGGATAAATATCGACAAGTAAGTTTTGGAATTTATAGACAACCAGGATCAAAGACATACAAAAATGTTGAAATAGTATTTTTTTAAATATCGCAAATATCGTCAAGTAAATTTTGGAATTTATAGATGTATCGGCAGTTCGATCGGCAGACAATCTCGAGAGCAATCCTCGGTTCTCAGACATCGGAATTATGTAGAACAGATTTTCCGAGCGTAGGTTTGCCGGTTCCATATTCGCCGCGCGAATATTCCTATCTTCCCATTTGGATCCGCAGCACACGCGGCGGGGACAGCGAGCACTCGGCCACGGCGAGTTATTCGCGCGAGTGTGGAAAGCCCGAGAAGGGTGAATCCCGAGCGATATTCCAGGAGTGTCGTGAGAGAGTGGAATCCCGTCGGTTGTGTAAGGAAAAGGGGGAAACTGCTTCCGTCGGTTCGGGGGCTCATGATATTGAATACGATATCGTAGATCCGAGAGGACCGAACAGCCGGTGTAACCGCCGTCAGGGTAACCCAACGCTGTTCCGTTCACCCTCTTACTCGACTCATCGACCAGCCGTACGATCCTTCTCGGTCTCCCTCTCCATCTCGTTATTTCCACAAACGGTTTTGTCCTCGCGACACTCGTTACACGTGATTTATCATAACATATTTATCATCCGCGCGATCCCATAATTCAAAATTTCGTTATCATACTTACAGGAGTGTAGCCTCGCTCGCCACGCAAGCGGATCGCTGACCAGCCCTTGCAGTCCCGGCCAGTAAACCGCCGGATGACGAGGTTCCGTCCTCTGCTGAAATTGCCCGATTCCTGAAATTTTAAATAAAACAAAAAAAGTTATTCATCTATGTTGCTCAGATTTATCGTCGATAACAGAAACACTGTGAAGATAAGAGATTCGTATCAGATTTTAAGCGGTAATTAATGTTCGATGATGTATTTTGTAAATATAATTATTCAATTAACTTGATAAAATAATTAATGTGATGTTGACAATTTAATTGATATGAAAAAAAAAATGGGAATCTATACCGCTTAGATTTATCGTCGATAACAGAAAAACAGCAAAGATTAATCTGACACGGTATTCAATTTATTGATATAGAAATTCAATTGATTTGATAGCATAATTGATATAGTATTGATAATTTAATTGCCATAATATTAACAATGCGATCGATATGATATTAATGATTTAATTGATGTAATAATTCCCATGATGGATATTTTCTGCCCACAGATATCCGACGGAAGTCGCACACCGTTCCAAAAGTTGAGAAGCACGTCTCTTATCGAACCCACGATATCTCCGCCACCGAACTACCCAGCGAAGTGCTCCGAAACCCAAGACAGTATCCAGCGAAACACACGAATTCGGAGTCAGAGGTACAGCAATTTGAAAAAACCTTGCCATCTGTGCTGCCCGTCGAATATTGCAATTCTCCATAACGAGTATACGTGCGTTTTTCCCCCTGACGATTCCCTTCTCTTATCCAACCAATATCCTAGACCCCGAACAGAACGCGAAACGTCTCGAAAAAAAAAACCAAATCCCTTCCCCGATCCACCCCAATAAAATTGTATTAAAACATAATAATAAAAATAATAAAAATTACAAACCCGCAGAAGCTGTGAATCCGGCGTGCATCGCGTATCTCGGCGCCGTCAAATGTTGCGGATGCGGCGCGGGCGGTAATCCATGAGGGGCCGTGACGGGGACCTGAGGATGGTTGTTGACGGCAGCGGCGGGTCTCGAGAGAATGTTGTCGATGCCGTGAGGATTGCTGCCGACGGAGGTGATGGACGTCGCGGGACTGTGCTTTCCGCTTCCGGTCGGGGACGATTGTCCCTGCGGCTGAGTTCCGCCGAGGCTGGCACCGATGCCGGAGAGATGGACGGCTTGTTGCTGCTGATGTTGTTGCTGCAACTGCTGTGCCTGTGCGTGCTGCTGAGCCTGTTGCTGCTGATGATGATGACTCCGTTCGGCCATGGAGTGGAGGGCGGCGAGCGGCTGGCTGCCGAGCATTCCGCCGCCGGCGGCGCTGAGATTCAAAAATTGGAGAACGTGCGGCGAAGCGGCGGCGTGAAAATCATGAAGCCAGGGGGGTCGCGGCGGCGGCGGCGAGTGACTCGAGGCCGGCGGCGGAGAACACGAGCCGAGCGACGAGCCGGCCGACGAGCTACGTTCGCCGGCGTCGACGAGATGACTTCCGGCGCTGCTGTTGTTGCTGCGTCTGTGAGGATCGCTCAGCGAGGACATTCTGTCGCCGATGAGACTCTCGACGACGTGAGGATGCGGGTGCGAGTTCGTATGAGCAGACTCCTCGTTGCTGCTCACGCTGTTCGTGCTGACGCGTCTCGATCTCGATCTGTTGTAGGGGGGATGGTGGTGATGTGGATGATGAGGATAGTGAAGATCGATCGTGCCCTCGAGCGGTCCTCGGCCACCGGAAGTCTCCAAGTTTAGAGCACCAGCGCTGTTGCTCGAGTTTATAGCGCCGAGGTCGTTGCTGCCGTTGCTGCTCGTACTGCTGTTCTCGCTGCACAGTGTCTTCGTCACGTTCGTCACGGAGCAAACCATCTCGAAAAGCGCATAATAACACGTTTCTCTACCGAGCTAAAATCACGCTCAACTGAATCTCTGTTCAATGTTCCTGCGAGAAATTCAATCGTGTTTTTTTTTTTTTTTTTAGATCTTTTCACTTCTCCACTGCGAGGACACTTTTGCACCAGATTGTAAACGATCCTCTCGGCCAAACTTGGACACGAGGGAGTCCACTTTTTATTTTGTCACCACGGAACGAGCTCGGAGCTCGAACTACGCACTGCACTACTTTCGCTGCCACCGGATATTGTTCGGATCTACCGACGATCGTCGATATTGCGATCGGATCGACGCGGATTAAAGATCGTTAGGATTCGACTCCGAAAAGGAAAGACCGTTGGATAATAATCGCGGAGCTCTATCGTGAACAGCCGGCCGCTCTCGACCGAAACGCGTCGATGACAACGAGTGGAATGCCGAGCCACCGACTCGAGGGGTGCATCGACTCTCGTCTCGTCGCAGTCGTCGCGCTGCTCGTGAGAGTCCGGACGTCGGCGGAGGATACGGCGGCACGTTGGCTGCTACGCCTGCAGCATCCCTCGGGGTTGTAGTTCGGTCCTTCTCTGCCCGAGTCTGTCCTCCTCGCTTGCCGCACGACGGGGAGAACTCCGATAGGCGAAACCCGAGAGGATTTCAGTCGGCGAGTGGTGGGGTGAGAAGAGAGAGAG